>OZ057412.1:75788463-77058101 GCA_964056705.1 Troilus luridus | reverse complement strand
GACTACGGAAATTTTCGTTATCGACTGCGACTACGAAAACTTTTATTATAGACTGCGACTATAGAAATTTTTAAAATCGACTGCGACTACGGAAATTTTCGTTATCGACTGCGACTACGGAAATTTTCATTATCGACTGCGACTATAGAAATTTTTAAAATCGACTGCGACTAAGGAAATTTTCGTTATCGACTGCGACTACGGAAATTTTCATTATCAACTGCGACTACGGAAATATTCATTATCGACTGCGACTAAGGAAATTTTTATCATCAACTGCGACTACGGAAATTTTTATTATCGACTGCGACTACGGAAATTTTTATTATCGACTGCGACTTGGCGAAATTACTATTATCAACTGCGACTACGGAAATTATGAAAATCGACTGCGACTACGAAAACTTTTATTATAGACTGCGACTATAGAAATTTTTAAAATCGACTGCGACTACGGAAATTTTCGTTATCTACTGCGACTACGAAAACTTTTATTATAGACTGCGACTATAGAAATTTTTAAAATCGACTGCGACTACGGAAATTTTCGTTATCGACTGCGACTACGGAAATTTTCATTATCGACTGCGACTATAGAAATTTTTAAAATCGACTGCGACTAAGGAAATTTTCGTTATCGACTGCGACTAAGGAAATTTTCATTATCAACTGCGACTACGGAAATATTCATTATCGACTGCGACTGAGGAAATTTTTATCATCAACTGCGACTACGGAAATTTTTATTATCGACTGCGACTACGGAATTTTGAAAATCGACTGCGACTAAGGAAATTTTTATTATCAACTGCGACTACGGAATTTTTTATTATCGACTGCGACTTGGCGAAATTACTATTATCAACTGCGACTACGGAAATTATGAAAATCGACTGCGACTACGAAAACTTTTATTATAGACTGCGACTATAGAAATTTTTAAAATCGACTGCGACTACGGAAATTTTCATTTTCGAATGCGACTACGAAAATTTTCATTATCGACTGCGACTACGAAAATTTTTATTATCGACTGCGACTTGGCGAAATTACTATTATCGACTGCGACTACGGAATGTTTCATTATCAACTGCGACTACGGAAATTTTATTATCGACTGCGACTACAGAATTTTTATTATCGACTGCGACTTGGCCAAATTACTATTATCGACTGCGACTACGGAAATTTTCATTATCAACTGCGACTACGGAAATTTTCGGAAATTTTCATTATCGACTGCGACTATAGAAATTTTCAAAATCGACTGCGACTATAGAAATTTTCAAAATCGACTGCGACTTGGCGAATTTACTATTATCAACTGCGACTACGGAAATTATCAAAATCGACTGCGACTCAACTGCGACTACGGAAATTTTCATTATCGACTGCGACTACGGACATAACATTTCACAACATCTTTATTCAAAAAATTAAATTTAATAAATAAAACACAATACATTTCACAACATCTTTATTTAAAAAAAATAAACTAAATAAAACACATAAATAAAACACAATACATTTCACAACATCTTTATTTAAAAAAATATAAACTAAATAAAACACAATACATTTCACAAGATCTTTATTAAACAAAATAAATTAAATAAATTACAATACATTTCACAACATCTTTATTTAAATAAAACACATTACATTTCACAACATCTTTATTCAAAAAATTAAATTAAATAAAACACAATCAATACATTACACAACATCTTTATTACAAAAAAAATAAACTAAATAAAACACATTACATTTCACATCTTTATCCAAAAAAAATAAATTAAATAAAACACAATACATTTCACAACATCTTAATTTAAATAAAACACATTACATTTCACAACATCTTTATTCAAAAAATTAAATTAAATAAAACACATGACATTTCACAACATCTTTATTCAAAAAATTAAATTAAATAAAACACAATACATTTCACAACATCTTAATTTAAATAAAACACATTACATTTCACAACATCTTTATTCAAAAAATTAAATTAAATAAAACACATTACATTTCACAACATCTTTATTTTTTTAAATAAATTAAATAAAACACAATACATTTCACAACATCTTTTTTCTTTTAAATTAATTAAATAATAAAACACATAACATTTCACAACATCTTTATTCAAAAAATTAAATTTAATAAATAAAACACAATACATTTCACAACATCTTTATTTAAAAAAAATAAACTAAATAAAACACATAAATAAAACACAATACATTTCACAACATCTTTATTTAAAAAAATATAAACTAAATAAAACACAATACATTTCACAAGATCTTTATTAAACAAAATAAATTAAATAAAACACAATACATTTCACAACATCTTTATTTAAAAAATTAAATTAAATAAAACACAATACATTTCACAACATCTTTTTTTTTTTTAAATTAATTAAATAAAATACATTACATTTCACAACATCTTTATTCAAAAAATTAAATTTAATAAAACACAATACATTTCACAACATCTTTATTTAAAAAAAATAAACTAAATAAAACACAATACATTTCACAAGATCTTTATTAAACAAAATAAATTTAATAAAACACAATACATTTCACAACATCTTTATTTAAAAAAGAAAATTAACTAAAACACAATACATTTCACAACATCTTTCTTTATTCAAAAAATAAAATTTAAAAAAACCCAATACATTTCACAGGATCATTATTAAAAAAATAAATAAAATTAAATAAAACACAATACATTTCACAAGATCTTTATTAAACACAATAAATTAAATAAAACAAAAACAATTATAGTTAATATTAGTCGAACTACCCCGAGATCCTACCTCTTCTCTCCAAAAACAATTCAACCTCCACCTAAAAAGCCTTTTAAATTCCAAAATTATCACATACCCAGTTTACAGAATCCTCGTTTCCTACTATTCCCCAGCCCCCCCGGTTTTATGGCCTTCCCAAAATCCATAAACCCAACAACCCCCTCCGCCCCGTTACATCTAACATCAATTCCCCAGCTAAATAACTTGGTAAATTCCTACTTCCATCCTTACAAGTCCTAAGCAGTAACAATCCAAAACTAATTTCAACTACGTGATCTATTGAGATCCCTCACTATACCTGATCATTACGTTCGCACCTCCTTTGATGTAGAATACCAACTGGTCACGCATAGAACCCCATACCTCTCTCAACCGGTCCTCATACCTCCAATCCTTAAAACTTTGTTGTGAATCTGGCTACCTTACCTTCCTTGGACAGTTCTTTAACCAAATTTCTGGACTAGGCATGGGAAATCCCCTAGCTCCTGACCTCTCCAATATTGTCCTAAATGACCGTTAGGCTCTACATTTACAAGGCCATATACCTACTTAGAACAATTAACAGCCGCAGAAATGAGATACCTGAGTAGAGTGGCTGGCCGAACCAGAAGAGTAGCGGGTGAAAAGAGGCAGCTGAAATAGTTTGACCACCTTTGTTTAATAGCTTATTTAAGTAAGAGAATTTCAAACGTGACAGCATACTTCTCGATGGCCAAAGGAGACAGTCTGAGCCCTCTGCTCTTCATCATATTTATGAATATAAAAAATAAATATGCAAGAGATGAAGAACAGCAAGTGTATCGATTGGTTATTGGGAAGACTCCAGAACAACTGGAAGCAGAATGGAACTTCGAGAAAGTAAAAGAAGAAGAAAATACTAACCTATGAGATAGGCAGGATTCCAAACCACCCATGAGGTTCTGCCTGTGGTTTCGTTACCCATTTTTTATAGTGGATGGTTCGCTTCACTGAATGCAGTAGCAGGAATGGCTGCCTGCTAATGCAATTAATGTAGCCCTATGAAACCACTGGCTGCTTCTTTCCTTGAAAACACAATTTCATTTTAAACATCGATCAAAAATTTGATAAATGCAGGATTGTGTTATCAGGAATTGAAGAGGTTACTAGGTTTGAGGGAATGAACTTTGTCATGAAAATACTGTTGACCACAACATCTTTATTAATATAATAATAAATTTAATAAAACACATTACATTTCACATCTTTATCCAAAAAAATAAATTAAATAAAACACAATACATTTCACAACACTTAATTTAATAAAACACATTACATTTCACAACATCTTTATTCAAAAAATTAAATTAAATAAAACACAATCAATACATTTCACAACATCTTTATTACAAAAAAAATAAACTAAATAAAACACATTACATTTCACATCTTTATCCAAAAAAAATAAATTAAATAAAACACAATACATTTCACAACATCTTTATTTAAAAAAATATAAACTAAATAAAACACAATACATTTCACAAGATCTTTATTAAACAAAATAAATTAAATAAAACACAATACATTTCACAACATCTTTATTTAAAAAATTAAATTAAATAAAACACAATACATTTCACAACATCTTTATTTTTTTTAAATTAATTAAATAAAACACATTACATTTCACAACATCTTTATTCAAAAAATTAAATTTAATAAAACACAATACATTTCACAACATCTTTATTTTAAAAAAATAAACTAAATAAAACACAATACATTTCTCAAGATCTTTATTAAACAAAATAAATTTAATAAAACACAATACATTTCACAACATCTTTCTTTATTCAAAAAATAAAATTTAAAAAAACCCAATACATTTCACAGGATCATTATTAAAAAAATAAATAAAATTAAATAAAACACAATACATTTCACAAGATCTTTATTAAACACAATAAATTAAATAAAACAAAAACAATTATAGTTAATATTAGTCGAACTACCCCGAGATCCTACCTCTTCTCTCCAAAAACAATTCAACCTCCACCTAAAAAGCCTTTTAAATTCCAAAATTATCACATACCCAGTTTACAGAATCCTCGTTTCCTACTATTCCCCAGCCCCCCCGGTTATGGCCTTCCCAAAATCCATAAACCCAACAACCCCCTCCGTCCCGTTACATCTAACATCAATTCCCCAGCTAAATAACTTGGTAAATTCCTACTTCCATCCTTACAAGTCCTAAGCAGTAACAATCCAGAGATGAAGAACAGCAAGTGTATCGATTGGTTATTGGGAAGACTCCAGAACAACTGGAAGCAGAATGGAACTTCGAGAAAGTAAAAGAAGAAGAAAATACTAACCTATGAGATAGGCAGGATTCCAAACCACCCACCCATGAGGTTCTGCCTGTGGTTTCGTTACCCATTTTTTATAGTGGATGGTTCGCTTCACTGAATGCAGTAGCAGGAATGGCTGCCTGCTAATGCAATTAATGTAGCCCTATGAAACCACTGGACCTTTACTGCCTACTCACCCGTCCTGCTTCTTTCCTTGAAAACACAATTTCAGTTTTAAACATCGATCAAAAATTTAATAAATGCAGGATTGTGTTATCAGGAATTGTACTGTTGACCCAATTTGAAATAATAAAGTTTAAAACCATTTCCTTTAATAATACGGAGATTATTTTATAATTCTTGCTCACATTTTCATTCATGTCTTTTCGCTGCTCCGGAAGTATAATGACGCATCTGTAAAATTGGCTTTTATGCATTGATGCACTCATGACTTTGATGTTTTGTACTTTTGTTTTTTGGAGTTTTATCATTATACTTTCGGACCCGCGAAATGATCTAAGACCTGGTATAAATTTTACAATATTATTTATATAACGAAACCCATTTTTTAAAAATTTGCACTTACACATTTGTGAAATAACGCATATACATATTTTTTTTTTTATGGGCAGGACATTTTTTTTTTCATTTTATTTATTGATATTTACAACTGTATTAATTATCAGTGTTATGGGGATTGGAGGCTTAGTAAAATTATTTATATTCATAATAATAATAATATTTGTCGAACTAATTGAAATAATAAAGTTTAAAACCATTTCCTTTAATAATACGGAGATTATTTTATAATTCTTGCTCACATTTTCATTCATGTCTTTTCGCTGCTCCGGAAGTATAATGACGCATCTGTAAAATTGGCTTTTATGCATTGATGCACTCATGACTTTGATGTTTTGTACTTTTGTTTTTTGGAGTTTTATCATTATACTTTCGGACCCGCGAAATGATCTAAGACCATAAGAACTGGTTTAATACTGACTTTATTCCCATCTTGATCCTCTATTTATAGTAGCTAACAGCTGTTCACAATGCCAGCTTGATATTAGCGACTATTCGATCATCATTGTTGTATTAACTTATATATATATATATATATATATATATATATATATATATATATATATATATATAGTTAAAGGTTCTGAACGTATCTAATACTTTTTAAAAACTTTATTATGAATGATACATAGAATACATGTAAATAAATGGCAACTAAATAGCGATATTAACTGTTCAAATGTCTACGGACGAAAAGGCCCCTCCCTTTGGTCTGGGACGGTTAAATAGGATCAGCCATGCTGATGCTATTTCTCTGGAATTGTTTACAGTTTTTCTGGCCACCTGCAGCCACCTGCATCTTATAGTGCATAACAATTCTAGCTAATTGATTATGATTCTAAGTATTGTTTACACATTTACTCGGGAGCCACCTGTAACTCCACCCAACCTTAAGTTTTGAATCTCCTGATCAAAACAAATATTTTACATAAAATAAATGAATAATAATAGAGTACATATGACATAAAGAACATAAATTAGAATTAATAATAACATAATAAAGATTACATAAATTAATACATTTGTAACATAATGGAAATACAATATGAATTTTTATTTTATCAAAAACTACTTTTATATAATCTACTTAATATTGTTTTATGATTGTCTACAGGAGTGGTTACATTAGGTATAGTTACAGTTTCTGTTGTTGTTATTGAATTGTTTTGTAATTTACATTTTATCTTATAAACAATGGAAAGAATTATTATAATAATTACAATTGTTGATATGAATAGATAGAAATAAATATTATGATGAGTAGCAAATGTAAGTATTTCTAATGGTGGTATAGAATAATTATTAGTGTTTATAAATGATGTATTTAAAATTACATAATCATAAAATGGTTGTGCTACTGAATGAAAATTGTGAGTATAAATTTTATTTAATTCCGAAAAACAATCTTCCTTATCAATTTTAATTAAACTGACTGTAGGTAGAAATACAGTATTGTTTTTACAATCACTTATTTTATTTAAATTAACAGTAACATATTGTTTTAGAAATTCTACATATCTAATTTTATTGTGATAGCTTAATGTTAAATTGCAATTTTCTAATTTTCCATTGTGGATGATGGAAAATACACATTTAGAAGTTATCTTTTTAAGATTTATACAATAATAAAAGTCAATAAATATACAATGCCCTGTGTACAAATTGGGCCCTTGCTGCAAATAAAGATCACGCTTCAAATCAATCTCGAAGGTGGTTTGATTAATTACTTTTGGTATTGGGAGTAAATAGTATCCTTTGTAAGAATCATCATGAAGTGGTAATTTAATAAAAGTATGAATTATATTGTCTCTTGTTGAGCAAAATATTTTACTATTTGTCCATAAAACTTCAGGGTTATTTGATACTAATTTTATTGTTTTTGGTAAGTTTCTTATTACGTCTGTCATTAAAGAAGTATGAACTATCCCTAGTTTACAAAATTCTAGCGATAAGGTTAAACTTTTGATTTTGTTTAATAAAAAGATAATATGAATATAAAAGTCATATGCTTTGTCATTTTCTGTTAACATCTTAAAGTTTTGTCGGTTAGTCATAAAATTTTTATTAATTGTTTCTATGTTATTTTTGTAGTCCTCTATGAGTTGTTTATTAATATTGATCGAAGTCTCTATATTGTGTTCTATTTTAAAATTATTTTTTTCTACATTTGAAATAATGTCGTCATAATATGCTTTGTCATCTGCATCCATATTTCCTGTAATCCAGCTTATAATATTTCCTAAGCCGTTAATTAAACCCCTTTTATGGCGGTTGTTAAGTCCCCTAAAATACATCAAATGGAATTGTTCCATGGTTTCATTAGTTAAATCAGAAAGTACATGATACATCTTATGATCCTTAAAATTAATTAAATGAGTTTGAATATTTGAAATTTCTTTATGTAATAAACTTAAATTATAAAAGTGGTATGTTTCATAAAATTTATTAATTACTTTAATATTATTTATTGAGTAATGAAGCAGTCCAGGTGAGTCAGTCAGATCTACAACTTTGATCATCCGAATCATCGGAAGTAGTGTCAGTAATGTTAACACGTAAAGAGTCTTCATCATCTGAAACAGAATGTTTCTTACGTTTACGTTTGTTAGGTCTCCTAATATTGTCAACATGGGTCTTTAGTTGTCTAGCTCCTTGAATTAAAACATTAACTTTTCTAAATTTGTCCTTACTTTTTATTTTTGATTGGGTATTTTTAAGATATTCATGGTCATTTAGTTCAGGTGGGTCTTCGCGATTTTTATTTAATTTGTCGGTACGTTTTTCTTTTTCTTCAGTAATTTTTTTATGCGTTAATTCGTGTAAGAGTTGTAAGTCATTATGATATTTTTGTACGTATAATTCTGTTATATTAAGATCTGTCTTTTTATTATTTTCCGATGTGAATCCAAACGTTATCTCGTTCGGAGTTAATTTTAAATTTTGATTTAATGCATTGTTGTACGCAGTAGTTGCTAGTTTTAGTTTTTGTAAGAGAGAATATGTTTTTTGTTTATATGAAGTTAGTCTAAGTAACTCTGTTAATGTTAAATGTACTCTATTTAATAATCCTAGTGAATTTGAATGATTGGTTGAAGTATAATGTAGATTTATATCGTTATATTTGCAAAACTGTTGAACAAGATTATTTTTCATTTCTGTACCTTGGTCAAGTGTGATTTGTATAGGTGTTGGATAATATGTCAAATAAGTTTGTAAACAGTCACAAATGTTTATTGCATTATGCGTTGGTATTATTTGTGTAAATAGTCTTTTGGAAAATGTATCGACGGCTGTAAATATGAGTTTATTGTCGTATTTCAATATGTCAATCATTAATTCTTGGAACGGTTTTTCTGGAGTAGGTGTTAGTTGGTATTTTGTTTTAAGTGGTTTTCTATCATACTTAGTTTTTTTACAAATTTCACATTTATTGATATATTCCGTAATTTTGTCTTTCATATTTGGAAAGTAAATTTGTCGTTTTAATTTCTCAAAGGTTTCTAATATTCCGCGATGTTGTGTCTTGCCTAAATGATAATTTTCGATTGTTTCAATTTGTTCGTTAACTTGTTCAATGTCACGAAGGAACTTAAAATAGCGTTTAATTTTTACCGTTGGAAATTCGTCCTCAATTATCTTTCGAATTTCATTAAAATATTCATTATAAATTTTATCTAGTGTTTGCATATTGCTGGAACAGTAAATTCCATAAGTTTTGTTTGGTTCAAGTATTTGGTATAGTAAAGTTTGTAAGTCATCTTTTTCCGTAAAAATTAGTTCATGTCTCTTTTTATTTCCGAATAGTTTTGTAAAGTTTAATTCGTCTTTGTTTCCTCTTTTAATAATTATTTGATGATTTTCAACATTTATACATTTGTCAGGGTCACAGATTCCAAATTGTTCCCTACTTGATTCCTGAGAATGTATGGTCTCTAAATCAGTTTGTTGTTCTTGTTGGTTGGTTGTCATGGGAGTTGGTATGTGTAGGTCTTCCATGATTGCGTCATATTGCGAATCTTCAATCGCTGGATTATCTAATAAATTGTCAATGTCCATCTGTTCTGATTCGTTATGGTTAATTTCCGCTATATTTCGCGAGAGTGCGTCTGCTACATAATTTGTTTTACCGTTAACATGCTTTATGTCAAAATCAAATTCCTGTAACTTCCATACCCATTTCATAATGCGTGTGTTTCCGTTTTTCATTGTAAAAATCCACGTCAATGGTTTATGGTCCGTTTGTTTATTATTATTATTGTGGTTATTATAAATCATTATTTTATAATACTTATTTTTATTAACACGTTATTCTATTTTTATATTTATAAGTTATAATTATTATTAATTTTATTGTTTTATATAACTATCCTTCTTTCTATTATTTATAATATAATTTTATATTTCTTTTTTTAATTAGTGTTCTTATTCTATCTTTATCTTTCTATGAGATTATAGTATCATTATTGTTATGAATACTTTTATTGAAACTTAATTTTAATTATGTTAATTGTAATTAATATTTGTAGTCCGATTCCTGCCGTTTGTGACTTATAATATACGATCCGATAAATCCTTTCTAATTTTAAAATCTTTTCTTAACCTTCCCCCGAAGGTAATTGCGCACATCCGTGGGCTGACTTTTAAATAAAATCTGATGTAATTTCGCAGTTTTTCTTATATCTAATTTATTTATTTTTGATTTTTGCATATTTATTTCCTTTTGAATTTTTATATTATTGGGGTATAAATTTTCCATTTTATTATTAATAATGTAATGTAAACTAATCGATGGTTTTGATTTAAAGCAAGCGGACAAGTTGGTGCTTCGTTGACTTGTCTTTTTCGCGTTTTTAATTTTATTATTCTCTTTTAATATTTCTGATTTTTTGTAACAATTTGTTTGTAATGATTCCGAGATTGGTTTAGTTAATTTTACGTTCCCATTAATATTTTGTTGATAATACCCAGACTTACCCGAGAACTGTCTTGTCGACATTTTATCAAGGGGTATTGGGGAATTACTTATCGTTTCAATATTTTTTGGGTCGGTTTTTAAACTATCTTCGGCAATTACAATTTCATTACTTGCTACATTATTTATTTCTTTATTTTCATTACTTCTTATATTTTTTGTTTCCTTATTATTATCAATTAAATTACTATTTATCATAGTTTTTGTTTCCTTATTTTCGTAGATTATATTATTACATATTATTGCTTTCATTTCCTTATTATTTTCGATTTTATTATTATCAACTAATATTTCTTTATTATCGTCGATTTTATTAGTTCTGTTATTTTTATAATCTATTATTCGCGTTAAATTTATTCTTTCCTTTTTATCCGTTTCGCGATTTAATTCATGTTCTACTATTGATTTGGCCTCGTCCGTTTTATTTTGTAATATCGCGTTTTTTAAATCCGATCCGGCGGGTCGTTGGAGTCTTGGCCTAGTCCTAAAAAATGATCGAACTTGTTTTCTAGGTTACTTAATTTGTCTGTAAGTTTTTGTATAATTGCGTCTTTGTCCTCGTCAACTAGATGAACTCGATTAGAAACTGTTCGCATTGATACCGTTTGCGATTCTCCTAATTTTTCTAATGGCGGTTCAATTTGTTTTTGCTTATATTGTGCCGACGATGGTTTGTTAAAGTAGCGATATTGGTCTTGGGGGTCCCATTGTTGGTTATAAACGGGTTTTTGATTATAAGTTGGATTACTAAGACGATTATAATTTTGCTGATTATAATTATAATTTGGATGGTTATATCTGTCATGTTTATAATAATGTTGATTTTGTTGATAGTTGTTGCGATTAGGTTCATACTGTCTTTGTGAATTGTTTTTATTAAATTTGAAATTTGGATCAAAATGTTTACCCTTATAGTTAGAATTCGATGTTACGTTTTTTTCTTTCCTATGTTGTCCGTAAATTCGATGGACAATATGAGATGCGGAATTTCGTAAAATCTCGTCAATGTCTTCTAAAGTGTCAAATTTAATGTGATAAATGAAATCGGTTAGTTGCGGATTTAAATTGTGTACGGCGTGATGTGATATCTGTCGGTCGTATCTAGCCATCTCAGCGAGTTTGTCTTCTATTTCAGGGTCGGCATAGACTCGAGCGTATAAATCGCAACGCTTTTTACTAAGTCTCTCTAAATAGTCATGTGGGTTTTCATGCGCGTGTGAATTTGTATTTAATATTTCGGCTATTAATTGTTCGCGAGTTCTAGTGTCCTGATATTTCTTTTTTAAAAATTGTAAAATGTCCCCTACGCTTTTAAATTCTTTGTCATACGTGGCAATTTTCGCTTTGCCCTTTAATTTCGTTAATAAAGTTAGAACTAATTTAGAATGGTTTGTGTCGCAATGAGAATTGTTATCCTTGCAATATAATTCAAAAATAAAATTTGTATTACGAATGAAATCAACCAATAGTAACGGGTCACCATCATACTCCGGTATTAATTTGAAGTCGTGATCCTTAATTTCCATATTGGTCATTATAGTTTCGTTTAATAAAAAATTGTCTAAGTTTTCAATTGTAAGTGGAGTTGAATTGTTAATTTGTCGAAGTTGGTTTAATCTTTCTTTTAAATTTGGCATATAAATGAAATAAACTTAAAAATAAATTATAAAGTATACATTGTAATAATAATAAATTTAAAATTTGAAATAAAATTAATTTGTAATCAAATGAATTTAAATTTAATTATATTAGAATAATTTATTCTGCATCTATGTGATCTTCAGTGAAGTAAAGTTTTTTTGAGTTAGAAGATACGTAATTTAACAATTTGTTCGTGACTCAGGTAACAATATTTAAAAATATTCAGATAACTGAGATACCTCTGTAGCCGTGGAGAACGCTTGCTGTACCTGTACACGCAGTGGCGATTCTTCCTCTAGGCGGAGAGTAGTGGTCTTGCTGCTTCTGGTGTCGTCTTCTCGACCCAAAGCTCCCGCAATGTCACTAGTGTATATCTTCGATATCTGCCTAAGTCCCTGTTCGGGCGCCAGTTAAAGGTTCTGAACGTATCTAATACTTTTTAAAAACTTTATTATGAATGATACATAGAATACATGTAAATAAATGGCAACTAAATAGCGATATTAACTGTTCAAATGTCTACGGACGAAAAGGCCCCTCCCTTTGGTCTGGGACGGTTAAATAGGATCAGCCATGCTGATGCTATTTCTCTGGAATTGTTTACAGTTTTTCTGGCCACCTGCAGCCACCTGCATCTTATAGTGCATAACAATTCTAGCTAATTGATTATGATTCTAAGTATTGTTTACACATTTACTCGGGAGCCACCTGTAACTATATATATATATGTGATTTTGTTTTTATGGAAACGAAATTTTTTTTTTTTAATTTATTTATTGATATTTACAACTGTATTAAAATAATACATCAAGTAAATGAGCGAGAGGAATTCGATGGCTTAGTGGAGCCCCAAAGTTCTACTCCGTAGGTCCAAATAGGTCGTATGATGGTCATGTAGATGAGTCTTTAGTAATTAATTGGGAGCTTAGAGCGTTTGTCTAGTAACTGTTGAAGTAGCCTGAAACGTCGAGCGGTTTCTTGTCTTTTCAGTCTCGTATGAGGGATTCCAGGTTAATCGTTTGTCAAGATGCAACCCTAAGTATCGGATCTGTTCTACAGGCATAAGTGGGATTTTATTAAAGGATACTGAAGGGCAGGAAGTCATTGGTTTACGACGTAAGGTAAAAGTGATTTGATGCGATTTTCTAGAGTTTATTATAATTCTCCAGTTTTGACACCATTCTTCAAGATCAGTGATATGGGATTGGAGGCTTTGGGATAGAATAATTGGATTGGTGTTGACTTATAATACACATGTATCATCAGCATACGTGGTAAGGATAGTATTAGGATGATTTGGGCCTTGAGGAACACCCGCAGATTGGGAAAAGAGTGATAAATAGACATTATTATGATTTACTTGGAAAGTTCTGTTTGTGAGATAGGATTGAAGGATGAGAAAGTAGGTAGGCGGTAGGAATTGACGTAGTTTGTAGAGTAATCCCGCATGCCAGACTCGGTCAAAAGCCATTTCCACATCATGAAATACGCCCGAACAATATGGATTGTGATGAGGTCGTGCCCAGGAGATTTGCGGGAAGGTAATCTGTGAATAATGTTGGATATTTCTGTAGGTTGGAATGCTTTGGGTAGAAGGAACATATGGAGGCGAACATCTATCGCTTGTTTTATTTGTTTTTTTTGTCAGTCGTTGTGAGATATTCAGTCCAGGTAATTAAATTTTGAGTTTTGAACTTCTTGATTTCTGCTTTTAATTTGTTAGTTAATTTTGTATAGGTAGTTTTATCTGCTGGATATCGAGTTCTATGCCACTTCGATCTTACTCTGCGTTATTCTCTCAATAAGATACGAATATGCTGTGGCAAATCAGTATGTTGATAGCTATTAATTGTATGATTTGAGGTGTTATCATGTAAACTGCTTCTGATTGATGTTGTAAGTTTTTATATGGCTGTATCAATGTCTTGTTTTGTCTTAAGTGAAATTTTAAAGTCCAGTTTGTCCTCCAAGTCATAACAAAAATCGTCCCAGTTGACACGTCCTGTAATCAATGTGGGAGGGGAAGGCTTGGGAGCGAAACTTGAGTGCAAGAAAAGGAGAACTGGACTGTGATCAGATGAAAGGTCGTCCAAGGATTCAATATTGGCTTGTGGGGGAAAAATTTGGGATGTAACAAATATGTCAAGGATGTCCGGGACGTTTTTAAGGGATGTAGGCCAATAGGTAGGATTTGCTGGGGCAAGGATAGAGTAGCTCTTTGAGGATGTGAGAGAAGATAGAATATTTCCACGGGAGTTGGATGCTCGACAACCCCATCGTTGGTGTTTAGCATTGTAGTCTCCTCCAGCAATGAAGCGCGGTCCAAGGGATTGGAATAAGGAATCAAGGAGGTAATAAGGAAGAGAATTGCCAGGAGGACAGTATACAGCTGAAAATGTGATATGGAAAAGACGAGTCGTTATGGTTACTGAGGTATGTTGATATGTTGTAAGGGCATGTCTGCGTAGTGTAAATTTGAGCTTGCAACCTAAAAAACGGATGGAAAACTCTTGGTGGTCAAGCAAGCATGATAGGTTTAATTACACACTCAATACCAGCTGTCGAATATCCGAAAAATAGAATTTATAAAATAACATTAATCTAGATATGTACGTAGTACTGAAATATTACAGGTTCAATTTCTATACAATAGAAAAATCTAGCCGGAATACTGTTCCTCAATTTTCGAATATTTAACTGTTTTTTTGTTTCATTATACAATGACTGTTTATATTGTTGGAAATATGAACAATGTAAATTGATAAAAAGAAGGACATCATACATAAATATAACCGTAAAATATGTCTGTGCATGATCTCCAAATTATATTTATTATAAGAAGCGAGGGAATGGTTGACTGGAGAGTAGACGTAAGGAAGAAAATAGTTGGGGGTGCAGTCAAATGAAAACACTAAATTAAGTGGTTGCTTATTTAATTATGTGCCGACGTTTCGACCCACTTTGTGGGTCATCTTCAGGGCTGAGAAAGAAAAACAGACAAAATACAATGAATACAATAAAAATACATTGAGGACTAAGTATATGATAAATGAGAGGCAGCTGAAATAGTTTGACCACCTTTGTTTAATAGCTTATTTAAGTAAGAGAATTTCAAAAGTGACAGCATACTTCTCCATGGCCAAAGGAGACAGTCTGAGCCCTCTGCTCTTCATCATATTTATGAATATAAAAAATAAATATGCAAGAGAAGAACAGCAAGTGTATCGATTGGTTATTGGGAAGACTCCAGAACAACTCGAAGCAGAATGGAACTTCGAGAAAGTAAAAGAAGAAGAAAATACTAACCTATGAGATAGGCAGGATTCCAAACCACCCATGAGGTTCTGCCTGTGGTTTCGTTACCCATTTTTTATAGTGGATGGTTCGCTTCACTGAATGCAGTAGCAGGAATGGCTGCCTGCTAATGCAATTAATGTAGCCCTATGAAACCACTGGCTGCTTCTTTCCTTGAAAACACAATTTCAGTTTTAAACATCGATCAAAAATTTGATAAATGCAGGATGTTATCAGGAATTGAAGAGGTTACTAGGTTTGAGGGAATGAACTTTGTCATGAAAAAACTGTTGACCACAACATCTTTATTAATATAATAATAAATTTAATAAAACACATTACATTTCACATCTTTATCCAAAAAAATAAATTAAATAAAACACAATACATTTCACAACACTTAATTTAAATAAAACACATTACATTTCACAACATCTTTATTCAAAAAATTAAATTAAATAAAACACAATCAATACATTTCATCACAACATCTTTATTACAAAAAAAATAAACTAAATAAAACACATTACATTTCACATCTTTATCCAAAAAAAATAAATTAAATAAAACACAATACATTTCACAACATCTTAATTTAAATAAAACACATTACATTTCACAACATCTTTATTCAAAAAATTAAATTAAATAAAACACATGACATTTCACAACATCTTTATTCAAAAAATTAAATTAAATAAAACACAATACATTTCACAACATCTTAATTTAAATAAAACACATTACATTTCACAACATCTTTATTCAAAAAATTAAATTAAATAAAACACATTACATTTCACAACATATTTATTTTTTTAAATAAATTAAATAAAACACAATACATTTCACAACATCTTTTTTCTTTTAAATTAATTAAATAATAAAACACATAACATTTCACAACATCTTTATTCAAAAAATTAAATTTAATAAATAAAACACAATACATTTCACAACATCTTTATTTAAAAAAAATAAACTAAATAAAACACATAAATAAAACACAATACATTTCACAACATCTTTATTTAAAAAAATATAAACTAAATAAAACACAATACATTTCACAAGATCTTTATTAAACAAAATAAATTAAATAAAACACAATACATTTCACAACATCTTTATTTAAATAAAACACATTACATTTCACAACATCTTTATTCAAAAAATTAAATTAAATAAAACACAATCAATACATTACACAACATCTTTATTACAAAAAAAATAAACTAAATAAAACACATTACATTTCACATCTTTATCCAAAAAAAATAAATTAAATAAAACACAATACATTTCACAACATCTTAATTTAAATAAAACACATTACATTTCACAACATCTTTATTCAAAAAATTAAATTAAATAAAACACATGGCATTTCACAACATCTTTATTCAAAAAATTAAATTAAATAAAACACAATACATTTCACAACATCTTAATTTAAATAAAACACATTACATTTCACAACATCTTTATTCAAAAAATTAAATTAAATAAAACACATTACATTTCACAACATCTTTATTTTTTTAAATAAATTAAATAAAACACAATACATTTCACAACATCTTTTTTCTTTTAAATTAATTAAATAATAAAACACATAACATTTCACAACATCTTTATTCAAAAAATTAAATTTAATAAATAAAACACAATACATTTCACAACATCTTTATTTAAAAAAAATAAACTAAATAAAACACATAAATAAAACACAATACATTTCACAACATCTTTATTTAAAAAAATATAAACTAAATAAAACACAATACATTTCACAAGATCTTTATTAAACAAAATAAATTAAATAAAACACAATACATTTCACAACATCTTTATTTAAAAAATTAAATTAAATAAAACACAATACATTTCACAACATCTTTATTTTTTTTAAATTAATTAAATAAAACACATTACATTTCACAACATCTTTATTCAAAAAATTAAATTTAATAAAACACAATACATTTCACAACATCTTTATTTTAAAAAAATAAACTAAATAAAACACAATACATTTCACAAGATCTTTATTAAACAAAATAAATTTAATAAAACACAATACATTTCACAACATCTTTATTTAAAAAAGAAAATTAACTAAAACACAATACATTTCACAACATCTTTCTTTATTCAAAAAATAAAATTTAAAAAAACCCAATACATTTCACAGGATCATTATTAAAAATATAAATAAAATTAAATAAAACACAATACATTTCACAAGATCTTTATTAAACACAATAAATTAAATAAAACAAAAACAATTATAGTTAATATTAGTCGAACTACCCCGAGATCCTACCTCTTCTCTCCAAAAACAATTCAACCTCCACCTAAAAAGCCTTTTAAATTCCAAAATTATCACATACCCAGTTTACAGAATCCTCGTTTCCTACTATTCCCCAGCCCCCCCGGTTTTATGGCCTTCCCAAAATCCATAAACCCAACAACCCCCTCCGCCCCGTTACATCTAACATCAATTCCCCAGCTAAATAACTTGGTAAATTCCTACTTCCATCCTTACAAGTCCTAAGCAGTAACAATCCAAAACTAATTTCAACTACGTGATCTATTGAGATCCCTCACTATACCTGATCATTACGTTCGCACCTCCTTTGATGTAGAATACCTATTTACCAACATACCTTTAGATAAATCCCTCCTCATAATAGATAACAACTGGTCACGCATAGAACCCCATACCTCTCTCAACCGGTCCTCATACCTCCAATCCTTAAAACTTTGTTGTGAATCTGGCTACCTTACCTTCCTTGGACAGTTCTTTAACCAAATTTCTGGACTAGGCATGGGAAATCCCCTAGCTCCTGACCTCTCCAATATTGTCCTAAATGACCGTTAGGCTCTACATTTACAAGGCCATATACCTACTTAGAACAATTAACAGCCGCAGAAATGAGATACCTGAGTAGAGTGGCTGGCCGAACCAGAAGAGTAGCGGGTGAAAAGAGGCAGCTGAAATAGTTTGACCACCTTTGTTTAATAGCTTATTTAAGTAAGAGAATTTCAAACGTGACAGCATACTTCTCGATGGCCAAAGGAGACAGTCTGAGCCCTCTGCTCTTCATCATATTTATGAATATAAAAAATAAATATGCAAGAGATGAAGAACAGCAAGTGTATCGATTGGTTATTGGGAAGACTCCAGAACAACTGGAAGCAGAATGGAACTTCGAGAAAGTAAAAGAAGAAGAAAATACTAACCTATGAGATAGGCAGGATTCCAAACCACCCATGAGGTTCTGCCTGTGGTTTCGTTACCCATTTTTTATAGTGGATGGTTCGCTTCACTGAATGCAGTAGCAGGAATGGCTGCCTGCTAATGCAATTAATGTAGCCCTATGAAACCACTGGACCTTTACTGCCTGCTCACCCGTCCTGCTTCTTTCCTTGAAAACACAATTTCAGTTTTAAACATCGATCAAAAATTTAATAAATGCAGGATTGTGTTATCAGGAATTGAAGAGGTTACTAGGTTTGAGGGAATGAACTTTGTCATGAAAATACTGTTGACCCAATTTGAAATAATAAAGTTTAAAACCATTTCCTTTAATAATACGGAGATTATTTTATAATTCTTGCTCACATTTTCATTCATGTCTTTTCGCTGCTCCGGAAGTATAATGACGCATCTGTAAAATTGGCTTTTATGCATTGATGCACTCATGACTTTGATGTTTTGTACTTTTGTTTTTTGGAGTTTTATCATTATACTTTCGGACCCGCGAAATGATCTAAGACCTGGTATAAATTTTACAATATTATTTATATAACGAAACCCATTTTTAAAAAATTTGCACTTACACATTTGTGAAATAACGCATATACATATTTTTTTTTTTATGGGCAGGACATTTTTTTTTTTCATTTTATTTATTGATATTTACAACTGTATTATCAGTGTTATGGGGATTGGAGGCTTAGTAAAATTATTTATATTCATAATAATAATAATATTTGTCGAACTAATTGAAATAATAAAGTTTAAAACCATTTCCTTTAATAATACGGAGATTATTTTATAATTCTTGCTCACATTTTCATTCATGTCTTTTCGCTGCTCCGGAAGTATAATGACGCATCTGTAAAATTGGCTTTTATGCATTGATGCACTCATGACTTTGATGTTTTGTACTTTTGTTTTTTGGAGTTTTATCATTATACTTTCGGACCCGCGAAATGATCTAAGACCATAAGAACTGGTTTAATACTGACTTTATTCCCATCTTGATCCTCTATTTATAGTAGCTAACAGCTGTTCACAATGCCAGCTTGATATTAGCGACTATTCGATCATCATTGTTGTATTAACTTATATATATATATATATATATATATATATATATATATATATATATATATATATATAGTTAAAGGTTCTGAACGTATCTAATACTTTTTAAAAACTTTATTATGAATGATACATAGAATACATGTAAATAAATGTCAACTAAATAGCGATATTAACTGTTCAAATGTCTACGGACGAAAAAGCCCCTCCCTTTGGTCTGGGACGGTTAAATAGGATCAGCCATGCTGATGCTATTTCTCTGGAATTGTTTACTGTTTTTCTGGCCACCTGCAGCCACCTGCATCTTATAGTGCATAACAATTCTGGGTAATTGATTATGATTCTAAGTATTGTTTACACATTTACTCGGGAGCCACCTGTAACTCCACCCAACCTTAAGTTTTGAATCTCCTGATCAAAACAAATATTTTACATAAAATAAATGAATAATAATAGAGTACATATGACATAAAGAACATAAAGTAGAATTAATAATAACATAATAAAGATTACATAAATTAATACATTTATAACATAATGGAAATACAATATGAATTTTTATTTTATTCAAAACTACTTTTATATAATCTACTTAATATTGTTTTATGATTGTCTACAGGAGTGGTTACATGAGGTATAGTTACAGTTTCTGTTGTTGTTATCGAATTGTTTTGTAATTTACATTTTATCTTATAAACAATGAAAAGAATTATTATAACAATTACAACTGTTGATATGAATAGATAGAAATAAATATTATGATGAGTAGCAAATGTAAGTATTTCTAATGGTGGTATAGAATAATTATTAGTGTTTATAAATGATGTATTTAAAATTACATAATCATAAAATGGTTGTGCTACTGAATGAAAATTGTGAGTATAAATTTTATTTAATTCCGAAAAACAATCTTCCTTATCAATTTTAATTAAACTGACTGTAGGTAGAAATACAGTATTGTTTTTACAATCACTTATTTTATTTAAATTAACAGTAACATATTGTTTTAGAAATTCTACATATCTAATTTTATTGTGATAGCTTAATGTTAAATTGCAATTTTCTAATTTTCCATTGTGGATGATGGAAAATACACATTTAGAAGTTATCTTTTTAAGATTTATACAATAATAAAAGTCAATAAATATACAATGCCCTGTGTACAGATTGGGCCCTTGCTGCAAATAAAGATCACGCTTCAAATCAATCTCGAAGGTGGTTTGATTAATTACTTTTGGTATTGGGAGTAAATAGTATCCTTTGTAAGAATCATCATGAAGTGGTAATTTAATAAAAGTATGAATTATATTGTCTCTTGTTGAGCAAAATATTTTACTATTTGTCCATAAAACTTCAGGGTTATTTGATACTAATTTTATTATTTTTGGTAAGTTTCTTATTACGTCTGTCATTAAAGAAGTATGAACTATCCCTAGTTTACAAAATTCTAGCGATAAGGTTAAACTTTTGATTTTGTTTAATAAAAAGATAATATGAATATAAAAGTCATATGCTTTGTCATTTTCTGTTAACATCTTAAAGTTTTGTCGGTTAGTCATAAAATTTTTATTAATTGTTTCTATGTTATTTTTGTAGTCCTCTATGAGTTGTTTATTAATATTGATCGAAGTCTCTATATTGTGTTCTATTTTAAAATTATTTTTTTCTACATTTGAAATAATGTCGTCATAATATGCTTTGTCATCTGCATCCATATTTCCTGTAATCCAGCTTATAATATTTCCTAAGCCGTTAATTAAACCCCTTTTATGGCGGTTGTTAAGTCCCCTAAAATACATCAAATGGAATTGTTCCGTGGTTTCATTAGTTAAATCAGAAAGTACATGATACATCTTATGATCCTTAAAATTAATTAAATGAGTTTGAATATTTGAAATTTCTTTATGTAATAAACTTAAATTATAAAAGTGGTATGTTTCATAAAATTTATTAATTACTTTAATATTATTTATTGAGTAATGAAGCAGTCCAGGTGAGTCAGTCAGATCTACAACTTTGATCATCCGAATCATCGGAAGTAGTATCAGTAATGTTAACACGTAAAGAGTCTTCATCTGAAACAGAATGTTTCTTACGTTTACGTTTGTTAGGTCTCCTAATATTATCAACATGGGTCTTTAGTTGTCTAGCTCCTTGAATTAAAACATTAACTTTTCTAAATTTGTCCTTACTTTTGATTTTTGATTGGGTATTTTTAAGATATTCATGGTCATTTAGTTCAGGTGGGTCTTCGCGATTTTTATTCAATTTGTCGGTACGTTTTTCTTTTTCTTCAGTAATTTTTTTATGCGTTAATTCGTGTAAGAGTTGTAAGTCATTATGATATTTTTGTACATATAATTCCGTAATGTTAAGATCTGTCTTTTTATTATTTTCTGATGTGAATCCAAACGTTATCTCGTTCGGAGTTAATTTTAAATTTTGATTTAATGCATTGTTGTACGCAGTAGTTGCTAGTTTTAGTTTTTGTAAGAGAGAATATGTTTTTTGTTTATATGAAGTTAGTCTAAGTAACTCTGTTAATGTTAAATGTACTCTATTTAATAATCCTAGTGAATTTGAATGATTTGTTGAAGTATAATGTAGATTTATATCGTTATATTTGCAAAACTGTTGAACAAGATTATTTTTCATTTCTGTACCTTGGTCTAGTGTGATTTGTATAGGTGTTGGATAATATGTCAAATAAGTTTGTAAACAGTCACAAATGTTTATTGCATTATGCGTTGGTATTATTTGTGTAAATAGTCTTTTGGGAAATGTATCGACGGCTGTAAATATGAGTTTATTGTCGTATTTCAATATGTCAATCATTAATTCTTGGAACGGTTTTTCTGGAGTAGGTGTTAGTTGGTATTTTGTTTTAAGTGGTTTTCTATCATACTTAGTTTTTTTACAAATTTCACATTTATTGATATATTCCGTAATTTTGTCTTTCATATTTGGAAAGTAAATTTGTCGTTTTAATTTCTCAAAGGTTTCTAATATTCCGCGATGTTGTGTCTTGCCTAAATGATAATTTTCGATTGTTTCAATTTGTTCGTTAACTTGTTCAATGTCTCGAAGGAACTTAAAATAGCGTTTAATTTTTACCGTTGGAAATTCGTCCTCAATTATCTTTCGAATTTCATTAAAATATTCATTATAAATTTTATCTAGTATTTGCATATTGCTGGAACAGTAAATTCCATAAGTTTTGTTTGGTTCAAGTATTTGGTATAGTAAAGTTTGTAAGTCATCTTTTTCCGTAAAAATTAGTTCATGTCTCTTTTTATTTCCGAATAGTTTTGTAAAGTTTAATTCGTCTTTGTTTCCTCTTTTAATAATTATTTGATGATTTTCAACATTTATACATTTGTCAGGGTCACAGATTCCAAATTGTTCCCTACTTGATTCTTGAGAATGGTTTCTAAGTCCGTTTGTTTATTATTATTATTGTGGTTATTATAAATCATTATTTTATAATACTTATTTTTACTAACACGTTATTTTATTTTTATATTTATAAGTTCTAATTATTATTAATTTTATTGTTTTATATAACTGTACTTCTTTCTATTATTTATAATATAATTTTATATTTCTATTTTTAATTAGTATTCTCATTCTATCTTTATCTTTCTATGATATTATAGTATCATTATTGTTATGAATACTTTTATTGAAACTTAATTTTAATTATGTTAAATGTAATTAATATTTGTAGTCCGATTCCTGCCGTTTGTGTCGTATAATAATTATCCGATAAATCTTTTCTAAACCTTCCCCCGAAGGTAATTGCGTATATCCGCGGGCTGACTTTTAAATAAAATCTGATGTAATTTCGCAGTTTTTCTTATATCTAATTTATTTATTTTTGATTTTTGCATATTTATTTCCTTTTGAATTTTTATATTATTGGGGTATAAATTTTCCATTTTATTATTAATAATGTAATGTAAACTAATCGATTGTTTTGATTTAAAGCAAGCGGACAAGTTGGTGGTTCGTTGACTTGTATTTTCCGCGTTTTTAATTTTATTATTCTCTTTTAATATTTCTGATTTTTTGTAACAATTTGTTTGTAATGATTCCGATATAGGTTTAGTTAATTTTACGTTCCCATTAATATTTTGTTGATAATACCCAGACTTACCCGAGAACTGTCTTGTCGACTTTTTATCAAGGGGTATTGGGGAATTACTTATCGTTTCAATATTTTTTTGGTCGGTTTTTAAACTATCTTCGGCAATTACAATTTCATTACTTGCTACATTATTTATTTCTTTATTTTCATTACTTCTTATATTTTTTGTTTCCTTATTATTATCAATTAAATTACTATTTATCATAGTTTTTGTTTCCTTATTTTCGTAGATTATATTATTACATATTATTGCTTTCATTTCCTTATTATTTTCGATTTTATTATTATCAACTAATATTTCTTTATTATCGTCGGTTTTATTAGTTCTGTTATTTTTATAATCTATTATTCGCGTTAAGTTTATTCTTTCATTTTTATCCGTTTCAGGATTTAATTTATATTCTATAATTGATTTCATTTCCTTATTATTTTCGAGTACGGCGTGATGTGATATCTGTCGGTCGTATCTAGCCATCTCAGCGAGTTTGTCTTCTATTTCAGGGTCGGCATAGACTCGAGCGTATTAATCGCAACGCTTTTTACTAAGTCTCTCTAAATAGTCATGTGGGTTTTCATGCGCGTGTGAATTTGTATTTAATATTTCGGCTATTAATTGTTCGCGAGTTCTAGTGTCCTGATATTTCTTTTTTAAAAATTGTAAAATGTCCCCTACGCTTTTAAATTCTTTGTCATACGTGGCAATTTTCGCTTTGCCCTTTAATCTGCTAATGCAATTAATGTAGCCCTATGAAACCACTGGCTGCTTCTTTCCTTGAAAACACAATTTCAGTTTTAAACATCGATCAAAAATTTGATAAATGCAGGATTGTGTTATCAGGAATTGAAGAGGTTACTAGGTTTAAGGGAATGAACTTTGTCATGAAAATACTGTTGACCACAACATCTTTATTAATATAATAATAAATTTAATAAAACACATTACATTTCACATCTTTATCCAAAAAAATAAATGAAATAAAACACAATACATTTCACAACACTTAATTTAAATAAAACACATTACATTTCACAACATCTTTATTCAAAAAATTAAATAAAATAAAACACAATCAATACATTTCACAACATCTTTAGTACAAAAAAAATAAACTAAATAAAACACATTACATTTCACATCTTTATCCAAAAAAAATAAATTAAATAAAACACAATACATTTCACAACATCTTAATTTAAATAAAACACATTACATTTCACAACATCTTTATTCAAAAAATTAAATTAAATAAAACACATGACATTTCACAACATCTTTATTCAAAAAATTAAATTAAATAAAACACAATACATTTCACAACATCTTAATTTAAATAAAACACATTACATTTCACAACATCTTTATTCAAAAAATTAAATTAAATAAAACACATTACATTTCACAACATCTTTATTTTTTTAAATAAATTAAATAAAACACAATACATTTCACAACATCTTTTTTCTTTTAAATTAATTAAATAATAAAACACATAACATTTCACAACATCTTTATTCAAAAAATTAAATTTAATAAATAAAACACAATACATTTCACAACATCTTTATTTTAAAAAAATAAACTAAATAAAACACATAAATAAAACACAATACATTTCACAACATCTTTATTTAAAAAAATATAAACTAAATAAAACACAATACATTTCACAAGATCTTTATTAAACAAAATAAATTAAATAAAACACAATACATTTCACAACATCTTTATTTAAAAAATTAAATTAAATAAAACACAATACATTTCACAACATCTTTATTTTTTTTAAATTAATTAAATAAAACACATGACATTTCACAACATCTTTATTCAAAAAATTAAATTTAATAAAACACAATACATTTCACAACATCTTTATTTTAAAAAAATAAACTAAATAAAACACAATACATTTCACAAGATCTTTATTAAACAAAATAAATTTAATAAAACACAATACATTTCACAACATCTTTATTTAAAAAATTAAATTAAATAAAACACAATACATTTCACAACATCTTTCTTTATTCAAAAAATAAAATTTAAAAAAACCCAATACATTTCACAGGATCATTATTAAAAAAATAAATAAAATTAAATAAAACACAATACATTTCACAAGATCTTTATTAAACACAATAAATTAAATAAAACAAAAACAATTATAGTTAATATTAGTCGAACTACCCCGAGATCCTACCTCTTCTCTCCAAAAACAATTCAACCTCCACCTAAAAAGCCTTTTAAATTCCAAAATTATCACATACCCAGTTTACAGAATCCTCGTTTCCTACTATTCCCCAGCCCCCCCCGGTTTTATGGCCTTCCCAAAATCCATAAACCCAACAACCCCCTCCGTCCCGTTACATCTAACATCAATTCCCCAGCTAAATAACTTGGTAAATTCCTACTTCCATCCTTACAAGTCCTAAGCAGTAACAATCCAAAACTAATTTCAACTACGTGATCTATTGAGATCCCTCACTATACCTGATCATTACGTTCGCACCTCCTTTGATGTAGAATACCTATTTACCAACATACCTTTAGATAAATCCCTCCTCATAATAGATAACAACTGGTCACGCATAGAACCCCATACCTCTCTCAACCGGTCCTCATACCTCCAATCCTTAAAACTTTGTTGTGAATCTGGCTACCTTACCTTCCTTGGACAGTTCTTTAACCAAATTTCTGGACTAGGCATGGGAAATCCCCTAGCCTCTACATTTACAAGGCCATATACCTACTTAGAACAATTAACAGCCGCAGAAATGAGATACCTGAGCAGAGTGGATGGCCGAACCAGAAGAGTAGCGGGTGAAAAGAGGCAGCTGAAATAGTTTGACCACCTTTGTTTAATAGCTTATTTAAGTAAGAGAATTTCAAACGTGACAGCATACTTCTCGATGGCCAAAGGAGACAGTCTGAGCCCTCTGCTCTTCATCATATTTATGAATATAAAAAATCAATATGCAAGAGATGAAAAACAGCAAGTGTATCGATTGGTTATTGGGAAGACTCCAGAACAACTGGAAGCAGAATGGAACTTCGAGAAAGTAAAAGAAGAAGAAAATACTAACCTATGAGATAGGCAGGATTCCAAACCACCCATGAGGTTCTGCCTGTGGTTTCGTTACCCATTTTTTATAGTGGATGGTTCGCTTCACTGAATGCAGTAGCAGGAATGGCTGCCTGCTAATGCAATTAATGTAGCCCTATGAAACCACTGGACCTTTACTGCCTGCTCACCCGTCCTGCTTCTTTCCTTGAAAACACAATTTCAGTTTTAAACATCGATCAAAAATTTAATAAATGCAGGATTGTGTTATCAGGAATTGAAGAGGTTACTAGGTTTGAGGGAATGAACTTTGTCATGAAAATACTGTTGACCCAATTTGAAATAATAAAGTTTAAAACCATTTCCTTTAATAATACGGAGATTATTTTATAATTCTTGCTCACATTTTCATTCATGTCTTTTCGCTGCTCCGGAAGTATAATGACGCATCTGTAAAATTGGCTTTTATGCATTGATGCACTCATGACTTTGATGTTTTGTACTTTTGTTTTTTGGAGTTTTATCATTATACTTTCGGACCCGCGAAATGATCTAAGACCTGGTATAAATTTTACAATATTATTTATATAACGAAACCCATTTTTAAAAAATTTGCACTTACACATTTGTGAAATAACGCATATACATATTTTTTTTTTTATGGGCAGGACATTTTTTTTTTCATTTTATTTATTGATATTTACAACTGTATTATCAGTGTTATGGGGATTGGAGGCTTAGTAAAATTATTTATATTCATAATAATAATAATATTTGTCGAACTAATTGAAATAATAAAGTTTAAAACCATTTCCTTTAATAATACGGAGATTATTTTATAATTCTTGCTCACATTTTCATTCATGTCTTTTCGCTGCTCCGGAAGTATAATGACGCATCTGTAAAATTGGCTTTTATGCATTGATGCACTCATGACTTTGATGTTTTGTACTTTTGTTTTTTGGAGTTTTATCATTATACTTTCGGACCCGCGAAATGATCTAAGACCTGGTATAAATTTTACAATATTATTTATATAACGAAACCCATTCTTTTTTAATCCTTTTTCTTATGCTGTTTACATATCACTCATTAATCGGTAAGTCAGTTCACACACACGTCTTAAGTGCCGAAAACAAGATTTTACATGAGTAAACTTTGTTAATAATTTAACACAACAAATCGCTGCTCCGGAAGTATAATGATCTGCTCCGGAATGCATTGATGCACTCATTCAGTTGTGATTTGTACTTTTGTTTTTTGAAGTTTTATCATTTTACTTTCGGACCCGCGAAATGATCTAAGACCTGGTATAAATTTTACAATATTATTTATATAACGAAACCCATTTTAAAAAAATTTGCACTTACACATTTGTGGAAATACACATCGACATATGTGTGGATTACTTTTGTTTTAAATCTTGTTTATTGAAATAAGTATTTACAATTGTGTGAATTAATTTCTAAGGAAGAAACGACTCACATAAGAACTGGTTTAATACTGACTTTATTCCCATCTTGATCCTCTATTTATAGTAGCTAACAGCTGTTCACAATGCCAGCTTGATATTAGCGACTATTCGATCATCATTGTTGTATTAACTTATATATATATATGTGATTTTGTTTTTATGGAAACGAAATTTTTTTTTTTTTTAATTTATTTATTGATATTTACAACTGTATTAAAATAATACATCAAGTAAATGAGCGAGAGGAATTCGATGGCTTAGTGGATCCCCAAAGTTCTACTCCGTAGGTCCAAATAGGTCGTATGATGGTCATGTAGATGAGTCTTTAGTAATTAATTGGGAGCTTAGAGCGTTTGTCTAGTAACTGTTGAAGTAGCCTGAAACGTCGAGCGGTTTCTTGTCTTTTCAGTCTCGTATGAGGATTCCAGGTTAATCGTTTGTCAAGATGCAACCCTAAGTATCGGATCTGTTCTACAGGCATAAGTGGGATTTTATTAAAGGATACTGAAGGGCAGGAAGTCATTGGTTTACGACGTAAGGTAAAAGTGATTTGATGCGATTTTCTAGAGTTTATTATAATTCTCCAGTTTTGACACCATTCTTCAAGATCAGTGATATGGGATTGGAGGCTTTGGGATAGAATAATTGGATTGGTGTTGACTTATAATACACATGTATCATCAGCATACGTGGTAAGGATAGTATTAGGATGATTTGGGCCTTGAGGAACACCCGCAGATTGGGAAAAGAGTGATAAATAGACATTATTATGATTTACTTGGAAAGTTCTGTTTGTGAGATAGGATTGAAGGATGAGAAAGTAGGTAGGCGGTAGGAATTGACGGAGTTTGTAGAGTAATCCCGCATGCCAGACTCGGTCAAAAGCCATTTCCACATCATGAAATACGCCCGAACAATATGGATTGTGATGAGGTCGTGCCCAGGAGATTTGCGGGAAGGTAATCTGTGAATAATGTTGGATATTTCTGTAGGATGGAATGCTTTGGGTAGAAGGAACATATGGAGGCGAACATCTATCGCAGGAGTTTTTTGGTGGTCATCCACAATTTTTTGTCAGTCGTTGTGAGATATTCAGTCCAGGTAATTAAATTTTGAGTTTTGAACTTCTTGATTTCTGCTTTTAATTTGTTAGTTAATTTTGTATAGGTAGTTTTATCTGCTGGATATCGAGTTCTATGCCACTTCGATCTTACTCTGCGTTATTCTCTCAATAAGATACGAATATGCTGTGGCAAATCAGTATGTTGATAGCTATTAATTGTATGATTTGAGGTGTTATCATGTAAACTGCTTCTGATTGATGTTGTAAGTTTTTATATGGCTGTATCAATGTCTTGTTTTGTCTTAAGTGAAATTTTAAAGTCCAGTTTGTCCTCCAAGTCATAACAAAAATCGTCCCAGTTGACACGTCCTGTAATCAATGTGGGAGGGGAAGGCTTGGGAGCGAAACTTGAGTGCAAGAAAAGGAGAACTGGACTGTGATCAGATGAAAGGTCGTCCAAGGATTCAATATTGGCTTGTGGGGGAAAAATTTGGGATGTAACAAATATGTCAAGGATGTCCGGGACGTTTTTAAGGGATGTAGGCCAATAGGTAGGATTTGCTGGGGCAAGGATAGAGTAGCTCTTTGAGGATGTGAGAGAAGATAGAATATTTCCACGGGAGTTGGATGCTCGACAACCCCATCGTTGGTGTTTAGCATTGTAGTCTCCTCCAGCAATGAAGCGCGGTCCAAGGGATTGGAATAAGGAATCAAGGAGGTAATAAGGAAGAGAATTGCCAGGAGGACAGTATACAGCTGAAAATGTGATATGGAAAAGACGAGTCGTTATGGTTACTGAGGTATGTTGATATGTTGTAAGGGCATGTCTGCGTAGTGTAAATTTGAGCTTGCAACCTAAAAAACGGATGGAAAACTCTTGGTGGTCAAGCAAGCATGATAGGTTTAATTACACACTCAATACCAGCTGTCGAATATCCGAAAAATAGAATTTATAAAATAACATTAATCTAGATATGTACGTAGTACTGAAATATTACAGGTTCAATTTCTATACAATAGAAAAATCTAGCCGGAATACTGTTCCTCAATTTTCGAATATTTAACTGTTTTTTTGTTTCATTATACAATGACTGTTTATATTGTTGGAAATATGAACAATGTAAATTGATAAAAAGAAGGACATCATACATAAATATAACCGTAAAATATGTCTGTGCATGATCTCCAAATTATATTTATTATAAGAAGCGAGGGAATTGTTGACTGGAGAGTAGACGTAAGGAAGAAAATAGTTGGGGGTGCAGTCAAATGAAAACACTAAATTAAGTGGTTGCTTATTTAATTATGTGCCGACGTTTCGACCCACTTTGTGGGTCATCTTCAGGGCTGAGAAAGAAAAACAGACAAAATACAATGAATACAATAAAAATACATTGAGGACTAAGTATATGATAAATGAGAGGCAGCTGAAATAGTTTGACCACCTTTGTTTAATAGCTTATTTAAGTAAGAGAATTTCAAAAGTGACAGCATACTTCTCCATGGCCAAAGGAGACAGTCTGAGCCCTCTGCTCTTCATCATATTTATGAATATAAAAAATAAATATGCAAGAGAAGAACAGCAAGTGTATCGATTGGTTATTGGGAAGACTCCAGAACAACTCGAAGCAGAATGGAACTTCGAGAAAGTAAAAGAAGAAGAAAATACTAACCTATGAGATAGGCAGGATTCCAAACCACCCATGAGGTTCTGCCTGTGGTTTCGTTACCCATTTTTTATAGTGGATGGTTCGCTTCACTGAATGCAGTAGCAGGAATGGCTGCCTGCTAATGCAATTAATGTAGCCCTATGAAACCACTGGCTGCTTCTTTCCTTGAAAACACAATTTCAGTTTTAAACATCGATCAAAAATTTGATAAATGCAGGATGTTATCAGGAATTGAAGAGGTTACTAGGTTTGAGGGAATGAACTTTGTCATGAAAAAACTGTTGACCACAACATCTTTATTAATATAATAATAAACTTAATAAAACACATTACATTTCACATCTTTATCCAAAAAAATAAATTAAATAAAACACAATACATTTCACAACACTTAATTTAAATAAAACACATTACATTTCACAACATCTTTATTCAAAAAATTAAATTAAATAAAACACAATCAATACATTTCATCACAACATCTTTATTACAAAAAAAATAAACTAAATAAAACACATTACATTTCACATCTTTATCCAAAAAAAATAAATTAAATAAAACACAATACATTTCACAACATCTTAATTTAAATAAAACACATTACATTTCACAACATCTTTATTCAAAAAATTAAATTAAATAAAACACATGACATTTCACAACATCTTTATTCAAAAAATTAAATTAAATAAAACACAATACATTTCACAACATCTTAATTTAAATAAAACACATTACATTTCACAACATCTTTATTCAAAAAATTAAATTAAATAAAACACATTACATTTCACAACATCTTTATTTTTTTAAATAAATTAAATAAAACACAATACATTTCACAACATCTTTTTTCTTTTAAATTAATTAAATAATAAAACACATAACATTTCACAACATCTTTATTCAAAAAATTAAATTTAATAAATAAAACACAATACATTTCACAACATCTTTATTTAAAAAAAATAAACTAAATAAAACACATAAATAAAACACAATACATTTCACAAGATCTTTATTTAAAAAAATATAAACTAAATAAAACACAATACATTTCACAAGATCTTTATTAAACAAAATAAATTAAATAAAACACAATACATTTCACAACATCTTTATTTAAATAAAACACATTACATTTCACAACATCTTTATTCAAAAAATTAAATTAAATAAAACACAATCAATACATTACACAACATCTTTATTACAAAAAAAATAAACTAAATAAAACACATTACATTTCACATCTTTATCCAAAAAAAATAAATTAAATAAAACACAATACATTTCACAACATCTTAATTTAAATAAAACACATTACATTTCACAACATCTTTATTCAAAAAATTAAATTAAATAAAACACATGGCATTTCACAACATCTTTATTCAAAAAATTAAATTAAATAAAACACAATACATTTCACAACATCTTAATTTAAATAAAACACATTACATTTCACAACATCTTTATTCAAAAAATTAAATTAAATAAAACACATTACATTTCACAACATCTTTATTTTTTTAAATAAATTAAATAAAACACAATACATTTCACAACATCTTTTTTCTTTTAAATTAATTAAATAATAAAACACATAACATTTCACAACATCTTTATTCAAAAAATTAAATTTAATAAATAAAACACAATACATTTCACAACATCTTTATTTAAAAAAAATAAACTAAATAAAACACATAAATAAAACACAATACATTTCACAACATCTTTATTTAAAAAAATATAAACTAAATAAAACACAATACATTTCACAAGATCTTTATTAAACAAAATAAATTAAATAAAACACAATACATTTCACAACATCTTTATTTAAAAAATTAAATTAAATAAAACACAATACATTTCACAACATCTTTATTTTTTTTAAATTAATTAAATAAAACACATTACATTTCACAACATCTTTATTCAAAAAATTAAATTTAATAAAACACAATACATTTCACAACATCTTTATTTTAAAAAAATAAACTAAATAAAACACAATACATTTCACAAGATCTTTATTAAACAAAATAAATTTAATAAAACACAATACATTTCACAACATCTTTATTTAAAAAAGAAAATTAACTAAAACACAATACATTTCACAACATCTTTCTTTATTCAAAAAATAAAATTTAAAAAAACCCAATACATTTCACAGGATCATTATTAAAAATATAAATAAAATTAAATAAAACACAATACATTTCACAAGATCTTTATTAAACACAATAAATTAAATAAAACAAAAACAATTATAGTTAATATTAGTCGAACTACCCCGAGATCCTACCTCTTCTCTCCAAAAACAATTCAACCTCCACCTAAAAAGCCTTTTAAATTCCAAAATTATCACATACCCAGTTTACAGAATCCTCGTTTCCTACTATTCCCCAGCCCCCCCGGTTTTATGGCCTTCCCAAAATCCATAAACCCAACAACCCCCTCCGCCCCGTTACATCTAACATCAATTCCCCAGCTAAATAACTTGGTAAATTCCTACTTCCATCCTTACAAGTCCTAAGCAGTAACAATCCAAAACTAATTTCAACTACGTGATCTATTGAGATCCCTCACTATACCTGATCATTACGTTCGCACCTCCTTTGATGTAGAATACCTATTTACCAACATACCTTTAGATAAATCCCTCCTCATAATAGATAACAACTGGTCACGCATAGAACCCCATACCTCTCTCAACCGGTCCTCATACCTCCAATCCTTAAAACTTTGTTGTGAATCTGGCTACCTTACCTTCCTTGGACAGTTCTTTAACCAAATTTCTGGACTAGGCATGGGAAATCCCCTAGCTCCTGACCTCTCCAATATTGTCCTAAATGACCGTTAGGCTCTACATTTACAAGGCCATATACCTACTTAGAACAATTAACAGCCGCAGAAATGAGATACCTGAGTAGAGTGGCTGGCCGAACCAGAAGAGTAGCGGGTGAAAAGAGGCAGCTGAAATAGTTTGACCACCTTTGTTTAATAGCTTATTTAAGTAAGAGAATTTCAAACGTGACAGCATACTTCTCGATGGCCAAAGGAGACAGTCTGAGCCCTCTGCTCTTCATCATATTTATGAATATAAAAAATAAATATGCAAGAGATGAAGAACAGCAAGTGTATCGATTGGTTATTGGGAAGACTCCAGAACAACTGGAAGCAGAATGGAACTTCGAGAAAGTAAAAGAAGAAGAAAATACTAACCTATGAGATAGGCAGGATTCCAAACCACCCATGAGGTTCTGCCTGTGGTTTCGTTACCCATTTTTTATAGTGGATGGTTCGCTTCACTGAATGCAGTAGCAGGAATGGCTGCCTGCTAATGCAATTAATGTAGCCCTATGAAACCACTGGCTGCTTCTTTCCTTGAAAACACAATTTCAGTTTTAAACATCGATCAAAAATTTGATAAATGCAGGATTGTGTTATCAGGAATTGAAGAGGTTACTAGGTTTGAGGGAATGAACTTTGTCATGAAAATACTGTTGACCACAACATCTTTATTAATATAATAATAAATTTAATAAAACACATGACATTTCACAACATCTTTATTCAAAAAATTAAATTAAATAAAACACAATACATTTCACAACATCTTAATTTAAATAAAACACATTACATTTCACAACATCTTTATTCAAAAAATTAAATTAAATAAAACACATTACATTTCACAACATCTTTATTTTTTTAAATAAATTAAATAAAACACAATACATTTTACAACATCTTTTTTCTTTTAAATTAATTAAATAATAAAACACATAACATTTCACAACATCTTTATTCAAAAAATTAAATTTAATAAATAAAACACAATACATTTCACAACATCTTTATTAAAAAAAAATAAACTAAATAAAACACAATACATTTCACAACATCTTTATTTAAAAAAATATAAACTAAATAAAACACAATACATTTCACAAGATCTTTATTAAACAAAATAAATTAAATAAAACACAATACATTTCACAACATCTTTATTTAAAAAATTAAATTAAATAAAACACAATACATTTCACAACATCTTTATTTTTTTTAAATTAATTAAATAAAACACATTACATTTCACAACATCTTTATTCAAAAAATTAAATTTAATAAAACACAATACATTTCACAACATCTTTATTTTAAAAAAATAAACTAAATAAAACACAATACATTTCACAAGATCTTTATTAAACAAAATAAATTTAATAAAACACAATACATTTCACAACATCTTTATTTAAAAAATTAAATTTAAAAAAACACAATGCATTTCACAACATCTTTCTTTATTCAAAAAATAAAATTTAAAAAAACCCAATACATTTCACAGGATCATTATTAAAAAAAAAAATAAAATTAAATAAAACACAATACATTTCACAAGATCTTTATTAAACACAATAAATTAAATAAAACAAAAACAATTATAGTTAATATTAGTCGAACTACCCCGAGATCCTACCTCTTCTCTCCAAAAACAATTCAACCTCCACCTAAAAAGCCTTTTAAATTCCAAAATTATCACATACCCAGTTTACAGAATCCTCGTTTCCTACTATTCCCCAGCCCCCCCGGTTTTATGGCCTTCCCAAAATCCATAAACCCAACAACCCCCTCCGTCCCGTTACATCTAACATCAATTCCCCAGCTAAATAACTTGGTAAATTCCTACTTCCATCCTTACAAGTCCTAAGCAGTAACAATCCAAAACTAATTTCAACTACGTGATCTATTGAGATCCCTCACTATACCTGATCATTACGTTCGCACCTCCTTTGATGTAGAATACCTATTTACCAACATACCTTTAGATAAATCCCTCCTCATAATAGATAACAACTGGTCACGCATAGAACCCCATACCTCTCTCAACCGGTCCTCATACCTCCAATCCTTAAAACTTTGTTGTGAATCTGGCTACCTTACCTTCCTTGGACAGTTCTTTAACCAAATTTCTGGACTAGGCATGGGAAATCCCCTAGCTCCTGACCTCTCCAATATTGTCCTAAATGACCGTTAGGCTCTACATTTACAAGGCCATATACCTACTTAGAACAATTAACAGCCGCAGAAATGAGATACCTGAGTAGAGTGGCTGGCCGAACCAGAAGAGTAGCGGGTGAAAAGAGGCAGCTGAAATAGTTTGACCACCTTTGTTTAATAGCTTATTTAAGTAAGAGAATTTCAAACGTGACAGCATACTTCTCGATGGCCTAAGGAGACAGTCTGAGCCCTCTGCTCTTCATCATATTTATGAATATAAAAAATAAATATGCAAGAGATGAAGAACAGCAAGTGTATCATCGATTGGTTATTGGGAAGACTCCAGAACAACTGGAAGCAGAATGGAACTTCGAGAAAGTAAAAGAAGAAGAAAATACTAACCTATGAGATAGGCAGGATTCCAAACCACCCATGATGTTCTGCCTGTGGTTTCGTTACCCATTTTTTATAGTGGATGGTTCGCTTCACTGAATGCAGTAGCAGGAATGGCTGCCTGCTAATGCAATTAATGTAGCCCTATGAAACCACTGGCTGCTTCTTTCCTTGAAAACACAATTTCAGTTTTAAACATCGATCAAAAATTTGATAAATGCAGGATTGTGTTATCAGGAATTGAAGAGGTTACTAGGTTTGAGGGAATGAACTTTGTCATGAAAATACTGTTGACCACAACATCTTTATTAATATAATAATAAATTTAATAAAACACATTACATTTCACATCTTTATCCAAAAAAATAAATTAAATAAAACACAATACATTTCACAACACTTAATTTAAATAAAACGCATTACATTTCACAACATCTTTATTCAAAAAATTAAATTAAATAAAACACAATCTATACATTTCACAACATCTTTATTACAAAAAAAATAAACTAAATAAAACACATTACATTTCACATCTTTATCCAAAAAAATAAATTAAATAAAACACAATACATTTCACAACATCTTAATTTAAATAAAACACATTACATTTCACAACATCTTTATTCAAAAAATTAAATTAAATAAAACACATGACATTTCACAACATCTTTATTCAAAAAATTAAATTAAATAAAACACAATACATTTCACAACATCTTAATTTAAATAAAACACATTACATTTCACAACATCTTAATTCAAAAAATTAAATTAAATAAAACACATTACATTTCACAACATCTTTATTTTTTTAAATAAATTAAATAAAACACAATACATTTTACAACATCTTTTTTCTTTTAAATTAATTAAATAATAAAACACATAACATTTCACAACATCTTTATTCAAAAAATTAAATTTAATAAATAAAACACAATACATTTCACAACATCTTTATTAAAAAAAAATAAACTAAATAAAACACATAAATAAAACACAATACATTTCACAACATCTTTATTTAAAAAAATATAAACTAAATAAAACACAATACATTTCACAAGATCTTTATTAAACAAAATAAATTAAATAAAACACAATACATTTCACAACATCTTTATTTAAAAAATTAAATTAAATAAAACACAATACATTTCACAACATCTTTATTTTTTTTAAATTAATTAAATAAAACACATTACATTTCACAACATCTTTATTCAAAAAATTAAATTTAATAAAACACAATACATTTCACAACATCTTTATTTAAAAAATTAAATTAAATAAAACACAATACATTTCACAACATCTTTATTTTTTTTAAATTAATTAAATAAAACACATTACATTTCACAACATCTTTATTCAAAAAATTAAATTTAATAAAACACAATACATTTCACAACATCTTTATTTAAAAAAAATAAACTAAATAAAACACAATACATTTCACAAGATCTTTATTAAACAAAATAAATTTAATAAAACACAATACATTTCATAACATCTTTATTTAAAAAATTAAATTAAAAAAAACACAATGCATTTCACAACATCTTTCTTTATTCAAAAAATAAAATTTAAAAAAACCCAAAACATTTCACAGGATCATTATTAAAAAAAAAAATAAAATTAAATAAAACACAATACATTTCACAAGATCTTTATTAAACACAATAAATTAAATAAAACAAAAACAATTATAGTTAATATTAGTCGAACTACCCCGAGATCCTACCTCTTCTCTCCAAAAACAATTCAACCTCCACCTAAAAAGCCTTTTAAATTCCAAAATTATCACATACCCAGTTTACAGAATCCTCGTTTCCTACTATTCCCCAGCCCCCCCGGTTTTATGGCCTTCCCAAAATCCATAAACCCAACAACCCCCTCCGTCCCGTTACATCTAACATCAATTCCCCAGCTAAATAACTTGGTAAATTCCTACTTCCATCCTTACAAGTCCTAAGCAGTAACAATCCAAAACTAATTTCAACTACGTGATCTATTGAGATCCCTCACTATACCTGATCATTACGTTCGCACCTCCTTTGATGTAGAATACCTATTTACCAACATACCTTTAGATAAATCCCTCCTCATAATAGATAACAACTGGTCACGCATAGAACCCCATACCTCTCTCAACCGGTCCTCATACCTCCAATCCTTAAAACTTTGTTGTGAATCTGGCTACCTTACCTTCCTTGGACAGTTCTTTAACCAAATTTCTGGACTAGGCATGGGAAATCCCCTAGCTCCTGACCTCTCCAATATTGTCCTAAATGACCGTTAGGCTCTACATTTACAAGGCCATATACCTACTTAGAACAATTAACAGCCGCAGAAATGAGATACCTGAGTAGAGTGGCTGGCCGAACCAGAAGAGTAGCGGGTGAAAAGAGGCAGCTGAAATAGTTTGACCACCTTTGTTTAATAGCTTATTTAAGTAAGAGAATTTCAAACGTGACAGCATACTTCTCGATGGCCAAAGGAGACAGTCTGAGCCCTCTGCTCTTCATCATATTTATGAATATAAAAAATAAATATGCAAGAGATGAAGAACAGCAAGTGTATCGATTGGTTATTGGGAAGACTCCAGAACAACTGGAAGCAGAATGGAACTTCGAGAAAGTAAAAGAAGAAGAAAATACTAACCTATGAGATAGGCAGGATTCCAAACCACCCATGAGGTTCTGCCTGTGGTTTCGTTACCCATTTTTTATAGTGGATGGTTCGCTTCACTGAATGCAGTAGCAGGAATGGCTGCCTGCTAATGCAATTAATGTAGCCCTATGAAACCACTGGCTGCTTCTTTCCTTGAAAACACAATTTCAGTTTTAAACATCGATCAAAAATTTGATAAATGCAGGATTGCGTTATCAGGAATTGAAGAGGTTACTAGGTTTGAGGGAATGAACTTTGTCATGAAAATACTGTTGACCACAACATCTTTATTAATATAATAATAAATTTAATAAAACACATTACATTTCACATCTTTATCCAAAAAAATAAACTAAATAAAACACATAAATAAAACACAATACATTTCACAACATCTTTCTTTATTCAAAAAATAAAATTTAAAAAAACCCAATACATTTCACAGGATCATTATTAAAAATATAAATAAAATTAAATAAAACACAATACATTTCACAAGATCTTTATTAAACACAATAAATTAAATAAAACAAAAACAATTATAGTTAATATTAGTCGAACTACCCCGAGATCCTACCTCTTCTCTCCAAAAACAATTCAACCTCCACCTAAAAAGCCTTTTAAATTCCAAAATTATCACATACCCAGTTTACAGAATCCTCGTTTCCTACTATTCCCCAGCCCCCCCGGTTTTATGGCCTTCCCAAAATCCATAAACCCAACAACCCCCTCCGCCCCGTTACATCTAACATCAATTCCCCAGCTAAATAACTTGGTAAATTCCTACTTCCATCCTTACAAGTCCTAAGCAGTAACAATCCAAAACTAATTTCAACTACGTGATCTATTGAGATCCCTCACTATACCTGATCATTACGTTCGCACCTCCTTTGATGTAGAATACCTATTTACCAACATACCTTTAGATAAATCCCTCCTCATAATAGATAACAACTGGTCACGCATAGAACCCCATACCTCTCTCAACCGGTCCTCATACCTCCAATCCTTAAAACTTTGTTGTGAATCTGGCTACCTTACCTTCCTTGGACAGTTCTTTAACCAAATTTCTGGACTAGGCATGGGAAATCCCCTAGCTCCTGACCTCTCCAATATTGTCCTAAATGACCGTTAGGCTCTACATTTACAAGGCCATATACCTACTTAGAACAATTAACAGCCGCAGAAATGAGATACCTGAGTAGAGTGGCTGGCCGAACCAGAAGAGTAGCGGGTGAAAAGAGGCAGCTGAAATAGTTTGACCACCTTTGTTTAATAGCTTATTTAAGTAAGAGAATTTCAAACGTGACAGCATACTTCTCGATGGCCAAAGGAGACAGTCTGAGCCCTCTGCTCTTCATCATATTTATGAATATAAAAAATAAATATGCAAGAGATGAAGAACAGCAAGTGTATCGATTGGTTATTGGGAAGACTCCAGAACAACTGGAAGCAGAATGGAACTTCGAGAAAGTAAAAGAAGAAGAAAATACTAACCTATGAGATAGGCAGGATTCCAAACCACCCATGAGGTTCTGCCTGTGGTTTCGTTACCCATTTTTTATAGTGGATGGTTCGCTTCACTGAATGCAGTAGCAGGAATGGCTGCCTGCTAATGCAATTAATGTAGCCCTATGAAACCACTGGCTGCTTCTTTCCTTGAAAACACAATTTCAGTTTTAAACATCGATCAAAAATTTGATAAATGCAGGATTGTGTTATCAGGAATTGAAGAGGTTACTAGGTTTGAGGGAATGAACTTTGTCATGAAAATACTGTTGACCACAACATCTTTATTAATATAATAATAAATTTAATAAAACACATTACATTTCACATCTTTATCCAAAAAAATAAATTAAATAAAACACAATACATTTCACAACACTTAATTTAAATAAAACACATTACATTTCACAACATCTTTATTCAAAAAATTAAATTAAATAAAACACAATACATTTCACAACATCTTAATTTAAATAAAACACATTACATTTCACAACATCTTTATTCAAAAAATTAAATTAAATAAAACACATTAAATTTCACAACATCTTTATTTTTTTAAATAAATTAAATAAAACACAATACATTTTACAACATCTTTTTTCTTTTAAATTAATTAAATAATAAAACACATAACATTTCACAACATCTTTATTCAAAAAATTAAATTTAATAAATAAAACACAATACATTTCACAACATCTTTATTAAAAAAAAATAAACTAAATAAAACACATAAATAAAACACAATACATTTCACAACATCTTTATTTAAAAAAATATAAACTAAATAAAACACAATACATTTCACAAGATCTTTATTAAACAAAATAAATTAAATAAAACACAATACATTTCACAACATCTTTATTTAAAAAATTAAATTAAATAAAACACAATACATTTCACAACATCTTTATTTTTTTTAAATTAATTAAATAAAACACATTACATTTCACAACATCTTTATTCAAAAAATTAAATTTAATAAAACACAATACATTTCACAACATCTTTATTTAAAAAAAATAAACTAAATAAAACACAATACATTTCACAAGATCTTTATTAAACAAAATAAATTTAATAAAACACAATACATTTCACAACATCTTTATTCAAAAAATAAAATTTAAAAAAACCCAATACATTTCACAGGATCATTATTAAAAAAAAAAATAAATTTAATAAAACACATTACATTTCACAACATCTTTATTTTTTTAAATAAATTAAATAAAACACAATACATTTCACAACATCTTTTTTCTTTTAAATTAATTAAATAATAAAACACATAACATTTCACAACATCTTTATTCAAAAAATTAAATTTAATAAATAAAACACAATACATTTCACAACATCTTTATTAAAAAAAAATAAACTAAATAAAACACATAAATAAAACACAATACATTTCACAACATCTTTATTTAAAAAAATATAAACTAAATAAAACACAATACATTTCACAAGATCTTTATTAAACAAAATAAATTAAATAAAACACAATACATTTCACAACATCTTTATTTAAAAAATTAAATTAAATAAAACACAATACATTTCACAACATCTTTATTTTTTTTAAATTAATTAAATAAAACACATTACATTTCACAACATCTTTATTCAAAAAATTAAATTTAATAAAACACAATACATTTCACAACATCTTTATTTAAAAAAAATAAACTAAATAAAACACAATACATTTCACAAGATCTTTATTAAACAAAATAAATTTAATAAAACACAATACATTTCACAAGATCTTTATTAAACAAAATAAATTTAATAAAACACAATACATTTCACAACATCTTTATTTAAAAAATTAAATTAAAAAAAACACAATGCATTTCACAACATCTTTCTTTATTCAAAAAATAAAATTTAAAAAAACCCAATACATTTCACAGGATCATTATTAAAAAAAAAAATAAAATTAAATAAAACACAATACATTTCACAAGATCTTTATTAAACACAATAAATTAAATAAAACAAAAACAATTATAGTTAATATTAGTCGAACTACCCCGAGATCCTACCTCTTCTCTCCAAAAACAATTCAACCTCCACCTAAAAAGCCTTTTAAATTCCAAAATTATCACATACCCAGTTTACAGAATCCTCGTTTCCTACTATTCCCCAGCCCCCCCGGTTTTATGGCCTTCCCAAAATCCATAAACCCAACAACCCCCTCCGTCCCGTTACATCTAACATCAATTCCCCAGCTAAATAACTTGGTAAATTCCTACTTCCATCCTTACAAGTCCTAAGCAGTAACAATCCAAAACTAATTTCAACTACGTGATCTATTGAGATCCCTCACTATACCTGATCATTACGTTCGCACCTCCTTTGATGTAGAATACCTATTTACCAACATACCTTTAGATAAATCCCTCCTCATAATAGATAACAACTGGTCACGCATAGAACCCCATACCTCTCTCAACCGGTCCTCATACCTCCAATCCTTAAAACTTTGTTGTGAATCTGGCTACCTTACCTTCCTTGGACAGTTCTTTAACCAAATTTCTGGACTAGGCATGGGAAATCCCCTAGCTCCTGACCTCTCCAATATTGTCCTAAATGACCGTTAGGCTCTACATTTACAAGGCCATATACCTACTTAGAACAATTAACAGCCGCAGAAATGAGATACCTGAGTAGAGTGGCTGGCCGAACCAGAAGAGTAGCGGGTGAAAAGAGGCAGCTGAAATAGTTTGACCACCTTTGTTTAATAGCTTATTTAAGTAAGAGAATTTCAAACGTGACAGCATACTTCTCGATGGCCAAAGGAGACAGTCTGAGCCCTCTGCTCTTCATCATATTTATGAATATAAAAAATAAATATGCAAGAGATGAAGAACAGCAAGTGTATCGATTGGTTATTGGGAAGACTCCAGAACAACTGGAAGCAGAATGGAACTTCGAGAAAGTAAAAGAAGAAGAAAATACTAACCTATGAGATAGGCAGGATTCCAAACCACCCATGAGGTTCTGCCTGTGGTTTCGTTACCCATTTTTTATAGTGGATGGTTCGCTTCACTGAATGCAGTAGCAGGAATGGCTGCCTGCTAATGCAATTAATGTAGCCCTATGAAACCACTGGACCTTTACTGCCTGCTCACCCGTCCTGCTTCTTTCCTTGAAAACACAATTTCAGTTTTAAACATCGATCAAAAATTTAATAAATGCAGGATTGTGTTATCAGGAATTGAAGAGGTTACTAGGTTTGAGGGAATGAACTTTGTCATGAAAATACTGTTGACCCAATTTGAAATAATAAAGTTTAAAACCATTTCCTTTAATAATACGGAGATTATTTTATAATTCTTGCTCACATTTTCATTCATGTCTTTTCGCTGCTCCGGAAGTATAATGACGCATCTGTAAAATTGGCTTTTATGCATTGATGCACTCATGACTTTGATGTTTTGTACTTTTGTTTTTTGGAGTTTTATCATTATACTTTCGGACCCGCGAAATGATCTAAGACCTGGTATAAATTTTACAATATTATTTATATAACGAAACCCATTCTTTTTTAATCCTTTGTCTTATGCTGTTTACATATCACTCATTAATCGGTAAGTCAGTTCACACACACGTCTTAAGTGCCGAAAACAAGATTTTACATGAGTAAACTTTGTTAATAATTTAACACAACAAATCGCTGCTCCGGAAGTATAATGATCTGCTCCGGAATGCATTGATGCACTCATTCAGTTGTGATTTGTACTTTTGTTTTTTGAAGTTTTATCATTTTACTTTCGGACCCGCGAAATGATCTAAGACCTGGTATAAATTTTACAATATTATTTATATAACGAAACCCATTTTAAAAAAATTTGCACTTACACATTTGTGGAAATACGCATCGACATATGTGTGGATTACTTTTGTTTTAAATCTCGTTTATTGAAATAAGTATTTACAATTGTGTGAATTAATTTCTAAGGAAGAAACGACTCACATAAGAACTGGTTTAATACTGACTTTATTCCCATCTTGATCCTCTATTTATAGTAGCTAACAGCTGTTCACAATGCCAGCTTGATATTAGCGACTATTCGATCATCATTGTTGTATTAACTTATATATATATATATATATATATATATATATATATATATATATATATATATATATGTGATTTTGTTTTTATGGAAACGAAATTTTTTTTTTTTAAATTTATTTATTGATATTTACAACTGTATTAAAATAATACATCAAGTAAATGAGCGAGAGGAATTCGATGGCTTAGTGGAGCCCCAAAGTTCTACTCCGTAGGTCCAAATAGGTCGTATGATGGTCATGTAGATGAGTCTTTAGTAATTAATTGGGAGCTTAGAGCGTTTGTCTAGTAACTGTTGAAGTAGCCTGAAACGTCGAGCGGTTTCTTGTCTTTTCAGTCTCGTATGAGGATTCCAGGTTAATCGTTTGTCAAGATGCAACCCTAAGTATCGGATCTGTTCTACAGGCATAAGTGGGATTTTATTAAAGGATACTGAAGGGCAGGAAGTCATTGGTTTACGACGTAAGGTAAAAGTGATTTGATGCGATTTTCTAGAGTTTATTATAATTCTCCAGTTTTGACACCATTCTTCAAGATCAGTGATATGGGATTGGAGGCTTTGGGATAGAATAATTGGATTGGTGTTGACTTATAATACACATGTATCATCAGCATACGTGGTAAGGATAGTATTAGGATGATTTGGGCCTCGAGGAACACCCGCAGATTGGGAAAAGAGTGATAAATAGACATTATTATGATTTACTTGGAAAGTTCTGTTTGTGAGATAGGATTGAAGGATGAGAAAGTAAGTAGGCGGTAGGAATTGACGGAGTTTGTAGAGTAATCCCGCATGCCAGACTCGGTCAAAAGCCATTTCCACATCATGAAATACGCCCGAACAATATGGATTGTGATGAGGTCGTGCCCAGGAGATTTGCGGGAAGGTAATCTGTGAATAATGTTGGATATTTCTGTAGGATGGAATGCTTTGGGTAGAAGGAACATATGGAGGCGAACATCTATCGCTTGTTTTATATATTCAATATGAGTTGGGTTAATGATAACAGGATGTGGATGAAAGACTTTGGAAAGGTATTGACCAAATAACTGTGATTTTTCCCCGTCAGATCTTGTCCAGTTATTTGATTCAGTAAGTAGTGGATGGTTAAATTCTTTGAACTTTAGGAGTTTTTTGGTGGTCATCCACAATTTTTTGTCAGTCGTTGTGAGATATTCAGTCCAGGTAATTAAATTTTGAGTTTTGAACTTCTTGATTTCTGCTTTTAATTTGTTAGTTAATTTTGTATAGGTAGTTTTATCTGCTGGATATCGAGTTCTATGCCACTTCGATCTTACTCTGCGTTATTCTCTCAATAAGATACGAATATGCTGTGGCAAATCAGTATGTTGATAGCTATTAATTGTATGATTTGAGGTGTTATCATGTAAACTGCTTCTGATTGATGTTGTAAGTTTTTATATGGCTGTATCAATGTCTTGAGTGAAATTTTAAAGTCCAGTTTGTCCTCCAAGTCATAACAAAAATCGTCCCAGTTGACACGTCCTGTAATCAATGTGGGAGGGGAAGGCTTGGGAGCGAAACTTGAGTGCAAGAAAAGGAGAACTGGACTGTGATCAGATGAAAGGTCGTCCAAGGATTCAATATTGGCTTGTGGGGGAAAAATTTGGGATGTAACAAATATGTCAAGGATGTCCGGGACGTTTTTAAGGGATGTAGGCCAATAGGTAGGATTTGCTGGAGCAAGGATAGAGTAGCTCTTTGAGGATGTGAGAGAAGATAGAATATTTCCACGGGAGTTGGATGCTCGACAACCCCATCGTTGGTGTTTAGCATTGTAGTCTCCTCCAGCAATGAAGCGCGGTCCAAGGGATTGGAATAAGGAATCAAGGAGGTAATAAGGAAGAGAATTGCCAGGAGGACAGTATACAGCTGAAAATGTGATATGGAAAAGACGAGTCGTTATGGTTACTGAGGTATGTTGATATGTTGTAAGGGCATGTCTGCGTAGTGTAAATTTGAGCTTGCAACCTAAAAAACGGATGGAAAACTCTTGGTGGTCAAGCAAGCATGATAGGTTTAATTACACACTCAATACCAGCTGTCGAATATCCGAAAAATAGAATTTATAAAATAACATTAATCTAGATATGTACGTAGTACTGAAATATTACAGGTTCAATTTCTATACAATAGAAAAATCTAGCCGGAATACTGTTCCTCAATTTTCGAATATTTAACTGTTTTTTTGTTTCATTATACAATGACTGTTTATATTGTTGGAAATATGAACAATGTAAATTGATAAGAAGAAGGACATCATACATAAATATAACCGTAAAATATGTCTGTGCATGATCTCCAAATTATATTTATTATAAGAAGCGAGGGAATGGTTGACTGGAGAGTAGACGTAAGGAAGAAAATAGTTGGGGGTGCAGTCAAATGAAAACACTAAATTAAGTGGTTGCTTATTTAATTATGTGCCGACGTTTCGACCCACTTTGTGGGTCATCTTCAGGGCTGAGAAAGAAAAACAGACAAAATACAATGAATACAATAAAAATACATTGAGGACTAAGTATATGATAAATGAGAGGCAGCTGAAATAGTTTGACCACCTTTGTTTAATAGCTTATTTAAGTAAGAGAATTTCAAAAGTGACAGCATACTTCTCGATGGCCAAAGGAGACAGTCTGAGCCCTCTGCTCTTCATCATATTTATGAATATAAAAAATAAATATGCAAGAGAAGAACAGCAAGTGTATCGATTGGTTATTGGGAAGACTCCAGAACAACTCGAAGCAGAATGGAACTTCGAGAAAGTAAAAGAAGAAGAAAATACTAACCTATGAGATAGGCAGGATTCCAAACCACCCATGAGGTTCTGCCTGTGGTTTCGTTACCTATTTTTTATAGTGGATGGTTCGCTTCACTGAATGCAGTAGCAGGAATGGCTGCCTGCTAATGCAATTAATGTAGCCCTATGAAACCACTGGCTGCTTCTTTCCTTGAAAACACAATTTCAGTTTTAAACATCGATAAAAAATTTGATAAATGCAGGATTGTGTTATCAGGAATTGAAGAGGTTACTAGGTTTGAGGGAATGAACTTTGTCATGAAAATACTGTTGACCACAACATCTTTATTAATATAATAATAAATTTAATAAAACACATTACATTTCACATCTTTATCCAAAAAAATAAATTAAATAAAACACAATACATTTCACAACATCTTAATTTAAATAAAACACATTACATTTCACAACATCTTTATTCAAAAAATTAAATTAAATAAAACACAATCAATACATTTCACAACATCTTTATTACAAAAAAAATAAACTAAATAAAACACATTACATTTCACATCTTTATCCAAAAAAATAAATTAAATAAAACACAATACATTTCACAACATCTTAATTTAAATAAAACACATTACATTTCACAACATCTTTATTCAAAAAATTAAATTAAATAAAACACATGACATTTCACAACATCTTTATTCAAAAAATTAAATTAAATAAAACACAATACATTTCACAACATCTTAATTTAAATAAAACACATTACATTTCACAACATCTTTATTCAAAAAATTAAATTAAATAAAACACATTACATTTCACATCTTTATTTTTTTAAATAAATTAAATAAAACACAATACATTTCACAAGATCTTTATTAAACAAAATAAATTAAATTAAACACAATACATTTCACAACATCTTTATTTAAAAAATTAAATTAAATAAAACACAATACATTTCACAACATCTTAATTTAAATAAAACACATTACATTTCACAACATCTTTATTCAAAAAATTAAATTAAATAAAACACATTACATTTCACATCTTTATTTTTTTAAATAAATTAAATAAAACACAATACATTTCACAACATCTTTTTTCTATTAAATTAATTAAATAATAAAACACATAACATTTCACAACATCTTTATTCAAAAAATTAAATTTAATAAAACACAATACATTTCACAACATCTTTATTAAAAAAAAATAAACTAAATAAAACACATAAATAAAACACAATACATTTCACAAAAAAAATAAATTAAATAAAACACAATACATTTCACAAGATCTTTATTACAAAAAAAATAAACTAAATAAAACACATTACATTTCACATCTTTATCCAAAAAAATAAATTAAATAAAACACAATACATTTCACAACATCTTAATTTAAATAAAACACATTACATTTCACAACATCTTTATTCAAAAAATTAAATTAAATAAAACACATGACATTTCACAACATCTTTATTCAAAAAATTAAATTAAATAAAACACAATACATTTCACAACATCTTAATTTAAATAAAACACATTACATTTCACAACATCTTTATTCAAAAAATTAAATTAAATAAAACACATTACATTTCACATCTTTATTTTTTTAAATAAATTAAATAAAACACAATACATTTCACAAGATCTTTATTAAACAAAATAAATTAAATTAAACACAATACATTTCACAACATCTTTATTTAAAAAATTAAATTAAATAAAACACAATACATTTCACAACATCTTAATTTAAATAAAACACATTACATTTCACAACATCTTTATTCAAAAAATTAAATTAAATAAAACACATTACATTTCACATCTTTATTTTTTTAAATAAATTAAATAAAACACAATACATTTCACAACATCTTTTTTCTATTAAATTAATTAAATAATAAAACACATAACATTTCACAACATCTTTATTCAAAAAATTAAATTTAATAAAACACAATACATTTCACAACATCTTTATTAAAAAAAAATAAACTAAATAAAACACATAAATAAAACACAATACATTTCACATCTTTATCCAAAAAAATAAATTAAATAAAACACAATACATTTCACAAGATCTTTATTAAACAAAATAAATTAAATAAAACACAATACATTTCACAACATCTTCATTTAAAAAATTAAATTAAATAAAACACAATACATTTCACAACATCTTTATTTTTTTAAATTAATTAAATAAAACACATTACATTTCACAACATCTTTATTCAAAAAATTAAATTTAATAAAACACAATACATTTCACAACATCTTTATTTTAAAAAAATAAACTAAATAAAACACAATACATTTCACAAGATCTTTATTAAACAAAATAAATTTAATAAAACACAATACATTTCACAACATCTTTATTTAAAAAATTAAATTAAATAAAACACAATACATTTCACAACATCTTTCTTTATTCAAAAAATAAAATTTAAAAAAACCCAATACATTTCACAGGATCATTATTAAAAAAAAAATAAAATTAAATAAAACACAATACATTTCACAAGATCTTTATTAAACACAATAAATTAAATAAACCGCAGAAATGAGAACCTGAGTAGAGTGGCTGGCCGAACCAGAAGAGTAGCGGGTGAAAAGAGGCAGCTGAAATAGTTTGACCACCTTTGTTTAATAGCTTATTTAAGTAAGAGAATTTCAAACGTGACAGCATACTTCTCGATGGCCAAAGGAGACAGTCTGAGCCCTCTGCTCTTCATCATATTTATGAATATAAAAAATCAATATGCAAGAGATGAAGAACAGCAAGTGTATCGATTGGTTATTGGGAAGACTCCAGAACAACTCGAAGCAGAATGGAACTTCGAGAAAGTAAAAGAAGAAGAAAATACTAACCTATGAGATAGGCAGGATTCCAAACCACCCATGAGGTTCTGCCTGTGGTTTCGTTACCCATTTTTTATAGTGGATGGTTCGCTTCACTGAATGCAGTAGCAGGAATGGCTGCCTGCTAATGCAATTAATGTAGCCCTATGAAACCACTGGCTTCTTCTTTCCTTGAAAACACAATTTCAGTTTTAAACATCGATCAAAAATTTAATAAATGCAGGATTGTGTTATCAGGAATTGAAGAGGTTACTAGGTTTGAGGGAATGAACTTTGTCATGAAAATACTGTTGACCCAATTTGAAATAATAAAGTTTAAAACCATTTCCTTTAATAATACGGAGATTATTTTATAATTCTTGCTCACATTTTCATTCATGTCTTTTCGCTGCTCCGGAAGTATAATGACGCATCTGTAAAATTGGCTTTTATGCATTGATGCACTCATGACTTTGATGTTTTGTACTTTTGTTTTTTGGAGTTTTATCATTATACTTTCGGACCCGCGAAATGATCTAAGACCTGGTATAAATTTTACAATATTATTTATATAACGAAACCCATTTTTAAAAAATTTGCACTTACACATTTGTGAAATAACGCATATACATATTTTTTTTTTTATGGGCAGGACATTTTTTTTTTTCATTTTATTTATTGATATTTACAACTGTATTATCAGTGTTATGGGGATTGGAGGCTTAGTAAAATTATTTATATTCATAATAATAATAATATTTGTCGAACTAATTGAAATAATAAAGTTTAAAACCATTTCCTTTAATAATACGGAGATTATTTTATAATTCTTGCTCACATTTTCATTCATGTCTTTTCGCTGCTCCGGAAGTATAATGACGCATCTGTAAAATTGGCTTTTATGCATTGATGCACTCATGACTTTGATGTTTTGTACTTTTGTTTTTTGGAGTTTTATCATTATACTTTCGGACCCGCGAAATGATCTAAGACCTGGTATAAATTTTACAATATTATTTATATAACGAAACCCATTCTTTTTTAATCCTTTGTCTTATGCTGTTTACATATCACTCATTAATCGGTAAGTCAGTTCACACACACGTCTTAAGTGCCGAAAACAAGATTTTACATGAGTAAACTTTGTTAATAATTTAACACAACAAATCGCTGCTCCGGAAGTATAATGATCTGCTCCGGAATGCATTGATGCACTCATTCAGTTGTGATTTGTACTTTTGTTTTTTGAAGTTTTATCATTTTACTTTCGGACCCGCGAAATGATCTAAGACCTGGTATAAATTTTACAATATTATTTATATAACGAAACCCATTTTAAAAAAATTTGCACTTACACATTTGTGGAAATACGCATCGACATATGTGTGGATTACTTTTGTTTTAAATCTCGTTTATTGAAATAAGTATTTACAATTGTGTGAATTAATTTCTAAGGAAGAAACGACTCACATAAGAACTGGTTTAATACTGACTTTATTCCCATCTTGATCCTCTATTTATAGTAGCTAACAGCTGTTCACAATGCCAGCTTGATATTAGCGACTATTGGATCATCATTGTTGTATTAACTTATATATATATATATATATATATATATATATATATATATATATATATATATATATATATATATGTGATTTTGTTTTTATGGAAACGAAATTTTTTTTTTTAAATTTATTTATTGATATTTACAACTGTATTAAAATAATACATCAAGTAAATGAGCGAGAGGAATTCGATGGCTTAGTGGAGCCCCAAAGTTCTACTCCGTAGGTCCAAATAGGTCGTATGATGGTCATGTAGATGAGTCTTTAGTAATTAATTGGGAGCTTAGAGCGTTTGTCTAGTAACTGTTGAAGTAGCCTGAAACGTCGAGCGGTTTCTTGTCTTTTCAGTCTCGTATGAGGATTCCAGGTTAATCGTTTGTCAAGATGCAACCCTAAGTATCGGATCTGTTCTACAGGCATAAGTGGGATTTTATTAAAGGATACTGAAGGGCAGGAAGTCATTGGTTTACGACGTAAGGTAAAAGTGATTTGATGCGATTTTCTAGAGTTTATTATAATTCTCCAGTTTTGACACCATTCTTCAAGATCAGTGATATGGGATTGGAGGCTTTGGGATAGAATAATTGGATTGGTGTTGACTTATAATACACATGTATCATCAGCATACGTGGTAAGGATAGTATTAGGATGATTTGGGCCTTGAGGAACACCCGCAGATTGGGAAAAGAGTGATAAATAGACATTATTATGATTTACTTGGAAAGTTCTGTTTGTGAGATAGGATTGAAGGATGAGAAAGTAAGTAGGCGGTAGGAATTGACGGAGTTTGTAGAGTAATCCCGCATGCCAGACTCGGTCAAAAGCCATTTCCACATCATGAAATACGCCCGAACAATATGGATTGTGATGAGGTCGTGCCCAGGAGATTTGCGGGAAGGTAATCTGTGAATAATGTTGGATATTTCTGTAGGATGGAATGCTTTGGGTAGAAGGAACTTATGGAGGCGAACATCTATGCTTGTTTTATATATTCAATTATTTGATTCAGTAAGTAGTGGATGGTTAAATTCTTTGAACTTTAGGAGTTTTGGTCATCCACAATTTTTTGTCAGTCGTTGTGAGATATTCAGTCCAGGTAATTAAATTTTGAGTTTTGAACTTCTTGATTTCTGCTTTTAATTTGTTAGTTAATTTTGTATAGGTAGTTTTATCTGCTGGATATCGAGTTCTATGCCACTTCGATCTTACTCTGCGTTATTCTCTCAATAAGATACGAATATGCTGTGGCAAATCAGTATGTTGATAGCTATTAATTGTATGATTTGAGGTGTTATCATGTAAACTGCTTCTGATTGATGTTGTAAGTTTTTATATGGCTGTATCAATGTCTTGTTTTGTCTTAAGTGAAATTTTAAAGTCCAGTTTGTCCTCCAAGTCATAACAAAAATCGTCCCAGTTGACACGTCCTGTAATCAATGTGGGAGGGGAAGGCTTGGGAGCGAAACTTGAGTGCAAGAAAAGGAGAACTGGACTGTGATCAGATGAAAGGTCGTCCAAGGATTCAATATTGGCTTGTGGGGGAAAAATTTGGGATGTAACAAATATGTCAAGGATGTCCGGGACGTTTTTAAGGGATGTAGGCCAATAGGTAGGATTTGCTGGGGCAAGGATAGAGTAGCTCTTTGAGGATGTGAGAGAAGATAGAATATTTCCACGGGAGTTGGATGCTCGACAACCCCATCGTTGGTGTTTAGCATTGTAGTCTCCTCCAGCAATGAAGCGCGGTCCAAGGGATTGGAATAAGGAATCAAGGAGGTAATAAGGAAGAGAATTGCCAGGAGGACAGTATACAGCTGAAAATGTGATATGGAAAAGACGAGTCGTTATGGTTACTGAGGTATGTTGATATGTTGTAAGGGCATGTCTGCGTAGTGTAAATTTGAGCTTGCAACCTAAAAAACGGATGGAAAACTCTTGGTGGTCAAGCAAGCATGATAGGTTTAATTACACACTCAATACCAGCTGTCGACCTGGTATAAATTTTACAATATTATTTATATAACGAAACCCATTTTTTAAAAATTTGCACTTACACATTTGTGAAATAACGCATATACATATTTTTTTTTTTATGGGCAGGACATTTTTTTTTTTAATTTTATTTATTGATATTTACAACTGTATTATCAGTGTTATGGGGATTGGAGGCTTAGTAAAATTATTTATATTCATAATAATAATAATATTTGTCGAACTAATTGAAATAATAAAGTTTAAAACCATTTCCTTTAATAATACGGAGATTATTTTATAATTCTTGCTCACATTTTCATTCATGTCCTTTGTCTTCTTTTTTAATCCTTTGTCTTATGCTGTTTACATATCACTCATTAATCGGTAAGTCAGTTCACACACACGTCTTAAGTGCCGAAAACAAGATTTTACATGAGTAAACTTTGTTAATAATTTAACACAACAAATCGCTGCTCCGGAAGTATAATGATCTGCTCCGGAATGCATTGATGCACTCATGGCATTGATGTTTGTGAATCGACATAATTGTACAAAATTCGCCACGAGAGGGAAGGTCCGCCGTTATAACCTGCATGCTTATTTACTTTTCCCTCCGGCAGAATAACGATTCATTGTTCAGTTGTGATTTGTACTTTTGTTTTTTGGAGGTTTATCATTATACTTTCGGACCCGCGAAATGATCTAAGACCTGGTATAAATTTTAAAATATTATTTATATAACGACACCCATTTTAAAAACATTTGCACTTACACATTTGTGAAATAACCCATCGACATATGTGTGGATTGTTTTTCGAAAAAAAATGGAAAAGTGTGGATTCATTTTGTTTTAAATCTCGTTTATTGAAATAAGTGGATTACTTTTGTTTTAAATCTCGTTTATTGAAATAAGTATTTACACAATTGTGTGAATTAATTTCTAAGGAAGAAACGACTCACATAAGAACAGGTTTGATACTGACTTTATTCCCATCTCGATCCTCTATTTATAGTAGCTAACAGCTGTTTACAATGCCAGCTTGATATTAGCGACTATTCGATCATCATTGTTGTATTAACTTATATATATATATGGAACCGAAATTTTTTTGTTTTTAATTTATTTATTGATATTTACAACGGTATTAAAATAATACATTAAAATAAAAAATACAATCATGAAATACATTAAAAAATTAAATTAAGTAAAACACATTACATTTCCCAACATCTTTATTAAAAAAATTATAAATTAAATAAAACACAATACATTTCACAAGATCTTTATTAAACAAAATAAATTAAATAAAACACAAACCATTTAACAACATCTTTATTTTTTTTAAATAAATTAAATAAAACACATTACATTTCACATTATCTTTATTCAAAAAATTAAATTAAATAAAACACAATACATTTCACAGGATCTTTCTTTAAAAATATTAAATTAAATAAAACACAATACATTTCACAAGATCTTTATTAAACAAAATAAATTAAATAAAACACAATACATTTCACATCTTTATTTTTTTTAAATTAATTAAATAAAACACATTACATTTCACAACATCTTTAATCAAAAAATTAAATTTAATAAAACACATTACATTTCACATCTTTATTCAACAAAATAAATTAAATAAAACACAATACATTTCACAACATCTTTATTTTTTTTAAATAAATTAAATAAAACACATTACAATTTCACATTATCTTTATTCAAAAAATTAAATTAAATAAAACACAATACATTTCACAGGATCTTTCTTTAAAAATATTAAATTAAATAAAACACAATACATTTCACAAGATCTTTATTAAACAAAATAAATTAAATAAAACACAATACATTTCACATCTTTATTTTTTTTAAATTAATTAAATAAAACACATTACATTTCACAACATCTTTAATCAAAAAATTAAATTTAATAAAACACATTACATTTCACATCTTTATTCAACAAAATAAATTAAATAAAACACAATACATTTCACAACATCTTTATTTTTTTTAAATAAATTAAATAAAACACATTACAATTTCACATTATCTTTATTCAAAAATATAAAATTAAATAAAACACAATACATTTCACAACATCTTTATTACAAAAAAAATAAACTAAATAAAACACAATACATTTCACAAGATCTTTATCAAACAAAATAAATTAAATAAAACACATTACATTTCACAACATCTTTATTAAAAAAAAAAATAAACTAAATAAAACACAATACATTTCACAAGATCTTTATCAAACAAAATAAATTAAATAAAACACATTACATTTCACAACATCATTATTCAAAAAATTAAATTAAATAAAACACAATACATTTCACAGGATCTTTCTTTAAAAATATTAAATTAAATAAAACACAATACATTTCACAAGATCTTTATTAAACAAAATAAATTAAATAAAACACAATACATTTCACATCTTTATTTTTTTTAAATTAATTAAATAAAACACATTACATTTCACAACATCTTTAATCAAAAAATTAAATTTAATAAAACACATTACATTTCACATCTTTATTCAACAAAATAAATTAAATAAAACACAATACATTTCACAACATCTTTATTTTTTTTAAATAAATTAAATAAAACACATTACAATTTCACATTATCTTTATTCAAAAATTTAAATTAAATAAAACACAATACATTTCACAACATCTTTATTACAAAAAAAATAAACTAAATAAAACACATAAATAAAACACAATACATTTCACAACATCTTTATTAAAAAAAAAAATAAACTAAATAAAACACAATACATTTCACAAGATCTTTATCAAACAAAATAAATTAAATAAAACACATTACATTTCACAACATCATTATTCAAAAAATTAAATTTAATAAAACACAATACATTTCACAACATCTTTATTTAAAAAAAATAAACTAAATAAAACACATAAATAAAACACAATACATTTCACATCTTTATCCAAAAAAATAAATTAAATAAAACACAATACATTTCACAAGATCTTTATTAAACAAAATAAATTAAATAAAACACAATACATTTCACAACATCTTTATTTAAAAAATTAAATTAAATAAAACACAATACATTTCACAACATCTTTATTTTTTTTAAATTAATTAAATAAAACACATTACATTTCACAACATCTTTATTCAAAAAATTAAATTTAATAAAACACAATACATTTCACAACATCTTTATTTAAAAAAAATAAACTAAATAAAACACAATACATTTCACAAGATCTTTATTAAACAAAATAAACTAAATAAAACACAATACATTTCACAAGATCTTTATCAAACAAAATAAATTAAATAAAACACATTACATTTCACAACATCATTATTCAAAAAATTAAATTTAATAAAACACAATACATTTCACAACATCTTTATTTAAAAAAAATAAACTAAATAAAACACATAAATAAAACACAATACATTTCACATCTTTATCCAAAAAAATAAATTAAATAAAACACAATACATTTCACAAGATCTTTATTAAACAAAATAAATTAAATAAAACACAATACATTTCACAACATCTTTATTTAAAAAATTAAATTAAATAAAACACAATACATTTCACAACATCTTTATTTTTTTTAAATTAATTAAATAAAACACATTACATTTCACAACATCTTTATTCAAAAAATTAAATTTAATAAAACACAATACATTTCACAACATCTTTATTTAAAAAAAATAAACTAAATAAAACACAATACATTTCACAAGATCTTTATTAAACAAAATAAATTTAATAAAACACAATACATTTCACAACATCTTTATTTAAAAAATTAAATTAAATAAAACACAATACATTTCACAACATCTTTCTTTATTCAAAAAATAAAATTTTAAAAAACCCAATACATTTCACAGGATCATTATTAAAAAAAAAATAAAGTTAAATAAAACACAATACAATTCACAAGATCTTTATTAAACACAATAAATTAAATAAAACAAAAACAATTATAGTTAATATTAGTCGAACTACCCCGAGATCCTACCTCTTCTCTCCAAAAACAATTCAACCTCCACCTAAAAAGCCTTTTAAATTCCAAAATTATCACATACCCAGTTTACAGAATCCTCGTTTCCTACTATTCCCCAGCCCCCCCGGTTTTATGGCCTTCCCAAAATCCATAAACCCAACAACCAACCCCCTCCGTCCCGTTACATCTAACATCAATTCCCCAGCTAAATAACTTGGTAAATTCCTACTTCCATCCTTACAAGTCCTAAGCAGTAACAATCCAAAACTAATTTCAACTACGTGATCTATTGAGATCCCTCACTATACCTGATCATTACGTTCGCACCTCCTTTGATGTAGAATACCTATTTACCAACATACCTTTAGATAAATCCCTCCTCATAATAGATAACAACTGGTCACGCATAGAACCCCATACCTCTCTCAACCGGTCCTCATACCTCGAATCCTTAAAACTTTTTTGTGAATCTGGCTACCTTACCTTCCTTGGACAGTTCTTTAACCAAATTTCTGGACTAGGCATGGGAAATCCCCTAGCTCCTGACCTCTCCAATATTGTCCTAAATGACCGTTAGGCTCTACATTTACAAGGCCATATACATACTTAGAACAATTAACAGCCGCAGAAATGAGATACCTGAGTAGAGTGGCTGGCCGAACCATAAGAGTAGCGGGTGAAAAGAGGCAGCTGAAATAGTTTGACCACCTTTGTTTAATAGCTTATTTAAGTAAGAGAATTTCAAACGTGACAGCATACTTCTCGATGGCCAAAGGAGACAGTCTGAGCCCTCTGCTCTTCATCATATTTATGAATATAAAAAATAAATATGCAAGAGATGAAGAACAGCAAGTGTATCGATTGGTTATTGGGAAGACTCCAGAACAACTGGAAGCAGAATGGAACTTCGAGAAAGTAAAAGAAGAAGAAAATACTAACCTATGAGATAGGCAGGATTCCAAACCACCCATGAGGTTCTGCCTGTGGTTTCGTTACCCATTTTTTATAGTGGATGGTTCGCTTCACTGAATGCAGTAGCAGGAATGGCTGCCTGCTAATGCAATTAATGTAGCCCTATGAAACCACTGGACCTTTACTGCCTGCTCACCCGTCCTGCTTCTTTCCTTGAAAACACAATTTCAGTTTTAAACATCGATCAAAAATTTAATAAATGCAGGATTGTGTTATCAGGAATTAAAGAGGTTACTAGGTTTGAGGGAATGAACTTTGTCATGAAAATACTGTTGACCCAATTTGAAATAATAAAGTTTAAAACCATTTCCTTTAATAATACGGAGATTATTTTATAATTCTTGCTCACATTTTCATTCATGTCTTTTCGCTGCTCCGGAAGTATAATGACGCATCTGTAAAATTGGCTTTTATGCATTGATGCACTCATGACTTTGATGTTTTGTACTTTTGTTTTTTGGAGTTTTATCATTATACTTTCGGACCCGCGAAATGATCTAAGACCTGGTATAAATTTTACAATATTATTTATATAACGAAACCCATTTTTTAAAAATTTGCACTTACACATTTGTGAAATAACGCATATACATATTTTTTTTTTTATGGGCAGGACATTTTTTTTTTTCATTTTATTTATTGATATTTACAACTGTATTATCAGTGTTATGGGGATTGGAGGCTTAGTAAAATTATTTATATTCATAATAATAATAATATTTGTCGAACTAATTGAAATAATAAAGTTTAAAACCATTTCCTTTAATAATACGGAGATTATTATTTTATAATTCTTGCTCACATTTTCATTCATGTCTTTTCGCTGCTCCGGAAGTATAATGACGCATCTGTAAAATTGGCTTTTATGCATTGATGCACTCATGACTTTGATGTTTTGTACTTTTGTTTTTTGGAGTTTTATCATTATACTTTCGGACCCGCGAAATGATCTAAGACCATAAGAACTGGTTTAATACTGACTTTATTCCCATCTTGATCCTCTATTTATAGTAGCTAACAGCTGTTCACAATGCCAGCTTGATATTAGCGACTATTCGATCATCATTGTTGTATTAACTTATATATATGTGATTTTGTTTTTATGGAAACGAAATTTTTTTTTTTTAATTTATTTATTGATATTTACAACTGTATTAAAATAATACATCAAGTAAATGAGCGAGAGGAATTCGATGGCTTAGTGGAGCCCCAAAGTTCTACTCCGTAGGTCCAAATAGGTCGTATGATGGTCATGTAGATGAGTCTTTAGTAATTAATTGGGAGCTTAGAGCGTTTGTCTAGTAACTGTTGAAGTAGCCTGAAACGTCGAGCGGTTTCTTGTCTTTTCAGTCTCTTTATTCAAAAAATAAAATTTAAAAAAACCCAATACATTTCACAGGATCATTTTTAAAAAAAAAATAAAATTAAATAAAACACAATACATTTCACAAGATCTTTATTAAACACAATAAATTAAATAAAACAAAAACAATTATAGTTAATATTAGTCGAACTACCCCGAGATCCTACCTCTTCTCTCCAAAAACAATTCAACCTCCACCTAAAAAGCCTTTTAAATTCCAAAATTATCACATACCCAGTTTACAGAATCCTCGTTTCCTACTATTCCCCAGCCCCCCCGGTTTTATGGCCTTCCCAAAATCCATAAACCCAACAACCCCCTCCGTCCCGTTACATCTAACATCAATTCCCCAGCTAAATAACTTGGTAAATTCCTACTTCCATCCTTACAAGTCCTAAGCAGTAACAATCCAAAACTAATTTCAACTACGTGATCTATTGAGATCCCTCACTATACCTGATCATTACGTTCGCACCTCCTTTGATGTAGAATACCTATTTACCAACATACCTTTAGATAAATCCCTCCTCATAATAGATAACAACTGGTCACGCATAGAACCCCGTACCTCTCTCAACCGGTCCTTATACCTCCAATCCTTAAATCTTTGTTGTGAATCTGGCTACCTTACCTTCCTTGGACAGTTCTTTAACCAAATTTCTGGACTAGGCATGGGAAATCCCCTAGCTCCTGACCTCTCCAATATTGTCCTAAATGACCGTTAGGCTCTACATTTACAAGGCCATATACCTACTTAGAACAATTAACAGCCGCAGAAATGAGATACCTGAGTAGAGTGGCTGGCCGAACCAGAAGAGTAGCGGGTGAAAAGAGGCAGCTGAAATAGTTTGACCACCTTTGTTTAATAGCTTATTTAAGTAAGAGAATTTCAAACGTGACAGCATACTTCTCGATGGCCAAAGGAGACAGTCTGAGCCCTCTGCTCTTCATCATATTTATGAATATAAAAAATAAATATGCAAGAGATGAAGAACAGCAAGTGTATCGATTGGTTATTGGGAAGACTCCAGAACAACTGGAAGCAGAATGGAACTTCGAGAAAGTAAAAGAAGAAGAAAATACTAACCTATGAGATAGGCAGGATTCCAAACCACCCATGAGGTTCTGCCTGTGGTTTCGTTACCCATTTTTTATAGTGGATGGTTCGCTTCACTGAATGCAGTAGCAGGAATGGCTGCCTGCTAATGCAATTAATGTAGCCCTATGAAACCACTGGACCTTGCTGCCCTACCACTGCCTGCTCGCTGCTCCGGAAGTATAATGACGCATCTGTAAAATTGGCTTTTATGCATTGATGTTTTGTACTTTTGTTTTTTGGAGTTTTATCATTATACTTTCGGACCCGCGAAATGATCTAAGACCTGGTATAAATTTTACAATATTATTTATATAACGAAACCCATTTTTTAAAAATTTGCACTTACACATTTGTGAAATAACGCATATACATATTTTTTTTTTTATGGGCAGGACATTTTTTTTTTCATTTTATTTATTGATATTTACAACTGTATTATCAGTGTTATGGGGATTGGAGGCTTAGTAAAATTATTTATATTCATAATAATAATAATATTTGTCGAACTAATTGAAATAATAAAGTTTAAAACCATTTCCTTTAATAATACGGAGATTATTTTATAATTCTTGCTCACATTTTCATTCATGTCTTTTCGCTGCTCCGGAAGTATAATGACGCATCTGTAAAATTGGCTTTTATGCATTGATGCACTCATGACTTTGATGTTTTGTACTTTTGTTTTTTGGAGTTTTATCATTATACTTTCGGACCCGCGAAATGATCTAAGACCTGGTATAAATTTTACAATATTATTTATATAACGAAACCCATTTTTTAAAAATTTGCACTTACACATTTGTGAAATAACGCATATACATATTTTTTTTTTTATGGGCAGGACATTTTTTTTTTTCATTTTATTTATTGATATTTACAACTGTATTATCAGTGTTATGGGGATTGGAGGCTTAGTAAAATTATTTATATTCATAATAATAATAATATTTGTCGAACTAATTGAAATAATAAAGTTTAAAACCATTTCCTTTAATAATACGGAGATTATTTTATAATTCTTGCTCACATTTTCATTCATGTCTTTTCGCTGCTCCGGAAGTATAATGACGCATCTGTAAAATTGGCTTTTATGCATTGATGCAGTCATGACTTTGATGTTTTGTACTTTTGTTTTTTGGAGTTTTATCATAATACTTTCGGACCCGCGAAATGATCTAAGACCATAAGAACTGGTTTAATACTGACTTTATTCCCATCTTGATCCTCTATTTATAGTAGCTAACAGCTGTTCACAATGCCAGCTTGATATTAGCGACTATTCGATCATCATTGTTGTATTAACTTATATATATATATATATATATATATATATATATATATATATATATATGTGTGATTTTGTTTTTATGGAAACGAAATTTTTTTTTTTTAATTTATTTATTGATATTTACAACTGTATTAAAATAATACATCAAGTAAATGAGCGAGAGGAATTCGATGGCTTAGTGGAGCCCCAAAGTTCTACTCCGTAGGTCCAAATAGGTCGTATGATGGTCATGTAGATGAGTCTTTAGTAATTAATTGGGAGCTTAGAGCGTTTGTCTAGTAACTGTTGAAGTAGCCTGAAACGTCGAGCGGTTTCTTGTCTTTTCAGTCTCTTTATTCAAAAAATAAAATTTAAAAAAACCCAATACATTTCACAGGATCATTATTAAAAAAAAAAAATAAAATTAAATAAAACACAATACATTTCACAAGATCTTTATTAAACACAATAAATTAGATAAAACAAAAACAATTATAGTTAATATTAGTCGAACTACCCCGAGATCCTACCTCTTCTCTCCAAAAACAATTCAACCTCCACCTAAAAAGCCTTTTAAATTCCAAAATTATCACATGCCCAGTTTACAGAATCCTCGTTTCCTACTATTCCCCAGCCCCCCCGGTTTTATGGCCTTCCCAAAATCCATAAACCCAACAACCCCCTCCGTCCCGTTACATCTAACATCAATTCCCCAGCTAAATAACTTGGTAAATTCCTACTTCCATCCTTACAAGTCCTAAGCAGTAACAATCCAAAACTAATTTCAACTACGTGATCTATTGAGATCCCTCACTATACCTGATCATTACGTTCGCACCTCCTTTGATGTAGAATACCTATTTACAACATACCTTTAGATAAATCCCTCCTCATAATAGATAACAACTGGTCACGCATAGAACCCCATACCTCTCTCAACCGGTCCTCATACCTCCAATCCTTAAAACTTTTTTGTGAATCTGGCTACCTTACCTTCCTTGGACAGTTCTTTAACCAAATTTCTGGACTAGGCATGGGAAATCCCCTAGCTCCTGACCTCTCCAATATTGTCCTAAATGACCGTTAGGCTCTACATTTACAAGGCCATATACCTACTTAGAACAATTAACAGCCGCAGAAATGAGATACCTGAGTAGAGTGGCTGGCCGAACCAGAAGAGTAGCGGGTGAAAAGAGGCAGCTGAAATAGTTTGACCACCTTTGTTTAATAGCTTATTTAAGTAAGAGAATTTCAAACGTGACAGCATACTTCTCGATGGCCAAAGGAGACAGTCTGAGCCCTCTGCTCTTCATCATATTTACGAATATAAAAAATAAATATGCAAGAGATGAAGAACAGCAAGTGTATCGATTGGTTATTGGGAAGACTCCAGAACAACTCGAAGCAGAATGGAACTTCGAGAAAGTAAAAGAAGAAGAAAATACTAACCTATGAGATAGGCAGGATTCCAAACCACCCATGAGGTTCTGCCTGTGGTTTCGTTACCCATTTTTTATAGTGGATGGTTCGCTTCACTGAATGCAGTAGCAGGAATGGCTGCCTGCTAATGCAATTAATGTAGCCCTATGAAACCACTGGCTGCTTCTTTCCTTGAAAACACAATTTCAGTTTTAAACATCGATCAAAAATTTGATAAATGCAGGATTGTGTTATCAGGAATTGAAGAGGTTACTAGGTTTGAGGGAATGAACTTTGTCATGAAAATACTGTTGACCACAACATCTTTATTAATATAATAATAAATTTAATAAAACACATGACATTTCACAACATCTTTATTCAAAAAATTAAATTAAATAAAACACAATACATTTCACAACATCTTAATTTAAATAAAACACATTACATTTCACAACATCTTTATTAAAAAAATTAAATTAAATAAAACACATTACATTTCACAACATCTTTATTTTTTTAAATAAATTAAATAAAACACAATACATTTCACAACATCTTTTTTCTTTTAAATTAATTAAATAATAAAACACATAACATTTCACAACATCTTTATTCAAAAAATTAAATTTAATAAATAAAACACAATACATTTCACAACATCTTTATTAAAAAAAAATAAACTAAATAAAACACATAAATAAAACACAATACATTTCACAACATCTTTATTTTTTTAAATAAATTAAATAAAACACAATACATTTCACAACATCTTTTTTCTTTTAAATTAATTAAATAATAAAACACATAACATTTCACAACATCTTTATTCAAAAAATTAAATTTAATAAATAAAACACAATACATTTCACAACATCTTTATTAAAAAAAAATAAACTAAATAAAACACATAAATAAAACACAATACATTTCACAACATCTTTATTTAAAAAAATATAAACTAAATAAAACACAATACATTTCACAAGATCTTTATTAAACAAAATAAATTAAATAAAACACAATACATTTCACAACATCTTTATTTAAAAAATTAAATTAAATAAAACACAATACATTTCACAACATCTTTATTTTTTTTAAATTAATTAAATAAAACACATTACATTTCACAACATCTTTATTCAAAAAATTAAATTTAATAAAACACAATACATTTCACAACATCTTTATTTAAAAAAAATAAACTAAATAAAACACAATACATTTCACAAGATCTTTATTAAACAAAATAAATTTAATAAAACACAATACATTTCACAACATCTTTATTCAAAAAATAAAATTTAAAAAAACCCAATACATTTCACAGGATCATTATTAAAAAAAAAAAATAAATTTAATAAAACACATTACATTTCACAACATCTTTATTTTTTTAAATAAATTAAATAAAACACAATACATTTCACAACATCTTTTTTCTTTTAAATTAATTAAATAATAAAACACATAACATTTCACAACATCTTTATTCAAAAAATTAAATTTAATAAATAAAACACAATACATTTCACAACATCTTTATTAAAAAAAAATAAACTAAATAAAACACATGAATAAAACACAATACATTTCACAACATCTTTATTTAAAAAAATATAAACTAAATAAAACACAATACATTTCACAAGATCTTTATTAAACAAAATAAATTAAATAAAACACAATACATTTCACAACATCTTTATTTAAAAAATTAAATTAAATAAAACACAATACATTTCACAACATCTTTATTTTTTTTAAATTAATTAAATAAAACACATTACATTTCACAACATCTTTATTCAAAAAATTAAATTTAATAAAACACAATACATTTCACAACATCTTTATTTTAAAAAAATAAACTAAATAAAACACAATACATTTCACAAGATCTTTATTAAACAAAATAAATTTAATAAAACACAATACATTTCACAACATCTTTATTCAAAAAATAAAATTTAAAAAAACCCAATACATTTCACAGGATCATTATTAAAAAAAAAAAATAAATTTAATAAAACACATTACATTTCACAACATCTTTATTTTTTTAAATAAATTAAATAAAACACAATACATTTCACAACATCTTTTTTCTTTTAAATTAATTAAATAATAAAACACATAACATTTCACAACATCTTTATTCAAAAAATTAAATTTAATAAATAAAACACAATACATTTCACAACATCTTTATTAAAAAAAAATAAACTTAATAAAACACATAAATAAAACACAATACATTTCACAACATCTTTATTTAAAAAAATATAAACTAAATAAAACACAATACATTTCACAAGATCTTTATTAAACAAAATAAATTAAATAAAACACAATACATTTCACAACATCTTTATTTAAAAAATTAAATTAAATAAAACACAATACATTTCACAACATCTTTATTTTTTTTAAATTAATTAAATAAAACACATTACATTTCACAACATCTTTATTCAAAAAATTAAATTTAATAAAACACAATACATTTCACAACATCTTTATTTAAAAAAAATAAACTAAATAAAACACAATACATTTCACAAGATCTTTATTAAACAAAATAAATTTAATAAAACACAATACATTTCACAACATCTTTATTCAAAAAATAAAATTTAAAAAAACCCAATACATTTCACAGGATCATTATTAAAAAAAAAAAATAAATTTAATAAAACACATTACATTTCACAACATCTTTATTTTTTTAAATAAATTAAATAAAACACAATACATTTCACAACATCTTTTTTCTTTTAAATTAATTAAATAATAAAACACATAACATTTCACAACATCTTTATTCAAAAAATTAAATTTAATAAATAAAACACAATACATTTCACAACATCTTTATTAAAAAAAAATAAACTAAATAAAACACATAAATAAAACACAATACATTTCACAACATCTTTATTTAAAAAAATATAAACTAAATAAAACACAATACATTTCACAAGATCTTTATTAAACAAAATAAATTAAATAAAACACAATACATTTCACAACATCTTTATTTAAAAAATTAAATTAAATAAAACACAATACATTTCACAACATCTTTATTTTTTTTAAATTAATTAAATAAAACACATTACATTTCACAACATCTTTATTCAAAAAATTAAATTTAATAAAACACAATACATTTCACAACATCTTTATTTAAAAAAAATAAACTAAATAAAACACAATACATTTCACAAGATCTTTATTAAACAAAATAAATTTAATAAAACACAATACATTTCACAACATCTTTATTCAAAAAATAAAATTTAAAAAAACCCAATACATTTCACAGGATCATTATTAAAAAAAAAAAATAAATTTAATAAAACACATTACATTTCACAACATCTTTATTTTTTTAAATAAATTAAATAAAACACAATACATTTCACATCTTTTTTCTTTTAAATTAATTAAATAATAAAACACATAACATTTCACAACATCTTTATTCAAAAAATTAAATTTAATAAATAAAACACAATACATTTCACAACATCTTTATTAAAAAAAAATAAACTAAATAAAACACATAAATAAAACACAATACATTTCACAACATCTTTATTTAAAAAAATATAAACTAAATAAAACACAATACATTTCACAAGATCTTTATTAAACAAAATAAATTAAATAAAACACAATACATTTCACAACATCTTTATTTAAAAAATTAAATTAAATAAAACCCAATACATTTCACAACATCTTTATTTTTTTTAAATTAATTAAATAAAACACATTACATTTCACAACATCTTTATTCAAAAAATTTAATTTAATAAAACACAATACATTTCACAACATCTTTATTTTAAAAAAATAAACTAAATAAAACACAATACATTTCACAAGATCTTTATTAAACAAAATAAATTTAATAAAACACAATACATTTCACAACATCTTTATTTAAAAAATTAAATTAAATAAAACACAATACATTTCACAACATCTTTCTTTATTCAAAAAATAAAATTTAAAAAAACCCAATACATTTCACAGGATCATTATTAAAAAAAAAAATAAAATTAAATAAAACACAATACATTTCACAAGATCTTTATTAAACACAATAAATTAGATAAAACAAAAACAATTATAGTTAATATTAGTCGAACTACCCCGAGATCCTACCTCTTCTCTCCAAAAACAATTCAACCTCCACCTAAAAAGCCTTTTAAATTCCAAAATTGTCACATACCCAGTTTACAGAATCCTCGTTTCCTACTATTCCCCAGCCCCCCCGGTTTTATGGCCTTCTCAAAATCCATAAACCCAACAACCCCCTCCGTCCCGTAACATCTAACATCAATTCCCCAGCTAAATTGGTAAATTCCTACTTCCATCCTTACAAGTCCTAAGCAGTAACAATCCAAAACTAATTTCAACTACGTGATCTATTGAGATCCCTCACTGTACCTGATCATTACGTTCGCACCTCCTTTGATGTAGAATACCTATTTACCAACATACCTTTAGATAAATCCCTCCTCATAATAGATAACAACTGGTCACGCATAGAACCCCATACCTCTCTCAACCGGTCCTCATACCTCCAATCCTTAAAACTTTGTTGTGAATCTGGCTACCTTACCTTCCTTGGACAGTTCTTTAACCAAATTTCTGGACTAGGCATGGGAAATCCCCTAGCTCCTGACCTCTCCAATATTGTCCTAAATGACCGTTAGGCTCTACATTTACAAGGCCATATACCTACTTAGAACAATTAACAGCCGCAGAAATGAGATACCTGAGTAGAGTGGCTGGCCGAACCAGAAGAGTAGCTGGTGAAAAGAGGCAGCTGAAATAGTTTGACCACCTTTGTTTAATAGCTTATTTAAGTAAGAGAATTTCAAACGTGACAGCATACTTCTCGATGGCCAAAGGAGACAGTCTGAGCCCTCTGCTCTTCATCATATTTATGAATATAAAAAATAAATATGCAAGAGATGAAGAACAGCAAGTGTATCGATTGGTTATTGGGAAGACTCCAGAACAACTGGAAGCAGAATGGAACTTCGAGAAAGTAAAAGAAGAAGAAAATACTAACCTATGAGATAGGCAGGATTCCAAACCACCCATGAGGTTCTGCCTGTGGTTTCGTTACCCATTTTTTATAGTGGATGGTTCGCTTCACTGAATGCAGTAGCAGGAATGGCTGCCTGCTAATGCAATTAATGTAGCCCTATGAAACCACTGGACCTTGCTGCCCTACCACTGCCTGCTCGCTGCTCCGGAAGTATAATGACGCATCTGTAAAATTGGCTTTTATGCATTGATGTTTTGTACTTTTGTTTTTTGGAGTTTTATCATTATACTTTCGGACCCGCGAAATGATCTAAGACCTGGTATAAATTTTACAATATTATTTATATAACGAAACCCATTTTTTAAAAATTTGCACTTACACATTTGTGAAATAACGCATATACATATTTTTTTTTTTATGGGCAGGACATTTTTTTTTTCATTTTATTTATTGATATTTACAACTGTATTATCAGTGTTATGGGGATTGGAGGCTTAGTAAAATTATTTATATTCATAATAATAATAATATTTGTCGAACTAATTGAAATAATAAAGTTTAAAACCATTTCCTTTAATAATACGGAGATTATTTTATAATTCTTGCTCACATTTTCATTCATGTCTTTTCGCTGCTCCGGAAGTATAATGACGCATCTGTAAAATTGGCTTTTATGCATTGATGCACTCATGACTTTGATGTTTTGTACTTTTGTTTTTTGGAGTTTTATCATTATACTTTCGGACCCGCGAAATGATCTAAGACCTGGTATAAATTTTACAATATTATTTATATAACGAAACCCATTTTTTAAAAATTTGCACTTACACATTTGTGAAATAACGCATATACATATTTTTTTTTTTATGGGCAGGACATTTTTTTTTTTCATTTTATTTATTGATATTTACAACTGTATTATCAGTGTTATGGGGATTGGAGGCTTAGTAAAATTATTTATATTCATAATAATAATAATATTTGTCGAACTAATTGAAATAATAAAGTTTAAAACCATTTCCTTTAATAATACGGAGATTATTTTATAATTCTTGCTCACATTTTCATTCATGTCTTTTCGCTGCTCCGGAAGTATAATGACGCATCTGTAAAATTGGCTTTTATGCATTGATGCAGTCATGACTTTGATGTTTTGTACTTTTGTTTTTTGGAGTTTTATCATAATACTTTCGGACCCGCGAAATGATCTAAGACCATAAGAACTGGTTTAATACTGACTTTATTCCCATCTTGATCCTCTATTTATAGTAGCTAACAGCTGTTCACAATGCCAGCTTGATATTAGCGACTATTCGATCATCATTGTTGTATTAACTTATATATATATATATATATATATATATATATATATATATATATATATATATATATATATATATGTGTGATTTTGTTTTTATGGAAACGAAATTTTTTTTTTTTAATTTATTTATTGATATTTACAACTGTATTAAAATAATACATCAAGTAAATGAGCGAGAGGAATTCGATGGCTTAGTGGAGCCCCAAAGTTCTACTCCGTAGGTCCAAATAGGTCGTATGATGGTCATGTAGATGAGTCTTTAGTAATTAATTGGGAGCTTAGAGCGTTTGTCTAGTAACTGTTGAAGTAGCCTGAAACGTCGAGCGGTTTCTTGTCTTTTCAGTCTCTTTATTCAAAAAATAAAATTTAAAAAAACTCAATACATTTCACAGGATCATTATTAAAAAAAAAAAATAAAATTAAATAAAACACAATACATTTCACAAGATCTTTATTAAACACAATAAATTAGATAAAACAAAAACAATTATAGTTAATATTAGTCGAACTACCCCGAGATCCTACCTCTTCTCTCCAAAAACAATTCAACCTCCACCTAAAAAGCCTTTTAAATTCCAAAATTATCACATGCCCAGTTTACAGAATCCTCGTTTCCTACTATTCCCCAGCCCCCCCGGTTTTATGGCCTTCCCAAAATCCATAAACCCAACAACCCCCTCCGTCCCGTTACATCTAACATCAATTCCCCAGCTAAATAACTTGGTAAATTCCTACTTCCATCCTTACAAGTCCTAAGCAGTAACAATCCAAAACTAATTTCAACTACGTGATCTATTGAGATCCCTCACTATACCTGATCATTACGTTCGCACCTCCTTTGATGTAGAATACCTATTTACAACATACCTTTAGATAAATCCCTCCTCATAATAGATAACAACTGGTCACGCATAGAACCCCATACCTCTCTCAACCGGTCCTCATACCTCCAATCCTTAAAACTTTTTTGTGAATCTGGCTACCTTACCTTCCTTGGACAGTTCTTTAACCAAATTTCTGGACTAGGCATGGGAAATCCCCTAGCTCCTGACCTCTCCAATATTGTCCTAAATGACCGTTAGGCTCTACATTTACAAGGCCATATACCTACTTAGAACAATTAACAGCCGCAGAAATGAGATACCTGAGTAGAGTGGCTGGCCGAACCAGAAGAGTAGCGGGTGAAAAGAGGCAGCTGAAATAGTTTGACCACCTTTGTTTAATAGCTTATTTAAGTAAGAGAATTTCAAACGTGACAGCATACTTCTCGATGGCCAAAGGAGACAGTCTGAGCCCTCTGCTCTTCATCATATTTATGAATATAAAAAATAAATATGCAAGAGATGAAGAACAGCAAGTGTATCGATTGGTTATTGGGAAGACTCCAGAACAACTGGAAGCAGAATGGAACTTCGAGAAAGTAAAAGAAGAAGAAAATACTAACCTATGAGATAGGCAGGATTCCAAACCACCCATGAGGTTCTGCCTGTGGTTTCGTTACCCATTTTTTATAGTGGATGGTTCGCTTCACTGAATGCAGTAGCAGGAATGGCTGCCTGCTAATGCAATTAATGTAGCCCTATGAAACCACTGGCTGCTTCTTTCCTTGAAAACACAATTTCAGTTTTAAACATCGATCAAAAATTTGATAAATGCAGGATTGTGTTATCAGGAATTGAAGAGGTTACTAGGTTTGAGGGAATGAACTTTGTCATGAAAATACTGTTGACCACAACATCTTTATTAATATAATAATAAATTTAATAAAACACATGACATTTCACAACATCTTTATTCAAAAAATTAAATTTAATAAATAAAACACAATACATTTCACAACATCTTTATTAAAAAAAAATAAACTAAATAAAACACATAAATAAAACACAATACATTTCACAACATCTTTATTTAAATAAATATAAACTAAATAAAACACAATACATTTCACAAGATCTTTATTAAACAAAATAAATTAAATAAAACACAATACATTTCACAACATCTTTATTTAAAAAATTAAATTAAATAAAACACAATACATTTCACAACATCTTTATTTTTTTTAAATTAATTAAATAAAACACATTACATTTCACAACACCTTTATTCAAAAAATTAAATTTAATAAAACACAATACATTTCACAACATCTTTATTTAAAAAAAATAAACTAAATAAAACACAATACATTTCACAAGATCTTTATTAAACAAAATAAATTTAATAAAACACAATACATTTCACAACATCTTTATTTAAAAAATTAAATTAAATAAAACACAATACATTTCACAACATCTTTCTTTATTCAAAAAATAAAATTTAAAAAAACCCAATACATTTCACAGGATCATTATTAAAAAAAAAAATAAAATTAAATAAAACACAATACATTTCACAAGATCTTTATTAAACACAATAAATTAGATAAAACAAAAACAATTATAGTTAATATTAGTCGAACTACCTCGAGATCCTACCTCTTCTCTCCAAAAACAATTCAACCTCCACCTAAAAAGCCTTTTAAATTCCAAAATTGTCACATACCCAGTTTACAGAATCCTCGTTTCCTACTATTCCCCAGCCCCCCCGGTTTTATGGCCTTCTCAAAATCCATAAACCCAACAACCCCCTCCGTCCCGTTACATCTAACATCAATTCCCCAGCTAAATTGGTAAATTCCTACTTCCATCCTTACAAGTCCTAAGCAGTAACAATCCAAAACTAATTTCAACTACGTGATCTATTGAGATCCCTCACTGTACCTGATCATTACGTTCGCACCTCCTTTGATGTAGAATACCTATTTACCAACATACCTTTAGATAAATCCCTCCTCATAATAGATAACAACTGGTCACGCATAGAACCCCATACCTCTCTCAACCGGTCCTCATACCTCCAATCCTTAAAACTTTGTTGTGAATCTGGCTACCTTACCTTCCTTGGACAGTTCTTTAACCAAATTTCTGGACTAGGCATGGGAAATCCCCTAGCTCCTGACCTCTCCAATATTGTCCTAAATGACCGTTAGGCTCTACATTTACAAGGCCATATACCTACTTAGAACAATTAACAGCCGCAGAAATGAGATACCTGAGTAGAGTGGCTGGCCGAACCAGAAGAGTAGCTGGTGAAAAGAGGCAGCTGAAATAGTTTGACCACCTTTGTTTAATAGCTTATTTAAGTAAGAGAATTTCAAACGTGACAGCATACTTCTCGATGGCCAAAGGAGACAGTCTGAGCCCTCTGCTCTTCATCATATTTATGAATATAAAAAATAAATATGCAAGAGATGAAGAACAGCAAGTGTATCGATTGGTTATTGGGAAGACTCCAGAACAACTCGAAGCAGAATGGAACTTCGAGAAAGTAAAAGAAGAAGAAAATACTAACCTATGAGATAGGCAGGATTCCAAACCACCCATGAGGTTCTGCCTGTGGTTTCGTTACCCATTTTTTATAGTGGATGGTTCGCTTCACTGAATGCAGTAGCAGGAATGGCTGCCTGCTAATGCAATTAATGTAGCCCTATGAAACCACTGGACCTTGCTGCCCTACCACTGCCTGCTCACCCGTCCTGCTTCTTTCCTTGAAAACACAATTTCAGTTTTAAACATCGATCAAAAATTTAATAAATGCAGGATTGTGTTATCAGGAATTGAAGAGGTTACTAGGTTTGAGGGAATGAACTTTGTCATGAAAATACTGTTGACCCAATTTGAAATAATAAAGTTTAAAACCATTTCCTTTAATAATACGGAGATTATTTTATAATTCTTGCTCACATTTTCATTCATGTCTTTTCGCTGCTCCGGAAGTATAATGACGCATCTGTAAAATTAGCTTTTATGCATTGATGCACTCATGACTTTGATGTTTTGTACTTTTGTTTTTTGGAGTTTTATCATTATACTTTCGGACCCGCGAAATGATCTAAGACCTGGTATAAATTTTACAATATTATTTATATAACGAAACCCATTTTTTAAAAATTTGCACTTACACATTTGTGAAATAACGCATATACATATTTTTTTTTTTATGGGCAGGACATTTTTTTTTTCATTTTATTTATTGATATTTACAACTGTATTATCAGTGTTATGGGGATTGGAGGCTTAGTAAAATTATTTATATTCATAATAATAATAATATTTGTCGAACTAATTGAAATAATAAAGTTTAAAACCATTTCCTTTAATAATACGGAGATTATTTTATAATTCTTGCTCACATTTTCATTCATGTCTTTTCGCTGCTCCGGAAGTATAATGACGCATCTGTAAAATTGGCTTTTATGCATTGATGCACTCATGACTTTGATGTTTTGTACTTTTGTTTTTTGGAGTTTTATCATTATACTTTCGGACCCGCGAAATGATCTAAGACCTGGTATAAATTTTACAATATTATTTATATAACGAAACCCATTCTTTTTTAATCCTTTGTCTTATGCTGTTAACATATCACTCATTAATCGGTAAGTCAGTTCACACACACGTCTTAAGTGCCGAAAACAAGATTTTACATGAGTAAACTTTGTTAATAATTTAACACAACAAATCGCTGCTCCGGAAGTATAATGATCTGCTCCGGAATGCATTGATGCACTCATTCAGTTGTGATTTGTACTTTTGTTTTTTGAAGTTTTATCATTTTACTTTCGGACCCGCGAAATGATCTAAGACCTGGTATAAATTTTACAATTTAAAAAAATTTGCACTTACTCATTTGTGGAAATACGCATCGACATATGTGTGGATTACTTTTGTTTTAAATCTCGTTTATTGAAATAAGTATTTACAATTGTGTGAATTAATTTCTAAGGAAGAAACGACTCACATAAGAACTGGTTTAATACTGACTTTATTCCCATCTTGATCCTCTATTTATAGTAGCTAACAGCTGTTCACAATGCCAGCTTGATATTAGCGACTATTGGATCATCATTGTTGTATTAACTTATATATATATATATATATATATATATATATATATATATATGTGATTTTGTTTTTATGGAACGAAATTTTTTTTTTTTAATTTATTTATTGATATTTACAACTGTATTAAAATAATACATCAAGTAAATGAGCGAGAGGAATTCGATGGCTTAGTGGAGCCCCAAAGTTCTACTCCGTAGGTCCAAATAGGTCGTATGATGGTCATGTAGATGAGTCTTTAGTAATTAATTGGGAGCTTAGAGCGTTTGTCTAGTAACTGTTGAAGTAGCCTGAAACGTCGAGCGGTTTCTTGTCTTTTCAGTCTCGTATGAGGATTCCAGGTTAATCGTTTGTCAAGATGCAACCCTAAGTATCGGATCTGTTCTACAGGCATAAGTGGGATTTTATTAAAGGATACTGAAGGGCAGGAAGTCATTGGTTTACGACGTAAGGTAAAAGTGGTTTGATGCGATTTTCTAGAGTTTATTATAATTCTCCAGTTTTGACACCATTCTTCAAGATCAGTGATATGGGATTGGAGGCTTTGGGATAGAATAATTGGATTGGTGTTGACTTATAATACACATGTATCATCAGCATACGTGGTAAGGATAGTATTAGGATGATTTGGGCCTTGAGGAACACCCGCAGATTGGGAAAAGAGTGATAAATAGACATTATTATGATTTACTTGGAAAGTTCTGTTTGTGAGATAGGATTGAAGGATGAGAAAGTAGGTAGGCGGTAGGAATTGACGGAGTTTGTAGAGTAATCCCGCATGCCAGACTCGGTCAAAAGCCATTTCCACATCATGAAATACGCCCGAACAATATGGATTGTGATGAGGTCGTGCCCAGGAGATTTGCGGGAAGGTAATCTGTGAATAATGTTGGATATTTCTGTAGGATGGAATGCTTTGGGTAGAAGGAACATATGGAGGCGAACATCTATCGCTTGTTTTATATATTCAATATGAGTTGGGTTAATGATATCAGGATGTGGATGAAAGACTTTGGAAAGGTATTGACCAAATAACTGTGATTTTTCTCCGTCAGATCTTGTCCAGTTATTTGATTCAGTAAGTAGTGGATGGGTTAAATTCTTTGAACTTTAGGAGTTTTTTGGTGGTCATCCACAATTTTTTGTCAGTCGTTGTGAGATATTCAGTCCAGGTAATTAAATTTTGAGTTTTGAACTTCTTGATTTCTGCTTTTAATTTGTTAGTTAATTTTGTATAGGTAGTTTTATCTGCTGGATATCGAGTTCTATGCCACTTCGATCTTACTCTGCGTTATTCTCTCAATAAGATACGAATATGCTGTGGCAAATCAGTATGTTGATAGCTATTAATTGTATGATTTGAGGTGTTATCATGTAAACTGCTTCTGATTGATGTTGTAAGTTTTTATATGGCTGTATCAATGTCTTGTTTTGTCTTAAGTGAAATTTTAAAGTCCAGTTTGTCCTCCAAGTCATAACAAAAATCGTCCCAGTTGACACGTCCTGTAATCAATGTGGGAGGGGAAGGCTTGGGAGCGAAACTTGAGTGCAAGAAAAGGAGAACTGGACTGTGATCAGATGAAAGGTCGTCCAAGGATTCAATATTGGCTTGTGGGGGAAAAATTTGGGATGTAACAAATATGTCAAGGATGTCCGGGACGTTTTTAAGGGATGTAGGCCAATAGGTAGGATTTGCTGGGGCAAGGATAGAGTAGCTCTTTGAGGATGTGAGAGAAGATAGAATATTTCCACGGGAGTTAGATGCTCGACAACTCCATCGTTGGTGTTTAGCATTGTAGTCTCCTCCAGCAATGAAGCGCGGTCCAAGGGATTGGAATAAGGAATCAAGGAGGTAATAAGGAAGAGAATTGCCAGGAGGACAGTATACAGCTGAAAATGTGACAATAGAAAAATCTAGCCGGAATACTGTTCCTCAATTTTCGAATATTTAACTGTTTTTTTGTTTCATTATACAATGACTGTTTATATTGTTGGAAATATGAACAATGTAAATTGATAAAAAGAAGGACATCATACATAAATATAACCGTAAAATATGTCTGTGCATGATCTCCAAATTATATTTATTATAAGAAGCGAGGGAATGGTTGACTGGAGAGTAGACGTAAGGAAGAAAATAGTTGGGGGTGCAGTCAAATGAAAACACTAAATTAAGTGGTTGCTTATTTAATTATGTGCCGACGTTTCGACCCACTTTGTGGGTCATCTTCAGGGCTGAGAAAGAAAAACAGACAAAATACAATGAATACAATAAAAATACATTGAGGACTAAGTATATGATAAATGAGAGGCAGCTGAAATAGTTTGACCACCTTTGTTTAATAGCTTATTTAAGTAAGAGAATTTCAAAAGTGACAGCATACTTCTCGATGGCCAAAGGAGACAGTCTGAGCCCTCTGCTCTTCATCATATTTATGAATATAAAAAATAAATATGCAAGAGAAGAACAGCAAGTGTATCGATTGGTTATTGGGAAGACTCCAGAACAACTCGAAGCAGAATGGAACTTCGAGAAAGTAAAAGAAGAAGAAAATACTAACCTATGAGATAGGCAGGATTCCAAACCACCCATGAGGTTCTGCCTGTGGTTTCGTTACCCATTTTTTATAGTGGATGGTTCGCTTCACTGAATGCAGTAGCAGGAATGGCTGCCTGCTAATGCAATTAATGTAGCCCTATGAAACCACTGGCTGTTTCTTTCCTTGAAAACACAATTTCAGTTTTAAACATCGATCAAAAATTTGATAAATGCAGGATTGTGTTATCAGGAATTGAAGAGGTTACTAGGTTTGAGGGAATGAACTTTGTCATGAAAATACTGTTGACCACAACATCTTTATTAATATAATAATAAATTTAATAAAACACATGACATTTCACAACATCTTTATTCAAAAAATTAAATTAAATAAAACACAATACATTTCACAACATCTTAAATTAAATAAAACACATTACATTTCACAACATCTTTATTTTTTTAAATAAATTAAATAAAACACAATACATTTTACAACATCTTTTTTCTTTTAAATTAATTAAATAATAAAACACATAACATTTCACAACATCTTTATTCAAAAAATTAAATTTAATAAATAAAACACAATACATTTCACAACATCTTTATTAAAAAAAAATAAACTAAATAAAACACATAAATAAAACACAATACATTTCACAACATCTTTATTTAAAAAAATATAAACTAAATAAAACACAATACATTTCACAAGATCTTTATTAAACAAAATAAATTAAATAAAACACAATACATTTCACAACATCTTTATTTAAAAAATTAAATTAAATAAAACACAATACATTTCACAACATCTTTATTTTTTTTTTTTCGTCAACACTCACTCGCTCGGACTCGCCGGAGCGAACAAAAGCCGATCGACTCTCTTTTGTTTTTCTCTCTTCACTTTTATAACATATGTTTTCACACTTACTACAAATATTACACTTATATCTAAACCAAATAAAATTACCTTCTAAATTATTCTAAACAATTATGAAATTAAACGTTTAAATTATTATATTAAATAAAATGTGAAAATTAAGTAAAAAAATGCTCTTTCTTTTACGAAAACAATTATTTAATTTTTATGATTGTCTGTCGCGCCAGACTCATAAAAAAGTCCTTGGCCTGCTCAACCGCTCTACCCCAATCGTCCCGATCGCCTGCTCGAGTGATGGAGACCTTACACAGCCTCAGATCTTCACAGACGGCATCCTTCCATCTAGCTCTGGGCCTTCCTCGAGGTCTTACTCCATCCGGATTTCCTTTATACAGCTTTTTAGCTGTTCTTTCTTCGCCCATCCTATATAAGTGGCCCAGCCACTTGATGCGTTGCCTCCTGATGAAGCTCGATATCATTAGGTCTCCATATAACTCACTTAGCTCCTTGTTCCTTCTGATCCTGAGTTGGTCGTTTTCCCGAACTGGGCCGAATATTTGCCGAAGAACTCTTCTTTCGAATCTATTCGGCTTTTCCACGCTGGATTTATTCAGTGTGAGGGTTTCGCCAGCGTATGTCACTACTGGCCTAATCACGGTTTTATATATCATCAGCTTGGACTTTAGGCTAAGGAGCTTACTTCTCAGGAGCTTTGACACTCCAAAACATGCTTTATTACCTAATACTATCCTGGCTCTGATTTCCTCCTCCTCATCCAAATTCTCATTTATACGGCTTCCTAAATACTGGAAACTTGACACTCGTTGGAAAGTGTGTCTTCCAAAGGTGTAGCTATGAGGTGGTCGGTTTTGTTTACTATTCTTTATTACCATTATCTTGGTTTTCTCCTCATTCACCTGCAACCCCATTTTTCCAGCTTCCACTTCCAGCCTCTCGAAAGCTTCTTTTAAGATTATCAGCGATCTTCCTACTAATACAAGGTCATCAGCATATGCAAGGATACCTAGACTCCGGTTAAAGATGGTTCCCTCCATCAGTAATCCTGCCCTTTTAATGACACTTTGCATTACAATATTGAATAGTAGAGGTGCCAGCGAGTCTCCCTGCCTAAGTCCTGTACTAATCCCAAATTTTTCTGTAATTGAGCCATTTACCCTTACGCTGCAAACTGTGTTTTCCATCGTGCTCATTACCAGACGCACCAACTTGGATGGGATCCGCATTTCGCTCATAGCTCTGAAAAGCTCATTCCTGGATATTGTATCATAGGCCGTCCTGAAATCTATGAACAGCATCCACAATGTATTATTGTACTCCTTCATTTTTTCACACATCTGTTTGAGGGAAAAAATCTGATCTATAGTAGATCTGTTAGGTCTAAAGCCTCCTTGGTATTCTCCAATATTTCTCTCAACATAGGGCAATAGGCGATTATACAGAGCTATCGAGAATATCTTATAGGCTGTATTCAGTAGGCTTATCCCTCTGTAATTTTTACATTCTGTGGAGTCTCCTTTCTTTTTGTAGACAGGCACTATAATAGCTTCTTTCCAGTCTTTCGGGATCTGTTCCTCTTCCCATATTTGAGCAATTAGTTCCTGCAGCTCTTTAGTTAGCGCACTGCCAGCTGCCTTCAGGAACTCAGCAGGTATGCCATCTGATCCAGGTGACTTGTTATTTCTTAGCTTCATAACAATATCTTCCAGATCCTCTCCATCCGGTGGTACTGCTTCGTCTTGGCTGTCATACGAGTCACATTCCAAAACACTTATTTGTTCCTCTGTCTGGCTTAGTAGTCCTTGGAAATAATTCCTCCATCTCACTTGGACGTCCGTCTCCAGCACCAGTAGTTTCCCCTCCTCATTTTTCACCATGCTCCTTCTAGAGCAGTAACTGGTTTTACACGCCTCCACTCCTTTAAAAAATTTTTTGGTATCATTCATCCTGGTACTCTTTCTTGTTATTTCTTGTGCTTATACTCAGGTATTTTAATCTTTTTTCATTTCGTCTTCGAATCGCCTCTTTACATTCTTCATCAAACCATATATTTCGCGATGGTTTCTTGTCCATCTTGCAGTATTCGCTCGCGGTCCCTATTATAATTTCTTTAATATGATTCCAATGCGCATTCACTTCCCATCCATCTTCTACTACCGGCGTATTTTTGATTCCTTCCTCTACTCTAAGGTAAAAACATCTTTGTATTTGCTCATCTTTTATCGTTTCCTTGGACCATTTGTTGACCTTAGGTTTAATCATCCCCTTTTTGAAGGGAGACGTTTTGAGCAATACTTTCATGATAACGAGGAAGTGGTCGGAGTTGACATCCGGGCCTCTAAAAGATCTCACATCTTGGATATTATTGAAATACGAATTATTAACAAGGATATGATCAATTTGAGTAAAAGCGCCATTGGGTGAATGCCATGTATGCTTGTGTTTATCTTTATGAGCGAATACTGTGCTCATAACTACTAGCGAGTTTGATATTGCGAAGTTGATCATTCTTTCTCCGTTTGTCATTTGATTTGTTATGGAGACTATTCATTCCAATTGTCGGTATGAACTCTGATTCTTTGCCTACTTGGGCATTAAAGTCTCCCATAACAATCTTCACATCACCAGAGGGGCAACTTCTCACGATTCTGTCCAGATCTTCATAGAAAACTTCTTTTTCTTCATCGTTCTTTTCCTCTGTTGGGGCGTGTATATTTATCACTGAAAAATGTCCGGTCCTTCCTCTCAATCTCAGAGTGCATATTCTTCCACTGATTGGTTGAAAATCAACTACGGCTGATTGTAATCTCTTACCAATCAGAAATGCTGTCCCGAACTCATGTTTTTCCTTACTTCCACTATAGTAGATAGTTGCTTCTTTTCTTTTGAGAGCACCGGTACCAGTCCAACGTACCTCCTGAATTGCAGCGAGGTCAACTTTCATTCGGGTCAGTTGTTCTACCAACTCTTGCATAGCTCCAGGTCTAAAAAGGGTCCTCACATTCCATGTTCCAAATCTATAAGCCGTGTTCCATTTTCCAGGTCTTTTCCGTAAATCAGTCCGACATCCGAGGCTTAGTTGTTGAGTTCTTTTAACCAGGTTATTGTTTTTTGACAAAAGGGGGGTGGTCGGCCCCTCCTTTCAACCCTCCTGCTTTATCCGGGCTTGGGACCGGCAATGGAGTCTAGTTAACTAACCCCATAGGCGCAGTTAATTATATTATACATTGTTGTATATATATATATATATATATATATATATATATATATATATATATATATATATGTATGTGATTTTGTTTTTATGGAAACGAAATTTTTTTTTTTATTTATTTATTTATTAAATAAAACACAATAAATGCATTTCACAAGATCTTTATTTAAAAAATTAAATTAAATAAAACACAATACATTTCACAACATCTTTATTCAAAATATAAAATTAAATAAAACCCAATCAATACATTTCACAGGATCTTTATTTAAAAAAAAATAAAATTAAATAAAACACAATAATACATTTCACAAGATCTTTATTAAACAAAATAAATTAAATAAAACACATTACATTTCACAACATCTTTATTCAAAAAATTAAATATAATAAAACACAATACATTTCACAACATCTTTATTAAAAAATAAATAAACTAAATAAAACACAATACATTTCACAACATTTTTATTTTAAAAAAAATAAACTAAATAAAAGACAATACATTTCACAATATCTTTATTAAACAAAATAAATTAAATAAAACACAATACATTTCACAACATCTTTATTTAAAAAATTAAATTAAATAAAACACAACACATTTCACAACATCTTTATTCAAAATAGAAAATTAAATAAAACCCAATACATTTCAAGATCTTTATTAAACAAAATAAATTAAATAAAACAAAAACAATTATAGTTAACTTCCCAATTATAGTTAATATTAGTCGAACTAAAGCTCTTCATTAAATAGTTTGTCTTTTTCAATTTTGGCAGGAAGTGTAGATTCTTGATATTTTCAAATAATTGTTGTTATAGATTTATACATACGTAAAATTATTTATATTCATAATAATAATATTAGTCGAACTAAAGGTCTTTCTTCATTATATAGTTTGTTTTTTTCAATTTTGACACGAAGTGTAAATTCTTGATATTTTCAAATAATTGTTGTTATCGATTAATTAATACGTAAAATTATTTATGTTCATAATAATAATAATTAATATTAGTCGAACTAAAGGTCATCAATTAATAGTATTTTTTTTTTCAATTTTTACACGAAGTGCAGGTTCTTGATATTTTAAAATAATTGTTGTTATCGATTTATTAATACGTAAAATTATTCATATTCATAATAATAATAATATTAGTCGAACTAAAGGTCTTCATTAAATAGTTTTTTTTTTTTATTTTGACACGAAGTGTAGATAGATTCTTGATATTTCCAAATAATTGTTGTTATCGATTTATTAATACGTAAAATTATTTATATTCATAATAATAATAATAATATTAGTCGAACTAAAGGTCTTCATTAAATAGTTTGTTTTTTTCATTTTGACCCGAAGTGTAGATTCTGGATATTTTCCAATAATTGTTGTTATCGATTTATTAATACGTAAAATTATTTATATTCATAATAATAATAATATTAGTCGAACTAAAGGTCTTCGACCTTCTAAAGGAAGCAGAATGGAACTTCGAGGAAGTAAAAAAAAAAAGAAAATACTAACCTATGAGATAGGCAGGATTCCAAACCACCCATGAGGTTCTGCCTGTGGTTTCGTTACCCATTTTTTATAGTGGATGGTTCGCTTCACTGAATGCAGTAGCAGGAATGGCTGCCTGCTAATGCAATTAATGTAGCCCTATGAAACCACTGGCTGCTTCTTTCCTTGAAAACACAATTTCAGTTTTAAACATCGATCAAAAATTTGATAAATGCAGGATTGTGTTATCAGGAATTGAAGAGGTTACTAGGGTTGGCTGGTAAAACAAACGGATTCTTTTCAGATACATTTAAATTTGTCCAATGGTAATTTTTTTTTAACTTGAGACTGGTCTATTTGGTAGGTATATCAAAGAATTTTTGTGAATTGAGCAAATCTATGAATATACAGTGGATCAAAAAAGTGTTGGCACACCCTCATTTTCCTGAATCATGGAAAGAAAAAGTCTGATATAAAATCATTTGATTGGAAATGATAAGTCAAAAAAGTAGTGGCTCGCCCAGACATACAATACCAGGATGTAATTTTTTTGTAGCTCCTGTGTCTATGAGCTTCTGGAGTATCTCGAGAGGTGGGGGATTAGTGCATTATTACGAACAAACCTAGTCTGAAGATTACAACTTGTTCCTTTCGATTGAGTTTGTGATTGTTTCTATTTATGTGGGTGGTTGTTATTCCTGTTATTTATAGCGGGTTCGGTCTCCAATGTTGATTTCATTTATGTTTACATTACTTGTTCCGGTGGCTGCTCCGAACTGTGACTTGAGTCTAAAAAATGATTTCCTTTTCTCTTGCCTCTTTTTCCTACTGGCTCCAATATTTCAGTTATTGGGTTATTATTGCATCTTTTTCATCTTCTTCACCTGCATGGTGAACGCGGTTTGATACTGTTCTCATAGATATTGTGCAATTCAATAAAATAATTTAAAAAAATACTATTTATTAGAAAGCCAACGTTTCGAATTATTTTATTATTTTCACACATATAAAACCGTGAAAATATGTAATACCGTTGGGTGTAAATATGGAATAATGTTGAGCAAATTTATGGATATTTTATCTTTCATTGCAAGCTATGATTCTTTTCAGATACACTTAAATTTGTCCAATGGTAATTGTTTTTAATTTGAGACTGGTCTGTTTGGTACAGCGCTGTTTACACATCACTCATTAATCGGTGAGTCAGTTCACACACACGTGTTAAGTGCCGAAAACAAGATTTTACATGAGTCAACTTTGATAATAATTTAACACAACAAATCGCTGCTCCGGAAGTATAATGATCTGCTCCGGAATGCATTGATGCACTCATGACTTTGATATTTGTGAATCGACATAATTGTACAAAATTCGCAACGAGAGGGAAGTTCCGCCGTTATAACCTGCATGCTTATTTACTTTTCCCTCTTGCAGAATAACGTTCATTGTTCAGTTGTGATTTGTACTTTTGTTTTTTGGAGATTTATCATTATACTTTCGGACCCGCGAAATGACATAAGACCTCCTAGAAAAAATATGACAATATTATTTATATTACGAAACCCATTTTTAAAAAATTTGCACTTACACATTTGTGGAATAACGCATCGACATATGTGTGGATTTTTTTTCGAAAAAAAAATTAGAAAAGTGTGGATTACTTTTGTTTTAAATCTCGTTTATTGAAATAAGTATTTGCAATTGTGTGAATTAATTTCTAAGGAAGAAACGACTCACACAAGAACTGGTTTAATACTGACTTTATTCCCATCTTGATCCTCTATTTATAGTAGCTAACAGCTGTTCACAATGCCAGCTTGATATTAGCGACTATTCGATCATCATAGTTGTATTAACTTATTTATACTTAATACATTTTATGTTTGAGCAACCTCGAAATAGTTATTGGACCTTTCGATGAGAGCTCCGAAATGGATGAGGAAAATAAATTTCTGATTCAATTATACCAGATCGCATGTCATTTTGAATGTAACCTTTTATTAAACTAATAATATAAATCAATTTTCATAAATTAAATAACTAATAATTTTGAGAATGAAAAACAATTAATTAAATTAAAGAACAATTTAAACGCTTTTATAATGAGAAATGAAGTTACTAATATTAACTAAATTATCAACAACTAATTAATAACAAAAAGAAAACAAATATTATTTAATCTTACGATAGTAAATTTAACTCTATTAAATTACAAATAAAATCTATTACAAAATAATGAATGTTTATGCGGTTTTCTGATTGCAATGATATAATAATGAAAACTCTTATCTGTCTGTCGAAGTAGTTTCAGTAGATGGTAGATTCTCGGCAGGGCGAGCTGGATGTTGAGACGACAGAGGATTTTCGTCGGCAGGGCGAGCGAAGATGGTGAAACAATAGAGGTTGAGATGATCTACTGGGTCAATTCGAATTGGTCGAATAGATGACTTAGTTTAAACTAATTACACCTGCAGGTGGGCAGCAAATTAGTATCAAAATTCAACTTTGGGCTTCTAGAGAGCATACGATGTGCACGGCTAAGGGCTCGCGTCAACACTGTCTTAAAATTCACAAAAACAACTTTGGGCTCCTAAAGAGCATAGGATGTGCAAGGCTAAGGGCTCGCATCAACACTGTCTTAAAATGCACAAAACAACTTTGGGCTCCTAAAGAGCATACGGTGTGCACGGCTAAGGGCTCGCGTCAACACTGTCTTCAAATTTACAAAACACAACTTTGGGCTCCTAAAGAGCATACGGTGTGCACGGCTAAGGGCTCGCGTCAACACTGTCTTCAAATTTACAAAACACAACTTTGGGCTCCTCTAGAGCATACGATGTGCACGGCTAAGGGCTCGCGTCAACACTCACTCGCTCGGACTCGCCGGAGCGAACAAAAGCCGATCGACTCTCTTTTGTTTTTCTCTCTTCACTTTTATAACATATGTTTTCACACTTACTACAAATATTACACTTATATCTAAACCAAATAAAATTACCTTTTAAATTATTCTAAACAATTATGAAATTAAACGTTTAAATTATTATATTAAATAAAATGTGAAAATTAAGTAAAAAAATGCTCTTTCTTTTACGAAAACAATTATTTAATTTTTATGATTGTCTGTCGCGCCAGACTCATAAAAAAGTCCTTGGCCTGCTCAACCGCTCTACCCCAATCGTCCCGATCGCCTGCTCGAGTGATGGAGACCTTACACAGCCTCAGATCTTCACAGACGGCATCCTTCCATCTAGCTCTGGGCCTTCCTCGAGGTCTTACTCCATCCGGATTTCCTTTATACAGCTTTTTAGCTGTTCTTTCTTCGCCCATCCTATATAAGTGGCCCAGCCACTTGATGCGTTGCCTCCTGATGAAGCTTGATATCATTAGGTCTCCATATAACTCACTTAGCTCCTTGTTCCTTCTGATCCTGAGTTGGTCGTTTTCCCGAACTGGGCCGAATATTTGCCGAAGAACTCTTCTTTCGAATCTATTCAGCTTTTCCACGCTGGATTTATTCAGTGTGAGGGTTTCGCCAGCGTATGTCACTACTGGCCTAATCACGGTTTTATATATCATCAGCTTGGACTTTAGGCTAAGGAGCTTACTTCTCAGGAGCTTTGACACTCCAAAACATGCTTTATTGCCTAATACTATCCTGGCTCTGATTTCCTCCTCCTCATCCAAATTCTCATTTATACGGCTTCCTAAATACTGGAAACTTGACACTCGTTGGAAAGTGTGTCTTCCAAAGGTGTAGCTATGAGGTGGTCGGTTTTGTTTACTATTCTTTATTACCATTATCTTGGTTTTCTCCTCATTCACCTGCAACCCCATTTTTCCAGCTTCCACTTCCAGCCTCTCGAAAGCTTCTTTTAAGATTATCAGCGATCTTCCTACTAATACAAGGTCATCAGCATATGCAAGGATACCTAGACTCCGGTTAAAGATGGTTCCCTCCATCAGTAATCCTGCCCTTTTAATGACACTTTGCATTACAATATTGAATAGTAGAGGTGCCAGCGAGTCTCCCTGCCTAAGTCCTGTACTAATCCCAAATTTTTCTGTAATTGAGCCATTTACCCTTACGCTGCAAACTGTGTTTTCCATCGTGCTCATTACCAGACGCACCAACTTGGATGGGATCCGCATTTCGCTCATAGCTCTGAAAAGCTCATTCCTGGATATTGTATCATAGGCCGTCCTGAAATCTATGAACAGCATCCACAATGTATTATTGTACTCCTTCATTTTTTCACACATCTGTTTGAGGGAAAAAATCTGATCTATAGTAGATCTGTTAGGTCTAAAGCCTCCTTGGTATTCTCCAATATTTCTCTCAACATAGGGCAATAGGCGATTATACAGAGCTATCGAGAATATCTTATAGGCTGTATTCAGTAGGCTTATCCCTCTGTAATTTTTACATTCTGTGGAGTCTCCTTTCTTTTTGTAGACAGGCACTATAATAGCTTCTTTCCAGTCTTTCGGGATCTGTTCCTCTTCCCATATTTGAGCAATTAGTTCCTGCAGCTCTTTAGTTAGCGCACTGCCAGCTGCCTTCAGGAACTCAGCAGGTATGCCATCTGATCCAGGTGACTTGTTATTTCTTAGCTTCATAACAATATCTTCCAGATCCTCTCCATCCGGTGGTACTGCTTCGTCTTGGCTGTCATACGAGTCACATTCCAAAACACTTATTTGTTCCTCTGTCTGGCTTAGTAGTCCTTGGAAATAATTCCTCCATCTCACTTGGACGTCCGTCTCCAGCACCAGTAGTTTCCCCTCCTCATTTTTCACCATGCTCCTTCTAGAGCAGTAACTGGTTTTACACGCCTCCACTCCTTTAAAAAATTTTTTGGTATCATTCATCCTGGTACTCTTTCTTGTTATTTCTTGTGCTTATACTCAGGTATTTTAATCTTTTTTCATTTCGTCTTCGAATCGCCTCTTTACATTCTTCATCAAACCATATATTTCGCGATGGTTTCTTGTCCATCTTGCAGTATTCGCTCGCGGTCCCTATTATAATTTCTTTAATATGATTCCAATGCGCATTCACTTCCCATCCATCTTCTACTACCGGCGTATTTTTGATTCCTTCCTCTACTCTAAGGTAAAAACATCTTTGTATTTGCTCATCTTTTATCGTTTCCTTGGACCATTTGTTGACCTTAGGTTTAATCATCCCCTTTTTGAAGGGAGACGTTTTGAGCAATACTTTCATGATAACGAGGAAGTGGTCGGAGTTGACATCCGGGCCTCTAAAAGATCTCACATCTTGGATATTATTGAAATACGAATTATTAACAAGGATATGATCAATTTGAGTAAAAGCGCCATTGGGTGAATGCCATGTATGCTTGTGTTTATCTTTATGAGCGAATACTGTGCTCATAACTACTAGCGAGTTTGATATTGCGAAGTTGATCATTCTTTCTCCGTTTGTCATTTGATTTGTTATGGAGACTATTCATTCCAATTGTCGGTATGAACTCTGATTCTTTGCCTACTTGGGCATTAAAGTCTCCCATAACAATCTTCACATCACCAGAGGGGCAACTTCTCACGATTCTGTCCAGATCTTCATAGAAAACTTCTTTTTCTTCATCGTTCTTTTCCTCTGTTGGGGCGTGTATATTTATCACTGAAAAATGTCCGGTCCTTCCTCTCAATCTCAGAGTGCATATTCTTCCACTGATTGGTTGAAAATCAACTACGGCTGATTGTAATCTCTTACCAATCAGAAATGCTGTCCCGAACTCATGTTTTTCCTTACTTCCACTATAGTAGATAGTTGCTTCTTTTCTTTTGAGAGCACCGGTACCAGTCCAACGTACCTCCTGAATTGCAGCGAGGTCAACTTTCATTCGGGTCAGTTGTTCTACCAACTCTTGCATAGCTCCAGGTCTAAAAAGGGTCCTCACATTCCATGTTCCAAATCTATAAGCCGTGTTCGATTTTCCCGGTCTTTTCCGTAAATCAGTCCGACATCCGAGGCTTAGTTGTTGAGTTCTTTTAACCAGGTTATTGTTTTTTGACAAAAGGGGGGTGGTCGGCCCCTCCTTTCAACCCTCCTGCTTTATCCGGGCTTGGGACCGGCAATGGAGTCTAGTTAACTAACCCCATAGGCGCAGTTAATTATATTATACATTGTTGTATATATATATATATATATATATATATATATATATATATATATATATATATATATATATATGTGATTTTGTTTTTATGGAAACGAAATTTTTTTTTTAAATTTATTTATTTATTAAATAAAACACAATAAATGCATTTCACAAGATCTTTATTCAAAATATAAAATTAAATAAAACCCAATCAATACATTTCACAGGATCTTTATTTAAAAAAAAATAAAATTAAATAAAACACAATAATACATTTCACAAGATCTTTATTAAACAAAATAAATTAAATAAAACACATTACATTTCACAACATCTTTATTCAAAAAATTAAATATAATAAAACACAATACATTTCACAACATCTTTATTAAAAAAAAAAAATAAACTAAATAAAACACAATACATTTCACAACATCTTTATTTTAAAAAAAATAAACTAAATAAAAGACAATACATTTCACAATATCTTTATTAAACAAAATAAATTAAATAAAACACAATACATTTCACAACATCTTTATTTAAAAAATTAAATTAAATAAAACACAACACATTTCACAACATCTTTATTCAAAATAGAAAATTAAATAAAACCCAATACATTTCAAGATCTTTATTAAACAAAATAAATTAAATAAAACAAAAACAATTATAGTTAACTTCCCAATTATAGTTAATATTAGTCGAACTAAAGCTCTTCATTAAATAGTTTGTCTTTTTCAATTTTGGCAGGAAGTGTAGATTCTTGATATTTTCAAATAATTGTTGTTATAGATTTATACATACGTAAAATTATTTATATTCATAATAATAATATTAGTCGAACTAAAGGTCTTTCTTCATTATATAGTTTGTTTTTTTCAATTTTGACACGAAGTGTAAATTCTTGATATTTTCAAATAATTGTTGTTATCGATTAATTAATACGTAAAATTATTTATGTTCATAATAATAATAATTAATATTAGTCGAACTAAAGGTCATCAATTAATAGTATTTTTTTTTTCAATTTTTACACGAAGTGCAGGTTCTTGATATTTTAAAATAATTGTTGTTATCGATTTATTAATACGTAAAATTATTCATATTCATAATAATAATAATATTAGTCGAACTAAAGGTCTTCATTAAATAGTTTGTTTTTTTTATTTTGACACGAAGTGTAGATAGATTCTTGATATTTCCAAATAATTGTTGTTATCGATTTATTAATACGTAAAATTATTTATATTCATAATAATAATAATAATATTAGTCGAACTAAAGGTCTTCATTAAATAGTTTGTTTTTTTCATTTTGACCCGAAGTGTAGATTCTGGATATTTTCCAATAATTGTTGTTATCGATTTATTAATACGTAAAATTATTTATATTCATAATAATAATAATATTAGTCGAACTAAAGGTCTTCGACCTTCTAAAGGAAGCAGAATGGAACTTCGAGGAAGTAAAAAAAAAAAGAAAATACTAACCTATGAGATAGGCAGGATTCCAAACCACCCATGAGGTTCTGCCTGTGGTTTCGTTACCCATTTTTTATAGTGGATGGTTCGCTTCACTGAATGCAGTAGCAGGAATGGCTGCCTGCTAATGCAATTAATGTAGCCCTATGAAACCACTGGCTGCTTCTTTCCTTGAAAACACAATTTCAGTTTTAAACATCGATCAAAAATTTGATAAATGCAGGATTGTGTTATCAGGAATTGAAGAGGTTACTAGGGTTGGCTGGTAAAACAAACGGATTCTTTTCAGATACATTTAAATTTGTCCAATGGTAATTTTTTTTAACTTGAGACTGGTCTATTTGGTAGGTATATCAAAGAATTTTTGTGAATTGAGCAAATCTATGAATATACAGTGGATCAAAAAAGTGTTGGCACACCCTCATTTTCCTGAATCATGGAAAGAAAAAGTCTGATATAAAATCATTTGATTGGAAATGATAAGTCAAAAAAGTAGTGGCTCGCCCAGACATACAATACCAGGATGTAATTTTTTTGTAGCTCCTGTGTCTATGAGCTTCTGGAGTATCTCGAGAGGTGGGGGATTAGTGCATTATTACGAACAAACCTAGTCTGAAGATTACAACTTGTTCCTTTCGATTGAGTTTGTGATTGTTTCTATTTATGTGGGTGGTTGTTATTCCTGTTATTTATAGCGGGTTCGGTCTCCAATGTTGATTTCATTTATGTTTACATTACTTGTTCCGGTGGCTGCTCCGAACTGTGACTTGAGTCTAAAAAATGATTTCCTTTTCTCTTGCCTCTTTTTCCTACTGGCTCCAATATTTCAGTTATTGGGTTATTATTGCATCTTTTTCATCTTCTTCACCTGCATGGTGAACGCGGTTTGATACTGTTCTCATAGATATTGTGCAATTCAATAAAATAATTTAAAAAAATACTATTTATTAGAAAGCCAACGTTTCGAATTATTTTATTATTTTCACACATATAAAACCGTGAAAATATGTAATACCGTTGGGTGTAAATATGGAATAATGTTGAGCAAATTTATGGATATTTTATCTTTCATTGCAAGCTATGATTCTTTTCAGATACACTTAAATTTGTCCAATGGTAATTGTTTTTAATTTGAGACTGGTCTGTTTGGTACAGCGCTGTTTACACATCACTCATTAATCGGTGAGTCAGTTCACACACACGTGTTAAGTGCCGAAAACAAGATTTTACATGAGTCAACTTTGATAATAATTTAACACAACAAATCGCTGCTCCGGAAGTATAATGATCTGCTCCGGAATGCATTGATGCACTCATGACTTTGATATTTGTGAATCGACATAATTGTACAAAATTCGCAACGAGAGGGAAGTTCCGCCGTTATAACCTGCATGCTTATTTACTTTTCCCTCTTGCAGAATAACGTTCATTGTTCAGTTGTGATTTGTACTTTTGTTTTTTGGAGATTTATCATTATACTTTCGGACCCGCGAAATGACATAAGACCTCCTAGAAAAAATATGACAATATTATTTATATTACGAAACCCATTTTTAAAAAATTTGCACTTACACATTTGTGGAATAACGCATCGACATATGTGTGGATTTTTTTTCGAAAAAAAAATTAGAAAAGTGTGGATTACTTTTGTTTTAAATCTCGTTTATTGAAATACGTATTTGCAATTGTGTGAATTAATTTCTAAGGAAGAAACGACTCACACAAGAACTGGTTTAATACTGACTTTATTCCCATCTTGATCCTCTATTTATAGTAGCTAACAGCTGTTCACAATGCCAGCTTGATATTAGCGACTATTCGATCATCATAGTTGTATTAACTTATTTATACTTAATTATATTATACATTGTTGTATATATATATATATATATATGTGATTTTGTTTTTATGGAAACGAAATTTTTTTTTTTAAATTATTTATTTATTAAATAAAACACAATAAATGCATTTCACAAGATCTTTATTTAAAAAATTAAATTAAATAAAACACAATACATTTCACAACATCTTTATTCAAAATATAAAATTAAATAAAACCCAATCAATACATTTCACAGGATCTCTATTTAAAAAAAAATAAAATTAAATAAAACACAATAATACATTTCACAAGATCTTTATTAAACAAAATAAATTAAATAAAACACATTACATTTCACAACATCTTTATTCAAAAAATTAAATATAATAAAACACAATACATTTCACAACATCTTTATTAAAAAAAAAAATAAACTAAATAAAACACAATACATTTCACAAGAGCTTTATCAAACAAAATAAATTAAATAAAACACAATACATTTCACAACATCTTTATTTAAAAAATTAAATTAAATAAAACACACAATACATTTCACAACATCTTTATTCAAAAAATAAAATTAAATAAAACCCAAAAACATTTCACAGGATCACAATACATTTCACAAGATCTTTAATTAACCAAAATTAATTAAATTAAACACAATAAATACATTTCACAACATCTTTATTTAAAAAATTAAATTAAATAAAACACAATACATTTCACAACATCTTTATTTTTTTAAATAAAACACATGACATTTCACAACACCTTTATTCAAAAAATTAAATTTGATAAAACACAATACATTTCACAACATCTTAATTTAAATAAAACACATTACATTTCACAACATCTTTATTCAAAAAATTAAATTAAATAAAACACATTACATTTCACAACATCTTTATTTTTTTAAATAAATTAAATAAAACACAATACATTTCACAACATCTTTTTTCTTTTAAATTAATTAAATAATAAAACACATAACATTTCACAACATCTTTATTCAAAAAATTAAATTTAATAAAACACAATACATTTCACAACATCTTTATTAAAAAAAAATAAACTAAATAAAACACATAAATAAAACACAATACATTTCACATCTTTATCCAAAAAAATAAATTAAATAAAACACAATACATTTCACAAGATCTTTATTAAACAAAATAAATTAAATAAAACACACTACATTTCACAACATCTTTATTTAAAAAATTAAATTAAATAAAACACAATACATTTCACAACATCTTTATTTTTTTAAATTAATTAAATAAAACACATTACATTTCACAACATCTTTATTCAAAAAATTAAATTTAATAAAACACAATACATTTCACAACATCTTTATTTAAAAAAAATAAACTAAATAAAACACAATACATTTCACAAGATCTTTATTAAACAAAATAAATTTAATAAAACACAATACATTTCACAACATCTTTATTTAAAAAATTAAATTAAATAAAACACAATACATTTCACAACATCTTTCTTTATTCAAAAAATAAAATTTAAAAAAACCCAATACATTTCACAGGATCATTATTAAAAAAAAAAAATAAAATTAAATAAAACACAATACATTTCACAAGATCTTTATTAAACACAATAAATTAAATAAAACAAAAACAATTATAGTTAATATTAGTCGAACTACCCCGAGATCCTACCTCTTCTCTCCAAAAACAATTCAACCTCCACCTAAAAAGCCTTTTAAATTCCAAAATTATCACATACCCAGTTTACAGAATCCTCGTTTCCTACTATTCCCCAGCCCCCCCGGTTTTATGGCCTTCCCAAAATCCATAAACCCAACAACCCCCTCCGTCCCGTTACATCTAACATCAATTCCCCAGCTAAATAACTTGGTAAATTCCTACTTCCATCCTTACAAGTCCTAAGCAGTAACAATCCAAAACTAATTTCAACTACGTGATCTATTGAGATCCCTCACTATACCTGATCATTACGTTCGCACCTCCTTTGATGTAGAATACCTATTTACCAACATACCTTTAGATAAATCCCTCCTCATAATAGATAACAACTGGTCACGCATAGAACCCCGTACCTCTCTCAACCGGTCCTTATACCTCCAATCCTTAAAACTTTGTTGTGAATCTGGCTACCTTACCTTCCTTGGACAGTTCTTTAACCAAATTTCTGGACTAGGCATGGGAAATCCCCTAGCTCCTGACCTCTCCAATATTGTCCTAAATGACCGTTAGGCTCTACATTTACAAGGCCATATACCTACTTAGAACAATTAACAGCCGCAGAAATGAGATACCTGAGTAGAGTGGCTGGCCGAACCAGAAGAGTAGCGGGTGAAAAGAGGCAGCTGAAATAGTTTGACCACCTTTGTTTAATAGCTTATTTAAGTAAGAGAATTTCAAACGTGACAGCATACTTCTCGATGGCCAAAGGAGACAGTCTGAGCCCTCTGCTCTTCATCATATTTATGAATATAAAAAATCAATATGCAAGAGATGAAGAACAGCAAGTGTATCGATTGGTTATTGGGAAGACTCCAGAACAACTCGAAGCAGAATGGAACTTCGAGAAAGTAAAAGAAGAAGAAAATACTAACCTATGAGATAGGCAGGATTCCAAACCACCCATGAGGTTCTGCCTGTGGTTTCGTTACCCATTTTTTATAGTGGATGGTTCGCTTCACTGAATGCAGTAGCAGGAATGGCTGCCTGCTAATGCAATTAATGTAGCCCTATGAAACCACTGGCTGCTTCTTTCCTTGAAAACACAATTTCAGTTTTAAACATCGATCAAAAATTTAATAAATGCAGGATTGTGTTATCAGGAATTGAAGAGGTTACTAGGTTTGAGGGAATGAACTTTGTCATGAAAATACTGTTGACCACAACATCTTTATTAATATAATAATAAATTTAATAAAACACATTACATTTCACATCTTTATCCAAAAAAATAAATTAAATAAAACACAATACATTTCACAACATCTTAATTTAAATAAAACACATTACATTTCACAACATCTTTATTCAAAAAATTAAATTAAATAAAACACAATCAATACATTTCACAACATCTTTATTACAAAAAAAATAAACTAAATAAAACACATTACATTTCACATCTTTATCCAAAAAAATAAATTAAATAAAACACAATACATTTCACAACATCTTAATTTAAATAAAACACATTACATTTCACAACATCTTTATTCAAAAAATTAAATTAAATAAAACACATGACATTTCACAACATCTTTATTCAAAAAATTAAATTAAATAAAACACAATACATTTCACAACATCTTAATTTAAATAAAACACATTACATTTCACAACATCTTTATTCAAAAAATTAAATTAAATAAAACACATTACATTTCACATCTTTATTTTTTTAAATAAATTAAATAAAACACAATACATTTCACAAGATCTTTATTAAACAAAATAAATTAAATAAAACACAATACATTTCACAACATCTTTATTTAAAAAATTAAATTAAATAAAACACAATACATTTCACAACATCTTAATTTAAATAAAACACATTACATTTCACAACATCTTTATTACAAAAAAAATAAACTAAATAAAACACATTACATTTCACATCTTTATCCAAAAAAATAAATTAAATAAAACACAATACATTTCACAACATCTTAATTTAAATAAAACACATTACATTTCACAACATCTTTATTCAAAAAATTAAATTAAATAAAACACATGACATTTCACAACATCTTTATTCAAAAAATTAAATTAAATAAAACACAATACATTTCACAACATCTTAATTTAAATAAAACACATTACATTTCACAACATCTTTATTCAAAAAATTAAATTAAATAAAACACATTACATTTCACATCTTTATTTTTTTAAATAAATTAAATAAAACACAATACATTTCACAAGATCTTTATTAAACAAAATAAATTAAATAAAACACAATACATTTCACAACATCTTTATTTAAAAAATTAAATTAAATAAAACACAATACATTTCACAACATCTTAATTTAAATAAAACACATTACATTTCACAACATCTTTATTCAAAAAATTAAATTAAATAAAACACATTACATTTCACATCTTTATTTTTTTAAATAAATTAAATAAAACACAATACATTTCACAACATCTTTTTTCTATTAAATTAATTAAATAATAAAACACATAACATTTCACAACATCTTTATTCAAAAAATTAAATTTAATAAAACACAATACATTTCACAACATCTTTATTAAAAAAAAAAAAACTAAATAAAACACATAAATAAAACACAATACATTTCACATCTTTATCCAAAAAAATAAATTAAATAAAACACAATACATTTCACAAGATCTTTATTAAACAAAATAAATTAAATAAAACACAATACATTTCACAACATCTTTATTTAAAAAATTAAATTAAATAAAACACAATACATTTCACAACATCTTTATTTTTTTAAATAAATTAAATAAAACACATTACATTTCACAACATCTTTATTCAAAAAATTAAATTTAATAAAACACAATACATTTCACAACATCTTTATTTTAAAAAAATAAACTAAATAAAACACAATACATTTCACAAGATCTTTATTAAACAAAATAAATTTAATAAAACACAATACATTTCACAACATCTTTATTTAAAAAATTAAATTAAATAAAACACAATACATTTCACAACATCTTTCTTTATTCAAAAAATAAAATTTAAAAAAACCCAATACATTTCACAGGATCATTATTAAAAAAAAAAATAAAATTAAATAAAACACAATACATTTCACAAGATCTTTATTAAACACAATAAATTAAATAAACCGCAGAAATGAGAACCTGAGTAGAGTGGCTGGCCGAACCAGAAGAGTAGCGGGTGAAAAGAGGCAGCTGAAATAGTTTGACCACCTTTGTTTAATAGCTTATTTAAGTAAGAGAATTTCAAACGTGACAGCATACTTCTCGATGGCCAAAGGAGACAGTCTGAGCCCTCTGCTCTTCATCATATTTATGAATATAAAAAATCAATATGCAAGAGATGAAGAACAGCAAGTGTATCGATTGGTTATTGGGAAGACTCCAGAACAACTCGAAGCAGAATGGAACTTCGAGAAAGTAAAAGAAGAAGAAAATACTAACCTATGAGATAGGCAGGATTCCAAACCACCCATGAGGTTCTGCCTGTGGTTTCGTTACCCATTTTTTATAGTGGATGGTTCGCTTCACTGAATGCAGTAGCAGGAATGGCTGCCTGCTAATGCAATTAATGTAGCCCTATGAAACCACTGGCTGCTTCTTTCCTTGAAAACACAATTTCAGTTTTAAACATCGATCAAAAATTTAATAAATGCAGGATTGTGTTATCAGGAATTGAAGAGGTTACTAGGTTTGAGGGAATGAACTTTGTCATGAAAATACTGTTGACCCAATTTGAAATAATAAAGTTTAAAACCATTTCCTTTAATAATACGGAGATTATTTTATAATTCTTGCTCACATTTTCATTCATGTCTTTTCGCTGCTCCGGAAGTATAATGACGCATCTGTAAAATTGGCTTTTATGCATTGATGCACTCATGACTTTGATGTTTTGTACTTTTGTTTTTTGGAGTTTTATCATTATACTTTCGGACCCGCGAAATGATCTAAGACCTGGTATAAATTTTACAATATTATTTATATAACGAAACCCATTTTTTAAAAATTTGCACTTACACATTTGTGAAATAACGCATATACATATTTTTTTTTTTATGGGCAGGACATTTTTTTTTTTCATTTTATTTATTGATATTTACAACTGTATTATCAGTGTTATGGGGATTGGAGGCTTAGTAAAATTATTTATATTCATAATAATAATAATATTTGTCGAACTAATTGAAATAATAAAGTTTAAAACCATTTCCTTTCATAATACGGAGATTATTTTATAATTCTTGCTCACATTTTCATTCATGTCTTTTCGCTGCTCCGGAAGTATAATGACGCATCTGTAAAATTGGCTTTTATGCATTGATGCACTCATGACTTTGATGTTTTGTACTTTTGTTTTTTGGAGTTTTATCATTATACTTTCGGACCCGCGAAATGATCTAAGACCTGGTATAAATTTTACAATATTATTTATATAACGAAACCCATTTTTTAAAAATTTGCACTTACACATTTGTGAAATAACGCATATACATATTTTTTTTTTTATGGGCAGGACATTTTTTTTTTTCATTTTATTTATTGATATTTACAACTGTATTATCAGTGTTATGGGGATTGGAGGCTTAGTAAAATTATTTATATTCATAATAATAATAATATTTGTCGAACTAATTGAAATAATAAAGTTTAAAACCATTTCCTTTCATAATACGGAGATTATTTTATAATTCTTGCTCACATTTTCATTCATGTCTTTTCGCTGCTCCGGAAGTATAATGACGCATCTGTAAAATTGGCTTTTATGCATTGATGCACTCATGACTTTGATGTTTTGTACTTTTGTTTTTTGGAGTTTTATCATTATACTTTCGGACCCGCGAAATGATCTAAGACCTGGTATAAATTTTACAATATTATTTATATAACGAAACCCATTCTTTTTTAATCCTTTGTCTTATGCTGTTTACATATCACTCATTAATCGGTAAGTCAGTTCACACACACGTCTTAAGTGCCGAATACAAGATTTTACATGAGTAAACTTTGTTAATAATTTAACACAACAAATCGCTGCTCCGGAAGTATAATGATCTGCTCCGGAATGCATTGATGCACTCATTCAGTTGTGATTTGTACTTTTGTTTTTTGAAGTTTTATCATTTTACTTTCGGACCCGCGAAATGATCTAAGACCTGGTATAAATTTTACAATATTATTTATATAACGAAACCCATTTTAAAAAAATTTGCACTTACACATTTGTGGAAATACGCATCGACATATGTGTGGATTACTTTTGTATTAAATCTCGTTTATTGAAATAAGTATTTACAATTGTGTGAATTAATTTCTAAGGAAGAAACGACTCACATAAGAACTGGTTTAATACTGACTTTATTCCCATCTTGATCCTCTATTTATAGTAGCTAACAGCTGTTCACAATGCCAGCTTGATATTAGCGACTATTCGATCATCATTGTTGTATTAACTTATATATATATATATATATATATATATATATATATGTGATTTTGTTTTTATGGAAACGAAATTTTTTTTTTTAAATTTATTTATTGATATTTACAACTGTATTAAAATAATACATCAAGTAAATGAGCGAGAGGAATTCGATGGCTTAGTGGAGCCCCAAAGTTCTACTCCGTTGGTCCAAATAGGTCGTATGATGGTCATGTAGATGAGTCTTTAGTAATTAATTGGGAGCTTAGAGCGTTTGTCTAGTAACTGTTGAAGTAGCCTGAAACGTCGAGCGGTTTCTTGTCTTTTCAGTCTCGTATGAGGATTCCAGGTTAATCGTTTGTCAAGATGCAACCCTAAGTATCGGATCTGTTCTACAGGCATAAGTGGGATTTTATTAAAGGATACTGAAGGGCAGGAAGTCATTGGTTTACGACGTAAGGTAAAAGTGATTTGATGCGATTTTCTAGAGTTTATTATAATTCTCCAGTTTTGACACCATTCTTCAAGATCAGTGATATGGGATTGGAGGCTTTGGGATAGAATAATTGGATTGGTGTTGACTTATAATACACATGTATCATCAGCATACGTGGTAAGGATAGTATTAGGATGATTTGGGCCTTGAGGAACACCCGCAGATTGGGAAAAGAGTGATAAATAGACATTATTATGATTTACTTGGAAAGTTCTGTTTGTGAGATAGGATTGAAGGATGAGAAAGTAGGTAGGCGGTAGGAATTGACGGAGTTTGTAGAGTAATCCCGCATGCCAGACTCGGTCAAAAGCCATTTCCACATCATGAAATACGCCCGAACAATATGGATTGTGATGAGGTCGTGCCCAGGAGATTTGCGGGAAGGTAATCTGTGAATAATGTTGGATATTTCTGTAGGATGGAATGCTTTGGGTAGAAGGAACATATGGAGGCGAACATCTATGCTTGTTTTATATATTCAATATGAGTTGGGTTAATGATATCAGGATGTGGATGAAAGACTTTGGAAAGGTATTGACCAAATAACTGTGATTTTTCTCCGTCAGATCTTGTCCAGTTATTTGATTCAGTAAGTAGTGGATGGTTAAATTCTTTGAACTTTAGGAGTTTTGGTCATCCACAATTTTTTGTCAGTCGTTGTGAGATATTCAGTCCAGGTAATTAAATTTTGAGTTTTGAACTTCTTGATTTCTGCTTTTAATTTGTTAGTTAATTTTGTATAGGTAGTTTTATCTGCTGGATATCGAGTTCTATGCCACTTCGATCTTACTCTGCGTTATTCTCTCAATAAGATACGAATATGCTGTGGCAAATCAGTATGTTGATAGCTATTAATTGTATGATTTGAGGTGTTATCATGTAAACTGCTTCTGATTGATGTTGTAAGTTTTTATATGGCTGTATCAATGTCTTGTTTTGTCTTAAGTGAAATTTTAAAGTCCAGTTTGTCCTCCAAGTCATAACAAAAATCGTCCCAGTTGACACGTCCTGTAATCAATGTGGGAGGGGAAGGCTTGGGAGCGAAACTTGAGTGCAAGAAAAGGAGAACTGGACTGTGATCAGATGAAAGGTCGTCCAAGGATTCAATATTGGCTTGTGGGGGAAAAATTTGGGATGTAACAAATATGTCAAGGATGTCCGGGACGTTTTTAAGGGATGTAGGCCAATAGGTAGGATTTGCTGGGGCAAGGATAGAGTAGCTCTTTGAGGATGTGAGAGAAGATAGAATATTTCCACGGGAGTTGGATGCTCGACAACCCCATCGTTGGTGTTTAGCATTGTAGTCTCCTCCAGCAATGAAGCGCGGTCCAAGGGATTGGAATAAGGAATCAAGGAGGTAATAAGGAAGAGAATTGCCAGGAGGACAGTATACAGCTGAAAATGTGATATGGAAAAGACGAGTCGTTATGGTTACTGAGGTATGTTGATATGTTGTAAGGGCATGTCTGCGTAGTGTAAATTTGAGCTTGCAACCTAAAAAACGGATGGAAAACTCTTGGTGGTCAAGCAAGCATGATAGGTTTAATTACACACTCAATACCAGCTGTCGAATATCCGAAAAATAGAATTTATAAAATAACATTAATCTAGATATGTACGTAGTACTGAAATATTACAGGTTCAATTTCTATACAATAGAAAAATCTAGCCGGAATACTGTTCCTCAATTTTCGAATATTTAACTGTTTTTTTGTTTCATTATACAATGACTGTTTATATTGTTGGAAATATGAACAATGTAAATTGATAAAAAGAAGGACATCATACATAAATATAACCGTAAAATATGTCTGTGCATGATCTCCAAATTATATTTATTATAAGAAGCGAGGGAATGGTTGACTGGAGAGTAGACGTAAGGAAGAAAATAGTTGGGGGTGCAGTCAAATGAAAACACTAAATTAAGTGGTTGCTTATTTAATTATGTGCCGACGTTTCGACCCACTTTGTGGGTCATCTTCAGGGCTGAGAAAGAAAAACAGACAAAATACAATGAATACAATAAAAATACATTGAGGACTAAGTATATGATAAATGAGAGGCAGCTGAAATAGTTTGACCACCTTTGTTTAATAGCTTATTTAAGTAAGAGAATTTCAAAAGTGACAGCATACTTCTCGATGGCCAAAGGAGACAGTCTGAGCCCTCTGCTCTTCATCATATTTATGAATATAAAAAATAAATATGCAAGAGAAGAACAGCAAGTGTATCGATTGGTTATTGGGAAGACTCCAGAACAACTCGAAGCAGAATGGAACTTCGAGAAAGTAAAAGAAGAAGAAAATACTAACCTATGAGATAGGCAGGATTCCAAACCACCCATGAGGTTCTGCCTGTGGTTTCGTTACCCATTTTTTATAGTGGATGGTTCGCTTCACTGAATGCAGTAGCAGGAATGGCTGCCTGCTAATGCAATTAATGTAGCCCTATGAAACCACTGGCTGCTTCTTTCCTTGAAAACACAATTTCAGTTTTAAACATCGATCAAAAATTTGATAAATGCAGGATTGTGTTATCAGGAATTGAAGAGGTTACTAGGTTTGAGGGAATGAACTTTGTCATGAAAATACTGTTGACCACAACATCTTTATTAATATAATAATAAATTTAATAAAACACATGACATTTCACAACATCTTTATTCAAAAAATTAAATTAAATAAAACACAATACATTTCACAACATCTTAATTTAAATAAAACACATTACATTTCACAACATCTTTATTCAAAAAATTAAATTAAATAAAACACATTACATTTCACAACATCTTTATTTTTTTAAATAAATTAAATAAAACACAATACATTTTACAACATCTTTTTTCTTTTAAATTAATTAAATAATAAAACACATAACATTTCACAACATCTTAATTTAAATAAAACACATTACATTCCACAACATCTTTATTCAAAAAATTAAATTAAATAAAACACATGACATTTCACAACATCTTTATTCAAAAAATTAAATTAAATAAAACACAATACATTTCACAACATCTTAATTTAAATAAAACACATTACATTTCACAACATCTTTATTCAAAAAATTAAATTAAATAAAACACATTACATTTCACATCTTTATTTTTTTAAATAAATTAAATAAAACACAATACATTTCACAACATCTTTATTTAAAAAAAATAAACTAAATAAAACACAATACATTTCACAAGATCTTTATTAAACAAAATAAATTTAATAAAACACAATACATTTCACAACATCTTAATTTAAATAAAACACATTACATTTCACAACATCTTTATTCAAAAAATTAAATTAAATAAAACACATTACATTTCACATCTTTATTTTTTTAAATAAATTAAATAAAACACAATACATTTCACAACATCTTTTTTCTATTAAATTAATTAAATAATAAAACACATAACATTTCACAACATCTTTATTCAAAAAATTAAATTTAATAAAACACAATACATTTCACAACATCTTTATTAAAAAAAAATAAACTAAATAAAACACATAAATAAAACACAATACATTTCACATCTTTATCCAAAAAAATAAATTAAATAAAACACAATACATTTCACAAGATCTTTATTAAACAAAATAAATTAAATAAAACACACTACATTTCACAACATCTTTATTTAAAAAATTAAATTAAATAAAACACAATACATTTCACAACATCTTTATTTTTTTAAATTAATTAAATAAAACACATTACATTTCACAACATCTTTATTCAAAAAATTAAATTTAATAAAACACAATACATTTCACAACATCTTTATTTAAAAAAAATAAACTAAATAAAACACAATACATTTCACAAGATCTTTATTAAACAAAATAAATTTAATAAAACACAATACATTTCACAACATCTTTATTTAAAAAATTAAATTAAATAAAACACAATACATTTCACAACATCTTTCTTTATTCAAAAAATAAAATTTAAAAAAACCCAATACATTTCACAGGATCATTATTAAAAAAAAAAATAAATTTAAATAATACACAATACATTTCACAAGATCTTTATTAAACACAATAAATTAAATAAAACAAAAACAATTATAGTTAATATTAGTCGAACTACCCCGAGATCCTACCTCTTCTCTCCAAAAACAATTCAACCTCCACCTAAAAAGCCTTTTAAATTCCAAAATTATCACATACCCAGTTTACAGAATCCTCGTTTCCTACTATTCCCCAGCCCCCCCGGTTTTATGGCCTTCCCAAAATCCATAAACCCAACAACCCCCTCCGTCCCGTTACATCTAACATCAATTCCCCAGCTAAATAACTTGGTAAATTCCTACTTCCATCCTTACAAGTCCTAAGCAGTAACAATCCAAAACTAATTTCAACTACGTGATCTATTGAGATCCCTCACTATACCTGATCATTACGTTCGCACCTCCTTTGATGTAGAATACCTATTTACAACATACCTTTAGATAAATCCCTCCTCATAATAGATAACAACTGGTCACGCATAGAACCCCATACCTCTCTCAACCGGTCCTCATACCTCCAATCCTTAAAACTTTTTTGTGAATCTGGCTACCTTACCTTCCTTGGACAGTTCTTTAACCAAATTTCTGGACTAGGCATGGGAAATCCCCTAGCTCCTGACCTCTCCAATATTGTCCTAAATGACCGTTAGGCTCTACATTTACAAGGCCATATACCTACTTAGAACAATTAACAGCCGCAGAAATGAGATACCTGAGTAGAGTGGCTGGCCGAACCAGAAGAGTAGCGGGTGAAAAGAGGCAGCTGAAATAGTTTGACCACCTTTGTTTAATAGCTTATTTAAGTAAGAGAATTTCAAACGTGACAGCATACTTCTCGATGGCCAAAGGAGACAGTCTGAGCCCTCTGCTCTTCATCATATTTATGAATATAAAAAATAAATATGCAAGAGATGAAGAACAGCAAGTGTATCGATTGGTTATTGGGAAGACTCCAGAACAACTGGAAGCAGAATGGAACTTCGAGAAAGTAAAAGAAGAAGAAAATACTAACCTATGAGATAGGCAGGATTCCAAACCACCCATGAAGTTCTGCCTGTGGTTTCGTTACCCATTTTTTATAGTGGATGGTTCGCTTCACTGAATGCAGTAGCAGGAATGGCTGCCTGCTAATGCAATTAATGTAGCCCTATGAAACCACTGGACCTTTACTGCCTGCTCACCCGTCCTGCTTCTTTCCTTGATAACACAATTTCAGTTTTAAACATCTGTCAAAAATTTAATAAATGCAGGATTGTGTTATCAGGAATTGAAGAGGTTACTAGGTTTGAGGGAATGAACTTTGTCATGAAAATACTGTTGACCCAATTTGAAATAATAAAGTTTAAAACCATTTCCTTTAATAATACGGAGATTATTTTATAATTCTTGCTCACATTTTCATTCATGTCTTTTCGCTGCTCCGGAAGTATAATGACGCATCTGTAAAATTGGCTTTTATGCATTGATGCACTCATGACTTTGATGTTTTGTACTTTTGTTTTTTGGAGTTTTATCATTATACTTTCGGACCCGCGAAATGATCTAAGACCTGGTATAAATTTTACAATATTATTTATATAACGAAACCCATTTTTTAAAAATTTGCACTTACACATTTGTGAAATAACGCATATACATATTTTTTTTTTTATGGGCAGGACATTTTTTTTTTCATTTTATTTATTGATATTTACAACTGTATTATCAGTGTTATGGGGATTGGAGGCTTACTAAAATTATTTATATTCATAATAATAATAATATTTGTCGAACTAATTGAAATAATAAAGTTTAAAACCATTTCCTTTAATAATACGGAGATTATTATTTTATAATTCTTGCTCACATTTTCATTCATGTCTTTTCGCTGCTCCGGAAGTATAATGACGCATCTGTAAAATTGGCTTTTATGCATTGATGCACTCATGACTTTGATGTTTTGTACTTTTGTTTTTTGGAGTTTTATCATTATACTTTCGGACCCGCGAAATGATCTAAGACCATAAGAACTGGTTTAATACTGACTTTATTCCCATCTTGATCCTCTATTTATAGTAGCTAACAGCTGTTCACAATGCCAGCTTGATATTAGCGACTATTCGATCATCATTGTTGTATTAACTTATATATATATATATATATATATATATATGTGTGATTTTGTTTTTATGGAAACGAAATTTTTTTTTTTAAATTTATTTATTGATATTTACAACTGTATTAAAATAATACATCAAGTAAATGAGCGAGAGGAATTCGATGGCTTAGTGGAGCCCCAAAGTTCTACTCCGTAGGTCCAAATGGTCATGTAGATGAGTCTTTAGTAATTAATTGGGAGCTTAGAGCGTTTGTCTAGTAACTGTTGAAGTAGCCTGAAACGTCGAGCGGTTTCTTGTCTTTTCAGTCTCTTTATTCAAAAAATAAAATTTAAAAAAACCCAATACATTTCACAGGATCATTATTAAAAAAAAAATAAAATTAAATAAAACACAATACATTTCACAAGATCTTTATTAAACACAATGAATTAAATAAAACAAAAACAATTATAGTTAATATTAGTCGAACTACCCCGAGATCCTACCTCTTCTCTCCAAAAACAATTCAACCTCCACCTAAAAAGCCTTTTAAATTCCAAAATTATCACATACCCAGTTTACAGAATCCTCGTTTCCTACTATTCCCCAGCCCCCCCGGTTTTATGGCCTTCCCAAAATCCATAAACCCAACAACCCCCTCCGTCCCGTTACATCTAACATCAATTCCCCAGCTAAATAACTTGGTAAATTCCTACTTCCATCCTTACAAGTCCTAAGCAGTAACAATCCAAAACTAATTTCAACTACGTGATCTATTGAGATCCCTCACTATACCTGATCATTACGTTCGCACCTCCTTTGATGTAGAATACCTATTTACAACATACCTTTAGATAAATCCCTCCTCATAATAGATAACAACTGGTCACGCATAGAACCCCATACCTCTCTCAACCGGTCCTCATACCTCCAATCCTTAAAACTTTTTTGTGAATCTGGCTACCTTGCCTTCCTTGGACAGTTCTTTAACCAAATTTCTGGACTAGGCATGGGAAATCCCCTAGCTCCTGACCTCTCCAATATTGTCCTAAATGACCGTTAGGCTCTACATTTACAAGGCCATATACCTACTTAGAACAATTAACAGCCGCAGAAATGAGATACCTGAGTAGAGTGGCTGGCCGAACCAGAAGAGTAGCGGGTGAAAAGAGGCAGCTGAAATAGTTTGACCACCTTTGTTTAATAGCTTATTTAAGTAAGAGAATTTCAAACGTGACAGCATACTTCTCGATGGCCAAAGGAGACAGTCTGAGCCCTCTGCTCTTCATCATATTTATGAATATAAAAAATAAATATGCAAGAGATGAAGAACAGCAAGTGTATCGATTGGTTATTGGGAAGACTCCAGAACAACTGGAAGCAGAATGGAACTTCGAGAAAGTAAAAGAAGAAGAAAATACTAACCTATGAGATAGGCAGGATTCCAAACCACCCATGAGGTTCTGCCTGTGGTTTCGTTACCCATTTTTTATAGTGGATGGTTCGCTTCACTGAATGCAGTAGCAGGAATGGCTGCCTGCTAATGCAATTAATGTAGCCCTATGAAACCACTGGCTGCTTCTTTCCTTGAAAACACAATTTCAGTTTTAAACATCGATCAAAAATTTGATAAATGCAGGATTGTGTTATCAGGAATTGAAGAGGTTACTAGGTTTGAGGGAATGAACTTTGTCATGAAAATACTGTTGACCACAACATCTTTATTAATATAATAATAAATTTAATAAAACACATGACATTTCACAACATCTTTATTCAAAAAATTAAATTAAATAAAACACAATACATTTCACAACATCTTAATTTAAATAAAACACATTACATTTCACAACATCTTTATTAAAAAAATTAAATTAAATAAAACACATTACATTTCACAACATCTTTATTTTTTTAAATAAATTAAATAAAACACAATACATTTCACAACATCTTTTTTCTTTTAAATTAATTAAATAATAAAACACATAACATTTCACAACATCTTTATTCAAAAAATTAAATTTAATAAATAAAACACAATACATTTCACAACATCTTTATTAAAAAAAAATAAACTAAATAAAACACATAAATAAAACACAATACATTTCACAACATCTTTATTTAAAAAAATATAAACTAAATAAAACACAATACATTTCACAAGATCTTTATTAAACAAAATAAATTAAATAAAACACAATACATTTCACAACATCTTTATTTAAAAAATTAAATTAAATAAAACACAATACATTTCACAACATCTTTATTTTTTTTAAATTAATTAAATAAAACACATTACATTTCACAACATCTTTATTCAAAAAATTAAATTTAATAAAACACAATACATTTCACAACATCTTTATTTTTAAAAAATAAACTAAATAAAACACAATACATTTCACAAGATCTTTATTAAACAAAATAAATTTAATAAAACACAATACATTTCACAACATCTTAATTTAAATAAAACACATTACATTTCACAACATCTTTATTCAAAAAATTAAATTAAATAAAACACATTACATTTCACATCTTTATTTTTTTAAATAAATTAAATAAAACACAATACATTTCACAACATCTTTTTTCTATTAAATTAATTAAATAATAAAACACATAACATTTCACAACATCTTTATTCAAAAAATTAAATTTAATAAAACACAATACATTTCACAACATCTTTATTAAAAAAAAATAAACTAAATAAAACACATAAATAAAACACAATACATTTCACATCTTTATCCAAAAAAATAAATTAAATAAAACACAATACATTTCACAAGATCTTTATTAAACAAAATAAATTAAATAAAACACACTACATTTCACAACATCTTTATTTAAAAAATTAAATTAAATAAAACACAATACATTTCACAACATCTTTATTTTTTTAAATTAATTAAATAAAACACATTACATTTCACAACATCTTTATTCAAAAAATTAAATTTAATAAAACACAATACATTTCACAACATCTTTATTTAAAAAAAATAAACTAAATAAAACACAATACATTTCACAAGATCTTTATTAAACAAAATAAATTTAATAAAACACAATACATTTCACAACATCTTTATTTAAAAAATTAAATTAAATAAAACACAATACATTTCACAACATCTTTCTTTATTCAAAAAATAAAATTTAAAAAAACCCAATACATTTCACAGGATCATTATTAAAAAAAAAAATAAATTTAAATAATACACAATACATTTCACAAGATCTTTATTAAACACAATAAATTAAATAAAACAAAAACAATTATAGTTAATATTAGTCGAACTACCCCGAGATCCTACCTCTTCTCTCCAAAAACAATTCAACCTCCACCTAAAAAGCCTTTTAAATTCCAAAATTATCACATACCCAGTTTACAGAATCCTCGTTTCCTACTATTCCCCAGCCCCCCCGGTTTTATGGCCTTCCCAAAATCCATAAACCCAACAACCCCCTCCGTCCCGTTACATCTAACATCAATTCCCCAGCTAAATAACTTGGTAAATTCCTACTTCCATCCTTACAAGTCCTAAGCAGTAACAATCCAAAACTAATTTCAACTACGTGATCTATTGAGATCCCTCACTATACCTGATCATTACGTTCGCACCTCCTTTGATGTAGAATACCTATTTACAACATACCTTTAGATAAATCCCTCCTCATAATAGATAACAACTGGTCACGCATAGAACCCCATACCTCTCTCAACCGGTCCTCATACCTCCAATCCTTAAAATTTTGTTGTGAATCTGGCTACCTTACCTTCCTTGGACAGTTCTTTAACCAAATTTCTGGACTAGGCATGGGAAATCCCCTAGCTCCTGACCTCTCCAATATTGTCCTAAATGACCGTTAGGCTCTACATTTACAAGGCCATATACCTACTTAGAACAATTAACAGCCGCAGAAATGAGATACCTGAGTAGAGTGGCTGGCCGAACCAGAAGAGTAGCGGGTGAAAAGAGGCAGCTGAAATAGTTTGACCACCTTTGTTTAATAGCTTATTTAAGTAAGAGAATTTCAAACGTGACAGCATACTTCTCGATGGCCAAAGGAGACAGTCTGAGCCCTCTGCTCTTCATCATATTTATGAATATAAAAAATAAATATGCAAGAGATGAAGAACAGCAAGTGTATCGATTGGTTATTGGGAAGACTCCAGAACAACTGGAAGCAGAATGGAACTTCGAGAAAGTAAAAGAAGAAGAAAATACTAACCTATGAGATAGGCAGGATTCCAAACCACCCATGAGGTTCTGCCTGTGGTTTCGTTACCCATTTTTTATAGTGGATGGTTCGCTTCACTGAATGCAGTAGCAGGAATGGCTGCCTGCTAATGCAATTAATGTAGCCCTATGAAACCACTGGCTGCTTCTTTCCTTGAAAACACAATTTCAGTTTTAAACATCGATCAAAAATTTGATAAATGCAGGATTGTGTTATCAGGAATTGAAGAGGTTACTAGGTTTGAGGGAATGAACTTTGTCATGAAAATACTGTTGACCACAACATCTTTATTAATATAATAATAAATTTAATAAAACACATGACATTTCAGAACATCTTTATTCAAAAAATTAAATTAAATAAAACACAATACATTTCACAACATCTTAATTTAAATAAAACACATTACATTTCACAACATCTTTATTAAAAAAATTAAATTAAATAAAACACATTACATTTCACAACATCTTTATTTTTTTAAATAAATTAAATAAAACACAATACATTTCACAACATCTTTTTTCTTTTAAATTAATTAAATAATAAAACACATAACATTTCACAACATCTTTATTCAAAAAATTAAATTTAATAAATAAAACACAATACATTTCACAACATCTTTATTAAAAAAAAATAAACTAAATAAAAGACATAAATAAAACACAATACATTTCACAACATCTTTATTTAAAAAAATATAAACTAAATAAAACACAATACATTTCACAAGATCTTTATTAAACAAAATAAATTAAATAAAACACAATACATTTCACAACATCTTTATTTAAAAAATTAAATTAAATAAAACACAATACATTTCACAACATCTTTATTTTTTTTAAATTAATTAAATAAAACACATTACATTTCACAACATCTTTATTCAAAAAATTAAATTTAATAAAACACAATACATTTCACAACATCTTTATTTTTAAAAAATAAACTAAATAAAACACAATACATTTCACAAGATCTTTATTAAACAAAATAAATTTAATAAAACACAATACATTTCACAACATCTTAATTTAAATAAAACACATTACATTTCACAACATCTTTATTCAAAAAATTAAATTAAATAAAACACATTACATTTCACAACATCTTTATTTTTTTAAATAAATTAAATAAAACACAATACATTTCACAACATCTTTTTTCTTTTAAATTAATTAAATAATAAAACACATAACATTTCACAACATCTTTATTCAAAAAATTAAATTTAATAAATAAAACACAATACATTTCACAACATCTTTATTAAAAAAAAATAAACTAAATAAAACACATAAATAAAACACAATACATTTCACAACATCTTTATTTAAAAAAATATAAACTAAATAAAACACAATACATTTCACAAGATCTTTATTAAACAAAATAAATTAAATAAAACACAATACATTTCACAACATCTTTATTTAAAAAATTAAATTAAATAAAACACAATACATTTCACAACATCTTTATTTTTTTTAAATTAATTAAATAAAACACATTACATTTCACAACATCTTTATTCAAAAAATTAAATTTAATAAAACACAATACATTTCACAACATCTTTATTTTAAAAAAATAAACTAAATAAAACACAATACATTTCACAAGATCTTTATTAAACAAAATAAATTTAATAAAACACAATACATTTCACAACATCTTTATTTAAAAAATTAAATTAAATAAAACACAATACATTTCACAACATCTTTCTTTATTCAAAAAATAAAATTTAAAAAAACCCAATACATTTCACAGGATCATTATTAAAAAAAAAAAAAAAATTAAATAAAACACAATACATTTCACAAGATCTTTATTAAACACAATAAATTAGATAAAACAAAAACAATTATAGTTAATATTAGTCGAACTACCCCGAGATCCTACCTCTTCTCTCCAAAAACAATTCAACCTCCACCTAAAAAGCCTTTTAAATTCCAAAATTATCACATACCCAGTTTACAGAATCCTCGTTTCCTACTATTCCCCAGCCCCCCCGGTTTTATGGCCTTCCCAAAATCCATAAACCCAACAACCCCCTCCGTCCCGTTACATCTAACATCAATTCCCCAGCTAAATTGGTAAATTCCTACTTCCATCCTTACAAGTCCTAAGCAGTAACAATCCAAAACTAATTTCAACTACGTGATCTATTGAGATCCCTCACTATACCTGATCATTACGTTCGCACCTCCTTTGATGTAGAATACCTATTTACCAACATACCTTTAGATAAATCCCTCCTCATAATAGATAACAACTGGTCACGCATAGAACCCCATACCTCTCTCAACCGGTCCTCATACCTCCAATCCTTAAAATTTTGTTGTGAATCTGGCTACCTTACCTTCCTTGGACAGTTCTTTAACCAAATTTCTGGACTAGGCATGGGAAATCCCCTAGCTCCTGACCTCTCCAATATTGTCCTAAATGACCGTTAGGCTCTACATTTACAAGGCCATATACCTACTTAGAACAATTAACAGCCGCAGAAATGAGATACCTGAGTAGAGTGGCTGGCCGAACCAGAAGAGTAGCGGGTGAAAAGAGGCAGCTGAAATAGTTTGACCACCTTTGTTTAATAGCTTATTTAAGTAAGAGAATTTCAAACGTGACAGCATACTTCTCGATGGCCAAAGGAGACAGTCTGAGCCCTCTGCTCTTCATCATATTTATGAATATAAAAAATAAATATGCAAGAGATGAAGAACAGCAAGTGTATCGATTGGTTATTGGGAAGACTCCAGAACAACTGGAAGCAGAATGGAACTTCGAGAAAGTAAAAGAAGAAGAAAATACTAACCTATGAGATAGGCAGGATTCCAAACCACCCATGAGGTTCTGCCTGTGGTTTCGTTACCCATTTTTTATAGTGGATGGTTCGCTTCACTGAATGCAGTAGCAGGAATGGCTGCCTGCTAATGCAATTAATGTAGCCCTATGAAACCACTGGACCTTGCTGCCCTACCACTGCCTGCTCACCCGTCCTGCTTCTTTCCTTGATAACACAATTTCAGTTTTAAACATCGATCAAAAATTTAATAAATGCAGGATTGTGTTATCAGGAATTGAAGAGGTTACTAGGTTTGAGGGAATGAACTTTGTCATGAAAATACTGTTGACCCAATTTGAAATAATAAAGTTTAAAACCATTTCCTTTAATAATACGGAGATTATTTTATAATTCTTGCTCACATTTTCATTCATGTCTTTTCGCTGCTCCGGAAGTATAATGACGCATCTGTAAAATTGGCTTTTATGCATTGATGCACTCATGACTTTGATGTTTTGTACTTTTGTTTTTTGGAGTTTTATCATTATACTTTCGGACCCGCGAAATGATCTAGGACCTGGTATAAATTTTACAATATTATTTATATAACGAAACCCATTTTTTAAAAATTTGCACTTACACATTTGTGAAATAACGCATATACATATTTTTTTTTTTATGGGCAGGACATTTTTTTTTTCATTTTATTTATTGATATTTACAACTGTATTATCAGTGTTATGGGGATTGGAGGCTTAGTAAAATTATTTATATTCATAATAATAATAATATTTGTCGAACTAATTGAAATAATAAAGTTTAAAACCATTTCCTTTAATAATACGGAGATTATTTTATAATTCTTGCTCACATTTTCATTCATGTCTTTTCGCTGCTCCGGAAGTATAATGACGCATCTGTAAAATTGGCTTTTATGCATTGATGCACTCATGACTTTGATGTTTTGTACTTTTGTTTTTTGGAGTTTTATCATTATACTTTCGGACCCGCGAAATGATCTAAGACCTGGTATAAATTTTACAATATTATTTATATAACGAAACCCATTCTTTTTTAATCCTTTGTCTTATGCTGTTAACATATCACTCATTAATCGGTAAGTCAGTTCACACACACGTCTTAAGTGCCGAAAACAAGATTTTACATGAGTAAACTTTGTTAATAATTTAACACAACAAATCGCTGCTCCGGAAGTATAATGATCTGCTCCGGAATGCATTGATGCACTCATTCAGTTGTGATTTGTACTTTTGTTTTTTGAAGTTTTATCATTTTACTTTCGGACCCGCGAAATGATCTAAGACCTGGTATAAATTTTACAATTTAAAAAAATTTGCACTTACACATTTGTGGAAATACGCATCGACATATGTGTGGATTACTTTTGTTTTAAATCTCGTTTATTGAAATAAGTATTTACAATAGTGTGAATTAATTTCTAAGCAAGAAACGACTCACATAAGAACTGGTTTAATACTGACTTTATTCCCATCTTGATCCTCTATTTATAGTAGCTAACAGCTGTTCACAATGCCAGCTTGATATTAGCGACTATTCGATCATCATTGTTGTATTAACTTATATATATATATATATATATATATATATATATATATATATATATATATATATATATATATGATTTTGTTTTTATGGAACGAAATTTTTTTTTTTAAATTTATTTATTGATATTTACAACTGTATTAAAATAATACATCAAGTAAATGAGCGAGAGGAATTCGATGGCTTAGTGGAGCCCCAAAGTTCTACTCCGTAGGTCCAAATAGGTCGTATGATGGTCATGTAGATGAGTCTTTAGTAATTAATTGGGAGCTTAGAGCGTTTGTCTAGTAACTGTTGAAGTAGCCTGAAACGTCGAGCGGTTTCTTGTCTTTTCAGTCTCGTATGAGGATTCCAGGTTAATCGTTTGTCAAGATGCAACCCTAAGTATCGGATCTGTTCTACAGGCATAAGTGGGATTTTATTAAAGGATACTGAAGGGCAGGAAGTCATTGGTTTACGACGTAAGGTAAAAGTGATTTGATGCGATTTTCTAGAGTTTATTATAATTCTCCAGTTTTGACACCATTCTTCAAGATCAGTGATATGGGATTGGAGGCTTTGGGATAGAATAATTGGATTGGTGTTGACTTATAATACACATGTATCATCAGCATACGTGGTAAGGATAGTATTAGGATGATTTGGGCCTTGAGGAACACCCGCAGATTGGGAAAAGAGTGATAAATAGACATTATTATGATTTACTTGGAAAGTTCTGTTTGTGAGATAGGATTGAAGGATGAGAAAGTAGGTAGGCGGTAGGAATTGACGGAGTTTGTAGAGTAATCCCGCATGCCAGACTCGGTCAAAAGCCATTTCCACATCATGAAATACGCCCGAACAATATGGATTGTGATGAGGTCGTGCCCAGGAGATTTGCGGGAAGGTAATCTGTGAATAATGTTGGATATTTCTGTAGGATGGAATGCTTTGGGTAAAAGGAACATATGGAGGCGAACATCTATCGCTTGTTTTATATATTCAATATGAGTTGGGTTAATGATATCAGGATGTGGATGAAAGACTTTGGAAAGGTATTGACCAAATAACTGTGATTTTTCTCCGTCAGATCTTGTCCAGTTATTTGATTCAGTAAGTAGTGGATGGGTTAAATTCTTTGAACTTTAGGAGTTTTTTGGTGGTCATCCACAATTTTTTGTCAGTCGTTGTGAGATATTCAGTCCAGGTAATTAAATTTTGAGTTTTGAACTTCTTGATTTCTGCTTTTAATTTGTTAGTTAATTTTGTATAGGTAGTTTTATCTGCTGGATATCGAGTTCTATGCCACTTCGATCTTACTCTGCGTTATTCTCTCAATAAGATACGAATATGCTGTGGCAAATCAGTATGTTGATAGCTATTAATTGTATGATTTGAGGTGTTATCATGTAAACTGCTTCTGATTGATGTTGTAAGTTTTTATATGGCTGTATCAATGTCTTGTTTTGTCTTAAGTGAAATTTTAAAGTCCAGTTTGTCCTCCAAGTCATAACAAAAATCGTCCCAGTTGACACGTCCTGTAATCAATGTGGGAGGGGAAGGCTTGGGAGCGAAACTTGAGTGCAAGAAAAGGAGAACTGGACTGTGATCAGATGAAAGGTCGTCCAAGGATTCAATATTGGCTTGTGGGGGAAAAATTTGGGATGTAACAAATATGTCAAGGATGTCCGGGACGTTTTTAAGGGATGTAGGCCAATAGGTAGGATTTGCTGGGGCAAGGATAGAGTAGCTCTTTGAGGATGTGAGAGAAGATAGAATATTTCCACGGGAGTTAGATGCTCGACAACTCCATCGTTGGTGTTTAGCATTGTAGTCTCCTCCAGCAATGAAGCGCGGTCCAAGGGATTGGAATAAGGAATCAAGGAGGTAATAAGGAAGAGAATTGCCAGGAGGACAGTATACAGCTGAAAATGTGACAATAGAAAAATCTAGCCGGAATACTGTTCCTCAATTTTCGAATATTTAACGGTTTTTTTGTTTCATTATACAATGACTGTTTATATTGTTGGAAATATGAACAATGTAAATTGATAAAAAGAAGGACATCATACATAAATATAACCGTAAAATATGTCTGTGCATGATCTCCAAATTATATTTATTATAAGAAGCGAGGGAATGGTTGACTGGAGAGTAGACGTAAGGAAGAAAATAGTTGGGGGTGCAGTCAAATGAAAACACTAAATTAAGTGGTTGCTTATTTAATTATGTGCCGACGTTTCGACCCACTTTGTGGGTCATCTTCAGGGCTGAGAAAGAAAAACAGACAAAATACAATGAATACAATAAAAATACATTGAGGACTAAGTATATGATAAATGAGAGGCAGCTGAAATAGTTTGACCACCTTTGTTTAATAGCTTATTTAAGTAAGAGAATTTCAAAAGTGACAGCATACTTCTCGATGGCCAAAGGAGACAGTCTGAGCCCTCTGCTCTTCATCATATTTATGAACTAATTTCAACTACGTGATCTATTGAGATCCCTCACTATACCTGATCATTACGTTAGCACCTCCTTTGATGTAGAATACCTATTTACCAACATACCTTTAGATAAATCCCTCCTCATAATAGATAACAACTGGTCACGCATAGAACCCCATACCTCTCTCAACCGGTCCTCATACCTCCAATCCTTAAAACTTTGTTGTGAATCTGGCTACCTTACCTTCCTTGGACAGTTCTTTAACCAAATTTCTGGACTAGGCATGGGAAATCCCCTAGCTCCTGACCTCTCCAATATTGTCCTAAATGACCGTTAGGCTCTACATTTACAAGGCCATATACCTACTTAGAACAATTAACAGCCGCAGAAATGAGATACCTGAGTAGAGTGGCTGGCCGAACCAGAAGAGTAGCGGGTGAAAAGAGGCAGCTGAAATAGTTTGACCACCTTTGTTTAATAGCTTATTTAAGTAAGAGAATTTCAAAAGTGACAGCATACTTCTCGATGGCCAAAGGAGACAGTCTGAGCCCTCTGCTCTTCATCATATTTATGAATATAAAAAATAAATATGCAAGAGAAGAACAGCAAGTGTATCGATTGGTTATTGGGAAGACTCCAGAACAACTCGAAGCAGAATGGAACTTCGAGAAAGTAAAAGAAGAAGAAAATACTAACCTATGAGATAGGCAGGATTCCAAACCACCCATGAGGTTCTGCCTGTGGTTTCGTTACCCAATTTTTATAGTGGATGGTTCGCTTCACTGAATGCAGTAGCAGGAATGGCTGCCTGCTAATGCAATTAATGTAGCCCTATGAAACCACTGGCTGCTTCTTTCCTTGAAAACACAATTTCAGTTTTAAACATCGATCAAAAATTTGATAAATGCAGGATTGTGTTATCAGGAATTGAAGAGGTTACTAGGTTTGAGGGAATGAACTTTGTCATGAAAATACTGTTGACCACAACATCTTTATTAATATAATAATAAATTTAATAAAACACATGACATTTCACAACATCTTTATTCAAAAAATTAAATTAAATAAAACACAATACATTTCACAACATCTTAATTTAAATAAAACACATTACATTTCACAACATCTTTATTCAAAAAATTAAATTAAATAAAACACATTACATTTCACAACATCTTTATTTTTTTAAATAAATTAAATAAAACACAATACATTTTACAACATCTTTTTTCTTTTAAATTAATTAAATAATAAAACACATAACATTTCACAACATCTTTATTCAAAAAATTAAATTTAATAAATAAAACACAATACATTTCACAACATCTTTATTAAAAAAAAATAAACTAAATAAAACACATAAATAAAACACAATACATTTCACAACATCTTTATTTAAAAAAATATAAACTAAATAAAACACAATACATTTCACAAGATCTTTATTAAACAAAATAAATTAAATAAAACACAATACATTTCACAACATCTTTATTTAAAAAATTAAATTAAATAAAACACAATACATTTCACAACATCTTTATTTTTTTTAACATCTTTATTTAAAAAATTAAATTAAATAAAACACAACACATTTCACAACATCTTTATTCAAAATAGAAAATTAAATAAAACCCAATACATTTCAAGATCTTTATTAAACAAAATAAATTAAATAAAACAAAAACAATTATAGTTAACTTCCCAATTATAGTTAATATTAGTCGAACTAAAGCTCTTCATTAAATAGTTTGTCTTTTTCAATTTTGGCAGGAAGTGTAGATTCTTGATATTTTCAAATAATTGTTGTTATAGATTTATACATACGTAAAATTATTTATATTCATAATAATAATATTAGTCGAACTAAAGGTCTTTCTTCATTATATAGTTTGTTTTTTTCAATTTTGACACGAAGTGTAAATTCTTGATATTTTCAAATAATTGTTGTTATCGATTAATTAATACGTAAAATTATTTATGTTCATAATAATAATAATTAATATTAGTCGAACTAAAGGTCATCAATTAATAGTATTTTTTTTTTTCAATTTTGACACGAAGTGCAGGTTCTTGATATTTTAAAATAATTGTTGTTATCGATTTATTAATACGTAAAATTATTCATATTCATAATAATAATAATATTAGTCGAACTAAAGGTCTTCATTAAATAGTTTGTTTTTTTTATTTTGACACGAAGTGTAGATAGATTCTTGATATTTCCAAATAATTGTTGTTATCGATTTATTAATACGTAAAATTATTTATATTCATAATAATAATAATAATATTAGTCGAACTAAAGGTCTTCATTAAATAGTTTGTTTTTTTCATTTTGACCCGAAGTGTAGATTCTGGATATTTTCCAATAATTGTTGTTATCGATTTATTAATACGTAAAATTATTTATATTCATAATAATAATAATATTAGTCGAACTAAAGGTCTTCGACCTTCTAAAGGAAGCAGAATGGAACTTCGAGGAAGTAAAAAAAAAAAGAAAATACTAACCTATGAGATAGGCAGGATTCCAAACCACCCATGAGGTTCTGCCTGTGGTTTCGTTACCCATTTTTTATAGTGGATGGTTCGCTTCACTGAATGCAGTAGCAGGAATGGCTGCCTGCTAATGCAATTAATGTAGCCCTATGAAACCACTGGCTGCTTCTTTCCTTGAAAACACAATTTCAGTTTTAAACATCGATCAAAAATTTGATAAATGCAGGATTGTGTTATCAGGAATTGAAGAGGTTACTAGGGTTGGCTGGTAAAACAAACGGATTCTTTTCAGATACATTTAAATTTGTCCAATGGTAATTTTTTTTTAACTTGAGACTGGTCTATTTGGTAGGTATATCAAAGAATTTTTGTGAATTGAGCAAATCTATGAATATACAGTGGATCAAAAAAGTGTTGGCACACCCTCATTTTCCTGAATCATGGAAAGAAAAAGTCTGATATAAAATCATTTGATTGGAAATGATAAGTCAAAAAAGTAGTGGCTCGCCCAGACATACAATACCAGGATGTAATTTTTTTGTAGCTCCTGTGTCTATGAGCTTCTGGAGTATCTCGAGAGGTGGGGGATTAGTGCATTATTACGAACAAACCTAGTCTGAAGATTACAACTTGTTCCTTTCGATTGAGTTTGTGATTGTTTCTATTTATGTGGGTGGTTGTTATTCCTGTTATTTATAGCGGGTTCGGTCTCCAATGTTGATTTCATTTATGTTTACATTACTTGTTCCGGTGGCTGCTCCGAACTGTGACTTGAGTCTAAAAAATGATTTCCTTTTCTCTTGCCTCTTTTTCCTACTGGCTCCAATATTTCAGTTATTGGGTTATTATTGCATCTTTTTCATCTTCTTCACCTGCATGGTGAACGCGGTTTGATACTGTTCTCATAGATATTGTGCAATTCAATAAAATAATTTAAAAAAATACTATTTATTAGAAAGCCAACGTTTCGAATTATTTTATTATTTTCACACATATAAAACCGTGAAAATATGTAATACCGTTGGGTGTAAATATGGAATAATGTTGAGCAAATTTATGGATATTTTATCTTTCATTGCAAGCTATGATTCTTTTCAGATACACTTAAATTTGTCCAATGGTAATTGTTTTTAATTTGAGACTGGTCTGTTTGGTACAGCGCTGTTTACACATCACTCATTAATCGGTGAGTCAGTTCACACACACGTGTTAAGTGCCGAAAACAAGATTTTACATGAGTCAACTTTGATAATAATTTAACACAACAAATCGCTGCTCCGGAAGTATAATGATCTGCTCCGGAATGCATTGATGCACTCATGACTTTGATATTTGTGAATCGACATAATTGTACAAAATTCGCAACGAGAGGGAAGTTCCGCCGTTATAACCTGCATGCTTATTTACTTTTCCCTCTTGCAGAATAACGTTCATTGTTCAGTTGTGATTTGTACTTTTGTTTTTTGGAGATTTATCATTATACTTTCGGACCCGCGAAATGACATAAGACCTCCTAGAAAAAATATGACAATATTATTTATATTACGAAACCCATTTTTAAAAAATTTGCACTTACACATTTGTGGAATAACGCATCGACATATGTGTGGATTTTTTTTCGAAAAAAAAATTAGAAAAGTGTGGATTACTTTTGTTTTAAATCTCGTTTATTGAAATAAGTATTTGCAATTGTGTGAATTAATTTCTAAGGAAGAAACGACTCACACAAGAACTGGTTTAATACTGACTTTATTCCCATCTTGATCCTCTATTTATAGTAGCTAACAGCTGTTCACAATGCCAGCTTGATATTAGCGACTATTCGATCATCATAGTTGTATTAACTTATTTATACTTAATACATTTTATGTTTGAGCAACCTCGAAATAGTTATTGGACCTTTCGATGAGAGCTCCGAAATGGATGAGGAAAATAAATTTCTGATTCAATTATACCAGATCGCATGTCATTTTGAATGTAACCTTTTATTAAACTAATAATATAAATCAATTTTCATAAATTAAATAACTAATAATTTTGAGAATGAAAAACAATTAATTAAATTAAAGAACAATTTAAACGCTTTTATAATGAGAAATGAAGTTACTAATATTAACTAAATTATCAACAACTAATTAATAACAAAAAGAAAACAAATATTATTTAATCTTACGATAGTAAATTTAACTCTATTAAATTACAAATAAAATCTATTACAAAATAATGAATGTTTATGCGGTTTTCTGATTGCAATGATATAATAATGAAAACTCTTATCTGTCTGTCGAAGTAGTTTCAGTAGATGGTAGATTCTCGGCAGGGCGAGCTGGATGTTGAGACGACAGAGGATTTTCGTCGGCAGGGCGAGCGAAGATGGTGAAACAATAGAGGTTGAGATGATCTACTGGGTCAATTCGAATTGGTCGAATAGATGACTTAGTTTAAACTAATTACACCTGCAGGTGGGCAGCAAATTAGTATCAAAATTCAACTTTGGGCTTCTAGAGAGCATACGATGTGCACGGCTAAGGGCTCGCGTCAACACTGTCTTAAAATTCACAAAAACAACTTTGGGCTCCTAAAGAGCATAGGATGTGCAAGGCTAAGGGCTCGCATCAACACTGTCTTAAAATGCACAAAACAACTTTGGGCTCCTAAAGAGCATACGGTGTGCACGGCTAAGGGCTCGCGTCAACACTGTCTTCAAATTTACAAAACACAACTTTGGGCTCCTAAAGAGCATACGGTGTGCACGGCTAAGGGCTCGCGTCAACACTGTCTTCAAATTTACAAAACACAACTTTGGGCTCCTCTAGAGCATACGATGTGCACGGCTAAGGGCTCGCGTCAACACTCACTCGCTCGGACTCGCCGGAGCGAACAAAAGCCGATCGACTCTCTTTTGTTTTTCTCTCTTCACTTTTATAACATATGTTTTCACACTTACTACAAATATTACACTTATATCTAAACCAAATAAAATTACCTTCTAAATTATTCTAAACAATTATGAAATTAAACGTTTAAATTATTATATTAAATAAAATGTGAAAATTAAGTAAAAAAATGCTCTTTCTTTTACGAAAACAATTATTTAATTTTTATGATTGTCTGTCGCGCCAGACTCATAAAAAAGTCCTTGGCCTGCTCAACCGCTCTACCCCAATCGTCCCGATCGCCTGCTCGAGTGATGGAGACCTTACACAGCCTCAGATCTTCACAGACGGCATCCTTCCATCTAGCTCTGGGCCTTCCTCGAGGTCTTACTCCATCCGGATTTCCTTTATACAGCTTTTTAGCTGTTCTTTCTTCGCCCATCCTATATAAGTGGCCCAGCCACTTGATGCGTTGCCTCCTGATGAAGCTCGATATCATTAGGTCTCCATATAACTCACTTAGCTCCTTGTTCCTTCTGATCCTGAGTTGGTCGTTTTCCCGAACTGGGCCGAATATTTGCCGAAGAACTCTTCTTTCGAATCTATTCGGCTTTTCCACGCTGGATTTATTCAGTGTGAGGGTTTCGCCAGCGTATGTCACTACTGGCCTAATCACGGTTTTATATATCATCAGCTTGGACTTTAGGCTAAGGAGCTTACTTCTCAGGAGCTTTGACACTCCAAAACATGCTTTATTACCTAATACTATCCTGGCTCTGATTTCCTCCTCCTCATCCAAATTCTCATTTATACGGCTTCCTAAATACTGGAAACTTGACACTCGTTGGAAAGTGTGTCTTCCAAAGGTGTAGCTATGAGGTGGTCGGTTTTGTTTACTATTCTTTATTACCATTATCTTGGTTTTCTCCTCATTCACCTGCAACCCCATTTTTCCAGCTTCCACTTCCAGCCTCTCGAAAGCTTCTTTTAAGATTATCAGCGATCTTCCTACTAATACAAGGTCATCAGCATATGCAAGGATACCTAGACTCCGGTTAAAGATGGTTCCCTCCATCAGTAATCCTGCCCTTTTAATGACACTTTGCATTACAATATTGAATAGTAGAGGTGCCAGCGAGTCTCCCTGCCTAAGTCCTGTACTAATCCCAAATTTTTCTGTAATTGAGCCATTTACCCTTACGCTGCAAACTGTGTTTTCCATCGTGCTCATTACCAGACGCACCAACTTGGATGGGATCCGCATTTCGCTCATAGCTCTGAAAAGCTCATTCCTGGATATTGTATCATAGGCCGTCCTGAAATCTATGAACAGCATCCACAATGTATTATTGTACTCCTTCATTTTTTCACACATCTGTTTGAGGGAAAAAATCTGATCTATAGTAGATCTGTTAGGTCTAAAGCCTCCTTGGTATTCTCCAATATTTCTCTCAACATAGGGCAATAGGCGATTATACAGAGCTATCGAGAATATCTTATAGGCTGTATTCAGTAGGCTTATCCCTCTGTAATTTTTACATTCTGTGGAGTCTCCTTTCTTTTTGTAGACAGGCACTATAATAGCTTCTTTCCAGTCTTTCGGGATCTGTTCCTCTTCCCATATTTGAGCAATTAGTTCCTGCAGCTCTTTAGTTAGCGCACTGCCAGCTGCCTTCAGGAACTCAGCAGGTATGCCATCTGATCCAGGTGACTTGTTATTTCTTAGCTTCATAACAATATCTTCTATATCCTCTCCATCCGGTGGTACTGCTTCGTCTTGGCTGTCATACGAGTCACATTCCAAAACACTTATTTGTTCCTCTGTCTGGCTTAGTAGTCCTTGGAAATAATTCCTCCATCTCACTTGGACGTCCGTCTCCAGCACCAGTAGTTTCCCCTCCTCATTTTTCACCATGCTCCTTCTAGAGCAGTAACTGGTTTTACACGCCTCCACTCCTTTAAAAAATTTTTTGGTATCATTCATCCTGGTACTCTTTCTTGTTATTTCTTGTGCTTATACTCAGATATTTTAATCTTTTTTCATTTCGTCTTCGAATCGCCTCTTTACATTCTTCATCAAACCATATATTTCGCGATGGTTTCTTGTCCATCTTGCAGTATTCGCTCGCGGTCCCTATTATAATTTCTTTAATATGATTCCAATGCGCATTCACTTCCCATCCATCTTCTACTACCGGCGTATTTTTGATTCCTTCCTCTACTCTAAGGTAAAAACATCTTTGTATTTGCTCATCTTTTATCGTTTCCTTGGACCATTTGTTGACCTTAGGTTTAATCATCCCCTTTTTGAAGGGAGACGTTTTGAGCAATACTTTCATGATAACGAGGAAGTGGTCGGAGTTGACATCCGGGCCTCTAAAAGATCTCACATCTTGGATATTATTGAAATACGAATTATTAACAAGGATATGATCAATTTGAGTAAAAGCGCCATTGGGTGAATGCCATGTATGCTTGTGTTTATCTTTATGAGCGAATACTGTGCTCATAACTACTAGCGAGTTTGATATTGCGAAGTTGATCATTCTTTCTCCGTTTGTCATTTGATTTGTTATGGAGACTATTCATTCCAATTGTCGGTATGAACTCTGATTCTTTGCCTACTTGGGCATTAAAGTCTCCCATAACAATCTTCACATCACCAGAGGGGCAACTTCTCACGATTCTGTCCAGATCTTCATAGAAAACTTCTTTTTCTTCATCGTTCTTTTCCTCTGTTGGGGCGTGTATATTTATCACTGAAAAATGTCCGGTCCTTCCTCTCAATCTCAGAGTGCATATTCTTCCACTGATTGGTTGAAAATCAACTACGGCTGATTGTAATCTCTTACCAATCAGAAATGCTGTCCCGAACTCATGTTTTTCCTTACTTCCACTATAGTAGATAGTTGCTTCTTTTCTTTTGAGAGCACCGGTACCAGTCCAACGTACCTCCTGAATTGCAGCGAGGTCAACTTTCATTCGGGTCAGTTGTTCTACCAACTCTTGCATAGCTCCAGGTCTAAAAAGGGTCCTCACATTCCATGTTCCAAATCTATAAGCCGTGTTCCATTTTCCAGGTCTTTTCCGTAAATCAGTCCGACATCCGAGGCTTAGTTGTTGAGTTCTTTTAACCAGGTTATTGTTTTTTGACAAAAGGGGGGTGGTCGGCCCCTCCTTTCAACCCTCCTGCTTTATCCGGGCTTGGGACCGGCAATGGAGTCTAGTTAACTAACCCCATAGGCGCAGTTAATTATATTATACATTGTTGTATATATATATATATATATATATATATATATATGTATGTGATTTTGTTTTTATGGAAACGAAATTTTTTTTTTTAATTTATTTATTTATTAAATAAAACACAATAAATGCATTTCACAAGATCTTTATTTAAAAAATTAAATTAAATAAAACACAATACATTTCACAACATCTTTATTCAAAATATAAAATTAAATAAAACCCAATCAATACATTTCACAGGATCTTTATTTAAAAAAAAATAAAATTAAATAAAACACAATAATACATTTCACAAGATCTTTATTAAACAAAATAAATTAAATAAAACACATTACATTTCACAACATCTTTATTCAAAAAATTAAATATAATAAAACACAATACATTTCACAACATCTTTATTAAAAAAAAAAAATAAACTAAATAAAACACAATACATTTCACAACATTTTTATTTTAAAAAAAATAAACTAAATAAAAGACAATACATTTCACAATATCTTTATTAAACAAAACAAATTAAATAAAACACAATACATTTCACAACATCTTTATTTAAAAAATTAAATTAAATAAAACACAACACATTTCACAACATCTTTATTCAAAATAGAAAATTAAATAAAACCCAATACATTTCAAGATCTTTATTAAACAAAATAAATTAAATAAAACAAAAACAATTATAGTTAACTTCCCAATTATAGTTAATATTAGTCGAACTAAAGCTCTTCATTAAATAGTTTGTCTTTTTCAATTTTGGCAGGAAGTGTAGATTCTTGATATTTTCAAATAATTGTTGTTATAGATTTATACATACGTAAAATTATTTATATTCATAATAATAATATTAGTCGAACTAAAGGTCTTTCTTCATTATATAGTTTGTTTTTTTCAATTTTGACACGAAGTGTAGATTCTTGATATTTTCAAATAATTGTTGTTATCGATTAATTAATACGTAAAATTATTTATGTTCATAATAATAATAATTAATATTAGTCGAACTAAAGGTCATCAATTAATAGTATTTTTTTTTTTCAATTTTGACACGAAGTGCAGGTTCTTGATATTTTAAAATAATTGTTGTTATCGATTTATTAATACGTAAAATTATTCATATTCATAATAATAATAATATTAGTCGAACTAAAGGTCTTCATTAAATAGTTTGTTTTTTTTATTTTGACACGAAGTGTAGATAGATTCTTGATATTTCCAAATAATTGTTGTTATCGATTTATTAATACGTAAAATTATTTATATTCATAATAATAATAATAATATTAGTCGAACTAAAGGTCTTCATTAAATAGTTTGTTTTTTTCATTTTGACCCGAAGTGTAGATTCTGGATATTTTCCAATAATTGTTGTTATCGATTTATTAATACGTAAAATTATTTATATTCATAATAATAATAATATTAGTCGAACTAAAGGTCTTCGACCTTCTAAAGGAAGCAGAATGGAACTTCGAGGAAGTAAAAAAAAAAAGAAAATACTAACCTATGAGATAGGCAGGATTCCAAACCACCCATGAGGTTCTGCCTGTGGTTTCGTTACCCATTTTTTATAGTGGATGGTTCGCTTCACTGAATGCAGTAGCAGGAATGGCTGCCTGCTAATGCAATTAATGTAGCCCTATGAAACCACTGGCTGCTTCTTTCCTTGAAAACACAATTTCAGTTTTAAACATCGATCAAAAATTTGATAAATGCAGGATTGTGTTATCAGGAATTGAAGAGGTTACTAGGGTTGGCTGGTAAAACAAACGGATTCTTTTCAGATACATTTAAATTTGTCCAATGGTAATTTTTTTTTAACTTGAGACTGGTCTATTTGGTAGGTATATCAAAGAATTTTTGTGAATTGAGCAAATCTATGAATATACAGTGGATCAAAAAAGTGTTGGCACACCCTCATTTTCCTGAATCATGGAAAGAAAAAGTCTGATATAAAATCATTTGATTGGAAATGATAAGTCAAAAAAGTAGTGGCTCGCCCAGACATACAATACCAGGATGTAATTTTTTTGTAGCTCCTGTGTCTATGAGCTTCTGGAGTATCTCGAGAGGTGGGGGATTAGTGCATTATTACGAACAAACCTAGTCTGAAGATTACAACTTGTTCCTTTCGATTGAGTTTGTGATTGTTTCTATTTATGTGGGTGGTTGTTATTCCTGTTATTTATAGCGGGTTCGGTCTCCAATGTTGATTTCATTTATGTTTACATTACTTGTTCCGGTGGCTGCTCCGAACTGTGACTTGAGTCTAAAAAATGATTTCCTTTTCTCTTGCCTCTTTTTCCTACTGGCTCCAATATTTCAGTTATTGGGTTATTATTGCATCTTTTTCATCTTCTTCACCTGCATGGTGAACGCGGTTTGATACTGTTCTCATAGATATTGTGCAATTCAATAAAATAATTTAAAAAAATACTATTTATTAGAAAGCCAACGTTTCGAATTATTTTATTATTTTCACACATATAAAACCGTGAAAATATGTAATACCGTTGGGTGTAAATATGGAATAATGTTGAGCAAATTTATGGATATTTTATCTTTCATTGCAAGCTATGATTCTTTTCAGATACACTTAAATTTGTCCAATGGTAATTGTTTTTAATTTGAGACTGGTCTGTTTGGTACAGCGCTGTTTACACATCACTCATTAATCGGTGAGTCAGTTCACACACACGTGTTAAGTGCCGAAAACAAGATTTTACATGAGTCAACTTTGATAATAATTTAACACAACAAATCGCTGCTCCGGAAGTATAATGATCTGCTCCGGAATGCATTGATGCACTCATGACTTTGATATTTGTGAATCGACATAATTGTACAAAATTCGCAACGAGAGGGAAGTTCCGCCGTTATAACCTGCATGCTTATTTACTTTTCCCTCTTGCAGAATAACGTTCATTGTTCAGTTGTGATTTGTACTTTTGTTTTTTGGAGATTTATCATTATACTTTCGGACCCGCGAAATGACATAAGACCTCCTAGAAAAAATATGACAATATTATTTATATTACGAAACCCATTTTTAAAAAATTTGCACTTACACATTTGTGGAATAACGCATCGACATATGTGTGGATTTTTTTTCGAAAAAAAAATTAGAAAAGTGTGGATTACTTTTGTTTTAAATCTCGTTTATTGAAATAAGTATTTGCAATTGTGTGAATTAATTTCTAAGGAAGAAACGACTCACACAAGAACTGGTTTAATACTGACTTTATTCCCATCTTGATCCTCTATTTATAGTAGCTAACAGCTGTTCACAATGCCAGCTTGATATTAGCGACTATTCGATCATCATAGTTGTATTAACTTATTTATACTTAATACATTTTATGTTTGAGCAACCTCGAAATAGTTATTGGACCTTTCGATGAGAGCTCCGAAATGGATGAGGAAAATAAATTTCTGATTCAATTATACCAGATCGCATGTCATTTTGAATGTAACCTTTTATTAAACTAATAATATAAATCAATTTTCATAAATTAAATAACTAATAATTTTGAGAATGAAAAACAATTAATTAAATTAAAGAACAATTTAAACGCTTTTATAATGAGAAATGAAGTTACTAATATTAACTAAATTATCAACAACTAATTAATAACAAAAAGAAAACAAATATTATTTAATCTTACGATAGTAAATTTAACTCTATTAAATTACAAATAAAATCTATTACAAAATAATGAATGTTTATGCGGTTTTCTGATTGCAATGATATAATAATGAAAACTCTTATCTGTCTGTCGAAGTAGTTTCAGTAGATGGTAGATTCTCGGCAGGGCGAGCTGGATGTTGAGACGACAGAGGATTTTCGTCGGCAGGGCGAGCGAAGATGGTGAAACAATAGAGGTTGAGATGATCTACTGGGTCAATTCGAATTGGTCGAATAGATGACTTAGTTTAAACTAATTACACCTGCAGGTGGGCAGCAAATTAGTATCAAAATTCAACTTTGGGCTTCTAGAGAGCATACGATGTGCACGGCTAAGGGCTCGCGTCAACACTGTCTTAAAATTCACAAAAACAACTTTGGGCTCCTAAAGAGCATAGGATGTGCAAGGCTATGGGCTCGCATCAACACTGTCTTAAAATGCACAAAACAACTTTGGGCTCCTAAAGAGCATACGGTGTGCACGGCTAAGGGCTCGCGTCAACACTGTCTTCAAATTTACAAAACACAACTTTGGGCTCCTCTAGAGCATACGATGTGCACGGCTAAGGGCTCGCGTCAACACTCACTCGCTCGGACTCGCCGGAGCGAACAAAAGCCGATCGACTCTCTTTTGTTTTTCTCTCTTCACTTTTATAACATATGTTTTCACACTTACTACAAATATTACACTTATATCTAAACCAAATAAAATTACCTTCTAAATTATTCTAAACAATTATGAAATTAAACGTTTAAATTATTATATTAAATAAAATGTGAAAATTAAGTAAAAAAATGCTCTTTCTTTTACGAAAACAATTATTTAATTTTTATGATTGTCTGTCGCGCCAGACTCATAAAAAAGTCCTTGGCCTGCTCAACCGCTCTACCCCAATCGTCCCGATCGCCTGCTCGAGTGATGGAGACCTTACACAGCCTCAGATCTTCACAGACGGCATCCTTCCATCTAGCTCTGGGCCTTCCTCGAGGTCTTACTCCATCCGGATTTCCTTTATACAGCTTTTTAGCTGTTCTTTCTTCGCCCATCCTATATAAGTGGCCCAGCCACTTGATGCGTTGCCTCCTGATGAAGCTCGATATCATTAGGTCTCCATATAACTCACTTAGCTCCTTGTTCCTTCTGATCCTGAGTTGGTCGTTTTCCCGAACTGGGCCGAATATTTGCCGAAGAACTCTTCTTTCGAATCTATTCGGCTTTTCCACGCTGGATTTATTCAGTGTGAGGGTTTCGCCAGCGTATGTCACTACTGGCCTAATCACGGTTTTATATATCATCAGCTTGGACTTTAGGCTAAGGAGCTTACTTCTCAGGAGCTTTGACACTCCAAAACATGCTTTATTACCTAATACTATCCTGGCTCTGATTTCCTCCTCCTCATCCAAATTCTCATTTATACGGCTTCCTAAATACTGGAAACTTGACACTCGTTGGAAAGTGTGTCTTCCAAAGGTGTAGCTATGAGGTGGTCGGTTTTGTTTACTATTCTTTATTACCATTATCTTGGTTTTCTCCTCATTCACCTGCAACCCCATTTTTCCAGCTTCCACTTCCAGCCTCTCGAAAGCTTCTTTTAAGATTATCAGCGATCTTCCTACTAATACAAGGTCATCAGCATATGCAAGGATACCTAGACTCCGGTTAAAGATGGTTCCCTCCATCAGTAATCCTGCCCTTTTAATGACACTTTGCATTACAATATTGAATAGTAGAGGTGCCAGCGAGTCTCCCTGCCTAAGTCCTGTACTAATCCCAAATTTTTCTGTAATTGAGCCATTTACCCTTACGCTGCAAACTGTGTTTTCCATCGTGCTCATTACCAGACGCACCAACTTGGATGGGATCCGCATTTCGCTCATAGCTCTGAAAAGCTCATTCCTGGATATTGTATCATAGGCCGTCCTGAAATCTATGAACAGCATCCACAATGTATTATTGTACTCCTTCATTTTTTCACACATCTGTTTGAGGGAAAAAATCTGATCTATAGTAGATCTGTTAGGTCTAAAGCCTCCTTGGTATTCTCCAATATTTCTCTCAACATAGGGCAATAGGCGATTATACAGAGCTATCGAGAATATCTTATAGGCTGTATTCAGTAGGCTTATCCCTCTGTAATTTTTACATTCTGTGGAGTCTCCTTTCTTTTTGTAGACAGGCACTATAATAGCTTCTTTCCAGTCTTTCGGGATCTGTTCCTCTTCCCATATTTGAGCAATTAGTTCCTGCAGCTCTTTAGTTAGCGCACTGCCAGCTGCCTTCAGGAACTCAGCAGGTATGCCATCTGATCCAGGTGACTTGTTATTTCTTAGCTTCATAACAATATCTTCTATATCCTCTCCATCCGGTGGTACTGCTTCGTCTTGGCTGTCATACGAGTCACATTCCAAAACACTTATTTGTTCCTCTGTCTGGCTTAGTAGTCCTTGGAAATAATTCCTCCATCTCACTTGGACGTCCGTCTCCAGCACCAGTAGTTTCCCCTCCTCATTTTTCACCATGCTCCTTCTAGAGCAGTAACTGGTTTTACACGCCTCCACTCCTTTAAAAAATTTTTTGGTATCATTCATCCTGGTACTCTTTCTTGTTATTTCTTGTGCTTATACTCAGGTATTTTAATCTTTTTTCATTTCGTCTTCGAATCGCCTCTTTACATTCTTCATCAAACCATATATTTCGCGATGGTTTCTTGTCCATCTTGCAGTATTCGCTCGCGGTCCCTATTATAATTTCTTTAATATGATTCCAATGCGCATTCACTTCCCATCCATCTTCTACTACCGGCGTATTTTTGATTCCTTCCTCTACTCTAAGGTAAAAACATCTTTGTATTTGCTCATCTTTTATCGTTTCCTTGGACCATTTGTTGACCTTAGGTTTAATCATCCCCTTTTTGAAGGGAGACGTTTTGAGCAATACTTTCATGATAACGAGGAAGTGGTCGGAGTTGACATCCGGGCCTCTAAAAGATCTCACATCTTGGATATTATTGAAATACGAATTATTAACAAGGATATGATCAATTTGAGTAAAAGCGCCATTGGGTGAATGCCATGTATGCTTGTGTTTATCTTTATGAGCGAATACTGTGCTCATAACTACTAGCGAGTTTGATATTGCGAAGTTGATCATTCTTTCTCCGTTTGTCATTTGATTTGTTATGGAGACTATTCATTCCAATTGTCGGTATGAACTCTGATTCTTTGCCTACTTGGGCATTAAAGTCTCCCATAACAATCTTCACATCACCAGAGGGGCAACTTCTCACGATTCTGTCCAGATCTTCATAGAAAACTTCTTTTTCTTCATCGTTCTTTTCCTCTGTTGGGGCGTGTATATTTATCACTGAAAAATGTCCGGTCCTTCCTCTCAATCTCAGAGTGCATATTCTTCCACTGATTGGTTGAAAATCAACTACGGCTGATTGTAATCTCTTACCAATCAGAAATGCTGTCCCGAACTCATGTTTTTCCTTACTTCCACTATAGTAGATAGTTGCTTCTTTTCTTTTGAGAGCACCGGTACCAGTCCAACGTACCTCCTGAATTGCAGCGAGGTCAACTTTCATTCGGGTCAGTTGTTCTACCAACTCTTGCATAGCTCCAGGTCTAAAAAGGGTCCTCACATTCCATGTTCCAAATCTATAAGCCGTGTTCCATTTTCCAGGTCTTTTCCGTAAATCAGTCCGACATCCGAGGCTTAGTTGTTGAGTTCTTTTAACCAGGTTATTGTTTTTTGACAAAAGGGGGTGGTCGGCCCCTCCTTTCAACCCTCCTGCTTTATCCGGGCTTGGGACCGGCAATGGAGTCTAGTTAACTAACCCCATAGGCGCAGTTAATTATATTATACATTGTTGTATATATATATATATATATATATATATATATATATATATATATATATATATATATATATATATATATATATATATGTGATTTTGTTTTTATGGAAACGAAATTTTTTTTTTTAATTTATTTATTTATTAAATAAAACACAATAAATGCATTTCACAAGATCTTTATTTAAAAAATTAAATTAAATAAAACACAATACATTTCACAACATCTTTATTCAAAATATAAAATTAAATAAAACCCAATCAATACATTTCACAGGATCTTTATTTAAAAAAAAATAAAATTAAATAAAACACAATAATACATTTCACAAGATCTTTATTAAACAAAATAAATTAAATAAAACACATTACATTTCACAACATCTTTATTCAAAAAATTAAATATAATAAAACACAATACATTTCACAACATCTTTATTAAAAAAAAAAATAAACTAAATAAAACACAATACATTTCACAAGAGCTTTATTAAACAAAATAAATTAAATAAAACACAATACATTTCACAACATCTTTATTTAAAAAATTAAATTAAATAAAACACAATACATTTCACAACATCTTTATTCAAACTTTATTTAAAAAATTAAATTAAATAAAACCCAAAAACATTTCACAACATCTTTATTCAAAATATAAAATTAAATAAAACCCAAACAATACATTTCACAGGATCTTTATTTAAAAAAAAATAAAATTAAATAAAACACAATAATACATTTCACAAGATCTTTATTAAACAAAATAAATTAAATAAAACAAAAACAATTATAGTTAACTTCCCAATTATAGTTAATATTATTCGAACTAAAGCTCTTCCTTCATTAAATAGTTTGTCTTTTTCAATTTTGGCAGGAAGTGTAGTAGATTCTTGATATTTTCAAATAATTGTTGTTATAGATTTATTAATACGTAAAATTATTTATATTCATAATAATAATATTAGTCGAACTAAAGGTCTTTCTTCATTATATAGTTTGTTTTTTTCAATTTTGACACGAAGTGTAGATTCTTGGTATTTTCAAATAATTGTTGTTATCGATTAATTAATACGTAAAATTATTTATGTTCATAATAATAATAATTAATATTAGTCGAACTAAAGGTCATCAATTAATAGTATTTTTTTTTTCAATTTTGACACGAAGTGTAGATTCTTGATATTTTCAAATAATTGTTGTTATCGATTTAGTAATACGTAAAATTATTTATATTCATAATAATAATAATATTAGTCGAACTAAAGGTCTTCATTAAATAGTTTGTTTTTTTCATTTTGACACGAAGTGTAGATTCTTGATATTTCCAAATAATTGTTGTTATCGATTTATTAATACGTAAAATTATTTATGTTCATAATAATAATAATTAATATTAGTCGAACTAAAGGTCATCAATTAATAGTATTTTTTTTTTCAATTTTGACACGAAGTGTAGATTCTTGATATTTTCAAATAATTGTTGTTATCGATTTATTAATACGTAAAATTATTTATATTCATAATAATAATAATATTAGTCGAACTAAAGGTCTTCATTAAATAGTTTGTTTTTTTCATTTTGACACGAAGTGTAGATTCTGGATATTTCCAAATAATTGTTGTTATAGATTTATTAATTCGTAAAATTATTTATGTTCATAATAATAATAAATTTAGTCGAACTAAAGGTCTTCATTAAATAGTTTGTTTTTTTCATTTTGACACGAAGTGTAGATTCTTGATATTTCCAAATAATTGTTGTTATCGGTTAGTTAATACGTAAAATTATTTATATTCATAATAATAATAATAATATTAGTCGAACTAAAGGTCTTCATTAAATAGTTTGTTTTTTTCATTTTGACCCGAAGTGTAGATTCTGGATATTTTCCAATAATTGTTGTTATCGATTTATTAATACGTAAAATTATTTATATTCATAATAATAATATTAGTCGAACTAAAGGTCTTTCTTCATTATATAGTTTGTTTTTTTCAATTTTGACACGAAGTGTAGATTCTTGGTATTTTCAAATAATTGTTGTTATCGATTAATTAATACGTAAAATTATTTATGTTCATAATAATAATAATTAATATTAGTCGAACTAAAGGTCATCAATTAATAGTATTTTTTTTTTCAATTTTGACACGAAGTGTAGATTCTTGATATTTTCAAATAATTGTTGTTATCGATTTAGTAATACGTAAAATTATTTATATTCATAATAATAATAATATTAGTCGAACTAAAGGTCTTCATTAAATAGTTTGTTTTTTTCATTTTGACACGAAGTGTAGATTCTTGATATTTCCAAATAATTGTTGTTATCGATTTATTAATACGTAAAATTATTTATGTTCATAATAATAATAATTAATATTAGTCGAACTAAAGGTCATCAATTAATAGTATTTTTTTTTTCAATTTTGACACGAAGTGTAGATTCTTGATATTTTCAAATAATTGTTGTTATCGATTTATTAATACGTAAAATTATTTATATTCATAATAATAATAATATTAGTCGAACTAAAGGTCTTCATTAAATAGTTTGTTTTTTTCATTTTGACACGAAGTGTAGATTCTGGATATTTCCAAATAATTGTTGTTATAGATTTATTAATTCGTAAAATTATTTATGTTCATAATAATAATAAATTTAGTCGAACTAAAGGTCTTCATTAAATAGTTTGTTTTTTTCATTTTGACACGAAGTGTAGATTCTTGATATTTCCAAATAATTGTTGTTATCGGTTAGTTAATACGTAAAATTATTTATATTCATAATAATAATAATAATATTAGTCGAACTAAAGGTCTTCATTAAATAGTTTGTTTTTTTCATTTTGACCCGAAGTGTAGATTCTGGATATTTTCCAATAATTGTTGTTATCGATTTATTAATACGTAAAATTATTTATATTCATAATAATAATATTAGTCGAACTAAAGGTCTTTCTTCATTATATAGTTTGTTTTTTTCAATTTTGACACGAAGTGTAGATTCTTGGTATTTTCAAATAATTGTTGTTATCGATTAATTAATACGTAAAATTATTTATGTTCATAATAATAATAATTAATATTAGTCGAACTAAAGGTCATCAATTAATAGTATTTTTTTTTTCAATTTTGACACGAAGTGTAGATTCTTGATATTTTCAAATAATTGTTGTTATCGATTTAGTAATACGTAAAATTATTTATATTCATAATAATAATAATATTAGTCGAACTAAAGGTCTTCATTAAATAGTTTGTTTTTTTCATTTTGACACGAAGTGTAGATTCTTGATATTTCCAAATAATTGTTGTTATCGATTTATTAATACGTAAAATTATTTATGTTCATAATAATAATAATTAATATTAGTCGAACTAAAGGTCATCAATTAATAGTATTTTTTTTTTCAATTTTGACACGAAGTGTAGATTCTTGATATTTTCAAATAATTGTTGTTATCGATTTATTAATACGTAAAATTATTTATATTCATAATAATAATAATATTAGTCGAACTAAAGGTCTTCATTAAATAGTTTGTTTTTTTCATTTTGACACGAAGTGTAGATTCTGGATATTTCCAAATAATTGTTGTTATAGATTTATTAATTCGTAAAATTATTTATGTTCATAATAATAATAAATTTAGTCGAACTAAAGGTCTTCATTAAATAGTTTGTTTTTTTCATTTTGACACGAAGTGTAGATTCTTGATATTTCCAAATAATTGTTGTTATCGGTTAGTTAATACGTAAAATTATTTATATTCATAATAATAATAATATTAGTCGAACTAAAGGTCTTCATTAAATAGTTTGTTTTTTTCATTTTGACACGAAGTGTAGATTCTTGATATTTCCAAATAATTGTTGTTATAGATTTATTAATACATAAAATTATTTATTTTCATACTAATAATAATAATATTAGTCAAACTAAAGGTCTTCATTAAATAGTTTGTTTTTTTCATTTTGACACGAGTGACTATTCGATCATCATTGTTGTCTTAGCTTATATATATATATATATATATATATATATATATATATATATATATATATATATATATATATATATGTGTGTGTGTGTGTGATTTTTTTTTAAGGAAACATGTTTATTTTATTTTATTTATTTATTGATATTTACAACTGTATTAAAATAATTCATCAAGTAAATGGGCTAAGCGATACATAATGACATGTGAAAATGACAAGTAGTCTCAAATAACCAGTTCAACTAAGAATTCACGGGGCGATCTTCTTTTTAGACGCCTCGGAGGATTATCGGTAATTGAAGAGGAAGCTAGGTTTAAAACTAGAGGGTTTGAGTGGAAATGAAGTTTGTTATGAAAGGATAGATAGCGGGTTCGGGTCAAATCAGCAACAAATGGGACATTAAAGTCGTTATGGATGATTTTATTCTTAACAAAATAAGGTCAAAATAAGGACAATATATCTTCCACCAACATCCCCACACATGTCAACAACATTCTATCCTTGGAACCCTATTCGCTATAGCAATTCTACCCTCTTCCTTAAAAAAAAAGTATTCCTGATCTTTTGACCGACTTAGAATATACTCACAATGACCCCCTCCTCCACCGTTCACATGTTCCACTAGTTCTATCACGTGCTTCCCTAGCTGATATCATTTCTAATTTCTCCCAAAAGTTTTTTAAGGACCTTTCGCTCACACGTTCTTTCCTTAAATCCCATGACGACCTGATTGTCACAAAGCAGATAAAAGTAGCTCAACAGTAATTATGAATTGTTCTGAACACAACCTCAAAATGAATTCTCTTGTTTCAGAGACTTCCACCTATAAACCTATACCCCGAGATCCTACCTCTTCTCTCCAAAAACAATTCAACCTCCACCTAAAAAGCCTTTTAAATTCCAAAATTATCACATACCCAGTTTACAGAATCCTCGTTTCCTACTATTCCCCAGCCCCCCCCGGTTTTATTGCCTTCCCACATGTTACATCCAACAATCCAAAACTAATTTCAACTACGTGATCTATTGAGATCCCTCACTATACCTGATCATTACGTTCGCACCTCCTTTGATGTAGAATACCTATTTACCAACATACCTTTAGATAAATCCCTCCTCATAATAGATAACAACTGGTCACGCATAGAACCCCATACCTCTCTCAACCGGTCCTCATACCTCCAATCCTTAAAACTTTGTTGTGAATCTGGCTACCTTACCTTCCTTGGACAGTTCTTTAACCAAATTTCTGGACTAGGCATGGGAAATCCCCTCGCTCCTGACCTCTCCAATATTGTCCTAAATGACCGTTAGGCTCTACATTTACAAGGCTCATATACCTACTTAGAGCAATTAACAGCCGCAGAAATGAGATACCTGAGTAGAGTGGCTGGCCGAACCAGAAGAGTAGCGGTTGAAAAGAGGCAGCTGAAATAGTTTGACCACCTTTGTTTAATAGCTTATTTAAGTAAGAGAATTTCAAAAGTGACAGCATACTTCTCGATGGCCAAAGGAGACAGTCTGAGCCCTCTGCTCTTCATCATATTTATGAATATAAAAAATAAATATGCAAGAGAAGAACAGCAAGTGTATCGATTGGTTATTGGGAAGACTCCAGAACAACTCGAAGCAGAATGGAACTTCGAGAAAGTAAAAGAAGAAGAAAATACTAACCTATGAGATAGGCAGGATTCCAAACCACCCATGAGGTTCTGCCTGTGGTTTCGTTACCCATTTTTTATAGTGGATGGTTCGCTTCACTGAATGCAGTAGCAGGAATGGCTGCCTGCTAATGCAATTAATGTAGCCCTATGAAACCACTGGACCTTTACTGCCTGCTCACCCGTCCTGCTTCTTTCCTTGAAAACACAATTTCAGTTTTAAACATCGATCAAAAATTTAATAAATGCAGGAGGAATTGAAGAGGTTACTAGGTTTGAGGGAATGAACTTTGTCATGAAAATACTGTTGACCCAATTTGAAATAATAAAGTTTAAAACCATTTCCTTTAATAATACGGAGATTATTTTATAATTCTTGCTCACATTTTCATTCATGTCTTTTCGCTGCTCCGGAAGTATAATGACGCATCTGTTAAATTGGCTTTTATGCATTGATGCACTCATGACTTTGATGTTTTGTACTTTTGTTTTTTGGAGTTTTATCATTATACGTTCGGACCCGCGAAATGATCTAAGACCTGGTATAAATTTTACAATATTATTTATATAGCTAAACCCATTTTTTAAAAATTTGCACTTACACATTTGTGAAATAACGCATATACATATTTTTTTTTTTATGGGCAGGACATTTTTTTTTTTCATTTTATTTATTGATATTTACAACTGTATTATCAGTGTTATGGGGATTGGAGGCTTAGTAAAATTATTTATATTCATAATAATAATAATATTTGTCGAACTAATTGAAATAATAAAGTTTAAAACCATTTCCTTTCATAATACGGAGATTATTTTATAATTCTTGCTCACATTTTCATTCATGTCTTTTCGCTGCTCCGGAAGTATAATGACGCATCTGTAAAATTGGCTTTTATGCATTGATGCACTCATGACTTTGATGTTTTGTACTTTTGTTTTTTGGAGTTTTATCATTATACTTTCGGACCCGCGAAATGATCTAAGACCTGGTATAAATTTTACAATATTATTTATATAACGAAACCCATTCTTTTTTAATCCTTTGTCTTATGCTGTTTACATATCACTCATTAATCGGTAAGTCAGTTCACACACACGTCTTAAGTGCCGAAAACAAGATTTTACATGAGTAAACTTTGTTAATAATTTAACACAACAAATCGCTGCTCCGGAAGTATAATGATCTGCTCCGGAATGCATTGATGCACTCATTCAGTTGTGATTTGTACTTTTGTTTTTTGAAGTTTTATCATTTTACTTTCGGACCCGCGAAATGATCTAAGACCTGGTATAAATTTTACAATATTATTTATATAACGAAACCCATTTTAAAAAAAATTGCACTTACACATTTGTGGAAATACGCATCGACATATGTGTGGATTACTTTTGTTTTAAATCTCGTTTATTGAAATAAGTATTTACAATTGTGTGAATTAATTTCTAAGGAAGAAACGACTCACATAAGAACTGGTTTAATACTGACTTTATTCCCATCTTGATCCTCTATTTATAGTAGCTAACAGCTGTTCACAATGCCAGCTTGATATTAGCGACTATTCGATCATCATTGTTGTATTAACTTATATATATATATATATATGTGATTTTGTTTTTATGGAAACGAAATATTTTTTTTAAATTTATTTATTGATATTTACAACTGTATTAAAATAATACATCAAGTAAATGAGCGAGAGGAATTCGACGGCTTAGTGGAGCCCCAAAGTTCTACTCCGTAGGTCCAAATAGGTCGTATGATGGTCATGTAGATGAGTCTTTAGTAATTAATTGGGAGCTTAGAGCGTTTGTCTAGTAACTGTTGAAGTAGCCTGAAACGTCGAGCGGTTTCTTGTCTTTTCAGTCTCGTATGAGGATTCCAGGTTAATCGTTTGTCAAGATGCAACCCTAAGTATCGGATCTGTTCTACAGGCATAAGTGGGATTTTATTAAAGGATACTGAAGGGCAGGAAGTCATTGGTTTACGACGTAAGGTAAAAGTGATTTGATGCGATTTTCTAGAGTTTATTATAATTCTCCAGTTTTGACACCATTCTTCAAGATCAGTGATATGGGATTGGAGGCTTTGGGATAGAATAATTGGATTGGTGTTGACTTATAATACACATGTATCATCAGCATACGTGGTAAGGATAGTATTAGGATGATTTAGGCCTTGAGGAACACCCGCAGATTGGGAAAAGAGTGATAAATCGTGCCCAGGAGATTTGCGGGAAGGTAATCTGTGAATAATGTTGGATATTTCTGTAGGATGGAATGCTTTGGGTAGAAGGAACATATGGAGGCGAACATCTATCGCTTGTTTTATATATTCAATATGAGTTGGGTTAATGATATCAGGATGTGGATGAAAGACTTTGGAAAGGTATTGACCAAATAACTGTGATTTTTCTCCGTCAGATCTTGTCCAGTTATTTGATTCAGTAAGTAGTGGATGGTTAAATTCTTTGAACTTTAGGAGTTTTTTGGTGGTCATCCACAATTTTTTGTCAGTCGTTGTGAGATATTCAGTCCAGGTAATTAAATTTTGAGTTTTGAACTTCTTGATTTCTGCTTTTAATTTGTTAGTTAATTTTGTATAGGTAGTTTTATCTGCTGGATATCGAGTTCTATGCCACTTCGATCTTACTCTGCGTTATTCTCTCAATAAGATACGAATATGCTGTGGCAAATCAGTATGTTGATAGCTATTAATTGTATGATTTGAGGTGTTATCATGTAAACTGCTTCTGATTGATGTTGTAAGTTTTTATATGGCTGTATCAATGTCTTGTTTTGTCTTAAGTGAAATTTTAAAGTCCAGTTTGTCCTCTAAGTCATAACAAAAATCGTCCCAGTTGACACGTCCTGTAATCAATGTGGGAGGGGAAGGCTTGGGAGCGAAACTTGAGTGCAAGAAAAGGAGAACTGGACTGTGATCAGATGAAAGGTCGTCCAAGGATTCAATATTGGCTTGTGGGGGAAAAATTTGGGATGTAACAAATATGTCAAGGATGTCCGGGACGTTTTTAAGGGATGTAGGCCAATAGGTAGGATTTGCTGGGGCAAGGATAGAGTAGCTCTTTGAGGATGTGAGAGAAGATAGAATATTTCCACGGGAGTTGGATGCTCGACAACCCCATCGTTGGTGTTTAGCATTGTAGTCTCCTCCAGCAATGAAGCGCGGTCCAAGGGATTGGAATAAGGAATCAAGGAGGTAACATCTTCTTTCACACAACATCACAACATCTTTATCCAAAAAAATAAATTAAATAAAACACAATACATTTCACAACACTTAATTTAAATAAAACACATTACATTTCACAACATCTTTATTCAAAAAATTAAATTAAATAAAACAAAATCTTTATTATATCATTACAATCTATACAAATCATATTATATCATCACAATCTATACATTTCACAACATCTTTATTACAAAAAAAATAAACTAAATAAAACACATTACATTTCACATCTTTATCCAAAAAAAATAAATTAAATAAAACACAATACATTTCACAACATCTTAATTTAAATAAAACACATTACATTTCACAACATCTTTATTCAAAAAATTAAATTAAATAAAACACATGACATTTCACAACATCTTTATTCAAAAAATTAAATTAAATAAAACACAATACATTTCACAACATCTTAATTTAAATAAAACACATTACATTTCACAACATCTTTATTCAAAAAATTAAATTAAATAAAACACATTACATTTCACAACATCTTTATTTTTTTAAATAAATTAAATAAAACACAATACATTTCACAACATCTTTTTTCTTTTAAATTAATTAAATAATAAAACACATAACATTTCACAACATCTTTATTCAAAAAATTAAATTTAATAAATAAAACACAATACATTTCACAACATCTTTATTTAAAAAAAATAAACTAAATAAAACACATAAATAAAACACAATACATTTCACAACATCTTTATTTAAAAAAATATAAACTAAATAAAACACAATACATTTCACAAGATCTTTATTAAACAAAATAAATAAAATAAAACACAATACATTTCACAACATCTTTATTTAAAAAATTAAATTAAATAAAACACAATACATTTCACAACATCTTTATTTTTTTAAATTAATTAAATAAAACACATTACATTTCACAACATCTTTATTCAAAAAATTAAATTTAATAAAACACAATACATTTCACAACATCTTTATTTTTAAAAAATAAACTAAATAAAACACAATACATTTCACAAGATCTTTATTAAACAAAATAAATTTAATAAAACACAATACATTTCATAACATCTTTATTTAAAAAATTAAATTAAATAAAACACAATACATTTCACAACATCTTTCTTTATTCAAAAAATAAAATTTAAAAAAACCCAATACATTTCACAGGATCATTATTAAAAAAATAAATAAAATTAAATAAAACACAATACATTTCACAAGATCTTTATTAAACACAATAAATTAGATAAAACAAAAACAATTATAGTTAATATTAGTCGAACTACCCCGAGATCCTACCTCTTCTCTCCAAAAACAATTCAACCTCCACCTAAAAAGCCTTTTAAATTCCAAAATTATCACATACCCAGTTTACAGAATCCTCGTTTCCTACTATTCCCCAGCCCCTTCGGTTTTATGGCCTTCCCAAAATCCATAAACCCAACAACCCCCTCCGTCCCGTTACATCTAACATCAATTCCCCAGCTAAATAACTTGGTAAATTCCTACTTCCATCCTTACAAGTCCTAAGCAGTAACAATCCAAAACTAATTTCAACTACGTGATCTATTGAGATCCCTCACTATACCTGATCATTACGTTCGCACCTCCTTTGATGTAGAATACCTATTTACCAACATACCTTTAGATAAATCCCTCCTCATAATAGATAACAACTGGTCACGCATAGAACCCCATACCTCTCTCAACCGGTCCTCATACCTCCAATCCTTAAAACTTTGTTGTGAATCTGGCTACCTTACCTTCCTTGGACAGTTCTTTAACCAAATTTCTGGACTAGGCATGGGAAATCCCCTAGCTCCTGACCTCACCAATATTGTCCTAAATGACCGTTAGGCTCTACATTTACAAGGCCATATACCTACTTAGAACAATTAACAGCCGCAGAAATGAGATACCTGAGCAGAGTGGCTGGCCGAACCAGAAGAGTAGCGGGTGAAAAGAGGCAGCTGAAATAGTTTGACCACCTTTGTTTAATAGCTTATTTAAGTAAGAGAATTTCAAACGTGACAGCATACTTCTCGATGGCCAAAGGAGACAGTCTGAGCCCTCTGCTCTTCATCATATTTATGAATATAAAAAATAAATATGCAAGAGATGAAGAACAGCAAGTGTATCGATTGGTTATTGGGAAGACTCCAGAACAACTGGAAGCAGAATGGAACTTCGAGAAAGTAAAAGAAGAAGAAAATACTAACCTATGAGATAGGCAGGATTCCAAACCACCCATGAGGTTCTGCCTGTGGTTTCGTTACCCATTTTTTATAGTGGATGGTTCGCTTCACTGAATGCAGTAGCAGGAATGGCTGCCTGCTAATGCAATTAATGTAGCCCTATGAAACCACTGGCTGCTTCTTTCCTTGAAAACACAATTTCAGTTTTAAACATCGATCAAAAATTTGATAAATGCAGGATTGTGTTATCAGGAATTGAAGAGGTTACTAGGTTTGAGGGAATGAACTTTGTCATGAAAATACTGTTGACCCAATTTGAAATAATAAAGTTTAAAACCATTTCCTTTAATAATACGGAGATTATTTTATAATTCTTGCTCACATTTTCATTCATGTCTTTTCGCTGCTCCGGAAGTATAATGACGCATCTGTAAAATTGGCTTTTATGCATTGATGCACTCATGACTTTGATGTTTTGTACTTTTGTTTTTTGGAGTTTTATCATTATACTTTCGGACCCGCGAAATGATCTAAGACCTGGTATAAATTTTACAATATTATTTATATAACTAAACCCATTTTTTTAAAATTTGCACTTACACATTTGTGAAATAACGCATATACATATTTTTTTTTTTATGGGCAGGACATTTTTTTTTTTCATTTTATTTATTGATATTTACAACTGTATTATCAGTGTTATGGGGATTGGAGGCTTAGTAAAATTATTTATATTCATAATAATAATAATATTTGTCGAACTAATTGAAATAATAAAGTTTAAAACCATTTCCTTTAATAATACGGAGATTATTTTATAATTCTTGCTCACATTTTCATTCATGTCTTTTCGCTGCTCCGGAAGTATAATGACGCATCTGTAAAATTGGCTTTTATGCATTGATGTACTCATGACTTTGATGTTTTGTACTTTTGTTTTTTGGAGTTTTATCATTATACTTTCGGACCCGCGAAATGATCTAAGACCATAAGAACTGGTTTAATACTGACTTTATTCCCATCTTGATCCTCTATTTATAGTAGCTAACAGCTGTTCACAATGCCAGCTTGATATTAGCGACTATTCGATCATCATTGTTGTATTAACTTATATATATATATATATATATGTGATTTTGTTTTTATGGAAACGAAATTTTTTTTTTTAAATTTATTTATTGATATTTACAACTGTATTAAAATAATACATCAAGTAAATGAGCGAGAGGAATTCGATGGCTTAGTGGAGCCCCAAAGTTCTACTCCGTAGGTCCAAATAGGTCGTATGATGGTCATGTAGATGAGTCTTTAGTAATTAATTGGGAGCTTAGAGCGTTTGTCTAGTAACTGTTGAAGTAGCCTGAAACGTCGAGCGGTTTCTTGTCTTTTCAGTCTCGTATGAGGATTCCAGGTTAATCGTTTGTCAAGATGCAACCCTAAGTATCGGATCTGTTCTACAGGCATAAGTGGGATTTTATTAAAGGATACTGAAGGGCAGGAAGTCATTGGTTTACGACGTAAGGTAAAAGTGATTTGATGCGATTTTCTAGAGTTTATTATAATTCTCCAGTTTTGACACCATTCTTCAAGATCAGTGATATGGGATTGGAGGCTTTGGGATAGAATAATTGGATTGGTGTTGACTTATAATACACATGTATCATCAGCATACGTGGTAAGGATAGTATTAGGATGATTTGGGCCTTGAGGAACACCCGCAGATTGGGAAAAGAGTGATAAATAGACATTATTATGATTTACTTGGAAAGTTCTGTTTGTGAGATAGGATTGAAGGATGAGAAAGTAGGTAGGCGGTAGGAATTGACGGAGTTTGTAGAGTAATCCCGCATGCCAGACTCGGTCAAAAGCCATTTCCACATCATGAAATACGCCCGAACAATATGGATTGTGATGAGGTCGTGCCCAGGAGATTTGCGGGAAGGTAATCTGTGAATAATGTTGGATATTTCTGTAGGATGGAATGCTTTGGGAAGAAGGAACATATGGAGGCGAACATCTATCGCTTGTTTTATATATTCAATATGAGTTGGGTTAATGATATCAGGATGTGGATGAAAGACTTTGGAAAGGTATTGACCAAATAACTGTGATTTTTCTCCGTCAGATCTTGTCCAGTTATTTGATTCAGTAAGTAGTGGATGGTTAAATTCTTTGAACTTTAGGAGTTTTTTGGTGGTCATCCACAATTTTTTGTCAGTCGTTGTGAGATATTCAGTCCAGGTAATTAAATTTTGAGTTTTGAACTTCTTGATTTCTGCTTTTAATTTGTTAGTTAATTTTGTATAGGTAGTTTTATCTGCTGGATATCGAGTTCTATGCCACTTCGATCTTACTCTGCGTTATTCTCTCAATAAGATACGAATATGCTGTGGCAAATCAGTATGTTGATAGCTATTAATTGTATGATTTGAGGTGTTATCATGTAAACTGCTTCTGATTGATGTTGTAAGTTTTTATATGGCTGTATCAATGTCTTGTTTTGTCTTAAGTGAAATTTTAAAGTCCAGTTTGTCCTCCAAGTCATAACAAAAATCGTCCCAGTTGACACGTCCTGTAATCAATGTGGGAGGGGAAGGCTTGGGAGCGAAACTTGAGTGCAAGAAAAGGAGAACTGGACTGTGATCAGATGAAAGGTCGTCCAAGGATTCAATATTGGCTTGTGGGGGAAATATTTGGGATGTAACAAATATGTCAAGGATGTCCGGGACGTTTTTAAGGGATGTAGGCCAATAGGTAGGATTTGCTGGGGCAAGGATAGAGTAGCTCTTTGAGGATGTGAGAGAAGATAGAATATTTCCACGGGAGTTGGATGCTCGACAACCCCATCGTTGGTGTTTAGCATTGTAGTCTCCTCCAGCAATGAAGCGCGGTCCAAGGGATTGGAATAAGGAATCAAGGAGGTAATAAGGAAGAGAATTGCCAGGAAGACAGTATACAGCTGAAAATGTGATATGGAAAAGACGAGTCGTTATGGTTACTGAGGTATGTTGATATGTTGTAAGGGCATGTCTGCGTAGTGTAAATTTGAGCTTGCAACCTAAAAAACGGATGGAAAACTCTTGGTGGTCAAGCAAGCATGATAGGTTTAATTACACACTCAATACCAGCTGTCGAATATCCGAAAAATAGAATTTATAAAATAACATTAATCTAGATATGTACGTAGTACTGAAATATTACAGGTTCAATTTCTATACAATAGAAAAATCTAGCCGGAATACTGTTCCTCAATTTTCGAATATTTAACTGTTTTTTTGTTTCATTATACAATGACTGTTTATATTGTTGGAAATATGAACAATGTAAATTGATAAAAAGAAGGACATCATACATAAATATAACCGTAAAATATGTCTGTGCATGATCTCCAAATTATATTTATTATAAGAAGCGAGGGAATGGTTGACTGGAGAGTAGACATAAGGAAGAAAATAGTTGGGGGTGCAGTCAAATGAAAACACTAAATTAAGTGGTTGCTTATTTAATTATGTGCCGACGTTTCGACCCACTTTGTGGGTCATCTTCAGGGCTGAGAAAGAAAAACAGACAAAATACAATGAATACAATAAAAATACATTGAGGACTAAGTATATGATAAATGAGAGGCAGCTGAAATAGTTTGACCACCTTTGTTTAATAGCTTATTTAAGTAAGAGAATTTCAAAAGTGACAGCATACTTCTCGATGGCCAAAGGAGACAGTCTGAGCCCTCTGCTCTTCATCATATTTATGAATATAAAAAATAAATATGCAAGAGAAGAACAGCAAGTGTATCGATTGGTTATTGGGAAGACTCCAGAACAACTCGAAGCAGAATGGAACTTCGAGAAAGTAAAAGAAGAAGAAAATACTAACCTATGAGATAGGCAGGATTCCAAACCACCCATGAGGTTCTGCCTGTGGTTTCGTTACCCATTTTTTATAGTGGATGGTTCTGAATGCAGTAGCAGGAATGGCTGCCTGCTAATGCAATTAATGTAGCCCTATGAAACCACTGGCTGCTTCTTTCCTTGAAAACACAATTTCAGTTTTAAACATCGATCAAAAATTTGATAAATGCAGGATTGTGTTATCAGGAATTGAAGAGGTTACTAGGTTTGAGGGAATGAACTTTGTCATGAAAATACTGTTGACCACAACATCTTTATTAATATAATAATAAATTTAATAAAACACATTACATTTCACATCTTTATCCAAAAAAATAAATTAAATAAAACACAATACATTTCACAACACTTAATTTAAATAAAACACATTACATTTCACAACATCTTTATTCAAAAAATTAAATTAAATAAAACACAATCAATACATTTCACAACATCTTTATTACAAAAAAAATAAACTAAATAAAACACATTACATTTCACATCTTTATCCAAAAAAAATAAATTAAATAAAACACAATACATTTCACAACATCTTAATTTAAATAAAACACATTACATTTCACAACATCTTTATTCAAAAAATTAAATAAAATAAAACACATGACATTTCACAACATCTTTATTCAAAAAATTAAATTAAATAAAACACAATACATTTCACAACATCTTAATTTAAATAAAACACATTACATTTCACAACATCTTTATTAAAAAAATTAAATTAAATAAAACACATTACATTTCACAACATCTTTATTTTTTTAAATAAATTAAATAAAACACAATACATTTCACAACATCTTTTTTCTTTTAAATTAATTAAATAATAAAACACATAACATTTCACAACATCTTTATTCAAAAAATTAAATTTAATAAATAAAACACAATACATTTCACAACATCTTTATTTAAAAAAAATAAACTAAATAAAACACATAAATAAAACACAATACATTTCACAACATCTTTATTTAAAAAAATATAAACTAAATAAAACACAATACATTTCACAAGATCTTTATTAAACAAAATAAATTAAATAAAACACAATACATTTCACAACATCTTTATTTAAATAAAACACATTACATTTCACAACATCTTTATTCAAAAAATTAAATTAAATAAAACACAATCAAAACACAATACATTTCACAAGATCTTTATTAAACAAAATAAATTAAATAAAACACAATACATTTCACAACATCTTTATTTAAAAAATTAAATTAAATAAAACACAATACATTTCACAACATCTTTATTTTTTTTAAATTAATTAAATAAAACACATTACATTTCACAACATCTTTATTCAAAAAATTAAATTTAATAAAACACAATACATTTCACAACATCTTTATTTTAAAAATTTAAACTAAATAAAACACAATACATTTCTCAAGATCTTTATTAAACAAAATAAATTTAATAAAACACAATACATTTCACAACATCTTTATTTAAAAAATTAAATTAAATAAAACACAATACATTTCACAACATCTTTCTTTATTCAAAAAATAAAATTTAAAAAAACCCAATACATTTCACAGGATCATTATTAAAAAAATAAATAAAATTAAATAAAACACAATACATTTCACAAGATCTTTATTAAACACAATAAATTAAATAAAACAAAAACAATTATAGTTAATATTAGTCGAACTACCCCGAGATCCTACCTCTTCTCTCCAAAAACAATTCAACCTCCACCTAAAAAGCCTTTTAAATTCCAAAATTATCACATACCCAGTTTACAGAATCCTCGTTTCCTACTATTCCCCAGCCCCCCCGGTTATGGCCTTCCCAAAATCCATAAACCCAACAACCCCCTCCGTCCCGTTACATCTAACATCAATTCCCCAGCTAAATAACTTGGTAAATTCCTACTTCCATCCTTACAAGTCCTAAGCAGTAACAATCCAGAGATGAAGAACAGCAAGTGTATCGATTGGTTATTGGGAAGACTCCAGAACAACTGGAAGCAGAATGGAACTTCGAGAAAGTAAAAGAAGAAGAAAATACTAACCTATGAGATAGGCAGGATTCCAAACCACCCATGAGGTTCTGCCTGTGGTTTCGTTACCCATTTTTTATAGTGGATGGTTCGCTTCACTGAATGCAGTAGCAGGAATGGCTGCCTGCTAATGCAATTAATGTAGCCCTATGAAACCACTGGCTGCTTCTTTCCTTGAAAACACAATTTCATTTTAAACATCGATCAAAAATTTGATAAATGCAGGATTGTGTTATCAGGAATTGAAGAGGTTACTAGGTTTGAGGGAATGAACTTTGTCATGAAAATACTGTTGACCACAACATCTTTATTAATATAATAATAAATTTAATAAAACACATTACATTTCACATCTTTATCCAAAAAAATAAATTAAATAAAACACAATACATTTCACAACACTTAATTTAAATAAAACACATTACATTTCACAACATCTTTATTCAAAAAATTAAATTAAATAAAACACAATCAATACATTTCACAACATCTTTATTACAAAAAAAATAAACTAAATAAAACACATTACATTTCACATCTTTATCCAAAAAAAATAAATTAAATAAAACACAATACATTTCACAACATCTTTATTTAAAAAATTAAATTAAATAAAACACAATACATTTCACAACACTTAATTTAAATAAAACACATTACATTTCACAACATCTTTATTCAAAAAATTAAATTAAATAAAACACAATCAATACATTTCACAACATCTTTATTACAAAAAAAATAAACTAAATAAAACACATGACATTTCACATCTTTATCCAAAAAAAATAAATTAAATAAAACACAATACATTTCACAACATCTTTATTTAAAAAATTAAATTAAATAAAACACAATACATTTCACAACATCTTTATTTTTTTTAAATTAATTAAATAAAACACATTACATTTCACAACATCTTTATTCAAAAAATTAAATTTAATAAAACACAATACATTTCACAACATCTTTATTTTAAAAAAATAAACTAAATAAAACACAATACATTTCTCAAGATCTTTATTAAACAAAATAAATTTAATAAAACACAATACATTTCACAACATCTTTATTTAAAAAATTAAATTAAATAAAACACAATACATTTCACAACATCTTTCTTTATTCAAAAAATAAAATTAAAAAAAAACCCAATACATTTCACAGGATCATTATTAAAAAAATAAATAAAATTAAATAAAACACAATACATTTCACAACATCTTTATTTTTTTTAAATAAATTAAATAAAACACATTACAATTTCACATTATCTTTATTCAAAAATTTAAATTAAATAAAACACAATACATTTCACAACATCTTTATTACAAAAAAAATAAACTAAATAAAACACATAAATAAAACACAATACATTTCACAACATCTTTATTAAAAAAAAAAATAAACTAAATAAAACACAATACATTTCACAAGATCTTTATCAAACAAAATAAATTAAATAAAACACATTACATTTCACAGCATCATTATTCAAAAAATTAAATTTAATGAAACACAATACATTTCACAACATCTTTATTTAAAAAAAATAAACTAAATAAAACACATAAATAAAACACAATACATTTCACATCTTTATCCAAAAAAATAAATTAAATAAAACACAATACATTTCACAATATCTTTATTAAACAAAATAAAATAAATAAAACACAATACATTTCACAACATCTTTTTTCTTTTAAATTAATTAAATAATAAAACACATAACATTTCACAACATCTTTATTCAAAAAATTAAATTTAATAAATAAAACACAATACATTTCACAACATCTTTATTAAAAAAAAATAAACTAAATAAAACACATAAATAAAACACAATACATTTCACAACATCTTTATTTAAAAAAATATAAACTAAATAAAACACAATACATTTCACAAGATCTTTATTAAACAAAATAAATTAAATAAAACACAATACATTTCACAACATCTTTATTTAAAAAATTAAATTAAATAAAACACAATACATTTCACAACATCTTTATTTTTTTTAAATTAATTAAATAAAACACATTACATTTCACAACATCTTTATTCAAAAAATTAAATTTAATAAAACACAATACATTTCACAACATCTTTATTTAAAAAAAATAAACTAAATAAAACACAATACATTTCACAAGATCTTTATTAAACAAAATAAATTTAATAAAACACAATACATTTCACAACATCTTTATTTAAAAAATTAAATTAAAAAAAACACAATGCATTTCACAACATCTTTCTTTATTCAAAAAATAAAATTTAAAAAAACCCAATACATTTCACAGGATCATTATTAAAAAATAAAATAAAATTAAATAAAACACAATACATTTCACAAGATCTTTATTAAACACAATAAATTAAATAAAACAAAAACAATTATAGTTAATATTAGTCGAACTACCCCGAGATCCTACCTCTTCTCTCCAAAAACAATTCAACCTCCACCTAAAAAGCCTTTTAAATTCCAAAATTATCACATACCCAGTTTACAGAATCCTCGTTTCCTACTATTCCCCAGCCCCCCCGGTTTTATGGCCTTCCCAAAATCCATAAACCCAACAACCCCCTCCGTCCCGTTACATCTAACATCAATTCCCCAGCTAAATAACTTGGTAAATTCCTACTTCCATCCTTACAAGTCCTAAGCAGTAACAATCCAAAACTAATTTCAACTACGTGATCTATTGAGATCCCTCACTATACCTGATCATTACGTTCGCACCTCCTTTGATGTAGAATACCTATTTACCAACATACCTTTAGATAAATCCCTCCTCATAATAGATAACAACTGGTCACGCATAGAACCCCATACCTCTCTCAACCGGTCCTCATACCTCCAATCCTTAAAATTTTGTTGTGAATCTGGCTACCTTACCTTCCTTGGACAGTTCTTTAACCAAATTTCTGGACTAGGCATGGGAAATCCCCTAGCTCCTGACCTCTCCAATATTGTCCTAAATGACCGTTAGGCTCTACATTTACAAGGCCATATACCTACTTAGAACAATTAACAGCCGCAGAAATGAGATACCTGAGTAGAGTGGCTGGCCGAACCAGAAGAGTAGCGGGTGAAAAGAGGCAGCTGAAATAGTTTGACCACCTTTGTTTAATAGCTTATTTAAGTAAGAGAATTTCAAACGTGACAGCATACTTCTCGATGGCCAAAGGAGACAGTCTGAGCCCTCTGCTCTTCATCATATTTATGAATATAAAAAATAAATATGCAAGAGATGAAGAACAGCAAGTGTATCGATTGGTTATTGGGAAGACTCCAGAACAACTGGAAGCAGAATGGAACTTCGAGAAAGTAAAAGAAGAAGAAAATACTAACCTATGAGATAGGCAGGATTCCAAACCACCCATGAGGTTCTGCCTGTGGTTTCGTTACCCATTTTTTATAGTGGATGGTTCGCTTCACTGAATGCAGTAGCAGGAATGGCTGCCTGCTAATGCAATTAATGTAGCCCTATGAAACCACTGGACCTTGCTGCCCTACCACTGCCTGCTCACCCGTCCTGCTTCTTTCCTTGAAAACACAATTTCAGTTTTAAACATCGATCAAAAATTTAATAAATGCAGGATTGTGTTATCAGGAATTGAAGAGGTTACTAGGTTTGAGGGAATGAACTTTGTCATGAAAATACTGTTGACCCAATTTGAAATAATAAAGTTTAAAACCATTTCCTTTAATAATACGGAGATTATTTTATAATTCTTGCTCACATTTTCATTCATGTCTTTTCGCTGCTCCGGAAGTATAATGACGCATCTGTAAAATTGGCTTTTATGCATTGATGCACTCATGACTTTGATGTTTTGTACTTTTGTTTTTTGGAGTTTTATCATTATACTTTCGGACCCGCGAAATGATCTAAGACCTGGTATAAATTTTACAATATTATTTATATAACGAAACCCATTTTTTAAAAATTTGCACTTACACATTTGTGAAATAACGCATATACATATTTTTTTTTTTATGGTCAGGACATTTTTTTTTTCATTTTATTTATTGATATTTACAACTGTATTATCAGTGTTATGGGGATTGGAGGCTTAGTAAAATTATTTATATTCATAATAATAATAATATTTGTCGAACTAATTGAAATAATAAAGTTTAAAACCATTTCCTTTAATAATACGGAGATTATTTTATAATTCTTGCTCACATTTTCATTCATGTCTTTTCGCTGCTCCGGAAGTATAATGACGCATCTGTAAAATTGGCTTTTATGCATTGATGCAGTCATGACTTTGATGTTTTGTACTTTTGTTTTTTGGAGTTTTATCATAATACTTTCGGACCCGCGAAATGATCTAAGACCATAAGAACTGGTTTAATACTGACTTTATTCCCATCTTGATCCTCTATTTATAGTAGCTAACAGCTGTTCACAATGCCAGCTTGATATTAGCGACTATTCGATCATCATTGTTGTATTAACTTATATATATATATATGTGATTTTGTTTTTATGGAAACGAAATTTTTTTTTTTTAATTTATTTATTGATATTTACAACTGTATTAAAATAATACATCAAGTAAATGAGCGAGAGGAATTCGATGGCTTAGTGGAGCCCCAAAGTTCTACTCCGTAGGTCCAAATAGGTCGTATGATGGTCATGTAGATGAGTCTTTAGTAATTAATTGGGAGCTTAGAGCGTTTGTCTAGTAACTGTTGAAGTAGCCTGAAACGTCGAGCGGTTTCTTGTCTTTTCAGTCTCTTTATTCAAAAAATAAAATTTAAAAAAACCCAATACATTTCACAGGATCATTATTAAAAAAAAAAAAAAATTAAATAAAACACAATACATTTCACAAGATCTTTATTAAACACAATGAATTAAATAAAACAAAAACAATTATAGTTAATATTAGTCGAACTACCCCGAGATCCTACCTCTTCTCTCCAAAAACAATTCAACCTCCACCTAAAAAGCCTTTTAAATTCCAAAATTATCACATACCCAGTTTACAGAATCCTCGTTTCCTACTATTCCCCAGCCCCCCCGGTTTTATGGCCTTCCCAAAATCCATAAACCCAACAACCCCCTCCGTCCCGTTACATCTAACATCAATTCCCCTGCTAAATAACTTGGTAAATTCCTACTTCCATCCTTACAAGTCCTAAGCAGTAACAATCCAAAACTAATTTCAACTACGTGATCTATTGAGATCCCTCACTATACCTGATCATTACGTTCGCACCTCCTTCGATGTAGAATACCTATTTACAACATACCTTTAGATAAATCCCTCCTCATAATAGATAACAACTGGTCACGCATAGAACCCCATACCTCTCTCAACCGGTCCTCATACCTCCAATCCTTAAAACTTTTTTGTGAATCTGGCTACCTTACCTTCCTTGGACAGTTCTTTAACCAAATTTCTGGACTAGGCATGGGAAATCCCCTAGCTCCTGACCTCTCCAATATTGTCCTAAATGACCGTTAGGCTCTACATTTACAAGGCCTTATACCTACTTAGAACAATTAACAGCCGCAGAAATGAGATACCTGAGTAGAGTGGCTGGCCGAACCAGAAGAGTAGCGGGTGAAAAGAGGCAGCTGAAATAGTTTGACCACCTATGTTTAATAGCTTATTTAAGTAAGAGAATTTCAAACGTGACAGCATACTTCTCGATGGCCAAAGGAGACAGTCTGAGCCCTCTGCTCTTCATCATATTTATGAATATAAAAAATAAATATGCAAGAGATGAAGAACAGCAAGTGTATCGATTGGTTATTGGGAAGACTCCAGAACAACTGGAAGCAGAATGGAACTTCGAGAAAGTAAAAGAAGAAGAAAATACTAACCTATGAGATAGGCAGGATTCCAAACCACCCATGAGGTTCTGCCTGTGGTTTCGTTACCCATTTTTTATAGTGGATGGTTCGCTTCACTGAATGCAGTAGCAGGAATGGCTGCCTGCTAATGCAATTAATGTAGCCCTATGAAACCACTGGCTGCTTCTTTCCTTGAAAACACAATTTCAGTTTTAAACATCGATCAAAAATTTGATAAATGCAGGATTGTGTTATCAGGAATTGAAGAGGTTACTAGGTTTGAGGGAATGAACTTTGTCATGAAAATACTGTTGACCACATCTTTATTAATATAATAATAAATTTAATAAAACACATGACATTTCACAACATCTTTATTCAAAAAATTAAATTAAATAAAACACAATACATTTCACAACATCTTAATTTAAATAAAACACATTACATTTCACAACATCTTTATTAAAAAAATTAAATAAAATAAAACACATTACATTTCACAACATCTTTATTTTTTTAAATAAATTAAATAAAACACAATACATTTCACAACATCTTTTTTCTTTTAAATTAATTAAATAATAAAACACATAACATTTCACAACATCTTTATTCAAAAAATTAAATTTAATAAATAAAACACAATACATTTCACAACATCTTTATTAAAAAAAAATAAACTAAATAAAACACATAAATAAAACACAATACATTTCACAACATCTTTATTTAAAAAAATATAAACTAAATAAAACACAATACATTTCACAAGATCTTTATTAAACAAAATAAATTTAATAAAACACAATACATTTCACAACATCTTTATTCAAAAAATAAAATTTAAAAAAACCCAATACATTTCACAGGATCATTATTAAAAAAAAAAAATAAATTTAATAAAACACATTACATTTCACAACATCTTTATTTTTTTAAATAAATTAAATAAAACACAATACATTTCACAACATCTTTTTTCTTTTAAATTAATTAAATAATAAAACACATAACATTTCACAACATCTTTATTCAAAAAATTAAATTTAATAAATAAAACACAATACATTTCACAACATCTTTATTTAAAAAAAATAAACTAAATAAAACACATAAATAAAACACAATACATTTCACAACATCTTTATTTAAAAAAATATAAACTAAATAAAACACAATACATTTCACAAGATCTTTATTAAACAAAATAAATTAAATAAAACACAATACATTTCACAACATCTTTATTTAAAAAATTAAATTAAATAAAACACAATACATTTCACAACATCTTTATTTTTTTTAAATTAATTAAATAAAACACATTACATTTCACAACATCTTTATTCAAAAAATTAAATTTAATAAAACACAATACATTTCACAACATCTTTATTTAAAAAAAATAAACTAAATAAAACACAATACATTTCACAAGATCTTTATTAAACAAAATAAATTTAATAAAACACAATACATTTCACAACATCTTTATTTAAAAAATTAAATTAAAAAAAACACAATGCATTTCACAACATCTTTCTTTATTCAAAAAATAAAATTTAAAAAAACCCAATACATTTCACAGGATCATTATTAAAAAATAAAATAAAATTAAATAAAACACAATACATTTCACAAGATCTTTATTAAACACAATAAATTAGATAAAACAAAAACAATTATAGTTAATATTAGTCGAACTACCCCGAGATCCTACCTCTTCTCTCCAAAAACAATTCAACCTCCACCTAAAAAGCCTTTTAAATTCCAAAATTATCACATACCCAGTTTACAGAATCCTCGTTTCCTACTATTCCCCAGCCCCCCCGGTTTTATGGCCTTCCCAAAATCCATAAACCCAACAACCCCCTCCGTCCCGTTACATCTAACATCAATTCCCCTGCTAAATAACTTGGTAAATTCCTACTTCCATCCTTACAAGTCCTAAGCAGTAACAATCCAAAACTAATTTCAACTACGTGATCTATTGAGATCCCTCACTATACCTGATCATTACGTTCGCACCTCCTTCGATGTAGAATACCTATTTACAACATACCTTTAGATAAATCCCTCCTCATAATAGATAACAACTGGTCACGCATAGAACCCCATACCTCTCTCAACCGGTCCTCATACCTCCAATCCTTAAAACTTTTTTGTGAATCTGGCTACCTTACCTTCCTTGGACAGTTCTTTAACCAAATTTCTGGACTAGGCATGGGAAATCCCCTAGCTCCTGACCTCTCCAATATTGTCCTAAATGACCGTTAGGCTCTACATTTACAAGGCCTTATACCTACTTAGAACAATTAACAGCCGCAGAAATGAGATACCTGAGTAGAGTGGCTGGCCGAACCAGAAGAGTAGCGGGTGAAAAGAGGCAGCTGAAATAGTTTGACCACCTTTGTTTAATAGCTTATTTAAGTAAGAGAATTTCAAACGTGACAGCATACTTCTCGATGGCCAAAGGAGACAGTCTGAGCCCTCTGCTCTTCATCATATTTATGAATATAAAAAATAAATATGCAAGAGATGAAGAACAGCAAGTGTATCGATTGGTTATTGGGAAGACTCCAGAACAACTGGAAGCAGAATGGAACTTCGAGAAAGTAAAAGAAGAAGAAAATACTAACCTATGAGATAGGCAGGATTCCAAACCACCCATGAGGTTCTGCCTGTGGTTTCGTTACCCATTTTTTATAGTGGATGGTTCGCTTCACTGAATGCAGTAGCAGGAATGGCTGCCTGCTAATGCAATTAATGTAGCCCTATGAAACCACTGGCTGCTTCTTTCCTTGAAAACACAATTTCAGTTTTAAACATCGATCAAAAATTTGATAAATGCAGGATTGTGTTATCAGGAATTGAAGAGGTTACTAGGTTTGAGGGAATGAACTTTGTCATGAAAATACTGTTGACCACATCTTTATTAATATAATAATAAATTTAATAAAACACATGACATTTCACAACATCTTTATTCAAAAAATTAAATTAAATAAAACACAATACATTTCACAACATCTTAATTTAAATAAAACACATTACATTTCACAACATCTTTATTAAAAAAATTAAATAAAATAAAACACATTACATTTCACAACATCTTTATTTTTTTAAATAAATTAAATAAAACACAATACATTTCACAACATCTTTTTTCTTTTAAATTAATTAAATAATAAAACACATAACATTTCACAACATCTTTATTCAAAAAATTAAATTTAATAAATAAAACACAATACATTTCACAACATCTTTATTAAAAAAAAATAAACTAAATAAAACACATAAATAAAACACAATACATTTCACAACATCTTTATTTAAAAAAATATAAACTAAATAAAACACAATACATTTCACAAGATCTTTATTAAACAAAATAAATTTAATAAAACACAATACATTTCACAACATCTTTATTCAAAAAATAAAATTTAAAAAAACCCAATACATTTCACAGGATCATTATTAAAAAAAAAAAATAAATTTAATAAAACACATTACATTTCACAACATCTTTATTTTTTTAAATAAATTAAATAAAACACAATACATTTCACAACATCTTTTTTCTTTTAAATTAATTAAATAATAAAACACATAACATTTCACAACATCTTTATTCAAAAAATTAAATTTAATAAATAAAACACAATACATTTCACAACATCTTTATTTAAAAAAAATAAACTAAATAAAACACATAAATAAAACACAATACATTTCACAACATCTTTATTTAAAAAAATATAAACTAAATAAAACACAATACATTTCACAAGATCTTTATTAAACAAAATAAATTAAATAAAACACAATACATTTCACAACATCTTTATTTAAAAAATTAAATTAAATAAAACACAATACATTTCACAACATCTTTATTTTTTTTAAATTAATTAAATAAAACACATTACATTTCACAACATCTTTATTCAAAAAATTAAATTTAATAAAACACAATACATTTCACAACATCTTTATTTTAAAAAAATAAACTAAATAAAACACAATACATTTCACAAGATCTTTATTAAACAAAATAAATTTAATAAAACACAATACATTTCACAACATCTTTATTTAAAAAATTAAATTAAATAAAACACAATACATTTCACAACATCTTTCTTTATTCAAAAAATAAAATTTAAAAAAACCCAATACATTTCACAGGATCATTATTAAAAAAAAAAATAAAATTAAATAAAACACAATACATTTCACAAGATCTTTATTAAACACAATAAATTAGATAAAACAAAAACAATTATAGTTAATATTAGTCGAACTACCCCGAGATCCTACCTCTTCTCTCCAAAAACAATTCAACCTCCACCTAAAAAGCCTTTTAAATTCCAAAATTATCACATACCCAGTTTACAGAATCCTCGTTTCCTACTATTCCCCAGCCCCCCCGGTTTTATGGCCTTCCCAAAATCCATAAACCCAACAACCCCCTCCGTCCCGTTACATCTAACATCAATTCCCCAGCTAAATAACTTGGTAAATTCCTACTTCCATCCTTACAAGTCCTAAGCAGTAACAATCCAAAACTAATTTCAACTACGTGATCTATTGAGATCCCTCACTATACCTGATCATTACGTTCGCACCTCCTTTGATGTAGAATACCTATTTACCAACATACCTTTAGATAAATCCCTCCTCATAATAGATAACAACTGGTCACGCATAGAACCCCATACCTCTCTCAACCGGTCCTCATACCTCCAATCCTTAAAATTTTGTTGTGAATCTGGCTACCTTACCTTCCTTGGACAGTTCTTTAACCAAATTTCTGGACTAGGCATGGGAAATCCCCTAGCTCCTGACCTCTCCAATATTGTCCTAAATGACCGTTAGGCTCTACATTTACAAGGCCATATACCTACTTAGAACAATTAACAGCCGCAGAAATGAGATACCTGAGTAGAGTGGCTGGCCGAACCAGAAGAGTAGCGGGTGAAAAGAGGCAGCTGAAATAGTTTGACCACCTTTGTTTAATAGCTTATTTAAGTAAGAGAATTTCAAACGTGACAGCATACTTCTCGATGGCCAAAGGAGACAGTCTGAGCCCTCTGCTCTTCATCATATTTATGAATATAAAAAATAAATATGCAAGAGATGAAGAACAGCAAGTGTATCGATTGGTTATTGGGAAGACTCCAGAACAACTGGAAGCAGAATGGAACTTCGAGAAAGTAAAAGAAGAAGAAAATACTAACCTATGAGATAGGCAGGATTCCAAACCACCCATGAGGTTCTGCCTGTGGTTTCGTTACCCATTTTTTATAGTGGATGGTTCGCTTCACTGAATGCAGTAGCAGGAATGGCTGCCTGCTAATGCAATTAATGTAGCCCTATGAAACCACTGGACCTTGCTGCCCTACCACTGCCTGCTCACCCGTCCTGCTTCTTTCCTTGAAAACACAATTTCAGTTTTAAACATCGATCAAAAATTTAATAAATGCAGGATTGTGTTATCAGGAATTGAAGAGGTTACTAGGTTTGAGGGAATGAACTTTGTCATGAAAATACTGTTGACCCAATTTGAAATAATAAAGTTTAAAACCATTTCCTTTAATAATACGGAGATTATTTTATAATTCTTGCTCACATTTTCATTCATGTCTTTTCGCTGCTCCGGAAGTATAATGACGCATCTGTAAAATTGGCTTTTATGCATTGATGCACTCATGACTTTGATGTTTTGTACTTTTGTTTTTTGGAGTTTTATCATTATACTTTCGGACCCGCGAAATGATCTAAGACCTGGTATAAATTTTACAATATTATTTATATAACGAAACCCATTTTTTAAAAATTTGCACTTACACATTTGTGAAATAACGCATATACATATTTTTTTTTTTATGGGCAGGACATTTTTTTTTTCATTTTATTTATTGATATTTACAACTGTATTATCAGTGTTATGGGGATTGGAGGCTTAGTAAAATTATTTATATTCATAATAATAATAATATTTGTCGAACTAATTGAAATAATAAAGTTTAAAACCATTTCCTTTAATAATACGGAGATTATTTTATAATTCTTGCTCACATTTTCATTCATGTCTTTTCGCTGCTCCGGAAGTATAATGACGCATCTGTAAAATTGGCTTTTATGCATTGATGCAGTCATGACTTTGATGTTTTGTACTTTTGTTTTTTGGAGTTTTATCATAATACTTTCGGACCCGCGAAATGATCTAAGACCATAAGAACTGGTTTAATACTGACTTTATTCCCATCTTGATCCTCTATTTATAGTAGCTAACAGCTGTTCACAATGCCAGCTTGATATTAGCGACTATTCGATCATCATTGTTGTATTAACTTATATATATATATATATATATATATATGTGTGATTTTGTTTTTATGGAAACGAAATTTTTTTTTTTTAATTTATTTATTGATATTTACAACTGTATTAAAATAATACATCAAGTAAATGAGCGAGAGGAATTCGATGGCTTAGTGGAGCCCCAAAGTTCTACTCCGTAGGTCCAAATAGGTCGTATGATGGTCATGTAGATGAGTCTTTAGTAATTAATTGGGAGCTTAGAGCGTTTGTCTAGTAACTGTTGAAGTAGCCTGAAACGTCGAGCGGTTTCTTGTCTTTTCAGTCTCTTTATTCAAAAAATAAAATTTAAAAAAACCCAATACATTTCACAGGATCATTATTAAAAAAAAAATAAAATTAAATAAAACACAATACATTTCACAAGATCTTTATTAAACACAATGAATTAAATAAAACAAAAACAATTATAGTTAATATTAGTCGAACTACCCCGAGATCCTACCTCTTCTCTCCAAAAACAATTCAACCTCCACCTAAAAAGCCTTTTAAATTCCAAAATTATCACATACCCAGTTTACAGAATCCTCGTTTCCTACTATTCCCCAGCCCCCCCGGTTTTATGGCCTTCCCAAAATCCATAAACCCAACAACCCCCTCCGTCCCGTTACATCTAACATCAATTCCCCAGCTAAATAACTTGGTAAATTCCTACTTCCATCCTTACAAGTCCTAAGCTTGGCTTAGCCTTGTGGAGCCCCAAAGTTCTACTCCGTAGGTCCAAATAGGTCGTATGATGGTCATGTAGATGAGTCTTTAGTAATTAATTGGGAGCTTAGAGCGTTTGTCTAGTAACTGTTGAAGTAGCCTGAAACGTCGAGCGGTTTCTTGTCTTTTCAGTCTCGTATGAGGATTCCAGGTTAATCGTTTGTCAAGATGCAACCCTAAGTATCGGATCTGTTCTACAGGCATAAGTGGGATGTTATTAAAGGATACTGAAGGGCAGGAAGTCATTGGTTTACGACGTAAGGTAAAAGTGATTTGATGCGATTTTCTAGAGTTTATTATAATTCTCCAGTTTTGACACCATTCTTCAAGATCAGTGATATGGGATTGGAGGCTTTGGGATAGAATAATTGGATTGGTGTTGACTTATAATACACATGTATCATCAGCATACGTGGTAAGGATAGTATTAGGATGATTTGGGCCTTGAGGAACACCCGCAGATTGGGAAAAGAGTGATAAATAGACATTATTATGATTTACTTGGAAAGTTCTGTTTGTGAGATAGGATTGAAGGATGAGAAAGTAGGTAGGCGGTAGGAATTGACGGAGTTTGTAGAGTAATCCCGCATGCCAGACTCGGTCAAAAGCCATTTCCACATCATGAAATACGCCCGAACAATATGGATTGTGATGAGGTCGTGCCCAGGAGATTTGCGGGAAGGTAATCTGTGAATAATGTTGGATATTTCTGTAGGATGGAATGCTTTGGGTAGAAGGAACATATGGAGGCGAACATCTATCGCTTGTTTTATATATTCAATATGAGTTGGGTTAATGATATCAGGATGTGGATGAAAGACTTTGGAAAGGTATTGACCAAATAACTGTGATTTTTCTCCGTCAGATCTTGTCCAGTTATTTGATTCAGTAAGTAGTGGATGGGTTAAATTCTTTGAACTTTAGGAGTTTTTTGGTGGTCATCCACAATTTTTTGTCAGTCGTTGTGAGATATTCAGTCCAGGTAATTAAATTTTGAGTTTTGAACTTCTTGATTTCTGCTTTTAATTTGTTAGTTAATTTTGTATAGGTAGTTTTATCTGCTGGATATCGAGTTCTATGCCACTTCGATCTTACTCTGCGTTATTCTCTCAATAAGATACGAATATGCTGTGGCAAATCAGTATGTTGATAGCTATTAATTGTATGATTTGAGGTGTTATCATGTAAACTGCTTCTGATTGATGTTGTAAGTTTTTATATGGCTGTATCAATGTCTTGTTTTGTCTTAAGTGAAATTTTAAAGTCCAGTTTGTCCTCCAAGTCATAACAAAAATCGTCCCAGTTGACACGTCCTGTAATCAATGTGGGAGGGGAAGGCTTGGGAGCGAAACTTGAGTGCAAGAAAAGGAGAACTGGACTGTGATCAGATGAAAGGTCGTCCAAGGATTCAATATTGGCTTGTGGGGGAAAAATTTGGGATGTAACAAATATGTCAAGGATGTCCGGGACGTTTTTAAGGGATGTAGGCCAATAGGTAGGATTTGCTGGGGCAAGGATAGAGTAGCTCTTTGAGGATGTGAGAGAAGATAGAATATTTCCACGGGAGTTGGATGCTCGACAACCCCATCGTTGGTGTTTAGCATTGTAGTCTCCTCCAGCAATGAAGCGCGGTCCAAGGGATTGGAATAAGGAATCAAGGAGGTAATAAGGAAGAGAATTGCCAGGAAGACAGTATACAGCTGAAAATGTGACAATAGAAAAATCTAGCCGGAATACTGTTCCTCAATTTTCGAATATTTAACGGTTTTTTTGTTTCATTATACAATGACTGTTTATATTGTTGGAAATATGAACAATGTAAATTGATAAAAAGAAGGACATCATACATAAATATAACCGTAAAATATGTCTGTGCATGATCTCCAAATTATATTTATTATAAGAAGCGAGGGAATGGTTGACTGGAGAGTAGACGTAAGGAAGAAAATAGTTGGGGGTGCAGTCAAATGAAAACACTAAATTAAGTGGTTGCTTATTTAATTATGTGCCGACGTTTCGACCCACTTTGTGGGTCATCTTCAGGGCTGAGAAAGAAAAACAGACAAAATACAATGAATACAATAAAAATACATTGAGGACTAAGTATATGATAAATGAGAGGCAGCTGAAATAGTTTGACCACCTTTGTTTAATAGCTTATTTAAGTAAGAGAATTTCAAAAGTGACAGCATACTTCTCGATGGCCAAAGGAGACAGTCTGAGCCCTCTGCTCTTCATCATATTTATGAACTAATTTCAACTACGTGATCTATTGAGATCCCTCACTATACCTGATCATTACGTTCGCACCTCCTTTGATGTAGAATACCTATTTACCAACATACCTTTAGATAAATCCCTCCTCATAATAGATAACAACTGGTCACGCATAGAACCCCATACCTCTCTCAACCGGTCCTCATACCTCCAATCCTTAAAACTTTGTTGTGAATCTGGCTACCTTACCTTCCTTGGACAGTTCTTTAACCAAATTTCTGGACTAGGCATGGGAAATCCCCTAGCTCCTGACCTCTCCAATATTGTCCTAAATGACCGTTAGGCTCTACATTTACAAGGCCATATACCTACTTAGAACAATAACAGCCGCAGAAATGAGATACCTGAGTAGAGTGGCTGGCCGAACCAGAAGAGTAGCGGGTGAAAAGAGGCAGCTGAAATAGTTTGACCACCTTTGTTTAATAGCTTATTTAAGTAAGAGAATTTCAAAAGTGACAGCATACTTCTCGATGGCCAAAGGAGACAGTCTGAGCCCTCTGCTCTTCATCATATTTATGAATATAAAAAATAAATATGCAAGAGAAGAACAGCAAGTGTATCGATTGGTTATTGGGAAGACTCCAGAACAACTCGAAGCAGAATGGAACTTCGAGAAAGTAAAAGAAGAAGAAAATACTAACCTATGAGATAGGCAGGATTCCAAACCACCCATGAGGTTCTGCCTGTGGTTTCGTTACCCATTTTTTATAGTGGATGGTTCGCTTCACTGAATGCAGTAGCAGGAATGGCTGCCTGCTAATGCAATTAATGTAGACCTATGAAACCACTGGCTGCTTCTTTCCTTGAAAACACAATTTCAGTTTTAAACATCGATCAAAAATTTGATAAATGCAGGATTGTGTTATCAGGAATTGAAGAGGTTACTAGGTTTGAGGGAATGAACTTTGTCATGAAAATACTGTTGACCACAACATCTTTATTAATATAATAATAAATTTAATAAAACACATGACATTTCACAACATCTTTATTCAAAAAATTAAATTAAATAAAACACAATACATTTCACAACATCTTAATTTAAATAAAACACAATAAATGCATTTCACAAGATCTTTATTTAAAAAATTAAATTAAATAAAACACAATACATTTCACAACATCTTTATTCAAGATATAAAATTAAATAAAACCCAATCAATACATTTCACAGGATCTTTATTTAAAAAAAAATAAAATTAAATAAAACACAATAATACATTTCACAAGATCTTTATTAAACAAAATAAATTAAATAAAACACATTACATTTCACAACATCTTTATTCAAAAAATTAAATATAATAAAACACAATACATTTCACAACATCTTTATTAAAAAAAAAAAATAAACTAAATAAAACACAATACATTTCACAACATTTTTATTTTAAAAAAAATAAACTAAATAAAAGACAATACATTTCACAATATCTTTATTAAACAAAATAAATTAAATAAAACACAATACATTTCACAACATCTTTATTTAAAAAATTAAATTAAATAAAACACAACACATTTCACAACATCTTTATTCAAAATAGAAAATTAAATAAAACCCAATACATTTCAAGATCTTTATTAAACAAAATAAATTAAATAAAACAAAAACAATTATAGTTAACTTCCCAATTATAGTTAATATTAGTCGAACTAAAGCTCTTCATTAAATAGTTTGTCTTTTTCAATTTTGGCAGGAAGTGTAGATTCTTGATATTTTCAAATAATTGTTGTTATAGATTTATACATACGTAAAATTATTTATATTCATAATAATAATATTAGTCGAACTAAAGGTCTTTCTTCATTATATAGTTTGTTTTTTTCAATTTTGACACGAAGTGTAGATTCTTGATATTTTCAAATAATTGTTGTTATCGATTAATTAATACGTAAAATTATTTATGTTCATAATAATAATAATTAATATTAGTCGTACTAAAGGTCATCAATTAATAGTATTTTTTTTTTTCAATTTTGACACGAAGTGCAGGTTCTTGATATTTTAAAATAATTGTTGTTATCGATTTATTAATACGTAAAATTATTCATATTCATAATAATAATAATATTAGTCGAACTAAAGGTCTTCATTAAATAGTTTGTTTTTTTTATTTTGACACGAAGTGTAGATAGATTCTTGATATTTCCAAATAATTGTTGTTATCGATTTATTAATACGTAAAATTATTTATATTCATAATAATAATAATAATATTAGTCGAACTAAAGGTCTTCATTAAATAGTTTGTTTTTTTCATTTTGACCCGAAGTGTAGATTCTGGATATTTTCCAATAATTGTTGTTATCGATTTATTAATACGTAAAATTATTTATATTCATAATAATAATAATATTAGTCGAACTAAAGGTCTTCGACCTTCTAAAGGAAGCAGAATGGAACTTCGAGGAAGTAAAAAAAAAAAGAAAATACTAACCTATGAGATAGGCAGGATTCCAAACCACCCATGAGGTTCTGCCTGTGGTTTCGTTACCCATTTTTTATAGTGGATGGTTCGCTTCACTGAATGCAGTAGCAGGAATGGCTGCCTGCTAATGCAATTAATGTAGCCCTATGAAACCACTGGCTGCTTCTTTCCTTGAAAACACAATTTCAGTTTTAAACATCGATCAAAAATTTGATAAATGCAGGATTGTGTTATCAGGAATTGAAGAGGTTACTAGGGTTGGCTGGTAAAACAAACGGATTCTTTTCAGATACATTTAAATTTGTCCAATGGTAATTTTTTTTTAACTTGAGACTGGTCTATTTGGTAGGTATATCAAAGAATTTTTGTGAATTGAGCAAATCTATGAATATACAGTGGATCAAAAAAGTGTTGGCACACCCTCATTTTCCTGAATCATGGAAAGAAAAAGTCTGATATAAAATCATTTGATTGGAAATGATAAGTCAAAAAAGTAGTGGCTCGCCCAGACATACAATACCAGGATGTAATTTTTTTGTAGCTCCTGTGTCTATGAGCTTCTGGAGTATCTCGAGAGGTGGGGGATTAGTGCATTATTACGAACAAACCTAGTCTGAAGATTACAACTTGTTCCTTTCGATTGAGTTTGTGATTGTTTCTATTTATGTGGGTGGTTGTTATTCCTGTTATTTATAGCGGGTTCGGTCTCCAATGTTGATTTCATTTATGTTTACATTACTTGTTCCGGTGGCTGCTCCGAACTGTGACTTGAGTCTAAAAAATGATTTCCTTTTCTCTTGCCTCTTTTTCCTACTGGCTCCAATATTTCAGTTATTGGGTTATTATTGCATCTTTTTCATCTTCTTCACCTGCATGGTGAACGCGGTTTGATACTGTTCTCATAGATATTGTGCAATTCAATAAAATAATTTAAAAAAAATACTATTTATTAGAAAGCCAACGTTTCGAATTATTTTATTATTTTCACACATATAAAACCGTGAAAATATGTAATACCGTTGGGTGTAAATATGGAATAATGTTGAGCAAATTTATGGATATTTTATCTTTCATTGCAAGCTATGATTCTTTTCAGATACACTTAAATTTGTCCAATGGTAATTGTTTTTAATTTGAGACTGGTCTGTTTGGTACAGCGCTGTTTACACATCACTCATTAATCGGTGAGTCAGTTCACACACACGTGTTAAGTGCCGAAAACAAGATTTTACATGAGTCAACTTTGATAATAATTTAACACAACAAATCGCTGCTCCGGAAGTATAATGATCTGCTCCGGAATGCATTGATGCACTCATGACTTTGATATTTGTGAATCGACATAATTGTACAAAATTCGCAACGAGAGGGAAGTTCCGCCGTTATAACCTGCATGCTTATTTACTTTTCCCTCTTGCAGAATAACGTTCATTGTTCAGTTGTGATTTGTACTTTTGTTTTTTGGAGATTTATCATTATACTTTCGGACCCGCGAAATGACATAAGACCTCCTAGAAAAAATATGACAATATTATTTATATTACGAAACCCATTTTTAAAAAATTTGCACTTACACATTTGTGGAATAACGCATCGACATATGTGTGGATTTTTTTTCGAAAAAAAAATTAGAAAAGTGTGGATTACTTTTGTTTTAAATCTCGTTTATTGAAATAAGTATTTGCAATTGTGTGAATTAATTTCTAAGGAAGAAACGACTCACACAAGAACTGGTTTAATACTGACTTTATTCCCATCTTGATCCTCTATTTATAGTAGCTAACAGCTGTTCACAATGCCAGCTTGATATTAGCGACTATTCGATCATCATAGTTGTATTAACTTATTTATACTTAATACATTTTATGTTTGAGCAACCTCGAAATAGTTATTGGACCTTTCGATGAGAGCTCCGAAATGGATGAGGAAAATAAATTTCTGATTCAATTATACCAGATCGCATGTCATTTTGAATGTAACCTTTTATTAAACTAATAATATAAATCAATTTTCATAAATTAAATAACTAATAATTTTGAGAATGAAAAACAATTAATTAAATTAAAGAACAATTTAAACGCTTTTATAATGAGAAATGAAGTTACTAATATTAACTAAATTATCAACAACTAATTAATAACAAAAAGAAAACAAATATTATTTAATCTTACGATAGTAAATTTAACTCTATTAAATTACAAATAAAATCTATTACAAAATAATGAATGTTTATGCGGTTTTCTGATTGCAATGATATAATAATGAAAACTCTTATCTGTCTGTCGAAGTAGTTTCAGTAGATGGTAGATTCTCGGCAGGGCGAGCTGGATGTTGAGACGACAGAGGATTTTCGTCGGCAGGGCGAGCGAAGATGGTGAAACAATAGAGGTTGAGATGATCTACTGGGTCAATTCGAATTGGTCGAATAGATGACTTAGTTTAAACTAATTACACCTGCAGGTGGGCAGCAAATTAGTATCAAAATTCAACTTTGGGCTTCTAGAGAGCATACGATGTGCACGGCTAAGGGCTCGCGTCAACACTGTCTTAAAATTCACAAAAACAACTTTGGGCTCCTAAAGAGCATAGGATGTGCAAGGCTATGGGCTCGCATCAACACTGTCTTAAAATGCACAAAACAACTTTGGGCTCCTAAAGAGCATACGGTGTGCACGGCTAAGGGCTCGCGTCAACACTGTCTTCAAATTTACAAAACACAACTTTGGGCTCCTCTAGAGCATACGATGTGCACGGCTAAGGGCTCGCGTCAACACTCACTCGCTCGGACTCGCCGGAGCGAACAAAAGCCGATCGACTCTCTTTTGTTTTTCTCTCTTCACTTTTATAACATATGTTTTCACACTTACTACAAATATTACACTTATATCTAAACCAAATAAAATTACCTTTTAAATTATTCTAAACAATTATGAAATTAAACGTTTAAATTATTATATTAAATAAAATGTGAAAATTAAGTAAAAAAATGCTCTTTCTTTTACGAAAACAATTATTTAATTTTTATGATTGTCTGTCGCGCCAGACTCATAAAAAAGTCCTTGGCCTGCTCAACCGCTCTACCCCAATCGTCCCGATCGCCTGCTCGAGTGATGGAGACCTTACACAGCCTCAGATCTTCACAGACGGCATCCTTCCATCTAGCTCTGGGCCTTCCTCGAGGTCTTACTCCATCCGGATTTCCTTTATACAGCTTTTTAGCTGTTCTTTCTTCGCCCATCCTATATAAGTGGCCCAGCCACTTGATGCGTTGCCTCCTGATGAAGCTCGATATCATTAGGTCTCCATATAACTCACTTAGCTCCTTGTTCCTTCTGATCCTGAGTTGGTCGTTTTCCCGAACTGGGCCGAATATTTGCCGAAGAACTCTTCTTTCGAATCTATTCAGCTTTTCCACGCTGGATTTATTCAGTGTGAGGGTTTCGCCAGCGTATGTCACTACTGGCCTAATCACGGTTTTATATATCATCAGCTTGGACTTTAGGCTAAGGAGCTTACTTCTCAGGAGCTTTGACACTCCAAAACATGCTTTATTGCCTAATACTATCCTGGCTCTGATTTCCTCCTCCTCATCCAAATTCTCATTTATACGGCTTCCTAAATACTGGAAACTTGACACTCGTTGGAAAGTGTGTCTTCCAAACGTGTAGCTATGAGGTGGTCGGTTTTGTTTACTATTCTTTATTACCATTATCTTGGTTTTCTCCTCATTCACCTGCAACCCCATTTTTCCAGCTTCCACTTCCAGCCTCTCGAAAGCTTCTTTTAAGATTATCAGCGATCTTCCTACTAATACAAGGTCATCAGCATATGCAAGGATACCTAGACTCCGGTTAAAGATGGTTCCCTCCATCAGTAATCCTGCCCTTTTAATGACACTTTGCATTACAATATTGAATAGTAGAGGTGCCAGCGAGTCTCCCTGCCTAAGTCCTGTACTAATCCCAAATTTTTCTGTAATTGAGCCATTTACCCTTACGCTGCAAACTGTGTTTTCCATCGTGCTCATTACCAGACGCACCAACTTGGATGGGATCCGCATTTCGCTCATAGCTCTGAAAAGCTCATTCCTGGATATTGTATCATAGGCCGTCCTGAAATCTATGAACAGCATCCACAATGTATTATTGTACTCCTTCATTTTTTCACACATCTGTTTGAGGGAAAAAATCTGATCTATAGTAGATCTGTTAGGTCTAAAGCCTCCTTGGTATTCTCCAATATTTCTCTCAACATAGGGCAATAGGCGATTATACAGAGCTATCGAGAATATCTTATAGGCTGTATTCAGTAGGCTTATCCCTCTGTAATTTTTACATTCTGTGGAGTCTCCTTTCTTTTTGTAGACAGGCACTATAATAGCTTCTTTCCAGTCTTTCGGGATCTGTTCCTCTTCCCATATTTGAGCAATTAGTTCCTGCAGCTCTTTAGTTAGCGCACTGCCAGCTGCCTTCAGGAACTCAGCAGGTATGCCATCTGATCCAGGTGACTTGTTATTTCTTAGCTTCATAACAATATCTTCTATATCCTCTCCATCCGGTGGTACTGCTTCGTCTTGGCTGTCATACGAGTCACATTCCAAAACACTTATTTGTTCCTCTGTCTGGCTTAGTAGTCCTTGGAAATAATTCCTCCATCTCACTTGGACGTCCGTCTCCAGCACCAGTAGTTTCCCCTCCTCATTTTTCACCATGCTCCTTCTAGAGCAGTAACTGGTTTTACACGCCTCCACTCCTTTAAAAAATTTTTTGGTATCATTCATCCTGGTACTCTTTCTTGTTATTTCTTGTGCTTATACTCAGGTATTTTAATCTTTTTTCATTTCGTCTTCGAATCGCCTCTTTACATTCTTCATCAAACCATATATTTCGCGATGGTTTCTTGTCCATCTTGCAGTATTCGCTCGCGGTCCCTATTATAATTTCTTTAATATGATTCCAATGCGCATTCACTTCCCATCCATCTTCTACTACCGGCGTATTTTTGATTCCTTCCTCTACTCTAAGGTAAAAACATCTTTGTATTTGCTCATCTTTTATCGTTTCCTTGGACCATTTGTTGACCTTAGGTTTAATCATCCCCTTTTTGAAGGGAGACGTTTTGAGCAATACTTTCATGATAACGAGGAAGTGGTCGGAGTTGACATCCGGGCCTCTAAAAGATCTCACATCTTGGATATTATTGAAATACGAATTATTAACAAGGATATGATCAATTTGAGTAAAAGCGCCATTGGGTGAATGCCATGTATGCTTGTGTTTATCTTTATGAGCGAATACTGTGCTCATAACTACTAGCGAGTTTGATATTGCGAAGTTGATCATTCTTTCTCCGTTTGTCATTTGATTTGTTATGGAGACTATTCATTCCAATTGTCGGTATGAACTCTGATTCTTTGCCTACTTGGGCATTAAAGTCTCCCATAACAATCTTCACATCACCAGAGGGGCAACTTCTCACGATTCTGTCCAGATCTTCATAGAAAACTTCTTTTTCTTCATCGTTCTTTTCCTCTGTTGGGGCGTGTATATTTATCACTGAAAAATGTCCGGTCCTTCCTCTCAATCTCAGAGTGCATATTCTTCCACTGATTGGTTGAAAATCAACTACGGCTGATTGTAATCTCTTACCAATCAGAAATGCTGTCCCGAACTCATGTTTTTCCTTACTTCCACTATAGTAGATAGTTGCTTCTTTTCTTTTGAGAGCACCGGTACCAGTCCAACGTACCTCCTGAATTGCAGCGAGGTCAACTTTCATTCGGGTCAGTTGTTCTACCAACTCTTGCATAGCTCCAGGTCTAAAAAGGGTCCTCACATTCCATGTTCCAAATCTATAAGCCGTGTTCCATTTTCCAGGTCTTTTCCGTAAATCAGTCCGACATCCGAGGCTTAGTTGTTGAGTTCTTTTAACCAGGTTATTGTTTTTTGACAAAAGGGGGGTGGTCGGCCCCTCCTTTCAACCCTCCTGCTTTATCCGGGCTTGGGACCGGCAATGGAGTCTAGTTAACTAACCCCATAGGCGCAGTTAATTATATTATACATTGTTGTATATATATATATATATATATATATATATATATATATATATATATATATATATGTATGTGATTTTGTTTTTATGGAAACGAAATTTTTTTTTTTAATTTATTTATTTATTAAATAAAACACAATAAATGCATTTCACAAGATCTTTATTTAAAAAATTAAATTAAATAAAACACAATACATTTCACAACATCTTTATTCAAAATATAAAATTAAATAAAACCCAATCAATACATTTCACAGGATCTTTATTTAAAAAAAAATAAAATTAAATAAAACACAATAATACATTTCACAAGATCTTTATTAAACAAAATAAATTAAATAAAACACATTACATTTCACAACATCTTTATTCAAAAAATTAAATATAATAAAACACAATACATTTCACAACATCTTTATTAAAAAAAAAAAATAAACTAAATAAAACACAATACATTTCACAACATCTTTATTTTAAAAAAAAATAAACTAAATAAAAGACAATACATTTCACAACATCTTTATTAAACAAAATAAATTAAATAAAACACAATACATTTCACAACATCTTTATTTAAAAAATTAAATTAAATAAAACACAACACATTTCACAACATCTTTATTCAAAATAGAAAATTAAATAAAACCCAATACATTTCAAGATCTTTATTAAACAAAATAAATTAAATAAAACAAAAACAATTATAGTTAACTTCCCAATTATAGTTAATATTAGTCGAACTAAAGCTCTTCATTAAATAGTTTGTCTTTTTCAATTTTGGCAGGAAGTGTAGATTCTTGATATTTTCAAATAATTGTTGTTATAGATTTATACATACGTAAAATTATTTATATTCATAATAATAATATTAGTCGAACTAAAGCTCTTCATTAAATAGTTTGTCTTTTTCAATTTTGGCAGGAAGTGTAGATTCTTGATATTTTCAAATAATTGTTGTTATAGATTTATACATACGTAAAATTATTTATATTCATAATAATAATATTAGTCGAACTAAAGGTCTTTCTTCATTATATAGTTTGTTTTTTTCAATTTTGACACGAAGTGTAGATTCTTGATATTTTCAAATAATTGTTGTTATCGATTAATTAATACGTAAAATTATTTATGTTCATAATAATAATAATTAATATTAGTCGTACTAAAGGTCATCAATTAATAGTATTTTTTTTTTTCAATTTTGACACGAAGTGCAGGTTCTTGATATTTTAAAATAATTGTTGTTATCGATTTATTAATACGTAAAATTATTCATATTCATAATAATAATAATATTAGTCGAACTAAAGGTCTTCATTAAATAGTTTGTTTTTTTTATTTTGACACGAAGTGTAGATAGATTCTTGATATTTCCAAATAATTGTTGTTATCGATTTATTAATACGTAAAATTATTTATATTCATAATAATAATAATAATATTAGTCGAACTAAAGGTCTTCATTAAATAGTTTGTTTTTTTCATTTTGACCCGAAGTGTAGATTCTGGATATTTTCCAATAATTGTTGTTATCGATTTATTAATACGTAAAATTATTTATATTCATAATAATAATAATATTAGTCGAACTAAAGGTCTTCGACCTTCTAAAGGAAGCAGAATGGAACTTCGAGGAAGTAAAAAAAAAAAGAAAATACTAACCTATGAGATAGGCAGGATTCCAAACCACCCATGAGGTTCTGCCTGTGGTTTCGTTACCCATTTTTTATAGTGGATGGTTCGCTTCACTGAATGCAGTAGCAGGAATGGCTGCCTGCTAATGCAATTAATGTAGCCCTATGAAACCACTGGCTGCTTCTTTCCTTGAAAACACAATTTCAGTTTTAAACATCGATCAAAAATTTAATAAATGCAGGATTGTGTTATCAGGAATTGAAGAGGTTACTAGGGTTGGCTGGTAAAACAAACGGATTCTTTTCAGATACATTTAAATTTGTCCAATGGTAATTTTTTTTTAACTTGAGACTGGTCTATTTGGTAGGTATATCAAAGAATTTTTGTGAATTGAGCAAATCTATGAATATACAGTGGATCAAAAAAGTGTTGGCACACCCTCATTTTCCTGAATCATGGAAAGAAAAAGTCTGATATAAAATCATTTGATTGGAAATGATAAGTCAAAAAAGTAGTGGCTCGCCCAGACATACAATACCAGGATGTAATTTTTTTGTAGCTCCTGTGTCTATGAGCTTCTGGAGTATCTCGAGAGGTGGGGGATTAGTGCATTATTACGAACAAACCTAGTCTGAAGATTACAACTTGTTCCTTTCGATTGAGTTTGTGATTGTTTCTATTTATGTGGGTGGTTGTTATTCCTGTTATTTATAGCGGGTTCGGTCTCCAATGTTGATTTCATTTATGTTTACATTACTTGTTCCGGTGGCTGCTCCGAACTGTGACTTGAGTCTAAAAAATGATTTCCTTTTCTCTTGCCTCTTTTTCCTACTGGCTCCAATATTTCAGTTATTGGGTTATTATTGCATCTTTTTCATCTTCTTCACCTGCATGGTGAACGCGGTTTGATACTGTTCTCATAGATATTGTGCAATTCAATAAAATAATTTAAAAAAAATACTATTTATTAGAAAGCCAACGTTTCGAATTATTTTATTATTTTCACACATATAAAACCGTGAAAATATGTAATACCGTTGGGTGTAAATATGGAATAATGTTGAGCAAATTTATGGATATTTTATCTTTCATTGCAAGCTATGATTCTTTTCAGATACACTTAAATTTGTCCAATGGTAATTGTTTTTAATTTGAGACTGGTCTGTTTGGTACAGCGCTGTTTACACATCACTCATTAATCGGTGAGTCAGTTCACACACACGTGTTAAGTGCCGAAAACAAGATTTTACATGAGTCAACTTTGATAATAATTTAACACAACAAATCGCTGCTCCGGAAGTATAATGATCTGCTCCGGAATGCATTGATGCACTCATGACTTTGATATTTGTGAATCGACATAATTGTACAAAATTCGCAACGAGAGGGAAGTTCCGCCGTTATAACCTGCATGCTTATTTACTTTTCCCTCTTGCAGAATAACGTTCATTGTTCAGTTGTGATTTGTACTTTTGTTTTTTGGAGATTTATCATTATACTTTCGGACCCGCGAAATGACATAAGACCTCCTAGAAAAAATATGACAATATTATTTATATTACGAAACCCATTTTTAAAAAATTTGCACTTACACATTTGTGGAATAACGCATCGACATATGTGTGGATTTTTTTTCGAAAAAAAAATTAGAAAAGTGTGGATTACTTTTGTTTTAAATCTCGTTTATTGAAATAAGTATTTGCAATTGTGTGAATTAATTTCTAAGGAAGAAACGACTCACACAAGAACTGGTTTAATACTGACTTTATTCCCATCTTGATCCTCTATTTATAGTAGCTAACAGCTGTTCACAATGCCAGCTTGATATTAGCGACTATTCGATCATCATAGTTGTATTAACTTATTTATACTTAATACATTTTATGTTTGAGCAACCTCGAAATAGTTATTGGACCTTTCGATGAGAGCTCCGAAATGGATGAGGAAAATAAATTTCTGATTCAATTATACCAGATCGCATGTCATTTTGAATGTAACCTTTTATTAAACTAATAATATAAATCAATTTTCATAAATTAAATAACTAATAATTTTGAGAATGAAAAACAATTAATTAAATTAAAGAACAATTTAAACGCTTTTATAATGAGAAATGAAGTTACTAATATTAACTAAATTATCAACAACTAATTAATAACAAAAAGAAAACAAATATTATTTAATCTTACGATAGTAAATTTAACTCTATTAAATTACAAATAAAATCTATTACAAAATAATGAATGTTTATGCGGTTTTCTGATTGCAATGATATAATAATGAAAACTCTTATCTGTCTGTCGAAGTAGTTTCAGTAGATGGTAGATTCTCGGCAGGGCGAGCTGGATGTTGAGACGACAGAGGATTTTCGTCGGCAGGGCGAGCGAAGATGGTGAAACAATAGAGGTTGAGATGATCTACTGGGTCAATTCGAATTGGTCGAATAGATGACTTAGTTTAAACTAATTACACCTGCAGGTGGGCAGCAAATTAGTATCAAAATTCAACTTTGGGCTTCTAGAGAGCATACGATGTGCACGGCTAAGGGCTCGCGTCAACACTGTCTTAAAATTCACAAAAACAACTTTGGGCTCCTAAAGAGCATAGGATGTGCAAGGCTATGGGCTCGCATCAACACTGTCTTAAAATGCACAAAACAACTTTGGGCTCCTAAAGAGCATACGGTGTGCACGGCTAAGGGCTCGCGTCAACACTGTCTTCAAATTTACAAAACACAACTTTGGGCTCCTCTAGAGCATACGATGTGCACGGCTAAGGGCTCGCGTCAACACTCACTCGCTCGGACTCGCCGGAGCGAACAAAAGCCGATCGACTCTCTTTTGTTTTTCTCTCTTCACTTTTATAACATATGTTTTCACACTTACTACAAATATTACACTTATATCTAAACCAAATAAAATTACCTTTTAAATTATTCTAAACAATTATGAAATTAAACGTTTAAATTATTATATTAAATAAAATGTGAAAATTAAGTAAAAAAATGCTCTTTCTTTTACGAAAACAATTATTTAATTTTTATGATTGTCTGTCGCGCCAGACTCATAAAAAAGTCCTTGGCCTGCTCAACCGCTCTACCCCAATCGTCCCGATCGCCTGCTCGAGTGATGGAGACCTTACACAGCCTCAGATCTTCACAGACGGCATCCTTCCATCTAGCTCTGGGCCTTCCTCGAGGTCTTACTCCATCCGGATTTCCTTTATACAGCTTTTTAGCTGTTCTTTCTTCGCCCATCCTATATAAGTGGCCCAGCCACTTGATGCGTTGCCTCCTGATGAAGCTCGATATCATTAGGTCTCCATATAACTCACTTAGCTCCTTGTTCCTTCTGATCCTGAGTTGGTCGTTTTCCCGAACTGGGCCGAATATTTGCCGAAGAACTCTTCTTTCGAATCTATTCAGCTTTTCCACGCTGGATTTATTCAGTGTGAGGGTTTCGCCAGCGTATGTCACTACTGGCCTAATCACGGTTTTATATATCATCAGCTTGGACTTTAGGCTAAGGAGCTTACTTCTCAGGAGCTTTGACACTCCAAAACATGCTTTATTACCTAATACTATCCTGGCTCTGATTTCCTCCTCCTCATCCAAATTCTCATTTATACGGCTTCCTAAATACTGGAAACTTGACACTCATTGGAAAGTGTGTCTTCCAAAGGTGTAGCTATGAGGTGGTCGGTTTTGTTTACTATTCTTTATTACCATTATCTTGGTTTTCTCCTCATTCACCTGCAACCCCATTTTTCCAGCTTCCACTTCCAGCCTCTCGAAAGCTTCTTTTAAGATTATCAGCGATCTTCCTACTAATACAAGGTCATCAGCATATGCAAGGATACCTAGACTACGGTTAAAGATGGTTCCCTCCATCAGTAATCCTGCCCTTTTAATGACACTTTGCATTACAATATTGAATAGTAGAGATGCCAGCGAGTCTCCCTGCCTAAGTCCTGTACTAATCCCAAATTTTTCTGTAATTGAGCCATTTACCCTTACGCTGCAAACTGTGTTTTCCATCGTGCTCATTACCAGACGCACCAACTTGGATGGGATCCGCATTTCGCTCATAGCTCTGAAAAGCTCATTCCTGGATATTGTATCATAGGCCGTCCTGAAATCTATGAACAGCATCCACAATGTATTATTGTACTCCTTCATTTTTTCACACATCTGTTTGAGGGAAAAAATCTGATCTATAGTAGATCTGTTAGGTCTAAAGCCTCCTTGGTATTCTCCAATATTTCTCTCAACATAGGGCAATAGGCGATTATACAGAGCTATCGAGAATATCTTATAGGCTGTATTCAGTAGGCTTATCCCTCTGTAATTTTTACATTCTGTGGAGTCTCCTTTCTTTTTGTAGACAGGCACTATAATAGCTTCTTTCCAGTCTTTCGGGATCTGTTCCTCTTCCCATATTTGAGCAATTAGTTCCTGCAGCTCTTTAGTTAGCGCACTGCCAGCTGCCTTCAGGAACTCAGCAGGTATGCCATCTGATCCAGGTGACTTGTTATTTCTTAGCTTCATAACAATATCTTCTATATCCTCTCCATCCGGTGGTACTGCTTCGTCTTGGCTGTCATACGAGTCACATTCCAAAACACTTATTTGTTCCTCTGTCTGGCTTAGTAGTCCTTGGAAATAATTCCTCCATCTCACTTGGACGTCCGTCTCCAGCACCAGTAGTTTCCCCTCCTCATTTTTCACCATGCTCCTTCTAGAGCAGTAACTGGTTTTACACGCCTCCACTCCTTTAAAAAATTTTTTGGTATCATTCATCCTGGTACTCTTTCTTGTTATTTCTTGTGCTTATACTCAGGTATTTTAATCTTTTTTCATTTCGTCTTCGAATCGCCTCTTTACATTCTTCATCAAACCATATATTTCGCGATGGTTTCTTGTCCATCTTGCAGTATTCGCTCGCGGTCCCTATTATAATTTCTTTAATATGATTCCAATGCGCATTCACTTCCCATCCATCTTCTACTACCGGCGTATTTTTGATTCCTTCCTCTACTCTAAGGTAAAAACATCTTTGTATTTGCTCATCTTTTATCGTTTCCTTGGACCATTTGTTGACCTTAGGTTTAATCATCCCCTTTTTGAAGGGAGACGTTTTGAGCAATACTTTCATGATAACGAGGAAGTGGTCGGAGTTGACATCCGGGCCTCTAAAAGATCTCACATCTTGGATATTATTGAAATACGAATTATTAACAAGGATATGATCAATTTGAGTAAAAGCGCCATTGGGTGAATGCCATGTATGCTTGTGTTTATCTTTATGAGCGAATACTGTGCTCATAACTACTAGCGAGTTTGATATTGCGAAGTTGATCATTCTTTCTCCGTTTGTCATTTGATTTGTTATGGAGACTATTCATTCCAATTGTCGGTATGAACTCTGATTCTTTGCCTACTTGGGCATTAAAGTCTCCCATAACAATCTTCACATCACCAGAGGGGCAACTTCTCACGATTCTGTCCAGATCTTCATAGAAAACTTCTTTTTCTTCATCGTTCTTTTCCTCTGTTGGGGCGTGTATATTTATCACTGAAAAATGTCCGGTCCTTCCTCTCAATCTCAGAGTGCATATTCTTCCACTGATTGGTTGAAAATCAACTACGGCTGATTGTAATCTCTTACCAATCAGAAATGCTGTCCCGAACTCATGTTTTTCCTTACTTCCACTATAGTAGATAGTTGCTTCTTTTCTTTTGAGAGCACCGGTACCAGTCCAACGTACCTCCTGAATTGCAGCGAGGTCAACTTTCATTCGGGTCAGTTGTTTTACCAACTCTTGCATAGCTCCAGGTCTAAAAAGGGTCCTCACATTCCATGTTCCAAATCTATAAGCCGTGTTCCATTTTCCAGGTCTTTTCCGTAAATCAGTCCGACATCCGAGGCTTAGTTGTTGAGTTCTTTTAACCAGGTTATTGTTTTTTGACAAAAGGGGGGTGGTCGGCCCCTCCTTTCAACCCTCCTGCTTTATCCGGGCTTGGGACCGGCAATGGAGTCTAGTTAACTAACCCCATAGGCGCAGTTAATTATATTATACATTGTTGTATATATATATATATATATATATATATATATATATATATATATATATATATGTATGTGATTTTGTTTTTATGGAAACGAAATTTTTTTTTTAAATTTATTTATTTATTAAATAAAACACAATAAATGCATTTCACAAGATCTTTATTTAAAAAATTAAATTAAATAAAACACAATACATTTCACAACATCTTTATTCAAAATATAAAATTAAATAAAACCCAATCAATACATTTCACAGGATCTTTATTTAAAAAAAAATAAAATTAAATAAAACACAATAATACATTTCACAAGATCTTTATTAAACAAAATAAATTAAATAAAACACAATACATTTCACAAGATCTTTATTAAACAAAATAAATTTAATAAAACACAATACATTTCACAACATCTTTATTCAAAAAATAAAATTTAAAAAAACCCAATACATTTCACAGGATCATTATTAAAAAAAAAAAATAAATTTAATAAAACACATTACATTTCACAACATCTTTATTTTTTTAAATAAATTAAATAAAACACAATACATTTCACAACATCTTTTTTCTTTTAAATTAATTAAATAATAAAACACATAACATTTCACAACATCTTTATTCAAAAAATTAAATTTAATAAATAAAACACAATACATTTCACAACATCTTTATTAAAAAAAAATAAACTAAATAAAACACATAAATAAAACACAATACATTTCACAACATCTTTATTTAAAAAAATATAAACTAAATAAAACACAATACATTTCACAAGATCTTTATTAAACAAAATAAATTAAATAAAACACAATACATTTCACAACATCTTTATTTAAAAAATTAAATTAAATAAAACACAATACATTTCACAACATCTTTATTTTTTTTAAATTAATTAAATAAAACACATTACATTTCACAACATCTTTATTCAAAAAATTAAATTTAATAAAACACAATACATTTCACAACATCTTTATTTTAAAAAAATAAACTAAATAAAACACAATACATTTCACAAGATCTTTATTAAACAAAATAAATTTAATAAAACACAATACATTTCACAACATCTTTATTTAAAAAATTAAATTAAATAAAACACAATACATTTCACAACATCTTTCTTTATTCAAAAAATAAAATTTAAAAAAACCCAATACATTTCACAGGATCATTATTAAAAAAAAAATTAAATTAAATAAAACACAATACATTTCACAAGATCTTTATTAAACACAATAAATTAGATAAAACAAAAACAATTATAGTTAATATTAGTCGAACTACCCCGAGATCCTACCTCTTCTCTCCAAAAACAATTCAACCTCCACCTAAAAAGCCTTTTAAATTCCAAAATTATCACATACCCAGTTTACAGAATCCTCGTTTCCTACTATTCCCCAGCCCCCCCGGTTTTATGGCCTTCCCAAAATCCATAAACCCAACAACCCCCTCCGTCCCGTTACATCTAACATCAATTCCCCAGCTAAATTGGTAAATTCCTACTTCCATCCTTACAAGTCCTAAGCAGTAACAATCCAAAACTAATTTCAACTACGTGATCTATTGAGATCCCTCACTATACCTGATCATTACGTTCGCACCTCCTTTGATGTAGAATACCTATTTACCAACATACCTTTAGATAAATCCCTCCTCATAATAGATAACAACTGGTCACGCATAGAACCCCATACCTCTCTCAACCGGTCCTCATACCTCCAATCCTTAAAACTTTGTTGTGAATCTGGCTACCTTACCTTCCTTGGACAGTTCTTTAACCAAATTTCTGGACTAGGCATGGGAAATCCCCTAGCTCCTGACCTCTCCAATATTGTCCTAAATGACCGTTAGGCTCTACATTTACAAGGCCATATACCTACTTAGAACAATTAACAGCCGCAGAAATGAGATACCTGAGTAGAGTGGCTGGCCGAACCAGAAGAGTAGCGGGTGAAAAGAGGCAGCTGAAATAGTTTGACCACCTTTGTTTAATAGCTTATTTAAGTAAGAGAATTTCAAACGTGACAGCATACTTCTCGATGGCCAAAGGAGACAGTCTGAGCCCTCTGCTCTTCATCATATTTATGAATATAAAAAATAAATATGCAAGAGATGAAGAACAGCAAGTGTATCGATTGGTTATTGGGAAGACTCCAGAACAACTGGAAGCAGAATGGAACTTCGAGAAAGTAAAAGAAGAAGAAAATACTAACCTATGAGATAGGCAGGATTCCAAACCACCCATGAGGTTCTGCCTGTGGTTTCGTTACCCATTTTTTATAGTGGATGGTTCGCTTCACTGAATGCAGTAGCAGGAATGGCTGCCTGCTAATGCAATTAATGTAGCCCTATGAAACCACTGGACCTTGCTGCCCTACCACTGCCTGCTCACCCGTCCTGCTTCTTTCCTTGAAAACACAATTTCAGTTTTAAACATCGATCAAAATTTTAACAAATGCAGGATTGTGTTATCAGGAATTGAAGAGGTTACTAGGTTTGAGGGAATGAACTTTGTCATGAAAATACTGTTGACCCAATTTGAAATAATAAAGTTTAAAACCATTTCCTTTAATAATACGGAGATTATTTTATAATTCTTGCTCACATTTTCATTCATGTCTTTTCGCTGCTCCGGAAGTATAATGACGCATCTGTAAAATTGGCTTTTATGCATTGATGCACTCATGACTTTGATGTTTTGTACTTTTGTTTTTTGGAGTTTTATCATTATACTTTCGGACCCGCGAAATGATCTAAGACCTGGTATAAATTTTACAATATTATTTATATAACGAAACCCATTTTTTAAAAATTTGCACTTACACATTTGTGAAATAACGCATATACATATTTTTTTTTTTATGGGCAGGACATTTTTTTTTCATTTTATTTATTGATATTTACAACTGTATTATCAGTGTTATGGGGATTGGAGGCTTAGTAAAATTATTTATATTCATAATAATAATAATATTTGTCGAACTAATTGAAATAATAAAGTTTAAAACCATTTCCTTTAATAATACGGAGATTATTTTATAATTCTTGCTCACATTTTCATTCATGTCTTTTCGCTGCTCCGGAAGTATAATGACGCATCTGTAAAATTGGCTTTTATGCATTGATGCACTCATGACTTTGATGTTTTGTACTTTTGTTTTTTGGAGATTTATCATTATACTTTCGGACCCGCGAAATGATCTAAGACCTGGTATAAATTTTACAATATTATTTATATAACGAAACCCATTTTTTAAAAATTTGCACTTACACATTTGTGAAATAACGCATATACATATTTTTTTTTTTATGGGCAGGACATTTTTTTTTTCATTTTATTTATTGATATTTACAACTGTATTATCAGTGTTATGGGGATTGGAGGCTTAGTAAAATTATTTATATTCATAATAATAATAATATTTGTCGAACTAATTGAAATAATAAAGTTTAAAACCATTTCCTTTAATAATACGGAGATTATTTTATAATTCTTGCTCACATTTTCATTCATGTCTTTTCGCTGCTCCGGAAGTATAATGACGCATCTGTAAAATTGGCTTTTATGCATTGATGCAGTCATGACTTTGATGTTTTGTACTTTTGTTTTTTGGAGTTTTATCATAATACTTTCGGACCCGCGAAATGATCTAAGACCATAAGAACTGGTTTAATACTGACTTTATTCCCATCTTGATCCTCTATTTATAGTAGCTAACAGCTGTTCACAATGCCAGCTTGATATTAGCGACTATTCGATCATCATTGTTGTATTAACTTATATATATATATATATATATATATATATATATATGTGTGATTTTGTTTTTATGGAAACGAAATTTTTTTTTTTTAATTTATTTATTGATATTTACAACTGTATTAAAATAATACATCAAGTAAATGAGCGAGAGGAATTCGATGGCTTAGTGGAGCCCCAAAGTTCTACTCCGTAGGTCCAAATAGGTCGTATGATGGTCATGTAGATGAGTCTTTAGTAATTAATTGGGAGCTTAGAGCGTTTGTCTAGTAACTGTTGAAGTAGCCTGAAACGTCGAGCGGTTTCTTGTCTTTTCAGTCTCTTTATTCAAAAAATAAAATTTAAAAAAACCCAATACATTTCACAGGATCATTATTAAAAAAAAAATAAAATTAAATAAAACACAATACATTTCACAAGATCTTTATTAAACACAATGAATTAAATAAAACAAAAACAATTATAGTTAATATTAGTCGAACTACCCCGAGATCCTACCTCTTCTCTCCAAAAACAATTCAACCTCCACCTAAAAAGCCTTTTAAATTCCAAAATTATCACATACCCAGTTTACAGAATCCTCGTTTCCTACTATTCCCCAGCCCCCCCGGTTTTATGGCCTTCCCAAAATCCATAAACCCAACAACCCCCTCCGTCCCGTTACATCTAACATCAATTCCCCAGCTAAATAACTTGGTAAATTCCTACTTCCATCCTTACAAGTCCTAAGCAGTAACAATCCAAAACTAATTTCAACTACGTGATCTATTGAGATCCCTCACTATACCTGATCATTACGTTCGCACCTCCTTTGATGTAGAATACCTATTTACCAACATACCTTTAGATAAATCCCTCCTCATAATAGATAACAACTGGTCACGCATAGAACCCCATACCTCTCTCAACCGGTCCTCATACCTCCAATCCTTAAAACTTTGTTGTGAATCTGGCTACCTTACCTTCCTTGGACAGTTCTTTAACCAAATTTCTGGACTAGGCATGGGAAATCCCCTCGCTCCTGACCTCTCCAATATTGTCCTAAATGACCGTTAGGCTCTACATTTACAAGGCCATATACCTACTTAGAACAATTAACAGCCGCAGAAATGAGATACCTGAGTAGAGTGGCTGGCCGAACCAGAAGAGTAGCGGGTGAAAAGAGGCAGCTGAAATAGTTTGACCACCTTTGTTTAATAGCTTATTTAAGTAAGAGAATTTCAAACGTGACAGCATACTTCTCGATGGCCAAAGGAGACAGTCTGAGCCCTCTGCTCTTCATCATATTTATGAATATAAAAAATAAATATGCAAGAGATGAAGAACAGCAAGTGTATCGATTGGTTATTGGGAAGACTCCAGAACAACTGGAAGCAGAATGGAACTTCGAGAAAGTAAAAGAAGAAGAAAATACTAACCTATGAGATAGGCAGGATTCCAAACCACCCATGAGGTTCTGCCTGTGGTTTCGTTACCCATTTTTTATAGTGGATGGTTCGCTTCACTGAATGCAGTAGCAGGAATGGCTGCCTGCTAATGCAATTAATGTAGCCCTATGAAACCACTGGCTGCTTCTTTCCTTGAAAACACAATTTCAGTTTTAAACATCGATCAAAAATTTGATAAATGCAGGATTGTGTTATCAGGAATTGAAGAGGTTACTAGGTTTGAGGGAATGAACTTTGTCATGAAAATACTGTTGACCACAACATCTTTATTAATATAATAATAAATTTAATAAAACACATGACATTTCACAACATCTTTATTCAAAAAATTAAATTAAATAAAACACAATACATTTCACAACATCTTAATTTAAATAAAACACATTACATTTCACAACATCTTTATTCAAAAAATTAAATTAAATAAAACACATTACATTTCACAACATCTTTATTCAAAAAATTAAATTAAATAAAACACAATACATTTCACAACATCTTAATTTAAATAAAACACATTACATTTCACAACATCTTTATTCAAAAAATTAAATTAAATAAAACACATTACATTTCACAACATCTTTATTTTTTTAAATAAATTAAATAAAACACAATACATTTTACAACATCTTTTTTCTTTTAAATTAATTAAATAATAAAACACATAACATTTCACGACATCTTTATTCAAAAAATTAAATTTAATAAATAAAACACAATACATTTCACAACATCTTTATTAAAAAAAAATAAACTAAATAAAACACATAAATAAAACACAATACATTTCACAACATCTTTATTTAAAAAAATATAAACTAAATAAAACACAATACATTTCACAAGATCTTTATTAAACAAAATAAATTAAATAAAACACAATACATTTCACAACATCTTTATTTAAAAAATTAAATTAAATAAAACACAATACATTTCACAACATCTTTATTTTTTTTAACATCTTTATTTAAAAAATTAAATTAAATAAAACACAACACATTTCACAACATCTTTATTCAAAATAGAAAATTAAATAAAACCCAATACATTTCAAGATCTTTATTAAACAAAATAAATTAAATAAAACAAAAACAATTATAGTTAACTTCCCAATTATAGTTAATATTAGTCGAACTAAAGCTCTTCATTAAATAGTTTGTCTTTTTCAATTTTGGCAGGAAGTGTAGATTCTTGATATTTTCAAATAATTGTTGTTATAGATTTATACATACGTAAAATTATTTATATTCATAATAATAATATTAGTCGAACTAAAGCTCTTCATTAAATAGTTTGTCTTTTTCAATTTTGGCAGGAAGTGTAGATTCTTGATATTTTCAAATAATTGTTGTTATAGATTTATACATACGTAAAATTATTTATATTCATAATAATAATATTAGTCGAACTAAAGGTCTTTCTTCATTATATAGTTTGTTTTTTTCAATTTTGACACGAAGTGTAGATTCTTGATATTTTCAAATAATTGTTGTTATCGATTAATTAATACGTAAAATTATTTATGTTCATAATAATAATAATTAATATTAGTCGTACTAAAGGTCATCAATTAATAGTATTTTTTTTTTTCAATTTTGACACGAAGTGCAGGTTCTTGATATTTTAAAATAATTGTTGTTATCGATTTATTAATACGTAAAATTATTCATATTCATAATAATAATAATATTAGTCGAACTAAAGGTCTTCATTAAATAGTTTGTTTTTTTTATTTTGACACGAAGTGTAGATAGATTCTTGATATTTCCAAATAATTGTTGTTATCGATTTATTAATACGTAAAATTATTTATATTCATAATAATAATAATAATATTAGTCGAACTAAAGGTCTTCATTAAATAGTTTGTTTTTTTCATTTTGACCCGAAGTGTAGATTCTGGATATTTTCCAATAATTGTTGTTATCGATTTATTAATACGTAAAATTATTTATATTCATAATAATAATAATATTAGTCGAACTAAAGGTCTTCGACCTTCTAAAGGAAGCAGAATGGAACTTCGAGGAAGTAAAAAAAAAAAGAAAATACTAACCTATGAGATAGGCAGGATTCCAAACCACCCATGAGGTTCTGCCTGTGGTTTCGTTACCCATTTTTTATAGTGGATGGTTCGCTTCACTGAATGCAGTAGCAGGAATGGCTGCCTGCTAATGCAATTAATGTAGCCCTATGAAACCACTGGCTGCTTCTTTCCTTGAAAACACAATTTCAGTTTTAAACATCGATCAAAAATTTGATAAATGCAGGATTGTGTTATCAGGAATTGAAGAGGTTACTAGGGTTGGCTGGTAAAACAAACGGATTCTTTTCAGATACATTTAAATTTGTCCAATGGTAATTTTTTTTTAACTTGAGACTGGTCTATTTGGTAGGTATATCAAAGAATTTTTGTGAATTGAGCAAATCTATGAATATACAGTGGATCAAAAAAGTGTTGGCACACCCTCATTTTCCTGAATCATGGAAAGAAAAAGTCTGATATAAAATCATTTGATTGGAAATGATAAGTCAAAAAAGTAGTGGCTCGCCCAGACATACAATACCAGGATGTAATTTTTTTGTAGCTCCTGTGTCTATGAGCTTCTGGAGTATCTCGAGAGGTGGGGGATTAGTGCATTATTACGAACAAACCTAGTCTGAAGATTACAACTTGTTCCTTTCGATTGAGTTTGTGATTGTTTCTATTTATGTGGGTGGTTGTTATTCCTGTTATTTATAGCGGGTTCGGTCTCCAATGTTGATTTCATTTATGTTTACATTACTTGTTCCGGTGGCTGCTCCGAACTGTGACTTGAGTCTAAAAAATGATTTCCTTTTCTCTTGCCTCTTTTTCCTACTGGCTCCAATATTTCAGTTATTGGGTTATTATTGCATCTTTTTCATCTTCTTCACCTGCATGGTGAACGCGGTTTGATACTGTTCTCATAGATATTGTGCAATTCAATAAAATAATTTAAAAAAAATACTATTTATTAGAAAGCCAACGTTTCGAATTATTTTATTATTTTCACACATATAAAACCGTGAAAATATGTAATACCGTTGGGTGTAAATATGGAATAATGTTGAGCAAATTTATGGATATTTTATCTTTCATTGCAAGCTATGATTCTTTTCAGATACACTTAAATTTGTCCAATGGTAATTGTTTTTAATTTGAGACTGGTCTGTTTGGTACAGCGCTGTTTACACATCACTCATTAATCGGTGAGTCAGTTCACACACACGTGTTAAGTGCCGAAAACAAGATTTTACATGAGTCAACTTTGATAATAATTTAACACAACAAATCGCTGCTCCGGAAGTATAATGATCTGCTCCGGAATGCATTGATGCACTCATGACTTTGATATTTGTGAATCGACATAATTGTACAAAATTCGCAACGAGAGGGAAGTTCCGCCGTTATAACCTGCATGCTTATTTACTTTTCCCTCTTGCAGAATAACGTTCATTGTTCAGTTGTGATTTGTACTTTTGTTTTTTGGAGATTTATCATTATACTTTCGGACCCGCGAAATGACATAAGACCTCCTAGAAAAAATATGACAATATTATTTATATTACGAAACCCATTTTTAAAAAATTTGCACTTACACATTTGTGGAATAACGCATCGACATATGTGTGGATTTTTTTTCGAAAAAAAAATTAGAAAAGTGTGGATTACTTTTGTTTTAAATCTCGTTTATTGAAATAAGTATTTGCAATTGTGTGAATTAATTTCTAAGGAAGAAACGACTCACACAAGAACTGGTTTAATACTGACTTTATTCCCATCTTGATCCTCTATTTATAGTAGCTAACAGCTGTTCACAATGCCAGCTTGATATTAGCGACTATTCGATCATCATAGTTGTATTAACTTATTTATACTTAATACATTTTATGTTTGAGCAACCTCGAAATAGTTATTGGACCTTTCGATGAGAGCTCCGAAATGGATGAGGAAAATAAATTTCTGATTCAATTATACCAGATCGCATGTCATTTTGAATGTAACCTTTTATTAAACTAATAATATAAATCAATTTTCATAAATTAAATAACTAATAATTTTGAGAATGAAAAACAATTAATTAAATTAAAGAACAATTTAAACGCTTTTATAATGAGAAATGAAGTTACTAATATTAACTAAATTATCAACAACTAATTAATAACAAAAAGAAAACAAATATTATTTAATCTTACGATAGTAAATTTAACTCTATTAAATTACAAATAAAATCTATTACAAAATAATGAATGTTTATGCGGTTTTCTGATTGCAATGATATAATAATGAAAACTCTTATCTGTCTGTCGAAGTAGTTTCAGTAGATGGTAGATTCTCGGCAGGGCGAGCTGGATGTTGAGACGACAGAGGATTTTCGTCGGCAGGGCGAGCGAAGATGGTGAAACAATAGAGGTTGAGATGATCTACTGGGTCAATTCGAATTGGTCGAATAGATGACTTAGTTTAAACTAATTACACCTGCAGGTGGGCAGCAAATTAGTATCAAAATTCAACTTTGGGCTTCTAGAGAGCATACGATGTGCACGGCTAAGGGCTCGCGTCAACACTGTCTTAAAATTCACAAAAACAACTTTGGGCTCCTAAAGAGCATAGGATGTGCAAGGCTATGGGCTCGCATCAACACTGTCTTAAAATGCACAAAACAACTTTGGGCTCCTAAAGAGCATACGGTGTGCACGGCTAAGGGCTCGCGTCAACACTGTCTTCAAATTTACAAAACACAACTTTGGGCTCCTCTAGAGCATACGATGTGCACGGCTAAGGGCTCGCGTCAACACTCACTCGCTCGGACTCGCCGGAGCGAACAAAAGCCGATCGACTCTCTTTTGTTTTTCTCTCTTCACTTTTATAACATATGTTTTCACACTTACTACAAATATTACACTTATATCTAAACCAAATAAAATTACCTTTTAAATTATTCTAAACAATTATGAAATTAAACGTTTAAATTATTATATTAAATAAAATGTGAAAATTAAGTAAAAAAATGCTCTTTCTTTTACGAAAACAATTATTTAATTTTTATGATTGTCTGTCGCGCCAGACTCATAAAAAAGTCCTTGGCCTGCTCAACCGCTCTACCCCAATCGTCCCGATCGCCTGCTCGAGTGATGGAGACCTTACACAGCCTCAGATCTTCACAGACGGCATCCTTCCATCTAGCTCTGGGCCTTCCTCGAGGTCTTACTCCATCCGGATTTCCTTTATACAGCTTTTTAGCTGTTCTTTCTTCGCCCATCCTATATAAGTGGCCCAGCCACTTGATGCGTTGCCTCCTGATGAAGCTCGATATCATTAGGTCTCCATATAACTCACTTAGCTCCTTGTTCCTTCTGATCCTGAGTTGGTCGTTTTCCCGAACTGGGCCGAATATTTGCCGAAGAACTCTTCTTTCGAATCTATTCAGCTTTTCCACGCTGGATTTATTCAGTGTGAGGGTTTCGCCAGCGTATGTCACTACTGGCCTAATCACGGTTTTATATATCATCAGCTTGGACTTTAGGCTAAGGAGCTTACTTCTCAGGAGCTTTGACACTCCAAAACATGCTTTATTGCCTAATACTATCCTGGCTCTGATTTCCTCCTCCTCATCCAAATTCTCATTTATACGGCTTCCTAAATACTGGAAACTTGACACTCGTTGGAAAGTGTGTCTTCCAAAGGTGTAGCTATGAGGTGGTCGGTTTTGTTTACTATTCTTTATTACCATTATCTTGGTTTTCTCCTCATTCACCTGCAACCCCATTTTTCCAGCTTCCACTTCCAGCCTCTCGAAAGCTTCTTTTAAGATTATCAGCGATCTTCCTACTAATACAAGGTCATCAGCATATGCAAGGATACCTAGACTCCGGTTAAAGATGGTTCCCTCCATCAGTAATCCTGCCCTTTTAATGACACTTTGCATTACAATATTGAATAGTAGAGGTGCCAGCGAGTCTCCCTGCCTAAGTCCTGTACTAATCCCAAATTTTTCTGTAATTGAGCCATTTACCCTTACGCTGCAAACTGTGTTTTCCATCGTGCTCATTACCAGACGCACCAACTTGGATGGGATCCGCATTTCGCTCATAGCTCTGAAAAGCTCATTCCTGGATATTGTATCATAGGCCGTCCTGAAATCTATGAACAGCATCCACAATGTATTATTGTACTCCTTCATTTTTTCACACATCTGTTTGAGGGAAAAAATCTGATCTATAGTAGATCTGTTAGGTCTAAAGCCTCCTTGGTATTCTCCAATATTTCTCTCAACATAGGGCAATAGGCGATTATACAGAGCTATCGAGAATATCTTATAGGCTGTATTCAGTAGGCTTATCCCTCTGTAATTTTTACATTCTGTGGAGTCTCCTTTCTTTTTGTAGACAGGCACTATAATAGCTTCTTTCCAGTCTTTCGGGATCTGTTCCTCTTCCCATATTTGAGCAATTAGTTCCTGCAGCTCTTTAGTTAGCGCACTGCCAGCTGCCTTCAGGAACTCAGCAGGTATGCCATCTGATCCAGGTGACTTGTTATTTCTTAGCTTCATAACAATATCTTCTATATCCTCTCCATCCGGTGGTACTGCTTCGTCTTGGCTGTCATACGAGTCACATTCCAAAACACTTATTTGTTCCTCTGTCTGGCTTAGTAGTCCTTGGAAATAATTCCTCCATCTCACTTGGACGTCCGTCTCCAGCACCAGTAGTTTCCCCTCCTCATTTTTCACCATGCTCCTTCTAGAGCAGTAACTGGTTTTACACGCCTCCACTCCTTTAAAAAATTTTTTGGTATCATTCATCCTGGTACTCTTTCTTGTTATTTCTTGTGCTTATACTCAGGTATTTTAATCTTTTTTCATTTCGTCTTCGAATCGCCTCTTTACATTCTTCATCAAACCATATATTTCGCGATGGTTTCTTGTCCATCTTGCAGTATTCGCTCGCGGTCCCTATTATAATTTCTTTAATATGATTCCAATGCGCATTCACTTCCCATCCATCTTCTACTACCGGCGTATTTTTGATTCCTTCCTCTACTCTAAGGTAAAAACATCTTTGTATTTGCTCATCTTTTATCGTTTCCTTGGACCATTTGTTGACCTTAGGTTTAATCATCCCCTTTTTGAAGGGAGACGTTTTGAGCAATACTTTCATGATAACGAGGAAGTGGTCGGAGTTGACATCCGGGCCTCTAAAAGATCTCACATCTTGGATATTATTGAAATACGAATTATTAACAAGGATATGATCAATTTGAGTAAAAGCGCCATTGGGTGAATGCCATGTATGCTTGTGTTTATCTTTATGAGCGAATACTGTGCTCATAACTACTAGCGAGTTTGATATTGCGAAGTTGATCATTCTTTCTCCGTTTGTCATTTGATTTGTTATGGAGACTATTCATTCCAATTGTCGGTATGAACTCTGATTCTTTGCCTACTTGGGCATTAAAGTCTCCCATAACAATCTTCACATCACCAGAGGGGCAACTTCTCACGATTCTGTCCAGATCTTCATAGAAAACTTCTTTTTCTTCATCGTTCTTTTCCTCTGTTGGGGCGTGTATATTTATCACTGAAAAATGTCCGGTCCTTCCTCTCAATCTCAGAGTGCATATTCTTCCACTGATTGGTTGAAAATCAACTACGGCTGATTGTAATCTCTTACCAATCAGAAATGCTGTCCCGAACTCATGTTTTTCCTTACTTCCACTATAGTAGATAGTTGCTTCTTTTCTTTTGAGAGCACCGGTACCAGTCCAACGTACCTCCTGAATTGCAGCGAGGTCAACTTTCATTCGGGTCAGTTGTTCTACCAACTCTTGCATAGCTCCAGGTCTAAAAAGGGTCCTCACATTCCATGTTCCAAATCTATAAGCCGTGTTCCATTTTCCAGGTCTTTTCCGTAAATCAGTCCGACATCCGAGGCTTAGTTGTTGAGTTCTTTTAACCAGGTTATTGTTTTTTGACAAAAGGGGGGTGGTCGGCCCCTCCTTTCAACCCTCCTGCTTTATCCGGGCTTGGGACCGGCAATGGAGTCTAGTTAACTAACCCCATAGGCGCAGTTAATTATATTATACATTGTTGTATATATATATATATATATATATATATATATATATATATATATATATATATATAATATATATATATATGTATGTGATTTTGTTTTTATGGAAACGAAATTTTTTTTTTTAATTTATTTATTTATTAAATAAAACACAATAAATGCATTTCACAAGATCTTTATTTAAAAAATTAAATTAAATAAAACACAATACATTTCACAACATCTTTATTCAAAATATAAAATTAAATAAAACCCAATCAATACATTTCACAGGATCTTTATTTAAAAAAAAATAAAATTAAATAAAACACAATAATACATTTCACAAGATCTTTATTAAACAAAATAAATTAAATAAAACACATTACATTTCACAACATCTTTATTCAAAAAATTAAATATAATAAAACACAATACATTTCACAACATCTTTATTAAAAAAAAAAATAAACTAAATAAAACACAATACATTTCACAACATCTTTATTTTAAAAAAAATAAACTAAATAAAAGACAATACATTTCACAATATCTTTATTAAACAAAATAAATTAAATAAAACACAATACATTTCACAACATCTTTATTTAAAAAATTAAATTAAATAAAACACAACACATTTCACAACATCTTTATTCAAAATAGAAAATTAAATAAAACCCAATACATTTCAAGATCTTTATTAAACAAAATAAATTAAATAAAACAAAAACAATTATAGTTAACTTCCCAATTATAGTTAATATTAGTCGAACTAAAGCTCTTCATTAAATAGTTTGTCTTTTTCAATTTTGGCAGGAAGTGTAGATTCTTGATATTTTCAAATAATTGTTGTTATAGATTTATACATACGTAAAATTATTTATATTCATAATAATAATATTAGTCGAACTAAAGGTCTTTCTTCATTAAATAGTTTGTTTTTTTCATTTTGACACGAAGTGTAGATTCTGGATATTTCCAAAAAATTGTTGTTATAGATTTATTAATACGTAAAATTATTTATGTTCATAATAATAATAAATTTAGTCGAACTAAAGGTCTTCATTAAATAGTTTGTTTTTTTCATTTTGACACGAAGTGTAGATTCTTGATATTTCCAAATAATTGTTGTTATCGGTTAGTTAATACGTAAAATTATTTATATTCATAATAATAAATATATTAGTCGAACTAAAGGTCTTCATTAAATAGTTTGTTTTTTTCATTTTGACACGAAGTGTAGATTCTGAATATTTCCAAATAATTGTTGTTATAGATTTATTAATACGTAAAATTATTTATGTTCATAATAATAATAAATTTAGTCGAACTAAAGGTCTTCATTAAATAGTTTGTTTTTTTCATTTTGACACAAAGTGTAGATTCTTGATATTTCCAAATAATTGTTGTTATCGGTTAGTTAATACGTAAAATTATTTATATTCATAATAATAATAATATTAGTCGAACTAAAGGTCTTCATTAAATAGTTTGTTTTTTTCATTTTGACCCGAAGTGTAGATTCTGGATATTTCCAAATAATTGTTGTTATAGATTTATTAATATATAAAATTATTTATTTTCATACTAATAATAATAATATTAGTCAAACTAAAGGTCTTCATTAAATAGTTTGTTTTTTTCATTTTGACACGAAGTGTAGATTCTGGATATTTCCAAATAATTGTTGTTATAGATTTATTAATACGTAAAATTATTTATGTTGTAGATTTATTAATACATAAAATTATTTATTTTCATACTAATAATAATAATAATATTAGTCGAACTAAAGGTCTTCATTAAATAGTTTGTTTTTTTGTCTTCATTAAATTAAATAAAACACATTCATTACATTTCACATCTTTATTCAAAAAATTATATATAATAAAATACAATACATTTCACAACATCTTTATTCAAACTTTATTTAAAAAATTAAATTAAATAAAACACAATACATTTCACAACATCTTTATTCAAAATATAAAATTAAATAAAACCCAAACAATACATTTCACAGGATCTTTATTTAAAAAAAAATAAAATTAAATAAAACACAATAATACATATCACAAGATCTTTATTAAACAAAATAAATTAAATAAAACAAAAACAATTATAGTTAACTTCCCAATTATAGTTAATATTATTCGAACTAAAGCTCTTCCTTCATTAAATAGTTTGTCTTTTTCAATTTTGGCAGGAAGTGTAGTAGATTCTTGATATTTTCAAATAATTGTTGTTCTCGATTTATTAATACGTAAAATTATTTATATTCGTAATAATAATAATATTAGTCGAACTAAAGGTCTTCATTAAATAGTTTGTTTTTTTCATTTTGACACGAAGTGTAGATTCTGGATATTTCCAAAAAATTGTTGTTATAGATTTATTAATACGTAAAATTATTTATGTTCATAATAATAATAAATTTAGTCGAACTAAAGGTCTTCATTAAATAGTTTGTTTTTTTCATTTTGACACGAAGTGTAGATTCTTGATATTTCCAAATAATTGTTGTTATCGGTTAGTTAATACGTAAAATTATTTATATTCATAATAATAACAATATTAGTCGAACTAAAGGTCTTCATTAAATAGTTTGTTTTTTTCATTTTGACACGAAGTGTAGATTCTGAATATTTCCAAATAATTGTTGTTATAGATTTATTAATACGTAAAATTATTTATGTTCATAATAATAATAAATTTAGTCGAACTAAAGGTCTTCATTAAATAGTTTGTTTTTTTCATTTTGACACAAAGTGTAGATTCTTGATATTTCCAAATAATTGTTGTTATCGGTTAGTTAATACGTAAAATTATTTATATTCATAATAATAATAATATTAGTCGAACTAAAGGTCTTCATTAAATAGTTTGTTTTTTTCATTTTGACCCGAAGTGTAGATTCTGGATATTTCCAAATAATTGTTGTTATAGATTTATTAATATATAAAATTATTTATTTTCATACTAATAATAATAATATTAGTCAAACTAAAGGTCTTCATTAAATAATTTGTTTTTTTCATTTTGACACGAAGTGTAGATTCTGGATATTTCCAAATAATTGTTGTTATAGATTTATTAATACGTAAAATTATTTATGTTGTAGATTTATTAATACATAAAATTATTTATTTTCATACTAATAATAATAATAATATTAGTCGAACTAAAGGTCTTCATTAAATAGTTTGTTTTTTTGTCTTCATTAAATTAAATAAAACACATTCATTACATTTCACATCTTTATTCAAAAAATTATATATAATAAAATACAATACATTTCACAACATCTTTATTAAAAAAAAAATAAACTAAATAAAACACACAATACATTTCACAAGATCTTTATTAAACAAAATAAATTAAATAAAACACATTACATTTCACAACATCTTTATTCAAAAAATTAAATATATATAATAAAACACAATACATTTCACAACATCTTTATTAAAAAAAAAATAAACTAAATAAAACACAATACATTTCACAAGATCTTTATTAAACAAAATAAATTAAATAAAACACAATACATACAAAATTAAATAAAACCCAAACAATACAATTCACAGGATCTTTATTTAAAAAAAAATAAAACACAATAATACTTTTCACAAGATCTTTATTAAACAAAATAAATTAAATAAAACAAAAACAATTATTGTTAACTTCCCAATTATAGTTAATATTATTCGAACTAAAGCTCTTCCTTCATTATATAGTTTGTTTTTTTCAATTTTGACACGAAGTGTAGATTCTTGGTATTTTCAAATAATTGTTGTTAACGATTAATTAATACGTAAAATTATTTATGTTCATAATAATAATAATTAATATTAGTCGAACTAAAGGTCATCAATTAATAGTATTTTTTTTTTCAATTTTCACACGAAGTGTAGATTCTTGATATTTTCAAATAATTGTTGTTATCGATTTATTAATACATAAAATTATTTATTTTCATACTAATAATAATAATATTAGTCGAACTAAAGGTCTTCCTTAAATAGTTTGTTTTTTTCATTTTGACCCGAAGTGTAGATTCTGGATATTTCCAAATAATTGTTGTTATAGATTTATTAATACGTAAAATTATTTATGTTGTAGATTTATTAACACATAAAATTATTTATTTTCATACTAATAATAATAATATTAGTCGAACTAAAGGTCTTCATTAAATAGTTTGTTTTTTTGTCTTCATTAAATTAAATAAAACACATTACATTTCACATCTTTATTCAAAAAATTATATATAATAAAACACAATACATTTCACAACATCTTTATTAAAAAAAAAATAAACTAAATAAAACACACAATACATTTCACAAGATCTTTATTAAACAAAATAAATTAAATAAAACACATTACATTTCACATCTTTATTCAAAAAATTAAATATAATAAAACACAATACATTTCACAACATCTTTATTAAAAAAAAAAATAAACTAAATAAAACACAATACATTTCACAAGATCTTTATTAAACAAAATAAATTAAATAAAACACAATACATTTCACAACATCTTTATTTAAAAAATTAAATAAAATAAAACACAATACATTTCACAACATCTTTATTCAAACTTTATTTAAAAAATTAAATTAAATAAAACACAATACATTTCACAACATCTTTATTCAAAATATAAAATTAAATAAAACCCAAACAATACATTTCACAGGATCTTTATTTAAAAAAAAATAAAATTAAATAAAACACAATAATACATTTCACAAGATCTTTATTAAACAAAATAAATTAAATAAAACAAAAACAATTATAGTTAACTTCCCAATTATAGTTAATATTATTCGAACTAAAGCTCTTCCTTCATTAAATAGTTTGTCTTTTTCAATTTTGGCAGGAAGTGTAGTAGATTCTTGATATTTTCAAATAATTGTTGTTATAGATTTATTAATACGTAAAATTATTTATATTCATAATAATAATATTAGTCGAACTAAAGGTCTTTCTTCATTATATAGTTTGTTTTTTTCAATTTTGACACGAAGTGCAGATTCTTGGTATTTTCAAATAATTGTTGTTATCGATTAATTAATACGTAAAATTATTTATGTTCATAATAATAATAATTAATATTAGTCGAACTAAAGGTCATCAATTAATAGTATTTTTTTTTTTCAATTTTGACACGAAGTGTAGATTCTTGATATTTTCAAATAATTGTTGTTATCGATTTAGTAATACGTAAAATTATTTATATTCATAATAATAATAATATTAGTCGAACTAAAGGTCTTCATTAAATAGTTTGTTTTTTTCATTTTGACACGAAGTGTAGATTCTTGATATTTCCAAATAATTGTTGTTATCGATTTATTAATACGTAAAATTATTTATGTTCATAATAATAATAATTAATATTAGTCGAACTAAAGGTCATCAATTAATAGTATTTTTTTTTTCAATTTTGACACGAAGTGTAGATTCTTGATATTTTCAAATAATTGTTGTTATCGATTTATTAATACGTAAAATTATTTATATTCATAATAATAATAATATTAGTCGAACTAAAGGTCTTCATTAAATAGTTTGTTTTTTTCATTTTGACACGAAGTGTAGATTCTGGATATTTCCAAATAATTGTTGTTATAGATTTATTAATTCGTAAAATTATTTATGTTCATAATAATAATAAATTTAGTCGAACTAAAGGTCTTCATTAAATAGTTTGTTTTTTTCATTTTGACACGAAGTGTAGATTCTTGATATTTCCAAATAATTGTTGTTATCGGTTAGTTAATACGTAAAATTATTTATATTCATAATAATAATAATATTAGTCGAACTAAAGGTCTTCATTAAATAGTTTGTTTTTTTCATTTTGACCCGAAGTGTAGATTCTGGATATTTCCAAATAATTGTTGTTATAGATTTATTAATACGTAAAATTATTTATGTTCATAATAATAATAAATTTAGTCGAACTAAAGGTCTTCATTAAATAGTTTGTTTTTTTCATTTTGACACGAAGTGTAGATTCTTGATATTTCCAAATAATTGTTGTTATAGATTTATTAATACATAAAATTATTTATTTTCATACTAATAATAATAATATTAGTCAAACTAAAGGTCTTCATTAAATAGTTTGTTTTTTTCATTTTGACACGAGTGACTATTCGATCATCATTGTTGTCTTAGCTTATATATATATATATATATATATATATATATATATATATATATATATATATATATGTGTGTGTGTGTGTGTGATTTTTTTTTAAGGAAACATGTTTATTTTATTTTATTTATTTATTGATATTTACAACTGTATTAAAATAATTCATCAAGTAAATGGGCTAAGCGATACATAATGACATGTGAAAATGACAAGTAGTCTCAAATAACCAGTTCAACTAAGAATTCACGGGGCCATCTTCTTTTTAGACGCCTCGGAGGATTATCGGTAATTGAAGAGGAAGCTAGGTTTAAAACTAGAGGGTTTGAGTGGAAATGAAGTTTGTTATGAAAGGATAGATAGCGGGTTCGGGTCAAATCAGCAACAAATGGGACATTAAAGTCGTTATGGATGATTTTATTCTTAACAAAATAAGGTCAAAATAAGGACAATATATCTTCCACCAACATCCCCACACATGTCAACAACATTCTATCCTTGGAACCCTATTCGCTATAGCAATTCTACCCTCTTCCTTAAAAAAAAAGTATTCCTGATCTTTTGACCGACTTAGAATATACTCACAATGACCCCCTCCTCCACCGTTCACATGTTCCACTAGTTCTATCACGTGCTTCCCTAGCTGATATCATTTCTAATTTCTCCCAAAAGTTTTTTAAGGACCTTTCGCTCACACGTTCTTTCCTTAAATCCCATGACGACCTGATTGTCACAAAGCAGATAAAAGTAGCTCAACAGTAATTATGAATTGTTCTGAACACAACCTCAAAATGAATTCTCTTGTTTCAGAGACTTCCACCTATAAACCTATACCCCGAGATCCTACCTCTTCTCTCCAAAAACAATTCAACCTCCACCTAAAAAGCCTTTTAAATTCCAAAATTATCACATACCCAGTTTACAGAATCCTCGTTTCCTACTATTCCCCAGCCCCCCCCCGGTTTTATTGCCTTCCCACATGTTACATCCAACAATCCAAAACTAATTTCAACTACGTGATCTATTGAGATCCCTCACTATACCTGATCATTACGTTCGCACCTCCTTTGATGTAGAATACCTATTTACCAACATACCTTTAGATAAATCCCTCCTCATAATAGATAACAACTGGTCACGCATAGAACCCCATACCTCTCTCAACCGGTCCTCATACCTCCAATCCTTAAAACTTTGTTGTGAATCTGGCTACCTTACCTTCCTTGGACAGTTCTTTAACCAAATTTCTGGACTAGGCATGGGAAATCCCCTCGCTCCTGACCTCTCCAATATTGTCCTAAATGACCGTTAGGCTCTACATTTACAAGGCTCATATACCTACTTAGAGCAATTAACAGCCGCAGAAATGAGATACCTGAGTAGAGTGGCTGGCCGAACCAGAAGAGTAGCGGTTGAAAAGAGGCAGCTGAAATAGTTTGACCACCTTTGTTTAATAGCTTATTTAAGTAAGAGAATTTCAAAAGTGACAGCATACTTCTCGATGGCCAAAGGAGACAGTCTGAGCCCTCTGCTCTTCATCATATTTATGAATATAAAAAATAAATATGCAAGAGAAGAACAGCAAGTGTATCGATTGGTTATTGGGAAGACTCCAGAACAACTCGAAGCAGAATGGAACTTCGAGAAAGTAAAAGAAGAAGAAAATACTAACCTATGAGATAGGCAGGATTCCAAACCACCCATGAGGTTCTGCCTGTGGTTTCGTTACCCATTTTTTATAGTGGATGGTTCGCTTCACTGAATGCAGTAGCAGGAATGGCTGCCTGCTAATGCAATTAATGTAGCCCTATGAAACCACTGGACCTTTACTGCCTGCTCACCCGTCCTGCTTCTTTCCTTGAAAACACAATTTCAGTTTTAAACATCGATCAAAAATTTAATAAATGCAGGAGGAATTGAAGAGGTTACTAGGTTTGAGGGAATGAACTTTGTCATGAAAATACTGTTGACCCAATTTGAAATAATAAAGTTTAAAACCATTTCCTTTAATAATACGGAGATTATTTTATAATTCTTGCTCACATTTTCATTCATGTCTTTTCGCTGCTCCGGAAGTATAATGACGCATCTGTTAAATTGGCTTTTATGCATTGATGCACTCATGACTTTGATGTTTTGTACTTTTGTTTTTTGGAGTTTTATCATTATACTTTCGGACCCGCGAAATGATCTAAGACCTGGTATAAATTTTACAATATTATTTATATAACTAAACCCATTTTTTTTAAATTTGCACTTACACATTTGTGAAATAACGCATATACATATTTTTTTTTTTATGGGCAGGACATTTTTTTTTTCATTTTATTTATTGATATTTACAACTGTATTATCAGTGTTATGGGGATTGGAGGCTTAGTAAAATTATTTATATTCATAATAATAATAATATTTGTCGAACTAATTGAAATAATAAAGTTTAAAACCATTTCCTTTAATAATACGGAGATTATTTTATAATTCTTGCTCACATTTTCATTCATGTCTTTTCGCTGCTCCGGAAGTATAATGACGCATCTGTAAAATTGGCTTTTATGCATTGATGCACTCATGACTTTGATGTTTTGTACTTTTGTTTTTTGGAGTTTTATCATTATACTTTCGGACCCGCGAAATGATCTAAGACCTGGTATAAATTTTACAATATTATTTATATAACGAAACCCATTCTTTTTTAATCCTTTGTCTTATGCTGTTTACATATCACTCATTAATCGGTAAGTCAGTTCACACACACGTCTTAAGTGCCGAAAACAAGATTTTACATGAGTAAACTTTGTTAATAATTTAACACAACAAATCGCTGCTCCGGAAGTATAATGATCTGCTCCGGAATGCATTGATGCACTCATTCAGTTGTGATTTGTACTTTTGTTTTTTGAAGTTTTATCATTTTACTTTCGGACCCGCGAAATGATCTAAGACCTGGTATAAATTTTACAATATTATTTATATAACGAAACCCATTTTAAAAAAAATTGCACTTACACATTTGTGGAAATACGCATCGACATATGTGTGGATTACTTTTGTTTTAAATCTCGTTTATTGAAATAAGTATTTACAATTGTGTGAATTAATTTCTAAGGAAGAAACGACTCACATAAGAACTGGTTTAATATTGACTTTATTCCCATCTTGATCCTCTATTTATAGTAGCTAACAGCTGTTCACAATGCCAGCTTGATATTAGCGACTATTCGATCATCATTGTTGTATTAACTTATATATATATATATATGTGATTTTGTTTTTATGGAAACGAAATTTTTTTTTTAAATTTATTTATTGATATTTACAACTGTATTAAAATAATACATCAAGTAAATGAGCGAGAGGAATTCGACGGCTTAGTGGAGCCCCAAAGTTCTACTCCGTAGGTCCAAATAGGTCGTATGATGGTCATGTAGATGAGTCTTTAGTAATTAATTGGGAGCTTAGAGCGTTTGTCTAGTAACTGTTGAAGTAGCCTGAAACGTCGAGCGGTTTCTTGTCTTTTCAGTCTCGTATGAGGATTCCAGGTTAATCGTTTGTCAAGATGCAACCCTAAGTATCGGATCTGTTCTACAGGCATAAGTGGGATTTTATTAAAGGATACTGAAGGGCAGGAAGTCATTGGTTTACGACGTAAGGTAAAAGTGATTTGATGCGATTTTCTAGAGTTTATTATAATTCTCCAGTTTTGACACCATTCTTCAAGATCAGTGATATGGGATTGGAGGCTTTGGGATAGAATAATTGGATTGGTGTTGACTTATAATACACATGTATCATCAGCATACGTGGTAAGGATAGTATTAGGATGATTTAGGCCTTGAGGAACACCCGCAGATTGGGAAAAGAGTGATAAATCGTGCCCAGGAGATTTGCGGGAAGGTAATCTGTGAATAATGTTGGATATTTCTGTAGGATGGAATGCTTTGGGTAGAAGGAACATATGGAGGCGAACATCTATCGCTTGTTTTATATATTCAATATGAGTTGGGTTAATGATATCAGGATGTGGATGAAAGACTTTGGAAATTGACCAAATAACTGTGATTTTTCTCCGTCAGATCTTGTCCAGTTATTTGATTCAGTAAGTAGTGGATGGTTAAATTCTTTGAACTTTAGGAGTTTTTTGGTGGTCATCCACAATTTTTTGTCAGTCGTTGTGAGATATTCAGTCCAGGTAATTAAATTTTGAGTTTTGAACTTCTTGATTTCTGCTTTTAATTTGTTAGTTAATTTTGTATAGGTAGTTTTATCTGCTGGATATCGAGTTCTATGCCACTTCGATCTTACTCTGCGTTATTCTCTCAATAAGATACGAATATGCTGTGGCAAATCAGTATGTTGATAGCTATTAATTGTATGATTTGAGGTGTTATCATGTAAACTGCTTCTGATTGATGTTGTAAGTTTTTATATGGCTGTATCAATGTCTTGTTTTGTCTTAAGTGAAATTTTAAAGTCCAGTTTGTCCTCCAAGTCATAACAAAAATCGTCCCAGTTGACACGTCCTGTAATCAATGTGGGAGGGGAAGGCTTGGGAGCGAAACTTGAGTGCAAGAAAAGGAGAACTGGACTGTGATCAGATGAAAGGTCGTCCAAGGATTCAATATTGGCTTGTGGGGGAAAAATTTGGGATGTAACAAATATGTCAAGGATGTCCGGGACGTTTTTAAGGGATGTAGGCCAATAGGTAGGATTTGCTGGGGCAAGGATAGAGTAGCTCTTTGAGGATGTGAGAGAAGATAGAATATTTCCACGGGAGTTGGATGCTCGACAACCCCATCGTTGGTGTTTAGCATTGTAGTCTCCTCCAGCAATGAAGCGCGGTCCAAGGGATTGGAATAAGGAATCAAGGAGGTAATAAGGAAGAGAATTGCCAGGAGGACAGTATACAGCTGAAAATGTGATATGGAAAAGACGAGTCGTTATGGTTACTGAGGTATGTTGATATGTTGTAAGGGCATGTCTGCGTAGTGTAAATTTGAGCTTGCAACCTAAAAAACGGATGGAAAACTCTTGGTGGTCAAGCAAGCATGATAGGTTTAATTACACACTCAATACCAGCTGTCGAATATCCGAAAAATAGAATTTATAAAATAACATTAATCTAGATATGTACGTAGTACTGAAATATTACAGGTTCAATTTCTATACAATAGAAAAATCTAGCCGGAATACTGTTCCTCAATTTTCGAATATTTAACTGTTTTTTTGGTTTATTATACAATGACTGTTTATATTGTTGGAAATATGAACAATGTAAATTGATAAAAAGAAGGACATCATACATAAATATAACCGTAAAATATGTCTGTGCATGATCTCCAAATTATATTTATTATAAGAAGCGAGGGAATGGTTGACTGGAGAGTAGACGTAAGGAAGAAAATAGTTGGGGGTGCAGTCAAATGAAAACACTAAATTAAGTGGTTGCTTATTTAATTATGTGCCGACGTTTCGACCCACTTTGTGGGTCATCTTCAGGGCTGAGAAAGAAAAACAGACAAAATACAATGAATACAATAAAAATACATTGAGGACTAAGTATATGATAAATGAGAGGCAGCTGAAATAGTTTGACCACCTTTGTTTAATAGCTTATTTAAGTAAGAGAATTTCAAAAGTGACAGCATACTTCTCGATGGCCAAAGGAGACAGTCTGAGCCCTCTGCTCATCATCATATTTATGAATATAAAAAATAAATATGCAAGAGAAGAACAGCAAGTGTATCGATTGGTTATTGGGAAGACTCCAGAACAACTCGAAGCAGAATGGAACTTCGAGAAAGTAAAAGAAGAAGAAAATACTAACCTATGAGATAGGCAGGATTCCAAACCACCCATGAGGTTCTGCCTGTGGTTTCGTTACCCATTTTTTATAGTGGATGGTTCGCTTCACTGAATGCAGTAGCAGGAATGGCTGCCTGCTAATGCAATTAATGTAGCCCTATGAAACCACTGGCTGCTTCTTTCCTTGAAAACACAATTTCATTTTAAAAAACGATCAAAAATTTGATAAATGCAGGATTGTGTTATCAGGAATTGAAGAGGTTACTAGGTTTGAGGGAATGAACTTTGTCATGAAAATACTGTTGACCACAACATCTTTATTAATATAATAATAAATTTGATAAAACACATTACATTTCACATCTTTATCCAAAAAAATAAATTAAATAAAACACAATACATTTCACAACACTTAATTTAAATAAAACACATTACATTTCACAACATCTTTATTCAAAAAATTAAATTAAATAAAACACAATCTTTATTATATCATTACAATCTATACAAATCATATTATATCATCACAATCTATACATTTAACAACATCTTTATTACAAAAAAAATAAACTAAATAAAACACATTACATTTCACATCTTTATCCAAAAAAAATAAATTAAATAAAACACAATACATTTCACAACATCTTAATTTAAATAAAACACATTACATTTCACAACATCTTTATTCAAAAAATTAAATTAAATAAAACACATGACATTTCACAACATCTTTATTCAAAAAATTAAATTAAATAAAACACAATACATTTCACAACATCTTAATTTAAATAAAACACATTACATTTCACAACATCTTTATTCAAAAAATTAAATTAAATAAAACACATTACATTTCACAACATCTTTATTTTTTTAAATAAATTAAATAAAACACAATACATTTCACAACATCTTTTTTCTTTTAAATTAATTAAATAATAAAACACATAACGTTTCACAACATCTTTATTCAAAAAATTAAATTTAATAAATAAAACACAATACATTTCACAACATCTTTATTTAAAAAAAATAAACTAAATAAAACACATAAATAAAACACAATACATTTCACAACATCTTTATTTAAAAAAATATAAACTAAATAAAACACATTACATTTCACATCTTTATCCAAAAAAAATAAATTAAATAAAACACAATACATTTCACAACATCTTAATTTAAATAAAACACATTACATTTCACAACATCTTTATTCAAAAAATTAAATTAAATAAAACACATGACATTTCACAACATCTTTATTCAAAAAATTAAATTAAATAAAACACAATACATTTCACAACATCTTAATTTAAATAAAACACATTACATTTCACAACATCTTTATTCAAAAAATTAAATTAAATAAAACACATTACATTTCACAACATCTTTATTTTTTTAAATAAATTAAATAAAACACAATACATTTCACAACATCTTTTTTCTTTTAAATTAATTAAATAATAAAACACATAACATTTCACAACATCTTTATTCAAAAAATTAAATTTAATAAATAAAACACAATACATTTCACAACATCTTTATTTAAAAAAAATAAACTAAATAAAACACATAAATAAAACACAATACATTTCACAACATCTTTATTTAAAAAAATATAAACTAAATAAAACACAATACATTTCACAAGATCTTTATTAAACAAAATAAATTAAATAAAACACAATACATTTCACAACATCTTTATTTAAAAAATTAAATTAAATAAAACACAATACATTTCACAACATCTTTATTTTTTTTAAATTAATTAAATAAAACACATTACATTTCACAACATCTTTATTCAAAAAATTAAATTTAATAAAACACAATACATTTCACAACATCTTTATTTTAAAAAAATAAACTAAATAAAACACAATACATTTCACAAGATCTTTATTAAACAAAATAAATTTAATAAAACACAATACATTTCACAACATCTTTATTTAAAAAATTAAATTAAATAAAACACAATACATTTCACAACATCTTTCTTTATTCAAAAAATAAAATTTAAAAAAACCCAATACATTTCACAGGATCATTATTAAAAAAATAAATAAAATTAAATAAAACACAATACATTTCACAAGATCTTTATTAAACACAATAAATTAGATAAAACAAAAACAATTATAGTTAATATTAGTCGAACTACCCCGAGATCCTACCTCTTCTCTCCAAAAACAATTCAACCTCCACCTAAAAAGCCTTTTAAATTCCAAAATTATCACATACCCAGTTTACAGAATCCTCGTTTCCTACTATTCCCCAGCCCCCCCGGTTTTATGGCCTTCCCAAAATCCATAAACCCAACAACCCCCTCCGTCCCGTTACATCTAACATCAATTCCCCAGCTAAATAACTTGGTAAATTCCTACTTCCATCCTTACAAGTCCTAAGCAGTAACAATCCAAAACTAATTTCAACTACGTGATCTATTGAGATCCCTCACTATACCTGATCATTACGTTCGCACCTCCTTTGATGTAGAATACCTATTTACCAACATACCTTTAGATAAATCCCTCCTCATAATAGATAACAACTGGTCACGCATAGAACCCCATACCTCTCTCAACCGGTCCTCATACCTCCAATCCTTAAAACTTTGTTGGGAATCTGGCTACCTTACCTTCCTTGGACAGTTCTTTAACCAAATTTCTGGACTAGGCATGGGAAATCCCCTAGCTCCTGACCTCACCAATATTGTCCTAAATGACCGTTAGGCTCTACATTTACAAGGCCATATACCTACTTAGAACAATTAACAGCCGCAGAAATGAGATACCTGAGCAGAGTGGCTGGCCGAACCAGAAGAGTAGCGGGTGAAAAGAGGCAGCTGAAATAGTTTGACCACCTTTGTTTAATAGCTTATTTAAGTAAGAGAATTTCAAACGTGACAGCATACTTCTCGATGGCCAAAGGAGACAGTCTGAGCCCTCTGCTCTTCATCATATTTATGAATATAAAAAATAAATATGCAAGAGATGAAGAACAGCAAGTGTATCGATTGGTTATTGGGAAGACTCCAGAACAACTGGAAGCAGAATGGAACTTCGAGAAAGTAAAAGAAGAAGAAAATACTAACCTATGAGATAGGCAGGATTCCAAACCACCCATGAGGTTCTGCCTGTGGTTTCGTTACCCATTTTTTATAGTGGATGGTTCGCTTCACTGAATGCAGTAGCAGGAATGGCTGCCTGCTAATGCAATTAATGTAGCCCTATGAAACCACTGGACCTTTACTGCCTGCTCACCCGTCCTGCTTCTTTCCTTGAAAACACAATTTCAGTTTTAAACATCGATCAAAAATTTAATAAATGCAGGATTGTGTTATCAGGAATTGAAGAGGTTACTAGGTTTGAGGGAATGAACTTTGTCATGAAAATACTGTTGACCCAATTTGAAATAATAAAGTTTAAAACCATTTCCTTTAATAATACGGAGATTATTTTATAATTCTTGCTCACATTTTCATTCATGTCTTTTCGCTGCTCCGGAAGTATAATGACGCATCTGTAAAATTGGCTTTTATGCATTGATGCACTCATGACTTTGATGTTTTGTACTTTTGTTTTTTGGAGTTTTATCATTATACTTTCGGACCCGCGAAATGATCTAAGACCTGGTATAAATTTTACAATATTATTTATATAACTAAACCCATTTTTTTAAAATTTGCACTTACACATTTGTGAAATAACGCATATACATATTTTTTTTTTTATGGGCAGGACATTTTTTTTTTTCATTTTATTTATTGATATTTACAACTGTATTATCAGTGTTATGGGGATTGGAGGCTTAGTAAAATTATTTATATTCATAATAATAATAATATTTGTCGAACTAATTGAAATAATAAAGTTTAAAACCATTTCCTTTAATAATACGGAGATTATTTTATAATTCTTGCTCACATTTTCATTCATGTCTTTTCGCTGCTCCGGAAGTATAATGACGCATCTGTAAAATTGGCTTTTATGCATTGATGCACTCATGACTTTGATGTTTTGTACTTTTGTTTTTTGGAGTTTTATCATTATACTTTCGGACCCGCGAAATGATCTAAGACCATAAGAACTGGTTTAATACTGACTTTATTCCCATCTTGATCCTCTATTTATAGTAGCTAACAGCTGTTCACAATGCCAGCTTGATATTAGCGACTATTCGATCATCATTGTTGTATTAACTTATATATATATATATATATATATGTGTGATTTTGTTTTTATGGAAACGAAATTTTTTTTTTTAAATTTATTTATTGATATTTACAACTGTATTAAAATAATACATCAAGTAAATGAGCGAGAGGAATTCGATGGCTTAGTGGAGCCCCAAAGTTCTACTCCGTAGGTCCAAATAGGTCGTATGATGGTCATGTAGATGAGTCTTTAGTAATTAATTGGGAGCTTAGAGCGTTTGTCTAGTAACTGTTGAAGTAGCCTGAAACGTCGAGCGGTTTCTTGTCTTTTCAGTCTCGTATGAGGATTCCAGGTTAATCGTTTGTCAAGATGCAACCCTAAGTATCGGATCTGTTCTACAGGCATAAGTGGGATTTTATTAAAGGATACTGAAGGGCAGGAAGTCATTGGTTTACGACGTAAGGTAAAAGTGATTTGATGCGATTTTCTAGAGTTTATTATAATTCTCCAGTTTTGACACCATTCTTCAAGATCAGTGATATGGGATTGGAGGCTTTGGGATAGAATAATTGGATTGGTGTTGACTTATAATACACATGTATCATCAGCATACGTGGTAAGGATAGTATTAGGATGATTTGGGCTTTGAGGAACACCCGCAGATTGGGAAAAGAGTGATAAATAGACATTATTATGATTTACTTGGAAAGTTCTGTTTGTGAGATAGGATTGAAGGATGAGAAAGTAGGTAGGCGGTAGGAATTGACGGAGTTTGTAGAGTAATCCCGCATGCCAGACTCGGTCAAAAGCCATTTCCACATCATGAAATACGCCCGAACAATATGGATTGTGATGAGGTCGTGCCCAGGAGATTTGCGGGAAGGTAATCTGTGAATAATGTTGGATATTTCTGTAGGATGGAATGCTTTGGGTAGAAGGAACATATGGAGGCGAACATCTATCGCTTGTTTTATATATTCAATATGAGTTGGGTTAATGATATCAGGATGTGGATGAAAGACTTTGGAAATTGACCAAATAACTGTGATTTTTCTCCGTCAGATCTTGTCCAGTTATTTGATTCAGTAAGTAGTGGATGGTTAAATTCTTTGAACTTTAGGAGTTTTTTGGTGGTCATCCACAATTTTTTGTCAGTCGTTGTGAGATATTCAGTCCAGGTAATTAAATTTTGAGTTTTGAACTTCTTGATTTCTGCTTTTAATTTGTTAGTTAATTTTGTATAGGTAGTTTTATCTGCTGGATATCGAGTTCTATGCCACTTCGATCTTACTCTGCGTTATTCTCTCAATAAGATACGAATATGCTGTGGCAAATCAGTATGTTGATAGCTATTAATTGTATGATTTGAGGTGTTATCATGTAAACTGCTTCTGATTGATGTTGTAAGTTTTTATATGGCTGTATCAATGTCTTGTTTTGTCTTAAGTGAAATTTTAAAGTCCAGTTTGTCCTCCAAGTCATAACAAAAATCGTCCCAGTTGACACGTCCTGTAATCAATGTGGGAGGGGAAGGCTTGGGAGCGAAACTTGAGTGCAAGAAAAGGAGAACTGGACTGTGATCAGATGAAAGGTCGTCCAAGGATTCAATATTGGCTTGTGGGGGAAAAATTTGGGATGTAACAAATATGTCAAGGATGTCCGGGACGTTTTTAAGGGATGTAGGCCAATAGGTAGGATTTGCTGGGGCAAGGATAGAGTAGCTCTTTGAGGATGTGAGAGAAGATAGAATATTTCCACGGGAGTTGGATGCTCGACAACCCCATCGTTGGTGTTTAGCATTGTAGTCTCCTCCAGCAATGAAGCGCGGTCCAAGGGATTGGAATAAGGAATCAAGGAGGTAATAAGGAAGAGAATTGCCAGGAAGACAGTATACAGCTGAAAATGTGATATGGAAAAGACGAGTCGTTATGGTTACTGAGGTATGTTGATATGTTGTAAGGGCATGTCTGCGTAGTGTAAATTTGAGCTTGCAACCTAAAAAACGGATGGAAAACTCTTGGTGGTCAAGCAAGCATGATAGGTTTAATTACACACTCAATACCAGCTGTCGAATATCCGAAAAATAGAATTTATAAAATAACATTAATCTAGATATGTACGTAGTACTGAAATATTACAGGTTCAATTTCTATACAATAGAAAAATCTAGCCGGAATACTGTTCCTCAATTTTCGAATATTTAACTGTTTTTTTGTTTCATTATACAATGACTGTTTATATTGTTGGAAATATGAACAATGTAAATTGATAAAAAGAAGGACATCATACATAAATATAACCGTAAAATATGTCTGTGCATGATCTCCAAATTATATTTATTATAAGAAGCGAGGGAATGGTTGACTGGAGAGAAGACGTAAGGAAGAAAATAGTTGGGGGTGCAGTCAAATGAAAACACTAAATTAAGTGGTTGCTTATTTAATTATGTGCCGACGTTTCGACCCACTTTGTGGGTCATCTTCATGGCTGAGAAAGAAAAACAGACAAAATACAATGAATACAATAAAAATACATTGAGGACTAAGTATATGATAAATGAGAGGCAGCTGAAATAGTTTGACCACCTTTGTTTAATAGCTTATTTAAGTAAGAGAATTTCAAAAGTGACAGCATACTTCTCGATGGCCAAAGGAGACAGTCTGAGCCCTCTGCTCTTCATCATATTTATGAATATAAAAAATAAATATGCAAGAGAAGAACAGCAAGTGTATCGATTGGTTATTGGGAAGACTCCAGAACAACTCGAAGCAGAATGGAACTTCGAGAAAGTAAAAGAAGAAGAAAATACTAACCTATGAGATAGGCAGGATTCCAAACCACCCATGAGGTTCTGCCTGTGGTTTCGTTACCCATTTTTTATAGTGGATGGTTCGCTTCACTGAATGCAGTAGCAGGAATGGCTGCCTGCTAATGCAATTAATGTAGCCCTATGAAACCACTGGCTGCTTCTTTCCTTGAAAACACAATTTCAGTTTTAAACATCGATCAAAAATTTGATAAATGCAGGATTGTGTTATCAGGAATTGAAGAGGTTACTAGGTTTGAGGGAATGAACTTTGTCATGAAAATACTGTTGACCACAACATCTTTATTAATATAATAATAAATTTAATAAAACACATTACATTTCACATCTTTATCCAAAAAAATAAATTAAATAAAACACAATACATTTCACAACACTTAATTTAAATAAAACACATTACATTTCACAACATCTTTATTCAAAAAATTAAATTAAATAAAACACAATCAATACATTTCACAACATCTTTATTACAAAAAAAATAAACTAAATAAAACACATTACATTTCACATCTTTATCCAAAAAAAATAAATTAAATAAAACACAATACATTTCACAACATCTTAATTTAAATAAAACACATTACATTTCACAACATCTTTATTCAAAAAATTAAATAAAATAAAACACATGACATTTCACAACATCTTTATTCAAAAAATTAAATTAAATAAAACACAATACATTTCACAACATCTTAATTTAAATAAAACACATTACATTTCACAACATCTTTATTCAAAAAATTAAATTAAATAAAACACATTACATTTCACAACATCTTTATTTTTTTAAATAAATTAAATAAAACACAATACATTTCACAACATCTTTTTTCTTTTAAATTAATTAAATAATAAAACACATAACATTTCACAACATCTTTATTCAAAAAATTAAATTTAATAAATAAAACACAATACATTTCACAACATCTTTATTTAAAAAAAATAAACTAAATAAAACACATAAATAAAACACAATACATTTCACAACATCTTTATTTAAAAAAATATAAACTAAATAAAACACAATACATTTCACAAGATCTTTATTAAACAAAATAAATTAAATAAAACACAATACATTTCACAACATCTTTATTTAAATAAAACACATTACATTTCACAACATCTTTATTCAAAAAATTAAATTAAAAAAAACACAATCAAAACACAATACATTTCACAAGATCTTTATTAAACAAAATAAATTAAATAAAACACAATACATTTCACAACATCTTTATTTAAAAAATTAAATTAAATAAAACACAATACATTTCACAACATCTTTATTTTTTTTAAATTAATTAAATAAAACACATTACATTTCACAACATCTTTATTCAAAAAATTAAATTTAATAAAACACAATACATTTCACAACATCTTTATTTTAAAAAAATAAACTAAATAAAACACAATACATTTCTCAAGATCTTTATTAAACAAAATAAATTTAATAAAACACAATACATTTCACAACATCTTTATTTAAAAAATTAAATTAAATAAAACACAATACATTTCACAACATCTTTCTTTATTCAAAAAATAAAATTTAAAAAAACCCAATACATTTCACAGGATCATTATTAAAAAAATAAATAAAATTAAATAAAACACAATACATTTCACAAGATCTTTATTAAACACAATAAATTAAATAAAACAAAAACAATTATAGTTAATATTAGTCGAACTACCCCGAGATCCTACCTCTTCTCTCCAAAAACAATTCAACCTCCACCTAAAAAGCCTTTTAAATTCCAAAATTATCACATACCCAGTTTACAGAATCCTCGTTTCCTACTATTCCCCAGCCCCCCCGGTTATGGCCTTCCCAAAATCCATAAACCCAACAACCCCCTCCGTCCCGTTACATCTAACATCAATTCCCCAGCTAAATAACTTGGTAAATTCCTACTTCCATCCTTACAAGTCCTAAGCAGTAACAATCCAGAGATGAAGAACAGCAAGTGTATCGATTGGTTATTGGGAAGACTCCAGAACAACTGGAAGCAGAATGGAACTTCGAGAAAGTAAAAGAAGAAGAAAATACTAACCTATGAGATAGGCAGGATTCCAAACCACCCATGAGGTTCTGCCTGTGGTTTCGTTACCCATTTTTTATAGTGGATGGTTCGCTTCACTGAATGCAGTAGCAGGAATGGCTGCCTGCTAATGCAATTAATGTAGCCCTATGAAACCACTGGCTGCTTCTTTCCTTGAAAACACAATTTCATTTTAAACATCGATCAAAAATTTGATAAATGCAGGATTGTGTTATCAGGAATTGAAGAGGTTACTAGGTTTGAGGGAATGAACTTTGTCATGAAAATACTGTTGACCACAACATCTTTATTAATATAATAATAAATTTAATAAAACACATTACATTTCACATCTTTATCCAAAAAAATAAATTAAATAAAACACAATACATTTCACAACACTTAATTTAAATAAAACACATTACATTTCACAACATCTTTATTCAAAAAATTAAATTAAATAAAACACAATCAATACATTTCACAACATCTTTATTACAAAAAAAATAAACTAAATAAAACACATTACATTTCACATCTTTATCCAAAAAAAATAAATTAAATAAAACACAATACATTTCACAACATCTTTATTTAAAAAAATATAAACTAAATAAAACACAATACATTTCACAAGATCTTTATTAAACAAAATAAATTAAATAAAACACAATACATTTCACAACATCTTTATTTAAAAAATTAAATTAAATAAAACACAATACATTTCACAACATCTTTATTTTTTTTAAATTAATTAAATAAAACACATTACATTTCACAACATCTTTATTCAAAAAATTAAATTTAATAAAACACAATACATTTCACAACATCTTTATTTTAAAAAAATAAACTAAATAAAACACAATACATTTCTCAAGATCTTTATTAAACAAAATAAATTTAATAAAACACAATACATTTCACAACATCTTTATTTAAAAAATTAAATTAAATAAAACACAATACATTTCACAACATCTTTCTTTATTCAAAAAATAAAATTTAAAAAAACCCAATACATTTCACAGGATCATTATTAAAAAAATAAATAAAATTAAATAAAACACAAGACATTTCACAAGATCTTTATTAAACACAATAAATTAAATAAAACAAAAACAATTATAGTTAATATTAGTCGAACTACCCCGAGATCCTACCTCTTCTCTCCAAAAACAATTCAACCTCCATACGGAAAACCAGGACGACACCTCTTCACCCTCAATCGGATGGCATGGTGGAGCGCATGAACAGGACAATGGGTCGATATTTGTCTAAAGTGGTTTCCGACCATCAGCGAGACTGGGACCAGTATCTTCACTTGTTCTTGTTAGCCTACCGGAGTTCAGTCCATGAAGCAACGGGGCAGACCCCCGCAAATGTGGTGTTCGGCCGAGAACTTCGTTTGCCTTGTGATCTGAAATTCGGGTTCAAGCCAGGCGAGGAAGTTAACGGAGAGGAATACATCACGAATCTACGGAAGCGGATGGATAATATCCACGAGAAGGTTCGTGCAAACATCCAGGGAGCCATTGACAGAATGAAGGAGCGTTACGACATCAGGGCAGAGAAAGGTGGATTCCAACCTGGAGATTTGGTCTGGCTACATGATCCTCGAAGAAGGCGAGGCTACTCACCTAAACTTCAGAACTCCTGGGATGGCCCGTTTGAGATCATCAATAGGATAAACGACGTCATCTATAGGATCAGAAAGCAGCCAAAAGGAAAACCCAGGGTAGTCCATTTTAATAGACTGGCCCCATACAAAGGAGACCATGGCCCGACAAAAGACCAGCAAGTCAGGTACCTCAACAACTTGGAGACCAGTAAGGTATCAGTTGCACAACCTAAGGTACAAGGTCCCCGTGGAGTAACTCAGACAGTATACAGAGATATCTTCTCGTTACCCGCGGACTATTCTCTGGCCCATTGTGTCGCCGAAGATCTGAGGACTTCCCGAGGGATTGCAACAGTCTTCAGGAAGAAGTTTGGTGGTACTACGGAACTAGAACGCCAAGGACCAAGCGTGGGGAAAGCGCTCCACCATACGCACGAAGGACGACATCTGTTTTACTTAGTTACCAAGTGTGCTACTGATCAGAAGCCCACATATGACGCACTGCGGCGAAGCCTCGACGACTTGCGGAGTAAGCTTCTGAGACTGCGTGTCACCAAGCTCGCGATCCCTAAGTTGGGCTGTGGATATGACGGCCTGGAGTGGAAGGTTGTTAGGAACATGCTTGAAGAGACATTCGCCAACTCTGGAGTCGCCATATTGGTGTGCACGTTCAACCCCTGGAAAGGAAATGCGTCTCCATCGAGGGAAGCTCATAACCGCCCAATTTCTCCGGACTATGCTCTGGGACAGAGCACTTTTAAGGAGGGGGCAGTGTTACGGTCAGAGGGCCGCCTGAAAGGATTAGGCGAACAATGGCATTAAGCCGGAAGGGATCAAAGGTAGTCTAGACTCATCGGGATCTGCGTGGAATATTCTAGGTGCTCCCCACCCCAATCTCCCTTGTCTATATAAAAAGGCGAGCTGTTTTGGCCGGGCAGTTCAGTAATAAGACGAGTGAGTAATAAGTCAGTGGCAGTGTGTGAGTTAGTTAGTATTAGTATCAGTCTGTAATAAGTGCTTAGTGAGCAACAGTGACAACTAGTGGCCGTGTAATAAGTGTAATAAACTGTGTGGTAGTTTGTCATATTTGAAGAGTCTTACGGTCGGTGGACTTTAGTTAGCGAACTGTAAGTGTTAATTTGTAATTGTAAACTATAGTGTAATATTATTGTATTTGTACAAATTTATATAAATAGTTTAGTTACTTAGTATAAACAATATCTTATATTATATTATCTTAGAAATTAGATAACATTTAGTAGAATATTATTATTGTATACTGATATTAGTTTAATAATTTAACTGTTTTAAATAATCTCATTGTATTCTTTCTAATTTGTTAATAAATATTAGATTATTGAATTAAGTAATAGTTTAGTCCATTTTACACCCAGTAGCCCGTAACAATATATTTTCTGATTCATATACATTGTTCTGCTGCTTGGGAATATAGATTTAAGATGTTAATTTAACTCTCGCAAACGTTTTTATACCAGGAGCCTTTAAATCGGGGTTTTTGAGGCTTTATTTATGAATGTTTTGGCTAGATTTATTTTAAATTTCTTTTCAATATTTATATTGTAAAAAGAAAGTTAACAGAAGGTTTTTATTTATTTAGAAGCCGTAGTTTTTACTATTTGTAATCGTAATTTCATATAATGAAGGAGGTTCTAAAAAACCAAAACAATTATTTACGAAACAGCCGCGGTGATTCGAGGAGCCCAAAAGCGGATCTCGACCGAGAGGCTAGTCTTCGGAAAGATCCGCTTTGGCTTGTAGACACCTTTTCCGAAACAGCCGCGGTGATTCGAGGGGCCTAGAAGCGGATCTTGACCGAGAGGCTAGTCATCGGGGAGTTCCGCATTACCTTCTAGAAACCACTAGATAACACTATACTGAGCAGATAATTAATTGAATGTACGATCAATCTTCAGTCGAGCCGTCACCTGAAAAAAACTTCCAAAAAAAATATTATTTTTGAACTGACCGACTGAGCTACCGGGCTGGAAAGGCCAATGAGGCGGCACCCAGCCATTCCCCTCCACGAAGTAATGCCTAACGGCAGTCCGTGGAGGGTGGAGAACAGGTGTTGGGTGGTGAGGGAGGTGGTTTTAGTGGGTAAAAATCCCACACACGGATAGGTATGGGCCTATCCGCGTCTTTTGAAGATTTCCACCTTCCAACGTAAAAAAAAAATAAATAAAAAAATAAATAAAAAAAAATAAAAAAAAGCATAGACAATTACTAAAGAAAATAACTTTAAGTAGTTGGTAGTTGGCAGCGCGCAACTACTATTTGTCAACTATCAGTTATGTAGTTGTAGTAACGGAGCTACAACTACAGTTACACTTCAACGAATAATTCACACTCCACGTTTTTGCAAACTTTTAGCTTTTGTTTGTAAAAGGTTGCAAGGATAAAATATGTCGATTCGATGACTCTTAATAAATTATTGCTACTAGAAAAGAGGTTATTAGCTAGCAGTTGGAACTACTTTATCTTCCTATATCTCTACTTTCTGCTAAGTCCTTTGTTTTGCCTTTGGTTCGTTCTAGCCAGTTAGTCAAATAACCTATTTGAATTTAAGATATTTTAAAAAAGGGCATCATCTTAAAAAGGATAAATAGTTTAATTTTTATGTGCGTAATATTTAAAAAATGAATTCTAATAAAAATAATTAAATTTGTTTAAGATTTCTGATTCATATACATTGTTCTGCTGCTTGGAAATATAGATTTAAGATGTTAATTTAACTGGAATGTTAAATGTTAGCTTTTGTTTGTAAAAAGTTGCATGGATAAAATAGGTCGATTCGATGATTCTCAATAAACTATTACTAACTAGGTTTCTTTTTTTTTAAATCTCATGATAATTATCTAAAACCTCTGGACTCTAGAAAGGAGGGTACTAGCTAGCAGTTGGAACTACTTTATCTTCCTATATCTCTACTTTCTGCTAAGTCCTTTGTTTTGCCTTTGGTTCGTTCTAGCCAGTTAGTCAAATAACCTATTTGAATTTAAGATATTTTAAAAAAGGGCATTTTAAATAGGATAAATAGATTAATTATTATGTGGGTAATATTTAAAAACATGAATTCTAATAAAAATAATTAAATTTGTTTATGATATATTTTCTAATTCATATACATTGTTCTGCTGCTTGGCAATATAGATTTAAGATGTTAATATTTCTGGAATGTTAAATGTTAGCTTTTGTTTGTAAAAGTTGCATGGATAAAATAGGTCGATTCGATGATTCTCAATAAATTATTACTAACTAGGTTTCTTTTTTTGTTAAATCTCATGATAATTATCTAAAACCTCTGGACTCTATAAAGGAGGGTACTAGCTAGCAGTTGGAACTACTTTATCTTCCTATATCTCTACTTTCTGCTAAGTCCTTTGTTTTGCCTTTGGTTCGTTCTAGCCAGTTAGTCAAATAACCTATTTGAATTTAAGATATTTTAAAAAAGGGCATCTTAAATAGGATAAATAATTTAATTTTTATGTGCGTAATATTTAAAAAATGAATTCTAATAAAAATAATTAAATTTGTTTAAGATTTCTGATTCATATACATTGTTCTGCTGCTTGGAAATATAGATTTAAGATGTTAATTTAACTGGAATGTTAAATGTTAGCTTTTGTTTGTAAAAAGTTGCATGGATAAAATAGGTCGATTCGATGATTCTCAATAAACTATTACTAACTAGGTTTCTTTTTTTTTAAATCTCATGATAATTATCTAAAACCTCTGGACTCTAGAAAGGAGGGTACTAGCTAGCAGTTGGAACTACTTTATCTTCCTATATCTCTACTTTCTGCTAAGTCCTTTGTTTTGCCTTTGGTTCGTTCTAGCCAGTTAGTCAAATAACCTATTTGAATTTAAGATATTTTAAAAAAGGGCATCTTAAATAGGATAAATAGTTTAATTTGTATGTGGGTACTATTTAAAAAAATGAATTCTAATAAAAATAATTAAATTTGTTTAAGATATATTTTCTGATTCATATACATTGTTCTGCTGCTTGGCAATATAGATTTAAGATGTTAATTAAACTCTCGCAAACGTTTTTATACCAGGAGCCTTTAAATCGGGGTTTTTGAGGCTTTATTTATGAATGTTTTGGCAAGCCTTATTTTAAATTTCTTTTCAATATTTATATTGTAAAAACAAAGTTAACAGAAGGTTTTTATTTATTTAGAAGCCGTAGTTTTTACTATTTTTAATGAGAGGCTTGTCATCGGGGAGTTCCGTATTACCTTCTAGAAACCACTAGATAACACTATACTGAGCAGATAATTGAATGTACGATCAATGTTCAGTCGAGCCGTCACCTGACACACACTTCCAAAAAAAATATTATTTTTGAACTGACTGACTGAGCTAACCGGGCTGGAAAGGCCCATGAGGCGGCACCCAGCCATTCCCCTCCACGAAGTAATGCCTAACGGCGGTCCGTGGAGGATGGAGAACAGGTGTTGGGTGGTGAGGGAGGTGGTTTTAGTGGGTAAAAATCCCACACACGGATAGGTACGGGCCTATCCGCGTCTTTTGAAGATTTCCACCTTCCAACGTAAAAAAAAAAAAAAAAAAAAAAAAAAAAAAAAGCACAGGCAACTACTAAAGAAAATAACTTTAAGTAGTTGGTAGTTGGCAGCGCGCAACTACTATTTGTCAACTATCAGTTATGTAGTTGTAGTAACAGAGCTACAACTACAGTTACACTTCAACGAATAATTCACACTCCACGTTTTTGCAAACTTTTAGCTTTTGTTTGTAAAAGGTTGCAAGGATAAAATATGTCGATTCGATGATTCTCAATAAATTATTACTACTAGAAAGGAGGTTACTAGCTAGCAGTTGGAACTACTTTATCTTCCTATATCTCTACTTTCTGCTAAGTCCTTTGTTTTGCCTTTGGTTCGTTCTAGCCAGTTAGTCAAATAACCTATTTGAATTTAAGATATTTTAAAAAAGGGCATCTTAAATAGGATAAATAATTTAATTTTTATGTGCGTAATATTTAAAAAATGAATTCTAATAAAAATAATTAAATTTGTTTAAGATTTCTGATTCATATACATTGTTCTGCTGCTTGGAAATATAGATTTAAGATGTTAATTTAACTGGAATGTTAAATGTTAGCTTTTGTTTGTAAAAAGTTGCATGGATAAAATAGGTCGATTCGATGATTCTCAATAAACTATTACTAACTAGGTTTCTTTTTTTTTAAATCTCATGATAATTATCTAAAACCTCTGGACTCTAGAAAGGAGGGTACTAGCTAGCAGTTGGAACTACTTTATCTTCCTATATCTCTACTTTCTGCTAAGTCCTTTGTTTTGCCTTTGGTTCGTTCTAGCCAGTTAGTCAAATAACCTATTTGAATTTAAGATATTTTAAAAAAGGGCATCTTAAATAGGATAAATAGTTTAATTTGTATGTGGGTACTATTTAAAAAAATGAATTCTAATAAAAATAATTAAATTTGTTTAAGATATATTTTCTGATTCATATACATTGTTCTGCTGCTTGGCAATATAGATTTAAGATGTTAATTAAACTCTCGCAAACGTTTTTATACCAGGAGCCTTTAAATCGGGGTTTTTGAGGCTTTATTTATGAATGTTTTGGCAAGCCTTATTTTAAATTTCTTTTCAATATTTATATTGTAAAAACAAAGTTAACAGAAGGTTTTTATTTATTTAGAAGCCGTAGTTTTTACTATTTTTAATGAGAGGCTTGTCATCGGGGAGTTCCGTATTACCTTCTAGAAACCACTAGATAACACTATACTGAGCAGATAATTGAATGTACGATCAATGTTCAGTCGAGCCGTCACCTGACACACACTTCCAAAAAAAATATTATTTTTGAACTGACTGACTGAGCTAACCGGGCTGGAAAGGCCCATGAGGCGGCACCCAGCCATTCCCCTCCACGAAGTAATGCCTAACGGCGGTCCGTGGAGGATGGAGAACAGGTGTTGGGTGGTGAGGGAGGTGGTTTTAGTGGGTAAAAATCCCACACACGGATAGGTACGGGCCTATCCGCGTCTTTTGAAGATTTCCACCTTCCAACGTAAAAAAAAAAAAAAAAAAAAAAAAAAAAAAAGCACAGGCAACTACTAAAGAAAATAACTTTAAGTAGTTGGTAGTTGGCAGCGCGCAACTACTATTTGTCAACTATCAGTTATGTAGTTGTAGTAACAGAGCTACAACTACAGTTACACTTCAACGAATAATTCACACTCCACGTTTTTGCAAACTTTTAGCTTTTGTTTGTAAAAGGTTGCAAGGATAAAATATGTCGATTCGATGATTCTCAATAAATTATTACTACTAGAAAGGAGGTTACTAGCTAGCAGTTGGAACTACTTTATCTTCCTATATCTCTACTTTCTGCTAAGTCCTTTGTTTTGCCTTTGGTTCGTTCTAGCCAGTTAGTCAAATAACCTATTTGAATTTAAGATATTTTAAAAAAGGGCATCTTAAATAGGATAAATAATTTAATTTTTATGTGCGTAATATTTAAAAAATGAATTCTAATAAAAATAATTAAATTTGTTTAAGATTTCTGATTCATATACATTGTTCTGCTGCTTGGAAATATAGATTTAAGATGTTAATTTAACTGGAATGTTAAATGTTAGCTTTTGTTTGTAAAAAGTTGCATGGATAAAATAGGTCGATTCGATGATTCTCAATAAACTATTACTAACTAGGTTTCTTTTTTTTTAAATCTCATGATAATTATCTAAAACCTCTGGACTCTAGAAAGGAGGGTACTAGCTAGCAGTTGGAACTACTTTATCTTCCTATATCTCTACTTTCTGCTAAGTCCTTTGTTTTGCCTTTGGTTCGTTCTAGCCAGTTAGTCAAATAACCTATTTGAATTTAAGATATTTTAAAAAAGGGCATCTTAAATAGGATAAATAGTTTAATTTGTATGTGGGTACTATTTAAAAAAATGAATTCTAATAAAAATAATTAAATTTGTTTAAGATATATTTTCTGATTCATATACATTGTTCTGCTGCTTGGCAATATAGATTTAAGATGTTAATTAAACTCTCGCAAACGTTTTTATACCAGGAGCCTTTAAATCGGGGTTTTTGAGGCTTTATTTATGAATGTTTTGGCAAGCCTTATTTTAAATTTCTTTTCAATATTTATATTGTAAAAACAAAGTTAACAGAAGGTTTTTATTTATTTAGAAGCCGTAGTTTTTACTATTTTTAATGAGAGGCTTGTCATCGGGGAGTTCCGTATTACCTTCTAGAAACCACTAGATAACACTATACTGAGCAGATAATTGAATGTACGATCAATGTTCAGTCGAGCCGTCACCTGACACACACTTCCAAAAAAAATATTATTTTTGAACTGACTGACTGAGCTAACCGGGCTGGAAAGGCCCATGAGGCGGCACCCAGCCATTCCCCTCCACGAAGTAATGCCTAACGGCGGTCCGTGGAGGATGGAGAACAGGTGTTGGGTGGTGAGGGAGGTGGTTTTAGTGGGTAAAAATCCCACACACGGATAGGTACGGGCCTATCCGCGTCTTTTGAAGATTTCCACCTTCCAACGTAAAAAAAAAAAAAAAAAAAAAAAAAAAAAAAAAAAAAAAAAAAAAAAAAAAAAAAGCACAGGCAACTACTAAAGAAAATAACTTTAAGTAGTTGGTAGTTGGCAGCGCGCAACTACTATTTGTCAACTATCAGTTATGTAGTTGTAGTAACAGAGCTACAACTACAGTTACACTTCAACGAATAATTCACACTCCACGTTTTTGCAAACTTTTAGCTTTTGTTTGTAAATGAATTCTAATAAAAATAATTAAATTTGTTTAAGATTTCTGATTCATGTACATTGTTCTGCTGCTTGGAAATATAGATTTAAGATGTTAATTTAACTGGAATGTTAAATGTTAGCTTTTGTTTGTAAAAAGTTGCATGGATAAAATAGGTCGGTTCGATGATTCTCAATAAACTATTACTAACTAGGTTTCTTTTTTTTTAAATCTCATGATAATTATCTAAAACCTCTGGACTCTAGAAAGGAGGGTACTAGCTAGCAGTTGGAACTACTTTATCTTCCTATATCTCTACTTTCTGCTAAGTCCTTTGTTTTGCCTTTGGTTCGTTCTAGCCAGTTAGTCAAATAACCTATTTGAATTTAAGATATTTTAAAAAAGGGCATCTTAAATAGGATAAATAGTTTAATTTGTATGTGGGTACTATTTAAAAAAATGAATTCTAATAAAAATAATTAAATTTGTTTAAGATATATTTTCTGATTCATATACATTGTTCTGCTGCTTGGCAATATAGATTTAAGATGTTAATTAAACTCTCGCAAACGTTTTTATACCAGGAGCCTTTAAATCGGGGTTTTTGAGGCTTTATTTATGAATGTTTTGGCAAGCCTTATTTTAAATTTCTTTTCAATATTTATATTGTAAAAACAAAGTTAACAGAAGGTTTTTATTTATTTAGAAGCCGTAGTTTTTACTATTTTTAATGAGAGGCTTGTCATCGGGGAGTTCCGTATTACCTTCTAGAAACCACTAGATAACACCATACTGAGCAGATAATTGAATGTACGATCAATGTTCAGTCGAGCCGTCACCTGACACACACTTCCAAAAAAAATATTATTTTTGAACTGACTGACTGAGCTAACCGGGCTGGAAAGGCCCATGAGGCGGCACCCAGCCATTCCCCTCCACGAAGTAATGCCTAACGGCGGTCCGTGGAGGATGGAGAACAGGTGTTGGGTGGTGAGGGAGGTGGTTTTAGTGGGTAAAAATCCCACACACGGATAGGCACGGGCCTATCCGCGTCTTTTGAAGATTTCCACCTTCCAACGTAAAAAAAAAAAAAAAAAAAAAAAAAAAAAAAAAAAAAAAAAAAAAAAAAAAAAAAAAAAAAAGCACAGGCAACTACTAAAGAAAATAACTTTAAGTAGTTGGTAGTTGGCAGCGCGCAACTACTATTTGTCAACTATCAGTTATGTAGTTGTAGTAACAGAGCTACAACTACAGTTACACTTCAACGAATAATTCACACTCCACGTTTTTGCAAACTTTTAGCTTTTGTTTGTAAAAGGTTGCAAGGATAAAATATGTCGATTCGATGATTCTCAATAAATTATTACTACTAGAAAGGAGGTTACTAGCTAGCAGTTGGAACTACTTTATCTTCCTATATCTCTACTTTCTGCTAAGTCCTTTGTTTTGCCTTTGGTTCGTTCTAGCCAGTTAGTCAAATAACCTATTTGAATTTAAGATATTTTAAAAAAGGGCATCTTAAATAGGATAAATAATTTAATTTTTATGTGCGTAATATTTAAAAAATGAATTCTAATAAAAATAATTAAATTTGTTTAAGATTTCTGATTCATGTACATTGTTCTGCTGCTTGGAAATATAGATTTAAGATGTTAATTTAACTGGAATGTTAAATGTTAGCTTTTGTTTGTAAAAAGTTGCATGGATAAAATAGGTCGGTTCGATGATTCTCAATAAACTATTACTAACTAGGTTTCTTTTTTTTTAAATCTCATGATAATTATCTAAAACCTCTGGACTCTAGAAAGGAGGGTACTAGCTAGCAGTTGGAACTACTTTATCTTCCTATATCTCTACTTTCTGCTAAGTCCTTTGTTTTGCCTTTGGTTCGTTCTAGCCAGTTAGTCAAATAACCTATTTGAATTTAAGATATTTTAAAAAAGGGCATCTTAAATAGGATAAATAGTTTAATTTGTATGTGGGTACTATTTAAAAAAATGAATTCTAATAAAAATAATTAAATTTGTTTAAGATATATTTTCTGATTCATATACATTGTTCTGCTGCTTGGCAATATAGATTTAAGATGTTAATTAAACTCTCGCAAACGTTTTTATACCAGGAGCCTTTAAATCGGGGTTTTTGAGGCTTTATTTATGAATGTTTTGGCAAGCCTTATTTTAAATTTCTTTTCAATATTTATATTGTAAAAACAAAGTTAACAGAAGGTTTTTATTTATTTAGAAGCCGTAGTTTTTACTATTTTTAATGAGAGGCTTGTCATCGGGGAGTTCCGTATTACCTTCTAGAAACCACTAGATAACACTATACTGAGCAGATAATTGAATGTACGATCAATGTTCAGTCGAGCCGTCACCTGACACACACTTCCAAAAAAAATATTATTTTTGAACTGACTGACTGAGCTAACCGGGCTGGAAAGGCCCATGAGGCGGCACCCAGCCATTCCCCTCCACGAAGTAATGCCTAACGGCGGTCCGTGGAGGATGGAGAACAGGTGTTGGGTGGTGAGGGAGGTGGTTTTAGTGGGTAAAAATCCCACACACGGATAGGTACGGGCCTATCCGCGTCTTTTGAAGATTTCCACCTTCCAACGTAAAAAAAAAAAAAAAAAAAAAAAAAAAAAAAAAAAAAAAAAAAAAAAAGCACAGGCAACTACTAAAGAAAATAACTTTAAGTAGTTGGTAGTTGGCAGCGCGCAACTACTATTTGTCAACTATCAGTTATGTAGTTGTAGTAACAGAGCTACAACTACAGTTACACTTCAACGAATAATTCACACTCCACGTTTTTGCAAACTTTTAGCTTTTGTTTGTAAAAGGTTGCAAGGATAAAATATGTCGATTCGATGATTCTCAATAAATTATTACTACTAGAAAGGAGGTTACTAGCTAGCAGTTGGAACTACTTTATCTTCCTATATCTCTACTTTCTGCTAAGTCCTTTGTTTTGCCTTTGGTTCGTTCTAGCCAGTTAGTCAAATAACCTATTTGAATTTAAGATATTTTAAAAAAGGGCATCTTAAATAGGATAAATAATTTAATTTTTATGTGCGTAATATTTAAAAAATGAATTCTAATAAAAATAATTAAATTTGTTTAAGATTTCTGATTCATGTACATTGTTCTGCTGCTTGGAAATATAGATTTAAGATGTTAATTTAACTGGAATGTTAAATGTTAGCTTTTGTTTGTAAAAAGTTGCATGGATAAAATAGGTCGGTTCGATGATTCTCAATAAACTATTACTAACTAGGTTTCTTTTTTTTTAAATCTCATGATAATTATCTAAAACCTCTGGACTCTAGAAAGGAGGGTACTAGCTAGCAGTTGGAACTACTTTATCTTCCTATATCTCTACTTTCTGCTAAGTCCTTTGTTTTGCCTTTGGTTCGTTCTAGCCAGTTAGTCAAATAACCTATTTGAATTTAAGATATTTTAAAAAAGGGCATCTTAAATAGGATAAATAGTTTAATTTGTATGTGGGTACTATTTAAAAAAATGAATTCTAATAAAAATAATTAAATTTGTTTAAGATATATTTTCTGATTCATATACATTGTTCTGCTGCTTGGCAATATAGATTTAAGATGTTAATTAAACTCTCGCAAACGTTTTTATACCAGGAGCCTTTAAATCGGGGTTTTTGAGGCTTTATTTATGAATGTTTTGGCAAGCCTTATTTTAAATTTCTTTTCAATATTTATATTGTAAAAACAAAGTTAACAGAAGGTTTTTATTTATTTAGAAGCCGTAGTTTTTACTATTTTTAATGAGAGGCTTGTCATCGGGGAGTTCCGTATTACCTTCTAGAAACCACTAGATAACACTATACTGAGCAGATAATTGAATGTACGATCAATGTTCAGTCGAGCCGTCACCTGACACACACTTCCAAAAAAAATATTATTTTTGAACTGACTGACTGAGCTAACCGGGCTGGAAAGGCCCATGAGGCGGCACCCAGCCATTCCCCTCCACGAAGTAATGCCTAACGGCGGTCCGTGGAGGATGGAGAACAGGTGTTGGGTGGTGAGGGAGGTGGTTTTAGTGGGTAAAAATCCCACACACGGATAGGTACGGGCCTATCCGCGTCTTTTGAAGATTTCCACCTTCCAACGTAAAAAAAAAAAAAAAAAAAAAAAAAAAAAAAAAAAAAAAAAAAAAAAAGCACAGGCAACTACTAAAGAAAATAACTTTAAGTAGTTGGTAGTTGGCAGCGCGCAACTACTATTTGTCAACTATCAGTTATGTAGTTGTAGTAACAGAGCTACAACTACAGTTACACTTCAACGAATAATTCACACTCCACGTTTTTGCAAACTTTTAGCTTTTGTTTGTAAAAGGTTGCAAGGATAAAATATGTCGATTCGATGATTCTCAATAAATTATTACTACTAGAAAGGAGGTTACTAGCTAGCAGTTGGAACTACTTTATCTTCCTATATCTCTACTTTCTGCTAAGTCCTTTGTTTTGCCTTTGGTTCGTTCTAGCCAGTTAGTCAAATAACCTATTTGAATTTAAGATATTTTAAAAAAGGGCATCTTAAATAGGATAAATAATTTAATTTTTATGTGCGTAATATTTAAAAAATGAATTCTAATAAAAATAATTAAATTTGTTTAAGATTTCTGATTCATATACATTGTTCTGCTGCTTGGAAATATAGATTTAAGATGTTAATTTAACTGGAATGTTAAATGTTAGCTTTTGTTTGTAAAAAGTTGCATGGATAAAATAGGTCGATTCGATGATTCTCAATAAACTATTACTAACTAGGTTTCTTTTTTTTTAAATCTCATGATAATTATCTAAAACCTCTGGACTCTAGAAAGGAGGGTACTAGCTAGCAGTTGGAACTACTTTATCTTCCTATATCTCTACTTTCTGCTAAGTCCTTTGTTTTGCCTTTGGTTCGTTCTAGCCAGTTAGTCAAATAACCTATTTGAATTTAAGATATTTTAAAAAAGGGCATCTTAAATAGGATAAATAGTTTAATTTGTATGTGGATACTATTTAAAAAAATGAATTCTAATAAAAATAATTAAATTTGTTTAAGATATATTTTCTGATTCATATACATTGTTCTGCTGCTTGGCAATATAGATTTAAGATGTTAATTAAACTCTCGCAAACGTTTTTATACCAGGAGCCTTTAAATCGGGGTTTTTGAGGCTTTATTTATGAATGTTTTGGCAAGCCTTATTTTAAATTTCTTTTCAATATTTATATTGTAAAAACAAAGTTAACAGAAGGTTTTTATTTATTTAGAAGCCGTAGTTTTTACTATTTTTAATGAGAGGCTTGTCATCGGGGAGTTCCGTATTACCTTCTAGAAACCACTAGATAACACTATACTGAGCAGATAATTGAATGTACGATCAATGTTCAGTCGAGCCGTCACCTGACACACACTTCCAAAAAAAATATTATTTTTGAACTGACTGACTGAGCTAACCGGGCTGGAAAGGCCCATGAGGCGGCACCCAGCCATTCCCCTCCACGAAGTAATGCCTAACGGCGGTCCGTGGAGGATGGAGAACAGGTGTTGGGTGGTGAGGGAGGTGGTTTTAGTGGGTAAAAATCCCACACACGGATAGGTACGGGCCTATCCGCGTCTTTTGAAGATTTCCACCTTCCAACGTAAAAAAAAAAAAAAAAAAAAAAAAAAAAAAAAGCACAGGCAACTACTAAAGAAAATAACTTTAAGTAGTTGGTAGTTGGCAGCGCGCAACTACTATTTGTCAACTATCAGTTATGTAGTTGTAGTAACAGAGCTACAACTACAGTTACACTTCAACGAATAATTCACACTCCACGTTTTTGCAAACTTTTAGCTTTTGTTTGTAAAAGGTTGCAAGGATAAAATATGTCGATTCGATGATTCTCAATAAATTATTACTACTAGAAAGGAGGTTACTAGCTAGCAGTTGGAACTACTTTATCTTCCTATATCTCTACTTTCTGCTAAGTCCTTTGTTTTGCCTTTGGTTCGTTCTAGCCAGTTAGTCAAATAACCTATTTGAATTTAAGATATTTTAAAAAAGGGCATCTTAAATAGGATAAATAATTTAATTTTTATGTGCGTAATATTTAAAAAATGAATTCTAATAAAAATAATTAAATTTGTTTAAGATTTCTGATTCATATACATTGTTCTGCTGCTTGGAAATATAGATTTAAGATGTTAATTTAACTGGAATGTTAAATGTTAGCTTTTGTTTGTAAAAAGTTGCATGGATAAAATAGGTCGATTCGATGATTCTCAATAAACTATTACTAACTAGGTTTCTTTTTTTTTAAATCTCATGATAATTATCTAAAACCTCTGGACTCTAGAAAGGAGGGTACTAGCTAGCAGTTGGAACTACTTTATCTTCCTATATCTCTACTTTCTGCTAAGTCCTTTGTTTTGCCTTTGGTTCGTTCTAGCCAGTTAGTCAAATAACCTATTTGAATTTAAGATATTTTAAAAAAGGGCATCTTAAATAGGATAAATAGTTTAATTTGTATGTGGGTACTATTTAAAAAAATGAATTCTAATAAAAATAATTAAATTTGTTTAAGATATATTTTCTGATTCATATACATTGTTCTGCTGCTTGGCAATATAGATTTAAGATGTTAATTAAACTCTCGCAAACGTTTTTATACCAGGAGCCTTTAAATCGGGGTTTTTGAGGCTTTATTTATGAATGTTTTGGCAAGCCTTATTTTAAATTTCTTTTCAATATTTATATTGTAAAAACAAAGTTAACAGAAGGTTTTTATTTATTTAGAAGCCGTAGTTTTTACTATTTTTAATGAGAGGCTTGTCATCGGGGAGTTCCGTATTACCTTCTAGAAACCACTAGATAACACTATACTGAGCAGATAATTGAATGTACGATCAATGTTCAGTCGAGCCGTCACCTGACACACACTTCCAAAAAAAATATTATTTTTGAACTGACTGACTGAGCTAACCGGGCTGGAAAGGCCCATGAGGCGGCACCCAGCCATTCCCCTCCACGAAGTAATGCCTAACGGCGGTCCGTGGAGGATGGAGAACAGGTGTTGGGTGGTGAGGGAGGTGGTTTTAGTGGGTAAAAATCCCACACACGGATAGGTACGGGCCTATCCGCGTCTTTTGAAGATTTCCACCTTCCAACGTAAAAAAAAAAAAAAAAAAAAAAAAAAAAAAAAAAAAAAAAAAAAAAAAAAAAGCACAGGCAACTACTAAAGAAAATAACTTTAAGTAGTTGGTAGTTGGCAGCGCGCAACTACTATTTGTCAACTATCAGTTATGTAGTTGTAGTAACAGAGCTACAACTACAGTTACACTTCAACGAATAATTCACACTCCACGTTTTTGCAAACTTTTAGCTTTTGTTTGTAAAAGGTTGCAAGGATAAAATATGTCGATTCGATGATTCTCAATAAATTATTACTACTAGAAAGGAGGTTACTAGCTAGCAGTTGGAACTACTTTATCTTCCTATATCTCTACTTTCTGCTAAGTCCTTTGTTTTGCCTTTGGTTCGTTCTAGCCAGTTAGTCAAATAACCTATTTGAATTTAAGATATTTTAAAAAAGGGCATCTTAAATAGGATAAATAATTTAATTTTTATGTGCGTAATATTTAAAAAATGAATTCTAATAAAAATAATTAAATTTGTTTAAGATTTCTGATTCATATACATTGTTCTGCTGCTTGGAAATATAGATTTAAGATGTTAATTTAACTGGAATGTTAAATGTTAGCTTTTGTTTGTAAAAAGTTGCATGGATAAAATAGGTCGATTCGATGATTCTCAATAAACTATTACTAACTAGGTTTCTTTTTTTTTAAATCTCATGATAATTATCTAAAACCTCTGGACTCTAGAAAGGAGGGTACTAGCTAGCAGTTGGAACTACTTTATCTTCCTATATCTCTACTTTCTGCTAAGTCCTTTGTTTTGCCTTTGGTTCGTTCTAGCCAGTTAGTCAAATAACCTATTTGAATTTAAGATATTTTAAAAAAGGGCATCTTAAATAGGATAAATAGTTTAATTTTTATGTGGGTAATATTTAAAAACATGAATTCTAATAAAAATAATTAAATTTGTTTATGATATATTTTCTGATTCATATACATTGTTCTGCTGCTTGGCAATATAGATTTAAGATGTTAATATTTCTGGAATGTTAAATGTTAGCTTTTGTTTGTAAAAGTTGCATGGATAAAATAGGTCGATTCGATGATTCTCAATAAATTATTACTAACTAGGTTTCTTTTTTTTTTAAATCTCATGATAATTATCTAAAACCTCTGGACTCTATAAAGGAGGGTACTAGCTAGCAGTTGGAACTACTTTATCTTCCTATATCTCTACTTTCTGCTAAGTCCTTTGTTTTGCCTTTGGTTCGTTCTAGCCAGTTAGTCAAATAACCTATTTGAATTTAAGATATTTTAAAAAAGGGCATCATAAATAGGATAAATAGTTTAATTTTTATGTGCGTAATATTTAAAAAAATGAATTCTAATAAAAATAATTAAATTTGTTTAAGATATATTTTCTGATTCATATACATTGTTCTGCTTCTTGGCAATATAGATTTAAGATGTTAATATTTCTTGAATGTTAAATGTTAGCTTTTGTTTGTAAAAAGTTGCATGGATAAAATAGGTCGATTCGATGATTCTCAATAAATTATTACTAACTAGGTTTCTTTTTTGTTAAATCTCATGATAATTATCTAAAACCTCGACTCTATAAAGGAGGGTACTAGCTAGCAGTTGGAACTACTTTATCTTCCTATATCTCTACTTTCTGCTAAGTCCTTTGTTTTGCCTTTGGTTCGTTCTAGCCAGTTAGTCAAATAACCTATTTGAATTTAAGATATTTTAAAAAAGAGCATCTTAAATAGGATAAATAGTTTAATTTGTATGTGGGTACTATTTAAAAAAATGAATTCTAATAAAAATAATTAAATTTGTTTAAGATATATTTTCTGATTCATATACATTGTTCTGCTGCTTGGCAATATAGATTTAAGATGTCAATTAAACTATCGCAAACGTTTTTTTACCAGGAGCCTTTAAATCAGGGTTATTGAGGCTTTATTTATGAATGTTTTGGCAAGCCTTATTTTAAATTTCTTTTCAATATTTATATTGTAAAAACAAAGTTAACAGAAGGTTTTTATTTATTTAGAAGCCGTAGTTTTTACTATTTTTAATGAGAGGCTTGTCATCGGGGAGTTCCGTATTACCTTCTAGAAACCACTAGATAACACTATACTGAGCAGATAATTGAATGTACGATCAATGTTCAGTCGAGCCGTCACCTGACACACACTTCCAAAAAAAATATTATTTTTGAACTGACTGACTGAGCTAACCGGGCTGGAAAGGCCCATGAGGCGGCACCCAGCCATTCCCCTCCACGAAGTAATGCCTAACGGCGGTCCGTGGAGGATGGAGAACAGGTGTTGGGTGGTGAGAGAGGTGGTTTTAGTGGGTAAAAATCCCACACACGGATAGGTACGGGCCTATCCGCGTCTTTTGAAGATTTCCACCTTCCAACGTAAAAAAAAAAAAAAAAAAAAAAAAAAAAAAAAGCACAGGCAACTACTAAAGAAAATAACTTTAAGTAGTTGGTAGTTGGCAGCGCGCAACTACTATTTGTCAACTATCAGTTATGTAGTTGTAGTAACAGAGCTACAACTACAGTTACACTTCAACGAATAATTCACACTCCACGTTTTTGCAAACTTTTAGCTTTTGTTTGTAAAAGGTTGCAAGGATAAAATATGTCGATTCGATGATTCTCAATAAATTATTACTACTAGAAAGGAGGTTACTAGCTAGCAGTTGGAACTACTTTATCTTCCTATATCTCTACTTTCTGCTAAGTCCTTTGTTTTGCCTTTGGTTCGTTCTAGCCAGTTAGTCAAATAACCTATTTGAATTTAAGATATTTTAAAAAAGGGCATCTTAAATAGGATAAATAGTTTAATTTTTATGTGGGTAATATTTAAAAACATGAATTCTAATAAAAATAATTAAATTTGTTTATGATATATTTTCTGATTCATATACATTGTTCTGCTGCTTGGCAATATAGATTTAAGATGTTAATATTTCTGGAATGTTAAATGTTAGCTTTTGTTTGTAAAAGTTGCATGGATAAAATAGGTCGATTCGATGATTCTCAATAAATTATTACTAACTAGGTTTCTTTTTTTTTTAAATCTCATGATAATTATCTAAAACCTCTGGACTCTATAAAGGAGGGTACTAGCTAGCAGTTGGAACTACTTTATCTTCCTATATCTCTACTTTCTGCTAAGTCCTTTGTTTTGCCTTTGGTTCGTTCTAGCCAGTTAGTCAAATAACCTATTTGAATTTAAGATATTTTAAAAAAGGGCATCATAAATAGGATAAATAGTTTAATTTTTATGTGCGTAATATTTAAAAAAATGAATTCTAATAAAAATAATTAAATTTGTTTAAGATATATTTTCTGATTCATATACATTGTTCTGCTTCTTGGCAATATAGATTTAAGATGTTAATATTTCTTGAATGTTAAATGTTAGCTTTTGTTTGTAAAAAGTTGCATGGATAAAATAGGTCGATTCGATGATTCTCAATAAATTATTACTAACTAGGTTTCTTTTTTGTTAAATCTCATGATAATTATCTAAAACCTCGACTCTATAAAGGAGGGTACTAGCTAGCAGTTGGAACTACTTTATCTTCCTATATCTCTACTTTCTGCTAAGTCCTTTGTTTTGCCTTTGGTTCGTTCTAGCCAGTTAGTCAAATAACCTATTTGAATTTAAGATATTTTAAAAAAGGGCATCTTAAATAGGATAAATAATTTAATTTTTATGTGCGTAATATTTAAAAAATGAATTCTAATAAAAATAATTAAATTTGTTTAAGATTTCTGATTCATATACATTGTTCTGCTGCTTGGAAATATAGATTTAAGATGTTAATTTTGCCTTTGGTTCGTTCTAGCCAGTTAGTCAAATAACCTATTTGAATTTAAGATATTTTAAAAAAGGGCATCATAAATAGGATAAATAGTTTAATTTTTATGTGCGTAATATTTAAAAAAATGAATTCTAATAAAAATAATTAAATTTGTTTAAGATATATTTTCTGATTCATATACATTGTTCTGCTTCTTGGCAATATAGATTTAAGATGTTAATATTTCTGGAATGTTAAATGTTAGCTTTTGTTTGTAAAAAGTTGCATGGATAAAATAGGTCGATTCGATGATTCTCAATAAATTATTACTAACTAGGTTTCTTTTTTGTTAAATCTCATGATAATTATCTAAAACCTCTGGACTCTATAAAGGAGGGTACTAGCTAGCAGTTGGAACTACTTTATCTTCCTATATCTCTACTTTCTGCTAAGTCCTTTGTTTTGCCTTTGGTTCGTTCTAGCCAGTTAGTCAAATAACCTATTTGAATTTAAGATATTTTAAAAAAGGGCATCTTAAATAGGATAAATAGTTTAATTTGTATGTGGGTACTATTTAAAAAAATGAATTCTAATAAAAATAATTAAATTTGTTTAAGATATATTTTCTGATTCATATACATTGTTCTGCTGCTTGGCAATATAGATTTAAGATGTTAATTAAACTCTCGCAAACGTTTTTATACCAGGAGCCTTTAAATCGGGGTTTTTGAGGCTTTATTTATGAATGTTTTGCCAAGCCTTATTTTAAATTTCTTTTCAATATTTATATTGTAAAAACAAAGTTAACAGAAGGTTTTTATTTATTTAGAAGCCGTAGTTTTTACTATTTTTAATGAGAGGCTTGTCATCGGGGAGTTCCGTATTACCTTCTAGAAACCACTAGATAACCCTATACTGAGCAGATAATTGAATGTACGATCAATGTTCAGTCGAGCCGTCACCTGACACACACTTCCAAAAAAAATATTATTTTTGAACTGACTGACTGAGCTAACCGGGCTGGAAAGGCCCATGAGGCGGCACCCAGCCATTCCCCTCCACGAAGTAATGCCTAACGGCGGTCCGTGGAGGATGGAGAACAGGTGTTGGGTGGTGAGGGAGGTGGTTTTAGTGGGTAAAAATCCCACACACGGATAGGTACGGGCCTATCCGCGTCTTTTGAAGATTTCCACCTTCCAACGTAAAAAAAAAAAAAAAAAAAAAAAAAAAAAAGCACAGGCAACTACTAAAGAAAATAACTTTAAGTAGTTGGTAGTTGGCAGCGCGCAACTACTATTTGTCAACTATCAGTTATGTAGTTGTAGTAACAGAGCTACAACTACAGTTACACTTCAACGAATAATTCACACTCCACGTTTTTGCAAACTTTTAGCTTTTGTTTGTAAAAGGTTGCAAGGATAAAATATGTCGATTCGATGATTCTCAATAAATTATTACTACTAGAAAGGTGGTTACTAGCTAGCAGTTGGAACTACTTTATCTTCCTATATCTCTACTTTCTGCTAAGTCCTTTGTTTTGCCTTTGGTTCGTTCTAGCCAGTTAGTCAAATAACCTATTTGAATTTAAGATATTTTAAAAAAGGGCATCTTAAATAGGATAAATAATTTAATTTTTATGTGCGTAATATTTAAAAAATGAATTCTAATAAAAATAATTAAATTTGTTTAAGATTTCTGATTCATATACATTGTTCTGCTGCTTGGAAATATAGATTTAAGATGTTAATTTAACTGGAATGTTAAATGTTAGCTTTTGTTTGTAAAAAGTTGCATGGATAAAATAGGTCGATTCGATGATTCTCAATAAACTATTACTAACTAGGTTTCTTTTTTTTTAAATCTCATGATAATTATCTAAAACCTCTGGACTCTAGAAAGGAGGGTACTAGCTAGCAGTTGGAACTACTTTATCTTCCTATATCTCTACTTTCTGCTAAGTCCTTTGTTTTGCCTTTGGTTCGTTCTAGCCAGTTAGTCAAATAACCTATTTGAATTTAAGATATTTTAAAAAAGGGCATCTTAAATAGGATAAATAGTTTAATTTGTATGTGGGTAATATTTAAAAACATGAATTCTAATAAAAATAATTAAATTTGTTTATGATATATTTTCTGATTCATATACATTGTTCTGCTGCTTGGCAATATAGATTTAAGATGTTAATATTTCTGGAATGTTAAATGTTAGCTTTTGTTTGTAAAAGTTGCATGGATAAAATAGGTCGATTCGATGATTCTCAATAAATTATTACTAACTAGGTTTCTTTTTTTTTTAAATCTCATGATAATTATCTAAAACCTCTGGACTCTATAAAGGAGGGTACTAGCTAGCAGTTGGAACTACTTTATCTTCCTATATCTCTACTTTCTGCTAAGTCCTTTGTTTTGCCTTTGGTTCGTTCTAGCCAGTTAGTCAAATAACCTATTTGAATTTAAGATATTTTAAAAAAGGGCATCTTAAATAGGATAAATAATTTAATTTTTATGTGCGTAATATTTAAAAAATGAATTCTAATAAAAATAATTAAATTTGTTTAAGATTTCTGATTCATATACATTGTTCTGCTGCTTGGAAATATAGATTTAAGATGTTAATTTAACTGGAATGTTAAATGTTAGCTTTTGTTTGTAAAAAGTTGCATGGATAAAATAGGTCGATTCGATGATTCTCAATAAACTATTACTAACTAGGTTTCTTTTTTTTTAAATCTCATGATAATTATCTAAAACCTCTGGACTCTAGAAAGGAGGGTACTAGCTAGCAGTTGGAACTACTTTATCTTCCTATATCTCTACTTTCTGCTAAGTCCTTTGTTTTGCCTTTGGTTCGTTCTAGCCAGTTAGTCAAATAACCTATTTGAATTTAAGATATTTTAAAAAAGGGCATCTTAAATTGGATAAATAGTTTAATTTGTATGTGGGTAATATTTAGAAAAATGAATTCTAATAAAAATAATTAAATTTGTTTAAGATATATTTTCTGATTCATATACATTGTTCTGCTGCTTGGCAATATAGATTTAAGATGTTAATTAAACTCTCGCAAACGTTTTTATACCAGGAGCCTTTAAATCGGGGTTTTTGAGGCTTTATTTATGAATGTTTTGGCAAGCCTTATTTTAAATTTCTTTTCAATATTTATATTGTAAAAACAAAGTTAACAGAAGGTTTTTATTTATTTAGAAGCCGTAGTTTTTACTATTTTTAATGAGAGGCTTGTCATCGGGGAGTTCCGTATTACCTTCTAGAAACCACTAGATAACACTATACTGAGCAGATAATTGAATGTACGATCAATGTTCAGTCGAGCCGTCACCTGACACACACTTCCAAAAAAAATATTATTTTTGAACTGACTGACTGAGCTAACCGGGCTGGAAAGGCCCATGAGGCGGCACCCAGCCATTCCCCTCCACGAAGTAATGCCTAACGGCGGTCCGTGGAGGATGGAGAACAGGTGTTGGGTGGTGAGGGAGGTGGTTTTAGTGGGTAAAAATCCCACACACGGATAGGTACGGCCCTATCCGCGTCTTTTGAAGATTTCCACCTTCCAACGTAAAAAAAAAAAAAAAAAAAAAAAAAAAAAAAAAGCACAGGCAACTACTAAAGAAAATAACTTTAAGTAGTTGGTAGTTGGCAGCGCGCAACTACTATTTGTCAACTATCAGTTATGTAGTTGTAGTAACAGAGCTACAACTACAGTTACACTTCAACGAATAATTCACACTCCACGTTTTTGCAAACTTTTAGCTTTTGTTTGTAAAAGGTTGCAAGGATAAAATATGTCGATTCGATGATTCTCAATAAATTATTATTACTAGAAAGGAGGTTACTAGCTAGCAGTTGGAACTACTTTATCTTCCTATATCTCTACTTTCTGCTAAGTCCTTTGTTTTGCCTTTGGTTCGTTCTAGCCAGTTAGTCAAATAACCTATTTGAATTTAAGATATTTTAAAAAAGGGCATCTTAAATAGGATAAATAATTTAATTTTTATGTGCGTAATATTTAAAAAATGAATTCTAATAAAAATAATTAAATTTGTTTAAGATTTCTGATTCATATACATTGTTCTGCTGCTTGGAAATATAGATTTAAGATGTTAATTTAACTGGAATGTTAAATGTTAGCTTTTGTTTGTAAAAAGTTGCATGGATAAAATAGGTCGATTCGATGATTCTCAATAAACTATTACTAACTAGGTTTCTTTTTTTTTAAATCTCATGATAATTATCTAAAACCTCTGCACTCTAGAAAGGAGGGTACTAGCTAGCAGTTGGAACTACTTTATCTTCCTATATCTCTACTTTCTGCTAAGTCCTTTGTTTTGCCTTTGGTTCGTTCTAGCCAGTTAGTCAAATAACCTATTTGAATTTAAGATATTTTAAAAAAGGGCATCTTAAATAGGATAAATAGTTTAATTTGTATGTGGGTACTATTTAAAAAAATGAATTCTAATAAAAATAATTAAATTTGTTTAAGATATATTTTCTGATTCATATACATTGTTCTGCTGCTTGGCAATATAGATTTAAGATGTTAATTAAACTCTCGCAAACGTTTTTATACCAGGAGCCTTTAAATCGGGGTTTTTGAGGCTTTATTTATGAATGTTTTGGCAAGCCTTATTTTAAATTTCTTTTCAATTTTTATATTGTAAAAACAAAGTTAACAGAAGGTTTTTATTTATTTAGAAGCCGTAGTTTTTACTATTTTTAATGAGAGGCTTGTCATCGGGGAGTTCCGTATTACCTTCTAGAAACCACTAGATAACACTATACTGAGCAGATAATTGAATGTACGATCAATGTTCAGTCGAGCCGATACCTGACACACACTTCCAAAAAAAATATTATTTTTGAACTGACTGACTGAGCTAACCGGGCTGGAAAGGCCCATGAGGCGGCACCCAGCCATTCCCCTCCACGAAGTAATGCCTAACGGCGGTCCGTGGAGGATGGAGAACAGGTGTTGGGTGGTGAGGGAGGTGGTTTTAGTGGGTAAAAATCCCACACACGGATAGGTACGGGCCTATCCGCGTCTTTTAAAGATTTCCACCTTCCAACGTAAAAAAAAAAAAAAAAAAAAAAAAAAAAAAGCACAGGCAACTACTAAAGAAAATAACTTTAAGTAGTTGGTAGTTGGCAGCGCGCAACTACTATTTGTCAACTATCAGTTATGTAGTTGTAGTAACAGAGCTACAACTACAGTTACACTTCAACGAATAATTCACACTCCACGTTTTTGCAAACTTTTAGCTTTTGTTTGTAAAAGGTTGCAAGGATAAAATATGTCGATTCGATGATTCTCAATAAATTATTACTACTAGAAAGGAGGTTACTAGCTAGCAGTTGGAACTACTTTATCTTCCTATATCTCTACTTTCTGCTAAGTCCTTTGTTTTGCCTTTGGTTCGTTCTAGCCAGTTAGTCAAATAACCTATTTGAATTTAAGATATTTTAAAAAAGGGCATCTTAAATAGGATAAATAATTTAATTTTTATGTGCGTAATATTTAAAAAATGAATTCTAATAAAAATAATTAAATTTGTTTAAGATTTCTGATTCATATACATTGTTCTGCTGCTTGGAAATATAGATTTAAGATGTTAATTTAACTGGAATGTTAAATGTTAGCTTTTGTTTGTAAAAAGTTGCATGGATAAAATAGGTCGATTCGATGATTCTCAATAAACTATTACTAACTAGGTTTCTTTTTTTTTAAATCTCATGATAATTATCTAAAACCTCTGGACTCTAGAAAGGAGGGTACTAGCTAGCAGTTGGAACTACTTTATCTTCCTATATCTCTACTTTCTGCTAAGTCCTTTGTTTTGCCTTTGGTTCGTTCTAGCCAGTTAGTCAAATAACCTATTTGAATTTAAGATATTTTAAAAAAGGGCATCTTAAATAGGATAAATAGTTTAATTTTTATGTGGGTAATATTTAAAAACATGAATTCTAAAAAAATAATTAAATTTGTTTATGATATATTTTCTGATTCATATACATTGTTCTGCTGCTTGGCAATATAGATTTAAGATGTTAATATTTCTGGAATGTTAAATGTTAGCTTTTGTTTGTAAAAGTTGCATGGATAAAATAGGTCGATTCGATGATTCTCAATAAATTATTACTAACTAGGTTTCTTTTTTTTTTAAATCTCATGATAATTATCTAAAACCTCTGGACTCTAGAAAGGAGGGTACTAGCTAGCAGTTGGAACTACTTTATCTTCCTATATCTCTACTTTCTGCTAAGTCCTTTGTTTTGCCTTTGGTTCGTTCTAGCCAGTTAGTCAAATAACCTATTTGAATTTAAGATATTTTAAAAAAGGGCATCATAAATAGGATAAATAGTTTAATTTTTATGTGCGTAATATTTAAAAAAATGAATTCTAATAAAAATAATTAAATTTGTTTAAGATATATTTTCTGATTCATATACATTGTTCTGCTGCTTGGCAATATAGATTTAAGATGTTAATTAAACTCTCGCAAACGTTTTTATACCAGGAGCCTTTAAATCGGGGTTTTTGAGGCTTTATTTATGAATGTTTTGGCAAGCCTTATTTTAAATTTCTTTTCAATTTTTATATTGTAAAAACAAAGTTAACAGAAGGTTTTTATTTATTTAGAAGCCGTAGTTTTTACTATTTTTAATGAGAGGCTTGTCATCGGGGAGTTCCGTATTACCTTCTAGAAACCACTAGATAACACTATACTGAGCAGATAATTGAATGTACGATCAATGTTCAGTCGAGCCGTCACCTGACACACACTTCCAAAAAAAATATTATTTTTGAACTGACTGACTGAGCTAACCGGGCTGGAAAGGCCCATGAGGCGGCACCCAGCCATTCCCCTCCACGAAGTAATGCCTAACGGCGGTCCGTGGAGGATGGAGAACAGGTGTTGGGTGGTGAGGGAGGTGGTTTTAGTGGGTAAAAATCCCACACACGGATAGGTACGGGCCTATCCGCGTCTTTTGAAGATTTCCACCTTCCAACGTAAAAAAAAAAAAAAAAAAAAAAAAAAAAGCACAGGCAACTACTAAAGAAAATAACTTTAAGTAGTTGGTAGTTGGCAGCGCGCAACTACTATTTGTCAACTATCAGTTATGTAGTTGTAGTAACAGAGCTACAACTACAGTTACACTTCAACGAATAATTCACACTCCACGTTTTTGCAAACTTTTAGCTTTTGTTTGTAAAAGGTTGCAAGGATAAAATATGTCGATTCGATGATTCTCAATAAATTATTACTACTAGAAAGGAGGTTACTAGCTAGCAGTTGGAACTACTTTATCTTCCTATATCTCTACTTTCTGCTAAGTCCTTTGTTTTGCCTTTGGTTCGTTCTAGCCAGTTAGTCAAATAACCTATTTGAATTTAAGATATTTTAAAAAAGGGCATCTTAAATAGGATAAATAATTTAATTTTTATGTGCGTAATATTTAAAAAATGAATTCTAATAAAAATAATTAAATTTGTTTAAGATTTCTGATTCATATACATTGTTCTGCTGCTTGGAAATATAGATTTAAGATGTTAATTTTGCCTTTGGTTCTTTCTAGCCAGTTAGTCAAATAACCTATTTAAATTTAAGATATTTTAAAAAAGGGCATCATAAATAGGATAAATAGTTTAATTTTTATGTGCGTAATATTTAAAAAAATGAATTCTAATAAAAATAATTAAATTTGTTTAAGATATATTTTCTGATTCATATACATTGTTCTGCTTCTTGGCAATATAGATTTAAGATGTTAATATTTCTGGAATGTTAAATGTTAGCTTTTGTTTGTAAAAAGTTGCATGGATAAAATAGGTCGATTCGATGATTCTCAATAAATTATTACTAACTAGGTTTCTTTTTTGTTAAATCTCATGATAATTATCTAAAACCTCTGGACTCTATAAAGGAGGGTACTAGCTAGCAGTTGGAACTACTTTATCTTCCTATATCTCTACTTTCTGCTAAGTCCTTTGTTTTGCCTTTGGTTCGTTCTAGCCAGTTAGTCAAATAACCTATTTGAATTTAAGATATTTTAAAAAAGGGCATCTTAAATAGGATAAATAGTTTAATTTGTATGTGGGTACTATTTAAAAAAATGAATTCTAATAAAAATAATTAAATTTGTTTAAGATATATTTTCTGATTCATATACATTGTTCTGCTGCTTGGCAATATAGATTTAAGATGTTAATTAAACTCTCGCAAACGTTTTTATACCAGGAGCCTTTAAATCGGGGTTTTTGAGGCTTTATTTATGAATGTTTTGGCAAGCCTTATTTTAAATTTCTTTTCAATATTTATATTGTAAAAACAAAGTTAACAGAAGGTTTTTATTTATTTAGAAGCCGTAGTTTTTACTATTTTTAATGAGAGGCTTGTCATCGGGGAGTTCCGTATTACCTTCTAGAAACCACTAGATAACACTATACTGAGCAGATAATTGAATGTACGATCAATGTTCAGTCGAGCCGTCACCTGACACACACTTCCAAAAAAAATATTATTTTTGAACTGACTGACTGAGCTAACCGGGCTGGAAAGGCCCATGAGGCGGCACCCAGCCATTCCCCTCCACGAAGTAATGCCTAACGGCGGTCCGTGGAGGATGGAGAACAGGTGTTGGGTGGTGAGGGAGGTGGTTTTAGTGGGTAAAAATCCCACACACGGATAGGTACGGGCCTATCCGCGTCTTTTGAAGATTTCCACCTTCCAACGTAAAAAAAAAAAAAAAAAAAAAAAAAAAAAAAAGCACAGGCAACTACTAAAGAAAATAACTTTAAGTAGTTGGTAGTTGGCAGCGCGCAACTACTATTTGTCAACTATCAGTTATGTAGTTGTAGTAACAGAGCTACAACTACAGTTACACTTCAACGAATAATTCACACTCCACGTTTTTGCAAACTTTTAGCTTTTGTTTGTAAAAGGTTGCAAGGATAAAATATGTCGATTCGATGATTCTCAATAAATTATTACTACTAGAAAGGAGGTTACTAGCTAGCAGTTGGAACTACTTTATCTTCCTATATCTCTACTTTCTGCTAAGTCCTTTGTTTTGCCTTTGGTTCGTTCTAGCCAGTTAGTCAAATAACCTATTTGAATTTAAGATATTTTAAAAAAGGGCATCTTAAATAGGATAAATAATTTAATTTTTATGTGCGTAATATTTAAAAAATGAATTCTAATAAAAATAATTAAATTTGTTTAAGATTTCTGATTCATATACATTGTTCTGCTGCTTGGAAATATAGATTTAAGATGTTAATTTTGCCTTTGGTTCGTTCTAGCCAGTTAGTCAAATAACCTATTTGAATTTAAGATATTTTAAAAAAGGGCATCATAAATAGGATAAATAGTTTAATTTTTATGTGCGTAATATTTAAAAAAATGAATTCTAATAAAAATAATTAAATTTGTTTAAGATATATTTTCTGATTCATATACATTGTTCTGCTTCTTGGCAATATAGATTTAATATGTTAATATTTCTGGAATGGTAAATGTTAGCTTTTGTTTGTAAAAAGTTGCATGGATAAAATAGGTCGATTCGATGATTCTCAATAAACTATTACTAACTAGGTTTCTTTTTTTTTAAATCTCATGATAATTATCTAAAACCTCTGGACTCTAGAAAGGAGGGTACTAGCTAGCAGTTGGAACTACTTTATCTTCCTATATCTCTACTTTCTGCTAAGTCCTTTGTTTTGCCTTTGGTTCGTTCTAGCCAGTTAGTCAAATAACCTATTTGAATTTAAGATATTTTAAAAAAGGGCATCTTAAATAGGATAAATAGTTTAATTTGTATGTGGGTACTATTTAAAAAAATGAATTCTAATAAAAATAATTAAATTTGTTTAAGATATATTTTCTGATTCATATACATTGTTCTGCTGCTTGGCAATATAGATTTAAGATGTTAATTAAACTCTCGCAAACGTTTTTATACCAGGAGCCTTTAAATTGGGGTTTTTGAGGCTTTATTTATGAATGTTTTGGCAAGCCTTATTTTAAATTTCTTTTCAATATTTATATTGTAAAAACAAAGTTAACAGAAGGTTTTTATTTATTTAGAAGCCGTAGTTTTTACTATTTTTAATGAGAGGCTTGTCATCGGGGAGTTCCGTATTACCTTCTAGAAACCACTAGATAACACTATACTGAGCAGATAATTGAATGTACGATCAATGTTCAGTCGAGCCGTCACCTGACACACACTTCCAAAAAAAATATTATTTTTGAACTGACTGACTGAGCTAACCGGGCTGGAAAGGCCCATGAGGCGGCACCCAGCCATTCCCCTCCACGAAGTAATGCCTAACGGCGGTCCGTGGAGGATGGAGAACAGGTGTTGGGTGGTGAGGGAGGTGGTTTTAGTGGGTAAAAATCCCACACACGGATAGGTACGGGCCTATCCGCGTCTTTTGAAGATTTCCACCTTCCAACGTAAAAAAAAAAAAAAAAAAAAAAAAAAAAAGCACAGGCAACTACTAAAGAAAATAACTTTAAGTAGTTGGTAGTTGGCAGCGCGCAACTACTATTTGTCAACTATCAGTTATGTAGTTGTAGTAACAGAGCTACAACTACAGTTACACTTCAACGAATAATTCACACTCCACGTTTTTGCAAACTTTTAGCTTTTGTTTGTAAAAGGTTGCAAGGATAAAATATGTCGATTCGATGATTCTCAATAAATTATTACTACTAGAAAGGTGGTTACTAGCTAGCAGTTGGAACTACTTTATCTTCCTATATCTCTACTTTCTGCTAAGTCCTTTGTTTTGCCTTTGGTTCGTTCTAGCCAGTTAGTCAAATAACCTATTTGAATTTAAGATATTTTAAAAAAGGGCATCTTAAATAGGATAAATAATTTAATTTTTATGTGCGTAATATTTAAAAAATGAATTCTAATAAAAATAATTAAATTTGTTTAAGATTTCTGATTCATATACATTGTTCTGCTGCTTGGAAATATAGATTTAAGATGTTAATTTAACTGGAATGTTAAATGTTAGCTTTTGTTTGTAAAAAGTTGCATGGATAAAATAGGTCGATTCGATGATTCTCAATAAACTATTACTAACTAGGTTTCTTTTTTTTTAAATCTCATGATAATTATCTGAAACCTCTGGACTCTAGAAAGGAGGGTACTAGCTAGCAGTTGGAACTACTTTATCTTCCTATATCTCTACTTTCTGCTAAGTCCTTTGTTTTGCCTTTGGTTCGTTCTAGCCAGTTAGTCAAATAACCTATTTGAATTTAAGATATTTTAAAAAAGGGCATCTTAAATAGGATAAATAGTTTAATTTTTATGTGGGTAATATTTAAAAACATGAATTCTAAAAAAATAATTAAATTTGTTTATGATATATTTTCTGATTCATATACATTGTTCTGCTTCTTGGCAATATAGATTTAAGATGTTAATATTTCTGGAATGTTAAATGTTAGCTTTTGTTTGTAAAAAGTTGCATGGATAAAATAGGTCGATTCGATGATTCTCAATAAATTATTACTAACTAGGTTTCTTTTTTGTTAAATCTCATGATAATTATCTAAAACCTCTGGACTCTATAAAGGAGGGTACTAGCTAGCAGTTGGAACTACTTTATCTTCCTATATCTCTACTTTCTGCTAAGTCCTTTGTTTTGCCTTTGGTTCGTTCTAGCCAGTTAGTCAAATAACCTATTTGAATTTAAGATATTTTAAAAAAAGGCATCTTAAATAGGATAAATAATTTAATTTTTATGTGCGTAATATTTAAAAAATGAATTCTAATAAAAATAATTAAATTTGTTTAAGATTTCTGATTCATATACATTGTTCTGCTGCTTGGAAATATAGATTTAAGATGTTAATTTAACTGGAATGTTAAATGTTAGCTTTTGTTTGTAAAAAGTTGCATGGATAAAATAGGTCGATTCGATGATTCTCAATAAACTATTACTAACTAGGTTTCTTTTTTTTTAAATCTCATGATAATTATCTAAAACCTCTGGACTCTAGAAAGGAGGGTACTAGCTAGCAGTTGGAACTACTTTATCTTCCTATATCTCTACTTTCTGCTAAGTCCTTTGTTTTGCCTTTGGTTCGTTCTAGCCAGTTAGTCAAATAACCTATTTGAATTTAAGATATTTTAAAAAAGGGCATCTTAAATAGGATAAATAGTTTAATTTTTATGTGGGTAATATTTAAAAACATGAATTCTAAAAAAATAATTAAATTTGTTTATGATATATTTTCTGATTCATATACATTGTTCTGCTGCTTGGCAATATAGATTTAAGATGTTAATATTTCTGGAATGTTAAATGTTAGCTTTTGTTTGTAAAAGTTGCATGGATAAAATAGGTCGATTCGATGATTCTCAATAAATTATTACTAACTAGGTTTCTTTTTTTTTTAAATCTCATGATAATTATCTAAAACCTCTGGACTCTATAAAGGAGGGTACTAGCTAGCAGTTGGAACTACTTTATCTTCCTATATCTCTACTTTCTGCTAAGTCCTTTGTTTTGCCTTTGGTTCGTTCTAGCCAGTTAGTCAAATAACCTATTTGAATTTAAGATATTTTAAAAAAGGGCATCATAAATAGGATAAATAGTTTAATTTTTATGTGCGTAATATTTAAAAAAATGAATTCTAATAAAAATAATTAAATTTGTTTAAGATATATTTTCTGATTCATATACATTGTTCTGCTTCTTGGCAATATAGATTTAAGATGTTAATATTTCTGGAATGTTAAATGTTAGCTTTTGTTTGTAAAAAGTTGCATGGATAAAATAGGTCGATTCGATGATTCTCAATAAATTATTACTAACTAGGTTTCTTTTTTGTTAAATCTCATGATAATTATCTAAAACCTCTGGACTCTATAAAGGAGGGTACTAGCTAGCAGTTGGAACTACTTTATCTTCCTATATCTCTACTTTCTGCTAAGTCCTTTGTTTTGCCTTTGGTTCGTTCTAGCCAGTTAGTCAAATAACCTATTTGAATTTAAGATATTTTAAAAAAGGGCATCTTAAATAGGATAAATAGTTTAATTTGTATGTGGGTACTATTTAAAAAAATGAATTCTAATAAAAATAATTAAATTTGTTTAAGATATATTTTCTGATTCATATACATTGTTCTGCTGCTTGGCAATATAGATTTAAGATGTTAATTAAACTCTCGCAAACGTTTTTATACCAGGAGCCTTTAAATCGGGGTTTTTGAGGCTTTATTTATGAATGTTTTGGCAAGCCTTATTTTAAATTTCTTTTCAATATTTATATTGTAAAAACAAAGTTAACAGAAGGTTTTTATTTATTTAGAAGCCGTAGTTTTTACTATTTTTAATGAGAGGCTTGTCATCGGGGAGTTCCGTATTACCTTCTAGAAACCACTAGATAACACTATACTGAGCAGATAATTGAATGTACGATCAATGTTCAGTCGAGCCGTCACCTGACACACACTTCCAAAAAAAATATTATTTTTGAACTGACTGACTGAGCTAACCGGGCTGGAAAGGCCCATGAGGCGGCACCCAGCCATTCCCCTCAACGAAGTAATGCCTAACGGCGGTCCGTGGAGGATGGAGAACAGGTGTTGGGTGGTGAGGGAGGTGGTTTTAGTGGGTAAAAATCCCACACACGGATAGGTACGGGCCTATCCGCGTCTTTTGAAGATTTCCACCTTCCAACGTAAAAAAAAAAAAAAAAAAAAAAAAAAAAAAGCACAGGCAACTACTAAAGAAAATAACTTTAAGTAGTTGGTAGTTGGCAGCGCGCAACTACTATTTGTCAACTATCAGTTATGTAGTTGTAGTAACAGAGCTACAACTACAGTTACACTTCAACGAATAATTCACACTCCACGTTTTTGCAAACTTTTAGCTTTTGTTTGTAAAAGGTTGCAAGGATAAAATATGTCGATTCGATGATTCTCAATAAATTATTACTACTAGAAAGGAGGTTACTAGCTAGCAGTTGGAACTACTTTATCTTCCTATATCTCTACTTTCTGCTAAGTCCTTTGTTTTGCCTTTGGTTCGTTCTAGCCAGTTAGTCAAATAACCTATTTGAATTTAAGATATTTTAAAAAAGGGCATCTTAAATAGGATAAATAATTTAATTTTTATGTGCGTAATATTTAAAAAATGAATTCTAATAAAAATAATTAAATTTGTTTAAGATTTCTGATTCATATACATTGTTCTGCTGCTTGGAAATATAGATTTAAGATGTTAATTTTGCCTTTGGTTCGTTCTAGCCAGTTAGTCAAATAACCTATTTGAATTTAAGATATTTTAAAAAAGGGCATCATAAATAGGATAAATAGTTTAATTTTTATGTGCGTAATATTTAAAAAAATGAATTCTAATAAAAATAATTAAATTTGTTTAAGATATATTTTCTGATTCATATACATTGTTCTGCTTCTTGGCAATATAGATTTAATATGTTAATATTTCTGGAATGTTAAATGCTAGCTTTTGTTTGTAAAAAGTTGCATGGATAAAATAGGTCGATTCGATGATTCTCAATAAATTATTACTAACTAGGTTTCTTTTTTGTTAAATCTCATGATAATTATCTAAAACCTCTGGACTCTATAAAGGAGGGTACTAGCTAGCAGTTGGAACTACTTTATCTTCCTATATCTCTACTTTCTGCTAAGTCCTTTGTTTTGCCTTTGGTTCGTTCTAGCCAGTTAGTCAAATAACCTATTTGAATTTAAGATATTTTAAAAAAGGGCATCTTAAATAGGATAAATAGTTTAATTTGTATGTGGGTACTATTTAAAAAAATGAATTCTAATAAAAATAATTAAATTTGTTTAAGATATATTTTCTGATTCATATACATTGTTCTGCTGCTTGGCAATATAGATTTAAGATGTTAATTAAACTCTCGCAAACGTTTTTATACCAGGAGCCTTTAAATCGGGGTTTTTGAGGCTTTATTTATGAATGTTTTGGCAAGCCTTATTTTAAATTTCTTTTCAATATTTATATTGTAAAAACAAAGTTAACAGAAGGTTTTTATTTATTTAGAAGCCGTAGTTTTTACTATTTTTAATGAGAGGCTTGTCATCGGGGAGTTCCGTATTACCTTCTAGAAACCACTAGATAACACTATACTGAGCAGATAATTGAATGTACGATCAATGTTCAGTCGAGCCGTCACCTGACACACACTTCCAAAAAAAATATTATTTTTGAACTGACTGACTGAGCTAACCGGGCTGGAAAGGCCCATGAGGCGGCACCCAGCCATTCCCCTCCACGAAGTAATGCCTAACGGCGGTCCGTGGAGGATGTAGAACAGGTGTTGGGTGGTGAGGGAGGTGGTTTTAGTGGGTAAAAATCCCACACACGGATAGGTACGGCCCTATCCGCGTCTTTTGAAGATTTCCACCTTCCAACGTAAAAAAAAAAAAAAAAAAAAAAAAAAAAAAAGCACAGGCAACTACTAAAGAAAATAACTTTAAGTAGTTGGTAGTTGGCAGCGCGCAACTACTATTTGTCAACTATCAGTTATGTAGTTGTAGTAACAGAGCTACAACTACAGTTACACTTCAACGAATAATTCACACTCCACGTTTTTGCAAACTTTTAGCTTTTGTTTGTAAAAGGTTGCAAGGATAAAATATGTCGATTCGATGATTCTCAATAAATTATTACTACTAGAAAGGAGGTTACTAGCTAGCAGTTGGAACTACTTTATCTTCCTATATCTCTACTTTCTGCTAAGTCCTTTGTTTTGCCTTTGGTTCGTTCTAGCCAGTTAGTCAAATAACCTATTTGAATTTAAGATATTTTAAAAAAGGGCATCTTAAATAGGATAAATAATTTAATTTTTATGTGCGTAATATTTAAAAAATGAATTCTAATAAAAATAATTAAATTTGTTTAAGATTTCTGATTCATATACATTGTTCTGCTGCTTGGAAATATAGATTTAAGATGTTAATTTAACTGGAATGTTAAATGTTAGCTTTTGTTTGTAAAAAGTTGCATGGATAAAATAGGTCGATTCGATGATTCTCAATAAACTATTACTAACTAGGTTTCTTTTTTTTTAAATCTCATGATAATTATCTAAAACCTCTGGACTCTAGAAAGGAGGGTACTAGCTAGCAGTTGGAACTACTTTATCTTCCTATATCTCTACTTTCTGCTAAGTCCTTTGTTTTGCCTTTGGTTCGTTCTAGCCAGTTAGTCAAATAACCTATTTGAATTTAAGATATTTTAAAAAAGGGCATCTTAAATAGGATAAATAGTTTAATTTTTCTGTGGGTAATATTTATAAACATGAATTCTAATAAAAATAATTAAATTTGTTTATGATATATTTTCTGATTCATATACATTGTTCTGCTGCTTGGCAATATAGATTTAAGATGTTAATATTTCTGGAATGTTAAATGTTAGCTTTTGTTTGTAAAAGTTGCATGGATAAAATAGGTCAATTCGATGATTCTCAATAAATTATTACTAACTAGGTTTCTTTTTTTTTTAAATCTCATGATAATTATCTAAAACCTCTGGACTCTATAAAGGAGGGTACTAGCTAGCAGTTGGAACTACTTTATCTTCCTATATCTCTACTTTCTGCTAAGTCCTTTGTTTTGCCTTTGGTTCGTTCTAGCCAGTTAGTCAAATAACCTATTTGAATTTAAGATATTTTAAAAAAGGGCATCATAAATAGGATAAATAGTTTAATTTTTATGTGCGTAATATTTAAAAAAATGAATTCTAATAAAAATAATTAAATTTGTTTAAGATATATTTTCTGATTCATATACATTGTTCTGCTTCTTGGCAATATAGATTTAAGATGTTAATATTTCTGGAATGTTAAATGTTAGCTTTTGTTTGTAAAAAGTTGCATGGATAAAATAGGTCGATTCGATGATTCTCAATAAATTATTACTAACTAGGTTTCTTTTTTGTTAAATCTCTAGCTAGCAGTTGGAACTACTTTATCTTCCTATATCTCTACTTTCTGCTAAGTCCTTTGTTTTGCCTTTGGTTCGTTCTAGCCAGTTAGTCAAATAACCTATTTGAATTTAAGATATTTTAAAAAAGGGCATCTTAAATAGGATAAATAGTTTAATTTGTATGTGGGTACTATTTAAAAAAATGAATTCTAATAAAAATAATTAAATTTGTTTAAGATATATTTTCTGATTCATATACATTGTTCTGCTGCTTGGCAATATAGATTTAAGATGTTAATATTTCTGGAATGTTAAATGTTAGCTTTTGTTTGTAAAAAGTTGCATGGATAAAATAGGTCGATTCGATGATTCTCAATAAATTATTACTAACTAGGTTTCTTTTTTGTTAAATCTCATGATAATTATCTAAAACCTCTGGACTCTATAAAGGAGGGTACTAGCTAGCAGTTGGAACTACTTTATCTTCCTATATCTCTACTTTCTGCTAAGTCCTTTGTTTTGCCTTTGGTTCGTTCTAGCCAGTTAGTCAAATAACCTATTTGAATTTAAGATATTTTAAAAAAGGGCATCTTAAATAGGATAAATAATTTAATTTTTATGTGCGTAATATTTAAAAAATGAATTCTAATAAAAATAATTAAATTTGTTTAAGATTTCTGATTCATATACATTGTTCTGCTGCTTGGAAATATAGATTTAAGATGTTAATTTAACTGGAATGTTAAATGTTAGCTTTTGTTTGTAAAAAGTTGCATGGATAAAATAGGTCGATTCGATGATTCTCAATAAACTATTACTAACTAGGTTTCTTTTTTTTTAAATCTCATGATAATTATCTAAAACCTCTGGACTCTAGAAAGGAGGGTACTAGCTAGCAGTTGGAACTACTTTATCTTCCTATATCTCTACTTTCTGCTAAGTCCTTTGTTTTGCCTTTGGTTCGTTCTAGCCAGTTAGTCAAATAACCTATTTGAATTTAAGATATTTTAAAAAAGGGCATCTTAAATAGGATAAATAGTTTAATTTTTCTGTGGGTAATATTTAAAAACATGAATTCTAATAAAAATAATTAAATTTGTTTATGATATATTTTCTGATTCATATACATTGTTCTGCTGCTTGGCAATATAGATTTAAGATGTTAATATTTCTGGAATGTTAAATGTTAGCTTTTGTTTGTAAAAGTTGCATGGATAAAATAGGTCAATTCGATGATTCTCAATAAATTATTACTAACTAGGTTTCTTTTTTTTTTAAATCTCATGATAATTATCTAAAACCTCTGGACTCTATAAAGGAGGGTACTAGCTAGCAGTTGGAACTACTTTATCTTCCTATATCTCTACTTTCTGCTAAGTCCTTTGTTTTGCCTTTGGTTCGTTCTAGCCAGTTAGTCAAATAACCTATTTGAATTTAAGATATTTTAAAAAAGGGCATCATAAATAGGATAAATAGTTTAATTTTTATGTGCGTAATATTTAAAAAAATGAATTCTAATAAAAATAATTAAATTTGTTTAAGATATATTTTCTGATTCATATACATTGTTCTGCTTCTTGGCAATATAGATTTAAGATGTTAATATTTCTGGAATGTTAAATGTTAGCTTTTGTTTGTAAAAAGTTGCATGGATAAAATAGGTCGATTCGATGATTCTCAATAAATTATTACTAACTAGGTTTCTTTTTTGTTAAATCTCATGATAATTATCTAAAACCTCTGGACTCTATAAAGGAGGGTACTAGCTAGCAGTTGGAACTACTTTATCTTCCTATATCTCTACTTTCTGCTAAGTCCTTTGTTTTGCCTTTGGTTCGTTCTAGCCAGTTAGTCAAATAACCTATTTGAATTTAAGATATTTTAAAAAAGGGCATCTTAAATAGGATAAATAGTTTAATTTGTATGTGGGTACTATTTAAAAAAATGAATTCTAATAAAAATAATTAAATTTGTTTAAGATATATTTTCTGATTCATATACATTGTTCTGCTGCTTGGCAATATAGATTTAAGATGTTAATATTTCTGGAATGTTAAATGTTAGCTTTTGTTTGTAAAAAGTTGCATGGATAAAATAGGTCGATTCGATGATTCTCAATAAATTATTACTAACTAGGTTTCTTTTTTGTTAAATCTCATGATAATTATCTAAAACCTCTGGACTCTATAAAGGAGGGTACTAGCTAGCAGTTGGAACTACTTTATCTTCCTATATCTCTACTTTCTGCTAAGTCCTTTGTTTTGCCTTTGGTTCGTTCTAGCCAGTTAGTCAAATAACCTATTTGAATTTAAGATATTTTAAAAAAGGGCATCTTAAATAGGATAAATAGTTTAATTTGTATGTGGGTACTATTTAAAAAAATGAATTCTAATAAAAATAATTAAATTTGTTTAAGATATATTTTCTGATTCATATACATTGTTCTGCTGCTTGGCAATATAGATTTAAGATGTTAATTAAACTCTCGCAAACGTTTTTATACCAGGAGCCTTTAAATCGGGGTTTTTGAGGCTTTATTTATGAATGTTTTGGCAAGCCTTATTTTAAATTTCTTTTCAATATTTATATTGTAAAAACAAAGTTAACAGAAGGTTTTTATTTATTTAGAAGCCGTAGTTTTTACTATTTTTAATGAGAGGCTTGTCATCGGGGAGTTCCGTATTACCTTCTAGAAACCACTAGATAACACTTTACTGAGCAGATAATTGAATGTACGATCAATGTTCAGTCGAGCCGTCACCTGACACACACTTCCAAAAAAAATATTATTTTTGAACTGACTGACTGAGCTAACCGGGCTGGAAAGGCCCATGAGGCGGCACCCAGCCATTCCCCTCCACGAAGTAATGCTTAACGGCGGTCCGTGGAGGATGGAGAACAGGTGTTGGGTGGTGAGGGAGGTGGTTTTAGTGGGTAAAAATCCCACACACGGATAGGTACGGGCCTATCCGCGTCTTTTGAAGATTTCCACCTTCCAACGTAAAAAAAAAAAAAAAAAAAAAAAAAAAAAAAAGCACAGGCAACTACTAAAGAAAATAACTTTAAGTAGTTGGTAGTTGGCAGCGCGCAACTACTATTTGTCAACTATCAGTTATGTAGTTGTAGTAACAGAGCTACAACTACAGTTACACTTCAACGAATAATTCACACTCCACGTTTTTGCAAACTTTTAGCTTTTGTTTGTAAAAGGTTGCAAGGATAAAATATGTCGATTCGATGATTCTCAATAAATTATTACTACTAGAAAGGAGGTTACTAGCTAGCAGTTGGAACTACTTTATCTTCCTATATCTCTACTTTCTGCTAAGTCCTTTGTTTTGCCTTTGGTTCGTTCTAGCCAGTTAGTCAAATAACCTATTTGAATTTAAGATATTTTAAAAAAGGGCATCTTAAATAGGATAAATAATTTAATTTTTATGTGCGTAATATTTAAAAAATGAATTCTAATAAAAATAATTAAATTTGTTTAAGATTTCTGATTCATATACATTGTTCTGCTGCTTGGAAATATAGATTTAAGATGTTAATTTAACTGGAATGTTAAATGTTAGCTTTTGTTTGTAAAAAGTTGCATGGATAAAATAGGTCGATTCGATGATTCTCAATAAACTATTACTAACTAGGTTTCTTTTTTTTTAAATCTCATGATAATTATCTAAAACCTCTGGACTCTATAAAGGAGGGTACTAGCTAGCAGTTGGAACTACTTTATCTTCCTATATCTCTACTTTCTGCGAAGTCCTTTGTTTTGCCTTTGGTTCGTTCTAGCCAGTTAGTCAAATAACCTATTTGAATTTAAGATATTTTAAAAAAGGGCATCTTAAATAGGATAAATAGTTTAATTTTTATGTGGGTAATATTTAAAAACATGAATTCTAATAAAAATAATTAAATTTGTTTAAGATATATTTTCTGATTCATATACATTGTTCTGCTGCTTGGAAATATAGATTTAAGATGTTAATTTAACTGGAATGTTAAATGTTAGCTTTTGTTTGTAAAAAGTTGCATGGATAAAATAGGTCGATTCGATGATTCTCAATAAATTATTACTAACTAGGTTTCTTTTTTGTTAAATCTCATGATAATTATCTAAAACCTCTGGACTCTATAAAGGAGGGTACTAGCTAGCAGTTGGAACTACTTTATCTTCCTATATCTCTACTTTCTGCTAAGTCCTTTGTTTTGCCTTTGGTTCGTTCTAGCCAGTTAGTCAAATAACCTATTTGAATTTAAGATATTTTAAAAAAGGGCATCTTAAATAGGATAAATAGTTTAATTTGTATGTGGGTACTATTTAAAAAAATGAATTCTAATAAAAATAATTAAATTTGTTTAAGATATATTTTCTGATTCATATACATTGTTCTGCTGCTTGGCAATATAGATTTAAGATGTTAATTAAACTCTCGCAAACGTTTTTATACCAGGAGCCTTTAAATCGGGGTTTTTGAGGCTTTATTTATGAATGTTTTGGCAAGCCTTATTTTAAATTTCTTTTCAATATTTATATTGTAAAAACAAAGTTAACAGAAGGTTTTTATTTATTTAGAAGCCGTAGTTTTTACTATTTTTAATGAGAGGCTTGTCATCGGGGAGTTCCGTATTACCTTCTAGAAACCACTAGATAACACTATACTGAGCAGATAATTGAATGTACGATCAATGTTCAGTCGAGCCGTCACCTGACACACACTTCCAAAAAAAATATTATTTTTGAACTGACTGACTGAGCTAACCGGGCTGGAAAGGCCCATGAGGCGGCACCCAGCCATTCCCCTCCACGAAGTAATGCCTAACGGCGGTCCGTGGAGGATGGAGAACAGGTGTTGGGTGGTGAGGGAGGTGGTTTTAGTGGGTAAAAATCCCACACACGGATAGGTACGGGCCTATCCGCGTCTTTTGAAGATTTCCACCTTCCAACGTAAAAAAAAAAAAAAAAAAAAAAAAAAAAAAAGAAAAAAAAAAAGCACAGGCAACTACTAAAGAAAATAACTTTAAGTAGTTGGTAGTTGGCAGCGCGCAACTACTATTTGTCAACTATCAGTTATGTAGTTGTAGTAACAGAGCTACAACTACAGTTACACTTCAACGAATAATTCACACTCCACGTTTTTGCAAACTTTTAGCTTTTGTTTGTAAAAGGTTGCAAGGATAAAATATGTCGATTCGATGATTCTCAATAAATTATTACTACTAGAAAGGAGGTTACTAGCTAGCAGTTGGAACTACTTTATCTTCCTATATCTCTACTTTCTGCTAAGTCCTTTGTTTTGCCTTTGGTTCGTTCTAGCCAGTTAGTCAAATAACCTATTTGAATTTAAGATATTTTAAAAAAGGGCATCTTAAATAGGATAAATAATTTAATTTTTATGTGCGTAATATTTAAAAAATGAATTCTAATAAAAATAATTAAATTTGTTTAAGATTTCTGATTCATATACATTGTTCTGCTGCTTGGAAATATAGATTTAAGATGTTAATTTAACTGGAATGTTAAATGTTAGCTTTTGTTTGTAAAAAGTTGCATGGATAAAATAGGTCGATTCGATGATTCTCAATAAACTATTACTAACTAGGTTTCTTTTTTTTTAAATCTCATGATAATTATCTAAAACCTCTGGACTCTAGAAAGGAGGGTACTAGCTAGCAGTTGGAACTACTTTATCTTCCTATATCTCTACTTTCTGCGAAGTCCTTTGTTTTGCCTTTGGTTCGTTCTAGCCAGTTAGTCAAATAACCTATTTGAATTTAAGATATTTTAAAAAAGGGCATCTTAAATAGGATAAATAGTTTAATTTTTATGTGGGTAATATTTAAAAACATGAATTCTAATAAAAATAATTAAATTTGTTTAAGATATATTTTCTGATTCATATACATTGTTCTGCTGCTTGGCAATATAGATTTAAGATGTTAATATTTCTGGAATGTTAAATGTTAGCTTTTGTTTGTAAAAAGTTGCATGGATAAAATAGGTCGATTCGATGATTCTCAATAAACTATTACTAACTAGGTTTCTTTTTTTTTAAATCTCATGATAATTATCTAAAACCTCTGGACTCTAGAAAGGAGGGTACTAGCTAGCAGTTGGAACTACTTTATCTTCCTATATCTCTACTTTCTGCTAAGTCCTTTGTTTTGCCTTTGGTTTGTTCTAGCCAGTTAGTCAAATAACCTATTTGAATTTAAGATATTTTAGAAAAGGGCATCTTAAATAGGATAAATAGTTTAATTTGTATGTGGGTAATATTTAAAAACATGAATTCTAATAAAAATAATTAAATTTGTTTATGATATATTTTCTGATTCATATACATTGTTAGATCACCAGTTTGGATTCCGAGCATCCCACTCCACTATTCAGCAATGTCATCGTGTGGTGGATGTAGTCTCCTCTGCATTAGAACGTGGATCATATTGTTCGGGCGTCTTTCTTGACGTGGAACAGGCCTTCGACCGAGTCTGGTATCCGGGATTGCTCTATAAACTCCGTCAATTTCTACCACCTACCTACTTTCTCATCCTTCAATCCTATCTCACAAACAGAACTTTCCAAGTAAACCATAATAATGTCTATTCATCCCTCTTTTCCCAATCTGCTGGTGTTCCTCAAGGTAGTATCCTTGGCCCAATCCTTTATACAGTTTATACAGCTGACATCCCAACTCATCCTAATACTATCCTTACCACATATGCTGATGATACATGTGTATTATCAGTCAATACCAATCCAGTTATTGTATCCCAAAGCCTCCAATCCCATATCACTGATCTTGAAGAATGGTGCCAGAACTGGAGAATTAAAATAAATTCTCAAAAATCCCATCAAATCACTTTTACCTTACGTCGTAAACCAATGACTTCCTGCCCTTCAGTATCCTTTAATAATATCCCACTTGTGCCTGTAGAACAGATCCGATACTTAGGGTTGCATCTCGACAAACGATTAACCTGGAATCCTCATACAAGACTGAAAAGACAAGAAACCGCTCGACGTTTCAGGCTACTTCAACACTTACTAGACAAACGCTCTAAGCTCCCAGTTAATTACAAAAGACTCATCTACATGACCATCATACGACCTATTTGGACTTACGGAGTAGAGCTTTGGGGCTCCACTAAGCCATCAAATTCTTCTCGTATCCAATCCCTACAATCCAAAATCCTTCGTAAAATCCTCAACGCTCCTTATTTTGTTAAGAATATAGTCATCCATAACGACCTTAATGTCCCATTTGTTGCTGATTTGGCCCGAACCCGGTATCTATCCTTTCATAACAAACTTCATTTCCACTCAAACCCTCTAGTTTCAAACTTAGCTTCCTCTTCAATTCCCGATAATCCTCCGAGGCGTCTGAGAAGAAGATGGCCACGTGACCTTCTTAGTTGAACATGCGATTTGAGTACTACCAGTGGGTAGTTTCTCTACATGTCATTATATCATATCATTATGTATCACTCAGCCAATTTACTTGTTATATTATTGTAATATAGTTGTAAATATCAATAAATAAATAATAAAAAAAAAAAAAAAAATATACATTGTTCTGCTGCTTGGCAATATAGATTTAAGATGTTAATATTTCTGGAATGTTAAATGTTAGCTTTTGTTTGTAAAAGTTGCATGGATAAAATAGGTCGATTCGATGATTCTCAATAAATTATTACTAACTAGGTTTCTTTTTTTTTTAAATCTCATGATAATTATCTAAAACCTCTGGACTCTATAAAGGAGGGTACTAGCTAGCAGTTGGAACTACTTTATCTTCCTATATCTCTACTTTCTGCTAAGTCCTTTGTTTTGCCTTTGGTTCGTTCTAGCCAGTTAGTCAAATAACCTATTTGAATTTAAGATATTTTAAAAAAGGGCATCATAAATAGGATAAATAGTTTAATTTTTATGTGCGTAATATTTAAAAAAATGAATTCTAATAAAAATAATTAAATTTGTTTAAGATATATTTTCTGATTCATATACATTGTTCTGCTTCTTGGCAATATAGATTTAAGATGTTAATATTTCTGGAATGTTAAATGTTAGCTTTTGTTTGTAAAAAGTTGCATGGATAAAATAGGTCGATTCGATGATTCTCAATAAATTATTACTAACTAGGTTTCTTTTTTGTTAAATCTCATGATAATTATCTAAAACCTCTGGACTCTATAAAGGAGGGTACTAGCTAGCAGTTGGAACTACTTTATCTTCCTATATCTCTACTTTCTGCTAAGTCCTTTGTTTTGCCTTTGGTTCGTTCTAGCCAGTTAGTCAAATAACCTATTTGAATTTAAGATATTTTAAAAAAGGGCATCATAAATAGGATAAATAGTTTAATTTTTATGTGCGTAATATTTAAAAAAATGAATTCTAATAAAAATAATTAAATTTGTTTAAGATATATTTTCTGATTCATATACATTGTTCTGCTGCTTGGCAATATAGATTTAAGATGTTAATTAAACTCTCGCAAACGTTTTTATACCAGGAGCCTTTAAATCGGGGTTTTTGAGGCTTTATTTATGAATGTTTTGGCAAGCCTTATTTTAAATTTCTTTTCAATATTTATATTGTAAAAACAAAGTTAACAGAAGGTTTTTATTTATTTAGAAGCCGTAGTTTTTACTATTTTTAATGAGAGGCTTGTCATCGGGGAGTTCCGTATTACCTTCTAGAAACCACTAGATAACACTATACTGAGCAGATAATTGAATGTACGATCAATGTTCAGTCGAGCCGTCACCTGACACACACTTCCAAAAAAAATATTATTTTTGAACTGACTGACTGAGCTAACCGGGCTGGAAAGGCCCATGAGGCGGCACCCAGCCATTCCCCTCCACGAAGTAATGCATAACGGCGGTCCGTGGAGGATGGAGAACAGGTGTTGGGTGGTGAGGGAGGTGGTTTTAGTGGGTAAAAATCCCACACACGGATAGGTACGGGCCTATCCGCGTCTTTTGAAGATTTCCACCTTCCAACGTAAAAAAAAAAAAAAAAAAAAAAAAAAAAAAAGCACAGGCAACTACTAAAGAAAATAACTTTAAGTAGTTGGTAGTTGGCAGCGCGCAACTACTATTTGTCAACTATCAGTTATGTAGTTGTAGTAACAGAGCTACAACTACAGTTACACTTCAACGAATAATTCACACTCCACGTTTTTGCAAACTTTTAGCTTTTGTTTGTAAAAGGTTGCAAGGATAAAATATGTCGATTCGATGATTCTCAATAAATTATTACTACTAGAAAGGAAGTTACTAGCTAGCAGTTGGAACTACTTTATCTTCCTATATCTCTACTTTCTGCTAAGTCCTTTGTTTTGCCTTTGGTTCGTTCTAGCCAGTTAGTCAAATAACCTATTTGAATTTAAGATATTTTAAAAAAGGGCATCTTAAATAGGATAAATAATTTAATTTTTATGTGCGTAATATTTAAAAAATGAATTCTAATAAAAATAATTAAATTTGTTTAAGATTTCTGATTCATATACATTGTTCTGCTGCTTGGAAATATAGATTTAAGATGTTAATTTAACTGGAATGTTAAATGTTAGCTTTTGTTTGTAAAAAGTTGCATGGATAAAATAGGTCGATTCGATGATTCTCAATAAACTATTCCTAACTAGGTTTCTTTTTTTTTAAATCTCATGATAATTATCTAAAACCTCTGGACTCTAGAAAGGAGGGTACTAGCTAGCAGTTGGAACTACTTTATCTTCCTATATCTCTACTTTCTGCTAAGTCCTTTGTTTTGCCTTTGGTTCGTTCTAGCCAGTTAGTCAAATAACCTATTTGAATTTAAGATATTTTAAAAAAGGGCATCTTAAATAGGATAAATAGTTTAATTTTTATGTGGGTAATATTTAAAAACATGAATTCTAATAAAAATAATTAAATTTGTTTATGATATATTTTCTGATTCATATACATTGTTGTTACAACATGGCCGCCGATACAGTTCACGTTTAACAGCGCTCTGTGTTAACTGACCTTTTTCATCAACTTTTAGTTATTGTTTCATTGTGAAATTTCGTAGACAGTCCTATTATTGATAACTGTACACAATGACAATTACAGTGAGTGAGGTGAGTGAGCAATTTAACTATTAACATTGCGAACGTACTAAGTACAGTAGTTCACCTGCCAGAAGAGTGGGGAGTTATCTTGATCCCCTTCTCAAGGTCTAGGGCTTGGTGAAACTTATATGTTTACGTAGCCTATTTACCAGACAATTTATTATTATTATTATTATTTTTTTTGTAGAGACCTTTTTAATTTTTATTTTTTTAAATATAATTGTACATATATATTAGTTTAGATAGTTTAGTATTAAGTATTGATTTTGAAATGTTTCTTTTTTGTTATATCTATTGTTATAAATAATTTTTCTATTATTTCAGTTTTAATATTTTATTTTGAATAAGCTTATTTCTTTTAAAATGGATTCAGAACGTTCATCAGGTACTGAATCGGAGGACAATGTAGCAATGTCCGAAATCAGTGAAACTGATTCACAATATCTCAAGCGTCGTCAACTAGAAAAACGGCAGCGAAATGCTGCCCCCGGGTCCGCCGGTACCTCTCCAAATAAAAAAAAGAAAAAGAAAAAGAAATCGGCGTCAAAGCCATGCTCAGCACCAAATACCCGCAGTAAAACATCTGCAGCCATCAAAACAGAATTAGTTAACGTTGCAACCAGCAATCAATTTGCAGCCCTCGAAAATGTACCCACAGAGCCTCCTAAACATCATGAAACCTCTCAGATTTCCGAACCTGTTCCATCTCCAATATTTGTCTCAAACGTTTCAAACTTCATGACCTTCGGTCAAGAAATAGCCAGCTTGATCGGCCCAACCAATTTTAAATGTTATTCTCGAGTGAAAGACATAAAAATTAACACAGCCACAAAAGATAATTACAAAAAATTGGTTAATCACCTCACTGATAAAAAATATCATTTTCATTGTTACCAACTAAAAGAAGATAAGGCCTACAGAGTTGTTTTGAGAGGTCTTCATAGTACCACACCTACTGACGCCATCAAAAGGGACTTGGAAGAGATCGGCCACAACGTCAGAAATATATCGGTCGTCCTACATCCCGTCGAAAAGTTCCCGCTACCGTTATTTTTTGTAGATCTGGAACCAGCCAGAAGTAATATTGAAATATTTGATATAACTAGGCTGGTCTATTCAGTCGTTCGTTTTGAAGAGCCAAGGCAAAGACCTACAATTGTGCAATGCACAAGATGCCAAGCACTAGGACATACAAAAGCCTATTGTCACTATCCGGCCAGATGTGTCAAATGTGCTGGAGCACATGCAACAGACACATGTAGGAAAACTAGGGAAACGCCTGCAAAGTGTGTGCTATGCGGTGAGGACCACCCAGCAAATTATAAAGGATGCGTGGTGCATAAAAACCTTCAAAGGGTAAGATCCCATCATGCAGCATCCAAAAGTCAATATGAAAATAGCAAAGAAGAAATAGAAAAACTACACGAGAATCAACATCATAATAACCAACAGCAGCCGTTGACCTCAACAGATAATAATCCTCCTCAACAGGGACAAAGGACATTTTCAGCCATCAGCCGAAAGCAGCAGCCTCGACATCAACAGATCCGACAACAGGCGCCTCAAACCTCCCAATCCCAGCCAATGGTTCCCAAATCTCATCCACCTCTACTACCTCCACGCCAAGACATCCCTTCTCACCGTCTACCTCTACGGGTGAAGCTTCCGCCTCAGAGTGAACCCACAACTCCATCCCAAACTTATTCCATGAAAAACCTCCAAACCCAAACACCATTGAAAGTTGATGCAGCTTCCAGTGTCCTAAGAAGGGTCCAACTCCCAACCAGCTTCCCAAGACACACTAATCCTCCACCTCAACCTTCAGAGCAATATCCTGTTCCCAATCAAAGTCCAGTAGACATCAACACAATCCTTTCGAATTTCTTATTAGACCTAAATAATACCATCAAACCACTCATTTCCCTTCTAACCCGACTCCTTTCCGAAATACCATTTAATACCCCACGATGAACAACAAGCCCCTAGCAATCATTCTGTGGAATGCAAATGGCTTACATAACCATCGAGACGAACTGGACTTATTTCTTCATAACAATCACATAGACATCGCCCTATTGACTGAAACACACTTCACAAAACGATCATATTTTTACATACGTGACTATATCACTTACAGATCAGATCATCCTGACGATACAGCACATGACGGTTCTTGTATCCTTATCCATAAATCTATACCACATTCTCTTATTCCTTCTACTCCAACTGACGCCATTCAATCAACATCAGTAACCATTTCAACTAGTCCTTTCCATATAACATTCTCAGCTGTATACTGTCCTCCTGGTATCCCCCTTTCTTATAACATCCTCGAATCCTTATTCCAATCCTTCGGACCGCGGTTTATTGCCGGAGGAGATTACAACGCCAAACATCAACGATGGGGTTGTCGAACATCCAATTCCCGTGGTAGCATCTTATCCCAAATTTCAACCTCTAATAGTTTCTCTATCCTCGCACCCATAAACCCTACTTATTGGCCTACATCCCTCAAAAAACGTCCAGATATTCTAGATATATTTGTTTCCTCACAGATTTCCCGCAATCAAACTGCTATAAAATCCCTGGATGACCTTTCCTCTGATCACAGTCCAGTTCTGCTTCAAGTGCATTCGATTCCCATTCCTAAGCCCTCTCTTCCCAGACTGATTACAGGACGTGTAGACTGGGATGAATTCCGATCAAATCTAGAAAATAATTTAGACCTCAAAATTCCACTTAAAACAAAAGGAGACATCAATTCTGCAATAGACAAACTAACAGAAGCAATACAAGTCAATATAAAATATAACACTTTACCAAGTAAAAATCATTATCAACAGAATAACTGGCCACTTCATATTCGCGAGTTATTAAAAGAAAAACGACGGGCAAGAGCAAAGTGGCACCGCACGAGATATCCATCGGACAAGAGTCATTATACCAAACTGACCAACAAATTAAAATCAGAGATCAGAACATTCAAAATTCAAAATTTGTATTACCGTACAGAAAATCTCAGTACTACTGACAAATCCTTATGGAATACAACTAGAAAACTCCTAAACTATAAAAAATTCAACCATCCACTTTTAACCGAATCCCAAACCTGGTCAAGATCTGATGAAGAAAAATCACAAATTTTCGGCCAGCACCTATTCAAAACATTTAACCCTCATCCAGATATCCTTAATCAAACCCACTCTGAATGCATTGGAGCAGAATTAAGTATTCCTCTTCAGTTGTCCCCTCCTCCTAAAGCATTCCATCCTTCCGAAATATCAAACATTATTCATAGATTACCCGCCAACAAAGCCCCTGGACACGACCTAATCACATCCCAGATTCTAAAACGCCTTCCTTGGAAAGCGATCCTACTCCTTACATATATATACAATGCCGTACTCCGCACCACATATTTTCCTGATTCCTGGAAATTATCCATAATTAAGATGATTCCAAAACCTAAAAAACCACCAGAACTCCCATCTTCTTACCGTCCTATATCTCTCTTGCCCATAATGGGGAAAATACTTGAAAAACTCATTCTGAAACGTCTTTATCCTATCATAGAATCCAATCAAATAATCCCAGATCACCAATTTGGTTTCCGAACATCACACTCCACCATCCAGCAATGCCATCGTGTGGTGGACGTTGTCTCATCTGCATTAGAGCGCGGAATGTACTGCACGGGAGCTTTTCTCGATGTAGAGCAGGCTTTTGATCGAGTCTGGCATCCAGGACTGCTGTACAAACTCCGTAAATTCTTACCTTCAACTTACTTCCTTATTATCAGTTCCTACCTCAGTAATAGAACCTTTAAAGTAAACCATAATTGTTCCTGCTCTTCCCTCTTCACCCAGTCTGCCGGTGTTCCTCAAGGTAGTATCCTGGGACCCATCCTATACACGATATATACAGCTGACATCCCAACCCATCCAAGCACTGTCCTCACTACTTACGCTGATGACACATGTGTGTTATCAGTTAATAAGGATCCATTTGTTGCATCCCAATCTCTTCAATCCCATATCTCACACCTACAAGAATGGTGTCAAAATTGGAGGATTAAAATAAATCCTAACAAATCCCATCAAATTACCTTCACCCTTCGTCGTAAACCTACGAATTCCTGTCCTACTGTATCGTTTAATAATGTACCACTTAACCCTGTCGAACAGATACGTTACCTAGGACTCCATCTGGATAAACGTCTCACTTGGAATCCTCATACAAGACTGAAAAGACAAGAAACTGCTCGACGTTTTCGCCTACTTCAACACTTACTGGACAAACGCTCTAAGCTACCAATTAATTACAAAAGACTTATTTACATGACAGTCATCAGACCTATTTGGGCATACGGAGTTGAGCTTTGGGGCTCTACTAAACCATCCAATTCATCTCGTATCCAATCCTTGCAATCCAAAATCCTTCGTAAAATCCTCAATGCTCCTTATTATGTCACAAACAAACTCATCCATCATGATCTTAATATCCCATATGTTACTGATTTGGCCCAAACTAGATACCTATCCTTCCATAACAAGCTCCATACGCACTTGAATCCGCTAGTCTCTCAGCTTGCTTCCCATACTATTCCTGATAACCCTCCGAGGCGTCTGAAAAGAAGATGGCCTCGAGATCATCTACTATAGAACTTTATTGGAGTGCTATCGATGGGTAGTTTCTCCACATGTGTTTTCATGTCATATGCTACATTTTTGCACATTTACTTGATATAATAATGTATTATAGTTGTAAATATCATTGAATTAAATAAAAAAAAAAAAAAAAAAAATATACATTGTTCTGCTGCTTGGCAATATAGATTTAAGATGTTAATATTTCTGGAATGTTAAATGTTAGCTTTTGTTTGTAAAAGTTGCATGGATAAAATAGGTCGATTCGATGATTCTCAATAAATTATTACTAACTAGGTTTCTTTTTTTTTTAAATCTCATGATAATTATCTAAAACCTCTGGACTCTATAAAGGAGGGTACTAGCTAGCAGTTGGAACTACTTTATTTTCCTATATCTCTACTTTCTGCTAAGTCCTTTGTTTTGCCTTTGGTTCGTTCTAGCCAGTTAGTCAAATAACCTATTTGAATTTAAGATATTTTAAAAAAGGGCATCATAAATAGGATAAATAGTTTAATTTTTATGTGCGTAATATTTAAAAAAATGAATTCTAATAAAAATAATTAAATTTGTTTAAGATATATTTTCTGATTCATATACATTGTTCTGCTTCTTGGCAATATAGATTTAAGATGTTAATATTTCTGGAATGTTAAATGTTAGCTTTTGTTTGTAAAAAGTTGCATGGATAAAATAGGTCGATTCGATGATTCTCAATAAATTATTACTAACTAGGTTTCTTTTTTGTTAAATCTCATGATAATTATCTAAAACCTCTGGACTCTATAATGGAGGGTACTAGCTAGCAGTTGGAACTACTTTATCTTCCTATATCTCTACTTTCTGCTAAGTCCTTTGTTTTGCCTTTGGTTCGTTCTAGCCAGTTAGTCAAATAACCTATTTGAATTTAAGATATTTTAAAAAAGGGCATCTTAAATAGGATAAATAGTTTAATTTGTATGTGGGTACTATTTAAAAAAATGAATTCTAATAAAAATAATTAAATTTGTTTAAGATATATTTTCTGATTCATATACATTGTTCTGCTGCTTGGCAATATAGATTTAAGATGTTAATTAAACTCTCGCAAACGTTTTTATACCAGGAGCCTTTAAATCGGGGTTTTTGAGGCTTTATTTATGAATGTTTTGGCAAGCCTTATTTTAAAATTCTTTTCAATATTTATATTGTAAAAACAAAGTTAACAGAAGGTTTTTATTTATTTAGAAGCCGTAGTTTTTACTATTTTTAATGAGAGGCTTGTCATCGGGGAGTTCCGTATTACCTTCTAGAAACCACTAGATAACACTATACTGAGCAGATAATTGAATGTACGATCAATGTTCAGTCGAGCCGTCACCTGACACACACTTCCAAAAAAAATATTATTTTTGAACTGACTGACTGAGCTAACCGGGCTGGAAAGGCCCATGAGGCGGCACCCAGCCATTCCCCTCCACGAAGTAATGCCTAACGGCGGTCCGTGGAGGATGGAGAACAGGTGTTGGGTGGTGAGGGAGGTGGTTTTAGTGGGTAAAAATCCCACACACGGATAGGTACGGGCCTATCCGCGTCTTTTGAAGATTTCCACCTTCCAACGTAAAAAAAAAAAAAAAAAAAAAAAAAAAAAGCACAGGCAACTACTAAAGAAAATAACTTTAAGTAGTTGGTAGTTGGCAGCGCGCAACTACTATTTGTCAACTATCAGTTATGTAGTTGTAGTAACAGAGCTACAACTACAGTTACACTTCAACGAATAATTCACACTCCACGTTTTTGCAAACTTTTAGCTTTTGTTTGTAAAAGGTTGCAAGGATAAAATATGTCGATTCGATGATTCTCAATAAATTATTACTACTAGAAAGGAGGTTACTAGCTAGCAGTTGGAACTACTTTATCTTCCTATATCTCTACTTTCTGCTAAGTCCTTTGTTTTGCCTTTGGTTCGTTCTAGCCAGTTAGTCAAATAACCTATTTGAATTTAAGATATTTTAAAAAAGGGCATCTTAAATAGGATAAATAATTTAATTTTTATGTGCGTAATATTTAAAAAATGAATTCTAATAAAAATAATTAAATTTGTTTAAGATTTCTGATTCATATACATTGTTCTGCTGCTTGGAAATATAGATTTAAGATGTTAATTTAACTGGAATGTTAAATGTTAGCTTTTGTTTGTAAAAAGTTGCATGGATAAAATAGGTCGATTCGATGATTCTCAATAAACTATTACTAACTAGGTTTCTTTTTTTTTAAATCTCATGATAATTATCTAAAACCTCTGGACTCTAGAAAGGAGGGTACTAGCTAGCAGTTGGAACTACTTTATCTTCCTATATCTCTACTTTCTGCTAAGTCCTTTGTTTTGCCTTTGGTTCGTTCTAGCCAGTTAGTCAAATAACCTATTTGAATTTAAGATATTTTAAAAAAGGGCATCATAAATAGGATAAATAGTTTAATTTTTATGTGCGTAATATTTAAAAAAATGAATTCTAATAAAAATAATTAAATTTGTTTAAGATATATTTTCTGATTCATATACATTGTTCTGCTTCTTGGCAATATAGATTTAAGATGTTAATATTTCTGGAATGTTAAATGTTAGCTTTTGTTTGTAAAAAGTTGCATGGATAAAATAGGTCGATTCGATGATTCTCAATAAATTATTACTAACTAGGTTTCTTTTTTGTTAAATCTCATGATAATTATCTAAAACCTCTGGACTCTATAATGGAGGGTACTAGCTAGCAGTTGGAACTACTTTATCTTCCTATATCTCTACTTTCTGCTAAGTCCTTTGTTTTGCCTTTGGTTCGTTCTAGCCAGTTAGTCAAATAACCTATTTGAATTTAAGATATTTTAAAAAAGGGCATCTTAAATAGGATAAATAGTTTAATTTGTATGTGGGTACTATTTAAAAAAATGAATTCTAATAAAAATAATTAAATTTGTTTAAGATATATTTTCTGATTCATATACATTGTTCTGCTGCTTGGCAATATAGATTTAAGATGTTAATTAAACTCTCGCAAACGTTTTTATACCAGGAGCCTTTAAATCGGGGTTTTTGAGGCTTTATTTATGAATGTTTTGGCAAGCCTTATTTTAAATTTCTTTTCAATATTTATATTGTAAAAACAAAGTTAACAGAAGGTTTTTATTTATTTAGAAGCCGTAGTTTTTACTATTTTTAATGAGAGGCTTGTCATCGGGGAGTTCCGTATTACCTTCTAGAAACCACTAGATAACACTATACTGAGCAGATAATTGAATGTACGATCAATGTTCAGTCGAGCCGTCACCTGACACACACTTCCAAAAAAAATATTATTTTTGAACTGACTGACTGAGCTAACCGGGCTGGAAAGGCCCATGAGGCGGCACCCAGCCATTCCCCTCCACGAAGTAATGCCTAACGGCGGTCCGTGGAGGATGGAGAACAGGTGTTGGGTGGTGAGGGAGGTGGTTTTAGTGGGTAAAAATCCCACACACGGATAGGTACGGGCCTATCCGCGTCTTTTGAAGATTTCCACCTTCCAACGTAAAAAAAAAAAAAAAAAAAAAAAAGCACAGGCAACTACTAAAGAAAATAACTTTAAGTAGTTGGTAGTTGGCAGCGCGCAACTACTATTTGTCAACTATCAGTTATGTAGTTGTAGTAACAGAGCTACAACTACAGTTACACTTCAACGAATAATTCACACTCCACGTTTTTGCAAACTTTTAGCTTTTGTTTGTAAAAGGTTGCAAGGATAAAATATGTCGATTCGATGATTCTCAATAAATTATTACTACTAGAAAGGAGGTTACTAGCTAGCAGTTGGAACTACTTTATCTTCCTATATCTCTACTTTCTGCTAAGTCCTTTGTTTTGCCTTTGGTTCGTTCTAGCCAGTTAGTCAAATAACCTATTTGAATTTAAGATATTTTAAAAAAGGGCATCTTAAATAGGATAAATAATTTAATTTTTATGTGCGTAATATTTAAAAAATGAATTCTAATAAAAATAATTAAATTTGTTTAAGATTTCTGATTCATATACATTGTTCTGCTGCTTGGAAATATAGATTTAAGATGTTAATTTAACTAGAATGTTAAATGTTAGCTTTTGTTTGTAAAAAGTTGCATGGATAAAATAGGTCGATTCGATGATTCTCAATAAACTATTACTAACTAGGTTTCTTTTTTTTTAAATCTCATGATAATTATCTAAAACCTCTGGACTCTAGAAAGGAGGGTACTAGCTAGCAGTTGGAACTACTTTATCTTCCTATATCTCTACTTTCTGCTAAGTCCTTTGTTTTGCCTTTGGTTCGTTCTAGCCAGTTAGTCAAATAACCTATTTGAATTTAAGATATTTTATAAAAGGGCATCTTAAATAGGATAAATAGTTTAATTTTTATGTGGGTAATATTTAAAAACATGAATTCTAATAAAAATAATTAAATTTGTTTATGATATATTTTCTGATTCATATACATTGTTCTGCTGCTTGGCAATATAGATTTAAGATGTTAATATTTCTGGAATGTTAAATGTTAGCTTTTGTTTGTAAAAGTTGCATGGATAAAATAGGTCGATTCGATGATTCTCAATAAATTATTACTAACTAGGTTTCTTTTTTTTTTAAATCTCATGATAATTATCTAAAACCTCTGGACTCTATAAAGGAGGGTACTAGCTAGCAGTTGGAACTACTTTATCTTCCTATATCTCTACTTTCTGCTAAGTCCTTTGTTTTGCCTTTGGTTCGTTCTAGCCAGTTAGTCAAATAACCTATTTGAATTTAAGATATTTTAAAAAAGGGCATCATAAATAGGATAAATAGTTTAATTTTTATGTGCGTAATATTTAAAAAAATGAATTCTAATAAAAATAATTAAATTTGTTTAAGATATATTTTCTGATTCATATACATTGTTCTGCTTCTTGGCAATATAGATTTAAGATGTTAATATTTCTGGAATGTTAAATGTTAGCTTTTGTTTGTAAAAAGTTGCATGGATAAAATAGGTCGATTCGATGATTCTCAATAAATTATTACTAACTAGGTTTCTTTTTTGTTAAATCTCATGATAATTATCTAAAACCTCTGGACTCTATAAAGGAGGGTACTAGCTAGCAGTTGGAACTACTTTATCTTCCTATATCTCTACTTTCTGCTAAGTCCTTTGTTTTGCCTTTGGTTCGTTCTAGCCAGTTAGTCAAATAACCTATTTGAATTTAAGATATTTTAAAAAAGGGCATCATAAATAGGATAAATAGTTTAATTTTTATGTGCGTAATATTTAAAAAAATGAATTCTAATAAAAATAATTAAATTTGTTTAAGATATATTTTCTGATTCATATACATTGTTCTGCTTCTTGGCAATATAGATTTAAGATGTTAATATTTCTGGAATGTTAAATGTTAGCTTTTGTTTGTAAAAAGTTGCATGGATAAAATAGGTCGATTCGATGATTCTCAATAAATTATTACTAACTAGGTTTCTTTTTTGTTAAATCTCATGATAATTATCTAAAACCTCTGGACTCTATAAAGGAGGGTACTAGCTAGCAGTTGGAACTACTTTATCTTCCTATATCTCTACTTTCTGCTAAGTCCTTTGTTTTGCCTTTAGTTCGTTCTAGCCAGTTAGTCAAATAACCTATTTGAATTTAAGATATTTTAAAAAAGGGCATCTTAAATAGGATAAATAGTTTAATTTGTATGTGGGTACTATTTAAAAAAATGAATTCTAATAAAAATAATTAAATTTGTTTAAGATATATTTTCTGATTCATATACATTGTTCTGCTGCTTGGCAATATAGATTTAAGGTGTTAATTAAACTCTCGCAAACGTTTTTATACCAGGAGCCTTTAAATCGGGGTTTTTGAGGCTTTATTTATGAATGTTTTGGCAAGCCTTATTTTAAATTTCTTTTCAATATTTATATTGTAAAAACAAAGTTAACAGAAGGTTTTTATTTATTTAGAAGCCGTAGTTTTTACTATTTTTAATGAGAGGCTTGTCATCGGGGAGTTCCGTATTACCTTCTAGAAACCACTAGATAACACTATACTGAGCAGATAATTGAATGTACGATCAATGTTCAGTCGAGCCGTCACCTGACACACACTTCCAAAAAAAATATTATTTTTGAACTGACTGACTGAGCTAACCGGGCTGGAAAGGCCCATGAGGCGGCACCCAGCCATTCCCCTCCACGAAGTAATGCCTAACGGCGGTCCGTGGAGGATGGAGAACAGGTGTTGGGTGGTGAGGGAGGTGGTTTTAGTGGGTAAAAATCCCACACACGGATAGGTACGGGCCTATCCGCGTCTTTTGAAGATTTCCACCTTCCAACGTAAAAAAAAAAAAAAAAAAAAAAAAAAAAAAAGCACAGGCAACTACTCAAGAAAATAACTTTAAGTAGTTGGTAGTTGGCAGCGCGCAACTACTATTTGTCAACTATCAGTTATGTAGTTGTAGTAACAGAGCTACAACTACAGTTACACTTCAACGAATAATTCACACTCCACGTTTTTGCAAACTTTTAGCTTTTGTTTGTAAAAGGTTGCAAGGATAAAATATGTCGATTCGATGATTCTCAATAAATTATTACTACTAGAAAGGAGGTTACTAGCTAGCAGTTGGAACTACTTTATCTTCCTATATCTCTACTTTCTGCTAAGTCCTTTGTTTTGCCTTTGGTTCGTTCTAGCCAGTTAGTCAAATAACCTATTTGAATTTAAGATATTTTAAAAAAGGGCATCTTAAATAGGATAAATAATTTAATTTTTATGTGCGTAATATTTAAAAAATGAATTCTAATAAAAATAATTAAATTTGTTTAAGATTTCTGATTCATATACATTGTTCTGCTGCTTGGAAATATAGATTTAAGATGTTAATTTAACTAGAATGTTAAATGTTAGCTTTTGTTTGTAAAAAGTTGCATGGATAAAATAGGTCGATTCGATGATTCTCAATAAACTATTACTAACTAGGTTTCTTTTTTTTTAAATCTCATGATAATTATCTAAAACCTCTGGACTCTAGAAAGAAGGGTACTAGCTAGCAGTTGGAACTACTTTATCTTCCTATATCTCTACTTTCTGCTAAGTCCTTTGTTTTGCCTTTGGTTCGTTCTAGCCAGTTAGTCAAATAACCTATTTGAATTTAAGATATTTTAAAAAAGGGCATCTTAAATAGGATAAATAGTTTAATTTTTATGTGGGTAATATTTAAAAACATGAATTCTAATAAAAATAATTAAATTTGTTTATGATATATTTTCTGATTCATATACATTGTTCTGCTGCTTGGCAATATAGATTTAAGATGTTAATATTTCTGGAATGTTAAATGTTAGCTTTTGTTTGTAAAAGTTGCATGGATAAAATAGGTCGATTCGATGATTCTCAATAAATTATTACTAACTAGGTTTCTTTTTTTTTTAAATCTCATGATAATTATCTAAAACCTCTGGACTCTATAAAGGAGGGTACTAGCTAGCAGTTGGAACTACTTTATCTTCCTATATCTCTACTTTCTGCTAAGTCCTTTGTTTTGCCTTTGGTTCGTTCTAGCCAGTTAGTCAAATAACCTATTTGAATTTAAGATATTTTAAAAAAGGGCATCATAAATAGGATAAATAGTTTAATTTTTATGTGCGTAATATTTAAAAAAATGAATTCTAATAAAAATAATTAAATTTGTTTAAGATATATTTTCTGATTCATATACATTGTTCTGCTTCTTGGCAATATAGATTTAAGATGTTAATATTTCTGGAATGTTAAATGTTAGCTTTTGTTTGTAAAAAGTTGCATGGATAAAATAGGTCGATTCGATGATTCTCAATAAATTATTACTAACTAGGTTTCTTTTTTGTTAAATCTCATGATAATTATCTAAAACCTCTGGACTCTATAAAGGAGGGTACTAGCTAGCAGTTGGAACTACTTTATCTTCCTATATCTCTACTTTCTGCTAAGTCCTTTGTTTTGCCTTTGGTTCGTTCTAGCCAGTTAGTCAAATAACCTATTTGAATTTAAGATATTTTAAAAAAGGGCATCATAAATAGGATAAATAGTTTAATTTTTATGTGCGTAATATTTAAAAAAATGAATTCTAATAAAAATAATTAAATTTGTTTAAGATATATTTTCTGATTCATATACATTGTTCTGCTTCTTGGCAATATAGATTTAAGATGTTAATATTTCTGGAATGTTAAATGTTAGCTTTTGTTTGTAAAAAGTTGCATGGATAAAATAGGTCGATTCGATGATTCTCAATAAATTATTACTAACTAGGTTTCTTTTTTGTTAAATCTCATGATAATTATCTAAAACCTCTGGACTCTATAAAGGAGGGTACTAGCTAGCAGTTGGAACTACTTTATCTTCCTATATCTCTACTTTCTGCTAAGTCCTTTGTTTTGCCTTTAGTTCGTTCTAGCCAGTTAGTCAAATAACCTATTTGAATTTAAGATATTTTAAAAAAGGGCATCTTAAATAGGATAAATAGTTTAATTTGTATGTGGGTACTATTTAAAAAAATGAATTCTAATAAAAATAATTAAATTTGTTTAAGATATATTTTCTGATTCATATACATTGTTCTGCTGCTTGGCAATATAGATTTAAGGTGTTAATTAAACTCTCGCAAACGTTTTTATACCAGGAGCCTTTAAATCGGGGTTTTTGAGGCTTTATTTATGAATGTTTTGGCAAGCCTTATTTTAAATTTCTTTTCAATATTTATATTGTAAAAACAAAGTTAACAGAAGGTTTTTATTTATTTAGAAGCCGTAGTTTTTACTATTTTTAATGAGAGGCTTGTCATCGGGGAGTTCCGTATTACCTTCTAGAAACCACTAGATAACACTATACTGAGCAGATAATTGAATGTACGATCAATGTTCAGTCGAGCCGTCACCTGACACACACTTCCAAAAAAAATATTATTTTTGAACTGACTGACTGAGCTAACCGGGCTGGAAAGGCCCATGAGGCGGCACCCAGCCATTCCCCTCCACGAAGTAATGCCTAACGGCGGTCCGTGGAGGATGGAGAACAGGTGTTGGGTGGTGAGGGAGGTGGTTTTAGTGGGTAAAAATCCCACACACGGATAGGTACGGGCCTATCCGCGTCTTTTGAAGATTTCCACCTTCCAACGTAAAAAAAAAAAAAAAAAAAAAAAAAAAAAGCACAGGCAACTACTAAAGAAAATAACTTTAAGTAGTTGGTAGTTGGCAGCGCGCAACTACTATTTGTCAACTATCAGTTATGTAGTTGTAGTAACAGAGCTACAACTACAGTTACACTTCAACGAATAATTCACACTCCACGTTTTTGCAAACTTTTAGCTTTTGTTTGTAAAAGGTTGCAAGGATAAAATATGTCGATTCGATGATTCTCAATAAATTATTACTACTAGAAAGGAGGTTACTAGCTAGCAGTTGGAACTACTTTATCTTCCTATATCTCTACTTTCTGCTAAGTCCTTTGTTTTGCCTTTGGTTCGTTCTAGCCAGTTAGTCAAATAACCTATTTGAATTTAAGATATTTTAAAAAAGGGCATCTTAAATAGGATAAATAATTTAATTTTTATGTGCGTAATATTTAAAAAATGAATTCTAATAAAAATAATTAAATTTGTTTAAGATTTCTGATTCATATACATTGTTCTGCTGCTTGGAAATATAGATTTAAGATGTTAATATTTCTGGAATGTTAAATGTTAGCTTTTGTTTGTAAAAAGTTGCATGGATAAAATAGGTCGATTCGATGATTCTCAATAAATTATTACTAACTAGGTTTCTTTTTTGTTAAATCTCATGATAATTATCTAAAACCTCTGGACTCTATAAAGGAGGGTACTAGCTAGCAGTTGGAACTACTTTATCTTCCTATATCTCTACTTTCTGCTAAGTCCTTTGTTTTGCCTTTGGTTCGTTCTAGCCAGTTAGTCAAATAACCTATTTGAATTTAAGATATTTTAAAAAAGGGCATCATAAATAGGATAAATAGTTTAATTTTTATGTGCGTAATATTTAAAAAAATGAATTCTAATAAAAATAATTAAATTTGTTTAAGATATATTTTCTGATTCATATACATTGTTCTGCTTCTTGGCAATATAGATTTAAGATGTTAATATTTCTGGAATGTTAAATGTTAGCTTTTGTTTGTAAAAAGTTGCATGGATAAAATAGGTCGATTCGATGATTCTCAATAAATTATTACTAACTAGGTTTCTTTTTTGTTAAATCTCATGATAATTATCTAAAACCTCTGGACTCTATAAAGGAGGGTACTAGCTAGCAGTTGGAACTACTTTATCTTCCTATATCTCTACTTTCTGCTAAGTCCTTTGTTTTGCCTTTGGTTCGTTCTAGCCAGTTAGTCAAATAACCTATTTGAATTTAAGATATTTTAAAAAAGGGCATCATAAATAGGATAAATAGTTTAATTTTTATGTGCGTAATATTTAAAAAAATGAATTCTAATAAAAATAATTAAATTTGTTTAAGATATAATTTCTGATTCATATACATTGTTCTGCTTCTTGGCAATATAGATTTAAGATGTTAATATTTCTGGAATGTTAAATGTTAGCTTTTGTTTGTAAAAAGTTGCATGGATAAAATAGGTCGATTCGATGATTCTCAATAAATTATTACTAACTAGGTTTCTTTTTTGTTAAATCTCATGATAATTATCTAAAACCTCTGGACTCTAGAAAGGAGGGTACTAGCTAGCAGTTGGAACTACTTTATCTTCCTATATCTCTACTTTCTGCTAAGTCCTTTGTTTTGCCTTTGGTTCGTTCTAGCCAGTTAGTCAAATAACCTATTTGAATTTAAGATATTTTAAAAAAGGGCATCATAAATAGGATAAATAGTTTAATTTTTATGTGCGTAATATTTAAAAAAATGAATTCTAATAAAAATAATTAAATTTGTTTAAGATATATTTTCTGATTCATATACATTGTTCTGCTTCTTGGCAATATAGATTTAAGATGTTAATATTTCTGGAATGTTAAATGTTAGCTTTTGTTTGTAAAAAGTTGCATGGATAAAATAGGTCGATTCGATGATTCTCAATAAATTATTACTAACTAGGTTTCTTTTTTGTTAAATCTCATGATAATTATCTAAAACCTCTGGACTCTATAAAGGAGGGTACTAGCTAGCAGTTGGAACTACTTTATCTTCCTATATCTCTACTTTCTGCTAAGTCCTTTGTTTTGCCTTTGTTTCGTTCTAGCCAGTTAGTCAAATAACCTATTTGAATTTAAGATATTTTAAAAAAGGGCATCTTAAATAGGATAAATAGTTTAATTTGTATGTGGGTACTATTTACTAATTAACAAAAATGAATTCTAATAAAAATAATTAAATTTGTTTAAGATATATTTTCTGATTCATATACATTGTTCTGCTGCTTGGCAATATAGATTTAAGATGTTAATTAAACTCTCGCAAACGTTTTTATACCAGGAGCCTTTAAATCGGGGTTTTTGAGGCTTTATTTATGAATGTTTTGGCAAGCCTTATTTTAAATTTCTTTTCAATATTTATATTGTAAAAACAAAGTTAACAGAAGGTTTTTATTTATTTAGAAGCCGTAGTTTTTACTATTTTTAATGAGAGGCTTGTCATCGGGGAGTTCCGTATTACCTTCTAGAAACCACTAGATAACACTATACTGAGCAGATAATTGAATGTACGATCAATGTTCAGTCGAGCCGTCACCTGACACACACTTCCAAAAAAAATATTATTTTTGAACTGACTGACTGAGCTAACCGGGCTGGAAAGGCCCATGAGGCGGCACCCAGCCATTCCCCTCCACGAAGTAATGCCTAACGGCGGTCCGTGGAGGATGGAGAACAGGTGTTGGGTGGTGAGGGAGGTGGTTTTAGTGGGTAAAAATCCCACACACGGATAGGTACGGGCCTATCCGCGTCTTTTGAAGATTTCCACCTTCCAACGTAAAAAAAAAAAAAAAAAAAAAAAAAAAAAAAAAAAAAAAAGCACAGGCAACTACTAAAGAAAATAACTTTAAGTAGTTGGTAGTTGGCAGCGCGCAACTACTATTTGTCAACTATCAGTTATGTAGTTGTAGTAACAGAGCTACAACTACAGTTACACTTCAACGAATAATTCACACTCCACGTTTTTGCAAACTTTTAGCTTTTGTTTGTAAAAGGTTGCAAGGATAAAATATGTCGATTCGATGATTCTCAATAAATTATTACTACTAGAAAGGAGGTTACTAGCTAGCAGTTGGAACTACTTTATCTTCCTATATCTCTACTTTCTGCTAAGTCCTTTGTTTTGCCTTTGGTTCGTTCTAGCCAGTTAGTCAAATAACCTATTTGAATTTAAGATATTTTAAAAAAGGGCATCTTAAATAGGATAAATAATTTAATTTTTATGTGCGTAATATTTAAAAAATGAATTCTAATAAAAATAATTAAATTTGTTTAAGATTTCTGATTCATATACATTGTTCTGCTGCTTGGAAATATAGATTTAAGATGTTAATTTAACTGGAATGTTAAATGTTAGCTTTTGTTTGTAAAAAGTTGCATGGATAAAATAGGTCGATTCGATGATTCTCAATAAACTATTACTAACTAGGTTTCTTTTTTTTTAAATCTCATGATAATTATCTAAAACCTCTGGACTCTAGAAAGGAGGGTACTAGCTAGCAGTTGGAACTACTTTATCTTCCTATATCTCTACTTTCTGCTAAGTCCTTTGTTTTGCCTTTGGTTCGTTCTAGCCAGTTAGTCAAATAACCTATTTGAATTTAAGATATTTTAAAAAAGGGCATCATAAATAGGATAAATAGTTTAATTTTTATGTGCGTAATATTTAAAAAAATGAATTCTAATAAAAATAATTAAATTTGTTTAAGATATATTTTCTGATTCATATACATTGTTCTGCTTCTTGGCAATATAGATTTAAGATGTTAATATTTCTGGAATGTTAAATGTTAGCTTTTGTTTGTAAAAAGTTGCATGGATAAAATAGGTCGATTCGATGATTCTCAATAAATTATTACTAACTAGGTTTCTTTTTTGTTAAATCTCATGATAATTATCTAAAACCTCTGGACTCTATAAAGGAGGGTACTAGCTAGCAGTTGGAACTACTTTATCTTCCTATATCTCTACTTTCTGCTAAGTCCTTTGTTTTGCCTTTGGTTCGTTCTAGCCAGTTAGTCAAATAACCTATTTGAATTTAAGATATTTTAAAAAAGGGCATCATAAATAGGATAAATAGTTTAATTTTTATGTGCGTAATATTTAAAAAATGAATTCTAATAAAAATAATTAAATTTGTTTAAGATATATTTTCTGATTCATATACATTGTTCTGCTTCTTGGCAATATAGATTTAAGATGTTAATATTTCTGGAATGTTAAATGTTAGCTTTTGTTTGTAAAAAGTTGCATGGATAAAATAGGTCGATTCGATGATTCTCAATAAATTATTACTAACTAGGTTTCTTTTTTGTTAAATCTCATGATAATTATCTAAAACCTCTGGACTCTATAAAGGAGGGTACTAGCTAGCAGTTGGAACTACTTTATCTTCCTATATCTCTACTTTCTGCTAAGTCCTTTGTTTTGCCTTTGGTTCGTTCTAGCCAGTTAGTCAAATAACCTATTTGAATTTAAGATATTTTAAAAAAGGGCATCATAAATAGGATAAATAGTTTAATTTTTATGTGCGTAATATTTAAAAAAATGAATTCTAATAAAAATAATTAAATTTGTTTAAGATATATTTTCTGATTCATATACATTGTTCTGCTTCTTGGCAATATAGATTTAAGATGTTAATATTTCTGGAATGTTAAATGTTAGCTTTTGTTTGTAAAAAGTTGCATGGATAAAATAGGTCGATTCGATGATTCTCAATAAATTATTACTAACTAGGTTTCTTTTTTGTTAAATCTCATGATAATTATCTAAAACCTCTGGACTCTATAAAGGAGGGTACTAGCTAGCAGTTGGAACTACTTTATCTTCCTATATCTCTACTTTCTGCTAAGTCCTTTGTTTTGCCTTTGGTTCGTTCTAGCCAGTTAGTCAAATAACCTATTTGAATTTAAGATATTTTAAAAAAGGGCATCATAAATAGGATAAATAGTTTAATTTTTATGTGCGTAATATTTAAAAAAATGAATTCTAATAAAAATAATTAAATTTGTTTAAGATATATTTTCTGATTCATATACATTGTTCTGCTTCTTGGCAATATAGATTTAAGATGTTAATATTTCTGGAATGTTAAATGTTAGCTTTTGTTTGTAAAAAGTTGCATGGATAAAATAGGTCGATTCGATGATTCTCAATAAATTATTACTAACTAGGTTTCTTTTTTGTTAAATCTCATGATAATTATCTAAAACCTCTGGACTCTAGAAAGGAGGGTACTAGCTAGCAGTTGGAACTACTTTATCTTCCTATATCTCTACTTTCTGCTAAGTCCTTTGTTTTGCCTTTGGTTCGTTCTAGCCAGTTAGTCAAATAACCTGTTTGAATTTAAGATATTTTAAAAAAGGGCATCTTAAATAGGATAAATAGTTTAATTTGTATGTGGGTACTATTTAAAAAAATGAATTCTAATAAAAATAATTAAATTTGTTTAAGATATATTTTCTGATTCATATACATTGTTCTGCTGCTTGGCAATATAGATTTAAGATGTTAATTAAACTCTCGCAAACGTTTTTATACCAGGAGCCTTTAAATCGGGGTTTTTGAGGCTTTATTTATGAATGTTTTGGCAAGCCTTATTTTAAAATTCTTTTCAATATTTATATTGTAAAAACAAAGTTAACAGAAGGTTTTTATTTATTTAGAAGCCGTAGTTTTTACTATTTTTAATGAGAGGCTTGTCATCGGGGAGTTCCGTATTACCTTCTAGAAACCACTAGATAACACTATACTGAGCAGATAATTGAATGTACGATCAATGTTCAGTCGAGCCGTCACCTGACACACACTTCCAAAAAAAATATTATTTTTGAACTGACTGACTGAGCTAACCGGGCTGGAAAGGCCCATGAGGCGGCACCCAGCCATTCCCCTCCACGAAGTAATGCCTAACGGCGGTCCGTGGAGGATGGAGAACAGGTGTTGGGTGGTGAGGGAGGTGGTTTTAGTGGGTAAAAATCCCACACACGGATAGGTACGGGCCTATCCGCGTCTTTTGAAGATTTCCACCTTCCAACGTAAAAAAAAAAAAAAAAAAAAAAAAAAAAAAAAAGCACAGGCAACTACTAAAAAAAATAACTTTAAGTAGTTGGTAGTTGGCAGCGCACAACTACTATTTGTCAACTATCAGTTATGTAGTTGTAGTAACAGAGCTACAACTACAGTTACACTTCAACGAATAATTCACACTCCACGTTTTTGCAAACTTTTAGCTTTTGTTTGTAAAAGGTTGCAAGGATAAAATATGTCGATTCGATGATTCTCAATAAATTATTACTACTAGAAAGGAGGTTACTAGCTAGCAGTTGGAACTACTTTATCTTCCTATATCTCTACTTTCTGCTAAGTCCTTTGTTTTGCCTTTGGTTCGTTCTAGCCAGTTAGTCAAATAACCTATTTGAATTTAAGATATTTTAAAAAAGGGCATCTTAAATAGGATAAATAATTTAATTTTTATGTGCGTAATATTTAAAAAATGAATTCTAATAAAAATAATTAAATTTGTTTAAGATTTCTGATTCATATACATTGTTCTGCTGCTTGGAAATATAGATTTAAGATGTTAATTTAACTGGAATGTTAAATGTTAGCTTTTGTTTGTAAAAGTTGCATGGATAAAATAGGTCGATTCGATGATTCTCAATAAATTATTACTAACTAGGTTTCTTTTTTTTTTAAATCTCATGATAATTATCTAAAACCTCTGGACTCTATAAAGGAGGGTACTAGCTAGCAGTTGGAACTACTTTATCTTCCTATATCTCTACTTTCTGCTAAGTCCTTTGTTTTGCCTTTGGTTCGTTCTAGCCAGTTAGTCAAATAACCTATTTGAATTTAAGATATTTTAAAAAAGGGCATCATAAATAGGATAAATAGTTTAATTTTTATGTGCGTAATATTTAAAAAAATGAATTCTAATAAAAATAATTAAATTTGTTTAAGATATATTTTCTGATTCATATACATTGTTCTGCTTCTTGGCAATATAGATTTAAGATGTTAATATTTCTGGAATGTTAAATGTTAGCTTTTGTTTGTAAAAAGTTGCATGGATAAAATAGGTCGATTCGATGATTCTCAATAAATTATTACTAACTAGGTTTCTTTTTTGTTAAATCTCATGATAATTATCTAAAACCTCTGGACTCTATAAAGGAGGGTACTAGCTAGCAGTTGGAACTACTTTATCTTCCTATATCTCTACTTTCTGCTAAGTCCTTTGTTTTGCCTTTGGTTCGTTCTAGCCAGTTAGTCAAATAACCTATTTGAATTTAAGATATTTTAAAAAAGGGCATCTTAAATAGGATAAATAATTTAATTTTTATGTGCGTAATATTTAAAAAATGAATTCTAATAAAAATAATTAAATTTGTTTAAGATTTCTGATTCATATACATTGTTCTGCTGCTTGGAAATATAGATTTAAGATGTTAATTTAACTGGAATGTTAAATGTTAGCTTTTGTTTGTAAAAGTTGCATGGATAAAATAGGTCGATTCGATGATTCTCAATAAATTATTACTAACTAGGTTTCTTTTTTTTTTAAATCTCATGATAATTATCTAAAACCTCTGGACTCTATAAAGGAGGGTACTAGCTAGCAGTTGGAACTACTTTATCTTCCTATATCTCTACTTTCTGCTAAGTCCTTTGTTTTGCCTTTGGTTCGTTCTAGCCAGTTAGTCAAATAACCTATTTGAATTTAAGATATTTTAAAAAAGGGCATCATAAATAGGATAAATAGTTTAATTTTTATGTGCGTAATATTTAAAAAAATGAATTCTAATAAAAATAATTAAATTTGTTTAAGATATATTTTCTGATTCATATACATTGTTCTGCTTCTTGGCAATATAGATTTAAGATGTTAATATTTCTGGAATGTTAAATGTTAGCTTTTGTTTGTAAAAAGTTGCATGGATAAAATAGGTCGATTCGATGATTCTCAATAAATTATTACTAACTAGGTTTCTTTTTTGTTAAATCTCATGATAATTATCTAAAACCTCTGGACTCTATAAAGGAGGGTACTAGCTAGCAGTTGGAACTACTTTATCTTCCTATATCTCTACTTTCTGCTAAGTCCTTTGTTTTGCCTTTGGTTCGTTCTAGCCAGTTAGTCAAATAACCTATTTGAATTTAAGATATTTTAAAAAAGGGCATCATAAATAGGATAAATAGTTTAATTTTTATGTGCGTAATATTTAAAAAAATGAATTCTAATAAAAATAATTAAATTTGTTTAAGATATATTTTCTGATTCATATACATTGTTCTGCTTCTTGGCAATATAGATTTAAGATGTTAATATTTCTGGAATGTTAAATGTTAGCTTTTGTTTGTAAAAAGTTGCATGGATAAAATAGGTCGATTCGATGATTCTCAATAAATTATTACTAACTAGGTTTCTTTTTTGTTAAATCTCATGATAATTATCTAAAACCTCTGGACTCTAGAAAGGAGGGTACTAGCTAGCAGTTGGAACTACTTTATCTTCCTATATCTCTACTTTCTGCTAAGTCCTTTGTTTTGCCTTTGGTTCGTTCTAGCCAGTTAGTCAAATAACCTATTTGAATTTAAGATATTTTAAAAAAGGGCATCATAAATAGGATAAATAGTTTAATTTTTATGTGCGTAATATTTAAAAAAATGAATTCTAATAAAAATAATTAAATTTGTTTAAGATATATTTTCTGATTCATATACATTGTTCTGCTTCTTGGCAATATAGATTTAAGATGTTAATATTTCTGGAATGTTAAATGTTAGCTTTTGTTTGTAAAAAGTTGCATGGATAAAATAGGTCGATTCGATGATTCTCAATAAATTATTACTAACTAGGTTTCTTTTTTGTTAAATCTCATGATAATTATCTAAAACCTCTGGACTCTATAAAGGAGGGTACTAGCTAGCAGTTGGAACTACTTTATCTTCCTATATCTCTACTTTCTGCTAAGTCCTTGGTTTTGCCTTTGGTTCGTTCTAGCCAGTTAGTCAAATAACCTATTTGAATTTAAGATATTTTAAAAAAGGGCATCTTAAATAGGATAAATAGTTTAATTTGTATGTGGGTACTATTTAAAAAAATGAATTCTAATAAAAATAATTAAATTTGTTTAAGATATATTTTCTGATTCATATACATTGTTCTGCTGCTTGGCAATATAGATTTAAGATGTTAATATTTCTGGAATGTTAAATGTTAGCTTTTGTTTGTAAAAAGTTGCATGGATAAAATAGGTCGATTCGATGATTCTCAATAAATTATTACTAACTAGGTTTCTTTTTTGTTAAATCTCATGATAATTATCTAAAACCTCTGGACTCTATAAAGGAGGGTACTAGCTAGCAGTTGGAACTACTTTATCTTCCTATATCTCTACTTTCTGCTAAGTCCTTTGTTTTGCCTTTGGTTCGTTCTAGCCAGTTAGTCAAATAACCTATTTGAATTTAAGATATTTTAAAAAAGGGCATCTTAAATAGGATAAATAGTTTAATTTGTATGTGGGTACTATTTAAAAAAATGAATTCTAATAAAAATAATTAAATTTGTTTAAGATATATTTTCTGATTCATATACATTGTTCTGCTGCTTGGCAATATAGATTTAAGATGTTAATTAAACTCTCGCAAACGTTTTTATACCAGGAGCCTTTAAATCGGGGTTTTTGAGGCTTTATTTATGAATGTTTTGGCAAGCCTTATTTTAAATTTCTTTTCAATATTTATATTGTAAAAACAAAGTTAACAGAAGGTTTTTATTTATTTAGAAGCCGTAGTTTTTACTATTTTTAATGAGAGGCTTGTCATCGGGGAGTTCCGTATTACCTTCTAGAAACCACTAGATAACACTATACTGAGCAGATAATTGAATGTACGATCAATGTTCAGTCGAGCCGTCACCTGACACACACTTCCAAAAAAAATATTATTTTTGAACTGACTGACTGAGCTAACCGGGCTGGAAAGGCCCATGAGGCGGCACCCAGCCATTCCCCTCCACGAAGTAATGCCTAACGGCGGTCCGTGGAGGATGGAGAACAGGTGTTGGGTGGTGAGGGAGGTGGTTTTAGTGGGTAAAAATCCCACACACGGATAGGTACGGGCCTATCCGCGTCTTTTGAAGATTTCCACCTTCCAACGTAAAAAAAAAAAAAAAAAAAAAAAAAAAAAAAAAAAAAAAAAAAAAAAAAAAAGCACAGGCAACTACTAAAGAAAATAACTTTAAGTAGTTGGTAGTTGGAGCGCGCAACTACTATTTGTCAACTATCAGTTATGTAGTTGTAGTAACAGAGCTACAACTACAGTTACACTTCAACGAATAATTCACACTCCACGTTTTTGCAAACTTTTAGCTTTTGTTTGTAAAAGGTTGCAAGGATAAAATATGTCGATTCGATGATTCTCAATAAATTATTACTACTAGAAAGGAGGTTACTAGCTAGCAGTTGGAACTACTTTATCTTCCTATATCTCTACTTTCTGCTAAGTCCTTTGTTTTGCCTTTGGTTCGTTCTAGCCAGTTAGTCAAATAACCTATTTGAATTTAAGATATTTTAAAAAAGGGCATCTTAAATAGGATAAATAATTTAATTTTTATGTGCGTAATATTTAAAAAATGAATTCTAATAAAAATAATTAAATTTGTTTAAGATTTCTGATTCATATACATTGTTCTGCTGCTTGGAAATATAGATTTAAGATGTTAATTTAACTGGAATGTTAAATGTTAGCTTTTGTTTGTAAAAAGTTGCATGGATAAAATAGGTCGATTCGATGATTCTCAATAAACTATTACTAACTAGGTTTCTTTTTTTTTAAATCTCATGATAATTATCTAAAACCTCTGGACTCTAGAAAGGAGGGTACTAGCTAGCAATTGGAACTACTTTATCTTCCTATATCTCTACTTTCTGCTAAGTCCTTTGTTTTGCCTTTGGTTCGTTCTAGCCGGTTAGTCAAATAACCTATTTGAATTTAAGATATTTTAAAAAAGGGCATCTTAAATAGGATAAATAGTTTAATTTTTATGTGGGTAATATTTAAAAACATGAATTCTAATAAAAATAATTAAATTTGTTTATGATATATTTTCTGATTCATATACATTGTTCTGCTGCTTGGCAATATAGATTTAAGATGTTAATATTTCTGGAATGTTAAATGTTAGCTTTTGTTTGTAAAAGTTGCATGGATAAAATAGGTCGATTCGATGATTCTCAATAAATTATTACTAACTAGGTTTCTTTTTTTTTTAAATCTCATGATAATTATCTAAAACCTCTGGACTCTATAAAGGAGGGTACTAGCTAGCAGTTGGAACTACTTTATCTTCCTATATCTCTACTTTCTGCTAAGTCCTTTGTTTTGCCTTTGGTTCGTTCTAGCCAGTTAGTCAAATAACCTATTTGAATTTAAGATATTTTAAAAAAGGGCATCATAAATAGGATAAATAGTTTAATTTTTATGTGCGTAATATTTAAAAAATGAATTCTAATAAAAAAAATTAAATTTGTTTAAGATTTCTGATTCATATACATTGTTCTGCTGCTTGGAAATATAGATTTAAGATGTTAATTTAACTGGAATGTTAAATGTTAGCTTTTGTTTGTAAAAAGTTGCATGGATAAAATAGGTCGATTCGATGATTCTCAATAAACTATTACTAACTAGGTTTCTTTTTTTTAAAATCTCATGATAATTATCTAAAACCTCTGGTCTATAGAAAGGAGGGTACTAGCTAGCAGTTGGAACTACTTTATCTTCCTATATCTCTACTTTCTGCTAAGTCCTTTGTTTTGCCTTTGGTTCGTTCTAGCCAGTTAGTCAAATAACCTATTTGAATTTAAGATATTTTAAAAAAGGGCATCTTAAATAGGATAAATAGTTTAATTTTTATGTGGGTAAGATTTAAAAACATGAATTCTAATAAAAAAAATTAAATTTGTTTATGATATATTTTCTGATTCATATACATTGTTCTGCTGCTTGGCAATATAGATTTAAGATGTTAATATTTCTGGAATGTTAAATGTTAGCTTTTGTTTGTAAAAGTTGCATGGATAAAATAGGTCGATTCGATGATTCTCAATAAATTATTACTAACTAGGTTTCTTTTTTTTTTAAATCTCATGATAATTATCTAAAACCTCTGGACTCTATAAAGGAGGGTACTAGCTAGCAGTTGGAACTACTTTATCTTCCTATATCTCTACTTTCTGCTAAGTCCTTTGTTTTGCCTTTGGTTCGTTCTAGCCAGTTAGTCAAATAACCTATTTGAATTTAAGATATTTTAAAAAAGGGCATCATAAATAGGATAAATAGTTTAATTTTTATGTGCGTAATATTTAAAAAAATGAATTCTAATAAAAATAATTAAATTTGTTTAAGATATATTTTCTGATTCATATACATTGTTCTGCTTCTTGGCAATATAGATTTAAGATGTTAATATTTCTGGAATGTTAAATGTTAGCTTTTGTTTGTAAAAAGTTGCATGGATAAAATAGGTCGATTCGATGATTCTCAATAAATTATTACTAACTAGGTTTCTTTTTTGTTAAATCTCATGATAATTATCTAAAACCTCTGGACTCTATAAAGGAGGGTACTAGCTAGCAGTTGGAATTACTTTATCTTCCTATATCTCTACTTTCTGCTAAGTCCTTGGTTTTGCCTTTGGTTCGTTCTAGCCAGTTAGTCAAATAACCTATTTGAATTTAAGATATTTTAAAAAAGGGCATCTTAAATAGGATAAATAGTTTAATTTGTATGTGGGTACTATTTAAAAAAATGAATTCTAATAAAAATAATTAAATTTGTTTAAGATATATTTTCTGATTCATATACATTGTTCTGCTGCTTGGCAATATAGATTTAAGATGTTAATATTTCTGGAATGTTAAATGTTAGCTTTTGTTTGTAAAAAGTTGCATGGATAAAATAGGTCGATTCGATGATTCTCAATAAATTATTACTAACTAGGTTTCTTTTTTGTTAAATCTCATGATAATTATCTAAAACCTCTGGACTCTATAAAGGAGGGTACTAGCTAGCAGTTGGAACTACTTTATCTTCCTATATCTCTACTTTCTGCTATGTCCTTTGTTTTGCCTTTGGTTCGTTCTAGCCAGTTAGTCAAATAACCTATTTGAATTTAAGATATTTTAAAAAAGGGCATCTTAAATAGGATAAATAGTTTAATTTGTATGTGGGTACTATTTAAAAAAATGAATTCTAATAAAAATAATTAAATTTGTTTAAGATATATTTTCTGATTCATATACATTGTTCTGCTGCTTGGCAATATAGATTTAAGATGTTAATTAAACTCTCGCAAACGTTTTTATACCAGGAGCCTTTAAATCGGGGTTTTTGAGGCTTTATTTATGAATGTTTTGGCAAGCCTTATTTTAAATTTCTTTTCAATATTTATATTGTAAAAACAAAGTTAACAGAAGGTTTTTATTTATTTAGAAGCCGTAGTTTTTACTATTTTTAATGAGAGGCTTGTCATCGGGGAGTTCCGTATTACCTTCTAGAAACCACTAGATAACACTATACTGAGCAGATAATTGAATGTACGATCAATGTTCAGTCGAGCCGTCACCTGACACACACTTCCAAAAAAAATATTATTTTTGAACTGACTGACTGAGCTAACCGGGCTGGAAAGGCCCATGAGGCGGCACCCAGCCATTCCCCTCCACGAAGTAATGCCTAACGGCGGTCCGTGGAGGATGGAGAACAGGTGTTGGGTGGTGAGGGAGGTGGTTTTAGTGGGTAAAAATCCCACACACGGATAGGTACGGGCCTATCCGCGTCTTTTGAAGATTTCCACCTTCCAACGTAAAAAAAAAAAAAAAAAAAAAAAAAAAAAAAAAAAAAAAAAAAGCACAGGCAACTACTAAAGAAAATAACTTTAAGTAGTTGGTAGTTGGAGCGCGCAACTACTATTTGTCAACTATCAGTTATGTAGTTGTAGTAACAGAGCTACAACTACAGTTACACTTCAACGAATAATTCACACTCCACGTTTTTGCAAACTTTTAGCTTTTGTTTGTAAAAGGTTGCAAGGATAAAATATGTCGATTCGATGATTCTCAATAAATTATTACTACTAGAAAGGAGGTTACTAGCTAGCAGTTGGAACTACTTTATCTTCCTATATCTCTACTTTCTGCTAAGTCCTTTGTTTTGCCTTTGGTTCGTTCTAGCCAGTTAGTCAAATAACCTATTTGAATTTAAGATATTTTAAAAAAGGGCATCTTAAATAGGATAAATAATTTAATTTTTATGTGCGTAATATTTAAAAAATGAATTCTAATAAAAATAATTAAATTTGTTTAAGATTTCTGATTCATATACATTGTTCTGCTGCTTGGAAATATAGATTTAAGATGTTAATTTAACTAGAATGTTAAATGTTAGCTTTTGTTTGTAAAAAGTTGCATGGATAAAATAGGTCGATTCGATGATTCTCAATAAACTATTACTAACTAGGTTTCTTTTTTTTAAAATCTCATGATAATTATCTAAAACCTCTGGACTCTAGAAAGGAGGGTACTAGCTAGCAGTTGGAACTACTTTATCTTCCTATATCTCTACTTTCTGCTAAGTCCTTTGTTTTGCCTTTGGTTCGTTCTAGCCAGTTAGTCAAATAACCTATTTGAATTTAAGATATTTTAAAAAAGGGCATCTTAAATAGGATAAATAGTTTAATTTTTATGTGGGTAAGATTTAAAAACATGAATTCTAAAAAAAAAAATTAAATTTGTTTATGATATATTTTCTGATTCATATACATTGTTCTGCTGCTTGGCAATATAGATTTAAGATGTTAATATTTCTGGAATGTTAAATGTTAGCTTTTGTTTGTAAAAGTTGCATGGATAAAATAGGTCGATTCGATGATTCTCAATAAATTATTACTAACTAGGTTTCTTTTTTTTTTAAATCTCATGATAATTATCTAAAACCTCTGGACTCTATAAAGGAGGGTACTAGCTAGCAGTTGGAACTACTTTATCTTCCTATATCTCTACTTTCTGCTAAGTCCTTTGTTTTGCCTTTGGTTCGTTCTAGCCAGTTAGTCAAATAACCTATTTGAATTTAAGATATTTTAAAAAAGGGCATCATAAATAGGATAAATAGTTTAATTTTTATGTGCGTAATATTTAAAAAAATGAATTCTAATAAAAATAATTAAATTTGTTTAAGATATATTTTCTGATACATATACATTGTTCTGCTTCTTGGCAATATAGATTTAAGATGTTAATATTTCTGGAATGTTAAATGTTAGCTTTTGTTTGTAAAAAGTTGCATGGATAAAATAGGTCGATTCGATGATTCTCAATAAATTATTACTAACTAGGTTTCTTTTTTGTTAAATCTCATGATAATTATCTAAAACCTCTGGACTCTATAAAGGAGGGTACTAGCTAGCAGTTGGAACTACTTTATCTTCCTATATCTCTACTTTCTGCTAAGTCCTTTGTTTTGCCTTTGGTTCGTTCTAGCCAGTTAGTCAAATAACCTATTTGAATTTAAGATATTTTAAAAAAGGGCATCTTAAATAGGATAAATAGTTTAATTTGTATGTGGGTACTATTTAAAAAAATGAATTCTAATAAAAATAATTAAATTTGTTTAAGATATATTTTCTGATTCATATACATTGTTCTGCTGCTTGGCAATATAGATTTAAGATGTTAATATTTCTGGAATGTTAAATGTTAGCTTTTGTTTGTAAAAAGTTGCATGGATAAAATAGGTCGATTCGATGATTCTCAATAAATTATTACTAACTAGGTTTCTTTTTTGTTAAATCTCATGATAATTATCTAAAACCTCTGGACTCTATAAAGGAGGGTACTAGCTAGCAGTTGGAACTACTTTATCTTCCTATATCTCTACTTTCTGCTATGTCCTTTGTTTTGCCTTTGGTTCGTTCTAGCCAGTTAGTCAAATAACCTATTTGAATTTAAGATATTTTAAAAAAGGGCATCTTAAATAGGATAAATAGTTTAATTTGTATGTGGGTACTATTTAAAAAAATGAATTCTAATAAAAATAATTAAATTTGTTTAAGATATATTTTCTGATTCATATACATTGTTCTGCTGCTTGGCAATATAGATTTAAGATGTTAATTAAACTCTCGCAAACGTTTTTATACCAGGAGCCTTTAAATCGGGGTTTTTGAGGCTTTATTTATGAATGTTTTGGCAAGCCTTATTTTAAATTTCTTTTCAATATTTATATTGTAAAAACAAAGTTAACAGAAGGTTTTTATTTATTTAGAAGCCGTAGTTTTTACTATTTTTAATGAGAGGCTTGTCATCGGGGAGTTCCGTATTACCTTCTAGAAACCACTAGATAACACTATACTGAGCAGATAATTGAATGTACGATCAATGTTCAGTCGAGCCGTCACCTGACACACACTTCCAAAAAAAATATTATTTTTGAACTGACTGACTGAGCTAACCGGGCTGGAAAGGCCCATGAGGCGGCACCCAGCCATTCCCCTCCACGAAGTAATGCCTAACGGCGGTCCGTGGAGGATGGAGAACAGGTGTTGGGTGGTGAGGGAGGTGGTTTTAGTGGGTAAAAATCCCACACACGGATAGGTACGGGCCTATCCGCGTCTTTTGAAGATTTCCACCTTCCAACGTAAAAAAAAAAAAAAAAAAAAAAAAAAAAAAAAAAAAAAAAAAAAAGCACAGGCAACTACTAAAGAAAATAACTTTAAGTAGTTGGTAGTTGGAGCGCGCAACTACTATTTGTCAACTATCAGTTATGTAGTTGTAGTAACAGAGCTACAACTACAGTTACACTTCAACGAATAATTCACACTCCACGTTTTTGCAAACTTTTAGCTTTTGTTTGTAAAAGGTTGCAAGGATAAAATATGTCGATTCGATGATTCTCAATAAATTATTACTACTAGAAAGGAGGTTACTAGCTAGCAGTTGGAACTACTTTATCTTCCTATATCTCTACTTTCTGCTAAGTCCTTTGTTTTGCCTTTGGTTCGTTCTAGCCAGTTAGTCAAATAACCTATTTGAATTTAAGATATTTTAAAAAAGGGCATCTTAAATAGGATAAATAATTTAATTTTTATGTGCGTAATATTTAAAAAATGAATTCTAATAAAAATAATTAAATTTGTTTAAGATTTCTGATTCATATACATTGTTCTGCTGCTTGGAAATATAGATTTAAGATGTTAATTTAACTAGAATGTTAAATGTTAGCCTTTGTTTGTAAAAAGTTGCATGGATAAAATAGGTCGATTCGATGATTCTCAATAAACTATTACTAACTAGGTTTCTTTTTTTTAAAATCTCATGATAATTATCTAAAACCTCTGGACTCTAGAAAGGAGGGTACTAGCTAGCAGTTGGAACTACTTTATCTTCCTATATCTCTACTTTCTGCTAAGTCCTTTGTTTTGCCTTTGGTTCGTTCTAGCCAGTTAGTCAAATAACCTATTTGAATTTAAGATATTTTAAAAAAGGGCATCTTAAATAGGATAAATAGTTTAATTTTTATGTGGGTAAGATTTAAAAACATGAATTCTAAAAAAAAAAATTAAATTTGTTTATGATATATTTTCTGATTCATATACATTGTTCTGCTGCTTGGCAATATAGATTTAAGATGTTAATATTTCTGGAATGTTAAATGTTAGCTTTTGTTTGTAAAAGTTGCATGGATAAAATAGGTCGATTCGATGATTCTCAATAAATTATTACTAACTAGGTTTCTTTTTTTTTTAAATCTCATGATAATTATCTAAAACCTCTGGACTCTATAAAGGAGGGTACTAGCTAGCAGTTGGAACTACTTTATCTTCCTATATCTCTACTTTCTGCTAAGTCCTTTGTTTTGCCTTTGGTTCGTTCTAGCCAGTTAGTCAAATAACCTATTTGAATTTAAGATATTTTAAAAAAGGGCATCATAAATAGGATAAATAGTTTAATTTTTATGTGCGTAATATTTAAAAAAATGAATTCTAATAAAAATAATTAAATTTGTTTAAGATATATTTTCTGATTCATATACATTGTTCTGCTTCTTGGCAATATAGATTTAAGATGTTAATATTTCTGGAATGTTAAATGTTAGCTTTTGTTTGTAAAAAGTTGCATGGATAAAATAGGTCGATTCGATGATTCTCAATAAATTATTACTAACTAGGTTTCTTTTTTGTTAAATCTCATGATAATTATCTAAAACCTCTGGACTCTATAAAGGAGGGTACTAGCTAGCAGTTGGAACTACTTTATCTTCCTATATCTCTACTTTCTGCTAAGTCCTTTGTTTTGCCTTTGGTTCGTTCTAGCCAGTTAGTCAAATAACCTATTTGAATTTAAGATATTTTAAAAAAGGGCATCTTAAATAGGATAAATAGTTTAATTTGTATGTGGGTACTATTTAAAAAAATGAATTCTAATAAAAATAATTAAATTTGTTTAAGATATATTTTCTGATTCATATACATTGTTCTGCTGCTTGGCAATATAGATTTAAGATGTTAATTAAACTCTCGCAAACGTTTTTATACCAGGAGCCTTTAAATCGGGGTTTTTGAGGCTTTATTTATGAATGTTTTGGCAAGCCTTATTTTAAATTTCTTTTCAATATTTATATTGTAAAAACAAAGTTAACAGAAGGTTTTTATTTATTTAGAAGCCGTAGTTTTTACTATTTTTAATGAGAGGCTTGTCATCGGGGAGTTCCGTATTACCTTCTAGAAACCACTAGATAACACTATACTGAGCAGATAATTGAATGTACGATCAATGTTCAGTCGAGCCGTCACCTGACACACACTTCCAAAAAAAATATTATTTTTGAACTGACTGACTAAGCTAACCGGGCTGGAAAGGCCCATGAGGCGGCACCCAGCCATTCCCCTCCACGAAGTAATGCCTAACGGCGGTCCGTGGAGGATGGAGAACAGGTGTTGGGTGGTGAGGGAGGTGGTTTTAGTGGGTAAAAATCCCACACACGGATAGGTACGGGCCTATCCGCGTCTTTTGAAGATTTCCACCTTCCAACGTAAAAAAAAAAAAAAAAAAAAAAAAAAAAAAAAAAAAAAAAAAAAAAAAAGCACAGGCAGCTACTAAAGAAAATAACTTTAAGTAGTTGGTAGTTGGAGCGCGCAACTACTATTTGTCAACTATCAGTTATGTAGTTGTAGTAACAGAGCTACAACTACAGTTACACTTCAACGAATAATTCACACTCCACGTTTTTGCAAACTTTTAGCTTTTGTTTGTAAAAGGTTGCAAGGATAAAATATGTCGATTCGATGATTCTCAATAAATTATTACTACTAGAAAGGAGGTTACTAGCTAGCAGTTGGAACTACTTTATCTTCCTATATCTCTACTTTCTGCTAAGTCCTTTGTTTTGCCTTTGGTTCGTTCTAGCCAGTTAGTCAAATAACCTATTTGAATTTAAGATATTTTAAAAAAGGGCATCTTAAATAGGATAAATAATTTAATTTTTATGTGCGTAATATTTAAAAAATGAATTCTAATAAAAATAATTAAATTTGTTTAAGATTTCTGATTCATATACATTGTTCTGCTGCTTGGAAATATAGATTTAAGATGTTAATTTAACTGGAATGTTAAATGTTAGCTTTTGTTTGTAAAAAGTTGCATGGATAAAATAGGTCGATTCGATGATTCTCAATAAACTATTACTAACTAGGTTTCTTTTTTTTTAAATCTCATGATAATTATCTAAAACCTCTGGACTCTATAAAGGAGGGTACTAGCTAGCAGTTGGAACTACTTTATCTTCCTATATCTCTACTTTCTGCTAAGTCCTTTGTTTTGCCTTTGGTTCGTTCTAGCCAGTTAGTCAAATAACCTATTTGAATTTAAGATATTTTAAAAAAGGGCATCTTAAATAGGATAAATAGTTTAATTTTTATGTGGGTAATATTTAAAAACATGAATTCTAATAAAAAAAATTAAATTTGTTTATGATATATTTTCTGATTCATATACATTGTTCTGCTTCTTGGCAATATAGATTTAAGATGTTAATATTTCTGGAATGTTAAATGTTAGCTTTTGTTTGTAAAAGTTGCATGGATAAAATAGGTCGATTCGATGATTCTCAATAAATTATTACTAACTAGGTTTCTTTTTTTTTTAAATCTCATGATAATTATCTAAAACCTCTGGACTCTATAAAGGAGGGTACTAGCTAGCAGTTGGAACTACTTTATCTTCCTATATCTCTACTTTCTGCTAAGTCCTTTGTTTTGCCTTTGGTTCGTTCTAGCCAGTTAGTCAAATAACCTATTTGAATTTAAGATATTTTAAAAAAGGCCATCATAAATAGGATAAATAGTTTAATTTTTATGTGCGTAATATTTAAAAAAATGAATTCTAATAAAAATAATTAAATTTGTTTAAGATATATTTTCTGATTCATATACATTGTTCTGCTTCTTGGCAATATAGATTTAAGATGTTAATATTTCTGGAATGTTAAATGTTAGCTTTTGTTTGTAAAAAGTTGCATGGATAAAATAGGTCGATTCGATGATTCTCAATAAATTATTACTAACTAGGTTTCTTTTTTGTTAAATCTCATGATAATTATCTAAAACCTCTGGACTCTATAAAGGAGGGTACTAGCTAGCAGTTGGAACTACTTTATCTTCCTATATCTCTACTTTCTGCTAAGTCCTTTGTTTTGCCTTTGGTTCGTTCTAGCCAGTTAGTCAAATAACCTATTTGAATTTAAGATATTTTAAAAAAGGGCATCTTAAATAGGATAAATAGTTTAATTTGCATGTGGGTACTATTTAAAAAAATGAATTCTAATAAAAATAATTAAATTTGTTTAAGATATATTTTCTGATTCATATACATTGTTCTGCTGCTTGGCAATATAGATTTAAGATGTTAATTAAACTCTCGCAAACGTTTTTATACCAGGAGCCTTTAAATCGGGGTTTTTGAGGCTTTATTTATGAATGTTTTGGCAAGCCTTATTTTAAATTTCTTTTCAATATTTATATTGTAAAAACAAAGTTAACAGAAGGTTTTTATTTATTTAGAAGCCGTAGTTTTTACTATTTTTAATGAGAGGCTACTGAGCAGATAATTGAATGTACGATCAATGTTCAGTCGAGCCGTCACCTGACACACACTTCCAAAAAAAATATTATTTTTGAACTGACTGACTGAGCTAACCGGGCTGGAAAGGCCCATGAGGCGGCACCCAGCCATTCCCCTCCACGAAGTAATGCCTAACGGCGGTCCGTGGAGGATGGAGAACAGGTGTTGGGTGGTGAGGGAGGTGGTTTTAGTGGGTAAAAATCCCACACACGGATAGGTACGGGCCTATCCGCGTCTTTTGAAGATTTCCACCTTCCAACGTAAAAAAAAAAAAAAAAAAAAAAAAAAAAAAAGCACAGGCAACTACTAAAGAAAATAACTTTAAGTAGTTGGTAGTTGGCAGCGCGCAACTACTATTTGTCAACTATCAGTTATGTAGTTGTAGTAACAGAGCTACAACTACAGTTACACTTCAACGAATAATTCACACTCCACGTTTTTGCAAACTTTTAGCTTTTGTTTGTAAAAGGTTGCAAGGATAAAATATGTCGATTCGATGATTCTCAATAAATTATTACTACTAGAAAGGAGGTTACTAGCTAGCAGTTGGAACTACTTTATCTTCCTATATCTCTACTTTCTGCTAAGTCCTTTGTTTTGCCTTTGGTTCGTTCTAGCCAGTTAGTCAAATAACCTATTTGAATTTAAGATATTTTAAAAAAGGGCATCTTAAATAGGATAAATAATTTAATTTTTATGTGCGTAATATTTAAAAAATGAATTCTAATAAAAATAATTAAATTTGTTTAAGATTTCTGATTCATATACATTGTTCTGCTGCTTGGAAATATAGATTTAAGATGTTAATTTAACTGGAATGTTAAATGTTAGCTTTTGTTTGTAAAAAGTTGCATGGATAAAATAGGTCGATTCGATGATTCTCAAAAACTATTACTAACTAGGTTTCTTTTTTTTTAAATCTCATGATAATTATCTAAAACCTCTGGACTCTAGAAAGGAGGGTACTAGCTAGCAGTTGGAACTACTTTATCTTCCTATATCTCTACTTTCTGCTAAGTCCTTTGTTTTGCCTTTGGTTCGTTCTAGCCAGTTAGTCAAATAACCTATTTGAATTTAAGATATTTTAAAAAAGGGCATCATAAATAGGATAAATAGTTTAATTTTTATGTGCGTAATATTTTAAAAAATGAATTCTAATAAAAATAATTAAATTTGTTTAAGATATATTTTCTGATTCATATACATTGTTCTGCTTCTTGGCAATATAGATTTAAGATGTTAATATTTCTGGAATGTTAAATGTTAGCTTTTGTTTGTAAAAAGTTGCATGGATAAAATAGGTCGATTCGATGATTCTCAATAAATTATTACTAACTAGGTTTCTTTTTTGTTAAATCTCATGATAATTATCTAAAACCTCTGGACTCTATAAAGGAGGGTACTAGCTAGCAGTTGGAACTACTTTATCTTCCTATATCTCTACTTTCTGCTAAGTCCTTTGTTTTGCCTTTGGTTCGTTCTAGCCAGTTAGTCAAATAACCTATTTGAATTTAAGATATTTTAAAAAAGGGCATCTTAAATAGGATAAATAGTTTAATTTGTATGTGGGTACTATTTAAAAAAATGAATTCTAATAAAAATAATTAAATTTGTTTAAGATATATTTTCTGATTCATATACATTGTTCTGCTGCTTGGCAATATAGATTTAAGATGTTAATTAAACTCTCGCAAACGTTTTTATACCAGGAGCCTTTAAATCGGGGTTTTTGAGGCTTTATTTATGAATGTTTTGGCAAGCCTTATTTTAAAATTCTTTTCAATATTTATATTGTAAAAACAAAGTTAACAGAAGGTTTTTATTTATTTAGAAGCCGTAGTTTTTACTATTTTTAATGAGAGGCTTGTCATCGGGGAGTTCCGTATTACCTTCTAGAAACCACTAGATAACACTATACTGAGCAGATAATTGAATGTACGATCAATGTTCAGTCGAGCCGTCACCTGACACACACTTCCAAAAAAAATATTATTTTTGAACTGACTGACTGAGCTAACCGGGCTGGAAAGGCCCATGAGGCGGCACCCAGCCATTCCCCTCCACGAAGTAATGCCTAACGGCGGTCCGTGGAGGATGGAGAACAGGTGTTGGGTGGTGAGGGAGGTGGTTTTAGTGGGTAAAAATCCCACACACGGATAGGTACGGGCCTATCCGCGTCTTTTGAAGATTTCCACGTTCCAACGTAAAAAAAAAAAAAAAAAAAAAGCACAGGCAACTACTAAAGAAAATAACTTTAAGTAGTTGGTAGTTGGCAGCGCGTAACTACTATTTGTCAACTATCAGTTATGTAGTTGTAGTAACAGAGCTACAACTACAGTTACACTTCAACGAATAATTCACACTCCACGTTTTTGCAAACTTTTAGCTTTTGTTTGTAAAAGGTTGCAAGGATAAAATATGTCGATTCGATGATTCTCAATAAATTATTACTACTAGAAAGGAGGTTACTAGCTAGCAGTTGGAACTACTTTATCTTCCTATATCTCTACTTTCTGCTAAGTCCTTTGTTTTGCCTTTGGTTCGTTCTAGCCAGTTAGTCAAATAACCTATTTGAATTTAAGATATTTTAAAAAAGGGCATCTTAAATAGGATAAATAATTTAATTTTTATGTGCGTAATATTTAAAAAATGAATTCTAATAAAAATAATTAAATTTGTTTAAGATTTCTGATTCATATACATTGTTCTGCTGCTTGGAAATATAGATTTAAGATGTTAATTTAACTGGAATGTTAAATGTTAGCTTTTGTTTGTAAAAAGTTGCATGGATAAAATAGGTCGATTCGATGATTCTCAATAAACTATTACTAACTAGGTTTCTTTTTTTTTAAATCTCATGATAATTATCTAAAACCTCTGGACTCTAGAAAGGAGGGTACTAGCTAGCAGTTGGAACTACTTTATCTTCCTATATCTCTACTTTCTGCTAAGTCCTTTGTTTTGCCTTTGGTTCGTTCTAGCCAGTTAGTCAAATAACCTATTTGAATTTAAGATATTTTAAAAAAGGGCATCTTAAATAGGATAAATAGTTTAATTTTTATGTGGGTAATATTTAAAAACATGAATTCTAATAAAAAAAATTAAATTTGTTTATGATATATTTTCTGATTCATATACATTGTTCTGCTGCTTGGCAATATAGATTTAAGATGTTAATATTTCTGGAATGTTAAATGTTAGCTTTTGTTTGTAAAAGTTGCATGGATAAAATAGGTCGATTCGATGATTCTCAATAAATTATTACTAACTAGGTTTCTTTTTTTTTTAAATCTCATGATAATTATCTAAAACCTCTGGACTCTATAAAGGAGGGTACTAGCTAGCAGTTGGAACTACTTTATCTTCCTATATCTCTACTTTCTGCTAAGTCCTTTGTTTTGCCTTTGGTTCGTTCTAGCCAGTTAGTCAAATAACCTATTTGAATTTAAGATATTTTAAAAAAGGGCATCATAAATAGGATAAATAGTTTAATTTTTATGTGCGTAATATTTAAAAAAATGAATTCTAATAAAAATAATTAAATTTGTTTAAGATATATTTTCTGATTCATATACATTGTTCTGCTTCTTGGCAATATAGATTTAAGATGTTAATATTTCTGGAATGTTAAATGTTAGCTTTTGTTTGTAAAAAGTTGCATGGATAAAATAGGTCGATTCGATGATTCTCAATAAATTATTACTAACTAGGTTTCTTTTTTGTTAAATCTCATGATAATTATCTAAAACCTCTGGACTCTATAAAGGAGGGTACTAGCTAGCAGTTGGAACTACTTTATCTTCCTATATCTCTACTTTCTGCTAAGTCCTTTGTTTTGCCTTTGGTTCGTTATAGCCAGTTAGTCAAATAACCTATTTGAATTTAAGATATTTTAAAAAAGGGCATCTTAAATAGGATAAATAGTTTAATTTGTATGTGGGTACTATTTAAAAAAATGAATTCTAATAAAAATAATTAAATTTGTTTAAGATATATTTTCTGATTCATATACATTGTTCTGCTGCTTGGCAATATAGATTTAAGATGTTAATTAAACTCTCGCAAACGTTTTTATACCAGGAGCCTTTAAATCGGGGTTTTTGAGGCTTTATTTATGAATGTTTTGGCAAGCCTTATTTTAAATTTCTTTTCAATATTTATATTGTAAAAACAAAGTTAACAGAAGGTTTTTATTTATTTAGAAGCCGTAGTTTTTACTATTTTTAATGAGAGGCTTGTCATCGGGGAGTTCCGTATTACCTTCTAGAAACCACTAGATAACACTATACTGAGCAGATAATTGAATGTACGATCAATGTTCAGTCGAGCCGTCACCTGACACACACTTCCAAAAAAAATATTATTTTTGAACTGACTGACTGAGCTAACCGGGCTGGAAAGGCCCATGAGGCGGCACCCAGCCATTCCCCTCCACGAAGTAATGCCTAACGGCGGTCCGTGGAGGATGGAGAACAGGTGTTGGGTGGTGAGGGAGGTGGTTTTAGTGGGTAAAAATCCCACACACGGATAGGTACGGGCCTATCCGCGTCTTTTGAAGATTTCCACCTTCCAACGTAAAAAAAAAAAAAAAAAAAAAAAAAGCACAGGCAACTACTAAAGAAAATAACTTTAAGTAGTTGGTAGTTGGCAGCGCGCAACTACTATTTGTCAACTATCAGTTATGTAGTTGTAGTAACAGAGCTACAACTACAGTTACACTTCAACGAATAATTCACACTCCACGTTTTTGCAAACTTTTAGCTTTTGTTTGTAAAAGGTTGCAAGGATAAAATATGTCGATTCGATGATTCTCAATAAATTATTACTACTAGAAAGGAGGTTACTAGCTAGCAGTTGGAACTACTTTATCTTCCTATATCTCTACTTTCTGCTAAGTCCTTTGTTTTGCCTTTGGTTCGTTCTAGCCAGTTAGTCAAATAACCTATTTGAATTTAAGATATTTTAAAAAAGGGCATCTTAAATAGGATAAATAATTTAATTTTTATGTGCGTAATATTTAAAAAATGAATTCTAATAAAAATAATTAAATTTGTTTAAGATTTCTGATTCATATACATTGTTCTGCTGCTTGGAAATATAGATTTAAGATGTTAATTTAACTGGAATGTTAAATGTTAGCGTTTGTTTGTAAAAAGTTGCATGGATAAAATAGGTCGATTCGATGATTCTCAATAAACTATTACTAACTAGGTTTCTTTTTTTTTAAATCTCATGATAATTATCTAAAACCTCTGGACTCTAGAAAGGAGGTTACTAGCTAGCAGTTGGAACTACTTTATCTTCCTATATCTCTACTTTCTGCTAAGTCCTTTGTTTTGCCTTTGGTTCGTTCTAGCCAGTTAGTCAAATAACCTATTTGAATTTAAGATATTTTAAAAAAGGGCATCTTAAATAGGATAAATAGTTTAATTTTTATGTGGGTAATATTTAAAAAAATGAATTCTAATAAAAAAAATTAAATTTGTTTATGATATATTTTCTGATTCATATACATTGTTCTGCTGCTTGGCAATATAGATTTAAGATGTTAATATTTCTGGAATGTTAAATGTTAGCTTTTGTTTGTAAAAGTTGCATGGATAAAATAGGTCGATTCGATGATTCTCAATAAATTATTACTAACTAGGTTTCTTTTTTTTTTAAATCTCATGATAATTATCTAAAACCTCTGGACTCTATAAAGGAGGGTACTAGCTAGCAGTTGGAACTACTTTATCTTCCTATATCTCTACTTTCTGCTAAGTCCTTTGTTTTGCCTTTGGTTCGTTCTAGCCAGTTAGTCAAATAACCTATTTGAATTTAAGATATTTTAAAAAAGGGCATCTTAAATAGGATAAATAATTTAATTTTTATGTGCGTAATATTTAAAAAATGAATTCTAATAAAAATAATTAAATTTGTTTAAGATTTCTGATTCATATACATTGTTCTGCTGCTTGGAAATATAGATTTAAGATGTTAATTTAACTGGAATGTTAAATGTTAGCGTTTGTTTGTAAAAAGTTGCATGGATAAAATAGGTCGATTCGATGATTCTCAATAAACTATTACTAACTAGGTTTCTTTTTTTTTAAATCTCATGATAATTATCTAAAACCTCTGGACTCTAGAAAGGAGGGTACTAGCTAGCAGTTGGAACTACTTTATCTTCCTATATCTCTACTTTCTGCTAAGTCCTTTGTTTTGCCTTTGGTTCGTTCTAGCCAGTTAGTCAAATAACCTATTTGAATTTAAGATATTTTAAAAAAGGGCATCTTAAATAGGATAAATAGTTTAATTTTTATGTGGGTAATATTTAAAAACATGAATTCTAATAAAAAAAAATTAAATTTGTTTATGATATATTTTCTGATTCATATACATTGTTCTGCTGCTTGGCAATATAGATTTAAGATGTTAATATTTCTGGAATGTTAAATGTTAGCTTTTGTTTGTAAAAGTTGCATGGATAAAATAGGTCGATTCGATGATTCTCAATAAATTATTACTAACTAGGTTTCTTTTTTTTTTAAATCTCATGATAATTATCTAAAACCTCTGGACTCTATAAAGGAGGGTACTACTAGCTAGCAGTTGGAACTACTTTATCTTCCTATATCTCTACTTTCTGCTAAGTCCTTTGTTTTGCCTTTGGTTCGTTCTAGCCAGTTAGTCAAATAACCTATTTGAATTTAAGATATTTTAAAAAAGGGCATCTTAAATAGGATAAATAATTTAATTTTTATGTGCGTAATATTTAAAAAATGAATTCTAATAAAAATAATTAAATTTGTTTAAGATTTCTGATTCATATACATTGTTCTGCTGCTTGGAAATATAGATTTAAGATGTTAATTTAACTGGAATGTTAAATGTTAGCGTTTGTTTGTAAAAAGTTGCATGGATAAAATAGGTCGATTCGATGATTCTCAATAAACTATTACTAACTAGGTTTCTTTTTTTTAAAATCTCATGATAATTATCTAAAACCTCTGGACTCTAGAAAGGAGGGTACTAGCTAGCAGTTGGAACTACTTTATCTTCCTATATCTCTACTTTCTGCTAAGTCCTTTGTTTTGCCTTTGGTTCGTTCTAGCCAGTTAGTCAAATAACCTATTTGAATTTAAGATATTTTAAAAAAGGGCAACTCAAATAGGATAAATAGTTTAATTTTTATGTGGGTAATATTTAAAATCATGAATTCTAATAAAAAAAATTAAATTTGTTTATGATATATTTTCTGATTCATATACATTGTTCTGCTGCTTGGCAATATAGATTTAAGATGTTAATATTTCTGGAATGTTAAATGTTAGCTTTTGTTTGTAAAAGTTGCATGGATAAAATAGGTCGATTCGATGATTCTCAATAAATTATTACTAACTAGGTTTCTTTTTTTTTTAAATCTCATGATAATTATCTAAAACCTCTGGACTCTAGAAAGGAGGGTACTAGCTAGCAGTTGGAACTACTTTATCTTCCTATATCTCTACTTTCTGCTAAGTCCTTTGTTTTGCCTTTGGTTCGTTCTAGCCAGTTAGTCAAATAACCTATTTGAATTTAAGATATTTTAAAAAAGGGCATCTTAAATAGGATAAATAGTTTAATTTTTATGTGGGTAATATTTAAAAACATGAATTCTAATAAAAAAAAATTAAATTTGTTTATGATATATTTTCTGATTCATATACATTGTTCTGCTGCTTGGCAATATAGATTTAAGATGTTAATATTTCTGGAATGTTAAATGTTAGCTTTTGTTTGTAAAAGTTGCATGGATAAAATAGGTCGATTCGATGATTCTCAATAAATTATTACTAACTAGGTTTCTTTTTTTTTTAAATCTCATGATAATTATCTAAAACCTCTGGACTCTATAAAGGAGGGTACTACTAGCTAGCAGTTGGAACTACTTTATCTTCCTATATCTCTACTTTCTGCTAAGTCCTTTGTTTTGCCTTTGGTTCGTTCTAGCCAGTTAGTCAAATAACCTATTTGAATTTAAGATATTTTAAAAAAGGGCATCTTAAATAGGATAAATAATTTAATTTTTATGTGCGTAATATTTAAAAAATGAATTCTAATAAAAATAATTAAATTTGTTTAAGATTTCTGATTCATATACATTGTTCTGCTGCTTGGAAATATAGATTTAAGATGTTAATTTAACTGGAATGTTAAATGTTAGCGTTTGTTTGTAAAAAGTTGCATGGATAAAATAGGTCGATTCGATGATTCTCAATAAACTATTACTAACTAGGTTTCTTTTTTTTTAAATCTCATGATAATTATCTAAAACCTCTGGACTCTAGAAAGGAGGGTACTAGCTAGCAGTTGGAACTACTTTATCTTCCTATATCTCTACTTTCTGCTAAGTCCTTTGTTTTGCCTTTGGTTCGTTCTAGCCAGTTAGTCAAATAACCTATTTGAATTTAAGATATTTTAAAAAAGGGCATCTTAAATAGGATAAATAGTTTAATTTTTATGTGGGTAATATTTAAAAACATGAATTCTAATAAAAAAAAATTAAATTTGTTTATGATATATTTTCTGATTCATATACATTGTTCTGCTGCTTGGCAATATAGATTTAAGATGTTAATATTTCTGGAATGTTAAATGTTAGCTTTTGTTTGTAAAAGTTGCATGGATAAAATAGGTCGATTCGATGATTCTCAATAAATTATTACTAACTAGGTTTCTTTTTTTTTTAAATCTCATGATAATTATCTAAAACCTCTGGACTCTATAAAGGAGGGTACTACTAGCTAGCAGTTGGAACTACTTTATCTTCCTATATCTCTACTTTCTGCTAAGTCCTTTGTTTTGCCTTTGGTTCGTTCTAGCCAGTTAGTCAAATAACCTATTTGAATTTAAGATATTTTAAAAAAGGGCATCTTAAATAGGATAAATAATTTAATTTTTATGTGCGTAATATTTAAAAAATGAATTCTAATAAAAATAATTAAATTTGTTTAAGATTTCTGATTCATATACATTGTTCTGCTGCTTGGAAATATAGATTTAAGATGTTAATTTAACTGGAATGTTAAATGTTAGCGTTTGTTTGTAAAAAGTTGCATGGATAAAATAGGTCGATTCGATGATTCTCAATAAACTATTACTAACTAGGTTTCTTTTTTTTTAAATCTCATGATAATTATCTAAAACCTCTGGACTCTAGAAAGGAGGGTACTAGCTAGCAGTTGGAACTACTTTATCTTCCTATATCTCTACTTTCTGCTAAGTCCTTTGTTTTGCCTTTGGTTCGTTCTAGCCAGTTAGTCAAATAACCTATTTGAATTTAAGATATTTTAAAAAAGGGCATCTTAAATAGGATAAATAGTTTAATTTTTATGTGGGTAATATTTAAAATCATGAATTCTAATAAAAAAAATTAAATTTGTTTATGATATATTTTCTGATTCATATACATTGTTCTGCTGCTTGGCAATATAGATTTAAGATGTTAATATTTCTGGAATGTTAAATGTTAGCTTTTGTTTGTAAAAGTTGCATGGATAAAATAGGTCGATTCGATGATTCTCAATAAATTATTACTAACTAGGTTTCTTTTTTTTTTAAATCTCATGATAATTATCTAAAACCTCTGGACTCTATAAAGGAGGGTACTAGCTAGCAGTTGGAACTACTTTATCTTCCTATATCTCTACTTTCTGCTAAGTCCTTTGTTTTGCCTTTGGTTCGTTCTAGCCAGTTAGTCAAATAACCTATTTGAATTTAAGATATTTTAAAAAAGGGCATCTTAAATAGGATAAATAATTTAATTTTTATGTGCGTAATATTTAAAAAATGAATTCTAATAAAAATAATTAAATTTGTTTAAGATTTCTGATTCATATACATTGTTCTGCTGCTTGGAAATATAGATTTAAGATGTTAATTTAACTGGAATGTTAAATGTTAGCGTTTGTTTGTAAAAAGTTGCATGGATAAAATAGGTCGATTCGATGATTCTCAATAAACTATTACTAACTAGGTTTCTTTTTTTTTAAATCTCATGATAATTATCTAAAACCTCTGGACTCTAGAAAGGAGGGTACTAGCTAGCAGTTGGAACTACTTTATCTTCCTATATCTCTACTTTCTGCTAAGTCCTTTGTTTTGCCTTTGGTTCGTTCTAGCCAGTTAGTCAAATAACCTATTTGAATTTAAGATATTTTAAAAAAGGGCATCTTAAATAGGATAAATAGTTTAATTTTTATGTGGGTAATATTTAAAAACATGAATTCTAATAAAAAAAAATTAAATTTGTTTATGATATATTTTCTGATTCATATACATTGTTCTGCTGCTTGGCAATATAGATTTAAGATGTTAATATTTCTGGAATGTTAAATGTTAGCTTTTGTTTGTAAAAGTTGCATGGATAAAATAGGTCGATTCGATGATTCTCAATAAATTATTACTAACTAGGTTTCTTTTTTTTTTAAATCTCATGATAATTATCTAAAACCTCTGGACTCTATAAAGGAGGGTACTAGCTAGCAGTTGGAACTACTTTATCTTCCTATATCTCTACTTTCTGCTAAGTCCTTTGTTTTGCCTTTGGTTCGTTCTAGCCAGTTAGTCAAATAACCTATTTGAATTTAAGATATTTTAAAAAAGGGCATCTTAAATAGGATAAATAATTTAATTTTTATGTGCGTAATATTTAAAAAATGAATTCTAATAAAAATAATTAAATTTGTTTAAGATTTCTGATTCATATACATTGTTCTGCTGCTTGGAAATATAGATTTAAGATGTTAATTTAACTGGAATGTTAAATGTTAGCGTTTGTTTGTAAAAAGTTGCATGGATAAAATAGGTCGATTCGATGATTCTCAATAAACTATTACTAACTAGGTTTCTTTTTTTTTAAATCTCATGATAATTATCTAAAACCTCTGGACTCTAGAAAGGAGGGTACTAGCTAGCAGTTGGAACTACTTTATCTTCCTATATCTCTACTTTCTGCTAAGTCCTTTGTTTTGCCTTTGGTTCGTTCTAGCCAGTTAGTCAAATAACCTATTTGAATTTAAGATATTTTAAAAAAGGGCATCTTAAATAGGATAAATAGTTTAATTTTTATGTGGGTAATATTTAAAATCATGAATTCTAATAAAAATAATTAAATTTGTTTATGATATATTTTCTGATTCATATACATTGTTCTGCTGCTTGGCAATATAGATTTAAGATGTTAATATTTCTGGAATGTTAAATGTTAGCTTTTGTTTGTAAAAGTTGCATGGATAAAATAGGTCGATTCGATGATTCTCAATAAATTATTACTAACTAGGTTTCTTTTTTTTTTAAATCTCATGATAATTATCTAAAACCTCTGGACTCTATAAAGGAGGGTACTAGCTAGCAGTTGGAACTACTTTATCTTCCTATATCTCTACTTTCTGCTAAGTCCTTTGTTTTGCCTTTGGTTCGTTCTAGCCAGTTAGTCAAATAACCTATTTGAATTTAAGATATTTTAAAAAAGGGCATCATAAATAGGATAAATAGTTTAATTTTTATGTGCGTAATATTTAAAAAAATGAATTCTAATAAAAATAATGAAATTTGTTTAAGATATATTTTCTGATTCATATACATTGTTCTGCTTCTTGGCAATATAGATTTAAGATGTTAATATTTCTGGAATGTTAAATGTTAGCTTTTGTTTGTAAAAAGTTGCATGGATAAAATAGGTCGATTCGATGATTCTCAATAAATTATTACTAACTAGGTTTCTGTTTTGTTAAATCTCATGATAATTATCTAAAACCTCTGGACTCTATAAAGGAGGGTACTAGCTAGCAGTTGGAACTACTTTATCTTCCTATATCTCTACTTTCTGCTAAGTCCTTTGTTTTGCCTTTGGTTCGTTCTAGCCAGTTAGTCAAATAACCTATTTGAATTTAAGATATTTTAAAAAAGGGCATCTTAAATAGGATAAATAGTTTAATTTGTATGTGGGTACTATTTAAAAAAATGAATTCTAATAAAAATAATTAAATTTGTTTAAGATATATTTTCTGATTCATATACATTGTTCTGCTGCTTGGCAATATAGATTTAAGATGTTAATTAAACTCTCGCAAACGTTTTTATACCAGGAGCCTTTAAATCGGGGTTTTTGAGGCTTTATTTATGAATGTTTTGGCAAGCCTTATTTTAAAATTCTTTTCAATATTTATATTGTAAAAACAAAGTTAACAGAAGGTTTTTATTTATTTAGAAGCCGTAGTTATTACTATTTTTAATGAGAGGCTTGTCATCGGGGAGTTCCGTATTACCTTCTAGAAACCACTAGATAACACTATACTGAGCAGATAATTGAATGTACGATCAATGTTCAGTCGAGCCGTCACCTGACACACACTTCCAAAAAAAATATTATTTTTGAACTGACTGACTGAGCTAACCGGGCTGGAAAGGCCCATGAGGCGGCACCCAGCCATTCCCCTCCACGAAGTAATGCCTAACGGCGGTCCGTGGAGGATGGAGAACAGGTGTTGGGTGGTGAGGGAGGTGGTTTTAGTGGGTAAAAATCCCACACACGGATAGGTACGGGCCTATCCGCGTCTTTTGAAGATTTCCACCTTCCAACGTAAAAAAAAAAAAAAAAAAAAAAAAAAAAAAAAGCACAGGCAACTACTAAAGAAAATAACTTTAAGTAGTTGGTAGTTGGCAGCGCGCAACTACTATTTGTCAACTATCAGTTATGTAGTTGTAGTAACAGAGCTACAACTACAGTTACACTTCAACGAATAATTCACACTCCACGTTTTTGCAAACTTTTAGCTTTTGTTTGTAAAAGGTTGCAAGGATAAAATATGTCGATTCGATGATTCTCAATAAATTATTACTACTAGAAAGGAGGTTACTAGCTAGCAGTTGGAACTACTTTATCTTCCTATATCTCTACTTTCTGCTAAGTCCTTTGTTTTGCCTTTGGTTCGTTCTAGCCAGTTAGTCAAATAACCTATTTGAATTTAAGATATTTTAAAAAAGGGCATCTTAAATAGGATAAATAATTTAATTTTTATGTGCGTAATATTTAAAAAATGAATTCTAATAAAAATAATTAAATTTGTTTAAGATTTCTGATTCATATACATTGTTCTGCTGCTTGGAAATATAGATTTAAGATGTTAATTTAACTGGAATGTTAAATGTTAGCGTTTGTTTGTAAAAAGTTGCATGGATAAAATAGGTCGATTCGATGATTCTCAATAAACTATTACTAACTAGGTTTCTTTTTTTTTAAATCTCATGATAATTATCTAAAACCTCTGGACTCTAGAAAGGAGGGTACTAGCTAGCAGTTGGAACTACTTTATCTTCCTATATCTCTACTTTCTGCTAAGTCCTTTGTTTTGCCTTTGGTTCGTTCTAGCCAGTTAGTCAAATAACCTATTTGAATTTAAGATATTTTAAAAAAGGGCATCTTAAATAGGATAAATAGTTTAATTTTTATGTGGGTAATATTTAAAAACATGAATTCTAATAAAAAAAATTAAATTTGTTTATGATATATTTTCTGATTCATATACATTGTTCTGCTGCTTGGCAATATAGATTTAAGATGTTAATATTTCTGGAATGTTAAATGTTAGCTTTTGTTTGTAAAAGTTGCATGGATAAAATAGGTCGATTCGATGATTCTCAATAAATTATTACTAACTAGGTTTCTTTTTTTTTTAAATCTCATGATAATTATCTAAAACCTCTGGACTCTATAAAGGAGGGTACTAGCTAGCAGTTGGAACTACTTTATCTTCCTATATCTCTACTTTCTGCTAAGTCCTTTGTTTTGCCTTTGGTTCGTTCTAGCCAGTTAGTCAAATAACCTATTTGAATTTAAGATATTTTAAAAAAGGGCATCTTAAATAGGATAAATAATTTAATTTTTATGTGCGTAATATTTAAAAAATGAATTCTAATAAAAATAATTAAATTTGTTTAAGATTTCTGATTCATATACATTGTTCTGCTGCTTGGAAATATAGATTTAAGATGTTAATTTAACTGGAATGTTAAATGTTAGCGTTTGTTTGTAAAAAGTTGCATGGATAAAATAGGTCGATTCGATGATTCTCAATAAACTATTACTAACTAGGTTTCTTTTTTTTTAAATCTCATGATAATTATCTAAAACCTCTGGACTCTAGAAAGGAGGGTACTAGCTAGCAGTTGGAACTACTTTATCTTCCTATATCTCTACTTTCTGCTAAGTCCTTTGTTTTGCCTTTGGTTCGTTCTAGCCAGTTAGTCAAATAACCTATTTGAATTTAAGATATTTTAAAAAAGGGCATCTTAAATAGGATAAATAATTTAATTTTTATGTGCGTAATATTTAAAAAATGAATTCTAATAAAAATAATTAAATTTGTTTAAGATTTCTGATTCATATACATTGTTCTGCTGCTTGGAAATATAGATTTAAGATGTTAATTTAACTGGAATGTTAAATGTTAGCGTTTGTTTGTAAAAAGTTGCATGGATAAAATAGGTCGGTTCGATGATTCTCAATAAACTATTACTAACTAGGTTTCTTTTTTTTTAAATCTCATGATAATTATCTAAAACCTCTGGACTCTAGAAAGGAGGGTACTAGCTAGCAGTTGGAACTACTTTATCTTCCTATATCTCTACTTTCTGCTAAGTCCTTTGTTTTGCCTTTGGTTCGTTCTAGCCAGTTAGTCAAATAACCTATTTGAATTTAAGATATTTTAAAAAAGGGCATCTTAAATAGGATAAATAGTTTAATTTTTATGTGGGTAATATTTAAAAACATGAATTCTAATAAAAAAAAATTAAATTTGTTTATGATATATTTTCTGATTCATATACATTGTTCTGCTGCTTGGCAATATAGATTTAAGATGTTAATATTTCTGGAATGTTAAATGTTAGCTTTTGTTTGTAAAAGTTGCATGGATAAAATAGGTCGATTCGATGATTCTCAATAAACTATTACTACTAGAAAGGAGGTTACTAGCTAGCAGTTGGAACTACTTTATCTTCCTATATCTCTACTTTCTGCTAAGTCCTTTGTTTTGCCTTTGGTTCGTTCTAGCCAGTTAGTCAAATAACCTATTTGAATTTAAGATATTTTAAAAAAGGGCATCTTAAATAGGATAAATAATTTAATTTTTATGTGCGTAATATTTAAAAAATGAATTCTAATAAAAATAATTAAATTTGTTTAAGATTTCTGATTCATATACATTGTTCTGCTGCTTGGAAATATAGATTTAAGATGTTAATTTAACTGGAATGTTAAATGTTAGCGTTTGTTTGTAAAAAGTTGCATGGATAAAATAGGTCGATTCGATGATTCTCAATAAACTATTACTAACTAGGTTTCTTTTTTTTTAAATCTCATGATAATTATCTAAAACCTCTGGACTCTAGAAAGGAGGGTACTAGCTAGCAGTTGGAACTACTTTATCTTCCTATATCTCTACTTTCTGCTAAGTCCTTTGTTTTGCCTTTGGTTCGTTCTAGCCAGTTAGTCAAATAACCTATTTGAATTTAAGATATTTTAAAAAAGGGCATCTTAAATAGGATAAATAGTTTAATTTTTATGTGGGTAATATTTAAAAACATGAATTCTAATAAAAAAAATTAAATTTGTTTATGATATATTTTCTGATTCATATACATTGTTCTGCTGCTTGGCAATATAGATTTAAGATGTTAATATTTCTGGAATGTTAAATGTTAGCTTTTGTTTGTAAAAGTTGCATGGATAAAATAGGTCGATTCGATGATTCTCAATAAATTATTACTAACTAGGTTTCTTTTTTTTTTAAATCTCATGATAATTATCTAAAACCTCTGGACTCTATAAAGGAGGGTACTAGCTAGCAGTTGGAACTACTTTATCTTCCTATATCTCTACTTTCTGCTAAGTCCTTTGTTTTGCCTTTGGTTCGTTCTAGCCAGTTAGTCAAATAACCTATTTGAATTTAAGATATTTTAAAAAAGGGCATCTTAAATAGGATAAATAATTTAATTTTTATGTGCGTAATATTTAAAAAATGAATTCTAATAAAAAAAATTAAATTTGTTTATGATATATTTTCTGATTCATATACATTGTTCTGCTGCTTGGAAATATAGATTTAAGATGTTAATATTTCTGGAATGTTAAATGTTAGCTTTTGTTTGTAAAAGTTGCATGGATAAAATAGGTCGATTCGATGATTCTCAATAAATTATTACTAACTAGGTTTCTTTTTTTTTTAAATCTCATGATAATTATCTAAAACCTCTGGACTCTATAAAGGAGGGTACTAGCTAGCAGTTGGAACTACTTTATCTTCCTATATCTCTACTTTCTGCTAAGTCCTTTGTTTTGCCTTTGGTTCGTTCTAGCCAGTTAGTCAAATAACCTATTTGAATTTAAGATATTTTAAAAAAGGGCATCTTAAATAGGATAAATAGTTTAATTTTTATGTGGGTAATATTTAAAAACATGAATTCTAATAAAAAAAATTAAATTTGTTTATGATATATTTTCTGATTCATATACATTGTTCTGCTGCTTGGCAATATAGATTTAAGATGTTAATATTTCTGGAATGTTAAATGTTAGCTTTTGTTTGTAAAAGTTGCATGGATAAAATAGGTCGATTCGATGATTCTCAATAAATTATTACTAACTAGGTTTCTTTTTTTTTTAAATCTCATGATAATTATCTAAAACCTCTGGACTCTATAAAGGAGGGTACTAGCTAGCAGTTGGAACTACTTTATCTTCCTATATCTCTACTTTCTGCTAAGTCCTTTGTTTTGCCTTTGGTTCGTTCTAGCCAGTTAGTCAAATAACCTATTTGAATTTAAGATATTTTAAAAAAGGGCATCTTAAATAGGATAAATAATTTAATTTTTATGTGCGTAATATTTAAAAAATGAATTCTAATAAAAATAATTAAATTAGTTTAAGATTTCTGATTCATATACATTGTTCTGCTGCTTGGAAATATAGATTTAAGATGTTAATTTAACTGGAATGTTAAATGTTAGCGTTTGTTTGTAAAAAGTTGCATGGATAAAATAGGTCGATTCGATGATTCTCAATAAACTATTACTAACTAGGTTTCTTTTTTTTTAAATCTCATGATAATTATCTAAAACCTCTGGACTCTAGAAAGGAGGGTACTAGCTAGCAGTTGGAACTACTTTATCTTCCTATATCTCTACTTTCTGCTAAGTCCTTTGTTTTGCCTTTGGTTCGTTCTAGCCAGTTAGTCAAATAACCTATTTGAATTTAAGATATTTTAAAAAAGGGCATCTTAAATAGGATAAATAGTTTAATTTTTATGTGGGTAATATTTAAAATCATGAATTCTAATAAAAAAAAATTAAATTTGTTTATGATATATTTTCTGATTCATATACATTGTTCTGCTGCTTGGCAATATAGATTTAAGATGTTAATATTTCTGGAATGTTAAATGTTAGCTTTTGTTTGTAAAAGTTGCATGGATAAAATAGGTCGATTCGATGATTCTCAATAAATTATTACTAACTAGGTTTCTTTTTTTTTTAAATCTCATGATAATTATCTAAAACCTCTGGACTCTATAAAGGAGGGTACTAGCTAGCAGTTGGAACTACTTTATCTTCCTATATCTCTACTTTCTGCTAAGTCCTTTGTTTTGCCTTTGGTTCGTTCTAGCCAGTTAGTCAAATAACCTATTTGAATTTAAGATATTTTAAAAAAGGGCATCTTAAATAGGATAAATAATTTAATTTTTATGTGCGTAATATTTAAAAAATGAATTCTAATAAAAATAATTAAATTTGTTTAAGATTTCTGATTCATATACATTGTTCTGCTGCTTGGAAATATAGATTTAAGATGTTAATTTAACTGGAATGTTAAATGTTAGCGTTTGTTTGTAAAAAGTTGCATGGATAAAATAGGTCGATTCGATGATTCTCAATAAACTATTACTAACTAGGTTTCTTTTTTTTTAAATCTCATGATAATTATCTAAAACCTCTGGACTCTAGAAAGGAGGGTACTAGCTAGCAGTTGGAACTACTTTATCTTCCTATATCTCTACTTTCTGCTAAGTCCTTTGTTTTGCCTTTGGTTCGTTCTAGCCAGTTAGTCAAATAACCTATTTGAATTTAAGATATTTTAAAAAAGGGCATCTTAAATAGGATAAATAGTTTAATTTGTATGTGGGTACTATTTAAAAAAATGAATTCTAATAAAAATAATTAAATTTGTTTAAGATATATTTTCTGATTCATATACATTGTTCTGCTGCTTGGCAATATAGATTTAAGATGTTAATTAAACTCTCGCAAACGTTTTTATACCAGGAGCCTTTAAATCGGGGTTTTTGAGGCTTTATTTATGAATGTTTTGGCAAGCCTTATTTTAAAATTCTTTTCAATATTTATATTGTAAAAACAAAGTTAACAGAAGGTTTTTATTTATTTAGAAGCCGTAGTTTTTACTATTTTTAATGAGAGGCTTGTCATCGGGGAGTTCCGTATTACCTTCTAGAAACCACTAGATAACACTATACTGAGCAGATAATTGAATGTACGATCAATGTTCAGTCGAGCCGTCACCTGACACACACTTCCAAAAAAAATATTATTTTTGAACTGACTGACTGAGCTAACCGGGCTGGAAAGGCCCATGAGGCGGCACCCAGCCATTCCCCTCCACGAAGTAATGCCTAACGGCGGTCCGTGGAGGATGGAGAACAGGTGTTGGGTGGTGAGGGAGGTGGTTTTAGTGGGTAAAAATCCCACACACGGATAGGTACGGGCCTATCCGCGTCTTTTGAAGATTTCCACCTTCCAACGTAAAAAAAAAAAAAAAAAAAAAAAAAAAAAAAAAAAAAAAAGCACAGGCAACTACTAAAGAAAATAACTTTAAGTAGTTGGTAGTTGGCAGCGCGCAACTACTATTTGTCAACTATCAGTTATGTAGTTGTAGTAACAGAGCTACAACTACAGTTACACTTCAACGAATAATTCACACTCCACGTTTTTGCAAACTTTTAGCTTTTGTTTGTAAAAGGTTGCAAGGATAAAATATGTCGATTCGATGATTCTCAATAAATTATTACTACTAGAAAGGAGGTTACTAGCTAGCAGTTGGAACTACTTTATCTTCCTATATCTCTACTTTCTGCTAAGTCCTTTGTTTTGCCTTTGGTTCGTTCTAGCCAGTTAGTCAAATAACCTATTTGAATTTAAGATATTTTAAAAAAGGGCATCTTAAATAGGATAAATAATTTAATTTTTATGTGCGTAATATTTAAAAAATGAATTCTAATAAAAATAATTAAATTTGTTTAAGATTTCTGATTCATATACATTGTTCTGCTGCTTGGAAATATAGATTTAAGATGTTAATTTAACTGGAATGTTAAATGTTAGCGTTTGTTTGTAAAAAGTTGCATGGATAAAATAGGTCGATTCGATGATTCTCAATAAACTATTACTAACTAGGTTTCTTTTTTTTTAAATCTCATGATAATTATCTAAAACCTCTGGACTCTAGAAAGGAGGGTACTAGCTAGCAGTTGGAACTACTTTATCTTCCTATATCTCTACTTTCTGCTAAGTCCTTTGTTTTGCCTTTGGTTCGTTCTAGCCAGTTAGTCAAATAACCTATTTGAATTTAAGATATTTTAAAAAAGGGCATCTTAAATAGGATAAATAGTTTAATTTTTATGTGGGTAATATTTAAAATCATGAATTCTAATAAAAAAAATTAAATTTGTTTTGATATATTTTCTGATTCATATACATTGTTCTGCTGCTTGGCAATATAGATTTAAGATGTTAATATTTCTGGAATGTTAAATGTTAGCTTTTGTTTGTAAAAGTTGCATGGATAAAATAGGTCGATTCGATGATTCTCAATAAATTATTACTAACTAGGTTTCTTTTTTTTTTAAATCTCATGATAATTATCTAAAACCTCTGGACTCTATAAAGGAGGGTACTAGCTAGCAGTTGGAACTACTTTATCTTCCTATATCTCTACTTTCTGCTAAGTCCTTTGTTTTGCCTTTGGTTCGTTCTAGCCAGTTAGTCAAATAACCTATTTGAATTTAAGATATTTTAAAAAAGGGCATCATAAATAGGATAAATAGTTTAATTTTTATGTGCGTAATATTTAAAAAAATGAATTCTAATAAAAATAATTAAATTTGTTTAAGATATATTTTCTGATTCATATACATTGTTCTGCTTCTTGGCAATATAGATTTAAGATGTTAATATTTCTGGAATGTTAAATGTTAGCTTTTGTTTGTAAAAAGTTGCATGGATAAAATAGGTCGATTCGATGATTCTCAATAAATTATTACTAACTAGGTTTCTTTTTTGTTAAATCTCATGATAATTATCTAAAACCTCTGGACTCTATAAAGGAGGGTACTAGCTAGCAGTTGGAACTACTTTATCTTCCTATATCTCTACTTTCTGCTAAGTCCTTTGTTTTGCCTTTGGTTCGTTCTAGCCAGTTAGTCAAATAACCTATTTGAATTTAAGATATTTTAAAAAAGGGCATCTTAAATAGGATAAATAGTTTAATTTGTATGTGGGTACTATTTAAAAAAATGAATTCTAATAAAAATAATTAAATTTGTTTAAGATATATTTTCTGATTCATATACATTGTTCTGCTGCTTGGCAATATAGATTTAAGATGTTAATTAAACTCTCGCAAACGTTTTTATACCAGGAGGCTTTAAATCGGGGTTTTTGAGGCTTTATTTATGAATGTTTTGGCAAGCCTTATTTTAAAATTCTTTTCAATATTTATATTGTAAAAACAAAGTTAACAGAAGGTTTTTATTTATTTAGAAGCCGTAGTTTTTACTATTTTTAATGAGAGGCTTGTCATCGGGGAGTTCCGTATTACCTTCTAGAAACCACTAGATAACACTATACTGAGCAGATAATTGAATGTACGATCAATGTTCAGTCGAGCCGTCACCTGACACACACTTCCAAAAAAAATATTATTTTTGAACTGACTGACTGAGCTAACCGGGCTGGAAAGGCCCATGAGGCGGCACCCAGCCATTCCCCTCCACGAAGTAATGCCTAACGGCGGTCCGTGGAGGATGGAGAACAGGTGTTGGGTGGTGAGGGAGGTGGTTTTAGTGGGTAAAAATCCCACACACGGATAGGTACGGGCCTATCCGCGTCTTTTGAAGATTTCCACCTTCCAACGTAAAAAAAAAAAAAAAAAAAAAAAAAAAAAAAAGCACAGGCAACTACTAAAGAAAATAACTTTAAGTAGTTGGTAGTTGGCAGCGCGCAACTACTATTTGTCAACTATCAGTTATGTAGTTGTAGTAACAGAGCTACAACTACAGTTACACTTCAACGAATAATTCACACTCCACGTTTTTGCAAACTTTTAGCTTTTGTTTGTAAAAGGTTGCAAGGATAAAATATGTCGATTCGATGATTCTCAATAAATTATTACTACTAGAAAGGAGGTTACTAGCTAGCAGTTGGAACTACTTTATCTTCCTATATCTCTACTTTCTGCTAAGTCCTTTGTTTTGCCTTTGGTTCGTTCTAGCCAGTTAGTCAAATAACCTATTTGAATTTAAGATATTTTAAAAAAGGGCATCTTAAATAGGATAAATAATTTAATTTTTATGTGCGTAATATTTAAAAAATGAATTCTAATAAAAATAATTAAATTTGTTTAAGATTTCTGATTCATATACATTGTTCTGCTGCTTGGAAATATAGATTTAAGATGTTAATTTAACTGGAATGTTAAATGTTAGCGTTTGTTTGTAAAAAGTTGCATGGATAAAATAGGTCGATTCGATGATTCTCAATAAACTATTACTAACTAGGTTTCTTTTTTTTTAAATCTCATGATAATTATCTAAAACCTCTGGACTCTAGAAAGGAGGGTACTAGCTAGCAGTTGGAACTACTTTATCTTCCTATATCTCTACTTTCTGCTAAGTCCTTTGTTTTGCCTTTGGTTCGTTCTAGCCAGTTAGTCAAATAACCTATTTGAATTTAAGATATTTTAAAAAAGGGCATCTTAAATAGGATAAATAGTTTAATTTTTATGTGGGTAATATTTAAAAACATGAATTCTAATAAAAAAAATTAAATTTGTTTATGATATATTTTCTGATTCATATACATTGTTCTGCTGCTTGGCAATATAGATTTAAGATGTTAATATTTCTGGAATGTTAAATGTTAGCTTTTGTTTGTAAAAGTTGCATGGATAAAATAGGTCGATTCGATGATTCTCAATAAATTATTACTAACTAGGTTTCTTTTTTTTTTAAATCTCATGATAATTATCTAAAACCTCTGGACTCTATAAAGGAGGGTACTAGCTAGCAGTTGGAACTACTTTATCTTCCTATATCTCTACTTTCTGCTAAGTCCTTTGTTTTGCCTTTGGTTCGTTCTAGCCAGTTAGTCAAATAACCTATTTGAATTTAAGATATTTTAAAAAAGGGCATCTTAAATAGGATAAATAGTTTAATTTTTATGTGGGTAATATTTAAAATCATGAATTCTAATAAAAAAAATTAAATTTGTTTTGATATATTTTCTGATTCATATACATTGTTCTGCTGCTTGGCAATATAGATTTAAGATGTTAATATTTCTGGAATGTTAAATGTTAGCTTTTGTTTGTAAAAGTTGCATGGATAAAATAGGTCGATTCGATGATTCTCAATAAATTATTACTAACTAGGTTTCTTTTTTTTTTAAATCTCATGATAATTATCTAAAACCTCTGGACTCTATAAAGGAGGGTACTAGCTAGCAGTTGGAACTACTTTATCTTCCTATATCTCTACTTTCTGCTAAGTCCTTTGTTTTGCCTTTGGTTCGTTCTAGCCAGTTAGTCAAATAACCTATTTGAATTTAAGATATTTTAAAAAAGGGCATCATAAATAGGATAAATAGTTTAATTTTTATGTGCGTAATATTTAAAAAAATGAATTCTAATAAAAATAATTAAATTTGTTTAAGATATATTTTCTGATTCATATACATTGTTCTGCTTCTTGGCAATATAGATTTAAGATGTTAATATTTCTGGAATGTTAAATGTTAGCTTTTGTTTGTAAAAAGTTGCATGGATAAAATAGGTCGATTCGATGATTCTCAATAAATTATTACTAACTAGGTTTCTTTTTTGTTAAATCTCATGATAATTATCTAAAACCTCTGGACTCTATAAAGGAGGGTACTAGCTAGCAGTTGGAACTACTTTATCTTCCTATATCTCTACTTTCTGCTAAGTCCTTTGTTTTGCCTTTGGTTCGTTCTAGCCAGTTAGTCAAATAACCTATTTGAATTTAAGATATTTTAAAAAAGGGCATCTTAAATAGGATAAATAGTTTAATTTGTATGTGGGTACTATTTAAAAAAATGAATTCTAATAAAAATAATTAAATTTGTTTAAGATATATTTTCTGATTCATATACATTGTTCTGCTGCTTGGCAATATAGATTTAAGATGTTAATTAAACTCTCGCAAACGTTTTTATACCAGGAGCCTTTAAATCGGGGTTTTTGAGGCTTTATTTATGAATGTTTTGGCAAGCCTTATTTTAAAATTCTTTTCAATATTTATATTGTAAAAACAAAGTTAACAGAAGGTTTTTATTTATTTAGAAGCCGTAGTTTTTACTATTTTTAATGAGAGGCTTGTCATCGGGGAGTTCCGTATTACCTTCTAGAAACCACTAGATAACACTATACTGAGCAGATAATTGAATGTACGATCAATGTTCAGTCGAGCCGTCACCTGACACACACTTCCAAAAAAAATATTATTTTTGAACTGACTGACTGAGCTAACCGGGCTGGAAAGGCCCATGAGGCGGCACCCAGCCATTCCCCTCCACGAAGTAATGCCTAACGGCGGTCCGTGGAGGATGGAGAACAGGTGTTGGGTGGTGAGGGAGGTGGTTTTAGTGGGTAAAAATCCCACACACGGATAGGTACGGGCCTATCCGCGTCTTTTGAAGATTTCCACCTTCCAACGTAAAAAAAAAAAAAAAAAAAAAAAAAAAAAAAAGCACAGGCAACTACTAAAGAAAATAACTTTAAGTAGTTGGTAGTTGGCAGCGCGCAACTACTATTTGTCAACTATCAGTTATGTAGTTGTAGTAACAGAGCTACAACTACAGTTACACTTCAACGAATAATTCACACTCCACGTTTTTGCAAACTTTTAGCTTTTGTTTGTAAAAGGTTGCAAGGATAAAATATGTCGATTCGATGATTCTCAATAAATTATTACTACTAGAAAGGAGGTTACTAGCTAGCAGTTGGAACTACTTTATCTTCCTATATCTCTACTTTCTGCTAAGTCCTTTGTTTTGCCTTTGGTTCGTTCTAGCCAGTTAGTCAAATAACCTATTTGAATTTAAGATATTTTAAAAAAGGGCATCTTAAATAGGATAAATAATTTAATTTTTATGTGCGTAATATTTAAAAAATGAATTCTAATAAAAATAATTAAATTTGTTTAAGATTTCTGATTCATATACATTGTTCTGCTGCTTGGAAATATAGATTTAAGATGTTAATTTAACTGGAATGTTAAATGTTAGCGTTTGTTTGTAAAAAGTTGCATGGATAAAATAGGTCGATTCGATGATTCTCAATAAACTATTACTAACTAGGTTTCTTTTTTTTTAAATCTCATGATAATTATCTAAAACCTCTGGACTCTAGAAAGGAGGGTACTAGCTAGCAGTTGGAACTACTTTATCTTCCTATATCTCTACTTTCTGCTAAGTCCTTTGTTTTGCCTTTGGTTCGTTCTAGCCAGTTAGTCAAATAACCTATTTGAATTTAAGATATTTTAAAAAAGGGCATCTTAAATAGGATAAATAGTTTAATTTTTATGTGGGTAATATTTAAAAACATGAATTCTAATAAAAAAAATTAAATTTGTTTATGATATATTTTCTGATTCATATACATTGTTCTGCTGCTTGGCAATATAGATTTAAGATGTTAATATTTCTGGAATGTTAAATGTTAGCTTTTGTTTGTAAAAGTTGCATGGATAAAATAGGTCGATTCGATGATTCTCAATAAATTATTACTAACTAGGTTTCTTTTTTTTTTAAATCTCATGATAATTATCTAAAACCTCTGGACTCTATAAAGGAGGGTACTAGCTAGCAGTTGGAACTACTTTATCTTCCTATATCTCTACTTTCTGCTAAGTCCTTTGTTTTGCCTTTGGTTCGTTCTAGCCAGTTAGTCAAATAACCTATTTGAATTTAAGATATTTTAAAAAAGGGCATCTTAAATAGGATAAATAATTTAATTTTTATGTGCGTAATATTTAAAAAATGAATTCTAATAAAAATAATTAAATTTGTTTAAGATTTCTGATTCATATACATTGTTCTGCTGCTTGGAAATATAGATTTAAGATGTTAATTTAACTGGAATGTTAAATGTTAGCGTTTGTTTGTAAAAAGTTGCATGGATAAAATAGGTCGATTCGATGATTCTCAATAAACTATTACTAACTAGGTTTCTTTTTTTTTAAATCTCATGATAATTATCTAAAACCTCTGGACTCTAGAAAGGAGGGTACTAGCTAGCAGTTGGAACTACTTTATCTTCCTATATCTCTACTTTCTGCTAAGTCCTTTGTTTTGCCTTTGGTTCGTTCTAGCCAGTTAGTCAAATAACCTATTTGAATTTAAGATATTTTAAAAAAGGGCATCTTAAATAGGATAAATAGTTTAATTTTTATGTGGGTAATATTTAAAATCATGAATTCTAATAAAAAAAATTAAATTTGTTTATGATATATTTTCTGATTCATATACATTGTTCTGCTGCTTGGCAATATAGATTTAAGATGTTAATATTTCTGGAATGTTAAATGTTAGCTTTTGTTTGTAAAAGTTGCATGGATAAAATAGGTCGATTCGATGATTCTCAATAAATTATTACTAACTAGGTTTCTTTTTTTTTTAAATCTCATGATAATTATCTAAAACCTCTGGACTCTATAAAGGAGGGTACTAGCTAGCAGTTGGAACTACTTTATCTTCCTATATCTCTACTTTCTGCTAAGTCCTTTGTTTTGCCTTTGGTTCGTTCTAGCCAGTTAGTCAAATAACCTATTTGAATTTAAGATATTTTAAAAAAGGGCATCATAAATAGGATAAATAGTTTAATTTTTATGTGCGTAATATTTAAAAAAATGAATTCTAATAAAAATAATTAAATTTGTTTAAGATATATTTTCTGATTCATATACATTGTTCTGCTTCTTGGCAATATAGATTTAAGATGTTAATATTTCTGGAATGTTAAATGTTAGCTTTTGTTTGTAAAAAGTTGCATGGATAAAATAGGTCGATTCGATGATTCTCAATAAATTATTACTAACTAGGTTTCTTTTTTGTTAAATCTCATGATAATTATCTAAAACCTCTGGACTCTATAAAGGAGGGTACTAGCTAGCAGTTGGAACTACTTTATCTTCCTATATCTCTACTTTCTGCTAAGTCCTTTGTTTTGCCTTTGGTTCGTTCTAGCCAGTTAGTCAAATAACCTATTTGAATTTAAGATATTTTAAAAAAGGGCATCTTAAATAGGATAAATAGTTTAATTTGTATGTGGGTACTATTTAAAAAAATGAATTCTAATAAAAATAATTAAATTTGTTTAAGATATATTTTCTGATTCATATACATTGTTCTGCTGCTTGGCAATATAGATTTAAGATGTTAATTAAACTCTCGCAAACGTTTTTATACCAGGAGCCTTTAAATCGGGGTTTTTGAGGCTTTATTTATGAATGTTTTGGCAAGCCTTATTTTAAATTTCTTTTCAATATTTATATTGTAAAAACAAAGTTAACAGAAGGTTTTTATTTATTTAGAAGCCGTAGTTTTTACTATTTTTAATGAGAGGCTTGTCATCGGGGAGTTCCGTATTACCTTCTAGAAACCACTAGATAACACTATACTGAGCAGATAATTGAATGTACGATCAATGTTCAGTCGAGCCGTCACCTGACACACACTTCCAAAAAAAATATTATTTTTGAACTGACTGACTGAGCTAACCGGGCTGGAAAGGCCCATGAGGCGGCACCCAGCCATTCCCCTCCACGAAGTAATGCCTAACGGCGGTCCGTGGAGGATGGAGAACAGGTGTTGGGTGGTGAGGGAGGTGGTTTTAGTGGGTAAAAATCCCACACACGGATAGGTACGGGCCTATCCGCGTCTTTTGAAGATTTCCACCTTCCAACGTAAAAAAAAAAAAAAAAAAAAAAAAAAAAAAAAAAAAAAAAAAAAAAAAAGCACAGGCAACTACTAAAGAAAATAACTTTAAGTAGTTGGTAGTTGGAGCGCGCAACTACTATTTGTCAACTATCAGTTATGTAGTTGTAGTAACAGAGCTACAACTACAGTTACACTTCAACGAATAATTCACACTCCACGTTTTTGCAAACTTTTAGCTTTTGTTTGTAAAAGGTTGCAAGGATAAAATATGTCGATTCGATGATTCTCAATAAATTATTACTACTAGAAAGGAGGTTACTAGCTAGCAGTTGGAACTACTTTATCTTCCTATATCTCTACTTTCTGCTAAGTCCTTTGTTTTGCCTTTGGTTCGTTCTAGCCAGTTAGTCAAATAACCTATTTGAATTTAAGATATTTTAAAAAAGGGCATCTTAAATAGGGTAAATAATTTAATTTTTATGTGCGTAATATTTAAAAAATGAATTCTAATAAAAATAATTAAATTTGTTTAAGATTTCTGATTCATATACATTGTTCTGCTGCTTGGAAATATAGATTTAAGATGTTAATTTAACTGGAATGTTAAATGTTAGCTTTTGTTTGTAAAAAGTTGCATGGATAAAATAGGTCGATTCGATGATTCTCAATAAACTATTACTAACTAGGTTTCTTTTTTTTTAAATCTCATGATAATTATCTAAAACCTCTGGACTCTAGAAAGGAGGGTACTAGCTAGCAATTGGAACTACTTTATCTTCCTATATCTCTACTTTCTGCTAAGTCCTTTGTTTTGCCTTTGGTTCGTTCTAGCCGGTTAGTCAAATAACCTATTTGAATTTAAGATATTTTAAAAAAGGGCATCTTAAATAGGATAAATAGTTTAATTTTTATGTGGGTAATATTTAAAAACATGAATTCTAATAAAAATAATTAAATTTGTTTATGATATATTTTCTGATTCATATACATTGTTCTGCTGCTTGGCAATATAGATTTAAGATGTTAATATTTCTGGAATGTTAAATGTTAGCTTTTGTTTGTAAAAGTTGCATGGATAAAATAGGTCGATTCGATGATTCTCAATAAATTATTACTAACTAGGTTTCTTTTTTTTTTAAATCTCATGATAATTATCTAAAACCTCTGGACTCTATAAAGGAGGGTACTAGCTAGCAGTTGGAACTACTTTATCTTCCTATATCTCTATTTTCTGCTAAGTCCTTTGTTTTGCCTTTGGTTCGTTCTAGCCAGTTAGTCAAATAACCTATTTGAATTTAAGATATTTTAAAAAAGGGCATCATAAATAGGATAAATAGTTTAATTTTTATGTGCGTAATATTTAAAAAAATGAATTCTAATAAAAATAATTAAATTTGTTTAAGATATATTTTCTGATTCATATACATTGTTCTGCTTCTTGGCAATATAGATTTAAGATGTTAATATTTCTGGAATGTTAAATGTTAGCTTTTGTTTGTAAAAAGTTGCATGGATAAAATAGGTCGATTCGATGATTCTCAATAAATTATTACTAACTAGGTTTCTTTTTTGTTAAATCTCATGATAATTATCTAAAACCTCTGGACTCTATAAAGGAGGGTACTAGCTAGCAGTTGGAACTACTTTATCTTCCTATATCTCTACTTTCTGCTAAGTCCTTTGTTTTGCCTTTGGTTCGTTCTAGCCAGTTAGTCAAATAACCTATTTGAATTTAAGATATTTTAAAAAAGGGCATCTTAAATAGGATAAATAGTTTAATTTGTATGTGGGTACTATTTAAAAAAATGAATTCTAATAAAAATAATTAAATTTGTTTAAGATATATTTTCTGATTCATATACATTGTTCTGCTGCTTGGCAATATAGATTTAAGATGTTAATTAAACTCTCGCAAACGTTTTTATACCAGGAGCCTTTAAATCGGGGTTTTTGAGGCTTTATTTATGAATGTTTTGGCAAGCCTTATTTTAAATTTCTTTTCAATATTTATATTGTAAAAACAAAGTTAACAGAAGGTTTTTATTTATTTAGAAGCCGTAGTTTTTACTATTTTTAATGAGAGGCTACTGAGCAGATAATTGAATGTACGATCAATGTTCAGTCGAGCCGTCACCTGACACACACTTCCAAAAAAAATATTATTTTTGAACTGACTGACTGAGCTAACCGGGCTGGAAAGGCCCATGAGGCGGCACCCAGCCATTCCCCTCCACGAAGTAATGCCTAACGGCGGTCCGTGGAGGATGGAGAACAGGTGTTGGGTGGTGAGGGAGGTGGTTTTAGTGGGTAAAAATCCCACACACGGATAGGTACGGGCCTATCCGCGTCTTTTGAAGATTTCCACCTTCCAACGTAAAAAAAAAAAAAAAAAAAAAAAAAAAAAAAAAGCACAGGCAACTACTAAAGAAAATAACTTTAAGTAGTTGGTAGTTGGCAGCGCGCAACTACTATTTGTCAACTATCAGTTATGTAGTTGTAGTAACAGAGCTACAACTACAGTTACACTTCAACGAATAATTCACACTCCACGTTTTTGCAAACTTTTAGCTTTTGTTTGTAAAAGGTTGCAAGGATAAAATATGTCGATTCGATGATTCTCAATAAATTATTACTACTAGAAAGGAGGTTACTAGCTAGCAGTTGGAACTACTTTATCTGTTCTGCTGCTTGGCAATATAGATTTAAGATGTTAATATTTCTGGAATGTTAAATGTTAGCTTTTGTTTGTAAAAGTTGCATGGATAAAATAGGTCGATTCGATGATTCTCAATAAATTATTACTAACTAGGTTTCTTTTTTTTTTAAATCTCATGATAATTATCTAAAACCTCTGGACTCTATAAAGGAGGGTACTAGCTAGCAGTTGTAACTACTTTATCTTCCTATATCTCTACTTTCTGCTAAGTCCTTTGTTTTGCCTTTGGTTCGTTCTAGCCAGTTAGTCAAATAACCTATTTGAATTTAAGATATTTTAAAAAAGGGCATCATAAATAGGATAAATAGTTTAATTTTTATGTGCGTAATATTTAAAAAAATGAATTCTAATAAAAATAATTAAATTTGTTTAAGATATATTTTCTGATTCATATACATTGTTCTGCTTCTTGGCAATATAGATTTAAGATGTTAATATTTCTGGAATGTTAAATGTTAGCTTTTGTTTGTAAAAAGTTGCATGGATAAAATAGGTCGATTCGATGATTCTCAATAAATTATTACTAACTAGGTTTCTTTTTTGTTAAATCTCATGATAATTATCTAAAACCTCTGGACTCTATAAAGGAGGGTACTAGCTAGCAGTTGGAACTACTTTATCTTCCTATATCTCTACTTTCTGCTAAGTCCTTTGTTTTGCCTTTGGTTCGTTCTAGCCAGTTAGTCAAATAACCTATTTGAATTTAAGATATTTTAAAAAAGGGCATCTTAAATAGGATAAATAGTTTAATTTGTATGTGGGTACTATTTAAAAAAATGAATTCTAATAAAAATAATTAAATTTGTTTAAGATATATTTTCTGATTCATATACATTGTTCTGCTGCTTGGCAATATAGATTTAAGATGTTAATTAAACTCTCGCAAACGTTTTTATACCAGGAGCCTTTAAATCGGGGTTTTTGAGGCTTTATTTATGAATGTTTTGGCAAGCCTTATTTTAAATTTCTTTTCAATATTTATATTGTAAAAACAAAGTTAACAGAAGGTTTTTATTTATTTAGAAGCCGTAGTTTTTACTATTTTTAATGAGAGGCTACTGAGCAGATAATTGAATGTACGATCAATGTTCAGTCGAGCCGTCACCTGACACACACTTCCAAAAAAAATATTATTTTTGAACTGACTGACTGAGCTAACCGGGCTGGAAAGGCCCATGAGGCGGCACCCAGCCATTCCCCTCCACGAAGTAATGCCTAACGGCGGTCCGTGGAGGATGGAGAACAGGTGTTGGGTGGTGAGGGAGGTGGTTTTAGTGGGTAAAAATCCCACACACGGATAGGTACGGGCCTATCCGCGTCTTTTGAAGATTTCCACCTTCCAACGTAAAAAAAAAAAAAAAAAAAAAAAAAAAAAAAGCACAGGCAACTACTAAAGAAAATAACTTTAAGTAGTTGGTAGTTGGCAGCGCGCAACTACTATTTGTCAACTATCAGTTATGTAGTTGTAGTAACAGAGCTACAACTACAGTTACACTTCAACGAATAATTCACACTCCACGTTTTTGCAAACTTTTAGCTTTTGTTTGTAAAAGGTTGCAAGGATAAAATATGTCGATTCGATGATTCTCAATAAATTATTACTACTAGAAAGGAGGTTACTAGCTAGCAGTTGGAACTACTTTATCTTCCTATATCTCTACTTTCTGCTAAGTCCTTTGTTTTGCCTTTGGTTCGTTCTAGCCAGTTAGTCAAATAACCTATTTGAATTTAAGATATTTTAAAAAAGGGCATCTTAAATAGGATAAATAATTTAATTTTTATGTGCGTAATATTTAAAAAATGAATTCTAATAAAAATAATTAAATTTGTTTAAGATTTCTGATTCATATACATTGTTCTGCTGCTTGGAAATATAGATTTAAGATGTTAATTTAACTGGAATGTTAAATGTTAGCTTTTGTTTGTAAAAAGTTGCATGGATAAAATAGGTCGATTCGATGATTCTCAATAAACTATTACTAACTAGGTTTCTTTTTTTTAAAATCTCATGATAATTATCTAAAACCTCTGGACTCTAGAAAGGAGGGTACTAGCTAGCAGTTGGAACTACTTTATCTTCCTATATCTCTACTTTCTGCTAAGTCCTTTGTTTTGCCTTTGGTTCGTTCTAGCCAGTTAGTCAAATAACCTATTTGAATTTAAGATATTTTAAAAAAGGGCATCTTAAATAGGATAAATATTTTAATTTTTATGTGGGTAAGATTTAAAAACATGAATTCTAATAAAAAAAATTAAATTTGTTTATGATATATTTTCTGATTCATATACATTGTTCTGCTGCTTGGCAATATAGATTTAAGATGTTAATATTTCTGGAATGTTAAATGTTAGCTTTTGTTTGTAAAAGTTGCATGGATAAAATAGGTCGATTCGATGATTCTCAATAAATTATTACTAACTAGGTTTCTTTTTTTTTTAAATCTCATGATAATTATCTAAAACCTCTGGACTCTATAAAGGAGGGTACTAGCTAGCAGTTGGAACTACTTTATCTTCCTATATCTCTACTTTCTGCTAAGTCCTTTGTTTTGCCTTTGGTTCGTTCTAGCCAGTTAGTCAAATAACCTATTTGAATTTAAGATATTTTAAAAAAGGGCATCATAAATAGGATAAATAGTTTAATTTTTATGTGCGTAATATTTAAAAAAATGAATTCTAATAAAAATAATTAAATTTGTTTAAGATATATTTTCTGATTCATATACATTGTTCTGCTTCTTGGCAATATAGATTTAAGATGTTAATATTTCTGGAATGTTAAATGTTAGCTTTTGTTTGTAAAAAGTTGCATGGATAAAATAGGTCGATTCGATGATTCTCAATAAATTATTACTAACTAGGTTTCTTTTTTGTTAAATCTCATGATAATTATCTAAAACCTCTGGACTCTATAAAGGAGGGTACTAGCTAGCAGTTGGAACTACTTTATCTTCCTATATCTCTACTTTCTGCTAAGTCCTTTGTTTTGCCTTTGGTTCGTTCTAGCCAGTTAGTCAAATAACCTATTTGAATTTAAGATATTTTAAAAAAGGTCATCTTAAATAGGATAAATAGTTTAATTTGTATGTGGGTACTATTTAAAAAAATGAATTCTAATAAAAATAATTAAATTTGTTTAAGATATATTTTCTGATTCATATACATTGTTCTGCTGCTTGGCAATATAGATTTAAGATGTTAATTAAACTCTCGCAAACGTTTTTATACCAGGAGCCTTTAAATCGGGGTTTTTGAGGCTTTATTTATGAATGTTTTGGCAAGCCTTATTTTAAATTTCTTTTCAATATTTATATTGTAAAAACAAAGTTAACAGAAGGTTTTTATTTATTTAGAAGCCGTAGTTTTTACTATTTTTAATGAGAGGCTACTGAGCAGATAATTGAATGTACGATCAATGTTCAGTCGAGCCGTCACCTGACACACACTTCCAAAAAAAATATTATTTTTGAACTGACTGACTGAGCTAACCGGGCTGGAAAGGCCCATGAGGCGGCACCCAGCCATTCCCCTCCACGAAGTAATGCCTAACGGCGGTCCGTGGAGGATGGAGAACAGGTGTTGGGTGTTGAGGGAGGTGGTTTTAGTGGGTAAAAATCCCACACACGGATAGGTACGGGCCTATCCGCGTCTTTTGAAGATTTCCACCTTCCAACGTAAAAAAAAAAAAAAAAAAAAAAAAAAAAAAAAAAAGCACAGGCAACTACTAAAGAAAATAACTTTAAGTAGTTGGTAGATGGCAGCGCGCAACTACTATTTGTCAACTATCAGTTATGTAGTTGTAGTAACAGAGCTACAACTACAGTTACACTTCAACGAATAATTCACACTCCACGTTTTTGCAAACTTTTAGCTTTTGTTTGTAAAAGGTTGCAAGGATAAAATATGTCGATTCGATGATTCTCAATAAATTATTACTAACTACTAGAAAGGAGGTTACTAGCTAGCAGTTGGAACTACTTTATCTTCCTATATCTCTACTTTCTGCTAAGTCCTTTGTTTTGCCTTTGGTTCGTTCTAGCCAGTTAGTCAAATAACCTATTTGAATTTAAGATATTTTAAAAAAGGGCATCTTAAATAGGATAAATAATTTAATTTTTATGTGCGTAATATTTAAAAAATGAATTCTAATAAAAATAATTAAATTTGTTTAAGATTTCTGATTCATATACATTGTTCTGCTGCTTGGAAATATAGATTTAAGATGTTAATTTAACTGGAATGTTAAATGTTAGCTTTTGTTTGTAAAAAGTTGCATGGATAAAATAGGTCGATTCGATGATTCTCAATAAACTATTACTAACTAGGTTTCTTTTTTTTTAAATCTCATGATAATTATCTAAAACCTCTGGACTCTAGAAAGGAGGGTACTAGCTAGCAGTTGGAACTACTTTATCTTCCTATATCTCTACTTTCTGCTAAGTCCTTTGTTTTGCCTTTGGTTCGTTCTAGCCAGTTAGTCAAATAACCTATTTGAATTTAAGATATTTTAAAAAAGGGCATCTTAAATAGGATAAATGGTTTAATGTTTATGTGGGTAATATTTAAAAACATGAATTCTAATAAAAATAATTAAATTTGTTTATGATATATTTTCTGATTCATATACATTGTTCTGCTGCTTGGCAATATAGATTTAAGATGTTAATATTTCTGGAATGTTAAATGTTAGCTTTTGTTTGTAAAAGTTGCATGGATAAAATAGGTCGATTCGATGATTCTCAATAAATTATTACTAACTAGGTTTCTTTTTTTTTTAAATCTCATGATAATTATCTAAAACCTCTGGACTCTATAAAGGAGGGTACTAGCTAGCAGTTGGAACTACTTTATCTTCCTATATCTCTACTTTCTGCTAAGTCCTTTGTTTTGCCTTTGGTTCGTTCTAGCCAGTTAGTCAAATAACCTATTTGAATTTAAGATATTTTAAAAAAGGGCATCATAAATAGGATAAATAGTTTAATTTTTATGTGCGTAATATTTAAAAAAATGAATTCTAATAAAAATAATTAAATTTGTTTAAGATATATTTTCTGATTCATATACATTGTTCTGCTTCTTGGCAATATAGATTTAAGATGTTAATATTTCTGGAATGTTAAATGTTAGCTTTTGTTTGTAAAAAGTTGCATGGATAAAATAGGTCGATTCGATGATTCTCAATAAATTATTACTAACTAGGTTTCTTTTTTTTTTAAATCTCATGATAATTATCTAAAACCTCTGGACTCTATAAAGGAGGGTACTAGCTAGCAGTTGGAACTACTTTATCTTCCTATATCTCTACTTTCTGCTAAGTCCTTTGTTTTGCCTTTGGTTCGTTCTAGCCAGTTAGTCAAATAACCTATTTGAATTTAAGATATTTTAAAAAAGGGCATCATAAATAGGATAAATAGTTTAATTTTTATGTGCGTAATATTTAAAAAAATGAATTCTAATAAAAATAATTAAATTTGTTTAAGATATATTTTCTGATTCATATACATTGTTCTGCTTCTTGGCAATATAGATTTAAGATGTTAATATTTCTGGAATGTTAAATGTTAGCTTTTGTTTGTAAAAAGTTGCATGGATAAAATAGGTCGATTCGATGATTCTCAATAAATTATTACTAACTAGGTTTCTTTTTTGTTAAATCTCATGATAATTATCTAAAACCTCTGGACTCTATAAAGGAGGGTACTAGCTAGCAGTTGGAACTACTTTATCTTCCTATATCTCTACTTTCTGCTAAGTCCTTTGTTTTGCCTTTGGTTCGTTCTAGCCAGTTAGTCAAATAACCTATTTGAATTTAAGATATTTTAAAAAAGGGCATCTTAAATAGGATAAATAGTTTAATTTGTATGTGGGTACTATTTAAAAAAATGAATTCTAATAAAAATAATTAAATTTGTTTAAGATATATTTTCTGATTCATATACATTGTTCTGCTGCTTGGCAATATAGATTTAAGATGTTAATTAAACTCTCGCAAACGTTTTTATACCAGGAGCCTTTAAATCGGGGATTTTGAGGCTTTATTTATGAATGTTTTGGCAAGCCTTATTTTAAATTTCTTTTCAATATTTATATTGTAAAAACAAAGTTAACAGAAGGTTTTTATTTATTTAGAAGCCGTAGTTTTTACTATTTTTAATGAGAGGCTTGTCATCGGGGAGTTCCGTATTACCTTCTAGAAACCACTAGATAACACTATACTGAGCAGATAATTGAATGTACGATCAATGTTCAGTCGAGCCGTCACCTGACACACACTTCCAAAAAAAATATTATTTTTGAACTGACTGACTGAGCTAACCGGGCTGGAAAGGCCCATGAGGCGGCACCCAGCCATTCCCCTCCACGAAGTAATGCCTAACGGCGGTCCGTGGAGGATGGAGAACAGGTGTTGGGTGGTGAGGGAGGTGGTTTTAGTGGGTAAAAATCCCACACACGGATAGGTACGGGCCTATCCGCGTCTTTTGAAGATTTCCACCTTCCAACGTAAAAAAAAAAAAAAAAAAAAAAAAAAAAAAGCACAGGCAACTACTAAAGAAAATAACTTTAAGTAGTTGGTAGTTGGCAGCGCGCAACTACTATTTGTCAACTATCAGTTATGTAGTTGTAGTAACAGAGCTACAACTACAGTTACACTTCAACGAATAATTCACACTCCACGTTTTTGCAAACTTTTAGCTTTTGTTTGTAAAAGGTTGCAAGGATAAAATATGTCGATTCGATGATTCTCAATAAATTATTACTACTAGAAAGGAGGTTACTAGCTAGCAGTTGGAACTACTTTATCTTCCTATATCTCTACTTTCTGCTAAGTCCTTTGTTTTGCCTTTGGTTCGTTCTAGCCAGTTAGTCAAATAACCTATTTGAATTTAAGATATTTTAAAAAAGGGCATCTTAAATAGGATAAATAATTTAATTTTTATGTGCGTAATATTTAAAAAATGAATTCTAATAAAAATAATTAAATTTGTTTAAGATTTCTGATTCATATACATTGTTCTGCTGCTTGGAAATATAGATTTAAGATGTTAATTTAACTGGAATGTTAAATGTTAGCTTTTGTTTGTAAAAAGTTGCATGGATAAAATAGGTCGATTCGATGATTCTCAATAAACTATTACTAACTAGGTTTCTTTTTTTTTAAATCTCATGATAATTATCTAAAACCTCTGGACTCTAGAAAGGAGGGTACTAGCTAGCAGTTGGAACTACTTTATCTTCCTATATCTCTACTTTCTGCTAAGTCCTTTGTTTTGCCTTTGGTTCGTTCTAGCCAGTTAGTCAAATAACCTATTTGAATTTAAGATATTTTAAAAAAGGGCATCTTAAATAGGATAAATAGTTTAATGTTTATGTGGGTAATATTTAAAAACATGAATTCTAATAAAAATAATTAAATTTGTTTATTATATATTTTCTGATTCATATACATTGTTCTGCTGCTTGGCAATATAGATTTAAGATGTTAATATTTCTGGATTGTTAAATGTTAGCTTTTGTTTGTAAAAGTTGCATGGATAAAATAGGTCGATTCGATGATTCTCAATAAATTATTACTAACTAGGTTTCTTTTTTTTTTAAATCTCATGATAATTATCTAAAACCTCTGGACTCTATAAAGGAGGGTACTAGCTAGCAGTTGGAACTACTTTATCTTCCTATATCTCTACTTTCTGCTAAGTCCTTTGTTTTGCCTTTGGTTCGTTCTAGCCAGTTAGTCAAATAACCTATTTGAATTTAAGATATTTTAAAAAAGGGCATCATAAATAGGATAAATAGTTTAATTTTTATGTGCGTAATATTTAAAAAAATGAATTCTAATAAAAATAATTAAATTTGTTTAAGATATATTTTCTGATTCATATACATTGTTCTGCTTCTTGGCAATATAGATTTAAGATGTTAATATTTCTGGAATGTTAAATGTTAGCTTTTGTTTGTAAAAAGTTGCATGGATAAAATAGGTCGATTCGATGATTCTCAATAAATTATTACTAACTAGGTTTCTTTTTTTTTAAAATCTCATGATAATTATCTAAAACCTCTGGACTCTATAAAGGAGGGTACTAGCTAGCAGTTGGAACTACTTTATCTTCCTATATCTCTACTTTCTGCTAAGTCCTTTGTTTTGCCTTTGGTTCGTTCTAGCCAGTTAGTCAAATAACCTATTTGAATTTAAGATATTTTAAAAAAGGGCATCATAAATAGGATAAATAGTTTAATTTTTATGTGCGTAATATTTAAAAAAATGAATTCTAATAAAAATAATTAAATTTGTTTAAGATATATTTTCTGATTCATATACATTGTTCTGCTTCTTGGCAATATAGATTTAAGATGTTAATATTTCTGGAATGTTAAATGTTAGCTTTTGTTTGTAAAAAGTTGCATGGATAAAATAGGTCGATTCGATGATTCTCAATAAATTATTACTAACTAGGTTTCTTTTTTGTTAAATCTCATGATAATTATCTAAAACCTCTGGACTCTATAAAGGAGGGTACTAGCTAGCAGTTGGAACTACTTTATCTTCCTATATCTCTACTTTCTGCTAAGTCCTTTGTTTTGCCTTTGGTTCGTTCTAGCCAGTTAGTCAAATAACCTATTTGAATTTAAGATATTTTAAAAAAGGGCATCTTAAATAGGATAAATAGTTTAATTTGTATGTGGGTACTATTTAAAAAAATGAATTCTAATAAAAATAATTAAATTTGTTTAAGATATATTTTCTGATTCATATACATTGTTCTGCTGCTTGGCAATATAGATTTAAGATGTTAATTAAACTCTCGCAAACGTTTTTATACCAGGAGCCTTTAAATCGGGGTTTTTGAGGCTTTATTTATGAATGTTTTGGCAAGCCTTATTTTAAATTTCTTTTCAATATTTATATTGTAAAAACAAAGTTAACAGAAGGTTTTTATTTATTTAGAAGCCGTAGTTTTTACTATTTTTAATGAGAGGCTTGTCATCGGGGAGTTCCGTATTACCTTCTAGAAACCACTAGATAACACTATACTGAGCAGATAATTGAATGTACGATCAATGTTCAGTCGAGCCGTCACCTGACACACACTTCCAAAAAAAATATTATTTTTGAACTGACTGACTGAGCTAACCGGGCTGGAAAGGCCCATGAGGCGGCACCCAGCCATTCCCCTCCACGAAGTAATGCCTAACGGCGGTCCGTGGAGGATGGAGAACAGGTGTTGGGTGGTGAGGGAGGTGGTTTTAGTGGGTAAAAATCCCACACACGGATAGGTACGGGCCTATCCGCGTCTTTTGAAGATTTCCACCTTCCAACGTAAAAAAAAAAAAAAAAAAAAAAAAAAAAAAAAAAAAAAAAGCACAGACAACTACTAAAGAAAATAACTTTAAGTAGTTGGTAGTTGGCAGCGCGCAACTACTATTTGTCAACTATCAGTTATGTAGTTGTAGTAACAGAGCTACAACTACAGTTACACTTCAACGAATAATTCACACTCCACGTTTTTGCAAACTTTTAGCTTTTGTTTGTAAAAGGTTGCAAGGATAAAATATGTCGATTCGATGATTCTCAATAAATTATTACTACTAGAAAGGAGGTTACTAGCTAGCAGTTGGAACTACTTTATCTTCCTATATCTCTACTTTCTGCTAAGTCCTTTGTTTTGCCTTTGGTTCGTTCTAGCCAGTTAGTCAAATAACCTATTTGAATTTAAGATATTTTAAAAAAGGGCATCTTAAATAGGATAAATAATTTAATTTTTATGTGCGTAATATTTAAAAAATGAATTCTAATAAAAATAATTAAATTTGTTTAAGATTTCTGATTCATATACATTGTTCTGCTGCTTGGAAATATAGATTTAAGATGTTAATTTAACTGGAATGTTAAATGTTAGCTTTTGTTTGTAAAAAGTTGCATGGATAAAATAGGTCGATTCGATGATTCTCAATAAACTATTACTAACTAGGTTTCTTTTTTTTTAAATCTCATGATAATTATCTAAAACCTCTGGACTCTAGAAAGGAGGGTACTAGCTAGCAGTTGGAACTACTTTATCTTCCTATATCTCTACTTTCTGCTAAGTCCTTTGTTTTGCCTTTGGTTCGTTCTAGCCAGTTAGTCAAATAACCTATTTGAATTTAAGATATTTTAAAAAAGGGCATCTTAAATAGGATAAATAGTTTAATTTTTTTTAAATTTCTTTTCAATATTTATATTGTAAAAACAAAGTTAACAGAAGGTTTTTATTTATTTAGAAGCCGTAGTTTTTACTATTTTTAATGAGAGGCTTGTCATCGGGGAGTTCCGTATTACCTTCTAGAAACCACTAGATAACACTATACTGAGCAGATAATTGAATGTACGATCAATGTTCAGTCGAGCCGTCACCTGACACACACTTCCAAAAAAAATATTATTTTTGAACTGACTGACTGAGCTAACCGGGCTGGAAAGGCCCATGAGGCGGCACCCAGCCATTCCCCTCCACGAAGTAATGCCTAACGGCGGTCCGTGGAGGATGGAGAACAGGTGTTGGGTGGTGAGGGAGGTGGTTTTAGTGGGTAAAAATCCCACACACGGATAGGTACGGGCCTATCCGCGTCTTTTGAAGATTTCCACCTTCCAACGTAAAAAAAAAAAAAAAAAAAAAAAAAAAAAAAAAAAAAAAAAGCACAGGCAACTACTAAAGAAAATAACTTTAAGTAGTTGGTAGTTGGCAGCGCGCAACTACTATTTGTCAACTATCAGTTATGTAGTTGTAGTAACAGAGCTACAACTACAGTTACACTTCAACGAATAATTCACACTCCACGTTTTTGCAAACTTTTAGCTTTTGTTTGTAAAAGGTTGCAAGGATAAAATATGTCGATTCGATGATTCTCAATAAATTATTACTACTAGAAAGGAGGTTACTAGCTAGCAGTTGGAACTACTTTATCTTCCTATATCTCTACTTTCTGCTAAGTCCTTTGTTTTGCCTTTGGTTCGTTCTAGCCAGTTAGTCAAATAACCTATTTGAATTTAAGATATTTTAAAAAAGGGCATCTTAAATAGGATAAATAATTTAATTTTTATGTGCGTAATATTTAAAAAATGAATTCTAATAAAAATAATTAAATTTGTTTAAGATTTCTGATTCATATACATTGTTCTGCTGCTTGGAAATATAGATTTAAGATGTTAATTTAACTGGAATGTTAAATGTTAGCTTTTGTTTGTAAAAAGTTGCATGGATAAAATAGGTCGATTCGATGATTCTCAATAAACTATTACTAACTAGGTTTCTTTTTTTTTAAATCTCATGATAATTATCTAAAACCTCTGGACTCTAGAAAGGAGGGTACTAGCTAGCAGTTGGAACTACTTTATCTTCCTATATCTCTACTTTCTGCTAAGTCCTTTGTTTTGCCTTTGGTTCGTTCTAGCCAGTTAGTCAAATAACCTATTTGAATTTAAGATATTTTAAAAAAGGGCATCTTAAATAGGATAAATAGTTTAATTTTTATGTGGGTAATATTTAAAAACATGAATTCTAATAAAAATAATTAAATTTGTTTATGATATATTTTCTGATTCATATACATTGTTCTGCTTCTTGGCAATATAGATTTAAGATGTTAATATTTCTGGAATGTTAAATGTTAGCTTTTGTTTGTAAAAAGTTGCATGGATAAAATAGGTCGATTCGATGATTCTCAATAAATTATTACTAACTAGGTTTCTTTTTTGTTAAATCTCATGATAATTATCTAAAACCTCTGGACTCTATAAAGGAGGGTACTAGCTAGCAGTTGGAACTACTTTATCTTCCTATATCTCTACTTTCTGCTAAGTCCTTTGTTTTGCCTTTGGTTCGTTCTAGCCAGTTAGTCAAATAACCTATTTGAATTTAAGATATTTTAAAAAAGGGCATCTTAAATAGGATAAATAGTTTAATTTGTATGTGGGTACTATTTAAAAAAATGAATTCTAATAAAAATAATTAAATTTGTTTAAGATATATTTTCTGATTCATATACATTGTTCTGCTGCTTGGCAATATAGATTTAAGATGTTAATTAAACTCTCGCAAACGTTTTTATACCAGGAGCCTTTAAATCGGGGTTTTTGAGGCTTTATTTATGAATGTTTTGGCAAGCCTTATTTTAAATTTCTTTTCAATATTTATATTGTAAAAACAAAGTTAACAGAAGGTTTTTATTTATTTAGAAGCCGTAGTTTTTACTATTTTTAATGAGAGGCTTGTCATCGGGGAGTTCCGTATTACCTTCTAGAAACCACTAGATAACACTATACTGAGCAGATAATTGAATGTACGATCAATGTTCAGTCGAGCCGTCACCTGACACACACTTCCAAAAAAAATATTATTTTTGAACTGACTGACTGAGCTAACCGGGCTGGAAAGGCCCATGAGGCGGCACCCAGCCATTCCCCTCCACGAAGTAATGCCTAACGGCGGTCCGTGGAGGATGGAGAACAGGTGTTGGGTGGTGAGGGAGGTGGTTTTAGTGGGTAAAAATCCCACACACGGATAGGTACGGGCCTATCCGCGTCTTTTGAAGATTTCCACCTTCCAACGTAAAAAAAAAAAAAAAAAAAAAAAAAAAAAAAAAAAAAAAAGCACAGGCAACTACTAAAGAAAATAACTTTAAGTAGTTGGTAGTTGGCAGCGCGCAACTACTATTTGTCAACTATCAGTTATGTAGTTGTAGTAACAGAGCTACAACTACAGTTACACTTCAACGAATAATTCACACTCCACGTTTTTGCAAACTTTTAGCTTTTGTTTGTAAAAGGTTGCAAGGATAAAATATGTCGATTCGATGATTCTCAATAAATTATTACTACTAGAAAGGAGGTTACTAGCTAGCAGTTGGAACTACTTTATCTTCCTATATCTCTACTTTCTGCTAAGTCCTTTGTTTTGCCTTTGGTTCGTTCTAGCCAGTTAGTCAAATAACCTATTTGAATTTAAGATATTTTAAAAAAGGGCATCTTAAATAGGATAAATAATTTAATTTTTATGTGCGTAATATTTAAAAAATGAATTCTAATAAAAATAATTAAATTTGTTTATGATATATTTTCTGATTCATATACATTGTTCTGCTGCTTGGAAATATAGATTTAAGATGTTAATTTAACTGGAATGTTAAATGTTAGCTTTTGTTTGTAAAAAGTTGCATGGATAAAATAGGTCGATTCGATGATTCTCAATAAACTATTACTAACTAGGTTTCTTTTTTTTTAAATCTCATGATAATTATCTAAAACCTCTGGACTCTAGAAAGGAGGGTACTAGCTAGCAGTTGGAACTACTTTATCTTCCTATATCTCTACTTTCTGCTAAGTCCTTTGTTTTGCCTTTGGTTCGTTCTAGCCAGTTAGTCAAATAACCTATTTGAATTTAAGATATTTTAAAAAAGGGCATCTTAAATAGGATAAATAGTTTAATTTTTATGTGGGTAATATTTAAAAACATGAATTCTAATAAAAATAATTAAATTTGTTTATGATATATTTTCTGATTCATATACATTGTTCTGCTGCTTGGCAATATAGATTTAAGATGTTAATATTTCTGGAATGTTAAATGTTAGCTTTTGTTTGTAAAAGTTGCATGGATAAAATAGGTCGATTCGATGATTCTCAATAAATTATTACTAACTAGGTTTCTTTTTTTTTTAAATCTCATGATAATTATCTAAAACCTCTGGACTCTATAAAGGAGGGTACTAGCTAGCAGTTGGAACTACTTTATCTTCCTATATCTCTACTTTCTGCTAAACCCTTTGTTTTGCCTTTGGTTCGTTCTAGCCAGTTAGTCAAATAACCTATTTGAATTTAAGATATTTTAAAAAAGGGCATCATAAATAGGATAAATAGTTTAATTTTTATGTGCGTAATATTTAAAAAAATGAATTCTAATAAAAATAATTAAATTTGTTTAAGATATATTTTCTGATTCATATACATTGTTCTGCTTCTTGGCAATATAGATTTAAGATGTTAATATTTCTGGAATGTTAAATGTTAGCTTTTGTTTGTAAAAAGTTGCATGGATAAAATAGGTCGATTCGATGATTCTCAATAAATTATTACTAACTAGGTTTCTTTTTTGTTAAATCTCATGATAATTATCTAAAACCTCTGGACTCTATAAAGGAGGGTACTAGCTAGCAGTTGGAACTACTTTATCTTCCTATATCTCTACTTTCTGCTAAGTCCTTTGTTTTGCCTTTGGTTCGTTCTAGCCAGTTAGTCAAATAACCTATTTGAATTTAAGATATTTTATAAAAGGGCATCTTAAATAGGATAAATAGTTTAATTTGTATGTGGGTACTATTTAAAAAAATGAATTCTAATAAAAATAATTAAATTTGTTTAAGATATATTTTCTGATTCATATACATTGTTCTGCTGCTTGGCAATATAGATTTAAGATGTTAATTAAACTCTCGCAAACGTTTTTATACCAGGAGCCTTTAAATCGGGGTTTTTGAGGCTTTATTTATGAATGTTTTGGCAAGCCTTATTTTAAATTTCTTTTCAATATTTATATTGTAAAAACAAAGTTAACAGAAGGTTTTTATTTATTTAGAAGCCGTAGTTTTTACTATTTTTAATGAGAGGCTTGTCATCGGGGAGTTCCGTATTACCTTCTAGAAACCACTAGATAACACTATACTGAGCAGATAATTGAATGTACGATCAATGTTCAGTCGAGCCGTCACCTGACACACACTTCCAAAAAAAATATTATTTTTGAACTGACTGACTGAGCTAACCGGGCTGGAAAGGCCCATGAGGCGGCACCCAGCCATTCCCCTCCACGAAGTAATGCCTAACGGCGGTCCGTGGAGGATGGAGAACAGGTGTTGGGTGGTGAGGGAGGTGGTTTTAGTGGGTAAAAATCCCACACACGGATAGGTACGGGCCTATCCGCGTCTTTTGAAGATTTCCACCTTCCAACGTAAAAAAAAAAAAAAAAAAAAAAAAAAAAAAAAAGCACAGGCAACTACTAAAGAAAATAACTTTAAGTAGTTGGTAGTTGGCAGCGTGCAACTACTATTTGTCAACTATCAGTTATGTAGTTGTAGTAACAGAGCTACAACTACAGTTACACTTCAACGAATAATTCACACTCCACGTTTTTGCAAACTTTTAGCTTTTGTTTGTAAAAGGTTGCAAGGATAAAATATGTCGATTCGATGATTCTCAATAAATTATTACTACTAAAAAGGAGGTTACTAGCTAGCAGTTGGAACTACTTTATCTTCCTATATCTCTACTTTCTGCTAAGTCCTTTGTTTTGCCTTTGGTTCGTTCTAGCCAGTTAGTCAAATAACCTATTTGAATTTAAGATATTTTAAAAAAGGGCATCATAAATAGGATAAATAGTTTAATTTTTATGTGCGTAATATTTAAAAAAATGAATTCTAATAAAAATAATTAAATTTGTTTAAGATATATTTTCTGATTCATATACATTGTTCTGCTTCTTGGCAATATAGATTTAAGATGTTAATATTTCTGGAATGTTAAATGTTAGCTTTTGTTTGTAAAAAGTTGCATGGATAAAATAGGTCGATTCGATGATTCTCAATAAATTATTACTAACTAGGTTTCTTTTTTGTTAAATCTCATGATAATTATCTAAAACCTCTGGACTCTATAAAGGAGGGTACTAGCTAGCAGTTGGAACTACTTTATCTTCCTATATCTCTACTTTCTGCTAAGTCCTTTGTTTTGCCTTTGGTTCGTTCTAGCCAGTTAGTCAAATAACCTATTTGAATTTAAGATATTTTAAAAAAGGGCATCTTAAATAGGATAAATAGTTTAATTTTTATGTGGGTAATATTTAAAAACATGAATTCTAATAAAAATAATTAAATTTGTTTATGATATATTTTCTGATTCATATACATTGTTCTGCTGCTTAGCAATATAGATTTAAGATGTTAATATTTCTGGAATGTTAAATGTTAGCTTTTGTTTGTAAAAGTTGCATGGATAAAATAGGTCGATTCGATGATTCTCAATAAATTATTACTAACTAGGTTTCTTTTTTTTTTAAATCTCATGATAATTATCTAAAACCTCTGGACTCTATAAAGGAGGGTACTAGCTAGCAGTTTGAACTACTTTATCTTCCTATATCTCTACTTTCTGCTAAGTCCTTTGTTTTGCCTTTGGTTCGTTCTAGCCAGTTAGTCAAATAACCTATTTGAGTTTAAGATATTTTAAAAAAGGGCATCATAAATAGGATAAATAGTTTAATTTTTATGTGCGTAATATTTAAAAAAATGAATTCTAATAAAAATAATTAAATTTGTTTAAGATATATTTTCTGATTCATATACATTGTTCTGCTTCTTGGCAATATAGATTTAAGATGTTAATATTTCTGGAATGTTAAATGTTAGCTTTTGTTTGTAAAAAGTTGCATGGATAAAATAGGTCGATTCGATGATTCTCAATAAATTATTACTAACTAGGTTTCTTTTTTGTTAAATCTCATGATAATTATCTAAAACCTCTGGACTCTATAAAGGAGGGTACTAGCTAGCAGTTGGAACTACTTTATCTTCCTATATCTCTACTTTCTGCTAAGTCCTTTGTTTTGCCTTTGGTTCGTTCTAGCCAGTTAGTCAAATAACCTATTTGAATTTAAGATATTTTAAAAAAGGGCATCTTAAATAGGATAAATAGTTTAATTTTTATGTGGGTAATATTTAAAAACATGAATTCTAATAAAAATAATTAAATTTGTTTATGATATATTTTCTGATTCATATACATTGTTCTGCTGCTTAGCAATATAGATTTAAGATGTTAATATTTCTGGAATGTTAAATGTTAGCTTTTGTTTGTAAAAGTTGCATGGATAAAATAGGTCGATTCGATGATTCTCAATAAATTATTACTAACTAGGTTTCTTTTTTTTTTAAATCTCATGATAATTATCTAAAACCTCTGGACTCTATAAAGGAGGGTACTAGCTAGCAGTTTGAACTACTTTATCTTCCTATATCTCTACTTTCTGCTAAGTCCTTTGTTTTGCCTTTGGTTCGTTCTAGCCAGTTAGTCAAATAACCTATTTGAGTTTAAGATATTTTAAAAAAGGGCATCATAAATAGGATAAATAGTTTAATTTTTATGTGCGTAATATTTAAAAAAATGAATTCTAATAAAAATAATTAAATTTGTTTAAGATATATTTTCTGATTCATATACATTGTTCTGCTTCTTGGCAATATAGATTTAAGATGTTAATATTTCTGGAATGTTAAATGTTAGCTTTTGTTTGCAAAAAGTTGCATGGATAAAATAGGTCGATTCGATGATTCTCAATAAATTATTACTAACTAGGTTTCTTTTTTGTTAAATCTCATGATAATTATCTAAAACCTCTGGACTCTATAAAGGAGGGTACTAGCTAGCAGTTGGAACTACTTTATCTTCCTATATCTCTACTTTCTGCTAAGTCCTTTGTTTTGCCTTTGGTTCGTTCTAGCCAGTTAGTCAAATAACCTATTTGAATTTAAGATATTTTATAAAAGGGCATCTTAAATAGGATAAATAGTTTAATTTGTATGTGGGTACTATTTAAAAAAATGAATTCTAATAAAAATAATTAAATTTGTTTAAGATATATTTTCTGATTCATATACATTGTTCTGCTGCTTGGCAATATAGATTTAAGATGTTAATTAAACTCTCGCAAACGTTTTTATACCAGGAGCCTTTAAATCGGGGTTTTTGAGGCTTTATTTATGAATGTTTTGGCAAGCCTTATTTTAAATTTCTTTTCAATATTTATATTGTAAAAACAAAGTTAACAGAAGGTTTTTATTTATTTAGAAGCCGTAGTTTTTACTATTTTTAATGAGAGGCTTGTCATCGGGGAGTTCCGTATTACCTTCTAGAAACCACTAGATAACACTATACTGAGCAGATAATTGAATGTACGATCAATGTTCAGTCGAGCCGTCACCTGACACACACTTCCAAAAAAAATATTATTTTTGAACTGACTGACTGAGCTAACCGGGCTGGAAAGGCCCATGAGGCGGCACCCAGCCATTCCCCTCCACGAAGTAATGCCTAACGGCGGTCCGTGGAGGATGGAGAACAGGTGTTGGGTGGTGAGGGAGGTGGTTTTAGTGGGTAAAAATCCCACACACGGATAGGTACGGGCCTATCCGCGTCTTTTGAAGATTTCCACCTTCCAACGTAAAAAAAAAAAAAAAAAAAAAAAAAAAAAAAAAAGCACAGGCAACTACTAAAGAAAATAACTTTAAGTAGTTGGTAGTTGGCAGCGCGCAACTACTATTTGTCAACTATCAGTTATGTAGTTGTAGTAACAGAGCTACAACTACAGTTACACTTCAACGAATAATTCACACTCCACGTTTTTGCAAACTTTTAGCTTTTGTTTGTAAAAGGTTGCAAGGATAAAATATGTCGATTCGATGATTCTCAATAAATTATTACTACTAGAAAGGAGGTTACTAGCTAGCAGTTGGAACTACTTTATCTTCCTATATCTCTACTTTCTGCTAAGTCCTTTGTTTTGCCTTTGGTTCGTTCTAGCCAGTTAGTCAAATAACCTATTTGAATTTAAGATATTTTAAAAAAGGGCATCTTAAATAGGATAAATAATTTAATTTTTATGTGCGTAATATTTAAAAAATGAATTCTAATAAAAATAATTAAATTTGTTTATGATATATTTTCTGATTCATATACATTGTTCTGCTGCTTGGAAATATAGATTTAAGATGTTAATTTAACTGGAATGTTAAATGTTAGCTTTTGTTTGTAAAAAGTTGCATGGATAAAATAGGTCGATTCGATGATTCTCAATAAACTATTACTAACTAGGTTTCTTTTTTTTTAAATCTCATGATAATTATCTAAAACCTCTGGACTCTAGAAAGGAGGGTACTAGCTAGCAGTTGGAACTACTTTATCTTCCTATATCTCTACTTTCTGCTAAGTCCTTTGTTTTGCCTTTGGTTCGTTCTAGCCAGTTAGTCAAATAACCTATTTGAATTTAAGATATTTTAAAAAAGGGCATCTTAAATAGGATAAATAGTTTAATTTTTATGTGGGTAATATTTAAAAACATGAATTCTAATAAAAATAATTAAATTTGTTTATGATATATTTTCTGATTCATATACATTGTTCTGCTGCTTGGCAATATAGATTTAAGATGTTAATATTTCTGGAATGTTAAATGTTAGCTTTTGTTTGTAAAAGTTGCATGGATAAAATAGGTCGATTCGATGATTCTCAATAAATTATTACTAACTAGGTTTCTTTTTTTTTTAAATCTCATGATAATTATCTAAAACCTCTGGACTCTATAAAGGAGGGTACTAGCTAGCAGTTGGAACTACTTTATCTTCCTATATCTCTACTTTCTGCTAAGTCCTTTGTTTTGCCTTTGGTTCGTTCTAGCCAGTTAGTCAAATAACCTATTTGAATTTAAGATATTTTAAAAAAGGGCATCATAAATAGGATAAATAGTTTAATTTTAAAAAAATGAATTCTAATAAAAATAATTAAATTTGTTTAAGATATATTTTCTGATTCATATACATTGTTCTGCTGCTTGGCAATATAGATTTAAGATGTTAATTAAACTCTCGCAAACGTTTTTATACCAGGAGCCTTTAAATCGGGGTTTTTGAGGCTTTATTTATGAATGTTTTGGCAAGCCTTATTTTAAATTTCTTTTCAATATTTATATTGTAAAAACAAAGTTAACAGAAGGTTTTTATTTATTTAGAAGCCGTAGTTTTTACTATTTTTAATGAGAGGCTTGTCATCGGGGAGTTCCGTATTACCTTCTAGAAACCACTAGATAACACTATACTGAGCAGATAATTGAATGAACGATCAATGTTCAGTCGAGCCGTCACCTGACACACACTTCCAAAAAAAATATTATTTTTGAACTGACTGACTGAGCTAACCGGGCTGGAAAGGCCCATGAGGCGGCACCCAGCCATTCCCCTCCACGAAGTAATGCCTAACGGCGGTCCGTGGAGGATGGAGAACAGGTGTTGGGTGGTGAGGGAGGTGGTTTTAGTGGGTAAAAATCCCACACACGGATAGGTACGGGCCTATCCGCGTCTTTTGAAGATTTCCACCTTCCAACGTAAAAAAAAAAAAAAAGCACAGGCAACTACTAAAGAAAATAACTTTAAGTAGTTGGTAGTTGGCAGCGCGCAACTACTATTTGTCAACTATCAGTTATGTAGTTGTAGTAACAGAGCTACAACTACAGTTACACTTCAACGAATAATTCACACTCCACGTTTTTGCAAACTTTTAGCTTTTGTTTGTAAAAGGTTGCAAGGATAAAATATGTCGATTCGATGATTCTCAATAAATTATTACTACTAGAAAGGAGGTTACTAGCTAGCAGTTGGAACTACTTTATCTTCCTATATCTCTACTTTCTGCTATGTCCTTTGTTTTGCCTTTGGTTCGTTCTAGCCAGTTAGTCAAATAACCTATTTGAATTTAAGATATTTAAAAAAAGGGCATCTTAAATAGGATAAATAATTTAATTTTTATGTGCGTAATATTTAAAAAATGAATTCTAATAAAAATAATTAAATTTGTTTAAGATTTCTGATTCATATACATTGTTCTGCTGCTTGGAAATATAGATTTAAGATGTTAATTTAACTGGAATGTTAAATGTTAGCTTTTGTTTGTAAAAAGTTGCATGGATAAAATAGGTCGATTCGATGATTCTCAATAAACTATTACTAACTAGGTTTCTTTTTTTTTAAATCTCATGATAATTATCTAAAACCTCTGGACTCTAGAAAGGAGGGTACTAGCTAGCAGTTGGAACTACTTTATCTTCCTATATCTCTACTTTCTGCTAAGTCCTTTGTTTTGCCTTTGGTTCGTTCTAGCCAGTTAGTCAAATAACCTATTTGAATTTAAGATATTTTAAAAAAGGGCATCTTAAATAGGATAAATAGTTTAATTTTTATGTGGGTAATATTTAAAAACATGAATTCTAATAAAAATAATTAAATTTGTTTATGATATATTTTCTGATTCATATACATTGTTCTGCTGCTTGGCAATATAGATTTAAGATGTTAATATTTCTGGAATGTTAAATGTTAGCTTTTGTCTGTAAAAGTTGCATGGATAAAATAGGTCGATTCGATGATTCTCAATAAATTATTACTAACTAGGTTTCTTTTTTTTTTAAATCTCATGATAATTATCTAAAACCTCTGGACTCTATAAAGGAGGGTACTAGCTAGCAGTTGGAACTACTTTATCTTCCTATATCTCTACTTTCTGCTAAGTCCTTTGTTTTGCCTTTGGTTCGTTCTAGCCAGTTAGTCAAATAACCTATTTGAATTTAAGATATTTTAAAAAAGGGCATCATAAATAGGATAAATAGTTTAATTTTTATGTGCGTAATATTTAAAAAAATGAATTCTAATAAAAATAATTAAAATTGTTTAAGATATATTTTCTGATTCATATACATTGTTCTGCTTCTTGGCAATATAGATTTAAGATTTTAATATTTCTGGAATGTTAAATGTTAGCTTTTGTTTGTAAAAAGTTGCATGGATAAAATAGGTCGATTCGATGATTCTCAATAAATTATTACTAACTAGGTTTCTTTTTTGTTAAATCTCATGATAATTATCTAAAACCTCTGGACTCTATAAAGGAGGGTACTAGCTAGCAGTTGGAACTACTTTATCTTCCTATATCTATACTTTCTGCTAAGTCCTTTGTTTTGCCTTTGGTTCGTTCTAGCCAGTTAGTCAAATAACCTATTTGAATTTAAGATATTTTAAAAAAGGGCATCTTAAATAGGATAAATAGTTTAATTTGTATGTGGGTACTATTTAAAAAAATGAATTCTAATAAAAATAATTAAATTTGTTTAAGATATATTTTCTGATTCATATACATTGTTCTGCTGCTTGGCAATATAGATTTAAGATGTTAATTAAACTCTCGCAAACGTTTTTATACCAGGAGCCTTTAAATCGGGGTTTTTGAGGCTTTATTTATGAATGTTTTGGCAAGCCTTATTTTAAATTTCTTTTCAATATTTAAATTGTAAAAACAAAGTTAACAGAAGGTTTTTATTTATTTAGAAGCCGTAGTTTTTACTATTTTTAATGAGAGGCTTGTCATCGGGGAGTTCCGTATTACCTTCTAGAAACCACTAGATAACACTATACTGAGCAGATAATTGAATGTACGATCAATGTTCAGTCGAGCCGTCACCTGACACACACTTCCAAAAAAAATATTATTTTTGAACTGACTGACTGAGCTAACCGGGCTGGAAAGGCCCATGAGGCGGCACCCAGCCATTCCCCTCCACGAAGTAATGCCTAACGGCGGTCCGTGGAGGATGGAGAACAGGTGTTGGGTGGTGAGGGAGGTGGTTTTAGTGGGTAAAAATCCCACACACGGATAGGTACGGGCCTATCCGCGTCTTTTGAAGATTTCCACCTTCCAACGTAAAAAAAAAAAAAAAAAAAAAAAGCACAGGCAACTACTAAAGAAAATAACTTTAAGTAGTTGGTAGTTGGCAGCGCGCAACTACTATTTGTCAACTATCAGTTATGTAGTTGTAGTAACAGAGCTACAACTACAGTTACACTTCAACGAATAATTCACACTCCACGTTTTTGCAAACTTTTAGCTTTTGTTTGTAAAAGGTTGCAAGGATAAAATATGTCGATTCGATGATTCTCAATAAATTATTACTACTAGAAAGGAGGTTACTAGCTAGCAGTTGGAACTACTTTATCTTCCTATATCTCTACTTTCTGCTAAGTCCTTTGTTTTGCCTTTGGTTCGTTCTAGCCAGTTAGTCAAATAACCTATTTGAATTTAAGATATTTTAAAAAAGGGCATCATAAATAGGATAAATAGTTTAATTTTTATGTGCGTAATATTTAAAAAAATGAATTCTAATAAAAATAATTAAATTTGTTTAAGATATATTTTCTGATTAGGTCGATTCGATGATTCTCAATAAATTATTACTAACTAGGTTTCTTTTTTGTTAAATCTCATGATAATTATCTAAAACCTCTGGACTCTATAAAGGAGGGTACTAGCTAGCAGTTGGAACTACTTTATCTTCCTATATCTCTACTTTCTGCTAAGTCCTTTGTTTTGCCTTTGGTTCGTTCTAGCCAGTTAGTCAAATAACCTATTTGAATTTAAGATATTTTAAAAAAGGGCATCTTAAATAGGATAAATAGTTTAATTTGTATGTGGGTACTATTTAAAAAAATGAATTCTAATAAAAATAATTAAATTTGTTTAAGATATATTTTCTGATTCATATACATTGTTCTGCTGCTTGGCAATATAGATTTAAGATGTTAATTAAACTCTCGCAAACGTTTTTATACCAGGAGCCTTTAAATCGGGGTTTTTGAGGCTTTATTTATGAATGTTTTGGCAAGCCTTATTTTAAATTTCTTTTCAATATTTAAATTGTAAAAACAAAGTTAACAGAAGGTTTTTATTTATTTAGAAGCCGTAGTTTTTACTATTTTTAATGAGAGGCTTGTCATCGGGGAGTTCCGTATTACCTTCTAGAAACCACTAGATAACACTATACTGAGCAGATAATTGAATGTACGATCAATGTTCAGTCGAGCCGTCACCTGACACACACTTCCAAAAAAAATATTATTTTTGAACTGACTGACTGAGCTAACCGGGCTGGAAAGGCCCATGAGGCGGCACCCAGCCATTCCCCTCCACGAAGTAATGCCTAACGGCGGTCCGTGGAGGATGGAGAACAGGTGTTGGGTGGTGAGGGAGGTGGTTTTAGTGGGTAAAAATCCCACACACGGATAGGTACGGGCCTATCCGCGTCTTTTGAAGATTTCCACCTTCCAACGTAAAAAAAAAAAAAAAAAAAAAAAGCACAGGCAACTACTAAAGAAAATAACTTTAAGTAGTTGGTAGTTGGCAGCGCGCAACTACTATTTGTCAACTATCAGTTATGTAGTTGTAGTAACAGAGCTACAACTACAGTTACACTTCAACGAATAATTCACACTCCACGTTTTTGCAAACTTTTAGCTTTTGTTTGTAAAAGGTTGCAAGGATAAAATATGTCGATTCGATGATTCTCAATAAATTATTACTACTAGAAAGGAGGTTACTAGCTAGCAGTTGGAACTACTTTATCTTCCTATATCTCTACTTTCTGCTAAGTCCTTTGTTTTGCCTTTGGTTCGTTCTGGCCAGTTAGTCAAATAACCTATTTGAATTTAAGATATTTTAAAAAAGGGCATCTTAAATAGGATAAATAATTTAATTTTTATGTGCGTAATATTTAAAAAATGAATTCTAATAAAAATAATTAAATTTGTTTAAAAAAATGAATTCTAATAAAAATAATTAAATTTGTTTAAGATATATTTTCTGATTCATATACATTGTTCTGCTGCTTGGCAATATAGATTTAAGATGTTAATTAAACTCTCGCAAACGTTTTTATACCAGGAGCCTTTAAATCGGGGTTTTTGAGGCTTTATTTATGAATGTTTTGGCAAGCCTTATTTTAAATTTCTTTTCAATATTTATATTGTAAAAACAAAGTTAACAGAAGGTTTTTATTTATTTAGAAGCCGTAGTTTTTACTATTTTTAATGAGAGGCTTGTCATCGGGGAGTTCCGTATTACCTTCTAGAAACCACTAGATAACACTATACTGAGCAGATAATTGAATGTACGATCAATGTTCAGTCGAGCCGTCACCTGACACACACTTCCAAAAAAAATATTATTTTTGAACTGACTGACTGAGCTAACCGGGCTGGAAAGGCCCATGAGGCGGCACCCAGCCATTCCCCTCCACGAAGTAATGCCTAACGGCGGTCCGTGGAGGATGGAGAACAGGTGTTGGGTGGTGAGGGAGGTGGTTTTAGTGGGTAAAAATCCCACACACGGATAGGTACGGGCCTATCCGCGTCTTTTGAAGATTTCCACCTTCCAACGTAAAAAAAAAAAAAAAAAAAAAAAGCACAGGCAACTACTAAAGAAAATAACTTTAAGTAGTTGGTAGTTGGCAGCGCGCAACTACTATTTGTCAACTATCAGTTATGTAGTTGTAGTAACAGAGCTACAACTACAGTTACACTTCAACGAATAATTCACACTCCACGTTTTTGCAAACTTTTAGCTTTTGTTTGTAAAAGGTTGCAAGGATAAAATATGTCGATTCGATGATTCTCAATAAATTATTACTACTAGAAAGGAGGTTACTAGCTAGCAGTTGGAACTACTTTATCTTCCTATATCTCTACTTTCTGCTAAGTCCTTTGTTTTGCCTTTGGTTCGTTCTAGCCAGTTAGTCAAATAACCTATTTGAATTTAAGATATTTTAAAAAAGGGCATCTTAAATAGGATAAATAATTTAATTTTTATGTGCGTAATATTTAAAAAATGAATTCTAATAAAAATAATTAAATTTGTTTAAGATTTCTGATTCATATACATTGTTCTGCTGCTTGGAAATATAGATTTAAGATGTTAATTTAACTGGAATGTTAAATGTTAGCTTTTGTTTGTAAAAAGTTGCATGGATAAAATAGGTCGATTCGATGATTCTCAATAAACTATTACTAACTAGGTTTCTTTTTTTTTAAATCTCATGATAATTATCTAAAACCTCTGGACTCTAGAAAGGAGGGTACTAGCTAGCAGTTGGAACTACTTTATCTTCCTATATCTCTACTTTCTGCTAAGTCCTTTGTTTTGCCTTTGGTTCGTTCTAGCCAGTTAGTCAAATAACCTATTTGAATTTAAGATATTTTAAAAAAGGGCATCTTAAATAGGATAAATAGTTTAATTTTTATGTGGGTAATATTTAAAAACATGAATTCTAATAAAAATAATTAAATTTGTTTATGATATATTTTCTGATTCATATACATTGTTCTGCTGCTTGGCAATATAGATTTAAGATGTTAATATTTCTGGAATGTTAAATGTTAGCTTTTGTTTGTAAAAGTTGCATGGATAAAATAGGTCGATTCGATGATTCTCAATAAATTATTACTAACTAGGTTTCTTTTTTTTTTAAATCTCATGATAATTATCTAAAACCTCTGGACTCAATAAAGGAGGGTACTAGCTAGCAGTTGGAACTACTTTATCTTCCTATATCTCTACTTTCTGCTAAGTCCTTTGTTTTGCCTTTGGTTCGTTCTAGCCAGTTAGTCAAATAACCTATTTGAATTTAAGATATTTTAAAAAAGGGCATCTTAAATAGGATAAATAGTTTAATTTGTATGTGGGTAATATTTAAAAAAATGAATTCTAATAAAAATAATTAAATTTGTTTAAGATATATTTTCTGATTCATATACATTGTTCTGCTGCTTGGCAATATAGATTTAAGATGTTAATATTTCTGGAATGTTAAATGTTAGCTTTTGTTTGTAAAAGTTGCATGGATAAAATAGGTCGATTCGATGATTCTCAATAAATTATTACTAACTAGGTTTCTTTTTTTTTTAAATCTCATGATAATTATCTAAAACCTCTGGACTCTATAAAGGAGGGTACTAGCTAGCAGTTGGAACTACTTTATCTTCCTATATCTCTACTTTCTGCTAAGTCCTTTGTTTTGCCTTTGGTTCGTTCTAGCCAGTTAGTCAAATAACCTATTTGAATTTAAGATATTTTAAAAAAGGGCATCATAAATAGGATAAATAGTTTAATTTTTATGTGCGTAATATTTAAAAAAATGAATTCTAATAAAAATAATTAAATTTGTTTAAGATATATTTTCTGATTCATATACATTGTTCTGCTTCTTGGCAATATAGATTTAAGATGTTAATATTTCTGGAATGTTAAATGTTAGCTTTTGTTTGCAAAAAGTTGCATGGATAAAATAGGTCGATTCGATGATTCTCAATAAATTATTACTAACTAGGTTTCTTTTTTGTTAAATCTCATGATAATTATCTAAAACCTCTGGACTCTATAAAGGAGGGTACTAGCTAGCAGTTGGAACTACTTTATCTTCCTATATCTCTACTTTCTGCTAAGTCCTTTGTTTTGCCTTTGGTTCGTTCTAGCCAGTTAGTCAAATAACCTATTTGAATTTAAGATATTTTATAAAAGGGCATCTTAAATAGGATAAATAGTTTAATTTGTATGTGGGTACTATTTAAAAAAATGAATTCTAATAAAAATAATTAAATTTGTTTAAGATATATTTTCTGATTCATATACATTGTTCTGCTGCTTGGCAATATAGATTTAAGATGTTAATTAAACTCTCGCAAACGTTTTTATACCAGGAGCCTTTAAATCGGGGTTTTTGAGGCTTTATTTATGAATGTTTTGGCAAGCCTTATTTTAAATTTCTTTTCAATATTTATATTGTAAAAACAAAGTTAACAGAAGGTTTTTATTTATTTAGAAGCCGTAGTTTTTACTATTTTTAATGAGAGGCTTGTCATCGGGGAGTTCCGTATTACCTTCTAGAAACCACTAGATAACACTATACTGAGCAGATAATTGAATGTACGATCAATGTTCAGTCGAGCCGTCACCTGACACACACTTCCAAAAAAAATATTATTTTTGAACTGACTGACTGAGCTAACCGGGCTGGAAAGGCCCATGAGGCGGTACCCAGCCATTCCCCTCCACGAAGTAATGCCTAACGGCGGTCCGTGGAGGATGGAGAACAGGTGTTGGGTGGTGAGGGAGGTGGTTTTAGTGGGTAAAAATCCCACACACGGATAGGTACGGGCCTATCCGCGTCTTTTGAAGATTTCCACCTTCCAACGTAAAAAAAAAAAAAAAAAAAAAAAAAAAAAAAGCACAGGCAACTACTAAAGAAAATAACTTTAAGTAGTTGGTAGTTGGCAGCGCGCAACTACTATTTGTCAACTATCAGTTATGTAGTTGTAGTAACAGAGCTACAACTACAGTTACACTTCAACGAATAATTCACACTCCACGTTTTTGCAAACTTTTAGCTTTTGTTTGTAAAAGGTTGCAAGGATAAAATATGTCGATTCGATGATTCTCAATAAATTATTACTACTAAAAAGGAGGTTACTAGCTAGCAGTTGGAACTACTTTATCTTCCTATATCTCTACTTTCTGCTAAGTCCTTTGTTTTGCCTTTGGTTCGTTCTAGCCAGTTAGTCAAATAACCTATTTGAATTTAAGATATTTTAAAAAAGGGCATCATAAATAGGATAAATAGTTTAATTTTTATGTGCGTAATATTTAAAAAAATGAATTCTAATAAAAATAATTAAATTTGTTTAAGATATATTTTCTGATTCATATACATTGTTCTGCTTCTTGGCAATATAGATTTAAGATGTTAATATTTCTGGAATGTTAAATGTTAGCTTTTGTTTGTAAAAAGTTGCATGGATAAAATAGGTCGATTCGATGATTCTCAATAAATTATTACTAACTAGGTTTCTTTTTTGTTAAATCTCATGATAATTATCTAAAACCTCTGGACTCTATAAAGGAGGGTACTAGCTAGCAGTTGGAACTACTTTATCTTCCTATATCTCTACTTTCTGCTAAGTCCTTTGTTTTGCCTTTGGTTCGTTCTAGCCAGTTAGTCAAATAACCTATTTGAATTTAAGATATTTTAAAAAAGGGCATCTTAAATAGGATAAATAGTTTAATTTTTATGTGGGTAATATTTAAAAACATGAATTCTAATAAAAATAATTAAATTTGTTTATGATATATTTTCTGATTCATATACATCGTTCTGCTGCTTGGAAATATAGATTTAAGATGTTAATTTAACTGGAATGTTAAATGTTAGCTTTTGTTTGTAAAAAGTTGCATGGATAAAATAGGTCGATTCGATGATTCTCAATAAACTATTACTAACTAGGTTTCTTTTTTTTTAAATCTCATGATAATTATCTAAAACCTCTGGACTCTAGAAAGGAGGGTACTAGCTAGCAGTTGGAACTACTTTATCTTCCTATATCTCTACTTTCTGCTAAGTCCTTTGTTTTGCCTTTGGTTCGTTCTAGCCAGTTAGTCAAATAACCTATTTGAATTTAAGATATTTTAAAAAAGGGCATCTTAAATAGGATAAATAGTTTAATTTTTATGTGCGTAATATTTAAAAACATGAATTCTAATAAAAATAATTAAATTTGTTTATGATATATTTTCTGATTCATATACATTGTTCTGCTGCTTGGCAATATAGATTTAAGATGTTAATATTTCTGGAATATTAAATGTTAGCTTTTGTTTGTAAAAGTTGCATGGATAAAATAGGTCGATTCGATGATTCTCAATAAATTATTACTAACTAGGTTTCTTTTTTTTTTAAATCTCATGATAATTATCTAAAACCTCTGGACTCTATAAAGGAGGGTACTAGCTAGCAGTTGGAACTACTTTATCTTCCTATATCTCTACTTTCTGCTAAGTCCTTTGTTTTGCCTTTGGTTCGTTCTAGCCAGTTAGTCAAATAACCTATTTGAATTTAAGATATTTTAAAAAAGGGCATCATAAATAGGATAAATAGTTTAATTTTTATGTGCGTAATATTTAAAAAAATGAATTCTAATAAAAATAATTAAATTTGTTTAAGATATATTTTCTGATTCATATACATTGTTCTGCTTCTTGGCAATATAGATTTAAGATGTTAATATTTCTGGAATGTTAAATGTTAGCTTTTGTTTGTAAAAAGTTGCATGGATAAAATAGGTCGATTCGATGATTCTCAATAAATTATTACTAACTAGGTTTCTTTTTTGTTAAATCTCATGATAATTATCTAAAACCTCTGGACTCTATAAAGGAGGGTACTAGCTAGCAGTTGGAACTACTTTATCTTCCTATATCTCTACTTTCTGCTAAGTCCTTTGTTTTGCCTTTGGTTCGTTCTAGCCAGTTAGTCAAATAACCTATTTGAATTTAAGATATTTTATAAAAGGGCATCTTAAATAGGATAAATAGTTTAATTTGTATGTGGGTACTATTTAAAAAAATGAATTCTAATAAAAATAATTAAATTTGTTTAAGATATATTTTCTGATTCATATACATTGTTCTGCTGCTTGGCAATATAGATTTAAGATGTTAATTAAACTCTCGCAAACGTTTTTATACCAGGAGCCTTTAAATCGGGGTTTTTGAGGCTTTATTTATGAATGTTTTGGCAAGCCTTATTTTAAATTTCTTTTCAATATTTATATTGTAAAAACAAAGTTAACAGAAGGTTTTTATTTATTTAGAAGCCGTAGTTTTTACTATTTTTAATGAGAGGCTTGTCATCGGGGAGTTCCGTATTACCTTCTAGAAACCACTAGATAACACTATACTGAGCAGATAATTGAATGTACGATCAATGTTCAGTCGAGCCGTCACCTGACACACACTTCCAAAAAAAATATTATTTTTGAACTGACTAACTGAGCTAACCGGGCTGGAAAGGCCCATGAGGCGGCACCCAGCCATTCCCCTCCACGAAGTAATGCCTAACGGCGGTCCGTGGAGGATGGAGAACAGGTGTTGGGTGGTGAGGGAGGTGGTTTTAGTGGGTAAAAATCCCACACACGGATAGGTACGGGCCTATCCGCGTCTTTTGAAGATTTCCACCTTCCAACGTAAAAAAAAAAAAAAAGCACAGGCAACTACTAAAGAAAATAACTTTAAGTAGTTGGTAGTTGGCAGCGCGCAACTACTATTTGTCAACTATCAGTTATGTAGTTGTAGTAACAGAGCTACAACTACAGTTACACTTCAACGAATAATTCACACTCCACGTTTTTGCAAACTTTTAGCTTTTGTTTGTAAAAGGTTGCAAGGATAAAATATGTCGATTCGATGATTCTCAATAAATTATTACTACTAGAAAGGAGGTTACTAGCTAGCAGTTGGAACTACTTTATCTTCCTATATCTCTACTTTCTGCTATGTCCTTTGTTTTGCCTTTGGTTCGTTCTAGCCAGTTAGTCAAATAACCTATTTGAATTTAAGATATTTAAAAAAAGGGCATCTTAAATAGGATAAATAATTTAATTTTTATGTGCGTAATATTTAAAAAATGAATTCTAATAAAAATAATTTAATTTGTTTAAGATTTCTGATTTATATACATTGTTCTGCTGCTTGGAAATATAGATTTAAGATGTTAATTTAACTGGAATGTTAAATGTTAGCTTTTGTTTGTAAAAAGTTGCATGGATAAAATAGGTCGATTCGATGATTCTCAATAAACTATTACTAACTAGGTTTCTTTTTTTTTAAATCTCATGATAATTATCTAAAACCTCTGGACTCTAGAAAGGAGGGTACTAGCTAGCAGTTGGAACTACTTTATCTTCCTATATCTCTACTTTCTGCTAAGTCCTTTGTTTTGCCTTTGGTTCGTTCTAGCCAGTTAGTCAAATAACCTATTTGAATTTAAGATATTTTAAAAAAGGGCATCTTAAATAGGATAAATAATTTAATTTTTATGTGCGTAATATTTAAAAAATGAATTCTAATAAAAATAATTAAATTTGTTTAAGATATATTTTCTGATTCATATACATTGTTCTGCTGCTTGGCAATATAGATTTAAGATGTTAATATTTCTGGAATGTTAAATGTTAGCTTTTGTTTGTAAAAGTTGCATGGATAAAATAGGTCGATTCGATGATTCTCAATAAATTATTACTAACTAGGTTTCTTTTTTTTTTAAATCTCATGATAATTATCTAAAACCTCTGGACTCTATAAAGGAGGGTACTAGCTAGCAGTTGGAACTACTTTATCTTCCTATATCTCTACTTTCTGCTAAGTCCTTTGTTTTGCCTTTGGTTCGTTCTAGCCAGTTAGTCAAATAACCTATTTGAATTTAAGATATTTTAAAAAAGGGCATCATAAATAGGATAAATAGTTTAATTTTTATGTGCGTAATATTTAAAAAAATGAATTCTAATAAAAATAATTAAATTTGTTTAAGATATATTTTCTGATTCATATACATTGTTCTGCTTCTTGGCAATATAGATTTAAGATTTTAATATTTCTGGAATGTTAAATGTTAGCTTTTGTTTGTAAAAAGTTGCATGGATAAAATAGGTCGATTCGATGATTCTCAATAAATTATTACTAACTAGGTTTCTTTTTTGTTAAATCTCATGATAATTATCTAAAACCTCTGGACTCTATAAAGGAGGGTACTAGCTAGCAGTTGGAACTACTTTATCTTCCTATATCTCTACTTTCTGCTATGTCCTTTGTTTTGCCTTTGGTTCGTTCTAGCCAGTTAGTCAAATAACCTATTTGAATTTAAGATATTTAAAAAAAGGGCATCTTAAATAGGATAAATAATTTAATTTTTATGTGCGTAATATTTAAAAAATGAATTCTAATAAAAATAATTTAATTTGTTTAAGATTTCTGATTCATATACATTGTTCTGCTGCTTGGAAATATAGATTTAAGATGTTAATTTAACTGGAATGTTAAATGTTAGCTTTTGTTTGTAAAAAGTTGCATGGATAAAATAGGTCGATTCGATGATTCTCAATAAACTATTACTAACTAGGTTTCTTTTTTTTTAAATCTCATGATAATTATCTAAAACCTCTGGACTCTAGAAAGGAGGGTACTAGCTAGCAGTTGGAACTACTTTATCTTCCTATATCTCTACTTTCTGCTAAGTCCTTTGTTTTGCCTTTGGTTCGTTCTAGCCAGTTAGTCAAATAACCTATTTGAATTTAAGATATTTTAAAAAAGGGCATCTTAAATAGGATAAATAATTTAATTTTTATGTGCGTAATATTTAAAAAATGAATTCTAATAAAAATAATTAAATTTGTTTAAGATATATTTTCTGATTCATATACATTGTTCTGCTGCTTGGCAATATAGATTTAAGATGTTAATATTTCTGGAATGTTAAATGTTAGCTTTTGTTTGTAAAAGTTGCATGGATAAAATAGGTCGATTCGATGATTCTCAATAAATTATTACTAACTAGGTTTCTTTTTTTTTTAAATCTCATGATAATTATCTAAAACCTCTGGACTCTATAAAGGAGGGTACTAGCTAGCAGTTGGAACTACTTTATCTTCCTATATCTCTACTTTCTGCTAAGTCCTTTGTTTTGCCTTTGGTTCGTTCTAGCCAGTTAGTCAAATAACCTATTTGAATTTAAGATATTTTAAAAAAGGGCATCATAAATAGGATAAATAGTTTAATTTTTATGTGCGTAATATTTAAAAAAATGAATTCTAATAAAAATAATTAAATTTGTTTAAGATATATTTTCTGATTCATATACATTGTTCTGCTTCTTGGCAATATAGATTTAAGATTTTAATATTTCTGGAATGTTAAATGTTAGCTTTTGTTTGTAAAAAGTTGCATGGATAAAATAGGTCGATTCGATGATTCTCAATAAATTATTACTAACTAGGTTTCTTTTTTGTTAAATCTCATGATAATTATCTAAAACCTCTGGACTCTATAAAGGAGGGTACTAGCTAGCAGTTGGAACTACTTTATCTTCCTATATCTCTACTTTCTGCTAAGTCCTTTGTTTTGCCTTTGGTTCGTTCTAGCCAGTTAGTCAAATAACCTATTTGAATTTAAGATATTTTAAAAAAGGGCATCTTAAATAGGATAAATAGTTTAATTTGTATGTGGGTACTATTTAAAAAAATGAATTCTAATAAAAATAATTAAATTTGTTTAAGATATATTTTCTGATTCATATACATTGTTCTGCTGCTTGGCAATATAGATTTAAGATGTTAATTAAACTCTCGCAAACGTTTTTATACCAGGAGCCTTTAAATCGGGGTTTTTGAGGCTTTATTTATGAATGTTTTGGCAAGCCTTATTTTAAATTTCTTTTCAATATTTATATTGTAAAAACAAAGTTAACAGAAGGTTTTTATTTAATTAGAAGCCGTAGTTTTTACTATTTTTAATGAGAGGCTTGTCATCGGGGAGTTCCGTATTACCTTCTAGAAACCACTAGATAACACTATACTGAGCAGATAATTGAATGTACGATCAATGTTCAGTCGAGCCGTCACCTGACACACACTTCCAAAAAAAATATTATTTTTGAACTGACTGACTGAGCTAACCGGGCTGGAAAGGCCCATGAGGCGGCACCCAGCCATTCCCCTCCACGAAGTAATGCCTAACGGCGGTCCGTGGAGGATGGAGAACAGGTGTTGGGTGGTGAGGGAGGTGGTTTTAGTGGGTAAAAATCCCACACACGGATAGGTACGGGCCTATCCGCGTCTTTTGAAGATTTCCACCTTCCAACGTAAAAAAAAAAAAAGAAAAAAAAAGCACAGGCAACTACTAAAGAAAATAACTTTATGTAGTTGGTAGTTGGCAGCGCGCAACTACTATTTGTCAACTATCAGTTATGTAGTTGTAGTAACAGAGCTACAACTACAGTTACACTTCAACGAATAATTCACACTCCACGTTTTTGCAAACTTTTAGCTTTTGTTTGTAAAAGGTTGCAAGGATAAAATATGTCGATTCGATGATTCTCAATAAATTATTACTACTAGAAAGGAGGTTACTAGCTAGCAGTTGGAACTACTTTATCTTCCTATATCTCTACTTTCTGCTAAGTCCTTTGTTTTGCCTTTGGTTCGTTCTAGCCAGTTAGTCAAATAACCTATTTGAATTTAAGATATTTTAAAAAAGGGCATCTTAAATAGGATAAATAATTTAATTTTTATGTGCGTAATATTTAAAAAATGAATTCTAATAAAAATAATTAAATTTGTTTAAGATTTCTGATTCATATACATTGTTCTGCTGCTTGGAAATATAGATTTAAGATGTTAATTTAACTGGAATGTTAAATGTTAGCTTTTGTTTGTAAAAAGTTGCATGGATAAAATAGGTCGATTCGATGATTCTCAATAAACTATTACTAACTAGGTTTCTTTTTTTTTAAATCTCATGATAATTATCTAAAACCTCTGGACTCTAGAAAGGAGGGTACTAGCTAGCAGTTGGAACTACTTTATCTTCCTATATCTCTACTTTCTGCTAAGTCCTTTGTTTTGCCTTTGGTTCGTTCTAGCCAGTTAGTCAAATAACCTATTTGAATTTAAGATATTTTAAAAAAGGGCATCTTAAATAGGATAAATAGTTTAATTTTTATGTGGGTAATATTTAAAAACATGAATTCTAATAAAAATAATTAAATTTGTTTATGATATATTTTCTGATTCATATACATTGTTCTGCTGCTTGGCAATATAGATTTAAGATGTTAATATTTCTGGAATGTTAAATGCATTGTTCTGCTGCTTGGCAATATAGATTTAAGATGTTAATTAAACTCTCGCAAACGTTTTTATACCAGGAGCCTTTAAATCGGGGTTTTTGAGGCTTTATTTATGAATGTTTTGGCAAGCCTTATTTTAAATTTCTTTTCAATATTTATATTGTAAAAACAAAGTTAACAGAAGGTTTTTATTTAATTAGAAGCCGTAGTTTTTACTATTTTTAATGAGAGGCTTGTCATCGGGGAGTTCCGTATTACCTTCTAGAAACCACTAGATAACACTATACTGAGCAGATAATTGAATGTACGATCAATGTTCAGTCGAGCCGTCACCTGACACACACTTCCAAAAAAAATATTATCTTTAAGTAGTTGGTAGTTGGCAGCGCGCAACTACTATTTGTCAACTATCAGTTATGTAGTTGTAGTAACAGAGCTACAACTACAGTTACACTTCAACGAATAATTCACACTCCACGTTTTTGCAAACTTTTAGCTTTTGTTTGTAAAAGGTTGCAAGGATAAAATATGTCGATTCGATGATTCTCAATAAATTATTACTACTACTAGAAAGGAGGTTACTAGCTAGCAGTTGGAACTACTTTATCTTCCTATATCTCTACTTTCTGCTAAGTCCTTTGTTTTGCCTTTGGTTCGTTCTAGCCAGTTAGTCAAATAACCTATTTGAATTTAAGATATTTTAAAAAAGGGCATCTTAAATAGGATAAATAATTTAATTTTTATGTGCGTAATATTTAAAAAATGAATTCTAATAAAAATAATTAAATTTGTTTAAGATTTCTGATTCATATACATTGTTCTGCTGCTTGGAAATATAGATTTAAGATGTTAATTTAACTGGAATGTTAAATGTTAGCTTTTGTTTGTAAAAAGTTGCATGGATAAAATAGGTCGATTCGATGATTCTCAATAAACTATTACTAACTAGGTTTCTTTTTTTTTAAATCTCATGATAATTATCTAAAACCTCTGGACTCTAGAAAGGAGGGTACTAGCTAGCAGTTGGAACTACTTTATCTTCCTATATCTCTACTTTCTGCTAAGTCCTTTGTTTTGCCTTTGGTTCGTTCTAGCCAGTTAGTCAAATAACCTATTTGAATTTAAGATATTTTAAAAAAGGGCATCTTAAATAGGATAAATAGTTTAATTTTTATGTGGGTAATATTTAAAAACATGAATTCTAATAAAAATAATTAAATTTGTTTATGATATATTTTCTGATTCATATACATTGTTCTGCTGCTTGGCAATATAGATTTAAGATGTTAATATTTCTGGAATGTTAAATGTTAGCTTTTGTTTGTAAAAGTTGCATGGATAAAATAGGTCGATTCGATGATTCTCAATAAATTATTACTAACTAGGTTTCTTTTTTTTTTAAATCTCATGATAATTATCTAAAACCTCTGGACTCTATAAAGGAGGGTACTAGCTAGCAGTTGGAACTACTTTATCTTCCTATATCTCTACTTTCTGCTAAGTCCTTTGTTTTGCCTTTGGTTCGTTCTAGCCAGTTAGTCAAATAACCTATTTGAATTTAAGATATTTTAAAAAAGGGCATCATAAATAGGATAAATAGTTTAATTTTTATGAGCGTAATATTTAAAAAAATGAATTCTAATAAAAATAATTAAATTTGTTTAAGATATATTTTCTGATTCATATACATTGTTCTGCTTCTTGGCAATATAGATTTAAGATGTTAATATTTCTGGAATGTTAAATGTTAGCTTTTGTTTGTAAAAAGTTGCATGGATAAAATAGGTCGATTCGATGATTCTCAATAAATTATTACTAACTAGGTTTCTTTTTTGTTAAATCTCATGATAATTATCTAAAACCTCTGGACTCTATAAAGGAGGGTACTAGCTAGCAGTTGGAACTACTTTATCTTCCTATATCTCTACTTTCTGCTAAGTCCTTTGTTTTGCCTTTGGTTCGTTCTAGCCAGTTAGTCAAATAACCTATTTGAATTTAAGATATTTTAAAAAAGGGCATCTTAAATAGGATAAATAGTTTAATTTGTATGTGGGTACTATTTAAAAAAATGAATTCTAATAAGAATAATTAAATTTGTTTAAGATATATTTTCTGATTCATATACATTGTTCTGCTGCTTGGCAATATAGATTTAAGATGTTAATTAAACTCTCGCAAACGTTTTTATACCAGGAGCCTTTAAATCGGGGTTTTTGAGGCTTTATTTATGAATGTTTTGGCAAGCCTTATTTTAAATTTCTTTTCAATATTTATATTGTAAAAACAAAGTTAACAGAAGGTTTTTATTTATTTAGAAGCCGTAGTTTTTACTATTTTTAATGAGAGGCTTGTCATCGGGGAGATCCGTATTACCTTCTAGAAACCACTAGATAACAATATACTGAGCAGATAATTGAATGTACGATCAATGTTCAGTCGAGCCGTCACCTGACACACACTTCCAAAAAAAATATTATTTTTGAACTGACTGACTCAGCTAACCGGGCTGGAAAGGCCCATGAGGCGGCACCCAGCCATTCCCCTCCACGAAGTAATGCCTAACGGCGGTCCGTGGAGGATGGAGAACAGGTGTTGGGTGGTGAGGGAGGTGGTTTTAGTGGGTAAAAATCCCACACACGGATAGGTACGGGCCTATCCGCGTCTTTTGAAGATTTCCACCTTCCAACGTAAAAAAAAAAAAAAAAAAAAAAAAAAAAAAAAAAAAAAAGCACAGGCAACTACTAAAGAAAATAACTTTAAGTAGTTGGTAGTTGGCAGCGCGCAACTACTATTTGTCAACTATCAGTTATGTAGTTGTAGTAACAGAGCTACAACTACAGTTACACTTCAACGAATAATTCACACTCCACGTTTTTGCAAACTTTTAGCTTTTGTTTGTAAAAGGTTGCAAGGATAAAATATGTCGATTCGATGATTCTCAATAAATTATTACTACTAGAAAGGAGGTTACTAGCTAGCAGTTGGAACTACTTTATCTTCCTATATCTCTACTTTCTGCTAAGTCCTTTGTTTTGCCTTTGGTTCGTTCTAGCCAGTTAGTCAAATAACCTATTTGAATTTAAGATATTTTAAAAAAGGGCATCTTAAATAGGATAAATAATTTAATTTTTATGTGCGTAATATTTAAAAAATGAATTCTAATAAAAATAATTAAATTTGTTTAAGATTTCTGATTCATATACATTGTTCTGCTGCTTGGAAATATAGATTTAAGATGTTAATTTAACTGGAATGTTAAATGTTAGCTTTTGTTTGTAAAAAGTTGCATGGATAAAATAGGTCGATTCGATGATTCTCAATAAACTATTACTAACTAGGTTTCTTTTTTTTTAAATCTCATGATAATTATCTAAAACCTCTGGACTCTAGAAAGGAGGGTACTAGCTAGCAGTTGGAACTACTTTATCTTCCTATATCTCTACTTTCTGCTAAGTCCTTTGTTTTGCCTTTGGTTCGTTCTAGCCAGTTAGTCAAATAACCTATTTGAATTTAAGATATTTTAAAAAAGGGCATCTTAAATAGGATAAATAGTTTAATTTTTATGTGGGTAATATTTAAAAACATGAATTCTAATAAAAATAATTAAATTTGTTTATGATATATTTTCTGATTCATATACATTGTTCTGCTGCTTGGCAATATAGATTTAAGATGTTAATATTTCTGGAATGTTAAAGTCGATTCGATGATTCTCAATAAATTATTACTAACTAGGTTTCTTTTTTTTTTAAATCTCATGATAATTATCTAAAACCTCTGGACTCTATAAAGGAGGGTACTAGCTAGCAGTTGGAACTACTTTATCTTCCTATATCTCTACTTTCTGCTAAGTCCTTTGTTTTGCCTTTGGTTCGTTCTAGCCAGTTAGTCAAATAACCTATTTGAATTTAAGATATTTTAAAAAAGGGCATCTTAAATAGGATAAATAATTTAATTTTTATGTGCGTAATATTTAAAAAATTGAATTCTAATAAAAATAATTAAATTTGTTTAAGATATATTTTCTGATTCATATACATTGTTCTGCTTCTTGGCAATATAGATTTAAGATGTTAATATTTCTGGAATGTTAAATGTTAGCTTTTGTTTGTAAAAAGTTGCATGGATAAAATAGGTCGATTCGATGATTCTCAATAAATTATTACTAACTATATATTTTCTGATTCATATACATTGTTCTGCTTCTTGGCAATATAGATTTAAGATGTTAATATTTCTGGAATGTTAAATGTTAGCTTTTGTTTGTAAAAAGTTGCATGGATAAAATAGGTCGATTCGATGATTCTCAATAAATTATTACTAACTAGGTTTCTTTTTTTTTAAATCTCATGATAATTATCTAAAACCTCTGGACTCTATAAAGGAGGGTACTAGCTAGCAGTTGGAACTACTTTATCTTCCTATATCTCTACTTTCTGCTAAGTCCTTTGTTTTGCCTTTGGTTCGTTCTAGCCAGTTAGTCAAATAACCTATTTGAATTTAAGATATTTTAAAAAAGGGCATCTTAAATAGGATAAATAATTTAATTTTTATGTGCGTAATATTTAAAAAATGAATTCTAATAAAAATAATTAAATTTGTTTAAGATATATTTTCTGATTCATATACATTGTTCTGCTGCTTGGCAATATAGATTTAAGATGTTAATATTTCTGGAATGTTAAATGTTAGCTTTTGTTTGTAAAAGTTGCATGGATAAAATAGGTCGATTCGATGATTCTCAATAAATTATTACTAACTAGGTTTCTTTTTTTTTTAAATCTCATGATAATTATCTAAAACCTCTGGACTCTATAAAGGAGGGTACTAGCTAGCAGTTGGAACTACTTTATCTTCCTATATCTCTACTTTCTGCTAAGTCCTTTGTTTTGCCTTTGGTTCGTTCTAGCCAGTTAGTCAAATAACCTATTTGAATTTAAGATATTTTAAAAAAGGGCATCATAAATAGGATAAATAGTTTAATTTTTATGTGCGTAATATTTAAAAAAATGAATTCTAATAAAAATAATTAAATTTGTTTAAGATATATTTTCTGATTCATATACATTGTTCTGCTTCTTGGCAATATAGATTTAAGATTTTAATATTTCTGGAATGTTAAATGTTAGCTTTTGTTTGTAAAAAGTTGCATGGATAAAATAGGTCGATTCGATGATTCTCAATAAATTATTACTAACTAGGTTTCTTTTTTGTTAAATCTCATGATAATTATCTAAAACCTCTGGACTCTATAAAGGAGGGTACTAGCTAGCAGTTGGAACTACTTTATCTTCCTATATCTCTACTTTCTGCTAAGTCCTTTGTTTTGCCTTTGGTTCGTTCTAGCCAGTTAGTCAAATAACCTATTTGAATTTAAGATATTTTAAAAAAGGGCATCTTAAATAGGATAAATAGTTTAATTTGTATGTGGGTACTATTTAAAAAAATGAATTCTAATAAAAATAATTAAATTTGTTTAAGATATATTTTCTGATTCATATACATTGTTCTGCTGCTTGGCAATATAGATTTAAGATGTTAATTAAACTCTCGCAAACGTTTTTATACCAGGAGCCTTTAAATCGGGGTTTTTGAGGCTTTATTTATGAATGTTTTGGCAAGCCTTATTTTAAATTTCTTTTCAATATTTATATTGTAAAAACAAAGTTAACAGAAGGTTTTTATTTAATTAGAAGCCGTAGTTTTTACTATTTTTAATGAGAGGCTTGTCATCGGGGAGTTCCGTATTACCTTCTAGAAACCACTAGATAACACTATACTGAGCAGATAATTGAATGTACGATCAATGTTCAGTCGAGCCGTCACCTGACACACACTTCCAAAAAAAATATTATTTTTGAACTGACTGACTGAGCTAACCGGGCTGGAAAGGCCCATGAGGCGGCACCCAGCCATTCCCCTCCACGAAGTAATGCCTAACGGCGGTCCGTGGAGGATGGAGAACAGGTGTTGGGTGGTGAGGGAGGTGGTTTTAGTGGGTAAAAATCCCACACACGGATAGGTACGGGCCTATCCGCGTCTTTTGAAGATTTCCACCTTCCAACGTAAAAAAAAAAAAAGAAAAAAAAAGCACAGGCAACTACTAAAGAAAATAACTTTAAGTAGTTGGTAGTTGGCAGCGCGCAACTACTATTTGTCAACTATCAGTTATGTAGTTGTAGTAACAGAGCTACAACTACAGTTACACTTCAACGAATAATTCACACTCCACGTTTTTGCAAACTTTTAGCTTTTGTTTGTAAAAGGTTGCAAGGATAAAATATGTCGATTCGATGATTCTCAATAAATTATTACTACTAGAAAGGAGGTTACTAGCTAGCAGTTGGAACTACTTTATCTTCCTATATCTCTACTTTCTGCTAAGTCCTTTGTTTTGCCTTTGGTTCGTTCTAGCCAGTTAGTCAAATAACCTATTTGAATTTAAGATATTTTAAAAAAGGGCATCTTAAATAGGATAAATAATTTAATTTTTATGTGCGTAATATTTAAAAAATGAATTCTAATAAAAATAATTAAATTTGTTTAAGATTTCTGATTCATATACATTGTTCTGCTGCTTGGAAATATAGATTTAAGATGTTAATTTAACTGGAATGTTAAATGTTAGCTTTTGTTTGTAAAAAGTTGCATGGATAAAATAGGTCGATTCGATGATTCTCAATAAACTATTACTAACTAGGTTTCTTTTTTTTTAAATCTCATGATAATTATCTAAAACCTCTGGACTCTAGAAAGGAGGGTACTAGCTAGCAGTTGGAACTACTTTATCTTCCTATATCTCTACTTTCTGCTAAGTCCTTTGTTTTGCCTTTGGTTCGTTCTAGCCAGTTAGTCAAATAACCTATTTGAATTTAAGATATTTTAAAAAAGGGCATCTTAAATAGGATAAATAGTTTAATTTTTATGTGGGTAATATTTAAAAACATGAATTCTAATAAAAATAATTAAATTTGTTTATGATATATTTTCTGATTCATATACATTGTTCTGCTGCTTGGCAATATAGATTTAAGATGTTAATATTTCTGGAATGTTAAATGCATTGTTCTGCTGCTTGGCAATATAGATTTAAGATGTTAATTAAACTCTCGCAAACGTTTTTATACCAGGAGCCTTTAAATCGGGGTTTTTGAGGCTTTATTTATGAATGTTTTGGCAAGCCTTATTTTAAATTTCTTTTCAATATTTATATTGTAAAAACAAAGTTAACAGAAGGTTTTTATTTAATTAGAAGCCGTAGTTTTTACTATTTTTAATGAGAGGCTTGTCATCGGGGAGTTCCGTATTACCTTCTAGAAACCACTAGATAACACTATACTGAGCAGATAATTGAATGTACGATCAATGTTCAGTCGAGCCGTCACCTGACACACACTTCCAAAAAAAATATTATCTTTAAGTAGTTGGTAGTTGGCAGCGCGCAACTACTATTTGTCAACTATCAGTTATGTAGTTGTAGTAACAGAGCTACAACTACAGTTACACTTCAACGAATAATTCACACTCCACGTTTTTGCAAACTTTTAGCTTTTGTTTGTAAAAGGTTGCAAGGATAAAATATGTCGATTCGATGATTCTCAATAAATTATTACTACTAGAAAGGAGGTTACTAGCTAGCAGTTGGAACTACTTTATCTTCCTATATCTCTACTTTCTGCTAAGTCCTTTGTTTTGCCTTTGGTTCGTTCTAGCCAGTTAGTCAAATAACCTATTTGAATTTAAGATATTTTAAAAAAGGGCATCTTAAATAGGATAAATAATTTAATTTTTATGTGCGTAATATTTAAAAAATGAATTCTAATAAAAATAATTAAATTTGTTTAAGATTTCTGATTCATATACATTGTTCTGCTGCTTGGAAATATAGATTTAAGATGTTAATTTAACTGGAATGTTAAATGTTAGCTTTTGTTTGTAAAAAGTTGCATGGATAAAATAGGTCGATTCGATGATTCTCAATAAACTATTACTAACTAGGTTTCTTTTTTTTTAAATCTCATGATAATTATCTAAAACCTCTGGACTCTAGAAAGGAGGGTACTAGCTAGCAGTTGGAACTACTTTATCTTCCTATATCTCTACTTTCTGCTAAGTCCTTTGTTTTGCCTTTGGTTCGTTCTAGCCAGTTAGTCAAATAACCTATTTGAATTTAAGATATTTTAAAAAAGGGCATCTTAAATAGGATAAATAGTTTAATTTTTATGTGGGTAATATTTAAAAACATGAATTCTAATAAAAATAATTAAATTTGTTTATGATATATTTTCTGATTCATATACATTGTTCTGCTGCTTGGCAATATAGATTTAAGATGTTAATATTTCTGGAATGTTAAATGTTAGCTTTTGTTTGTAAAAGTTGCATGGATAAAATAGGTCGATTCGATGATTCTCAATAAATTATTACTAACTAGGTTTCTTTTTTTTTTAAATCTCATGATAATTATCTAAAACCTCTGGACTCTATAAAGGAGGGTACTAGCTAGCAGTTTGAACTACTTTATCTTCCTATATCTCTACTTTCTGCTAAGTCCTTTGTTTTGCCTTTGGTTCGTTCTAGCCAGTTAGTCAAATAACCTATTTGAATTTAAGATATTTTAAAAAAGGGCATCTTAAATAGGATAAATAGTTTAATTTTTATGTGCGTAATATTTAAAAAAATGAATTCTAATAAAAATAATTAAATTTGTTTAAGATATATTTTCTGATTCATATACATTGTTCTGCTTCTTGGCAATATAGATTTAAGATGTTAATATTTCTGGAATGTTAAATGTTAGCTTTTGTTTGTAAAAAGTTGCATGGATAAAATAGGTCGATTCGATGATTCTCAATAAATTATTACTAACTAGGTTTCTTTTTTGTTAAATCTCATGATAATTATCTAAAACCTCTGGACTCTATAAAGGAGGGTACTAGCTAGCAGTTGGAACTACTTTATCTTCCTATATCTCTACTTTCTGCTAAGTCCTTTGTTTTGCCTTTGGTTCGTTCTAGCCAGTTAGTCAAATAACCTATTTGAATTTAAGATATTTTAAAAAAGGGCATCTTAAATAGGATAAATAGTTTAATTTGTATGTGGGTACTATTTAAAAAAATGAATTCTAATAAAAATAATTAAATTTGTTTAAGATATATTTTCTGATTCATATACATTGTTCTGCTGCTTGGCAATATAGATTTAAGATGTTAATTAAACTCTCGCAAACGTTTTTATACCAGGAGCCTTTAAATCGGGGTTTTTGAGGCTTTATTTATGAATGTTTTGGCAAGCCTTATTTTAAATTTCTTTTCAATATTTATATTGTAAAAACAAAGTTAACAGAAGGTTTTTATTTATTTAGAAGCCGTAGTTTTTACTATTTTTAATGAGAGGCTTGTCATCGGGGAGTTCCGTATTACCTTCTAGAAACCACTAGATAACAATATACTGAGCAGATAATTGAATGTACGATCAATGTTCAGTCGAGCCGTCACCTGACACACACTTCCAAAAAAAATATTATTTTTGAACTGACTGACTGAGCTAACCGGGCTGGAAAGGCCCATGAGGCGGCACCCAGCCATTCCCCTCCACGAAGTAATGCCTAACGGCGGTCCGTGGAGGATGGAGAACAGGTGTTGGGTGGTGAGGGAGGTGGTTTTAGTGGGTAAAAATCCCACACACGGATAGGTACGGGCCTATCCGCGTCTTTTGAAGATTTCCACCTTCCAACGTAAAAAAAAAAAAAAAAAAAAAAAAAAAAAGCACAGGCAACTACTAAAGAAAATAACTTTAAGTAGTTGGTAGTTGGCAGCGCGCAACTACTATTTGTCAACTATCAGTTATGTAGTTGTAGTAACAGAGCTACAACTACAGTTACACTTCAACGAATAATTCACACTCCACGTTTTTGCAAACTTTTAGCTTTTGTTTGTAAAAGGTTGCAAGGATAAAATATGTCGATTCGATGATTCTCAATAAATTATTACTACTAGAAAGGAGGTTACTAGCTAGCAGTTGGAACTACTTTATCTTCCTATATCTCTACTTTCTGCTAAGTCCTTTGTTTTGCCTTTGGTTCGTTCTAGCCAGTTAGTCAAATAACCTATTTGAATTTAAGATATTTTAAAAAAGGGCATCTTAAATAGGATAAATAATTTAATTTTTATGTGCGTAATATTTAAAAAATGAATTCTAATAAAAATAATTAAATTTGTTTAAGATTTCTGATTCATATACATTGTTCTGCTGCTTGGAAATATAGATTTAAGATGTTAATTTAACTGGAATGTTAAATGTTAGCTTTTGTTTGTAAAAAGTTGCATGGATAAAATAGGTCGATTCGATGATTCTCAATAAACTATTACTAACTAGGTTTCTTTTTTGTTAAATCTCATGATAATTATCTAAAACCTCTGGACTCTATAAAGGAGGGTACTAGCTAGCAGTTGGAACTACTTTATCTTCCTATATCTCTACTTTCTGCTAAGTCCTTTGTTTTGCCTTTGGTTCGTTCTAGCCAGTTAGTCAAATAACCTATTTGAATTTAAGATATTTTAAAAAAGGGCATCATAAATAGGATAAATAGTTTAATTTGTATGTGGGTACTATTTAAAAAAATGAATTCTAATAAAAATAATTAAATTTGTTTAAGATATATTTTCTGATTCATATACATTGTTCTGCTGCTTGGCAATATAGATTTAAGATGTTAATTAAACTCTCGCAAACGTTTTTATACCAGGAGCCTTTAAATCGGGGTTTTTGAGGCTTTATTTATGAATGTTTTGGCAAGCCTTATTTTAAATTTCTTTTGAATATTTATATTGTAAAAACAAAGTTAACAGAAGGTTTTTATTTATTTAGAAGCCGTAGTTTTTACTATTTTTAATGAGAGGCTTGTCATCGGGGAGTTCCGTATTACCTTCTAGAAACCACTAGATAACAATATACTGAGCAGATAATTGAATGTACGATCAATGTTCAGTCGAGCCGTCACCTGACACACACTTCCAAAAAAAATATTATTTTTGAACTGACTGACTCAGCTAACCGGGCTGGAAAGGCCCATGAGGCGGCACCCAGCCATTCCCCTCCACGAAGTAATGCCTAACGGCGGTCCGTGGAGGATGGAGAACAGGTGTTGGGTGGTGAGGGAGGTGGTTTTAGTGGGTAAAAATCCCACACACGGATAGGTACGGGCCTATCCGCGTCTTTTGAAGATTTCCACCTTCCAACGTAAAAAAAAAAAAAAAAAAAAAAAAAAAAAAGCACAGGCAACTACTAAAGAAAATAACTTTAAGTAGTTGGTAGTTGGCAGCGCGCAACTACTATTTGTCAACTATCAGTTATGTAGTTGTAGTAACAGAGCTACAACTACAGTTACACTTCAACGAATAATTCACACTCCACGTTTTTGCAAACTTTTAGCTTTTGTTTGTAAAAGGTTGCAAGGATAAAATATGTCGATTCGATGATTCTCAATAAATTATTACTACTAGAAAGGAGGTTACTAGCTAGCAGTTGGAACTACTTTATCTTCCTATATCTCTACTTTCTGCTAAGTCCTTTGTTTTGCCTTTGGTTCGTTCTAGCCAGTTAGTCAAATAACCTATTTGAATTTAAGATATTTTAAAAAAGGGCATCTTAAATAGGATAAATAATTTAATTTTTATGTGCGTAATATTTAAAAAATGAATTCTAATAAAAATAATTAAATTTGTTTAAGATTTCTGATTCATATACATTGTTCTGCTGCTTGGAAATATAGATTTAAGATGTTAATTTAACTGGAATGTTAAATGTTAGCTTTTGTTTGTAAAAAGTTGCATGGATAAAATAGGTCGATTCGATGATTCTCAATAAACTATTACTAACTAGGTTTCTTTTTTTTTAAATCTCATGATAATTATCTAAAACCTCTGGACTCTAGAAAGGAGGGTACTAGCTAGCAGTTGGAACTACTTTATCTTCCTATATCTCTACTTTCTGCTAAGTCCTTTGTTTTGCCTTTGGTTCGTTCTAGCCAGTTAGTCAAATAACCTATTTGAATTTAAGATATTTTAAAAAAGGGCATCTTAAATAGGATAAATAGTTTAATTTTTATGTGGGTAATATTTAAAAACATGAATTCTAATAAAAATAATTAAATTTGTTTATGATATATTTTCTGATTCATATACATTGTTCTGCTGCTTGGCAATATAGATTTAAGATGTTAATATTTCTGGAATGTTAAATGTTAGCTTTTGTTTGTAAAAGTTGCATGGATAAAATAGGTCGATTCGATGATTCTCAATAAATTATTACTAACTAGGTTTCTTTTTTTTTTAAATCTCATGATAATTATCTAAAACCTCTGGACTCTATAAAGGAGGGTACTAGCTAGCAGTTGGAACTACTTTATCTTCCTATATCTCTACTTTCTGCTAAGTCCTTTGTTTTGCCTTTGGTTCGTTCTAGCCAGTTAGTCAAATAACCTATTTGAATTTAAGATATTTTAAAAAAGGGCGTCATAAATAGGATAAATAGTTTAATTTTTATGAGCGTAATATTTAAAAAAATGAATTCTAATAAAAATAATTAAATTTGTTTAAGATATATTTTCTGATTCATATACATTGTTCTGCTTCTTGGCAATATAGATTTAAGATGTTAATATTTCTGGAATGTTAAATGTTAGCTTTTGTTTGTAAAAAGTTGCATGGATAAAATAGGTCGATTCGATGATTCTCAATAAATTATTACTAACTAGGTTTCTTTTTTGTTAAATCTCATGATAATTATCTAAAACCTCTGGACTCTATAAAGGAGGGTACTAGCTAGCAGTTGGAACTACTTTATCTTCCTATATCTCTACTTTCTGCTAAGTCCTTTGTTTTGCCTTTGGTTCGTTCTAGCCAGTTAGTCAAATAACCTATTTGAATTTAAGATATTTTAAAAAAGGGCATCTTAAATAGGATAAATAGTTTAATTTGTATGTGGGTACTATTTAAAAAAATGAATTCTAATAAGAATAATTAAATTTGTTTAAGATATATTTTCTGATTCATATACATTGTTCTGCTGCTTGGCAATATAGATTTAAGATGTTAATTAAACTCTCGCAAACGTTTTTATACCAGGAGCCTTTAAATCGGGGTTTTTGAGGCTTTATTTATGAATGTTTTGGCAAGCCTTATTTTAAATTTCTTTTCAATATTTATATTGTAAAAACAAAGTTAACAGAAGGTTTTTATTTATTTAGAAGCCGTAGTTTTTACTATTTTTAATGAGAGGCTTGTCATCGGGGAGATCCGTATTACCTTCTAGAAACCACTAGATAACAATATACTGAGCAGATAATTGAATGTACGATGAATGTTCAGTCGAGCCGTCACCTGACACACACTTCCAAAAAAAATATTATTTTTGAACTGACTGACTCAGCTAACCGGGCTGGAAAGGCCCATGAGGCGGCACCCAGCCATTCCCCTCCACGAAGTAATGCCTAACGGCGGTCCGTGGAGGATGGAGAACAGGTGTTGGGTGGTGAGGGAGGTGGTTTTAGTGGGTAAAAATCCCACACACGGATAGGTACGGGCCTATCCGCGTCTTTTGAAGATTTCCACCTTCCAACGTAAAAAAAAAAAAAAAAAAAAAAAAAAAAAAAAAAAAAAAAGCACAGGCAACTACTAAAGAAAATAACTTTAAGTAGTTGGTAGTTGGCAGCGCGCAACTACTATTTGTCAACTATCAGTTATGTAGTTGTAGTAACAGAGCTACAACTACAGTTACACTTCAACGAATAATTCACACTCCACGTTTTTGCAAACTTTTAGCTTTTGTTTGTAAAAGGTTGCAAGGATAAAATATGTCGATTCGATGATTCTCAATAAATTATTACTACTAGAAAGGAGGTTACTAGCTAGCAGTTGGAACTACTTTATCTTCCTATATCTCTACTTTCTGCTAAGTCCTTTGTTTTGCCTTTGGTTCGTTCTAGCCAGTTAGTCAAATAACCTATTTGAATTTAAGATATTTTAAAAAAGGGCATCTTAAATAGGATAAATAATTTAATTTTTATGTGCGTAATATTTAAAAAATGAATTCTAATAAAAATAATTAAATTTGTTTAAGATTTCTGATTCATATACATTGTTCTGCTGCTTGGAAATATAGATTTAAGATGTTAATTTAACTGGAATGTTAAATGTTAGCTTTTGTTTGTAAAAAGTTGCATGGATAAAATAGGTCGATTCGATGATTCTCAATAAACTATTACTAACTAGGTTTCTTTTTTTTTAAATCTCATGATAATTATCTAAAACCTCTGGACTCTAGAAAGGAGGGTACTAGCTAGCAGTTGGAACTACTTTATCTTCCTATATCTCTACTTTCTGCTAAGTCCTTTGTTTTGCCTTTGGTTCGTTCTAGCCAGTTAGTCAAATAACCTATTTGAATTTAAGATATTTTAAAAAAGGGCATCTTAAATAGGATAAATAGTTTAATTTTTATGTGGGTAATATTTAAAAACATGAATTCTAATAAAAATAATTAAATTTGTTTATGATATATTTTCTGATTCATATACATTGTTCTGCTGCTTGGCAATATAGATTTAAGATGTTAATATTTCTGGAATGTTAAAGTCGATTCGATGATTCTCAATAAATTATTACTAACTAGGTTTCTTTTTTTTTTAAATCTCATGATAATTATCTAAAACCTCTGGACTCTATAAAGGAGGGTACTAGCTAGCAGTTGGAACTACTTTATCTTCCTATATCTCTACTTTCTGCTAAGTCCTTTGTTTTGCCTTTGGTTCGTTCTAGCCAGTTAGTCAAATAACCTATTTGAATTTAAGATATTTTAAAAAAGGGCATCTTAAATAGGATAAATAATTTAATTTTTATGTGCGTAATATTTAAAAAATTGAATTCTAATAAAAATAATTAAATTTGTTTAAGATATATTTTCTGATTCATATACATTGTTCTGCTTCTTGGCAATATAGATTTAAGATGTTAATATTTCTGGAATGTTAAATGTTAGCTTTTGTTTGTAAAAAGTTGCATGGATAAAATAGGTCGATTCGATGATTCTCAATAAATTATTACTAACTATATATTTTCTGATTCATATACATTGTTCTGCTTCTTGGCAATATAGATTTAAGATGTTAATATTTCTGGAATGTTAAATGTTAGCTTTTGTTTGTAAAAAGTTGCATGGATAAAATAGGTCGATTCGATGATTCTCAATAAATTATTACTAACTAGGTTTCTTTTTTGTTAAATCTCATGATAATTATCTAAAACCTCTGGACTCTATAAAGGAGGGTACTAGCTAGCAGTTGGAACTACTTTATCTTCCTATATCTCTACTTTCTGCTAAGTCCTTTGTTTTGCCTTTGGTTCGTTCTAGCCAGTTAGTCAAATAACCTATTTGAATTTAAGATATTTTAAAAAAGGGCATCTTAAATAGGATAAATAGTTTAATTTGGTATGTGGGTACTATTTAAAAAAATGAATTCTAATAAAAATAATTAAATTTGTTTAAGATATATTTTCTGATTCATATACATTGTTCTGCTGCTTGGCAATATAGATTTAAGATGTTAATTAAACTCTCGCAAACGTTTTTATACCAGGAGCCTTTAAATCGGGGTTTTTGAGTCTTTATTTATGAATGTTTTGGCAAGCCTTATTTTAAATTTCTTTTCAATATTTATATTGTAAAAACAAAGTTAACAGAAGGTTTTTATTTATTTAGAAGCCGTAGTTTTTACTATTTTTAATGAGAGGCTTGTCATCGGGGAGTTCCGTATTACCTTCTAGAAACCACTAGATAACACTATACTGAGCAGATAATTGAATGTACGATCAATGTTCAGTCGAGCCGTCACCTGACACACACTTCCAAAAAAAATATTATTTTTGAACTGACTGACTGAGCTAACCGGGCTGGAAAGGCCCATGAGGCGGCACCCAGCCATTCCCCTCCACGAAGTAATGCCTAACGGCGGTCCGTGGAGGATGGAGAACAGGTGTTGGGTGGTGAGGGAGGTGGTTTTAGTGGGTAAAAATCCCACACACGGATAGGTACGGGCCTATCCGCGTCTTTTGAAGATTTCCACCTTCCAACGTAAAAAAAAAAAAAAAAAAAAAAAAGCACAGGCAACTACTAAAGAAAATAACTTTAAGTAGTTGGTAGTTGGCAGCGCGCAACTACTATTTGTCAACTATCAGTTATGTAGTTGTAGTAACAGAGCTACAACTAAAGTTACACTTCAACGAATAATTCACACTCCACGTTTTTGCAAACTTTTAGCTTTTGTTTGTAAAAGGTTGCAAGGATAAAATATGTCGATTCGATGATTCTCAATAAATTATTACTACTAGAAAGGAGGTTACTAGCTAGCAGTTGGAACTACTTTATCTTCCTATATCTCTACTTTCTGCTAAGTCCTTTGTTTTGCCTTTGGTTCGTTCTAGCCAGTTAGTCAAATAACCTATTTGAATTTAAGATATTTTAAAAAAGGGCATCTTAAATAGGATAAATAATTTAATTTTTATGTGCGTAATATTTAAAAAATGAATTCTAATAAAAATAATTAAATTTGTTTAAGATTTCTGATTCATATACATTGTTCTGCTGCTTGGAAATATAGATTTAAGATGTTAATTTAACTGGAATGTTAAATGTTAGCTTTTGTTTGTAAAAAGTTGCATGGATAAAATAGGTCGATTCGATGATTCTCAATAAACTATTACTAACTAGGTTTCTTTTTTTTTAAATCTCATGATAATTATCTAAAACCTCTGGACTCTAGAAAGGAGGGTACTAGCTAGCAGTTGGAACTACTTTATCTTCCTATATCTCTACTTTCTGCTAAGTCCTTTGTTTTGCCTTTGGTTCGTTCTAGCCAGTTAGTCAAATAACCTATTTGAATTTAAGATATTTTAAAAAAGGGCATCATAAATAGGATAAATAGTTTAATTTTTATGTGCGTAATATTTAAAAAAATGAATTCTAATAAAAATAATTAAATTTGTTTAAGATATATTTTCTGATTCATATACATTGTTCTGCTTCTTGGCAATATAGATTTAAGATGTTAATATTTCTGGAATGTTAAATGTTAGCTTTTGTTTGTAAAAAGTTGCATGGATAAAATAGGTCGATTCGATGATTCTCAATAAATTATTACTAACTATATATTTTCTGATTCATATACATTGTTCTGCTTCTTGGCAATATAGATTTAAGATGTTAATATTTCTGGAATGTTAAATGTTAGCTTTTGTTTGTAAAAAGTTGCATGGATAAAATAGGTCGATTCGATGATTCTCAATAAATTATTACTAACTAGGTTTCTTTTTTGTTAAATCTCATGATAATTATCTAAAACCTCTGGACTCTATAAAGGAGGGTACTAGCTAGCAGTTGGAACTACTTTATCTTCCTATATCTCTACTTTCTGCTAAGTCCTTTGTTTTGCCTTTGGTTCGTTCTAGCCAGTTAGTCAAATAACCTATTTGAATTTAAGATATTTTAAAAAAGGGCATCTTAAATAGGATAAATGGTTTAATTTGTATGTGGGTACTATTTAAAAAAATGAATTCTAATAAAAATAATTAAATTTGTTTAAGATATATTTTCTGATTCATATACATTGTTCTGCTGCTTGGCAATATAGATTTAAGATGTTAATTAAACTCTCGCAAACGTTTTTATACCAGGAGCCTTTAAATCGGGGTTTTTGAGGCTTTATTTATGAATGTTTTGGCATGCCTTATTTTAAATTTCTTTTCAATATTTATATTGTAAAAACAAAGTTAACAGAAGGTTTTTATTTATTTAGAAGCCGTAGTTTTTACTATTTTTAATGAGAGGCTTGTCATCGGGGAGTTCCGTATTACCTTCTAGAAACCACTAGATAACACTATACTGAGCAGATAATTGAATGTACGATCAATGTTCAGTCGAGCCGTCACCTGACACACACTTCCAAAAAAAATATTATTTTTGAACTGACTGACTGAGCTAACCGGGCTGGAAAGGCCCATGAGGCGGCACCCAGCCATTCCCCTCCACGAAGTAATGCCTAACGGCGGTCCGTGGAGGATGGAGAACAGGTGTTGGGTGGTGAGGGAGGTGGTTTTAGTGGGTAAAAATCCCACACACGGATAGGTACGGGCCTATCCGCGTCTTTTGAAGATTTCCACCTTCCAACGTAAAAAAAAAAAAAAAAAAAAAAAAAAAAAAAAAAAAGCACAGGCAACTACTAAAGAAAATAACTTGAAGTAGTTGGTAGTTGGCAGCGCGCAACTACTATTTGTCAACTATCAGTTATGTAGTTGTAGTAACAGAGCTACAACTACAGTTACACTTCAACGAATAATTCACACTCCACGTTTTTGCAAACTTTTAGCTTTTGTTTGTAAAAGGTTGCAAGGATAAAATATGTCGATTCGATGATTCTCAATAAATTATTACTACTAGAAAGGAGGTTACTAGCTAGCAGTTGGAACTACTTTATCTTCCTATATCTCTACTTTCTGCTAAGTCCTTTGTTTTGCCTTTGGTTCGTTCTAGCCAGTTAGTCAAATAACCTATTTGAATTTAAGATATTTTAAAAAAGGGCATCTTAAATAGGATAAATAATTTAATTTTTATGTGCGTAATATTTAAAAAATGAATTCTAATAAAAATAATTAAATTTGTTTAAGATTTCTGATTCATATACATTGTTCTGCTGCTTGGAAATATAGATTTAAGATGTTAATTTAACTGGAATGTTAAATGTTAGCTTTTGTTTGTAAAAAGTTGCATGGATAAAATAGGTCGATTCGATGATTCTCAATAAACTATTACTAACTAGGTTTCTTTTTTTTTAAATCTCATGATAATTATCTAAAACCTCTGGACTCTAGAAAGGAGGGTACTAGCTAGCAGTTGGAACTACTTTATCTTCCTATATCTCTACTTTCTGCTAAGTCCTTTGTTTTGCCTTTGGTTCGTTCTAGCCAGTTAGTCAAATAACCTATTTTAATTTAAGATATTTTAAAAAAGGGCATCATAAATAGGATAAATAGTTTAATTTTTATGTGCGTAATATTTAAAAAAATGAATTCTAATAAAAATAATTAAATTTGTTTAAGATATATTTTCTGATTCATATACATTGTTCTGCTTCTTGGCAATATAGATTTAAGATGTTAATATTTCTGGAATGTTAAATGTTAGCTTTTGTTTGTAAAAAGTTGCATGGATAAAATAGGTCGATTCGATGATTCTCAATAAATTATTACTAACTATATATTTTCTGATTCATATACATTGTTCTGCTTCTTGGCAATATAGATTTAAGATGTTAATATTTCTGGAATGTTAAATGTTAGCTTTTGTTTGTAAAAAGTTGCATGGATAAAATAGGTCGATTCGATGATTCTCAATAAATTATTACTAACTAGGTTTCTTTTTTGTTAAATCTCATGATAATTATCTAAAACCTCTGGACTCTATAAAGGAGGGTACTAGCTAGCAGTTGGAACTACTTTATCTTCCTATATCTCTACTTTCTGCTAAGTCCTTTGTTTTGCCTTTGGTTCGTTCTAGCCAGTTAGTCAAATAACCTATTTGAATTTAAGATATTTTAAAAAAGGGCATCTTAAATAGGATAAATAGTTTAATTTGGTATGTGGGTACTATTTAAAAAAATGAATTCTAATAAAAATAATTAAATTTGTTTAAGATATATTTTCTGATTCATATACATTGTTCTGCTGCTTGGCAATATAGATTTAAGATGTTAATTAAACTCTCGCAAACGTTTTTATACCAGGAGCCTTTAAATCGGGGTTTTTGAGGCTTTATTTATGAATGTTTTGGCATGCCTTATTTTAAATTTCTTTTCAATATTTATATTGTAAAAACAAAGTTAACAGAAGGTTTTTATTTATTTAGAAGCCGTAGTTTTTACTATTTTTAATGAGAGGCTTGTCATCGGGGAGTTCCGTATTACCTTCTAGAAACCACTAGATAACACTATACTGAGCAGATAATTGAATGTACGATCAATGTTCAGTCGAGCCGTCACCTGACACACACTTCCAAAAAAAATATTATTTTTGAACTGACTGACTGAGCTAACCGGGCTGGAAAGGCCCATGAGGCGGCACCCAGCCATTCCCCTCCACGAAGTAATGCCTAACGGCGGTCCGTGGAGGATGGAGAACAGGTGTTGGGTGGTGAGGGAGGTGGTTTTAGTGGGTAAAAATCCCACACACGGATAGGTACGGGCCTATCCGCGTCTTTTGAAGATTTCCACCTTCCAACGTAAAAAAAAAAAAAAAAAAAAAAAAAAAAAAAAAAAAAAAAAAAAAAAGCACAGGCAACTACTAAAGAAAATAACTTTAAGTAGTTGGTAGTTGGCAGCGCGCAACTACTATTTGTCAACTATCAGTTATGTAGTTGTAGTAACAGAGCTACAACTACAGTTACACTTCAACGAATAATTCACACTCCACGTTTTTGCAAACTTTTAGCTTTTGTTTGTAAAAGGTTGCAAGGATAAAATATGTCGATTCGATGATTCTCAATAAATTATTACTACTAGAAAGGAGGTTACTAGCTAGCAGTTGGAACTACTTTATCTTCCTATATCTCTACTTTCTGCTAAGTCCTTTGTTTTGCCTTTGGTTCGTTCTAGCCAGTTAGTCAAATAACCTATTTGAATTTAAGATATTTTAAAAAAGGGCATCTTAAATAGGATAAATAATTTAATTTGTATGTGGGTACTATTTAAAAAAATGAATTCTAATAAAAATAATTAAATTTGTTTAAGATATATTTTCTGATTCATATACATTGTTCTGCTGCTTGGCAATATAGATTTAAGATTTTAATTAAACTCTCGCAAACGTTTTTATACCAGGAGCCTTTAAATCGGGGTTTTTGAGGCTTTATTTATGAATGTTTTGGCAAGCCTTATTTTAAATTTCTTTTCAATATTTATATTGTAAAAACAAAGTTAACAGAAGGTTTTTATTTATTTAGAAGCCGTAGTTTTTACTATTTTTAATGAGAGGCTTGTCATCGGGGAGTTCCGTATTACCTTCTAGAAACCACTAGATAACACTATACTGAGCAGATAATTGAATGTACGATCAATGTTCAGTCGAGCCGTCACCTGACACACACTTCCAAAAAAAATATTATTTTTGAACTGACTGACTGAGCTAACCGGGCTGGAAAGGCCCATGAGGCGGCACCCAGCCATTCCCCTCCACGAAGTAATGCCTAACGGCGGTCCGTGGAGGATGGAGAACAGGTGTTGGGTGGTGAGGGAGGTGGTTTTAGTGGGTAAAAATCCCACACACGGATAGGTACGGGCCTATCCGCGTCTTTTGAAGATTTCCACCTTCCAACGTAAAAAAAAAAAAAAAAAAAAAAAAGCACAGGCAACTACTAAAGAAAATAACTTTAAGTAGTTGGTAGTTGGCAGCGCGCAACTACTATTTGTCAACTATCAGTTATGTAGTTGTAGTAACAGAGCTACAACTACAGTTACACTTCAACGAATAATTCACACTCCACGTTTTTGCAAACTTTTAGCTTTTGTTTGTAAAAGGTTGCAAGGATAAAATATGTCGATTCGATGATTCTCAATAAATTATTACTACTAGAAAGGAGGTTACTAGCTAGCAGTTGGAACTACTTTATCTTCCTATATCTCTACTTTCTGCTAAGTCCTTTGTTTTGCCTTTGGTTCGTTCTAGCCAGTTAGTCAAATAACCTATTTGAATTTAAGATATTTTAAAAAAGGGCATCTTAAATAGGATAAATAATTTAATTTTTATGTGCGTAATATTTAAAAAATGAATTCTAATAAAAATAATTAAATTTGTTTAAGATTTCTGATTCATATACATTGTTCTGCTGCTTGGAAATATAGATTTAAGATGTTAATTTAACTGGAATGTTAAATGTTAGCTTTTGTTTGTAAAAAGTTGCATGGATAAAATAGGTCGATTCGATGATTCTCAATAAACTATTACTAACTAGGTTTCTTTTTTTTTAAATCTCATGATAATTATCTAAAACCTCTGGACTCTAGAAAGGAGGGTACTAGCTAGCAGTTGGAACTACTTTATCTTCCTATATCTCTACTTTCTGCTAAGTCCTTTGTTTTGCCTTTGGTTCGTTCTAGCCAGTTAGTCAAATAACCTATTTTAATTTAAGATATTTTAAAAAAGGGCATCATAAATAGGATAAATAGTTTAATTTTTATGTGCGTAATATTTAAAAAAATGAATTCTAATAAAAATAATTAAATTTGTTTAAGATATATTTTCTGATTCATATACATTGTTCTGCTTCTTGGCAATATAGATTTAAGATGTTAATATTTCTGGAATGTTAAATGTTAGCTTTTGTTTGTAAAAAGTTGCATGGATAAAATAGGTCGATTCGATGATTCTCAATAAATTATTACTAACTATATATTTTCTGATTCATATACATTGTTCTGCTTCTTGGCAATATAGATTTAAGATGTTAATATTTCTGGAATGTTAAATGTTAGCTTTTGTTTGTAAAAAGTTGCATGGATAAAATAGGTCGATTCGATGATTCTCAATAAATTATTACTAACTAGGTTTCTTTTTTGTTAAATCTCATGATAATTATCTAAAACCTCTGGACTCTATAAAGGAGGGTACTAGCTAGCAGTTGGAACTACTTTATCTTCCTATATCTCTACTTTCTGCTAAGTCCTTTGTTTTGCCTTTGGTTCGTTCTAGCCAGTTAGTCAAATAACCTATTTGAATTTAAGATATTTTAAAAAAGGGCATCTTAAATAGGATAAATAGTTTAATTTGTATGTGGGTACTATTTAAAAAAATGAATTCTAATAAGAATAATTAAATTTGTTTAAGATATATTTTCTGATTCATATACATTGTTCTGCTGCTTGGCAATATAGATTTAAGATGTTAATTAAACTCTCGCAAACGTTTTTATACCAGGAGCCTTTAAATCGGGGTTTTTGAGGCTTTATTTATGAATGTTTTGGCAAGCCTTATTTTAAATTTCTTTTCAATATTTATATTGTAAAAACAAAGTTAACAGAAGGTTTTTATTTATTTAGAAGCCGTAGTTTTTACTATTTTTAATGAGAGGCTTGTCATCGGGGAGATCCGTATTACCTTCTAGAAACCACTAGATAACAATATACTGAGCAGATAATTGAATGTACGATCAATGTTCAGTCGAGCCGTCACCTGACACACACTTCCAAAAAAAATATTATTTTTGAACTGACTGACTCAGCTAACCGGGCTGGAAAGGCCCATGAGGCGGCACCCAGCCATTCCCCTCCACGAAGTAATGCCTAACGGCGGTCCGTGGAGGATGGAGAACAGGTGTTGGGTGGTGAGGGAGGTGGTTTTAGTGGGTAAAAATCCCACACACGGATAGGTACGGGCCTATCCGCGTCTTTTGAAGATTTCCACCTTCCAACGTAAAAAAAAAAAAAAAAAAAAAAAAAAAAAAAAAAAAAAAAGCACAGGCAACTACTAAAGAAAATAACTTTAAGTAGTTGGTAGTTGGCAGCGCGCAACTACTATTTGTCAACTATCAGTTATGTAGTTGTAGTAACAGAGCTACAACTACAGTTACACTTCAACGAATAATTCACACTCCACGTTTTTGCAAACTTTTAGCTTTTGTTTGTAAAAGGTTGCAAGGATAAAATATGTCGATTCGATGATTCTCAATAAATTATTACTACTAGAAAGGAGGTTACTAGCTAGCAGTTGGAACTACTTTATCTTCCTATATCTCTACTTTCTGCTAAGTCCTTTGTTTTGCCTTTGGTTCGTTCTAGCCAGTTAGTCAAATAACCTATTTGAATTTAAGATATTTTAAAAAAGGGCATCTTAAATAGGATAAATAATTTAATTTTTATGTGCGTAATATTTAAAAAATGAATTCTAATAAAAATAATTAAATTTGTTTAAGATTTCTGATTCATATACATTGTTCTGCTGCTTGGAAATATAGATTTAAGATGTTAATTTAACTGGAATGTTAAATGTTAGCTTTTGTTTGTAAAAAGTTGCATGGATAAAATAGGTCGATTCGATGATTCTCAATAAACTATTACTAACTAGGTTTCTTTTTTTTTAAATCTCATGATAATTATCTAAAACCTCTGGACTCTAGAAAGGAGGGTACTAGCTAGCAGTTGGAACTACTTTATCTTCCTATATCTCTACTTTCTGCTAAGTCCTTTGTTTTGCCTTTGGTTCGTTCTAGCCAGTTAGTCAAATAACCTATTTGAATTTAAGATATTTTAAAAAAGGGCATCTTAAATAGGATAAATAGTTTAATTTTTATGTGGGTAATATTTAAAAACATGAATTCTAATAAAAATAATTAAATTTGTTTATGATATATTTTCTGATTCATATACATTGTTCTGCTGCTTGGCAATATAGATTTAAGATGTTAATATTTCTGGAATGTTAAAGTCGATTCGATGATTCTCAATAAATTATTACTAACTAGGTTTCTTTTTTTTTTAAATCTCATGATAATTATCTAAAACCTCTGGACTCTATAAAGGAGGGTACTAGCTAGCAGTTGGAACTACTTTATCTTCCTATATCTCTACTTTCTGCTAAGTCCTTTGTTTTGCCTTTGGTTCGTTCTAGCCAGTTAGTCAAATAACCTATTTGAATTTAAGATATTTTAAAAAAGGGCATCTTAAATAGGATAAATAATTTAATTTTTATGTGCGTAATATTTAAAAAATTGAATTCTAATAAAAATAATTAAATTTGTTTAAGATATATTTTCTGATTCATATACATTGTTCTGCTTCTTGGCAATATAGATTTAAGATGTTAATATTTCTGGAATGTTAAATGTTAGCTTTTGTTTGTAAAAAGTTGCATGGATAAAATAGGTCGATTCGATGATTCTCAATAAATTATTACTAACTATATATTTTCTGATTCATATACATTGTTCTGCTTCTTGGCAATATAGATTTAAGATGTTAATATTTCTGGAATGTTAAATGTTAGCTTTTGTTTGTAAAAAGTTGCATGGATAAAATAGGTCGATTCGATGATTCTCAATAAATTATTACTAACTAGGTTTCTTTTTTGTTAAATCTCATGATAATTATCTAAAACCTCTGGACTCTATAAAGGAGGGTACTAGCTAGCAGTTGGAACTACTTTATCTTCCTATATCTCTACTTTCTGCTAAGTCCTTTGTTTTGCCTTTGGTTCGTTCTAGCCAGTTAGTCAAATAACCTATTTGAATTTAAGATATTTTAAAAAAGGGCATCTTAAATAGGATAAATAGTTTAATTTGGTATGTGGGTACTATTTAAAAAAATGAATTCTAATAAAAATAATTAAATTTGTTTAAGATATATTTTCTGATTCATATACATTGTTCTGCTGCTTGGCAATATAGATTTAAGATGTTAATTAAACTCTCGCAAACGTTTTTATACCAGGAGCCTTTAAATCGGGGTTTTTGAGTCTTTATTTATGAATGTTTTGGCAAGCCTTATTTTAAATTTCTTTTCAATATTTATATTGTAAAAACAAAGTTAACAGAAGGTTTTTATTTATTTAGAAGCCGTAGTTTTTACTATTTTTAATGAGAGGCTTGTCATCGGGGAGTTCCGTATTACCTTCTAGAAACCACTAGATAACACTATACTGAGCAGATAATTGAATGTACGATCAATGTTCAGTCGAGCCGTCACCTGACACACACTTCCAAAAAAAATATTATTTTTGAACTGACTGACTGAGCTAACCGGGCTGGAAAGGCCCATGAGGCGGCACCCAGCCATTCCCCTCCACGAAGTAATGCCTAACGGCGGTCCGTGGAGGATGGAGAACAGGTGTTGGGTGGTGAGGGAGGTGGTTTTAGTGGGTAAAAATCCCACACACGGATAGGTACGGGCCTATCCGCGTCTTTTGAAGATTTCCACCTTCCAACGTAAAAAAAAAAAAAAAAAAAAAAAAGCACAGGCAACTACTAAAGAAAATAACTTTAAGTAGTTGGTAGTTGGCAGCGCGCAACTACTATTTGTCAACTATCAGTTATGTAGTTGTAGTAACAGAGCTACAACTACAGTTACACTTCAACGAATAATTCACACTCCACGTTTTTGCAAACTTTTAGCTTTTGTTTGTAAAAGGTTGCAAGGATAAAATATGTCGATTCGATGATTCTCAATAAATTATTACTACTAGAAAGGAGGTTACTAGCTAGCAGTTGGAACTACTTTATCTTCCTATATCTCTACTTTCTGCTAAGTCCTTTGTTTTGCCTTTGGTTCGTTCTAGCCAGTTAGTCAAATAACCTATTTGAATTTAAGATATTTTAAAAAAGGGCATCTTAAATAGGATAAATAATTTAATTTTTATGTGCGTAATATTTAAAAAATGAATTCTAATAAAAATAATTAAATTTGTTTAAGATTTCTGATTCATATACATTGTTCTGCTGCTTGGAAATATAGATTTAAGATGTTAATTTAACTGGAATGTTAAATGTTAGCTTTTGTTTGTAAAAAGTTGCATGGATAAAATAGGTCGATTCGATGATTCTCAATAAACTATTACTAACTAGGTTTCTTTTTTTTTAAATCTCATGATAATTATCTAAAACCTCTGGACTCTAGAAAGGAGGGTACTAGCTAGCAGTTGGAACTACTTTATCTTCCTATATCTCTACTTTCTGCTAAGTCCTTTGTTTTGCCTTTGGTTCGTTCTAGCCAGTTAGTCAAATAACCTATTTGAATTTAAGATATTTTAAAAAAGGGCATCATAAATAGGATAAATAGTTTAATTTTTATGTGCGTAATATTTAAAAAAATGAATTCTAATAAAAATAATTAAATTTGTTTAAGATATATTTTCTGATTCATATACATTGTTCTGCTTCTTGGCAATATAGATTTAAGATGTTAATATTTCTGGAATGTTAAATGTTAGCTTTTGTTTGTAAAAAGTTGCATGGATAAAATAGGTCGATTCGATGATTCTCAATAAATTATTACTAACTATATATTTTCTGATTCATATACATTGTTCTGCTTCTTGGCAATATAGATTTAAGATGTTAATATTTCTGGAATGTTAAATGTTAGCTTTTGTTTGTAAAAAGTTGCATGGATAAAATAGGTCGATTCGATGATTCTCAATAAATTATTACTAACTAGGTTTCTTTTTTGTTAAATCTCATGATAATTATCTAAAACCTCTGGACTCTATAAAGGAGGGTACTAGCTAGCAGTTGGAACTACTTTATCTTCCTATATCTCTACTTTCTGCTAAGTCCTTTGTTTTGCCTTTGGTTCGTTCTAGCCAGTTAGTCAAATAACCTATTTGAATTTAAGATATTTTAAAAAAGGGCATCTTAAATAGGATAAATGGTTTAATTTGTATGTGGGTACTATTTAAAAAAATGAATTCTAATAAAAATAATTAAATTTGTTTAAGATATATTTTCTGATTCATATACATTGTTCTGCTGCTTGGCAATATAGATTTAAGATGTTAATTAAACTCTCGTAAACGTTTTTATACCAGGAGCCTTTAAATCGGGGTTTTTGAGGCTTTATTTATGAATGTTTTGGCATGCCTTATTTTAAATTTCTTTTCAATATTTATATTGTAAAAACAAAGTTAACAGAAGGTTTTTATTTATTTAGAAGCCGTAGTTTTTACTATTTTTAATGAGAGGCTTGTCATCGGGGAGTTCCGTATTACCTTCTAGAAACCACTAGATAACACTATACTGAGCAGATAATTGAATGTACGATCAATGTTCAGTCGAGCCGTCACCTGACACACACTTCCAAAAAAAATATTATTTTTGAACTGACTGACTGAGCTAACCGGGCTGGAAAGGCCCATGAGGCGGCACCCAGCCATTCCCCTCCACGAAGTAATGCCTAACGGCGGTCCGTGGAGGATGGAGAACAGGTGTTGGGTGGTGAGGGAGGTGGTTTTAGTGGGTAAAAATCCCACACACGGATAGGTACGGGCCTATCCGCGTCTTTTGAAGATTTCCACCTTCCAACGTAAAAAAAAAAAAAAAAAAAAAAAAAAAAAAAAAAAAAGCACAGGCAACTACTAAAGAAAATAACTTGAAGTAGTTGGTAGTTGGCAGCGCGCAACTACTATTTGTCAACTATCAGTTATGTAGTTGTAGTAACAGAGCTACAACTACAGTTACACTTCAACGAATAATTCACACTCCACGTTTTTGCAAACTTTTAGCTTTTGTTTGTAAAAGGTTGCAAGGATAAAATATGTCGATTCGATGATTCTCAATAAATTATTACTACTAGAAAGGAGGTTACTAGCTAGCAGTTGGAACTACTTTATCTTCCTATATCTCTACTTTCTGCTAAGTCCTTTGTTTTGCCTTTGGTTCGTTCTAGCCAGTTAGTCAAATAACCTATTTGAATTTAAGATATTTTAAAAAAGGGCATCTTAAATAGGATAAATAATTTAATTTTTATGTCCGTAATATTTAAAAAATGAATTCTAATAAAAATAATTAAATTTGTTTAAGATTTCTGATTCATATACATTGTTCTGCTGCTTGGAAATATAGATTTAAGATGTTAATTTAACTGGAATGTTAAATGTTAGCTTTTGTTTGTAAAAAGTTGCATGGATAAAATAGGTCGATTCGATGATTCTCAATAAACTATTACTAACTAGGTTTCTTTTTTTTTAAATCTCATGATAATTATCTAAAACCTCTGGACTCTAGAAAGGAGGGTACTAGCTAGCAGTTGGAACTACTTTATCTTCCTATATCTCTACTTTCTGCTAAGTCCTTTGTTTTGCCTTTGGTTCGTTCTAGCCAGTTAGTCGAATAACCTATTTTAATTTAAGATATTTTAAAAAAGGGCATCATAAATAGGATAAATAGTTTAATTTTTATGTGCGTAATATTTAAAAAAATGAATTCTAATAAAAATAATTAAATTTGTTTAAGATATATTTTCTGATTCATATACATTGTTCTGCTTCTTGGCAATATAGATTTAAGATGTTAATATTTCTGGAATGTTAAATGTTAGCTTTTGTTTGTAAAAAGTTGCATGGATAAAATAGGTCGATTCGATGATTCTCAATAAATTATTACTAACTATATATTTTCTGATTCATATACATTGTTCTGCTTCTTGGCAATATAGATTTAAGATGTTAATATTTCTGGAATGTTAAATGTTAGCTTTTGTTTGTAAAAAGTTGCATGGATAAAATAGGTCGATTCGATGATTCTCAATAAATTATTACTAACTAGGTTTCTTTTTTGTTAAATCTCATGATAATTATCTAAAACCTCTGGACTCTATAAAGGAGGGTACTAGCTAGCAGTTGGAACTACTTTATCTTCCTATATCTCTACTTTCTGCTAAGTCCTTTGTTTTGCCTTTGGTTCGTTCTAGCCAGTTAGTCAAATAACCTATTTGAATTTAAGATATTTTAAAAAAGGGCATCTTAAATAGGATAAATAGTTTAATTTGGTATGTGGGTACTATTTAAAAAAATGAATTCTAATAAAAATAATTAAATTTGTTTAAGATATATTTTCTGATTCATATACATTGTTCTGCTGCTTGGCAATATAGATTTAAGATGTTAATTAAACTCTCGCAAACGTTTTTATACCAGGAGCCTTTAAATCGGGGTTTTTGAGGCTTTATTTATGAATGTTTTGGCATGCCTTATTTTAAATTTCTTTTCAATATTTATATTGTAAAAACAAAGTTAACAGAAGGTTTTTATTTATTTAGAAGCCGTAGTTTTTACTATTTTTAATGAGAGGCTTGTCATCGGGGAGTTCCGTATTACCTTCTAGAAACCACTAGATAACACTATACTGAGCAGATAATTGAATGTACGATCAATGTTCAGTCGAGCCGTCACCTGACACACACTTCCAAAAAAAATATTATTTTTGAACTGACTGACTGAGCTAACCGGGCTGGAAAGGCCCATGAGGCGGCACCCAGCCATTCCCCTCCACGAAGTAATGCCTAACGGCGGTCCGTGGAGGATGGAGAACAGGTGTTGGGTGGTGAGGGAGGTGGTTTTAGTGGTTAAAAATCCCACACACGGATAGGTACGGGCCTATCCGCGTCTTTTGAAGATTTCCACCTTCCAACGTAAAAAAAAAAAAAAAAAAAAAAAAAAAAAAAAAAAAAAAAAAAGCACAGGCAACTACTAAAGAAAATAACTTTAAGTAGTTGGTAGTTGGCAGCGCGCAACTACTATTTGTCAACTATCAGTTATGTAGTTGTAGTAACAGAGCTACAACTACAGTTACACTTCAACGAATAATTCACACTCCACGTTTTTGCAAACTTTTAGCTTTTGTTTGTAAAAGGTTGCAAGGATAAAATATGTCGATTCGATGATTCTCAATAAATTATTACTACTAGAAAGGAGGTTACTAGCTAGCAGTTGGAACTACTTTATCTTCCTATATCTCTACTTTCTGCTAAGTCCTTTGTTTTGCCTTTGGTTCGTTCTAGCCAGTTAGTCAAATAACCTATTTGAATTTAAGATATTTTAAAAAAGGGCATCTTAAATAGGATAAATAATTTAATTTGTATGTGGGTACTATTTAAAAAAATGAATTCTAATAAAAATAATTAAATTTGTTTAAGATATATTTTCTGATTCATATACATTGTTCTGCTGCTTGGCAATATAGATTTAAGATTTTAATTAAACTCTCGCAAACGTTTTTATACCAGGAGCCTTTAAATCGGGGTTTTTGAGGCTTTATTTATGAATGTTTTGGCAAGCCTTATTTTAAATTTCTTTTCAATATTTATATTGTAAAAACAAAGTTAACAGAAGGTTTTTATTTATTTAGAAGCCGTAGTTTTTACTATTTTTAATGAGAGGCTTGTCATCGGGGAGTTCCGTATTACCTTCTAGAAACCACTAGATAACACTATACTGAGCAGATAATTGAATGTACGATCAATGTTCAGTCGAGCCGTCACCTGACACACACTTCCAAAAAAAATATTATTTTTGAACTGACTGACTGAGCTAACCGGGCTGGAAAGGCCCATGAGGCGGCACCCAGCCATTCCCCTCCACGAAGTAATGCCTAACGGCGGTCCGTGGAGGATGGAGAACAGGTGTTGGGTGGTGAGGGAGGTGGTTTTAGTGGGTAAAAATCCCACACACGGATAGGTACGGGCCTATCCGCGTCTTTTGAAGATTTCCACCTTCCAACGTAAAAAAAAAAAAAAAAAAAAAAAAAAAAAAAAGCACAGGCAACTACTAAAGAAAATAACTTTAAGTAGTTGGTAGTTGGCAGCGCGCAACTACTATTTGTCAACTATCAGTTATGTAGTTGTAGTAACAGAGCTACAACTACAGTTACACTTCAACGAATAATTCACACTCCACGTTTTTGCAAACTTTTAGCTTTTGTTTGTAAAAGGTTGCAAGGATAAAATATGTCGATTCGATGATTCTCAATAAATTATTACTACTAGAAAGGAGGTTACTAGCTAGCAGTTGGAACTACTTTATCTTCCTATATCTCTACTTTCTGCTAAGTCCTTTGTTTTGCCTTTGGTTCGTTCTAGCCAGTTAGTCAAATAACCTATTTGAATTTAAGATATTTTAAAAAAGGGCATCTTAAATAGGATAAATAATTTAATTTTTATGTGCGTAATATTTAAAAAATGAATTCTAATAAAAATAATTAAATTTGTTTAAGATTTCTGATTCATATACATTGTTCTGCTGCTTGGAAATATAGATTTAAGATGTTAATTTAACTGGAATGTTAAATGTTAGCTTTTGTTTGTAAAAAGTTGCATGGATAAAATAGGTCGATTCGATGATTCTCAATAAACTATTACTAACTAGGTTTCTTTTTTTTTAAATCTCATGATAATTATCTAAAACCTCTGGACTCTAGAAAGGAGGGTACTAGCTAGCAGTTGGAACTACTTTATCTTCCTATATCTCTACTTTCTGCTAAGTCCTTTGTTTTGCCTTTGGTTCGTTCTAGCCAGTTAGTCAAATAACCTATTTGAATTTAAGATATTTTAAAAAAGGGCATCTTAAATAGGATAAATAGTTTAATTTTTATGTGGGTAATATTTAAAAACATGAATTCTAATAAAAATAATTAAATTTGTTTATGATATATTTTCTGATTCATATACATTGTTCTGCTGCTTGGCAATATAGATTTAAGATGTTAATATTTCTGGAATGTTAAATGTTAGCTTTTGTTTGTAAAAGTTGCATGGATAAAATAGGTCGATTCGATGATTCTCAATAAATTATTACTAACTAGGTTTCTTCTTTTTTTAAATCTCATGATAATTATCTAAAACCTCTGGGCTCTATAAAGGAGGGTACTAGCTAGCAGTTGGAACTACTTTATCTTCCTATATCTCTACTTTCTGCTAAGTCCTTTGTTTTGCCTTTGGTTCGTTCTAGCCAGTTAGTCAAATAACCTATTTGAATTTAAGATATTTTAAAAAAGGGCATCATAAATAGGATAAATAGTTTAATTTTTATGTGCGTAATATTTAAAAACATGAATTCTAATAAAAATAATTAAATTTGTTTAAGATATATTTTCTGATTCATATACATTGTTCTGCTTCTTGGAAATATAGATTTAAGATGTTAATATTTCTGGAATGTTAAATGTTAGCTTTTGTTTGTAAAAAGTTGCATGGATAAAATAGGTCGATTCGATGATTCTCAATAAATTATTACTAACTAGGTTTCTTTTTTGTTAAATCTCATGATAATTATCTAAAACCTCTGGACTCTATAAAGGAGGGTACTAGCTAGCAGTTGGAACTACTTTATCTTCCTATATCTCTACTTTCTGCTAAGTCCTTTGTTTTGCCTTTGGTTCGTTCTAGCCAGTTAGTCAAATAACCTATTTGAATTTAAGATATTTTAAAAAAGGGCATCTTAAATAGGATAAATAGTTTAATTTTTATGTGGATAATATTTAAAAACATGAATTCTAATAAAAATAATTAAATTTGTTTAAGATATATTTTCTGATTCATATACATTGTTCTGCTGCTTGGCAATATAGAATTAAGATGTTAATATTTCTGGAATGTTAAATGTTAGCTTTTGTTTGTAAAAAGTTGCATGGATAAAATAGGTCGATTCGATGATTCTCAATAAACTATTACTAACTAGGTTTCTTTTTTTTTAAATCTCATGATAATTATCTAAAACCTCTAGCTAGCAGTTGGAACTACTTTATCTTCCTATATCTCTACTTTCTGCTAAGTCCTTTGTTTTGCCTTTGGTTCGTTCTAGCCAGTTAGTCAAATAACCTATTTGAATTTAAGATATTTTAAAAAAGGGCATCTTAAATAGGATAATTAGTTTAATTTTTATGTGTGTAATATTTTAAAAAATGAATTCTAATAAAAATAATTAAATTTGTTTAAGATATATTTTCTGATTCATATACATTGTTCTGCTGCTTGGCAATATAGATTTATGATGTTAATATTTCTGGAATGTTAGATGTTAGCTTTTGTTTGTAAAAAGTTGCATGGATAAAATAGGTCGATTCGATGATTCTCAATAAATTATTACTAACTAGGTTCCTTTTTTGTTAAATCTCATGATAATTATCTAAAAACTCTGGACTCTAGAAAGGGAGGGTACTAGCTAGCAGTTGGAACTACTTTATCTTCCTATATCTCTACTTTCTGCTAAGTCCTTTGTTTTGCCTTTGGTTCGTTCTAGCCAGTTAGTCAAATAACCTATTTGAAGTTAAGATATTTTAAAAAAGGGCATCTTAAATAGGATAATTAGTTTAATTTTTATGTGTGTAATATTTTAAAAAATGAATTCTAATAAAAATAATTAAATTTGTTTAAGATATATTTTCTGATTCATATACATTGTTCTGCTGCTTGGCAATATAGATTTATGATGTTAATATTTCTGGAATGTTAGATGTTAGCTTTTGTTTGTAAAAAGTTGCATGGATAAAATAGGTCGATTCGATGATTCTCAATAAATTATTACTAACTAGGTTCCTTTTTTGTTAAATCTCATGATAATTATCTAAAAACTCTGGACTCTAGAAAGGAGGGTACTAGCTAGCAGTTGGAACTACTTTATCTTCCTATATTTTTACTTTCTGCTAAGTCCTTTGTTTTGCCTTTGGTTCGTTCTAGCCAGTTAGTCAAATAACCTATTTGAATTTAAGTTATTTTAAAAAAGGGCATCTTAAATAGGATAAATAGTTTAATTTGTATGTGGGTACTATTTAAAAAAATGAATTCTAATAAAAATAATTAAATTTGTTTAAGATATATTTTCTGATTCATATACATTGTTCTGCTGCTTGGCAATATAGATTTAAGATGTTAATTAAACTCTCGCAAACGTTTTTATACCAGGAGCCTTTAAATCGGGGTTTTTGAGGCTTTATTTATGAATGTTTTGGCAAGCCTTATTTTAAATTTCTTTTCAATATTTATATTGTAAAAACAAAGTTAACAGAAGGTTTTTATTTATTTAGAAGCCGTAGTTTTTACTATTTTTAATGAGAGGCTTGTCATCGGGGAGTTCCGTATTACCTTCTAGAAACCACTAGATAACACTATACTGAGCAGATAATTGAATGTACGATCAATGTTCAGTCGAGCCGTCACCTGACACACACTTCCAAAAAAAATATTATTTTTGAACTGACTGACTGAGCTAACCGGGCTGGAAAGGCCCATGAGGCGGCACCCAGCCATTCCCCTCCACGAAGTAATGCCTAACGGCGGTCCGTGGAGGATGGAGAACAGGTGTTGGGTGGTGAGGGAGGTGGTTTTAGTGGGTAAAAATCCCACACACGGATAGGTACGGGCCTATCCGCGTCTTTTGAAGATTTCCACCTTCCAACGTAAAAAAAAAAAAAAAAAAAAAAAAAAAAAAAAAAAAAAAAAGCACAGGCAACTACTAAACAAAATAACTTTAAGTAGTTGGTAGTTGGCAGCGCGCAACTACTATTTGTCAACTATCAGTTATGTAGTTGTAGTAACAGAGCTACAACTACAGTTACACTTCAACGAATAATTCACACTCCACGTTTTTGCAAACTTTTAGCTTTTGTTTGTAAAAGGTTGCAAGGATAAAATATGTCGATTCGATGATTCTCAATAAATTATTACTACTAGAAAGGAGGTTACTAGCTAGCAGTTGGAACTACTTTATCTTCCTATATCTCTACTTTCTGCTAAGTCCTTTGTTTTGCCTTTGGTTCGTTCTAGCCAGTTAGTCAAATAACCTATTTGAATTTAAGATATTTTAAAAAAGGGCATCTTAAATAGGATAAATAATTTAATTTTTATGTGCGTAATATTAAAAAAATGAATTCTAATAAAAATAATTAAATTTGTTTAAGATTTCTGATTCATATACATTGTTCTGCTGCTTGGAAATATAGATTTAAGATGTTAATTTAACTGGAATGTTAAATGTTAGCTTTTGTTTGTAAAAAGTTGCATGGATAAAATAGGTCGATTCGATGATTCTCAATAAACTATTACTAACTAGGTTTCTTTTTTTTTAAATCTCATGATAATTATCTAAAACCTCTGGACTCTAGAAAGGAGGGTACTAGCTAGCAGTTGGAACTACTTTATCTTCCTATATCTCTACTTTCTGCTAAGTCCTTTGTTTTGCCTTTGGTTCGTTCTAGCCAGTTAGTCAAATAACCTATTTGAATTTAAGATATTTGAAAAAAGGGCATCTTAAATAGGATAAATAGTTTAATTTTTATGTGGGTAATATTTAAAAACATGAATTCTAATAAAAATAATTAAATTTGTTTATGATATATTTTCTGATTCATATACATTGTTCTGTTGCTTGGCAATATAGATTTAAGATGTTAATATTTCTGGAATGTTAAATGTTAGCTTTTGTTTGTAAAAGTTGCATGGATAAAATTCGATGATTCTCAATAAATTATTACTAACTAGGTTTCTTTTTTTTTTAAATCTCATGATAATTATCTAAAACCTCTGGACTCTATAAAGGAGGGTACTAGCTAGCAGTTGGAACTACTTTATCTTCCTATATCTCTACTTTCTGCTAAGTCCTTTGTTTTGCCTTTGGTTCGTTCTAGCCAGTTAGTCAAATAACCTATTTGAATTTAAGATATTTTAAAAAAGGGCATCATAAATAGGATAAATAGTTTAATTTTTATGTGCGTAATATTTAAAAAAATGAATTCTAATAAAAATAATTAAATTTGTTTAAGATATATTTTCTGATTCATATACATTGTTCTGCTTCTTGGCAATATAGATTTAAGATGTTAATATTTCTGGAATGTTAAATGTTAGCTTTTGTTTGTAAAAAGTTGCATGGATAAAATAGGTCGATTCGATGATTCTCAATAAATTATTACTAACTAGGTTTCTTTTTTGTTAAATCTCATGATAATTATCTAAAACCTCTGGACTCTATAAAGGAGGGTACTAGCTAGCAGTTGGAACTACTTTATCTTCCTATATCTCTACTTTCTGCTAAGTCCTTTGTTTTGCCTTTGGTTCGTTCTAGCCAGTTAGTCAAATAACCTATTTGAATTTAAGATATTTTAAAAAAGGGCATCTTAAATAGGATAAATAGTTTAATTTGTATGTGGGTACTATTTAAAAAAATGAATTCTAATAAAAATAATTAAATTTGTTTAAGATATATTTTCTGATTCATATACATTGTTCTGCTGCTTGGCAATATAGATTTAAGATGTTAATTAAACTCTCGCAAACGTTTTTATACCAGGAGCCTTTAAATCGGGGTTTTTGAGGCTTTATTTATGAATGTTTTGGCAAGCCTTATTTTAAATTTCTTTTCAATATTTATATTGTAAAAACAAAGTTAACAGAAGGTTTTTATTTATTTAGAAGCCGTAGTTTTTACTATTTTTAATGAGAGGCTTGTCATCGGGGAGTTCCGTATTACCTTCTAGAAACCACTAGATAACACTATACTGAGCAGATAATTGAATGTACGATCAATGTTCAGTCGAGCCGTCACCTGACACACACTTCCAAAAAAAATATTATTTTTGAACTGACTGACTGAGCTAACCGGGCTGGAAAGGCCCATGAGGCGGCACCCAGCCATTCCCCTCCACGAAGTAATGCCTAACGGCGCACAGTGGAACGAGCGTTAGGAGCGTCTGGACATTCATTAATATCTCCACTTCTGGTTCTCCTAGAATAAGGCTATTGGTACGGTTTTAAAGCTTTTTGAAGGGACTATTTAATTATATGATAAACAGGATCAAACCTTTTAGGATAAACGTGTAAAAATTCTAGATTTAATATTTCGATGTTAGATTATTTAGTATCAAACATTGTACCATTTATTGTACTACGAGAATAGGTACAATACAGTATTCTATGGAAAGACAGATACATAGGTATTAAATAAAGTTACACAAAGGAAAAAGTAACAAATCAAATAATTTAATTATTAAACAAAATTAATAAAATATTTGATAATTACTTTTGTTAGTTAATATACTAGGTATAATTGATACATCAAAATTATAATAAATGTAAGTGCCTATATAAAGTTGTTTTATTTAAATAACGAAATAAAAATTAAATAAATAAAAAATTAAAAACTTGACGATTTGTTGTAGGGACTATTTCACCTATGTGCACCATTACACATATGTCGTTCAAATACCACACGCAAGCTGAGTTTTATTGTTAATACTATTATGTTAGATGAGGGTTGTTCGGATAAATGAATGTAAACAAAAACTGGTAAAAAAAAGAAAACTTGCGAAAAGTAGACGCCAATATCAACAGAAATTATTTTAAATTAATTATCAAGGCCCATAAAATAAAAAGAAAAAATCATTTTCTCGGAAAATAGCACCTAGTAGCAGAATCCGAATAATGGAAAAAAAACTTCAAACATTCTAGTTATTTACTGTGAAGGTAGTTTTTTGGGCGATTTTGAGCGATTTTCGCAATTGATTATTTAATTTTATCACCCAATTTTCACCGAAAAATCCTAGACGTTTGAAATAATCCCAAGTTTTATTTGCCTAAAATATCTTATTATGGATGTTCTTTTTTCCAGTAGGTGCACGATTAATTTAATGCATTACCTCAAACAGTGGATTGCTTTAAAAATATGAGTTTTTAGAAAAATTTATATTTCAATTCAGAATTTTTTATATAAGATTTGATTTCACAATAAATTTATCTATGGATTTTGTTGAGAAGAAGTATAAAGTATAATTTAAAATCAAAATAAAGGACAAATTTAGTTATTAGAGAATTGGCCCAATGTCCAACAAATGCGTTGGTTCGTTCCACTGTGCGGCGGTCCGTGGAGGATGGAGAACAGGTGTTGGGTGGTGAGGGAGGTGGTTTTAGTGGGTAAAAATCCCACACACGGATAGGTACGGGCCTATCCGCGTCTTTTGAAGATTTCCACCTTCCAACGTAAAAAAAAAAAAAAAAAAAAAAAAAAAAAAAGCACAGGCAACTACTAAAGAAAATAACTTTAAGTAGTTGGTAGTTGGCAGCGCGCAACTACTATTTGTCAACTATCAGTTATGTAGTTGTAGTAACAGAGCTACAACTACAGTTACACTTCAACGAATAATTCACACTCCACGTTTTTGCAAACTTTTAGCTTTTGTTTGTAAAAGGTTGCAAGGATAAAATATGTTGATTCGATGATTCTCAATAAATTATTACTACTAGAAAGGAGGTTACTAGCTAGCAGTTGGAACTACTTTATCTTCCTATATCTCTACTTTCTGCTAAGTCCTTTGTTTTGCCTTTGGTTCGTTCTAGCCAGTTAGTCAAATAACCTATTTGAATTTAAGATATTTTAAAAAAGGGCATCTTAAATAGGATAAATAATTTAATTTTTATGTGCGTAATATTAAAAAAATGAATTCTAATAAAAATAATTAAATTTGTTTAAGATTTCTGATTCATATACATTGTTCTGCTGCTTGGAAATATAGATTTAAGATGTTAATTTAACTGGAATGTTAAATGTTAGCTTTTGTTTGTAAAAAGTTGCATGGATAAAATAGGTCGATTCGATGATTCTCAATAAACTATTACTAACTAGGTTTCTTTTTTTTTAAATCTCATGATAATTATCTAAAACCTCTGGACTCTAGAAAGGAGGGTACTAGCTAGCAGTTGGAACTACTTTATCTTCCTATATCTCTACTTTCTGCTAAGTCCTTTGTTTTGCCTTTGGTTCGTTCTAGCCAGTTAGTCAAATAACCTATTTGAATTTAAGATATTTTAAAAAAGGGCATCTTAAATAGGATAAATAGTTTAATTTTTATGTGGGTAATATTTAAAAACATGAATTCTAATAAAAATAATTATATTTGTTTATGATATATTTTCTGATTCATATACATTGTTCTGCTGCTTGGCAATATAGATTTAAGATGTTAATATTTCTGGAATGTTAAATGTTAGCTTTTGTTTGTAAAAGTTGCATGGATAAAATAGGTCGATTCGATGATTCTCAATAAATTATTACTAACTAGGTTTCTTTTTTTTTTAAATCTCATGATAATTATCTAAAACCTCTGGACTCTATAAAGGAGGGTACTAGCTAGCAGTTGGAACTACTTTATCTTCCTATATCTCTACTTTCTGCTAAGTCCTTTGTTTTGCCTTTGGTTCGTTCTAGCCAGTTAGTCAAATAACCTATTTGAATTTAAGATATTTTAAAAAAGGGCATCATAAATAGGATAAATAGTTTAATTTTTATGTGCGTAATATTTAAAAAAATGAATTCTAATAAAAATAATTAAATTTGTTTAAGATATATTTTCTGATTCATATACATTGTTCTGCTTCTTGGCAATATAGATTTAAGATGTTAATATTTCTGGAATGTTAAATGTTAGCTTTTGTTTGTAAAAAGTTGCATGGATAAAATAGGTCGATTCGATGATTCTCAATAAATTATTACTAACTAGGTTTCTTTTTTGTTAAATCTCATGATAATTATCTAAAACCTCTGGACTCTATAAAGGAGGGTACTAGCTAGCAGTTGGAACTACTTTATCTTCCTATATTTTTACTTTCTGCTAAGTCCTTTGTTTTGCCTTTGGTTCGTTCTAGCCAGTTAGTCAAATAACCTATTTGAATTTAAGATATTTTAAAAAAGGGCATCTTAAATAGGATAAATAGTTTAATTTGTATGTGGGTACTATTTAAAAAAATGAATTCTAATAAAAATAATTAAATTTGTTTAAGATATATTTTCTGATTCATATACATTGTTCTGCTGCTTGGCAATATAGATTTAAGATGTTAATTAAACTCTCGCAAACGTTTTTATACCAGGAGCCTTTAAATCGGGGTTTTTGAGGCTTTATTTATGAATGTTTTGGCAAGCCTTATTTTAAATTTCTTTTCAATATTTAAATTGTAAAAACAAAGTTAACAGAAGGTTTTTATTTATTTAGAAGCCGTAGTTTTTACTATTTTTAATGAGAGGCTTGTCATCGGGGAGTTCCGTATTACCTTCTAGAAACCACTAGATAACACTATACTGAGCAGATAATTGAATGTACGATCAATGTTCAGTCGAGCCGTCACCTGACACACACTTCCAAAAAAAATATTATTTTTGAACTGACTGACTGAGCTAACCGGGCTGGAAAGGCCCATGAGGCGGCACCCAGCCATTCCCCTCCACGAAGTAATGCCTAACGGCGGTCCGTGGAGGATGGAGAACAGGTGTTGGGTGGTGAGGGAGGTGGTTTTAGTGGGTAAAAATCCCACACACGGATAGGTACGGGCCTATCCGCGTCTTTTGAAGATTTCCACCTTCCAACGTAAAAAAAAAAAAAAAAAAAAAAAAAAAAAAAAAAGCACAGGCAACTACTAAAGAAAATAACTTTAAGTAGTTGGTAGTTGGCAGCGCGCAACTACTATTTGTCAACTATCAGTTATGTAGTTGTAGTAACAGAGCTACAACTACAGTTACACTTCAACGAATAATTCACACTCCACGTTTTTGCAAACTTTTAGCTTTTGTTTGTAAAAGGTTGCAAGGATAAAATATGTCGATTCGATGATTCTCAATAAATTATTACTACTAGAAAGGAGGTTACTAGCTAGCAGTTGGAACTACTTTATCTTCCTATATCTCTACTTTCTGCTAAGTCCTTTGTTTTGCCTTTGGTTCGTTCTAGCCAGTTAGTCAAATAACCTATTTGAATTTAAGATATTTTAAAAAAGGGCATCTTAAATAGGATAAATAGTTTAATTTTTATGTGGGTAATATTTAAAAACATGAATTCTAATAAAAATAATTAAATTTGTTTATGATATATTTTCTGATTCATATACATTGTTCTGCTGCTTGGCAATATAGATTTAAGATGTTAATATTTCTGGAATGTTAAATGTTAGCTTTTGTTTGTAAAAGTTGCATGGATAAAATAGGTCGATTCGATGATTCTCAATAAATTATTACTAACTAGGTTTCTTTTTTTTTTAAATCTCATGATAATTATCTAAAACCTCTGGACTCAATAAAGGAGGGTACTAGCTAGCAGTTGGAACTACTTTATCTTCCTATATCTCTACTTTCTGCTAAGTCCTTTGTTTTGCCTTTGGTTCGTTCTAGCCAGTTAGTCAAATAACCTATTTGAATTTAAGATATTTTAAAAAAGGGCATCTTAAATAGGATAAATAGTTTAATTTGTATGTGGGTACTATTTAAAAAAATGAATTCTAATAAAAATAATTAAATTTGTTTAAGATATATTTTCTGATTCATATACATTGTTCTGCTGCTTGGCAATATAGATTTAAGATGTTAATATTTCTGGAATGTTAAATGTTAGCTTTTGTTTGTAAAAGTTGCATGGATAAAATAGGTCGATTCGATGATTCTCAATAAATTATTACTAACTAGGTTTCTTTTTTTTTTAAATCTCATGATAATTATCTAAAACCTCTGGACTCAATAAAGGAGGGTACTAGCTAGCAGTTGGAACTACTTTATCTTCCTATATCTCTACTTTCTGCTAAGTCCTTTGTTTTGCCTTTGGTTCGTTCTAGCCAGTTAGTCAAATAACCTATTTGAATTTAAGATATTTTAAAAAAGGGCATCTTAAATAGGATAAATAGTTTAATTTGTATGTGGGTAATATTTAAAAAAATGAATTCTAATAAAAATAATTAAATTTGTTTAAGATATATTTTCTGATTCATATACATTGTTCTGCTGCTTGGCAATATAGATTTAAGATGTTAATTAAACTTTCGCAAACGTTTTTATACCAGGAGCCTTTAAATCGGGGTTTTTGAGGCTTTATTTATGAATGTTTTGGCAAGCCTTATTTTAAATTTCTTTTCAATATTTATATTGTAAAAACAAAGTTAACAGAAGGTTTTTATTTATTTAGAAGCCGTAGTTTTTACTATTTTTAATGAGAGGCTTGTCATCGGGGAGTTCCGTATTACCTTCTAGAAACCACTAGATAACACTATACTGAGCAGATAATTGAATGTACGATCAATGTTCAGTCGAGCCGTCACCTGACACACACTTCCAAAAAAAATATTATTTTTGAACTGACTGACTGAGCTAACCGGGCTGGAAAGGCCCATGAGGCGGCACCCAGCCATTCCCCTCCACGAAGTAATGCCTAACGGCGGTCCGTGGAGGATGGAGAACAGGTGTTGGGTGGTGAGGGAGGTGGTTTTAGTGGGTAAAAATCCCACACACGGATAGGTACGGGCCTATCCGCGTCTTTTGAAGATTTCCACCTTCCAACGTAAAAAAAAAAAAAAAAAAAAAAAAAAAAAAGCACAGGCAACTACTAAAGAAAATAACTTTAAGTAGTTGGTAGTTGGCAGCGCGCAACTACTATTTGTCAACTATCAGTTATGTAGTTGTAGTAACAGAGCTACAACTACAGTTACACTTCAACGAATAATTCACACTCCACGTTTTTGCAAACTTTTAGCTTTTGTTTGTAAAAGGTTGCAAGGATAAAATATGTCGATTCGATGATTCTCAATAAATTATTACTACTAGAAAGGAGGTTACTAGCTAGCAGTTGGAACTACTTTATCTTCCTATATCTCTACTTTCTGCTAAGTCCTTTGTTTTGCCTTTGGTTCGTTCTAGCCAGTTAGTCAAATAACCTATTTGAATTTAAGATATTTTAAAAAAAGGCATCTTAAATAGGATAAATAATTTAATTTTTATGTGCGTAATATTTAAAAAATGAATTCTAATAAAAATAATTAAATTTGTTTAAGATTTCTGATTCATATACATTGTTCTGCTGCTTGGAAATATAGGGCATCTTAAATAGGATAAATAGTTTAATTTTTATGTGGGTAATATTTAAAAACATGAATTCTAATAAAAATAATTAAATTTGTTTATGATATATTTTCTGATTCATATACATTGTTCTGCTGCTTGGCAATATAGATTTAAGATGTTAATATTTCTGGAATGTTAAATGTTAGCTTTTGTTTGTAAAAGTTGCATGGATAAAATAGGTCGATTCGATGATTCTCAATAAATTATTACTAACTAGGTTTCTTTTTTTTTTAAATCTCATGATAATTATCTAAAACCTCTGGACTCTATAAAGGAGGGTACTAGCTAGCAGTTGGAACTACTTTATCTTCCTATATCTCTACTTTCTGCTAAGTCCTTTGTTTTGCCTTTGGTTCGTTCTAGCCAGTTAGTCAAATAACCTATTTGAATTTAAGATATTTTAAAAAAGGGCATCTTAAATAGGATAAATAGTTTAATTTTTATGTGGGTAATATTTAAAAACATGAATTCTAATAAAAATAATTAAATTTGTTTATGATATATTTTCTGATTCATATACATTGTTCTGCTGCTTGGCAATATAGATTTAAGATGTTAATATTTCTGGAATGTTAAATGTTAGCTTTTGTTTGTAAAAGTTGCATGGATAAAATAGGTCGATTCGATGATTCTCAATAAATTATTACTAACTAGGTTTCTTTTTTTTTTAAATCTCATGATAATTATCTAAAACCTCTGGACTCAATAAAGGAGGGTACTAGCTAGCAGTTGGAACTACTTTATCTTCCTATATCTCTACTTTCTGCTAAGTCCTTTGTTTTGCCTTTGGTTCGTTCTAGCCAGTTAGTCAAATAACCTATTTGAATTTAAGATATTTTAAAAAAGGGCATCTTAAATAGGATAAATAGTTTAATTTGTATGTGGGTACTATTTAAAAAAATGAATTCTAATAAAAATAATTAAATTTGTTTAAGATATATTTTCTGATTCATATACATTGTTCTGCTGCTTGGCAATATAGATTTAAGATGTTAATATTTCTGGAATGTTAAATGTTAGCTTTTGTTTGTAAAAGTTGCATGGATAAAATAGGTCGATTCGATGATTCTCAATAAATTATTACTAACTAGGTTTCTTTTTTTTTTAAATCTCATGATAATTATCTAAAACCTCTGGACTCAATAAAGGAGGGTACTAGCTAGCAGTTGGAACTACTTTATCTTCCTATATCTCTACTTTCTGCTGAGTCCTTTGTTTTGCCTTTGGTTCGTTCTAGCCAGTTAGTCAAATAACCTATTTGAATTTAAGATATTTTAAAAAAGGGCATCTTAAATAGGATAAATAGTTTAATTTGTATGTGGGTAATATTTAAAAAAATGAATTCTAATAAAAATAATTAAATTTGTTTAAGATATATTTTCTGATTCATATACATTGTTCTGCTGCTTGGCAATATAGATTTAAGATGTTAATTAAACTTTCGCAAACGTTTTTATACCAGGAGCCTTTAAATCGGGGTTTTTGAGGCTTTATTTATGAATGTTTTGGCAAGCCTTATTTTAAATTTCTTTTCAATATTTATATTGTAAAAACAAAGTTAACAGAAGGTTTTTATTTATTTAGAAGCCGTAGTTTTTACTATTTTTAATGAGAGGCTTGTCATCGGGGAGTTCCGTATTACCTTCTAGAAACCACTAGATAACACTATACTGAGCAGATAATTGAATGTACGATCAATGTTCAGTCGAGCCGTCACCTGACACACACTTCCAAAAAAAATATTATTTTTGAACTGACTGACTGAGCTAACCGGGCTGGAAAGGCCCATGAGGCGGCACCCAGCCATTCCCCTCCACGAAGTAATGCCTAACGGCGGTCCGTGGAGGATGGAGAACAGGTGTTGGGTGGTGAGGGAGGTGGTTTTAGTGGGTAAAAATCCCACACACGGATAGGTACGGGCCTATCCGCGTCTTTTGAAGATTTCCACCTTCCAACGTAAAAAAAAAAAAAAAAAAAAAAAAAAAAAAAGCACAGGCAACTACTAAAGAAAATAACTTTAAGTAGTTGGTAGTTGGCAGCGCGCAACTACTATTTGTCAACTATCAGTTATGTAGTTGTAGTAACAGAGCTACAACTACAGTTACACTTCAACGAATAATTCACACTCCACGTTTTTGCAAACTTTTAGCTTTTGTTTGTAAAAGGTTGCAAGGATAAAATATGTCGATTCGATGATTCTCAATAAATTATTACTACTAGAAAGGAGGTTACTAGCTAGCAGTTGGAACTACTTTATCTTCCTATATCTCTACTTTCTGCTAAGTCCTTTGTTTTGCCTTTGGTTCGTTCTAGCCAGTTAGTCAAATAACCTATTTGAATTTAAGATATTTTAAAAAAAGGCATCTTAAATAGGATAAATAATTTAATTTTTATGTGCGTAATATTTAAAAAATGAATTCTAATAAAAATAATTAAATTTGTTTAAGATTTCTGATTCATATACATTGTTCTGCTGCTTGGAAATATAGGGCATCTTAAATAGGATAAATAGTTTAATTTTTATGTGGGTAATATTTAAAAACATGAATTCTAATAAAAATAATTAAATTTGTTTATGATATATTTTCTGATTCATATACATTGTTCTGCTGCTTGGCAATATAGATTTAAGATGTTAATATTTCTGGAATGTTAAATGTTAGCTTTTGTTTGTAAAAGTTGCATGGATAAAATAGGTCGATTCGATGATTCTCAATAAATTATTACTAACTAGGTTTCTTTTTTTTTTAAATCTCATGATAATTATCTAAAACCTCTGGACTCTATAAAGGAGGGTACTAGCTAGCAGTTGGAACTACTTTATCTTCCTATATCTCTACTTTCTGCTAAGTCCTTTGTTTTGCCTTTGGTTCGTTCTAGCCAGTTAGTCAAATAACCTATTTGAATTTAAGATATTTTAAAAAAGGGCATCATAAATAGGATAAATAGTTTAATTTTTATGTGCGTAATATTTAAAAAAATGAATTCTAATAAAAATAATTAAATTTGTTTAAGATATATTTTCTGATTCATATACATTGTTCTGCTTCTTGGCAATATAGATTTAAGATGTTAATATTTCTGGAATGTTAAATGTTAGCTTTTGTTTGTAAAAAGTTGCATGGATAAAATAGGTCGATTCGATGATTCTCAATAAATTATTACTAACTAGGTTTCTTTTTTGTTAAATCTCATGATAATTATCTAAAACCTCTGGACTCTATAAAGGAGGGTACTAGCTAGCAGTTGGAACTACTTTATCTTCCTATATCTCTACTTTCTGCTAAGTCCTTTTTTTTGCCTTTGGTTCGTTCTAGCCAGTTAGTCAAATAACCTATTTGAATTTAAGATATTTTAAAAAAGGGCATCTTAAATAGGATAAATAGTTTAATTTGTATGTGGGTACTATTTAAAAAAATGAATTCTAATAAAAATAATTAAATTTGTTTAAGATATATTTTCTGATTCATATACATTGTTCTGCTGCTTGGCAATATAGATTTAAGATTTTAATTAAACTCTCGCAAACGTTTTTATACCAGGAGCCTTTAAATCGGGGTTTTTGAGGCTTTATTTATGAATGTTTTGGCAAGCCTTATTTTAAATTTCTTTTCAATATTTATATTGTAAAAACAAAGTTAACAGAAGGTTTTTATTTATTTAGAAGCCGTAGTTTTTACTATTTTTAATGAGAGGCTTGTCATCGGGGAGTTCCGTATTACCTTCTAGAAACCACTAGATAACACTATACTGAGCAGATAATTGAATGTACGATCAATGTTCAGTCGAGCCGTCACCTGACACACACTTCCAAAAAAAATATTTTTTTTGAACTGACTGACTGAGCTAACCGGGCTGGAAAGGCCCATGAGGCGGCACCCAGCCATTCCCCTCCACGAAGTAATGCCTAACGGCGGTCCGTGGAGGATGGAGAACAGGTGTTGGGTGGTGAGGGAGGTGGTTTTAGTGGGTAAAAATCCCACACACGGATAGGTACGGGCCTATCCGCGTCTTTTGAAGATTTCCACCTTCCAACGTAAAAAAAAAAAAAAAAAAAAAAAAAAAAAAAAGCACAGGCAACTACTAAAGAAAATAACTTTAAGTAGTTGGTAGTTGGCAGCGCGCAACTACTATTTGTCAACTATCAGTTATGTAGTTGTAGTAACAGAGCTACAACTACAGTTACACTTCAACGAATAATTCACACTCCACGTTTTTGCAAACTTTTAGCTTTTGTTTGTAAAAGGTTGCAAGGATAAAATATGTCGATTCGATGATTCTCAATAAATTATTACTACTAGAAAGGAGGTTACTAGCTAGCAGTTGGAACTACTTTATCTTCCTATATCTCTACTTTCTGCTAAGTCCTTTGTTTTGCCTTTGGTTCGTTCTAGCCAGTTAGTCAAATAACCTATTTGAATTTAAGATATTTTAAAAAAGGGCATCTTAAATAGGATAAATAATTTAATTTTTATGTGCGTAATATTTAAAAAATGAATTCTAATAAAAATAATTAAATTTGTTTAAGATTTCTGATTCATATACATTGTTCTGCTGCTTGGAAATATAGATTTAAGATGTTAATTTAACTGGAATGTTAAATGTTAGCTTTTGTTTGTAAAAAGTTGCATGGATAAAATAGGTCGATTCGATGATTCTCAATAAACTATTACTAACTAGGTTTCTTTTTTTTTAAATGTTATGATAATTATCTAAAACCTCTGGACTCTAGAAAGGAGGGTACTAGCTAGCAGTTGGAACTACTTTATCTTCCTATATCTCTACTTTCTGCTAAGTCCTTTGTTTTGCCTTTGGTTCGTTCTAGCCAGTTAGTCAAATAACCTATTTGAATTTAAGATATTTTAAAAAAGGGCATCTTAAATAGGATAAATAGTTTAATTTTTATGTGGGTAATATTTAAAAACATGAATTCTAATAAAAATAATTAAATTTGTTTATGATATATTTTCTGATTCATATACATTGTTCTGCTGCTTGGCAATATAGATTTAAGATGTTAATATTTCTGGAATGTTAAATGTTAGCTTTTGTTTGTAAAAGTTGCATGGATAAAATAAGTCGATTCGATGATTCTCAATAAATTATTACTAACTAGGTTTCTTTTTTGTTAAATCTCATGATAATTATCTAAAACCTCTGGACTCTAGAAAGGAGGGTACTAGCTAGCATTTGGAACTACTTTATCTTCCTATATTTTTACTTTCTGCTAAGTCCTTTGTTTTGCCTTTGGTTCGTGCTAGCCAGTTAGTCAAATAACCTATTTGAATTTAAGATATTTTAAAAAAGGGCATCTTAAATAGGATAAATAGTTTAATTTGTATGTGGGTACTATTTAAAAAAATGAATTCTAATAAAAATAATTAAATTTGTTTAAGATATATTTTCTGATTCATATACATTGTTCTGCTGCTTGGCAATATAGATTTAAGATGTTAATTAAACTCTCGCAAACGTTTTTATACCAGGAGCCTTTAAATCGGGGTTTTTGAGGCTTTATTTATGAATGTTTTGGCAAGCCTTATTTTAAATTTCTTTTCAATATTTATATTGTAAAAACAAAGTTAACAGAAGGTTTTTATTTATTTAGAAGCCGTAGTTTTTACTATTTTTAATGAGAGGCTTGTCATCGGGGAGTTCCGTATTACCTTCTAGAAACCACTAGATAACACTATACTGAGCAGATAATTGAATGTACGATCAATGTTCAGTCGAGCCGTCACCTGACACACACTTCCAAAAAAAATATTATTTTTGAACTGACTGACTGAGCTAACCGGGCTGGAAAGGCCCATGAGGCGGCACCCAGCCATTCCCCTCCACGAAGTAATGCCTAACGGCGGTCAGTTAGTCAAATAACCTATTTGAATTTAAGATATTTTAAAAAAGGGCATCTTAAATAGGATAAATAGTTTAATTTTTATGTGGGTAATATTTAAAAACATGAATTCTAATAAAAATAATTAAATTTGTTTAAGATATATTTTCTGATTCATATACATTGTTCTGCTTCTTGGCAATATAGATTTAAGATGTTAATATTTCTGGAATGTTAAATGTTAGCTTTTGTTTGTAAAAAGTTGCATGGATAAAATAGGTCGATTCGATGATTCTCAATAAATTATTACTAACTAGGTTTCTTTTTTGTTAAATCTCATGATAATTATCTAAAACCTCTGGACTCTAGAAAAGAGGTTACTAGCTAGCAGTTGGAACTACTTTATCTTCCTATATCTCTACTTTCTGCTAAGTCCTTTGTTTTGCCTTTGGTTCGTTCTAGCCAGTTAGTCAAATAACCTATTTGAATTTAAGATATTTTAAAAAAAGGCATCTTAAATAGGATAAATAGTTTAATTTTTATGTGCGTAATATTTAAAAAAATGAATTCTAATAAAAATATTTAAATTTGTTTAAGATATATTTTCTGATTCATATACATTGTTCTGCTTCTTGGCAATATAGATTTAAGATGTTAATATTTCTGGAATGTTAAATGTTAGCTTTTGTTTGTAAAAAGTTGCATGGATAAAATAGGTCGATTCGATGATTCTCAATAAATTATTACTAACTAGGTTTCTTTTCTTTATCTTTCTATATATCTACTTTCTGCTAAGTCCTTTGTTTTGCCTTTGGTTCGTTCTAGCCAGTTAGTCAAATAACCTATTTGAATTTAAGATTCGGGTACAACCCCCAGCCAAGCATCCATTACCCGTTAATTATCCCTATCAAACTCAAGTCTCATATCCATTCCAAATCCAAAACCCAATCGACTTAAACACTATCCTGTCATCTTTCCTGAAAGACCTTCAAGAAACAATCAAGCCTCTCATCAACCTACTCACGAGAATCCTTACCGAAGTACCATTTAATTACCCACGATGAGCATGAAGCCCCTAGCTATCGTTCTGTGGAATGCTAATGGACTGCATACTCACCGTGACGAACTTGATTTATTTCTACACGACAACCAAATAGACATTGCTTTACTTACTGAAACACACTTCATTCACCGCACGCATTTCTACATACGAGACTATATCACTTACAGATCAGATCATCCTGACGATACAGCACATGCCGGTTCTTGTATCCTTATCCATAAATCTATACCACATTCTCTTATTCCTTCTACTCCAACTGACGCCATTCAATCAACATCAGTAACCATTTCAACTAGTCCTTTCCATATAACATTCTCAGCTGTATACTGTCCTCCTGGTATCCCCCTTTCTTATAACATCCTCGAATCCTTATTCCAATCCTTCGGACCGCGGTTTATTGCCGGAGGAGATTACAACGCCAAACATCAACGATGGGGTTGTCGAACATCCAATTCCCGTGGTAGCATCTTATCCCAAATTTCAACCTCTAATAGTTTCTCTATCCTCGCACCCATAAACCCTACTTATTGGCCTACATCCCTCAAAAAACGTCCAGATATTCTAGATATATTTGTTTCCTCACAGATTTCCTGCAATCAAACTGCTATAAAATCCCTGGATGACCTTTCCTCTGATCACAGTCCAGTTCTGCTTCAAGTGCATTCGATTCCCATTCCTAAGCCCTCTCTTCCCCGACTGATTACAGGACGTGTAGACTGGGATAAATTCCGATCAAATCTAGAAAATAATTTAGACCTCAAAATTCCGCTTAAAACAAAAGGAGACATTAATTCTGCAATAGACAAACTAACAGAAGCAATACAAGTCAATATAAAATATAACACTTTTCCAAGTAAAAATCATTATCAACAGAATAACTGGCCACTACATATTCGCGAGTTATTAAAAGAAAAACGACGGGCAAGAGCAAAGTGGCACCGCACGAGATATCCATCGGACAAGAGTCATTATACCAAACTGACCAACAAATTAAAATCAGAGATCAGAACATTCAAAATTCAAAATTTGTATTACCGTACAGAAAATCTCAGTACTACTGACAAATCCTTATGGAATACCACTAGAAAACTCCTAAACTATAAAAAATTCAACCATCCACTTTTAACCGAATCCCAAACCTGGTCAAGGTCTGATGAAGAAAAATCACAAATTTTCGGCCAGCACCTATTCAAAACATTTAACCCTCATCCAGATATCCTTAATCAAACCCACTCTGAATGCATTGGAGCAGAATTAAGTATTCCTCTTCAGTTGTCCCCTCCTCCTAAAGCATTCCATCCTTCCGAAATATCAAACATTATTCATAGATTACCCGCCAACAAAGCCCCTGGACACGACCTAATCACATCCCAGATTCTAAAACGCCTTCCTCGGAAAGCGATCCTACTCCTTACATATATATACAATGCCGTACTCCGCACCACATATTTTCCTGATTCCTGGAAATTATCCATAATTAAGATGATTCCAAAACCTAAAAAACCACCAGAACTCCCATCCTCTTATCGTCCTATATCTATCTCTCTTGCCCATAATGGGGAAAATACTTGAAAAACTCATTCTGAAACGTCTTCATCCTATCATAGAATCCAATCAAATAATCCCAGATCACCAATTTGGTTTCCGAACATCACACTCCACCATCCAGCAATGCCATCGTGTGGTGGACGTTGTCTCATCTGCATTAGAGCGCGGAATGTACTGCACGGGAGCTTTTCTCGATGTAGAGCAGGCTTTTGATCGAGTCTGGCATCCAGGACTGCTGTACAAACTCCGTAAATTCTTACCTTCAACTTACTTCCTTATTATCAGTTCCTACCTCAGTAATAGAACCTTTAAAGTAAACCATAATTGTTCCTACTCTTCCCTCTTCACCCAGTCTGCCAGTGTTCCTCAAGGTAGTATCCTGGGGCCCATCCTATACACGATATATACAGCTGACATCCCAACCCATCCAAGCACTGTCCTCACTACTTACGCTGATGACACATGTGTGTTATCAGTTAATAAGGATCCATTTGTTGCATCCCAATCTCTTCAATCCCATATCTCACACCTACAAGAATGGTGTCAAAATTGGAGGATTAAAATAAATCCTAACAAATCCCATCAAATTACCTTCACCCTTCGTCGTAAACCTACGAATTCCTGTCCTACTGTATCGTTTAATAATACACCACTGAACCCTGTCGAACAGATACGTTACCTAGGACTCCATCTGGATAAACGTCTCACTTGGAATCCTCATACAAGACTGAAAAGACAAGAAACTGCTCGACGTTTTCGCCTACTTCAACATTTACTGGACAAACGCTCTAAGCTACCAATTAATTACAAAAGACTTATTTACATTACAGTCATGAGACCTATTTGGGCATACGGAGTTGAGCTTTGGGGCTCTACTAAACCATCCAACTCATCTCGTATCCAATCCTTGCAATCCAAAATCCTTCGTAAAATCCTCAATGCTCCTTATTATGTCACAAACAAACTCATCCATCATGATCTTAATATCCCATACGTTACTGATTTGGCCCGAACTAGATACCTATCCTTCCATAACAAGCTCCATACGCACTTGAATCCGCTAGTCTCTCAGCTTGCTTCCCATACTATTCCTGATAACCCTCCGAGGCGTCTGAAAAGAAGATGGCCTCGAGATCATCTACTATAGAACTTTATTGGAGTGCTATCGATGGGTAGTTTCTCCACAAGTGTTTTCATGTCATATTATACATTTTTGCACATTTACTTGATATAATACCATTATAGTTGTAAATATCATTGAATTAAATAAAAAAAGAAAAAAAAAAAAAGAATTTAAGATATTTTAAAAAAGGGCATCTTAAATAGGATAATTAGTTTAATTTTTATGTGTGTAATATTTTAAAAAATGAATTCTAATAAAAATAATTAAATTTGTTTAAGATATATTTTCTGATTCATATACATTGTTCTGCTGCTTGGCAATATAGATTTATGATGTTAATATTTCTGGAATGTTAGATGTTAGCTTTTGTTTGTAAAAAGTTGCATGGATAAAATAGGTCGATTCGATGATTCTCAATAAATTATTACTAACTAGGTTTCTTTTTTGTTAAATCTCATGATAATTATCTAAAAACTCTGGACTCTAGAAAGGAGGGTACTAGCTAGCAGTTGGAACTACTTTATCTTCCTATATCTCTACTTTCTGCTAAGTCCTTTGTTTTGCCTTTGGTTCGTTCTAGCCAGTTAGTCAAATAACCTATTTGAATTTAAGATATTTTAAAAAAGGGCATCTTAAATAGGATAATTAGTTTAATTGTTATGTGTGTAATATTTTAAAAAATGAATTCTAATAAAAATAATTAAATTTGTTTAAGATATATTTTCTGATTCATATACATTGTTCTGCTGCTTGGCAATATAGATTTATGATGTTAATATTTCTGGAATGTTAGATGTTAGCTTTTGTTTGTAAAAAGTTGCATGGATAAAATAGGTCGATTCGATGATTCTCAATAAATTATTACTAACTAGGTTTCTTTTTTGTTGAATCTCATGATAATTATCTAAAACCTCTGGACTCTAGAAAGGAGGGTACTAGCTAGCAGTTGGAACTACTTTATCTTCCTATATTTTTACTTTCTGCTAAGTACTTTGTTTTGCCTTTGGTTCGTTCTAGCCAGTTAGTCAAATAACCTATTTGAATTTAAGATATTTTAAAAAAGGGCATTTTAAATAGGATAAATAGTTTAATTTTTATGTGGGTAATATTTAAAAAAATGAATTCTAATAAAAATAATTAAATTTGTTTAAGATATATTTTCTGATTCATATACATTGTTCTGCTGCTTGGGAATATAGATTTAAGATGTTAATTTAACTCTCGCAAACGTTTTTATACCAGGAGCCTTTAAATCGGGGTTTTTGAGGCTTTATTTATGAATGTTTTGGTTAGATTTATTTTAAATTTCTTTTCAATATTTATATTGTAAAAAGAAAGTTAACAGAAGGTTTTTATTTATTTAGAAGCCGTAGTTTTTACTATTTGTAATCGTAATTTCATATAATGAAGGAGGTTCTAAAAAACCAAAACAATTATTTACGAAACAGCCGCGGTGATTCGAGGAGCCCAAAAGCGGATCTCGACCGAGAGGCTAGTCTTCGGAAAGTTCCGCTTTGGCTTGTAGACACCTTTTCCGAAACAGCCGCGGTGATTCGAGGAGCCTAGAAGCGGATCTTGACCGAGAGGCTAGTCATCGGGGAGTTCCGCATTACCTTCTAGAAACCACTAGATAACACTATACTGAGCAGATAATTAATTGAATGTACGATCAATGTTCAGTCGAGCCGTCACCTGACACACACTTCCAAAAAAAATATTATTTTTGAACTGACCGACTGAGCTACCGGGCTGGAAAAGCCAATGAGGCGGCACCCAGCCATTCCCCTCCACGAAGTAATGCCTAACGGCAGTCCGTGGAGGGTGGAGAACAGGTGTTGGGTGGTGAGGGAGGTGGTTTTAGTGGGTAAAAATCCCACACACGGATAGGTATGGGCCTATCCGCGTCTTTTGAAGATTTCCACCTTCCAACGTAAAAAAAAAAAATAAAAAAATAAATAAATAAATAAATAAAAAAAAAAAAGCATAGACAATTACTAAAGAAAATAACTTTAAGTAGTTGGTAGTTGGCAGCGCGCAACTACTATTTGTCAACTATCAGTTATGTAGTTGTAGTAACGGAGCTACAACTACAGTTACACTTCAACGAATAATTCACACTCCACGTTTTTGCAAACTTTTAGCTTTTGTTTGTAAAAGGTTGCAAGGATAAAATATGTCGATTCGATGATTCTTAATAAATTATTGCTACTAGAAAAGAGGTTATTAGCTAGCAGTTGGAACTACTTTATCTTCCTATATCTCTACTTTCTGCTAAGTCCTTTGTTTTGCCTTTGGTTCGTTCTAGCCAGTTAGTCAAATAACCTATTTGAATTTAAGATATTTTAAAAAAGGGCATCTTAAATAGGATAAATAGTTTAATTTTTATGTGGGTAATATTTAAAAAAATGAATTCTAATAAAAATAATTAAATTTGTTTAAGATATATTTTCTGATTCATATACATTGTTCTGCTGCTTGGCAATATAGAATTAAGATGTTAATATTTCTGGAATGTTAAATGTTAGCTTTTGTTTGTAAAAAGTTGCATGGATAAAATAGGTCGATTCGATGATTCTCAATAAATTATTACTAACTAGGTTTCTTTTTTTTTAAATCTCATAATAATTATCTAAAACCTCTAGCTAGCAGTTGGAACTACTTTATCTTCCTATATCTCTACTTTCTGCTAAGTCCTTTGTTTTGCCTTTGGTTCGTTCTAGCCAGTTAGTCAAATAACCTATTTGAATTTAAGATATGTTAAAAAAGGGCATCTTAAATAGGATAATTAGTTTAATTTTTATGTGTGTAATATTTTAAAAAATGAATTCTAATAAAAATAATTAAATTTGTTTAAGATATATTTTCTGATTCATATACATTGTTCTGCTGCTTGGCAATATAGATTTATGATGTTAATATTTCTGGAATGTTAGATGTTAGCTTTTGTTTGTAAAACGTTGCATGGATAAAATAGGTCGATTCGATGATTCTCAATAAATTATTACTAACTAGGTTTCTTTTTTGTTAAATCTCATGATAATTATCTAAAACCTCTGGACTCTAGAAAGGAGGGTACTAGCTAGCAGTTGGAACTACTTTATCTTCCTATATTTTTACTTTCTGCTAAGTACTTTGTTTTGCCTTTGGTTCGTTCTAGCCAGTTAGTCAAATAACCTATTTGAATTTAAGATATTTTAAAAAAGGGCATCTTAAATAGGATAAATAGTTTAATTTTTATGTGGGTAATATTTAAAAAAATGAATTCTAATAAAAATAATTAAATTTGTTTAAGATATATTTTCTGATTCATATACATTGTTCTGCTGCTTGGCAATATAGAATTAAGATGTTAATATTTCTGGAATGTTAAATGTTAGCTTTTGTTTGTAAAAAGTTGCATGGATAAAATAGGTCGATTCGATGATTCTCAATAAATTATTACTAACTAGGTTTCTTTTTTTTTAAATCTCATGATAATTATCTAAAACCTCTGGACTCTATAAAGGAGGGTACTAGCTAGCAGTTGGAACTACTTTATCTTCCTATATCTCTACTTTCTGCTAAGTCCTTTGTTTTGCCTTTGGTTCGTTCTAGCCAGTTAGTCAAATAACCTATTTGAATTTAAGATATTTTAAAAAAGGGCATCTTAAATAGGATAATTAGTTTAATTTTTATGTGTGTAATATTTTAAAAAATGAATTCTAATAAAAATAATTAAATTTGTTTAAGATATATTTTCTGATTCATATACATTGTTCTGCTGCTTGGCAATATAGATTTATGATGCTAATATTTCTGGAATGTTAGATGTTAGCTTTTGTTTGTAAAAAGTTGCATGGATAAAATAGGTCGATTCGATGATTCTCAATAAATTATTACTAACTAGGTTTCTTTTTTGTTAAATCTCATGATAATTATCTAAAACCTCTAACTAGCAGTTGGAACTACTTTATCTTCCTATATCTCTACTTTCTGCTAAGTCCTTTGTTTTGCCTTTGGTTCGTTCTAGCCAGTTAGTCAAATAACTTATTTGAATTTAAGATATTTTAAAAAAGGGCATCTTAAATAGGATAATTAGTTTAATTTTTATGTGTGTAATATTTTAAAAAATGAATTCTAATAAAAATAATTAAATTTGTTTAAGATATATTTTCTGATTCATATACATTGTTCTGCTGCTTGGCAATATAGATTTATGATGTTAATATTTCTGGAATGTTAGATGTTAGCTTTTGTTTGTAAAACGTTGCATGGATAAAATAGGTCGATTCGATGATTCTCAATAAATTATTACTAACTAGGTTTCTTTTTTGTTAAATCTCATGATAATTATCTAAAACCTCTGGACTCTAGAAAGGAGGGTACTAGCTGGCAGTTGGAACTACTTTATCTTCCTATATTTTTACTTTCTGCTAAGTACTTTGTTTTGCCTTTGGTTCGTTCTAGCCAGTTAGTCAAATAACCTATTTGAATTTAAGATATTTTAAAAAAGGGCATCTTAAATGTTTAATTTTTATGTGGGTAATATTTAAAAAAATGAATTCTAATAAAAATAATTAAATTTGTTTAAGATATATTTTCTGATTCATATACATTGTTCTGCTGCTTGGGAATATAGATTTAAGATGTTAATTTAACTCTCGCAAACGTTTTTATACCAGGAGCCTTTAAATCGGGGTTTTTGAGGCTTTATTTATGAATGTTTTGGCAAGATTTATTTTAAATTTCTTTTCAATATTTATATTGTAAAAAGAAAGTTAACAGAAGGTTTTTATTTATTTAGAAGCCGTAGTTTTTACTATTTGTAATCGTAATTTCATATAATGAAGGAGGTTCTAAAAAACCAAAACAATTATTTACGAAACAGCCGCGGTGATTCGAGGAGCCCAAAAGCGGATCTCGACCGAGAGGCTAGTCTTCGGAAAGTTCCGCTTTGGCTTGTAGACACCTTTTCCGAAACAGCCGCGGTGATTCGAGGGGCCTAGAAGCGGATCTTGACCGAGAGGCTAGTCATCGGGGAGTTCCGCATTACCTTCTAGAAACCACTAGATAACACTATACTGAGCAGATAATTGAATGTACGATCAATGTTCAGTCGAGCCGTCACCTGACACACACTTCCAAAAAAAATATTATTTTTGAACTGACCGACTGAGCTAACCGGGCTGGAAAGGCCCATTAGGCGGCACCCAGCCATTCCCCTCCACGAAGTAATGCCTAACGGCGGTCCGTGGAGGATGGAGAACAGGTGTTGGGTGGTGAGGGAGGTGGTTTTAGTGGGTAAAAATCCCACACACGGATAGGTACGGGCCTATCCGCGTCTTTTGAAGATTTCCACCTTCCAACGTAAAAAAAAAAAAAAAAAAAAAAAAAAAAAAAAAAAAAAAAAAAGCACAGGCAACTACTAAAGAAAATAACTTTAAGTAGTTGGTAGTTGGCAGCGCGCAACTACTATTTGTCAACTATCAGTTATGTAGTTGTAGTAACGGAGCTACAACTACAGTTAAACTTCAACGAATAATTCACACTCCACGTTTTTGCAAACTTATAGCTTTTGTTTGTAAAAGGTTGCAAGGATAAAATATGTCGATTCGATGATTCTTAATAAATTATTGCTACTAGAAAAGAGGTTATTAGCTAGCAGTTGGAACTACTTTATCTTCCTATATCTCTACTTTCTGCTAAGTCCTTTGTTTTGCCTTTGGTTCGTTCTAGCCAGTTAGTCAAATAACCTATTTGAATTTAAGATATTTTAAAAAAGGGCATCTTAAATGTTTAATTTTTATGTGGGTAATATTTAAAAAAATGAATTCTAATAAAAATAATTAAATTTGTTTAAGATATATTTTCTGATTCATATACATTGTTCTGCTGCTTGGGAATATAGATTTAAGATGTTAATTTAACTCTCGCAAACGTTTTTATACCAGGAGCCTTTAAATCGGGGTTTTTGAGGCTTTATTTATGAATGTTTTGGCAAGATTTATTTTAAATTTCTTTTCAATATTTATATTGTAAAAAGAAAGTTAACAGAAGGTTTTTATTTATTTAGAAGCCGTAGTTTTTACTATTTGTAATCGTAATTTCATATAATGAAGGAGGTTCTAAAAAACCAAAACAATTATTTACGAAACAGCCGCGGTGATTCGAGGAGCCCAAAAGCGGATCTCGACCGAGAGGCTAGTCTTCGGAAAGTTCCGCTTTGGCTTGTAGACACCTTTTCCGAAACAGCCGCGGTGATTCGAGGGGCCTAGAAGCGGATCTTGACCGAGAGGCTAGTCATCGGGGAGTTCCGCATTACCTTCTAGAAACCACTAGATAACACTATACTGAGCAGATAATTGAATGTACGATCAATGTTCAGTCGAGCCGTCACCTGACACACACTTCCAAAAAAAATATTATTTTTGAACTGACCGACTGAGCTAACCGGGCTGGAAAGGCCCATTAGGCGGCACCCAGCCATTCCCCTCCACGAAGTAATGCCTAACGGCGGTCCGTGGAGGATGGAGAACAGGTGTTGGGTGGTGAGGGAGGTGGTTTTAGTGGGTAAAAATCCCACACACGGATAGGTACGGGCCTATCCGCGTCTTTTGAAGATTTCCACCTTCCAACGTAAAAAAAAAAAAAAAAAAAAAAAAAAAAAAAAAAAAAAAAAAAGCACAGGCAACTACTAAAGAAAATAACTTTAAGTAGTTGGTAGTTGGCAGCGCGCAACTACTATTTGTCAACTATCAGTTATGTAGTTGTAGTAACGGAGCTACAACTACAGTTAAACTTCAACGAATAATTCACACTCCACGTTTTTGCAAACTTATAGCTTTTGTTTGTAAAAGGTTGCAAGGATAAAATATGTCGATTCGATGATTCTTAATAAATTATTGCTACTAGAAAAGAGGTTATTAGCTAGCAGTTGGAACTACTTTATCTTCCTATATCTCTACTTTCTGCTAAGTCCTTTGTTTTGCCTTTGGTTCGTTCTAGCCAGTTAGTCAAATAACCTATTTGAATTTAAGATATTTTAAAAAAGGGCATCTTAAATAGGATAAATAGTTTAATTTTTATGTGGGTAATATTTAAAAAAATGAATTCTAATAAAAATAATTAAATTTGTTTAAGATATATTTTCTGATTCATATACATTGTTCTGCTGCTTGGCAATATAGAATTAAGATGTTAATATTTCTGGAATGTTAAATGTTAGCTTTTGTTTGTAAAAAGTTGCATGGATAAAATAGGTCGATTCGATGATTCTCAATAAATTATTACTAACTAGGTTTCTTTTTTTTTAAATCTCATGATAATTATCTAAAACCTCTGGACTCTATAAAGGAGGGTACTAGCTAGCAGTTGGAACTACTTTATCTTCCTATATCTCTACTTTCTGCTAAGTCCTTTGTTTTGCCTTTGGTTCGTTCTAGCCAGTTAGTCAAATAACCTATTTGAATTTAAGATATTTTAAAAAAGGGCATCTTAAATAGGATAATTAGTTTAATTTTTATGTGTGTAATATTTTAAAAAATGAATTCTAATAAAAATAATTAAATTTGTTTAAGATATATTTTCTGATTCATATACATTGTTCTGCTGCTTGGCAATATAGATTTATGATGCTAATATTTCTGGAATGTTAGATGTTAGCTTTTGTTTGTAAAAAGTTGCATGGATAAAATAGGTCGATTCGATGATTCTCAATAAATTATTACTAACTAGGTTTCTTTTTTGTTAAATCTCATGATAATTATCTAAAAACTCTGGACTCTAGAAAGGAGGGTACTAGCTAGCAGTTGGAACTACTTCATCTTCCTATATCTCTACTTTCTGCTAAGTCCTTTGTTTTGCCTTTGGTTCGTTCTAGCCAGTTAGTCAAATAACCTATTTGAATTTAAGATATTTTAAAAAAGGGCATCTTAAATAGGATAAATAGTTTAATTTGTATGTGGGTACTATTTAAAAAAATGAATTCTAATAAAAATAATTAAATTTGTTTAAGATATATTTTCTGATTCATATACATTGTTCTGCTGCTTGGCAATATAGATTTAAGATGTTAATTTAACTCTCGCAAACGTTTTTATATCAGGAGCCTTTAAATCAGGGTTTTTGAGGCTTTATTTATGAATGTTTTGGCCAGCCTTATTTTAAATTTCTTTTCAATATTTATATTGTAAAAACAAAGTTAACAGAAGGTTTTTATTTATTTAGAAGCCGTAGTTTTTACTATTTGTAATGAGAGGCTAGTCATCAGGGAGTTCCGTATTACCTTCTAGAAACCACTAGATAACACTATACTGAGCAGATAATTGAATGTACGATCAATGTTCAGTCGAGCCGTCACCTGACACACACTTCCAAAAAAAATATTATTTTTGAACTGACCGACTGAGCTAACCGGGCTGGAAAGGCCCATTAGGCGGCACCCAGCCATTCCCCTTCACGAAGTAATGCCTAACGGCGGTCCGTGGAGGATGGAGAACAGGTGTTGGGTGGTGAGGGAGGTGGTTTTAGTGGGTAAAAATCCCACACACGGATAGGTACGGGCCTATCCGCGTCTTTTGAAGATTTCCACCTTCCAACGTAAAAAAAAAAAAAAAAAAAAAAAAAAAACCACAGGCAACTACTAAAGAAAATAACTTTAAGTAGTTGGTAGTTGGCAGCGCGCAACTACTATTTGTCAACTATCAGTTATGTAGTTGTAGTAACGGAGCTACAACTACAGTTACACTTCAACGAATAATTCACACTCCACGTTTTTGCAAACTTTTAGCTTTTGTTTGTAAAAGGTTGCAAGGATAAAATATGTCGATTCGATGATTCTCAATAAATTATTACTACTAGAAAGGAGGTTACTAGCTAGCAGTTGGAACTACTTTATCTTCCTAGTTGCAAGGATAAAATATGTCGATTCGATGATTCTCAATAAATTATTACTACTAGAAAGGAGGTTACTAGCTAGCAGTTGGAACTACTTTATCTTCCTATATCTCTACTTTCTGCTAAGTCCTTTGTTTTGCCTTTGGTTCGTTCTAGCCAGTTAGTCAAATAACCTATTTGAATTTAAGATATTTTAAAAAAGGGCATCTTAAATAGGATAAATAGTTTAATTTGTATGTGGGTACTATTTAAAAAAATGAATTCTAATAAAAATAATTAAATTTGTTTAAGATATATTTTCTGATTCATATACATTGTTCTGCTGCTTGGCAATATAGATTTAAGATGTTAATTAAACTCTCGCAAACGTTTTTATACCAGGAGCCTTTAAATCGGGGTTTTTGAGGCTTTATTTATGAATGTTTTGGCAAGCCTTATTTTAAATTTCTTTTTAATATTTATATTGTAAAAACAAAGTTAACAGAAGGTTTTTATTTATTTAGAAGCCGTAGTTTTTACTATTTTTAATGAGAGGCTTGTCATCGGGGAGTTCCGTATTACCTTCTAGAAACCACTAGATAACACTATACTGAGCAGATAATTGAATGTACGATCAATGTTCAGTCGAGCCGTCACCTGACACACACTTCCAAAAAAAATATTATTTTTGAACTTACTGACTGAGCTAACCGGGCTGGAAAGGCCCATGAGGCGGCACCCAGCCATTCCCCTCCACGAAGTAATGCCTAACGGCGGTCCGTGGAGGATGGAGAACAGGTGTTGGGTGGTGAGGGATGTGGTTTTAGTGGGTAAAAATCCCACACACGGATAGGTACGGGCCTATCCGCGTCTTTTGAAGATTTCCACCTTCCAACGTAAAAAAAAAAAAAAAAAAAAAAAAAAAAAAAAAAAGCACAGGCAACTACTAAAGAAAATAACTTTAAGTAGTTGGTAGTTGGCAGCGCGCAACTACTATTTGTCAACTATCAGTTATGTAGTTGTAGTAACAGAGCTACAACTACAGTTACACTTCAACGAATAATTCACACTCCACGTTTTTGCAAACTTTTAGCTTTTGTTTGTAAAAGGTTGCAAGGATAAAATATGTCGATTCGATGATTCTCAATAAATTATTACTACTAGAAAGGAGGTTACTAGCTAGCAATTGGAACTACTTTATCTTCCTATATCTCTACTTTCTGCTAAGTCCTTTGTTTTGCCTTTGGTTCGTTCTAGCCAGTTAGTCAAATAACCTATTTGAATTTAAGATATTTTAAAAAAGGGCATCTTAAATAGGATAAATAATTTAATTTTTATGTGCGTAATATTTAAAAAATGAATTCTAATAAAAATAATTAAATTTGTTTAAGATTTCTGATTCATATACATTGTTCTGCTGCTTGGAAATATAGGGCATCTTAAATAGGATAAATAGTTTAATTTTTATGTGGGTAATATTTAAAAACATGAATTCTAATAAAAATAATTAAATTTGTTTATGATATATTTTCTGATTCATATACATTGTTCTGCTGCTTGGCAATATAGATTTAAGATGTTAATATTTCTGGAATGTTAAATGTTAGCTTTTGTTTGTAAAAGTTGCATGGATAAAATAGGTCGATTCGATGATTCTCAATAAATTATTACTAACTAGGTTTCTTTTTTTTTTAAATCTCATGATAATTATCTAAAACCTCTGGACTCTATAAAGGAGGGTACTAGCTAGCAGTTGGAACTACTTTATCTTCCTATATCTCTACTTTCTGCTAAGTCCTTTGTTTTGCCTTTGGTTCGTTCTAGCCAGTTAGTCAAATAACCTATTTGAATTTAAGATATTTTAAAAAAGGGCATCATAAATAGGATAAATAGTTTAATTTTTATGTGCGTAATATTTAAAAAAATGAATTCTAATAAAAATAATTAAATTTGTTTAAGATATATTTTCTGATTCATATACATTGTTCTGCTTCTTGGCAATATAGATTTAAGATGTTAATATTTCTGGAATGTTAAATGTTAGCTTTTGTTTGTAAAAAGTTGCATGGATAAAATAGGTCGATTCGATGATTCTCAATAAATTATTACTAACTAGGTTTCTTTTTTGTTAAATCTCATGAAAATTATCTAAAACCTCTGGACTCTATAAAGGAGGGTACTAGCTAGCAGTTGGAACTACTTTATCTTCCTATATCTCTACTTTCTGCTAAGTCCTTTGTTTTGCCTTTGGTTCGTTCTAGCCAGTTAGTCAAATAACCTATTTGAATTTAAGATATTTTAAAAAAGGGCATCTTAAATAGGATAAATAGTTTAATTTCTATGTGGATAATATTTAAAAACATGAATTCTAATAAAAATAATTAAATTTGTTTAAGATATATTTTCTGATTCATATACATTGTTCTGCTGCTTGGCAATATAGAATTAAGATGTTAATATTTCTGGAATGTTAAATGTTAGCTTTCGTTTGTAAAAAGTTGCATGGATAAAATAGGTCGATTCGATGATTCTCAATAAACTATTACTAACTAGGTTTCTTTTTTTTTAAATCTCATGATAATTATCTAAAACCTCTAGCTAGCAGTTGGAACTACTTTATCTTCCTATATCTCTACTTTCTGCTAAGTCCTTTGTTTTGCCTTTGGTTCGTTCTAGCCAGTTAGTCAAATAACCTATTTGAATTTAAGATATTTTAAAAAAGGGCATCTTAAATAGGATAATTAGTTTAATTTTTATGTGTGTAATATTTTAAAAAATGAATTCTAATAAAAATAATTAAATTTGTTTAAGATATATTTTCTGATTCATATACATTGTTCTGCTGCTTGGCAATATAGATTTATGATGTTAATATTTCTGGAATGTTAGATGTTAGCTTTTGTTTGTAAAAAGTTGCATGGATAAAATAGGTCGATTCGATGATTCTCAATAAATTATTACTAACTAGGTTCCTTTTTTGTTAAATCTCATGATAATTATCTAAAAACTCTGGACTCTAGAAAGGGAGGGTACTAGCTAGCAGTTGGAACTACTTTATCTTCCTATATCTCTACTTTCTGCTAAGTCCTTTGTTTTGCCTTTGGTTCGTTCTAGCCAGTTAGTCAAATAACCTATTTGAATTTAAGATATTTTAAAAAAGGGCATCTTAAATAGGATAAATAATTTAATTTTTATGTGCGTAATATTTAAAAAATGAATTCTAATAAAAATAATTAAATTTGTTTAAGATTTCTGATTCATATACATTGTTCTGCTGCTTGGAAATATAGGGCATCTTAAATAGGATAAATAGTTTAATTTTTATGTGGGTAATATTTAAAAACATGAATTCTAATAAAAATAATTAAATTTGTTTATGATATATTTTCTGATTCATATACATTGTTCTGCTGCTTGGCAATATAGATTTAAGATGTTAATATTTCTGGAATGTTAAATGTTAGCTTTTGTTTGTAAAAGTTGCATGGATAAAATAGGTCGATTCGATGATTCTCAATAAATTATTACTAACTAGGTTTCTTTTTTTTTTAAATCTCATGATAATTATCTAAAACCTCTGGACTCTATAAAGGAGGGTACTAGCTAGCAGTTGGAACTACTTTATCTTCCTATATCTCTACTTTCTGCTAAGTCCTTTGTTTTGCCTTTGGTTCGTTCTAGCCAGTTAGTCAAATAACCTATTTGAATTTAAGATATTTTAAAAAAGGGCATCATAAATAGGATAAATAGTTTAATTTTTATGTGCGTAATATTTAAAAAAATGAATTCTAATAAAAATAATTAAATTTGTTTAAGATATATTTTCTGATTCATATACATTGTTCTGCTTCTTGGCAATATAGATTTAAGATGTTAATATTTCTGGAATGTTAAATGTTAGCTTTTGTTTGTAAAAAGTTGCATGGATAAAATAGGTCGATTCGATGATTCTCAATAAATTATTACTAACTAGGTTTCTTTTTTGTTAAATCTCATGAAAATTATCTAAAACCTCTGGACTCTATAAAGGAGGGTACTAGCTAGCAGTTGGAACTACTTTATCTTCCTATATCTCTACTTTCTGCTAAGTCCTTTGTTTTGCCTTTGGTTCGTTCTAGCCAGTTAGTCAAATAACCTATTTGAATTTAAGATATTTTAAAAAAGGGCATCTTAAATAGGATAAATAGTTTAATTTCTATGTGGATAATATTTAAAAACATGAATTCTAATAAAAATAATTAAATTTGTTTAAGATATATTTTCTGATTCATATACATTGTTCTGCTGCTTGGCAATATAGAATTAAGATGTTAATATTTCTGGAATGTTAAATGTTAGCTTTCGTTTGTAAAAAGTTGCATGGATAAAATAGGTCGATTCGATGATTCTCAATAAACTATTACTAACTAGGTTTCTTTTTTTTTAAATCTCATGATAATTATCTAAAACCTCTAGCTAGCAGTTGGAACTACTTTATCTTCCTATATCTCTACTTTCTGCTAAGTCCTTTGTTTTGCCTTTGGTTCGTTCTAGCCAGTTAGTCAAATAACCTATTTGAATTTAAGATATTTTAAAAAAGGGCATCTTAAATAGGATAATTAGTTTAATTTTTATGTGTGTAATATTTTAAAAAATGAATTCTAATAAAAATAATTAAATTTGTTTAAGATATATTTTCTGATTCATATACATTGTTCTGCTGCTTGGCAATATAGATTTATGATGTTAATATTTCTGGAATGTTAGATGTTAGCTTTTGTTTGTAAAAAGTTGCATGGATAAAATAGGTCGATTCGATGATTCTCAATAAATTATTACTAACTAGGTTCCTTTTTTGTTAAATCTCATGATAATTATCTAAAAACTCTGGACTCTAGAAAGGGAGGGTACTAGCTAGCAGTTGGAACTACTTTATCTTCCTATATCTCTACTTTCTGCTAAGTCCTTTGTTTTGCCTTTGGTTCGTTCTAGCCAGTTAGTCAAATAACCTATTTGAATTTAAGATATTTTAAAAAAGGGCATCTTAAATAGGATAATTAGTTTAATTTTTATGTGTGTAATATTTTAAAAAATGAATTCTAATAAAAATAATTAAATTTGTTTAAGATATATTTTCTGATTCATATACATTGTTCTGCTGCTTGGCAATATAGATTTATGATGTTAATATTTCTGGAATGTTAGATGTTAGCTTTTGTTTGTAAAAAGTTGCATGGATAAAATAGGTCGATTCGATGATTCTCAATAAATTATTACTAACTAGGTTCCTTTTTTGTTAAATCTCATGATAATTATCTAAAAACTCTGGACTCTAGAAAGGAGGGTACTAGCTAGCAGTTGGAACTACTTTATCTTCCTATATTTTTACTTTCTGCTAAGTCCTTTGTTTTGCCTTTGGTTCGTTCTAGCCAGTTAGTCAAATAACCTATTTGAATTTAAGATATTTTAAAAAAGGGCATCTTAGATAAATAGTTTAATTTGTATGTGGGTACTATTTAAAAAAATGAATTCTAATAAAAATAGTTAAATTTGTTTAAGATATATTTTCTGATTCATATACATTGTTCTGCTGCTTGGCAATATAGGATTTAAGATGTTAATTTAACTCTCGCAAACGTTTTTATATCAGGAGCCTTTAAATCGGGGTTTTTGAGGCTTTATTTATGAATGTTTTGGCCAGCCTTATTTTAAATTTCTTTTCAATATTTATATTGTAAAAACAAAGTTAACAGAAGGTTTTTATTTATTTAGAAGCCGTATTTTTTACTATTTGTAATGAGAGGCTAGTCATCAGGGAGTTCCGTATTACCTTCTAGAAACCACTAGATAACACTATACTGAGCAGATAATTGAATGTACGATCAATGTTCAGTCGAGCCGTCACCTGACACACACTTCCAAAAAAAATATTATTTTTGAACTGACCGACTGAGCTAACCGGGCTGGAAAGGCCCATTAGGCGGCACCCAGCCATTCCCCTCCACGAAGTAATGCCTAACGGCGGTCCGTGGAGGATGGAGAACAGGTGTTGGGTGGTGAGGGAGGTGGTTTTAGTGGGTAAAAATCCCACACACGGATAGGTACGGGCCTATCCGCGTCTTTTGAAGATTTCCACCTTCCAACGTAAAAAAAAAAAAAAAAAAAAAAAAAAAAGCACAGGCAACTACTAAAGAAAATAACTTTAAGTAGTTGGTAGTTGGCAGCGCGCAACTACTATTTGTCAACTATCAGTTATGTAGTTGTAGTAACGGAGCTACAACTACAGTTACACTTCAACGAATAATTCACACTCCACGTTTTTGCAAACTTTTAGCTTTTGTTTGTAAAAGGTTGCAAGGATAAAATATGTCGATTCGATGATTCTCAATAAATTATTACTACTAGAAAGGAGGTTACTAGCTAGCAGTTGGAACTACTTTATCTTCCTAGTTGCAAGGATAAAATATGTCGATTCGATGATTCTCAATAAATTATTACTACTAGAAAGGAGGTTACTAGCTAGCAGTTGGAACTACTTTATCTTCCTATATCTCTACTTTCTGCTAAGTCCTTTGTTTTGCCTTTGGTTCGTTCTAGCCAGTTAGTCAAATAACCTATTTGAATTTAAGATATTTTAAAAAAGGGCATCTTAAATAGGATAAATAGTTTAATTTTTATGTGGATAATATTTAAAAACATGAATTCTAATAAAAATAATTAAATTTGTTTAAGATATATTTTCTGATTCATATACATTGTTCTGCTGCTTGGCAATATAGAATTAAGATATTAATATTTCTGGAATGTTAAATGTTAGCTTTTGTTTGTAAAAAGTTGCATGGATAAAATAGGTCGATTCGATGATTCTCAATAAACTATTACTAACTAGGTTTCTTTTTTTTAAAATCTCATGATAATTATCTAAAACCTCTGGACTCTAGAAAGGAGGGTACTAGCTAGCAGTTGGAACTACTTTATCTTCCTATATCTCTACTTTCTGCTAAGTCCTTTGTTTTGCCTTTGGTTCGTTCTAGCCAGTTAGTCAAATAACTATTTGAATTTAAGATATTTTAAAAAAGGGCATCTTAAATAGGATAATTAGTTTAATTTTTATGTGTGTAATATTTTAAAAAATGAATTCTAATAAAAATAATTAAATTTGTTTAAGATATATTTTCTGATTCATATACATTGTTCTGCTGCTTGGCAATATAGATTTATGATGTTAATATTTCAGGAATGTTAGATGTTAGCTTTTGTTTGTAAAAAGTTGCATGGATAAAATAGGTCGATTCGATGATTCTCAATAAATTATTACTAACTAGGTTCCTTTTTTGTTAAATCTCATGATAATTATCTAAAAACTCTGGACTCTAGAAAGGGAGGGTACTAGCTAGCAGTTGGAACTACTTTATCTTCCTATATCTCTACTTTCTGCTAAGTCCTTTGTTTTGCCTTTGGTTCGTTCTAGCCAGTTAGTCAAATAACCTATTTGAATTTAAGATATTTTAAAAAAGGTCATCTTAAATAGGATAATTAGTTTAATTTTTATGTGTGTAATATTTTAAAAAATGAATTCTAATAAAAATAATTAAATTTGTTTAAGATATATTTTCTGATTCATATACATTGTTCTGCTGCTTGGCAATATAGATTTATGATGTTAATATTTCTGGAATGTTAGATGTTAGCTTTTGTTTGTAAAAAGTTGCATGGATAAAATAGGTCGATTCGATGATTCTCAATAAATTATTACTAACTAGGTTCCTTTTTTGTTAAATCTCATGATAATTATCTAAAAACTCTGGACTCTAGAAAGGAGGGTACTAGCTAGCAGTTGGAACTACTTTATCTTCCTATATTTTTACTTTCTGCTAAGTCCTTTGTTTTGCCTTTGGTTCGTTCTAGCCAGTTAGTCAAATAACCTATTTGAATTTAAGATATTTTAAAAAAGGGCATCTTAAATAGGATAAATAGTTTAATTTGTATGTGGGTACTATTTAAAAAAATGAATTCTAATAAAAATAATTAAATTTGTTTAAGATATATTTTCTGATTCATATACATTGTTCTGCTGCTTGGCAATATAGATTTAAGATGTTAATTTAACTCTCGCAAACGTTTTTATACCAGGAGCCTTTAAATCGGGGTTTTTGAGGCTTTATTTATGAATGTTTTGGCCAGCCTTATTTAAAATTTCTTTTCAATATTTATATTGTAAAAACAAAGTTAACAGAAGGTTTTTATTTATTTAGAAGCCGTAGTTTTTACTATTTGTAATGAGAGGCTAGCCATCGGGGAGTTCCGTATTACCTTCTAGAAACCACTAGATAACACTATACTGAGCAGATAATTGAATGTACGATCAATGTTCAGTCGAGCCGTCACCTGACACACACTTCCAAAAAAAATATTATTTTTGAACTGACCGACTGAGCTAACCGGTCTGGAAAGGCCCATGAGGCGGCACCCAGCCATTCCCCTCCACGAAGTAATGCCTAACGGCGGTCCGTGGAGGATGGAGAACAGGTGTTGGGTGGTGAGGGAGGTGGTTTTAGTGGGTAAAAATCCCACACACGGATAGGTACGGGCCTATCCGCGTCTTTTGAAGATTTCCACCTTCCAACGTAAAAAAAAAAAAAAAGCAGAGGCAACTACTAAATAAAATAACTTTAAGTAGTTGGTAGTTGGCAGCGCGCAACTACTATTTTTCAACTATCAGTTATGTAGTTGTAGTAACGGAGCTACAACTACAGTTACACTTCAACGAATAATTCACACTCCACGTTTTTGCAAACTTTTAGCTTTTGTTTGTAAAAGGTTGCAAGGATAAAATATGTCGATTCGATGATTCTCAATAAATTATTGTTACTAGAAAAGAGGTTATTAGCTAGCAGTTGGAACTACTTTATCTTCCTATATCTCTACTTTCTGCTAAGTCCTTTGTTTTGCCTTTGGTTCGTTCATGCCAGTTAGTCAAATAACCTATTTGAATTTAAGATATTTTAAAAAAGGGCATCTTAAATAGGATAAATAGTTTAATTTTTATGTGGGTAATATTTAAAAACATGAATTCTAATAAAAATAATTAAATTTGTTTAAGATATATTTTCTGATTCATATACATTGTTCTGCTGCTTGGCAATATAGAATTATGATGTTAATGTTTCTGAAATGTTAAATGTTAGCTTTTGTTTGTAAAAAGTTGCAAGGATAAAATAGGTCGATTCGATGATTCTCAATAAACTATTACTAACTAGGTTTCTTTTTTTTTAAATCTCATGATAATTATCTAAAACCTCTGGACTCTAGAAAGGAGGGTACTAGCTAGCAGTTGGAACTACTTTATCTTCCTATATCTCTACTTTCTGCTAAGTCCTTTGTTTTGCCTTTGGTTCGTTCTAGCCAGTTAGTCAAATAACCTATTTGAATTTAAGATATTTTAAAAAAGGGCATCTTAAATAGGATAAATAGTTTAATTTGTATGTGGGTACTATTTAAAAAAATGAATTCTAATAAAAATAATTAACTTTGTTTAAGATATATTTTCTGATTCATATACATTGTTCTGCTGCTTGGCAATATAGATTTAAGATGTTAATTTAACTCTCGCAAACGTTTTTATATCAGGAGCCTTTAAATCGGGGTTTTTGAGGCTTTATTTATGAATGTTTTGGCCAGCCTTATTTTAAATTTCTTTTCAATATTTATATTGTAAAAACAAAGTTAACAGAAGGTTTTTATTTATTTAGAAGCCGTAGTTTTTACTATTTGTAATGAGAGGCTAGTCATCAGGGAGTTCCGTATTACCTTCTAGAAACCACTAGATAACACTATACTGAGCAGATAATTGAATGTACGATCAATGTTCAGTCGAGCCGTCACCTGACACACACTTCCAAAAAAAATATTATTTTTGAACTGACCGACTGAGCTAACCGGGCTGGAAAGGCCCATTAGGCGGCACCCAGCCATTCCCCTCCACGAAGTAATGCCTAACGGCGGTCCGTGGAGGATGGAGAACAGGTGTTGGGTGGTGAGGGAGGTGGTTTTAGTGGGTAAAAATCCCACACACGGATAGGTACGGGCCTATCCGCGTCTTTTGAAGATTTCCACCTTCCAACGTAAAAAAAAAAAAAAAGCAGAGGCAACTACTAAATAAAATAACTTTAAGTAGTTGGTAGTTGGCAGCGCGCAACTTCTATTTTTCAACTATCAGTTATGTAGTTGTAGTAACGGAGCTACAACTACAGTTACACTTCAACGAATAATTCACACTCCACGTTTTTGCAAACTTTTAGCTTTTGTTTGTAAAAGGTTGCAAGGATAAAATATGTCGATTCGATGATTCTCAATAAATTATTGTTACTAGAAAAGAGGTTATTAGCTAGCAGTTGGAACTACTTTATCTTCCTATATCTCTACTTTCTGCTAAGTCCTTTGTTTTGCCTTTGGTTCGTTCATGCCAGTTAGTCAAATAACCTATTTGAATTTAAGATATTTTAAAAAAGGGCATCTTAAATAGGATAAATAGTTAAATTTTTATGTGGGTAATATTTAAAAACATGAATTCTAATAAAAATAATTAAATTTGTTTAAGATATATTTTCTGATTCATATGATGTTAATATTTCTGAAATGTTAAATGTTAGCTTTTGTTTGTAAAAAGTTGCATGGATAAAATAGAGCCTTTAAATCGGGGTTTTTGAGGCTTTATTTATGAATGTTTTGGCCAGCCTTATTTTAAATTTCTTTTCAATATTTATATTGTAAAAACAAAGTTAACAGAAGGTTTTTATTTATTTAGAAGCCGTAGTTTTTACTATTTTTAATGAGAGGCTTGTCATCGGGGAGTTCCGTATTACCTTCTAGAAACCACTAGATAACACTATACTGAGCAGATAATTGAATGTACGATCAATGTTCAGTCGAGCCGTCACCTGACACACACTTCCAAAAAAAATATTATTTTTGAACTGACCGACTGAGCTAACCGGTCTGGAAAGGCCCGTGAGGCGGCACCCAGCCATTCCCCTCCACGAAGTAATGCCTAACGGCGGTCCGTGGAGGATGGAGAACAGGTGTTGGGTGGTGAGGGAGGTGGTTTTAGTGGGTAAAAATCCCACACACGGATAGGTACGGGCCTATCCGCGTCTTTTGAAGATTTCCACCTTCCAACGTAAAAAAAAAAAAAAAAAAAAAAAAAAAGCAGAGGCAACTACTAAATAAAATAACTTTAAGTAGTTGGTAGTTAGCAGCGCGCAACTACTATTTTTCAACTATCAGTTATGTAGTTGTAGTAACGGAGCTACAACTACAGTTACACTTCAACGAATAATTCACACTCCACGTTTTTGCAAACTTTTAGCTTTTGTTTGTAAAAGGTTGCAAGGATAAAATATGTCGATTCGATGATTCTCAATAAATTATTGTTACTAGAAAAGAGGTTATTAGCTAGCAGTTGGAACTACTTTATCTTCCTATATCTCTACTTTCTGCTAAGTCCTTTGTTTTGCCTTTGGTTCGTTCATGCCAGTTAGTCAAATAACCTATTTGAATTTAAGATATTTTAAAAAAGGGCATCTTAAATAGGATAAATAGTTTAATTTTTATGTGGGTAATATTTAAAAACATGAATTCTAATAAAAATAATTAAATTTGTTTAAGATATATTTTCTGATTCATATACATTGTTCTGCTGCTTGGCAATATAGAATTATGATGTTAATATTTCTGAAATGTTAAATGTTAGCTTTTGTTTGTAAAAAGTTGCAAGGATAAAATAGGTCGATTCGATGATTCTCAATAAACTATTACTAACTAGGTTTCTTTTTTTTTAAATCTCATGATAATTATCTAAAACCTCTGGACTCTAGAAAGGAGGGTACTAGCTAGCAGTTGGAACTACTTTATCTTCCTATATCTCTACTTTCTGCTAAGTCCTTTGTTTTGCCTTTGGTTCGTTCATGCCAGTTAGTCAAATAACCTATTTGAATTTAAGATATTTTAAAAAAGGGCATCTTAAATAGGATAAATAGTTTAATTTTTATGTGGGTAATATTTAAAAACATGAATTCTAATAAAAATAATTAAATTTGTTTAAGATATATTTTCTGATTCATATACATTGTTCTGCTGCTTGGCAATATAGAATTATGATGTTAATATTTCTGAAATGTTAAATGTTAGCTTTTGTTTGTAAAAAGTTGCAAGGATAAAATAGGTCGATTCGATGATTCTCAATAAACTATTACTAACTAGGTTTCTTTTTTTTTAAATCTCATGATAATTATCTAAAACCTCTGGACTCTAGAAAGGAGGGTACTAGCTAGCAGTTGGAACTACTTTATCTTCCTATATCTCTACTTTCTGCTAAGTCCTTTGTTTTGCCTTTGGTTCGTTCTAGCCAGTTAGTCAAATAACCTATTTGAATTTAAGATATTTTAAAAAAGGGCATCTTAAATAGGATAAATAGTTTAATTTGTATGTGGGTACTATTTAAAAAAATGAATTCTAATAAAAATAATTAACTTTGTTTAAGATATATTTTCTGATTCATATACATTGTTCTGCTGCTTGGCAATATAGATTTAAGATGTTAATTTAACTCTCGCAAACGTTTTTATATCAGGAGCCTTTAAATCGGGGTTTTTGAGGCTTTATTTATGAATGTTTTGGCCAGCCTTATTTTAAATTTCTTTTCAATATTTATATTGTAAAAACAAAGTTAACAGAAGGTTTTTATTTATTTAGAAGCCGTAGTTTTTACTATTTGTAATGAGAGGCTAGTCATCAGGGAGTTCCGTATTACCTTCTAGAAACCACTAGATAACACTATACTGAGCAGATAATTGAATGTACGATCAATGTTCAGTCGAGCCGTCACCTGACACACACTTCCAAAAAAAATATTATTTTTGAACTGACCGACTGAGCTAACCGGGCTGGAAAGGCCCATTAGGCGGCACCCAGCCATTCCCCTCCACGAAGTAATGCCTAACGGCGGTCCGTGGAGGATGGAGAACAGGTGTTGGGTGGTGAGGGAGGTGGTTTTAGTGGGTAAAAATCCCACACACGGATAGGTACGGGCCTATCCGCGTCTTTTGAAGATTTCTACCTTCCAACGTAAAAAAAAAAAAAAAAAAAAAAAAAAAAGCACAGGCAACTACTAAAGAAAATAACTTTAAGTAGTTGGTAGTTGGCAGCGCGCAACTACTATTTGTCAACTATCAGTTATGTAGTTGTAGTAACGGAGCTACAACTACAGTTACACTTCAACGAATAATTCACACTCCACGTTTTTGCAAACTTTTAGCTTTTGTTTGTAAAAGGTTGCAAGGATAAAATATGTCGATTCGATGATTCTCAATAAATTATTACTACTAGAAAGGAGGTTACTAGCTAGCAGTTGGAACTACTTTATCTTCCTAGTTGCAAGGATAAAATATGTCGATTCGATGATTCTCAATAAATTATTACTACTAGAAAGGAGGTTACTAGCTAGCAGTTGGAACTACTTTATCTTCCTATATCTCTACTTTCTGCTAAGTCCTTTGTTTTACCTTTGGTTCGTTCTAGCCAGTTAGTCAAATAACCTATTTGAATTTAAGATATTTTAAAAAAGGGCATCTTAAATAGGATAAATAGTTTAATTTTTATGTGGATAATATTTAAAAACATGAATTCTAATAAAAATAATTAAATTTGTTTAAGATATATTTTCTGATTCATATACATTGTTCTGCTGCTTGGCAATATAGAATTAAGATATTAATATTTCTGGAATGTTAAATGTTAGCTTTTGTTTGTAAAAAGTTGCATGGATAAAATAGGTCGATTCGATGATTCTCAATAAACTATTACTAACTAGGTTTCTTTTTTTTAAAATCTCATGATAATTATCTAAAACCTCTGGACTCTAGAAAGGAGGGTACTAGCTAGCAGTTGGAACTACTTTATCTTCCTATATCTCTACTTTCTGCTAAGTCCTTTGTTTTGCCTTTGGTTCGTTCTAGCCAGTTAGTCAAATAACTATTTGAATTTAAGATATTTTAAAAAAGGGCATCTTAAATAGGATAATTAGTTTAATTTTTATGTGTGTAATATTTTAAAAAATGAATTCTAATAAAAATAATTAAATTTGTTTAAGATATATTTTCTGATTCATATACATTGTTCTGCTGCTTGGCAATATAGATTTATGATGTTAATATTTCTGGAATGTTAGATGTTAGCTTTTGTTTGTAAAAAGTTGCATGGATAAAATAGGTCGATTCGATGATTCTCAATAAATTATTACTAACTAGGTTCCTTTTTTGTTAAATCTCATGATAATTATCTAAAAACTCTGGACTCTAGAAAGGGAGGGTACTAGCTAGCAGTTGGAACTACTTTATCTTCCTATATCTCTACTTTCTGCTAAGTCCTTTGTTTTGCCTTTGGTTCGTTCTAGCCAGTTAGTCAAATAACCTATTTGAATTTAAGATATTTTAAAAAAGGGCATCTTAAATAGGATAATTAGTTTAATTTTTATGTGTGTAATATTTTAAAAAATGAATTCTAATAAAAATAATTAAATTTGTTTAAGATATATTTTCTGATTCATATACATTGTTCTGCTCCTTGGCAATATAGATTTATGATGTTAATATTTCTGGAATGTTAGATGTTAGCTTTTGTTTGTAAAAAGTTTCATGGATAAAATAGGTCGATTCGATGATTCTCAATAAACTATTACTAACTAGGTTTCTTTTTTTTTAAATCTCATGATAATTATCTAAAACCTCTGGACTCTAGAAAGGAGGGTACTAGCTAGCAGTTGGAACTACTTTATCTTCCTATATCTCTACTTTCTGCTAAGTCCTTTGTTTTGCCTTTGGTTCGTTCTAGCCAGTTAGTCAAATAACCTATTTGAATTTAAGGTATTTTAAAAAAGGGCATCTTAAATAGGATAATTAGTTTAATTTTTATGTGTGTAATATTTTAAAAAATGAATTCTAATAAAAATAATTAAATTTGTTTAAGATATATTTTCTGATTCATATACATTGTTCTGCTGCTTGGCAATATAGATTTATGATGTTAATATTTCTGGAATGTTAGATGTTAGCTTTTGTTTGTAAAAAGTTGCATGGATAAAATAGGTCGATTCGATGATTCTCAATAAATTATTACTAACTAGGTTCCTTTTTTGTTAAATCTCATGATAATTATCTAAAAACTCTGGACTCTAGAAAGGAGGGTACTAGCTAGCAGTTGGAACTACTTTATCTTCCTATATTTTTACTTTCTGCTAAGTCCTTTGTTTTGCCTTTGGTTCGTTCTAGCCAGTTAGTCAAATAACCTATTTGAATTTAAGATATTTTAAAAAAGGGCATCTTAAATAGGATAAATAGTTTAATTTGTATGTGGGTACTATTTAAAAAAATGAATTCTAATAAAAATAATTAAATTTGTTTAAGATATATTTTCTGATTCATATACATTGTTCTGCTGCTTGGCAATATAGATTTAAGATGTTAATTTAACTCTCGCAAACGTTTTTATACCAGGAGCCTTTAAATCGGGGTTTTTGAGGCTTTATTTATGAATGTTTTGGCCAGCCTTATTTAAAATTTCTTTTCAATATTTATATTGTAAAAACAAAGTTAACAGAAGGTTTTTATTTATTTAGAAGCCGTAGTTTTTACTATTTGTAATGAGAGGCTAGCCATCGGGGAGTTCCGTATTACCTTCTAGAAACCACTAGATAACACTATACTGAGCAGATAATTGAATGTACGATCAATGTTCAGTCGAGCCGTCACCTGACACACACTTCCAAAAAAAATATTATTTTTGAACTGACCGACTGAGCTAACCGGTCTGGAAAGGCCCATGAGGCGGCACCCAGCCATTCCCCTCCACGAAGTAATGCCTAACGGCGGTCCGTGGAGGATGGAGAACAGGTGTTGGGTGGTGAGGGAGGTGGTTTTAGTGGGTAAAAATCCCACACACGGATAGGTACGGGCCTATCCGCGTCTTTTGAAGATTTCCACCTTCCAACGTAAAAAAAAAAAAAAAGCAGAGGCAACTACTAAATAAAATAACTTTAAGTAGTTGGTAGTTGGCAGCGCGCAACTACTATTTTTCAACTATCAGTTATGTAGTTGTAGTAACGGAGCTACAACTACAGTTACACTTCAACGAATAATTCACACTCCACGTTTTTGCAAACTTTTAGCTTTTGTTTGTAAAAGGTTGCAAGGATAAAATATGTCGATTCGATGATTCTCAATAAATTATTGTTACTAGAAAAGAGGTTATTAGCTAGCAGTTGGAACTACTTTATCTTCCTATATCTCTACTTTCTGCTAAGTCCTTTGTTTTGCCTTTGGTTCGTTCATGCCAGTTAGTCAAATAACCTATTTGAATTTAAGATATTTTAAAAAAGGGCATCTTAAATAGGATAAATAGTTAAATTTTTATGTGGGTAATATTTAAAAACATGAATTCTAATAAAAATAATTAAATTTGTTTAAGATATATTTTCTGATTCATATACATTGTTCTGCTGCTTGGCAATATAGAATTATGATGTTAATATTTCTGAAATGTTAAATGTTAGCTTTTGTTTGTAAAAAGTTGCATGGATAAAATAGGTCGATTCGATGATTCTCAATAAACTATTACTAACTAGGTTTCTTTTTTTTTAAATCTCATGATAATTATCTAAAACCTCTGGACTCTAGAAAGGAGGGTACTAGCTAGCAGTTGGAACTACTTTATCTTCCTATATCTCTACTTTCTGCTAAGTCCTTTGTTTTGCCTTTGGTTCGTTCTAGCCAGTTAGTCAAATAACCTATTTGAATTTAAGATATTTTAAAAAAGGGCATCTTAAATAGGATAAATAGTTTAATTTGTATGTGGGTACTATTTAAAAAAATGAATTCTAATAAAAATAATTAACTTTGTTTAAGATATATTTTCTGATTCATATACATTGTTCTGCTGCTTGGCAATATAGATTTAAGATGTTAATTTAACTCTCGCAAACGTTTTTATACCAGGAGCCTTTAAATCGGGGTTTTTGAGGCTTTATTTATGAATGTTTTGGCCAGCCTTATTTTAAATTTCTTTTCAATATTTATATTGTAAAAACAAAGTTAACAGAAGGTTTTTATTTATTTAGAAGCCGTAGTTTTTACTATTTTTAATGAGAGGCTTGTCATCGGGGAGTTCCGTATTACCTTCTAGAAACCACTAGATAACACTATACTGAGCAGATAATTGAATGTACGATCAATGTTCAGTCGAGCCGTCACCTGACACACACTTCCAAAAAAAATATTATTTTTGAACTGACCGACTGAGCTAACCGGTCTGGAAAGGCCCGTGAGGCGGCACCCAGCCATTCCCCTCCACGAAGTAATGCCTAACGGCGGTCCGTGGAGGATGGAGAACAGGTGTTGGGTGGTGAGGGAGGTGGTTTTAGTGGGTAAAAATCCCACACACGGATAGGTACGGGCCTATCCGCGTCTTTTGAAGATTTCCACCTTCCAACGTAAAAAAAAAAAAAAAAAAAAAAAAAAGCAGAGGCAACTACTAAATAAAATAACTTTAAGTAGTTGGTAGTTGGCAGCGCGCAACTACTATTTTTCAACTATCAGTTATGTAGTTGTAGTAACGGAGCTACAACTACAGTTACACTTCAACGAATAATTCACACTCCACGTTTTTGCAAACTTTTAGCTTTTGTTTGTAAAAGGTTGCAAGGATAAAATATGTCGATTCGATGATTCTCAATAAATTATTGTTACTAGAAAAGAGGTTATTAGCTAGCAGTTGGAACTACTTTATCTTCCTATATCTCTACTTTCTGCTAAGTCCTTTGTTTTGCCTTTGGTTCGTTCATGCCAGTTAGTCAAATAACCTATTTGAATTTAAGATATTTTAAAAAAGGGCATCTTAAATAGGATAAATAGTTTAATTTTTATGTGGGTAATATTTAAAAACATGAATTCTAATAAAAATAATTAAATTTGTTTAAGATATATTTTCTGATTCATATACATTGTTCTGCTGCTTGGCAATATAGATTTAAGATGTTAATTTAACTCTCGCAAACGTTTTTATACCAGGAGCCTTTAAATCGGGGTTTTTGAGGCTTTATTTATGAATGTTTTGGCCAGCCTTATTTAAAATTTCTTTTCAATATTTATATTGTAAAAACAAAGTTAACAGAAGGTTTTTATTTATTTAGAAGCCGTAGTTTTTACTATTTGTAATGAGAGGCTAGCCATCGGGGAGTTCCGTATTACCTTCTAGAAACCACTAGATAACACTATACTGAGCAGATAATTGAATGTACGATCAATGTTCAGTCGAGCCGTCACCTGACACACACTTCCAAAAAAAATATTATTTTTGAACTGACCGACTGAGCTAACCGGTCTGGAAAGGCCCATGAGGCGGCACCCAGCCATTCCCCTCCACGAAGTAATGCCTAACGGCGGTCCGTGGAGGATGGAGAACAGGTGTTGGGTGGTGAGGGAGGTGGTTTTAGTGGGTAAAAATCCCACACACGGATAGGTACGGGCCTATCCGCGTCTTTTGAAGATTTCCACCTTCCAACGTAAAAAAAAAAAAAAAAAAAAAAAAAAAAAGCAGAGGCAACTACTAAATAAAATAACTTTAAGTAGTTGGTAGTTGGCAGCGCGCAACTACTATTTTTCAACTATCAGTTATGTAGTTGTAGTAACGGAGCTACAACTACAGTTACACTTCAACGAATAATTCACACTCCACGTTTTTGCAAACTTTTAGCTTTTGTTTGTAAAAGGTTGCAAGGATAAAATATGTCGATTCGATGATTCTCAATAAATTATTGTTACTAGAAAAGAGGTTATTAGCTAGCAGTTGGAACTACTTTATCTTCCTATATCTCTACTTTCTGCTAAGTCCTTTGTTTTGCCTTTGGTTCGTTCATGCCAGTTAGTCAAATAACCTATTTGAATTTAAGATATTTTAAAAAAGGGCATCTTAAATAGGATAAATAGTTAAATTTTTATGTGGGTAATATTTAAAAACATGAATTCTAATAAAAATAATTAAATTTGTTTAAGATATATTTTCTGATTCATATACATTGTTCTGCTGCTTGGCAATATAGAATTATGATGTTAATATTTCTGAAATGTTAAATGTTAGCTTTTGTTTGTAAAAAGTTGCATGGATAAAATAGGTCGATTCGATGATTCTCAATAAACTATTACTAACTAGGTTTCTTTTTTTTTAAATCTCATGATAATTATCTAAAACCTCTGGACTCTAGAAAGGAGGGTACTAGCTAGCAGTTGGAACTACTTTATCTTCCTATATCTCTACTTTCTGCTAAGTCCTTTGTTTTGCCTTTGGTTCGTTCTAGCCAGTTAGTCAAATAACCTATTTGAATTTAAGATATTTTAAAAAAGGGCATCTTAAATAGGATAAATAGTTTAATTTGTATGTGGGTACTATTTAAAAAAATGAATTCTAATAAAAATAATTAACTTTGTTTAAGATATATTTTCTGATTCATATACATTGTTCTGCTGCTTGGCAATATAGATTTAAGATGTTAATTTAACTCTCGCAAACGTTTTTATACCAGGAGCCTTTAAATCGGGGTTTTTGAGGCTTTATTTATGAATGTTTTGGCCAGCCTTATTTTAAATTTCTTTTCAATATTTATATTGTAAAAACAAAGTTAACAGAAGGTTTTTATTTATTTAGAAGCCGTAGTTTTTACTATTTTTAATGAGAGGCTTGTCATCGGGGAGTTCCGTATTACCTTCTAGAAACCACTAGATAACACTATACTGAGCAGATAATTGAATGTACGATCAATGTTCAGTCGAGCCGTCACCTGACACACACTTCCAAAAAAAATATTATTTTTGAACTGACCGACTGAGCTAACCGGTCTGGAAAGGCCCGTGAGGCGGCACCCAGCCATTCCCCTCCACGAAGTAATGCCTAACGGCGGTCCGTGGAGGATGGAGAACAGGTGTTGGGTGGTGAGGGAGGTGGTTTTAGTGGGTAAAAATCCCACACACGGATAGGTACGGGCCTATCCGCGTCTTTTGAAGATTTCCACCTTCCAACGTAAAAAAAAAAAAAAAAAAAAAAAAAAAAGCAGAGGCAACTACTAAATAAAATAACTTTAAGTAGTTGGTAGTTGGCAGCGCGCAACTACTATTTTTCAACTATCAGTTATGTAGTTGTAGTAACGGAGCTACAACTACAGTTACACTTCAACGAATAATTCACACTCCACGTTTTTGCAAACTTTTAGCTTTTGTTTGTAAAAGGTTGCAAGGATAAAATATGTCGATTCGATGATTCTCAATAAATTATTGTTACTAGAAAAGAGGTTATTAGCTAGCAGTTGGAACTACTTTATCTTCCTATATCTCTACTTTCTGCTAAGTCCTTTGTTTTGCCTTTGGTTCGTTCATGCCAGTTAGTCAAATAACCTATTTGAATTTAAGATATTTTAAAAAAGGGCATCTTAAATAGGATAAATAGTTTAATTTTTATGTGGGTAATATTTAAAAACATGAATTCTAATAAAAATAATTAAATTTGTTTAAGATATATTTTCTGATTCATATACATTGTTCTGCTGCTTGGCAATATAGAATTATGATGTTAATATTTCTGAAATGTTAAATGTTAGCTTTTGTTTGTAAAAAGTTGCATGGATAAAATAGGTCGATTCGATGATTCTCAATAAACTATTACTAACTAGGTTTCTTTTTTTTTAAATCTCATGATAATTATCTAAAACCTCTGGACTCTAGAAAGGAGGGTACTAGCTAGCAGTTGGAACTACTTTATCTTCCTATATCTCTACTTTCTGCTAAGTCCTTTGTTTTGCCTTTGGTTCGTTCTAGCCAGTTAGTCAAATAACCTATTTGAATTTAAGATATTTTAAAAAAGGGCATCTTAAATAGGATAAATAGTTTAATTTTTATGTGCGTAATATTTAAAAAATGAATTCTAATAAAAATAATTAAATTTGTTTAAGATTTCTGATTCATATACATTGTTTTGCTGCTTGGAAATATAGATTTAAGATGTTAATTTAACTGGAATGTTAAATAATAGCTTTTGTTCGTAAAAAGTTGCAAGGATAAAATATGTCGATTCGATGATTCTCAATAAATTATTACTACTAGAAAGGAGGTTACTAGCTAGCAGTTGGAACTACTTTATCTTCCTATATCTCTACTTTCTGCTAAGTCCTTTGTTTTGCCTTTGGTTCGTTCTAGCCAGTTAGTCAAATAACCTATTTGATTTTTAGATATTTTAAAAAAGGGCATCTTAAATAGGATAAATAGTTTAATTTTTATGTGCGTAATATTTAAAAAAATGAATTCTAATAAAAATAATTAAATTTGTTTAAGATATATTTTCTGATTCACATACATTGTTCTGCTGCTTGGCAATATAGATTTAAGATGTTAATATTTCTGGAATGTTAAATGTTAGCTTTTGTTTGTAAAAAGTTGCATGGATAAAATAGGTCGATTCGATGATTCTCAATAAATTATTACTAACTAGGTTTCTTTTTTGTTAAATCTCATGATAATTATCTAAAACCTCTGGACTCTAGAAAGGAGGGTACTAGCTAGCAGTTGGAACTACTTTATCTTCCTATATTTTTACTTTCTGCTAAGTCCTTTGTTTTGCCTTTGGTTCGTTCTAGCCAGTTAGTCAAATAACCTATTTGAATTTAAGATATTTTAAAAAAGGGCATCTTAAATAGCATAAATAGTTTAATTTTTATTTGGGTAATATTTAAAAACATGAATTCTAATAAAAATAATTAAATTTGTTTAAGATATATTTTCTGATTCATATTCATTGTTCTGCTGCTTGGGAATATATATTTAAGATGTTAGTTTAATTCTCGCAAACGTTTTTATACCAGGAGCCTTTAAATCGGGGTTTTTGAGGCTTTATTTATGAATGTTTTGGCTAGATTTATTTTAAATTTCTTTTCAATATTTATATTGTAAAAAGAAAGTTAACAGAAGGTTTTTATTTATTTAGAAGCCGTAGTTTTTACTATTTGTAATCGTAATTTCATATAATGAAGGAGGTTCTAAAAAACAAAAACATTTATTTACGAAACAGCCGCGGTGATTCGAGGAGCCCAAAAGCGGATCTCGACCGAGAGGCTAGTCTTCGGAAAGTTCCGCTTTGGCTTGTAGACACCTTTTCCGAAACAGCCGCGGTGATTCGGGGAGCCTAGAAGCGGATCTTGACCGAGAGGCTAGTCATCGGGGAGTTCCGCATTACCTTCTAGAAACCACTAGATAACACTATACTGAGCAGATAATTAATTGAATGTACGATCAATCTTCAGTCGAGCCGTCACCTGACACACACTTCCAAAAAAAATATTATTTTTGAACTGACCGACTGAGCTACCGGGCTGGAAAGGCCAATGAGGCGGCACCCAGCCATTCCCCTCCACGAAGTAATGCCTAACGGCAGTCCGTGGAGGGTGGAGAACAGGTGTTGGGTGATGAGGGAGGTGGTTTTAGTGGGTAAAAATCCCACACACGGATAGGTACGGGCCTATCCGCGTCTTTTGAAGATTTCCACCTTCCAACGTAAAAAAAAAAAAAAAAAAAAAAAAAAAAAAGCACAGGCAACTACTAAAGAAAATAACTTTAAGTAGTTGGTAGTTGGCAGCGCGCAACAACTATTTGTCAACTATCAGTTATGTAGTTGTAGTAACAGAGCTACAACTACAGTTACACTTCAACGAATAATTCACACTCCACGTTTTTGCAAACTTTTAGCTTTTGTTTGTAAAAGGTTGCAAGGATAAAATATGTCGATTCGATGATTCTCAATAAATTATTACTACTAGAAAGGAGGTTACTAGCTAGCAGTTGGAACTACTTTATCTTCCTATATCTCTACTTTCTGCTAAGTCCTTTATTTTGCCTTTGGTTCGTTCTAGCCAGTTAGTCAAATAACCTATTTGAATTTAAGATATTTTAAAAAAGGGCATCTTAAATAGGATAAATAGTTTAATTTTTATGTGCGTAATATTTAAAAAAATGAATTCTAATAAAAATAATTAAATTTGTTTAAGATATATTTTCTGATTCACATACATTGTTCTGCTGCTTGGCAATATAGATTTAAGATGTTAATATTTCTGGAATGTTAAATGTTAGCTTTTGTTTGTAAAAAGTTGCATGGATAAAATAGGTCGATTCGATGATTCTCAATAAATTATTACTAACTAGGTTTCTTTTTTGTTAAATCTCATGATAATTATCTAAAACCTCTGGACTCTAGAAAGGAGGGTACTAGCTAGCAGTTGGAACTACTTTATCTTCCTATATTTTTACTTTCTGCTAAGTCCTTTGTTTTGCCTTTGGTTCGTTCTAGCCAGTTAGTCAAATAACCTATTTGAATTTAAGATATTTTAAAAAAGGGCATCTTAAATAGCATAAATAGTTTAATTTTTATTTGGGTAATATTTAAAAACATGAATTCTAATAAAAATAATTAAATTTGTTTAAGATATATTTTCTGATTCATATACATTGTTCTTCTGCTGCTTGGGAATATATATTTAAGATGTTAGTTTAATTCTCGCAAACGTTTTTATACCAGGAGCCTTTAAATCGGGGTTTTTGAGGCTTTATTTATGAATGTTTTGGCTAGATTTATTTTAAATTTCTTTTCAATATTTATATTGTAAAAACAAAGTTAACAGAAGGTTTTTATTTATTTAGAAGCCGTAGTTTTTACTATTTGTAATCGTAATTTCATATAATGAAGGAGGTTCTAAAAAACAAAAACATTTATTTACGAAACAGCCGCGGTGATTCGAGGAGCCCAAAAGCGGATCTCGACCGAGAGGCTAGTCTTCGGAAAGTTCCGCTTTGGCTTGTAGACACCTTTTCCGAAACAGCCGCGGTGATTCGGGGAGCCTAGAAGCGGATCTTGACCGAGAGGCTAGTCATCGGGGAGTTCCGCATTACCTTCTAGAAACCACTAGATAACACTATACTGAGCAGATAATTAATTGAATGTACGATCAATCTTCAGTCGAGCCGTCACCTGACACACACTTCCAAAAAAAATATTATTTTTGAACTGACCGACTGAGCTACCGGGCTGGAAAGGCCAATGAGGCGGCACCCAGCCATTCCCCTCCACGAAGTAATGCCTAACGGCAGTCCGTGGAGGGTGGAGAACAGGTGTTGGGTGATGAGGGAGGTGGTTTTAGTGGGTAAAAATCCCACACACGGATAGGTACGGGCCTATCCGCGTCTTTTGAAGATTTCCACCTTCCAACGTAAAAAAAAAAAAAAAAAAAAAAAAAAAAAAAGCACAGGCAGCTACTAAAGAAAATAACTTTAAGTAGTTGGTAGTTGGCAGCGCGCAACAACTATTTGTCAACTATCAGTTATGTAGTTGTAGTAACAGAGCTACAACTACAGTTACACTTCAACGAATAATTCACACTCCACGTTTTTGCAAACTTTTAGCTTTTGTTTGTAAAAGGTTGCAAGGATAAAATATGTCGATTCGATGATTCTCAATAAATTATTACTACTAGAAAGGAGGTTACTAGCTAGCAGTTGGAACTACTTTATCTTCCTATATCTCTACTTTCTGCTAAGTCCTTTATTTTGCCTTTGGTTCGTTCTAGCCAGTTAGTCAAATAACCTATTTGAATTTAAGATATTTTAAAAAAGGGCATCTTAAATAGGATAAATAGTTTAATTTTTATGTGCGTAATATTTAAAAAATGAATTCTAATAAAAATAATTAAATTTGTTTAAGATATATTTTCTGATTCATATACATTGTTCTGCTGCTTGGCAATATAGATTTAAGAAGTTAATTTAACTGGAATGTTAAATGTTAGCTTTTGTTTGTAAAAAGTTGCAAGGATAAAATATGTTGATTCGATGATTCTCAATAAATTATTACTACTAGAAAGGAGATTATTAGCTAGCAGTTGGAACTACTTTATCTTCCTATATCTCTACTTTCTGCTAAGTCCTTTGTTTTGCCTTTGGTTCGTTCTAGCCAGTTAGTCAAATAACCTATTTGAATTTAAGATATTTTAAAAAAGGGCATCTTAAATAGGATAAATAGTTTAATTTTTATGTGCGTAATATTTAAAAAAATGAATTCTAATAAAAATAATTAAATTTGTTTAAGATATATTTTCTGATTCATATACATTGTTCTGCTTCTTGGCAATATAGATTTAAGATGTTAATATTTCTGGAATGTTAAATATTAGCTTTTGTTTGTAAAAAGTTGCATGGATAAAATATGTCGATTAAATGATTCTCAATAAATTATTACTAACTAGGTTTCTTTTTTGTTAAATCTCATGATAATTATCTAAAACCTCTGGACTCTAGAAAGAAGGGTACTAGCTAGCAGTTGGAACTACTTTATCTTCGTATATTTTTACTTTCTGCTAAGTCCTTTGTTTTGCCTTTGGTTCGTTCTAGCCAGTTAGTCAAATAACCTATTTGAATTTAAGATATTTTAAAAAAGGGCATCTTAAATAGGATAAATAGTTTAATTTTTATGTGCGTATTATTTAAAAAAATGAATTCTAATAAAAATAATTAAATTTGTTTAAGATATATTTTCTGATTCATATACATTGTTCTGCTGCTTGGCAATATAGATTTAAGATGTTAATATTTCTGGAATGTTAAATGTTAGCTTTTGTTTGTAAAAAGTTGCATGGATAAAATAGGTCGATTCGATGATTCTCAATAAATTATTACTAACTAGGTTTCTTTTTTGTTAAATCTCATGATAATTATCTAAAACCTCTGGACTCTAGAAAGGAGGGTACTAGCTAGCAGTTGGAACTACTTTATCATCCTATATTTTTACTTTCTGCTAAGTCCTTTGTTTTGCCTTTGGTTCGTTCTAGCCAGTTAGTCAAATAACCTATTTGAATTTAAGATATTTTAAAAAAGGGCATCTTAAATAGGATAAATAGTTTAATTTTTATGTGTGTAATATTTTAAAAAATGAATTCTAATAAAAATAATTAAATTTGTTTAAGATATATTTTCTGATTCATATACATTGTTCTGCTGCTTGGCAATATAGATTTATGATGTTAATATTTCTGGAATGTTAAATGTTAGCTTTTGTTTGTAAAAAGTTGCATGGATAAACTTTAATAATAATAAAAATAAAATAAAATAATAATAATAATCTTGGCCACATTCATATCTATATACAATATTTACATACTGCCCCTGGGAACTCCGAATCAAACCCCTACACCCAGAAGTGGGTGCCGAGGCACAATACCATGAGATCCCATGGCCTCTCAGTCAGCCGCGTCACCAGTCTAGCCAGTGGAGACTGAGTGAGGACGCTAGAGCCACACACTCTCAGACATGAGTGGAGAAGCTGGCCATTGCCAGCACTCCAGATGTATTTTCATAAGAGATCTCTCGGCCACTGCCGCCTCAACCTACGAGGAGGGTTATAAGGATGGTTGGTACTAGATAGGGATTGTGCCAGGGGGTTAGGAAGAAGAGCAAGTTTCTGGTGGAAGGTTGAGAATTTGGATGGGATGAGATCAAGGACATAAGGGATCTTGAGGTCGTGATGTAAGGTCTTGTTTGTAACATAAAAGGGAGCATTGACTATTGTTCTAAGGACTTTGGATTGAAAGGATTGGATACGTTTGATGTTCGAAAATTTAGTAGTTCCCCATAGTTCAATTCCGTAGGTCCACATCGGTTTGAGAATAATCTTGTAAATTAATAGTTTGTTTTCAACGGAAAGTTGTGATGTTCTGTTCAGTAGTCTATATAACTGTCCGTATCTTCTGTTGAGCTCTTGTCTTTTAAGTCGAGTATGTGGGTTCCAGGTAAGTCTTTTGTCTAGTGCATGGATAAACTAGGTTTCTTTTTTGTTAAATCTCATGATAATTGTCTAAAACTTCTGGACTCTAGAAAGGAGGGTACTAGCTAGCAGTTGGAACTACTTTATCTTCCTATATTTTTACTTTCTGCTAAGTCCTTTGTTTTGCCTTTGGTTCGTTCTAGCCAGTTAGTCAAATAACCTATTTGAATTTAAGATATTTTAAAAAAGGGCATCTTAAATAGGATAAAAAGTTTAATTTTTATGTGCGTAATTAAAAAAAAATATGAATTCTAAAAAAAATAATTGAATTTGTTTAAGATATATTTTGATTCATATACATTGTTCTGCTGCTTGGCAATATAGATTTAAGATGTTAATATTTCTGGAATGTTAAATGTTAGCTTTTGTTTGTAAAAAGTTGCATGTATAAAATAGGTCGATTCAATGAATCTCAATAAATTATTACTAACTAGGTTTCTTTTTTGTTAAATCTCATGATAATTATCTAAAAACTCTGGACTCTAGAAAGGAGGGTACTAGCTAGCAGTTGGAACTACTTTATCTTCCTAAATCTCTACTTTCTGCTAAGTCCTTTGTTTTGCCTTTGGTTCGTTCTAGCCAGTTAGTCAAATAACCTATTTGAATTTAAGATATTTTAAAAAAGGGCATCTTAAATAGGATAAATAGTTTAATTTTTATGTGCGTATTATTTAAAAAAATGAATTCTAATAAAAGTAATTAAATTTGTTTAAGATATATTTTCTGATTCATAAACATTGTTCTGCTTCTTTAAGATGTTAATTTAACTGGAATGTTAAATGTTGGCTTTTGTTTGTAAAAAGTTGCAAGGATAAAATATGTCGATTCGTTCTAGCCAGTTAGTCAAATAACCTATTTGAATTTAATATATTTTAAAAAAGGGCATCTTAAATAGGATAAATAGTTTAATTTGTATGTGTGTAATATTTTAAAAAATGAATTCTAATAAAAATAATTAAATTTGTTTAAGATATATTTTCTGATTCATATACATTGTTCTGCTGCTTGGCAATATAGATTTAAGATGTTAATATTTCTGGAATGTTAAATGTTAGCTTTTGTTTGTAAAAAGTTGCATGGATAAACTTTAATAATAATAAAAATAAAATAAAATAATAATAATAATCTTGGCCACATTCATATCTATATACAATATTTACATACTGCCCCTGGGAACTCCGAATCAAACCCCTACACCCAGAAGTGGGTGCCGAGGCACAATGCCATGAGATCCCATGGCCTCTCAGTCAGCCGCGTCACCAGTCTAGCCAGTGGAGACTGAGTGAGGACGCTAGAGCCACACACTCTCAGACATGAGTGGAGAAGCTGGCCATTGCCAGCACTCCAGATGTATTTTCATAAGAGATCTCTCGGCCACTGCCGCCTCAACCTACGAGGAGGGTTATAAGGATGGTTGGTACTAGATAGGGATTGTGCCAGGGGGTTAGGAAGAAGAGCAAGTTTCTGGTGGAAGGTTGAGAATTTGGATGGGATGAGATCAAGGACATAAGGGATCTTGAGGTCGTGATGTAAGGTCTTGTTTGTAACATAAAAGGGAGCATTGACTATTGTTCTAAGGACTTTGGATTGAAAGGATTGGATACGTTTGATGTTCGAAAATTTAGTAGTTCCCCATAGTTCAATTCCGTAGGTCCACATCGGTTTGAGAATAATCTTGTAAATTAATAGTTTGTTTTCAACGGAAAGTTGTGATGTTCTGTTCAGTAGTCTATATAACTGTCCGTATCTTCTGTTGAGCTCTTGTCTTTTAAGTCGAGTATGTGGGTTCCAGGTAAGTCTTTTGTCTAGTGCATGGATAAACTAGGTTTCTTTTTTGTTAAATCTCATGATAATTGTCTAAAACCTCTGGACTCTAGAAAGGAGGGTACTAGCTAGCAGTTGGAACTACTTTATCTTCCTATATTTTTACTTTCTGCTAAGTCCTTTGTTTTGCCTTTGGTTCGTTCTAGCCAGTTAGTCAAATAACCTATTTGAATTTAAGATATTTTAAAAAAGGGCATCTTATATAGGATAAATAGTTTAATTTGTATGTGGGTACTATTTAAAAAAATGAATTCTAATAAAAATAATTAAATTTGTTTAAGATATATTTTCTGATTCATATACATTGTTCTGCTGCTTGGCAATATAGATTTAAGATGTTAATTTAACTCTCGCAAACGTTTTTATACCAGGAGCCTTTAAATCGGGGTTTTTGAGGCTTTATTTATGAATGTTTTGGCCAGCCTTATTTTAAATTTATTTTCAATATTTATATTGTAAAAACAAAGTTAACAGAAGGTTTTTATTTATTTAGAAGCCGTAGTTTTTACTATTTGTAATGAGAGGCTAGTCATCGGGGAGTTCCGTATTACCTTCTAGAAACCACTAGATAACACTATACTGAGCAGATAATTGAATGTACGATCAATGTTCAGTCTAGCCGTCACCTGACACACACTTCCAAAAAAAATATTATTTTTGAACTGACCGACTGAGTTAACCGGGCTGGAAAGGCCCATGAGGCGGCACCCAGCCATTCCCCTCCACGAAGTAATGCCTAACGGCGGTCCGTGGAGGATGGAGAACACTTGTTGGGTGGTGAGGGAGGTGGTTTTAGTGGGTAAAAATCCCACACACGGATAGGTAAGGGCTTATCCGCGTGTTTTGAAGATTTCCACCTTCCAACGTAAAAAAAAAAAAAAAAAAAAAAAAAAAGCACAGGCAACTACTAAAGAAAATAACTTTAAGTAGTTGGTAGTTGGCAGCGCGCAACTACTATTTGTCAACTATCAGTTATGTAGTTGTAGTAACAGAGCTACAACTACAGTTACACTTCAACGAATAATTCACACTCCACGTTTTTGCAAACTTTTAGCTTTTGTTCTTTTTTGTTAAATCTCATGATAATTATCTAAAAACTCTGGACTCTAGAAAGGAGGGTACTAGCTAGCAGTTGGAACTACTTTATCTTCCTATATCTCTACTTTCTGCTAAGTCCTTTGTTTTGCCTTTGGTTCGTTCTAGCCAGTTAGTCAAATAACCTATTTGAATTTAAGATATTTTAAAAAAGGGCATCTTAAATAGGATAAATAGTTTAATTTTTATGTGCGTATTATTTTAAAAAATGGGATGAGATCAAGGACATAAGGGATCTTGAGGTCGTGATGTAAGGTCTTGTTTGTAACATAAAACGGTGCATTGACTATTGTTCTAAGGACTTTGGATTGAAAGGATTGGATACGTTTGATGTTCGAAAATTTAGTAGTTCCCCATAGTTCAATTCCGTAGGTCCACATCGGTTTGAGAATAATCTTGTAAATTAATAGTTTGTTTTCAACGGAAAGTTGTGATGTTCTGTTCAGTAGTCTATATAACTGTCCGTATCTTCTGTTGAGCTCTTGTCTTTTAAGTCGAGTATGTGGGTTCCAGGTAAGTCTTTTGTCTAGTGCATGGATAAACTAGGTTTCTTTTTTGTTAAATCTCATGATAATTGTCTAAAACCTCTGGACTCTAGAAAGGAGGGTACTAGCTAGCAGTTGGAACTACTTTATCTTCCTATATTTTTACTTTCTGCTAAGTCCTTTGTTTTGCCTTTGGTTCGTTCTAGCCAGTTAGTCAAATAACCTATTTGAATTTAAGATATTTTAAAAAAGGGCATCTTATATAGGATAAATAGTTTAATTTGTATGTGGGTACTATTTAAAAAAATGAATTCTAATAAAAATAATTAAATTTGTTTAAGATATATTTTCTGATTCATATACATTGTTCTGCTGCTTGGCAATATAGATTTAAGATGTTAATTTAACTCTCGCAAACGTTTTTATACCAGGAGCCTTTAAATCGGGGTTTTTGAGGCTTTATTTATGAATGTTTTGGCCAGCCTTATTTTAAATTTATTTTCAATATTTATATTGTAAAAACAAAGTTAACAGAAGGTTTTTATTTATTTAGAAGCCGTAGTTTTTACTATTTGTAATGAGAGGCTAGTCATCGGGGAGTTCCGTATTACCTTCTAGAAACCACTAGATAACACTATACTGAGCAGATAATTGAATGTACGATCAATGTTCAGTCTAGCCGTCACCTGACACACACTTCCAAAAAAAATATTATTTTTGAACTGACCGACTGAGTTAACCGGGCTGGAAAGGCCCATGAGGCGGCACCCAGCCATTCCCCTCCACGAAGTAATGCCTAACGGCGGTCCGTGGAGGATGGAGAACACTTGTTGGGTGGTGAGGGAGGTGGTTTTAGTGGGTAAAAATCCCACACACGGATAGGTAAGGGCTTATCCGCGTGTTTTGAAGATTTCCACCTTCCAACGTAAAAAAAAAAAAAAAAAAAAAAAAAAAAGCACAGGCAACTACTAAAGAAAATAACTTTAAGTAGTTGGTAGTTGGCAGCGCGCAACTACTATTTGTCAACTATCAGTTATGTAGTTGTAGTAACAGAGCTACAACTACAGTTACACTTCAACGAATAATTCACACTCCACGTTTTTGCAAACTTTTAGCTTTTGTTTGTAAAAGGTTGCAAGGATAAAATATGTCGATTCGATGATTCTCAATAAATTATTACTACTAGAAAGGAGGTTACTAGCTAGCAGTTGGAACTACTTTATCTTCCTATATCTCTACTTTCTGCTAAGTCCTTTGTTTTGCCTTTGGTTCGTTCTAGCCAGTTAGTCAAATAACCTATTTGAATTTAAGATATTTTAAAAAAGGGCATCTTAAATAGGATAAAAAGTTTAATTTTTATGTGTGTAATATTTTAAAAAATGAATTCTAAAAAAAATAATTGAATTTGTTTAAGATATATTTTGATTCATATACATTGTTCTGCTGCTTGGCAATATAGATTTAAGATGTTAATATTTCTGGAATGTTAAATGTTGTTAGCTTTTGTTTGTAAAAAGTTGCATGGATAAAATAGGTCGATTCGATGATTCTCAATAAATTATTACTAACTAGGTTTCTTTTTTGTTAAATCTCATGATAATTATCTAAAAACTCTGGACTCTAGAAAGGAGGGTACTAGCTAGCAGTTGGAACTACTTTATCTTCCTATATCTCTACTTTCTGCTAAGTCCTTTGTTTTGCCTTTGGTTCGTTCTAGCCAGTTAGTCAAATAACCTATTTGAATTTAAGATATTTTAAAAAAGTTCATCTTAAATAGGATAAATAGTTTAATTTTTATGTGCGTATTATTTAAAAAAATGAATTCTAATAAAAATAATTAAATTTGTTTAAGATATATTTTCTGATTCATATTCATTGTTCTGCTGCTTTAAGATGTTAATTTAACTGGAATGTTAAATGTTGGCTTTTGTTTGTAAAAAGTTGCAAGGATAAAATATGTCGATTCGTTCTAGCCAGTTAGTCAAATAACCTATTTGAATTTAATATATTTTAAAAAAGGGCATCTTAAATAGGATAAATAGTTTAATTTGTATGTGTGTAATATTTTAATAAATGAATTCTAATGAAAATAATTAAATTTGTTTAAGATATATTTTCTGATTCATATACATTGTTCTGCTTCTTGGCAATATAGATTTAAGATGTTAATATTTCTGGAATGTTAAGTTAATTAACATCTTATCTATTTATTCTCTTAAAGATGACTTTTTTTAAAATATTTTAAATTCAAATGGCAAATTAAACTGGCTAGAACGAACCAAAGGCAAAAAAAAAGGACTTAGCAGAAAGTAGAGATATAGGAAGATAAAGTAGTTCCAACTACTAGTAACCTCCTTTCTAGAAAAACGTAAAGGTTTTTTAAGATTTTGTTTATTATATAAAAAAAGAAAAAGAATAAATCCAGAGGTTTTCATTTAGATAATTATCATGAGATTTAACAAAAAAGAAACCTAGCTAGTAATAATTTATTGAGAATCATCGAATCGACCTTTTATCCTTTCAACTTTTTACAAACAAAAGCTAAAAATTTGCAAAAACGTGGAGTGTGAATTATTCGTTGAAGTGTAACTGTAGTTGTAGCTCCGTAACTACAACTACATAACTGATAGTTGACAAATAGTAGTTTTGCGCTGCCAACTACCAACTACTTAGAGTTATTTTCTTAAGTAGTTGTCTGTGCTTTTTTTTTTTTTTTTTTACGTTGAAAGGTGGAAATCTTCAAAAGACGCGGATAGGCCCGTACCTATCCGTGTGTGCGATTTTTACCCACTAAAACCACCTCCCTACACCTGTTCTCCACCTTCCACGGGACCGCCGTTAGGCATTCCTTCCGCTTCTGGGCTCCTCGAATCACCGCGGCTGTTTTGTAAATAATTGTTTGTTTTTTTTAGAACCTCCTTTATTATATGAAATTACGATTACAAATAGTAAAAACTACGGCTTCTAAATAAATAAAAACCTTATGTTACCTTTCTTTTTACAATATAAATATTGAAAAGAAATTTAAAATAAATCTGAAATTTAAAAACCAGATATATTTTTTTGTATTATATAATTCTTACAATAGTGCAATTTATTAAAAGGAAATTAAAGTATTCTGTGAGTAATTTTCAAAACATATGTTTTAGTATTAAGTTTGATGTTCGAAAAAACAAAACAGGATCAGTCTCAAGTGAGTTGTCGTGTGAGAAGGTTGTAACTCTACTTGCTACTCGACACTTTGATTTGTCACCACTCTCTCCATCTCAAATCTCACTAGTAAAACTGTTTCTTTATTTTCACCTCACCTTGGACTTACCGGTAAGAGACATTTGGTTATTTCTACTCCTCATCATATCGAATTATCATCTCATCATCTTCAAGAACTCACCTCAAACTTTTCAAGAACTTAGTTATTTTTTTATTGATTCATTGACTATCAATAATTTTTCTTTTAAAATTCATTATTTTTTTATTAAATAGTTAATTTCAAGTTTTTTATTTTGTTTTTTAAGTAATTAATTGTACGTGGTTATTGCATTCTCTTTTTCATAAATTTTATTTATTTTTTAAATAACTGTTTTTTTTTTTGTATTTCTTTAAATTAGATGTGCACATTCATATTTTTGTAATTGTTCGCTCTTTCATTTTTACATTATATATCTATTATTTACTAATTTCGTATTTCCTTTCATTTGTATTTACTTGATGAATTCTTGTATAGCCTTAATTTATGTAATTGGGGAATAAATATATCTGTTTTTTTGTTGAATTCACGACCGGCAAATTCGCTCGGTTAGCGATAGAAGGTTAGCGAATTATGATTAGGAGCCCCTTCTTCCACTGCCAGTTCCATTTTTAATATTTTCCAAAAACACAAGTTATTGTGTGAGCTTTAGTATTGAAAAGAGAATGTAACCCTGGGTAATGAGTAGATTTTGTTAGTCCTTTCATCAAGGAATACAAGTTTAAACTAAAATTTGGAAGTATAGATGATATATTTAACACATTGACTGCCATGACAATTTTCAGAAATCCGGGCTAAAATGACAATTTCATTTAATCACATTATATTATTAAAAACTCTAATTCCGATTTATTTCGAGTTTAGTCGTAGCTTCACAAAAATGGCAAGTAAACACAGGACGAGATAGATAACTCGCAGTTGGCGTCCTAGAAAAGGACGCAATCTACGAGTTATCTCGTAGTTGGCAGTCAACGTGTTAAATATTTTTATTTTGAAATAGATGATATATGTTTGGAGAAACGTTTATTAATGGAAGAAATGATTACCGAAGGAAATATATTTCCCTTTTCAATACTAAAGCTCATAACTTATTTTTGGAAAATATTAAAAGGGAAACAAATGGAAATTTAAAGCTTGTGACTCAACTCGAAGCGACAACCTGCGGAATAATTACTGTAATTCAATGTTAAGCCAATGCTGTACTAAGAGGATGACGGCTCCGCTTAATTAACTCATTTTGGACAAACTTTGACTTAATCATTAATTCAATGGCGCTTCGGAATTATTCATCGAATTGTGGATTGTGTTGTTTGTACCTTGTGTATAAGAACGTGTTTTGCTGAGCCCCATAGTTCTGCTCCTGATATGCTTAATTATTGTACTCCAGATTAGTTGTTTGTTTTTTCCTAAACATGTCATAATTAATTCAAATATGTTGAAGTATCGAGTCTTTTAAACTTATTATGTACTTTTCATTCATGTGAGTCTTTTGTTACAGTTCTTTCATTTTACCAGCCGGGTGAACACATCAGAAGATTATTTTGCAATGCTAAATATCTAAACGAGCGAAGTAACTCAGTGTTTTTGCCATATCACCAAATTTTACTTTAACAAATAATGAGGATATTTTTACAGCCCCAGTGAAAGACTGGTATTTTCTCCAAAATGGGAGTTTTTTATAATTAGGGAATCGTGTTATTTTCGTATTTAAAAAGGAGCTAAGTCTGATATTGGTATTTGTAACAAATACAGGCTTGTTTATTTAACGTCACTTTATGTTGCTATGGCTAATCGGAAGCTTTTGTCTACCCAGGTTTAATTAGGATTGGGATTTTTAACAAGCACCTGACATCGGTGCTTAATACATATTTATGTGTACAGGCTTGGTATCCCTGTTTAGCCATCCTTCTGAAGTACGGCATAACCAAAGTTCCTAGGGCCACCCGCCGGGCTACGATCTTGGCCATTCTGCTTCCCTTGATATTATTAACTAATTCTGGACAGAATCTGACCGCTTATTCCCTGAGGCTGTAGGTATAACCATGAGTACTACATATTTTTTTTTAAAACGCATCAAAACAAATGATTCAGTCTTACTAAATCAACTACCTCCAACTTCACCTTCATAACCTACATCAAATAAGAAAAAATGATAAAAGAAACAGTAAGTAAACAATTGTTTACTCTTATACCTCCGCGTGCTATGGCTCCCCCTCAAGACAGCAGAAAGGTCGAATGATCTAATTAGAGTGGCGAGCGGTGGAGGCCCTTTCACCGGCGCGGCGGAGGGGGCAGGGCCGGCGTCCAGTTGTGCCGGGGGTGTCAGTGGTGCCACATGGAGAGGAAGCCTCTTCCCTTCGTCCGCAGGGGACACTCCGTCAGGACAAAGGAGAAGAAGAACAGGTCAGTCATAGGAGTATCAAGTTCTTGGGGTCTTCTGGTGGAAGGATTTGGTGGTAGATAGATAGAGTAATGCATAGTGAATGTAGGGAACGATACGGTATTTTCACGAACGAACAACTCATGGATTAATTATCAATATTCCCAACAAGACCCATCTTCCTCATTATCAATATTCCCCAAAAGATGAATCCGCCAAGCCTGAAACGGTAACTGACCTTCACAAAACCAGTTGGTGCCATAACATTCTCACTGCCCTGAAACAAACGCTCCCCTACACTGGCGGTTAGGCAGGAAACAATTTTAACAATATGATTTTTTTTTTAAATCATTAGTAATTGTTAGTACTTAGGTTGCGTCACGTTTATTGAATAAATAAACCATAATACAATACGAAACCTTATCAAAAAATTGTACTATGGTTTGTTTACTAGTGACATAGTCATTGTAGGATAGTGAAATTTATATAAAACACCATTGAAAATAAAAACTTTCTTAAATCCAGCCTAATTTATCCTATTCATACACTGTTTCATCGTAAATTTAAGACAAAAGGTTGTAAAAAAGGTAATTGTACCGCAGGTTGTCGCTTTGAGTTGACTCACATGATTTAACTTTTCATTCATTTCCTTAGTAATATTTTCAAGTTATCGTGAGCTTTAATATGGAAAAGACAATGTAATTATGGGATATGTGTTTCCTTCGGTAATCATTTCTTCTAGATATTAACGTTTCTCCAGACATTCATCATCTATACGTCGAAATGTTAGTTGAAGCTCTTATTACTTGATGAAATTATTACCGAAATCTACTCATCACCTACAATTACATTCTCTATTGCACAGTAAAGCTCACAATAACTTGTATTTTTGGCAAATATCAAAAATTCAACTAATAATCCGGTGTTAGCTTTCATGTTTAATATTTCTAAACAGTTATTGATAATTATAACACTCACTCCCATTTATATTTCATTTTGAATTTTTCACACTGACCTTGTTAAGTAGTCAGAAAACGTCGCCAATTTATATTGTCGGCAAAATAAATTAGGTTTAAATAATCCATAATGTGGAACTAATCCTTAATGAAAAATTGAAATCATTTGTCTACTAGTGACTTCATCATTAAGTGGTAGTGAAGTATAACTAAATAACCGTTGAAAATCGTGGCTTCATAATATCGAGTTTAATAACGTATAATATCGATATAGTTTTTATGTTACTTGAATATTATAATACTCACTCCCATTTATGTTTCATTTTGAATTTTTCACATCGACCTTGTTAAGCTGTCAGACAACCTATCGCCACCAAAATAAATTAATAATAAATTATTTCTATCCTACAAAAATAAATTATTGCTAAATCATCCATAATGTGGAACTAAACCTTAAAAAATTGGACTGAGGTTTATTTACTTGTGACATAATCACTGAATGGTAGTGAAGTTTAATTGAAAAACCGTTTAAAATAGTGACTTCCTTATATTCAGCCTGATTTTTTAATTTCAGCATGGTCACATTTATGCAATACATTCGCTACTTCATCCTTTTTTTTACTAGAAAAGTGTTATGAAAAAAGGGTGGTTAATAACATAATGAAATATGAGATTTAATATAACCACTGGTTATATTAAATCTCATATTTTCATTTTCTTACTTAACAAGAACATGAATGCAATTATGGAAAATATCTTTCTTAAAGCTTTATACCTGTTTTTTACAATTACATTACTATGTTTTGATGTTTCTAGAATGAATTTTGGGCCATAATAATATAAACAAATGGAGATGACAATATTACCAAATTTTCAATAGTTACAAGAAAGTCGAGAACTTCCACAGTAAATAGTGAATATAGTGACTCCCTGCTTTCGAGACGGATTCGTTAAGGCACCCTCATCTTAATAATGCAATACATTTACTGTTTCATCGTAAATTTAAGAAATAAGTTTTATGATAAAATAGTGATTGCATCAAATCTTAAATTAAGGTTAAGTCGAAGTTTTCCCAGAGTGAGTTTATTGTATTGAGGAATTATGACATTATCGTGGTTTTTGGCTTAAAATGGAGTTTAATATGAGCAATAACTCCAATATTGAAATCTGAATGAAATACCGTTGATAGCAATATTGATTTTATTTAAATTACGACGCAAATTTCCTCGTGAATTTTAACACGGTAAACGCACAAAAATTAACAGAAAGCCAAGAACTCGTTCATGAATAATCATCAAGATTATGATGATAATTAATAATTAACTAAATTGCGTTAAGATTAGATTAATTATTTTTTCATGGTTGAATGATTTACTTAATATAATGCACTAATTATTTGATCGGCTAATTTAAAAAAAAAGTTTTTATCACAGTTTATATAGTTTTCTACGGGCCTGTTTTCAGCTATATTGGTATTTTAATTTTATTTTTATTGCTATACCACTTTGTATATACATTACGTTGTTCATTTATATTTGAAAAAGTGTTAAATGTCAGTGATTATGGTTAAATAAATATAATTTTCTGTCTATTTTGGTAAAGCTTGGGACGGAGTTGTTTAATCTGGTGTTATCTTCCATGTTTGACATTCGTAAATATGTTTTGAACATTAAAATACTCTTGTCTCATAACTTGAATTTTAAAATTGACATTGTTAGGCTGCCAGGGAACCTATCGCTGTCAAAATAATTTAGGTGTCAAAACAAGCTGTGTAATTTCAGAAAAAAAATCTCCACTATATAATGATTTTAAAAATTATCCAAATTAATCTGAAGAATAACCCGAAGAATTAGGTTGTTTTGATTTGCTATTATAAGTAATTATGTATTTAGTGACATTTTTTGTAAATATTTACAAATACTAGACTATCTGCATCACTCATTTCCCATTGTTATTTAACTCATTCTGGTTAATTTTTTAATTAAAAAAACACAAAGATCTGGTCAAATATGATCTCTCATTTACAGGCGTTAATTATGCAGGAATTATCGAACTCTGGAACGATTATGCGGTTTAAGTAATGTCATGTAATGAAAAATTATTTTTCAGTTCGAAATATATTGTTTATTTGTTATTCTGAATCCCATATCACTATACAATTCGATTAAATCAACTCAAAGTAACTCGTATATTGACCTTAAAGAAGGTTAAAATAAATTAAAAACCAAGAAACGACTATTTGAAGACAAGATATCGAGGCTAACTGCATAAACCAACTATAATTTCTGATCCTGACCAAAATAAAAAATCTCGTGTAAAATATTTTATGTTCTCTTTTCATGTCCTAAAACATCAAATAACACTCGTAAATAAATCTTTAGGGACCAAAAAATTTTAATTAATTATTTTAGGATATTCCTGTTGGTTTCTTTTCATTTAGATAATCTTAAATTAACTTGATTATTTATATTTGTGTGATAAATTTTTTTACAACACGATATTGTAAATAATGTGGTATCTAAAATTTATGAACTATGGACGTTTTTATTGGAATGTAAATATTTTATTCTACAGATTTAAAATTATTTTTCAATACCTTTGTTATTATGTATATTAGAATAAAAGTGTTTTTCTTTTTTGTTGAAATTGTGTGACAAGATTTTAGTTTTTTACTAAGTGGTGGAAATGAAACTTTTAATTAATTTAATATTAGCTCTCATTTGATACCCATAAAGTTTTCAAGAAAACATGCAATTGTGGAAACAATATTGAAACTTATCAAAAAATTTACGCAGAAGAATAAAATACGGTAATGATTAGATATAAAAGTTAATAATAAAGTGTAACTACTACCCATGGAGGTAGGATCCGAACTTGCTATAGATAGTACTTTTCCTAGACCAACGGAAGTGCAGGGTGGTGATTTGTGAAAGGTTACGCCCATGCGCCAGGTTTTACCTATATTATTGAGATTCGGTGTGTCGGAGATCCTATAGGTTTGGTTCACATCCAATAACATAATAAATAATGATCCGTCACAATCGGCCAAGTTAAGCAGGGAGCTTCTCCTTTTTGGGAAGGGCCAGTTGGGTTACGGTCAGTGAAAATTTCAGTAGAAAAGATGCATGCATGTGTTAAAAAATTAAGCTGAAACGACGCCATAAGGTCAATTGTGTCGGTTATTTGTGGTGACAACAACGCTGATCAGATCCTACTATAAGTTCTTCAATCAACTGTAGATCCACAATTTTTAAAAATTTGTATTTGTGTATTTCTAGAATCCTTTGCCATACTTATCGAGGTATTATTAAAAACTATAAGAGGCCGATGTGAATTATAAAAAAAATCAACAATTAAAAATTCGTTATAATTTTTAATATTTTCTATGAGGCTTTATGGCATCCGATATATAATATTTTAGGTATACATAAACTCAATAATGTACAATTAATAATCAAGCTTTAAATGTATTAATAATTACGAGACATTCATTAATAGTATGTTTTGACCTTTCCATGTACATCTGGGCAAGAAATCCTTTAGAAGTATTAGATTCCAATGTGCGATTTTCTCTCTGCAATTACAATCGTAGCTAATATTCAAAGTTTATTTTGATCGGACTACTGACTTAATTCATCCCCTGTCATTTACAAACCAAATACCGATCTCGCCGATTAATGCGCCTACTGCATAAGCACTCCTTTAGCCGTTGAAGAGGGTTCAATGGCCTACAAAGCTCATTTCTGCAGAGATTATGTAAACAAGCCTTCGAGGGATTCCTACCGGCAGTTGGCTCGGGAATACAACACACAGATATCAATCGTGCTTAGGTTAGTGTTGTGAGCTCTCACGATACCCGCTGCATTTTGAAGACGATAATGCCAAGGAAATTCACTTGAGCACATATTGTTCACAATAATTGATTATTGTATCAGAAACTGTGTAAATCTCCTTTCTTGTTGATTAAGTCGTGATTATTTGTTTTGTTTTTTGTTCGAAACTAATGTTTACATCATCGGCGCTTTTTAGATCGTTTTTAACTGTTTGTGGAATAAAATTCTTTTGGAAATATTATTTAAAATATGTACAGGAAGGGACCCTTGCACCTCGATAATAGCGTATCACGAATCACCAAATTAAATTATTTAACAGGGTCTACGTGGTATGAGAAAAAAAAGTATAAGACAAAATTCGCCCAAAAGACTAAATTTTAATTTTGGTAATTATTCCGCAGATTGTCGCTTCGAGTTGAGTCACTACAAGTTTTATTATTTCATTTTTTTTTTTTTTTAATATTTTCCAGAAATATAATTATGATAAATTTGTATACTTCGGTAATCATATTCATTTCTAGATTATCATATTCGTTTCAACAAACATAAATTACCCACCTAAATTAAAGAACCCACCCAGCTTTTTAATGACAAGATCGATGGTGAATTATGGCCTTGTACCACTAGTTAATAATTTCTATTTATCTTTTTCTAATATATAATATACAGGAATAATATATATTAGAACGTTCCTCTCGTTCTTTTGCCTTTTTAAAAAAAGGACTCATTCTTTTGCCAAATATTTAAAAAAAATCGTCTTATGAAAAAATGTCATTGCTCCTTACAAGTTCAAGGCCTTTACAAGAGTTGATTACACGTTGTTTTTTTTTAATTCTCGGTTAATAGATTTAGATGCCTTCCTAATTCACAATCTTGAGTTAGAACTGGTTTGATAACATTTACAGTTAGCTATTTTTCTGCATAGCAATGATGTCTGTCCATTCTTTATCTTTCAGATGTTTTTTAAGGTCCATTTATTAGCAAAACAACCACCTACATATCTCTATATTTATTTTTCTTTTAGTTTACTTATTTTTAAAGAAAACTAAGTACAATTGAATCATATTTACTTCCATATTATCATTCATGTTATACTTTGAAGTCACACACACAAGCGCATATGTATGTAATGTCATTATTGTTGATGAGCTAATATGACTGGTTGTTATATTTTGTTAAAATTTAAAAGCTCTACTAATTTGTCCATATTTTATTTGCAAACTACTCAAGTTAAATATAAAGCTAATATATCAGTTCCGTAATACCTGTGAAACCAAGTCAATTAATAGATAAAAAGGATTTTCCTCACTATTTTGATGACTACTTGATATGAAAAAAATCATGTTTAGAGCCGATTATTAAAACAACTTCTACAAAGTCGATTGATGTGATAATGACAGTTTGTTGTAATAGTAGCTTTATGTTTGCATTAATTTAAAAATGCTGTATACAATAATTTGTTTTGTATCGGTTTACAGTTGAAAGAAGTGGAGAGGGGGGAGGAAAATTCTAAAGAATAACAACATTTTCGAATAGGCAATATTACAAATTTTAGTTTTATTTCTTTTCTGATATATTAACATATAAAATATATTTTATCTCCAGCTGGTACAAAAGCATGTGTTTTTGGCTCAATTAATTAGGACTAAAGTACGTCTTTTCTCCTTGTGCATTAGAAATTGAGACATAAAGTTAACTTTATTCCCTAGGGAATAAAGTAAAAAGATGACAACCTAATTCGTCTAAATAATGTAAGTTTTTTACTGAAAAAGTTCAGGGTTAGGTTGGTACACCTGTCACACCGGCCATTAAAATCAGCTGTTGTTTCAAAACACCAAAACTGATAAACAGAAGTTCATTTGTGTTCAGGATGTGTAAGTTATGGATCCACCACATATTGTACAAGAAGCAAATAATGTAATTTCAAATTTATTTCCAGCTAAATCAAAATTGTAAATCAAAACAACAATTCAAAATTGTAATAATTGCACATTTAATTTCAGTTTTTGAATTTATTGTAAAACATAACATAATATAAAATATTATAGCGTATAGTTTTCCTTTTTACGACCCATCTGGAGATAAAATCTTGTATGCCCCTCGGGACTAAATTGATCATTATTCCCAGCAATACTTTACTCCCTCGACTTGGCCTCGTGAGTAAAGATAATTATTACCTCGCATTCGCTCGGAAATAAACTCGATTGTTCTCTCGCATTCGCTCGGGAACAAACTTAAACTCTACCTTCGCATTCGCTCGGGGACAAACTTACAGCTGAGGGAATAATGAAGTGTCGGAATAAACTCGATTGTTCTCTCGCATTCGCTCGGGAACAAACTTAAACTCTACCTTCGCATTCGCTCGGGTACAAACTTACAGCTGAGGGAGTAATGATCTTCTTTAGTCCCTAGGTGCATAAATAACTATTATGTAACCATATAACGAAGTTATCTGGGATTTAGTTAAAGAGGGTAAATTTTATTTCATTAATGGATTTATATATAGTGAACCTTAAATAAAAATAAAAATGAGCAAAAACTCTAGCATAGCCATAAATTATAAATTAGAATGGAGTTGAGAAAAAATCCCAAAAGGCAAACATTAAGTCGCTAAATTACGGGAAAATCTTTAGACAGTCTCTATTTGATGAGTGTTTGGACTGTTTATGTATGTCCTGCACTTAGTTCTCTGTAATGTGATTTTTCTTTTTGTCCGGGTCAAGTCCTGATGATACCTGAATTGCTGAAATGTTTATTTGTTATTTTTTCAAGTATTTTAGATACCTGATGTTTTGCATTTTGGGATTTTTCCTATTACATTCTAGTTTACGTTTAAGTGATAATAGTCACTGAAATTGTATCTCCTGGAATTCAAACAGGGATTCATTAAGTTATCCCTTTTGCCTCGACGATATAACAGCGAAGTAACATAAATCGTTTGTTTTAAAACTATTACTCAACCCCCTTTACTACTAGGAAGAGTTTTGGATCCAATAAGCTGTAATGCAGTGGTTCCCAAACTGGGGGGGCGAGTACAAGCGGGACTGTTTGAAAATGAGAAAAATTATGACTTAATTTTAGTTATTTCTCTCTCACAGGTATTTCTAGTAATAGTAGGTAATTAAATTGAAACTTATGTTGTAATGTTGAATTTTGTGATGGAAAACTAAATGTTTTGTTTTGAATGTAATACTTATTGTTTTTTTTAAATGCCCATAAAATTTATTGTGGAAGGGGGGGGTGTAGTTGAAATTTTATATGAACAAGAGGGTTTGAAGGTTTTCATTTAAACACGGGGGCACAAAAAAGGTTAAACCACTGCTGTAATGATTGTTAAACAACGCTTATACAAGATTCTTGCTCAAACTCAAAACCTTCAAGAACACTTCTTTATACAAACTGAGAGAGAGTGTCTCTGCGTGAGGACACATAGTATCCTATGAGGCTCTTTCAATCTCATGGGTAAAACTAAATGTTCGATTTCCTATTCTTTCGTGCGTACTTCTCGATGTTAGCTGCCTATACCCCTTTTTTATTTCAGATATGTAAATATATTTTTACATTTAAATCACTTCTCAGTCAAAAACAGATATAACCAAATCACGAAGTTGCTATTCTTTAGAAATATAAATCCTTAGAAAATCTCCCTTCTTTGATTATTTCATCAATGTAACTCGATACTGAGAATAAAAGGCCCAACCCTTGGTTCAAGCCGCGTGTATTGAATTTCCACAAGAGTCGTGTAAAAATGACTCCTATCTCGAATCGGATGGCGGAGTCACGTTCGAGCTGTGAGCCGTTGGGGAAGAGGACGGACGGTTCTTGTCTCCGTTCTTGGGATCTTTACTCACCCATTCTTTTCCGGTTATATATGTGGATGGAGTTCTCTCTTGACGTCAGGATATTACTTTATTTGCACTAATTTAGTCTCAGGATCGGCTCAGATTTCTGAGTTATGATTAGAATAAAAGGTGGGAAACAGAGGAATTTACTTCACCCTAGATACTTTAGCCTTTAAAAAAAAAGTGAAATTAGAATAAGTTTCATATTCAAAGATAAAAAATTGTGCCACAACAGTTAACATAAATTTTACACAACCTTTTTTTATAAGAACTTTACATCCAACATTTCTCAATTATAAAAAATTGAAATTAATCCTTTTACTTTAAATTAAGTCCCGTTGCACGGATAGTGTAGAAGAGTTTATTTATTTTTTATACGGCATTATTCCAGATGTTATGTGGGACCACAACACTACGACTTAATCGTATTTCTTCAATGTGATTAATCTAAACGAAAATTAGTTTGGAACTCCCCTCCACTATTTGTATCTTTCTATTATTTAAAGTTTTTATTGATGTAATATTGTATCCTTGTGCCCTAGCAACGGGTCGAGATGCCCCACGGTTTGTTTAGTCGTTTCGCTCGAACAGTTGAATTATAAATATTTTTTAATATTTACTGTCCCTGATTTCTTTAAGCAATAGTACTGTTCTTGAATTTAAATGAAAATATAAAAGTGCATTGTTTTACACAAATTACTTACTTAAATAAAATGAAACAAGCTATGTACATCTTATTTTTGTATTTCGATTTTAGAAATGTTATACAAATGCAGATAATGCAGTGAAATAAGATTAAGACATTTTTTTATTTAAAAAAAAGGAAGACAAATATGTAGTAGGTACCACTGCAAACCCAGGTTCTTGGAGACTGTACTGTTTCTAGGACTACGTTTGTGCAGGGAGGTGATCTGTCCTAGAACACGTTCAGCCCAAAGGTTTTCCCCCTATTTAGGGTTCCCACCTATAGAGCCTGAGCGAGCCCCAGAAGGGACTACGACTGAGCTACTTCGCTCAAATCATTCAAAGAAATCCCATGAACTTAAAGCCATATAAAGAAATTTCAAAACTTTAAATTGATCCTTTAGCATAGCCATTTGAGCCTTTTTAATTTTAGGAAATTTAACAGAGCTGGATGGTTACTGATAATGGCTACTGATTACTGATACAGTTCGGAGACCTGATTTAGAAAATAACTTATTCATTCTTTTAACAGCTACCGATCGATCTTGTTGGATCTGGAGTCTCATCTGTAGCTCACTCCGCCTATGTTAAGTGGGTTATCTCGGATTGTGGATCAACCTTAGCGATTGAGCATGGTCTCGGACCAATGACTTCTTTGCACAACTGTTGGGTTAGAAATAGTTCCCCCCTAGTATCTATTGAATCCAATAACCCTTCATTGGTTGTAGAAGAAGACAATTTTTTAAAAGGAAAATTAACTTTAGTACAGTATTAAATCTGCCTTCATGAATAAGTTATAGAATAATCTCAACTATCTTGACTTTTGAATAATACGATAAAAACATTATATGTTCAATAAGAAATTTGCATATACGAATTGTGAAATAACACGAAACGGATTTATATTTATTTCAAAATAAATTGATGTTGAACTCTCTTTTAACACGTTGCCGCACACTTTTAATTTAACGTTCGTACTCAGAAACACATTTTTTTTTCAATTGTTTACGACTGCCCGATGAAATCGAGTGTAAGTTGTATGTTTGGAAGTGAAAATTATCACATCTGGCCACAGTTTTTCCAAAAAAACTGTCAACTGCTCTATCCGTCATTTCCTCATGTAATTTTTTCTCTTCCCGGAGCAAATGACGGCTATGGCCGTCGTGACGACTGTACGGCATTTGCTTTACTAATTCAAAATGATTCCTATGAATTATAGAGAGTAAATAGGTGTAAACTTAACATAAGAAAAATCAGTTTGAAACAAAATTACCATTTGTAATTTATTTTGTTTATAAAATAGTAAAAATGAAATAAACATTAATACAGGAAACAAATTACATACATAAGCATAAAAGGGAAGTAAATATGCTGTCTGGCATGCTACATCTTTTTTTTTCGATGTATTACTCATATAATAAGTAAGACATATAACTTTGGTAATATTTTATTCACGCTTTACTTATTATCTCATTGAAATATGCCATAAAGTTTTAATAGATGAACTATTATAACTAAAAATATACTAAATATTTTACAACTGAAAATAAATAGGGCAATCATACAAGCATTATCTTTTATCTGCAGATAATTATCTGCAGATAAACGATTATAATCGTTAGTTAATTCAATCACTTCCATGAAACTAGCCTTCATGAAGATTTTTTATGGGCATTTTATAATTGTAATAAACTTATATGTTATTAAAACATTCTATACAAGAACATTTTTTTAACTTTATTAAAGTTCTTTTATCACTTAACATTATCAATTTTAACATATAATACGTCCAAAAGAAAGTTTTTTAGACAGAATAAATATTTTTTGGGAATAGATCATAAAAGATACTTTCATGTACATATAATATTTCCTGAACTTATAAAAAAAAATCTTCCAAACGTAAGCCCTAGAAGATACTACTTTATTTTTTAAATAGTATTTTACCATATTTTGATTTATATCCTGAAATACAAAATTCTAGAATTGATGTGTTGAGTAACAAAAGCGGAAACTCCGAAAGTTCAAAAATCGAATTTTTCACATTTTTTCGCTAGTATAGTAAATTAATGTTATACCCCCGGATTTTCGGGTTCATAACCGGTCTAAAAGCATGAGAAATGAGGTGGAAAGCAATCGTGATAGATGAAAATGACTGACTCAACGAGCGACCAATGTGAAAATATTAATTTTTGAGGTTAAGAGCTATCCACTTTTGATCCTGAACGACTCAATTAGCCTTAACCACACCAACAAAGAATTGAAAATCCTGATTAGTAATTATTGAATGATGTCGAAATACTTAACAATAGTTAACAAAAAATATTCTTTTTGAATACCCTTGCTGCTGATAACATTTGGAAAACTGACTATCGACTCATCTTGTGTACGTTTGGCTAGGCGAGTAATCCTATTCTAGAACACTTATTTCTTTGAAAATTATGGGAGAAAATACCTTAAAGAAAAATTATAAACTTTTGTATCGCAATTTTATAAGTTTGATAGGTAAAGATCTGACAAGTGTCCTACAATTCAAATGCTACAGACATTTATAAGGCTGGCAAGAAATAATTTCATGACACTTATAACCTTCAAGTAATCAACGATTTCCGTTGATCATGGAGTGGGCAAAAATGAGGGGACCACAACTAAGTGTTAAAATAAAAGAAAGTACAAGATTCAATTTCCTAGAACTGACCATTTTTGAGAGACGAATGTACGTTGTGACATCATGTCCTAACTTGTCAAAATGGATTGAATCTAAGTAAAAATGTGTAAAACTGCCAGAAAAAATAAAAAAACGAACATTTGAGTTTTGTAAAATCACTATTAAAAAATCCATTATGATATTTCATGGAATACTTTGAAAATTGATCAATTTTTTTTTTTAAAACGATTTTTCACTCATTTCAAACTGAGTATACGAACCACTAAAACATTGAACTTCGTGATGTTAAACATTATAGAAACTTGATGCATTGGGAAGCACCAATTAGAAAGTGTTTAAAATTATCTTCCTAAGGGGTTTAATAAACCTTCGATAATCAGTTTATTTTTAATTAACTCCCCTTCTCGGTGCATTGTATCTTCTTAGGCTACAGGCACGGAACAGTGATTTCTCAACTTGGCTGCCAGCGGGCGCAATGATCATAAAGAAAATAAAACAGTTCGACAAAGTCGTTCATAAAACCTGATAACGCGTTAAAGAAACTGCTGAACAACTAAAGCTCGAGGTGATTTTTTTTGTCTAAATAATACAAATTTTGGAAAGGGTGAAATTATTCATGTTATTGTTTATTAATTAAACGTCACTTTATAAAGCTATGATCAATTGAACGATGCTACTGTGGGGGTCCTAAATTTTGCTTATTCGGGTATAGTTAGAATAGGCATCTTTAACGAGTGCATGACTCCGCACAGGCTTAGCACCGCCATTTTAGGACCGCCTTCCAACGGACCACTGTACCGCTAATGACTGGAATTTTTATCAGATTTATGTTCAATTTTAATTTTAAGTTTGGTCTCATCGTTGTAAAATATTGTAGACAGGAAAACATATTTTGTTTTGGCTTTGTTCATTATTGTTCATAATTTATATCTATAAAATTAAATATCTAAAATCTATATTTAATTTATATGTATTAAATAAAACAAATATATATAAAATATAAATAATAAGAAATATATATAAAATATCCATAAAATTTAATATATAAATATGTAGCTAAATATAATGTCATATTTAATTGGAATATAAAATTTATATCTATGAAAACATAGTCATTTTATATTTAATTCGTTTTAAGTTTCATTTTCGGACATTGTGTTTTAGGGCTAATAACAGTTAGTAGTAGAACCTAACTACTCACGAAATTATAATAATTACACCATTAACAAATAATCAGTAATTAAATAATTAATAATGCTTTGAGTGTATCATAACTTTGGTCATCAACCCTGTAACCTGCCGTCATGTTGCGATATCAGTCATTCAGATCTTACTAAAAAAAATGCGATATTGCCCCACACTGTTAAAATAGCATGAGGTCAATGATATTCACGATTAGGGATTGCACATATTGTTAACTATAGGTTTATGTTATTAACGAAAGGTATTCATCTCACTGGTTTATAAATGATCCTTACAAGGATTATATACTCTTATAGGATATGTAATCTTCCATCCTGCTGGTGTATATATTCTACTTGTTACAAAATGTATCTACGAATCTCTTTCACTATATAATTGGCCAGTCTCTTCTTATTGATTTTGATAGATAATTTATTCACAGCTAAGTATAACTTTATTTAAGTGGAAAATAGTTGACTGAACAATTCTAAGAGTGGTGTGAAATGGCCAGATAGTGTAGTTACACAAAATAAGAATGACTTATTGTGTTGTTTTGCCTACTTATCGGCCTGATATTTATGCCATATTAAGGGCAGTGAGGTGAAGAGTCAACCTCTAAATCTCCAGTTGGACCTGTCTTAGGCCAAAATGTAGGCACAACAAAATAAGTCATTTTTATTTTGTGTAATCATTGACTGCAACCACTGACCATTTCATTCCACTCGATAGTACAATCGTTTCACCGTCTGTTCGCTGTCTCGCCCTTATACATCTAGGGAGGCGAAAAATGACAAGAAAATGGCACAATCGTTTATTAGAGCTACCATTTAGTGAGACGGCAATACACTCGAGAGAAAAAATATGTAAATATAACTGTGTAAGGTGCACTGCGTATATTTCGGCTGACTAATTTTACGGCTCAGATCCTCCACTTGCTTGTGCAACGCCTCTTTCAGTTTGCTCTCGGTCACACCCCATAAGCATCATTGGACTAAATGGCATTACGTAAACGTTACAGATGCAAATGTTAATCGTGGAATAAACGTTATTATTTTCTCAAATATTAGGTCGGTTTGCTCTGTTGCAGGGTTATAAAAGCGAGATGATATTAAAACTATATATATATATATATATTGTATATATTTTATTTTATTTTATTTGTTTATTAATTCTTACCACTTTTAAATATTTTATTTTGAAGAGAAAAAATTGTCCAGGGCCGGGATTCGAACCCGGATCACTCACGTCTCCGTCGTGGTGCTCTAACCAACTGAGCTAACCTGGCTCGTAACTCGGCCAGACAAATCCATTCTTTTCACCGATTTCACCGATCCATTTTATTAATTGTTATAATTTTTAAATATTTTAACAATTAATAAAATAAAAAAGATTATAAATGATATAATGACGTAAGTCAATAAGATCCTAATTGAAGTAATGTTTTTAGGTATTCCAAGCATTTCGCTCCTGGGGATGCCGTTAACTTTCCATTACAGCAAGCTATCTTGCCCATCAGTTTAATCCCAGTAACTGCTAAGTAAAGCTACAGAGTAATTATCCTTACGTAACCTGTTGATTAAGAGCTCCGAGTTGCACAGACTTTGGCATAGCATCCCGATAATAAGATCCATTCGCTGTATTGAAAAGTCATCCTTGAAAACCGTTTTTACAAATTACTGTACTACCAGACAGTAAACCTAGGAATTTTAAAAATTGCAGTTTAGATCTATACCAATTGACTCTTTAGTTACCTTATAATTTTGTACAACTTTTCTTGTTTAAGTGGGTTTGAAAATCGGCCTTTCAAAGACGAAGGGTCATTTAAGGGCTAAGGAAAATGTGTATATTAGCTTTTTTTTCCTCAACTCAAAATAACAAATTTATGATATATTTTAACGAAATGGAAATTCAACTATCGCATAATATAAACTAAAATATAGCCTAATATGATAAAAGTGGATAACTCCACAGTTCCAAAAATTGAATTTTTAACATTTTTCGATGTTTTAGTCCATTAGCAATTTTGTGTTTGCAGTTTTATTTCTCACAGTTCTAATGGAACCTATGTGATCAGTAGCCCATCCTGGGGCTCACCCAGTCTCTATAAAGCGGGCACATTTTATTGGGGGAAATGCTCCTACTCAACCGTTGTGTTATTAATAGTCTGTGCTAGGAACTGATCCTGATATGAGTTGTGGTAGTTTTTTATTAATTATTAACTTAGATATATTAACACAATCCCTATATTATTATTATTATTATTTATTTTTTCTGATAAAAGAAAAAGGCATGTCAATTTATAATTGGTATTTGTTCCGTAGGCTGTCGCTTCGAGTTGAGTCACAACAAGTTTTAGCCTTTCATTTGTTTCCACATTTTATTATTAATAGTATTTTCCAAAAATATAGGTTATCATGAGCTGTAGAATGAAAAAGAGAATGTGATTATGGGAAATGTGTATACTTCGGTAATCATTTAATCTAGAAATGAATGTTTCAAGAAACATAAATTACTGAATTCTACTCATTACCCATAATTATATTTTCTTTCCCATATTAAATCTCACAACTTTTTTTTTGAAAAATATTAAATCTGAAACGATTAAACAATAAATGTTGTTGTAAGTCAACTCAAAGTGACAATCTGCGGACTAGTAATAGACGAGACACTTCATAAAATTGTTAGGCTGATCAATTATTTCTTGGATAATTTCTTTTGTTCTATATCATGTTATTAGTGGCCGTACTTTTATGAAGCTTATAATACTATAAGACTCCTTCAATTCTAATGCCTTTAGAAAATACGGTTGATACACAGTTATATACACAAACCTCGAATAAATAACATTAATTTAATCCTGCAATGCCATGAAAACTATAAAATAAAAAACGGTTGTTAAATTTCTTTAGTCGTGATCGTGATTATTAAATCAATAAATCATAATCAGATCCGAATGCTGCAAATAATGGCTCATGAAGTTCTTATTTATGCACTTTAAATTTCACTTACCCCGATTATGTAAATTGATGGTATTTAAAAAGTATAGATATTTCTAAATTCGTTCTGCAAAGGTTGGTGGGCGTAGAATTTAATATTCAAAGCAGCAAAGTGTACTAGACCATGAATCCGTGGGAGCTCTGAGATGTGTTGGGAAGAATACGCGGGCTAGAATACCCTAGATATGGAATTATGTTTCAGCATTACTTTTTGTTTCAATTGTTGTTACTTAAAAAAACAATAACATCCCCCTTGGGATCAGGTGAAATTTTTTACAACCCATAAAAGATAAAAAGTCATGTTTGTGTGGAAAAAAGTTGATTGGACAATTCTGATAATGTATTAACTTGGTGAGAGGGTGCAGTCAAAGATAACACAAAATAAGTTTTGCATATTTTGTATTATCTTTGACTGCACCCCCTGATCAATTCAATACATTATGAGAAAAGTTCAGGTTACTATTTCCTAGCAATTCTCCTATAATTGGCAATACATTAACCAACGTTATTTATTGTTTTCGCGTACCGAAAGGAGTCTGCAATCATTCTAAGGAATTTATCATCCGTTAGACTGTATAGCAAGTTAAAGACCAGTTGTACAAACAAAATTGTATAAAATGGAAGGATGACAGAAAATAGTAATTAAAATTTTACTCTTAAATGTGACGATAGCTGAGCCGTGACCATAACAATAATAAAAGGCTTAGCATACCCGAAGGCTCGATGCCGATTCCACCAATTGCTCCAGTCATAAACCCTGAGATTACCATTAATACAATCCTCTCACTTTTGACTCTCGTCCTGGGATATTTACCACTAGATAAAGCGCTTAGATTAGTTCATTACTAAGCCCAACATCCAAGCAAGCCCATTTTATCACTTCAATTATATTAGTTTGGTGCATGCTCCGCAATTCTACCTTGTATAACCCAACATATTTTTCAGTGGACTCATCCTTTTTTGGACCGATTATTCTCCGCTATACATTATTTTCGAATACGTTTAGATATTTTCCAACCTTCGAATTTCGAGGCCAGGTTTCACAGACGGAATCGAACAGTTTGATGGTTTATAGTTCTATAAATTTTCTTTTTTTAAGTTGTGTATATAAATGAGCTGTTCACGATCATAAGCGGAAAACACTGAATTTTTAAAAATTTCCCTTTCCGCTAATTTATACAAAAAAAATTTTCCTCCTGAACCTTCAGGTTAGGACCTGATTAAAATCATGAGAAATAAGGAGGGAATATGGCCTTTAAAATAAAATTGCTTGAATAAAACAACTCAAAAAAGTGAAAAACTAAATTTTTTAAAATGATGGATTGAACTAGTAAATGATGATACAAAAATAAGAAGAACATATTTTTTAATAGTGTCAACGTTTCGGACTTCGGTGTAGGCCATCTTCAGGGGAAATAGAAAGTGCCTCAGCTGTGTTGAATTGTCAAACTAACATTTGTCAACTGCTGTTAAATTAAATAAAAATTAAATGTTTTATTTAAAAGAGTTATCCGTTTTTAATACTAGCACTTCAAATAAGCAATAAATATAACTTGAATTATGATATGTCTATTGAAAATAGATTCGAGCATGTATCTTTTCAAAAAAAATCCCATAACCCGTGAAGGGTCTGGGGTTCAGTACATGTTAGAGATTGTACTGTTTTTTGGACAACGTTTGTTCAGGGAGGTGATTTGTCCTAGACCACGATCAACCACTAGATTTTTCCTTATTATTTTGGGTACCCACTTTACAGAGGCGGGGAGAGCCCCGGGAGGGTCCTAAATCCCATAGGAATCATCTCCGGTTGCTAACAGTTAATAAACATCTGTCACCACCCGGCTTTGTATACAGTACCTTCGGTACTCTACTTACATCCCTACCTCACTCCCTCTATACTATGCTATACAGCTAGTAGTATAGTAAACATATTTAACCGATAATGTTGTTTAGACCGATATCAGACTCTGCCTCTACTGATTAATCTTGATTAGCCTATCTCGTTTTAATTATAAAAAAATATTAGTAATTCCGACACGCGTGCCTCGTGATCCGCTGATGGAATCCGCAAAATTTTTGCGCTGAATTACGGCGGACGAGATGGAAGGAGGAGAAGCGAGATAGGCGATGTAGGCCTCGCCGTGGCCGGAATACTGTTGTTGGGTAATTACCGGCTCGTACTTACAATTAGGAGCACAACTGAATCTCTGTTTGTTTTCCGGCACCGTGAGAAACATTCTCTCCTTCATTTCTACTTTCTCATAGGACACGGCTCGTCTTCTAGCTTGCTTCCTACCATCTATTTCAGATCATATCGAAATGGTATATATTGTAGAAATGATGTGATAAGAGAAAAAAATATTCTTGTTGCAATTTATAGAGTGATATTTGGGAAAGTCAAGGATTTTTTTTAGTCAGTTTATTCACGAATGAAGATAACGGCGGGATGAGAACTTTTTTTTCCTTTTCAAAACAGCTTCTTAAATTAAACCAAGCTTCAGAGTCTCCTTTATTGACTACCAATAACTGACGGTAATCATAAAAAACGTTAATAAGTGTGTGTGTGTTTAAATTATCTGCAACATGATTCTACAAAAATAGGTATGCATTATTTAATTATTGCGAAATAGCAATTTTTCAGGGGTATTTAACATTATTTACTTTTTTTACAATTTCCTTCTAATAATAAGAATAGGTGGTGTTGGATGATGATTGGGGTGATTGTAAAAGTACATAAGAAAATCGCAGAATAAGGTTGATAATAAGGTACGAAGAGGATATGAAGGTCGTGGTTTGGGGTTTTATTGTATACATAGTAGGGATAATTAACTATGGTTCTTTGGACTTTTAGATTAAAAGGATTCAATGTGTTTGATGTTTGAAAGATTTTGTTCAAGTCCATACATTCAACTTAGTCTGAAGATTGTCTTGTAAATTAACAGTTTGTTTTCGAATAAGAATTGAGAAGTCTTCTTTGTCTAATACGAACCAAGATATTGCAATAAAACCTCACTTACCTCCTACATACTTTTTAATTCTTCAATCTTATTTCCAAGACAGATTCTTCTGTACTTCCGTTGACTCTTCGATTTCCTTCTTCTTTCCTCATTACAGGGGTGTACCGCAAGGCAGTGTTTTAAGCCCCATTCTCTATTCTGTTTACACCTCTGATATCCCGGAGCATCCTTGCACCAACATCTATACCTTCGCTGACGATACAGCCATTATTTCTTCTGACAGAGACCCAAACTTAGCATCTATAGCTCTTCAAAATCATTTATTTGATTTAGAAAAGTGGTTCAATAAATGGCAAATAAGAATAAACGCCTCAAAATCGAGCCATGTAACCTTCTCTCTACGCAAAGCTTCGTGTCCAGCAGTCAAAATTGACAACGACGAAGTACCTTCCAAAAATTATGTACATTATCTCGGACTATACTTGGACAAAAGACAAAATTAAAAAGACAAGAACTGACAAGACGGTACAAACAACTATCACATCTACTGGACTACAGATCTTCACTTGACTTACGGAACAAACGACTTATCTATAATAGTATACTAAAACCTATTTGGACATATGGAGCAGAACTTTGGGGTTCAGCAAAAAAAGTTTAGATACACAAGATACAAACAACGCAGTCCAAAATTCTCAGAAAAATTGTTAATGCACCATGGTATATTTCGAATCACACCATACACAACGACATGAACATTCCCACTATAAAATCATACATTCATAACAAATACATGACATTCCACTCATCGACACAATATCACCCAAACCCACTCGTTCTTCCGCTTTCCTACTCCCTGTTACCTGGACTTGATAGAAAAAGGTTAAAAAGATATTGGCCAAGAGACTTACTCACGTATTGATTTTTACCCCATCATCGAAGTTATATGATCATAGAAGAGCAAAGTGAAAAAACATTAGGATCAAATTTGCTGAATGCGCAATTGCGCAGGTGCAAATGAAAATTAAATAATAAATATCTATTTTTTTATTTAATATTTGTCTCTATTTTCACTTTCTGGCACTATTCGGGAAATAAGACGAGTTACTCTTGTTGGATTTGTATACTGAAGTAAATTTTACTAAATTATTACTATTTATAGGATACATTACGGACAACCATCCATACGAGTATACTTAAAAAGTTAAGCGTTCTTAACTCTTAATTGTCGGCTTGATTTATAGTAATGAAACGTTTACAAGGTTTAGTGGACATTTCGCTTAAAAGTACATTTAGTGTCTTGATACTGAACATCCGGGACCAATTTAATATACAAATAAACTTACGTTTCGACCTCAATTATTCAAATTGTATTACTGTATTCAAATTATATTCTTTTCTTTATGTGTAAGTCCGTATTAGAAATTGAATACAATATCATACATGCGACCTTGTTTCATAATCTTGGCTTCTTTGTTGTATTGTATTGTGATATACAAAATAAACATAAAAAATAATATATACAGAAGTTGTTTTGGAACTCCAATGTAATAATTTTATCTCGACATCTACAATTGGTTCTTTATACATGAAATATCTAAATATCCGTACAAGGCAATATATATTGCCATACAGGGCAACCCAACAAGATGAAAAACCAGCAAACTACAGAACCATTTATCTACAGAGATTTGGGTTAAAACATTCTTATTATAAATGTTTTATTATTTTGATTTGTTAAATGCTCTTTCAATTTTTAAACTAAAAACATTTATGGATAATAATGATCTCAATTCTTATTTCATACCAATGAAAATTTAATGAGTATTTTTATTATAAATGGTTTTAACTAATTAAATTAAATTGTTTTAATTAGACTACTTATGGAAGATTCCAAAATAATTTAATTAAGTTATTTAATTTGTACAGGGTTTTTTTTTGGGGGGGGGGGGGTTTGTAGCTGGAAGGGTATTTACAACTATCTACTGGTAATCGCTGAATCAAACAAACTTGTAGTAAAATCATTTTATTTTATTTTAATGCTATACATTACCAGAAGGTCTACTAGCTATCTATTCTTAGCTTTTGGATATACAAATAGTATGATAACTAAAAAAAATGTAAATAAATTCATTTCAATTAATTACTCATACTGAATTTATTTCTTATCAATTATTGTAAATAGTTTAGATGCAACTACTTCTTCCGTATTTAGCTCATTTGACCCGTAGGCTATGATTTTGAAGTAAAATATATCAGAAAAATAACTGAACCACTTACATCTTTTACGTGATCGAAAAATGTCCTAGAATTCAAAAACTTTTCTGTGTTCCGTCGAATTTACTACACACATAATGAAAATCTTAGGTAATTAATGTAGTCCTGAGAGTTTTTAAGGAAATTATAATTAGTTATACTAAAAAACTCTATTGAAGTATCTGAGTTAGGATACCATTAAATATGAAACTACCGTTTCATCAAAATTTTCTAAAGATCTGTTGTTATAACTATATTTTATTTTTGAAATTTCTTTTGTCGTTTAATAAGCTAATGTAATTGTTTATTGCTTTAACAATTAAAAGAAAAAGAAAATATTATAAAAAGAAACTGTATGTGGAAATTAACCAATTTTTGTTAGTGAAAACTTCTTTAGCCGCATTTAAGTGACTCTAAGTAGGCAGACAACTAGTAGCTTCGCGTCAGCAACATGCTCGAAACTGGCGGCTTGTGATTGAATTGTATTGTTTCTAGTATAGTTTATATTAATCAACTTTAGTTTAAAAGTTAATTTTCTATTGATCTGAAAATAATTATATTCATCTAAAAAGTCGTTGTGACAGTTGCGAAATACTATAGGCTAATAATATCTTGAATAGATACAAAAAATAACTTAAAATGTCAATTAACTGGCTTAAATTTTATTTTCCCCTAAAAGATTTTATTTATAATATTTATATGTTTTATTTTAATAGTAAAAATGATCTCAGTTGAACTAAACGATGAAAATAATGCTAAAAATGAAAATAAAATCTATGTAAATGCGAATACAAGGTATAAATAATATAACTATATGTTAATTATTATTTCAATTAAATTATTGATATTTTGCATTGAGCTTGTTCAACCTATTATATATTTTGATTTTTAAATAAACTGATTGAAAATTTATATTTATTGTTCGAAGTGGAAATATATGTGAAAATCAGACAAATGTTAATAATTTAAATTTACAAATAATTGATTTAGACATTCAAAAAAGAATACAATATACTCTTCTGACGGCAGCCTCAAGACTGCCTTTTTAAATTTATAAGTTTGACGTCAGTTTGCATTCCAAATAGGAAAGGGATATCAGTTCATTATACAAGTTACCAATCTTTTCCAGAGATAGTGAGGAAGACTTAATCTGATATCTAGATCCAGAGTCGTTGCTGAGGATGCAGCATGTAGCGAATGAGTGATAATATAAAACGTTTTAACAAAAAAATGCAATTTGATTTTTTTCGGAATATAAGAACAAATCAAACTTCTCTTGAATCTTATCTCTTTGTGGTTAACTTCTATTTAAATTTTATTGCAAAAAAAATTTTAAGAAGCGAATAATTGAGCAGTATGGTATTGTTCTATTATTATCGCTAAATCACTGTGCTGATGTCTAACAGCAGCGTATAATAAAATGCCAGACAGTGTAACAATTAAGTCTCGTATAATTAAAAACGCCAACAATGGTGAACCATTATTGGAAACTATTGTTTCGAGTAGAGTATAGCTACTTCAGAAGGTCAACAAGAAACGCCGACCTGACTAACTTCCTAAAATGTCATCAGAAGGGTTTCGATAGCCCGTCTTTGATGGAAATTGGGTTGCAACATAACAAAGTGTGTTGCAACTTCTGGAAATTCGAGGCCCGATCACCTTCAATTCAGTTCTATTGTTCAAACTAATTGTATTTTCCTGTGATGAAATTGATTGAATTTAAAATTCTTTAAGATTCCAACCTCCACGTTATGAGTGGAGAAGCTGGCCACTGCCAGAAATCCATTAGCATATTTACAACAGGTCTGTTGGTCATTGCCGCTTCAACCTCTGGGAACGATCATAATGACGGTTGGAGCGGATAAGGGTTTCACTAGAGGATTTGGGTGATATGAGATCAAATACGAACGAGATACGAAGGACGTGGTGTGAGATTTTATTGGATACATAGTAGTGATCATTAACTATGGGTCATAGGGCTTTAGATTGAAAGGATTGGATGCTTCGTGGATGCTGGATATTCGAAAGTTGACATCAAGTCCATACGTCCAACTAGGCCTGAAATAGTCTGGTAAATTAGCAGTTTGTTTTCGATTGAGGGATGAGAAGTCCTATTTAGTGTTCTCTAAAGTTGGCTGAATCTTCTATTGAGCTCTTTTCTTTTAAGTCTAGATGTCGTTTTAGTCTTTTGTCGAAAGTGAAACCAAGTTATCGCATTAATATATTTATTTATATATGTCTCTAATTTGACTCGCATTATTTAAGAAATTCGTATAAGTCGAGTTTTTGTTGTTGGATTTGTATGCATATGTACATTTCGTGGAATTTTCGAAATTTGGAGTGATTTTTCACTAGTTTAGTCAAACAATAAACCTCACACTGGAAGGAATTACTATAATGATGATAGTCAGCAATCCTTTATGCTAAAAAAACTTCAGGTTCAGAATTGGACTAAAATCATAAGAAATTATGCGTCAAGAGTCGTGTAAGTCAAAATTGCTAACTATCAAATAATATGAAAATGTCAATTTTTGAAATATTTCAGATATAAGATTATGATTATAATGGGATATTAATTGATTACTAAAGTGAAACTTTTTTTCTATCGTCCCAAAATTTTTCGTTTCTCTATTGCATGTTGCACAGGTGGTGTAGGAGTAAGGCCAGAGCAGCCAATGCCAATATGGCGGCGCCCAGTCAGCTGACCGTTACTTTATCGTGATGGATAACGATACAGCCAGTGAGTTAAATAAACCGATCAACGAAGGAAAACACAAGAATAGTGCGAAAAGATCTGACGATGAATTAATTTTGCGCCGTAAAATTAAAACTCTGAACATTACAAAAGACCATTAAAGGTTAATATGTGAAACTTTATTCTATCGCCCCAAAATTTTTCGTTGATCTATCTGTCATTACCTTCTCGCATTACTTATTTCATATGAATATTGGATGAAGTATTTTTATTTTTATCCGGTTTATTCAATATATTTAAATTTATTTAGGCCTTCAGACATTTTCACAAGCTGAACTACACTCTGAGCCTCCGGAAAAAATTAGTAGAGTGCCGAAAGATGTCATGCCGAGTACCAGTGGGGGTCCAGCGTCCATTGTTGGATTTAATACGTTTATCGTTCTAAGTGGCGAAGCTATATCCGAAAATATTGTTTCAGAAAAAATTCTGCATCGAAAGCGTCTAAATGCGGAAAGATGCCACAGATGCCAGAAATCATATAAGGGAAATGTCAGAAATCATCTAAATGATTGTATTAATTATGTATTCCGTACTCTAATACGCAAATTGAAATTAAATTTTATAATTGAATATTTTGTACCCTACCCTAAATCGAATAATTTTCCAAACATTTTTAGTTTAATGCCTACAAACCGAAAAAAGGTTTCACTTGCATCGTGGTTTCATAAAACCTCACAACTTTTTGATATTCCTTTTATTACTCCTAATTTGTGTGACTTTTATAGTAATTAATTAAACTCTCCTCTTTTATTACTGCTAATTTGTGTGAGCCTTATAGTAATTAATTAAATTCCAATAGAATCTCATACTCTGGTTTATAATCAGATTATCCCATTTAACATTGAATACAGAAAACGGAACAGGGCTAAGAAAAATATCTAGGAGAAATGAATCTGTTTGCAATGAATTACTTTATTTAATGCATCTAGTCATTGTTGTTATTTATTATTCAGGAATTAGGGTTCGAAATACCTATTTCATAGCCATTTTATAGGAAAAAAATTGTAATACTCAAATTATTGAGAATAATGTCCTCCCCTGAATAGTAAATAAATAGTGCTCCAGAGGTAGAGACAAATTAGAACAATTTACATGGTCTTTAGAGGCGACCCCTAGCCCAGCCGGGGATGTAGAGCGTTCCCTGGAGAAAGGCTCGACGAATATTTAATTGGTCATTTTCAAAATCAAAAAAGCATTTCCTGTTCCAACGAAATTTTTTTTACATTAATACTTAAAATAAACAGAGCGACAACTAAAACGACGTGAGTTCAGGAAAGATGTGCTTTACTTTAAGTTTGTATGAAGTATCTAGACAAGTAATCGATTAATTCTATTACAAAATTATCAAAATTCAATTAACCGAAAGAGGTTTTATACCAGTCCTGCGGTTTTGAGCGGCCATAACTTCGTGGATTCAAATTGTCCGTTATAATGCACAAACCTTTCTAAAATACTACTGGGACACATCAATTCTCATTTTTTGCCCACTTCCAATTCACACAATGTTTCAATTAAAAGGAAGGAATATACTAATATATACAACTGCAGTCCCGATAACAAAGCGTTTAAGTCGAACTTTGTCCAGAGTGAGTTAATCGCAAAGGAGGAAGCGACTTAGCTGCCTTCCTTATTCACTAGGAAATATCATTCCTTAAGTTCAAGAAACTCGTTTTGTAGAAAATTCGTCTTATTTATCAGGGCCGTAGTTATATATATTATTATTCCTTTCTTGTATTGAAGTATTACATGTAAGCTTCGCAGTCTTGATGGAAGTGGAAAAAAAAAAAGAATTGATAAGTCCTAATAGTGTTTTACAAAGGATTGTCTTTTTAAAAAGGACAGTTCTAATCCACGAGGTTCTGTTAGGTCAAAATCACCTGACTGGTGTATAACTTTTTTTTGTAACCTGTACTACTACAACCCGTTTGGCTTTGGGGTTCTCCAGTAAGTCTCCAATTTTTTTCAAACCCTTCAACTACATTTGACTTGATATAAGGAAGCGTATGTTCATAAATATTTTCCGCTTTGACGAAAACATATCAAATTTCCTCGAAATCGGAAGAAAGATGGGAATTAATTTATATTAAAAGTGTATAACAACGAAATAATGAGTCACGATTGGAATGGTTTGTTTACAATATTTTTAAATCAATGTCTGTTTTAATGAAACAGACATTATTTTTATAAAACCACAAATGTTTTCATTTTTCCAAAGATTTTTTAATTAACAAATCATTTTTCGATTAATTAAGCTTTTATTTATATAGCTGAAGTATTATACCAATTTCAAATATTTTGGAGGATTTTTTTATTTTTATCTTATTGTGATTATTTAAATATTTTCATTTTGAAGAGAAAAGATTTGTCCTGGCCGGGATTCGAACCCGGGTCTTCCGCATCTCTAGCGGTACTCTACCAACTAAGTACTCTTAGTACTCCGCGCTAGAGATGCGGAAGACGCGGGTTCGAATCTCGGCCAGGACAAATCTTTTTTCTTCAAAATAAAAAATGTTTAAATAACCTCAACAAAAAATAAAAAATATATAAAATTGACGTACGTTAACCAGATCCTCATTAAACTAATGTTCAATGAACATTCTTCCCCATATGCATCACAAAAATTGCGAGTACTGGGGATATAGGATCGGTGAAGAGAATGGATTGGCCTGGTTACGAGCCTGGTAGCTTAGTTGGTAGAGTACCGCGCTAAAGATGCAGAACACTCGGGTTCGAATCCCGGCCAGGACAAATCTTTTCTCTTTTCTCAATATAAAAATATTTAAATAATCACAATAAAAAAAAAATATATTCCAAAATATTGTTTGTATTTGAAATTTATATAGTACTTCAGCTATATAAATAAAAGCTTGATTAAAAGATACTTTCCAGTTTTTAATAATACTATTTATTTGATTTGTTAATTAAAACATCTTTGAAAAAATTAAAGCATTTGTGTTTTTGTAAAAATAATGTCTGTTTAAACATATAGTGAACAAACCATTCCAATCGTGAGTCTGTATTTCGTTGTTATACGCTTTTAATATCAATTAATTCCCACCTTTCTTCCAATCTTTTCTCTTCAAAATAAAAATATTTTGGAGTAGTTTCAGTTTACTAAAGGATGATCTGCTTTGAAAATGGATATGGCAGTGGTAATGCTGAAATGAAAAAAAAAAATCATTAAAATATATGAATTAATAAAAAGTAGAAAATTAGTAAGTAGTGATGTTGAAAACGAAATTGGATCAAAAATCAAACGTTTCCTAGAAAACGAATATTTCGGCGAAATATACATTCACTGTTGCCTGAAATAAAGTTTGAATTAAATGGTTTATGAATTAATTTAGATAACCATTTATTATTGTAAATTTCGTATTCTAAATAGAGGTTTAGAATTATTTAATATTTTTCTCTTTTTGTCTTCTGGACTACTTCGATAATTCGATCCCTTCCCATTGTTCTTCAATATTGAGAAATTATCACAATATCGGACAGAAAAAAAATTGAAAACATTTTTCATTATAATTAAAACCTTGACATAATCAATAACAATCAATATTGCTTCAGAACCGTACCGATTTGGATAATTGTCTGTTCCGGAGTTGTTTTAGCCTGTATTTTAGATGTTCCAGTTTATGAAAGGTAAAAGGCTTAGTTAAGACTGAAGTGGTCAAACATATATTTAGGGAATCTGTACTCCTGCGGTTTATGGTATTGCGATTCCTCCTGACTACAGCAGAGCAATCGAAGAGACAGTATGTTTGTTTCTCCACAAATTGAAGTACTACATTTAACACTCGGTATTGTATTAAATATAAACCAATGATGTAGCTTATACAATCAGTTCTATTTAGATATATTCTTAAATACTATTCTTCATAGCCTATGTTTTGTTATTTTTACACTAAATATTTGTTACTTTCGGAACTTGACAGAAGATAATGAACAACAATGGGAGCGCTATGTCGGAGCTTACGCATCGTTGGTCATTCCCACGGGACCCTTGCTGGGACTGCTCCCGCCTTCCCCTCGTAGAGGTATCACATCATGTAACATCTTCAAACCAGCCTAAATATTTTCTTGTCCCACCTTGCATTAATTCAGAACTGTCTTTTAAAAAGTGAGACGTAAATCGGTGAATAATTCTTCAGAACATATATTAAAACATAACTAGGTTATCTTGAACAATTTTAGTTGACCTTATCCTTAATTAGGGAGAACTGTTTATTGGAAAGCCAACGTTTCGACTCACATTGCACGTCTTCTTCAAGGCTAAATGTACAAAATACAGACAAATTAATATTATTCATGGAAAATATTCAAAATACAAATAGGCGTCAGCTATATAAAATAAATTATTCATAGCTAAATTCGGTGCGGAATAATGCCATATAAATTATTTTTCCCTTTAACTTTCTGAACAGAATTCAATAATAGAAAAGTTTTATTTTGCCAAAATTCATAGTCTCCGAGACGTGCTTGGATTATTATCTGGAATATTTAATTAACTTAAATGTGTACAGGTAAAAAAAATGTCTCCGTCTTAACGCACGGTCGGTGCTGTGCAGCACTAAGAGCACTACTGATTAATATGTAGAACAATAAAAAAAATGAGTAATAACAGTTAAATAAATCAAGTTTTAATATGAAAAGGGAAAAAGAGACCTTTAATAAACGTTAAGCTAGCGGAAAAATTCCAACAAAAAGCTCTTAATTAATAAGAATAATAATACTAAGTGTAAGTATTGAGCAATTTTGAGTAATACTGTAATTGTATGTTTGTTAGTACTGTTAATTGTATGTTTTAATTTACTAGAAAAACTACATTAGGCTTACATGGTAATTTACGGTATATTTTTAACATCATTTCCTACATTTTTAGTTTTGGTACTTGAAACATTTTGTTTGAAAACTTGATTTATTTAGCTAGCGGAAAAACTCCAACAAAAAGCCCTTAAGTCTCCAAACTAAAACAGAAATTGAAAATATCTGTCCAATATTTCGCCCATTCAGGCATCATCAGGGTAGAAAGAGAATAACAGCAAAGAAAACCATGAATAATGCATCCATTTCATTTTTTCATCTGTTGTTAAGTTGGAACGTCAACAAGTTAAACCATTGAACCTTTTTTACGATTACATTGAAACAACTATCTATGTTCCCTACCTTTAAAAACAATTCTGATTACTAATTCGATTTTAACGCTGATTTTAATTAAGTGGAATTAAATAGTATTATGCGTCAAATCCTCGTTTCGTATGTTCTCCATGCAGATGTGCTCTATCCAAAAGCCCTAACTTTGAAACTAGTGGAGGACTAGGAATAAAGTTAGTCCTGAAATGATTGATATCGGGTTTAGGTCAAATGGGACCCCAAGGTCATTATTGATGACTTTATTCATAACATAGTAAGGAGTATTGTTGGTTTTATGAAGGGTTGAATTCGAGAGGAGTTTGATGGCTTAGTGGAACCACGAGGCTCAACTACGTAACTTAAAATAGGCCTAGTCATAGCCCAGTCATAGAAGCCCATTTCATGCAGATAATTTAGGGAATAGAAATTTCTAGATTATCTCATACTCTTTTTTTGAGTTATTGAATTTAACGCTAAGCCATGTTCGCATTTTTAAACATAAAATGTATATATAATTTTTTTAAATAATTTAGGTTTAACTTAAGTTAATGATGTATTATTTTTCAAATTCTTTATAGTTATAAGAACCTAACTTAAAAATTTGGTCAAGCTTGGATGTCAGATATGTAAATGAGAAATTATTTACTTTTTTACGACACATTTTGTTTGGCATTATCCGCGGCGCGGAAATTGTTTAACATGCCAACAAAGCTTTAAAGTGCCATACCTCAAAAACTAGATGACATAAAATTTGGTGGTTTTACTTACCTCTAGATATAGAACAAACATACCAAGTGTCATTAAAATCTGTGGTGGTGGGTGAAATGGTCTAGTTGAACTGCCATGGAATGACCCTACAGAGAGATGAACTAAGCTAGAATTTGCCTTCAATGGGAGGTTTTTCCGTTTCACGCTTCCACGTAAATCCCTTACGGGAGGTTTACAAAAAAAGATCGCAGATATGAATGTGCCGAATGGCATTTGTATAATTTCTTAAATCAATATTTTTTTTTTTTATTAATTGGAAGCTTAGAGCGTTTGTCTAGAAACTGTTGAAGTAGCCTGAAGTGGCGAGGTTATAAAATTTAAATTTATAATTTTTATTTTATGCCGTTATTATTATAATTATTGATAATTCGTCCCGGAAATACATTTACAATCGTATTACTCCCTGTTGCAGAATATAACCATGACCACTTTAGCCATTAACTCGAATCAGTTACTGCCGCCTCGCACTACGAAGCAACGGCTCAAATCTGTTGTAATTACACTTAATGGTCAGTAAAGTTGTGATGGAACGCACTTTAATTATGCACTCGGGATATGATTCTGCTAATGAGCCGGGAATAGCAGAGTGCTTTCCTCCTAACCTGCTTGAAATGCTAATTGTCAATTTCTTACCCCTTGGCTAAATTCATTTGAACTCAAACGGTAACACATAAATACCACGGTAAACAGTTTTATTTTATAAGTGCTGAAGATATACATATATTCGACGAGTATTCATTTTTAATAAAATTTGGTAAACCAAACAATTATTAATTTCCTTAACTATATATTTTTGCTATTGTTTGTGGACTGTGGGTCTTCCCGTTCCACTGACACTACGACCCGGTCCAGGACTTGGCCACGTCGTCGCCTCCATCCCTCTATGCCCTGCGCCAGGATCTGCCGAGCTGTTGTGTAATCAAGTTCAAGATAAATGAAATATATTGCTTTCTCACTGATTTATCTTTTTATAAATTGTAACATTTGCTAATATTGTAATATTCTAGGTGTTCAAGATTATAGCGGTTAGCTCCGAATTTCGAATGTTAACTTGTTCACACTTTTCGCTCGTTTAGTTTAGCAATCCTTTGTGCTCCCGAAACTTGCAGGTTCAGAACCAGACTGAAACGATCAGAATCCGGTTATGTACATGAACGCCTCATTTGTCAGCATTACTTTATTAAGTTAAATAGATTTTGGAGGATTCGACATTTATTACTATCCCTTCTTACATCGATCTTCTTTCCCGAAGACTTATGCAACAGGGGAAGTAAGGATTGGGAAAATAAAAAAGAAAGAGAGAGATAAATATAACGGTGCAGGGAGTCGATGGGATGACGGGAAGAAACCTGTTCCCTTATGGCTCCACCCGGTCTTGTTCCTCCTTTTACTGCCTCCTTCAAAAGTCTCTTAATCGTTGTGTAGCTCGTCCCGCCGCTAATAATGACACGTTTTTAATTATACTGCCAGCATTCTGCTCAAAACTATGTGGTTAAGCTTAATTGAATTAACAATCATTTAGATTCATGACGTTGTTAAATTATTACGTAACGTAAAGGTCACGCAGAATTCAAGCCGTCGACGTTTTTATGGTTTTATATGCATCATTATTGATTATGGTAACGATAAAATACGGATAAATAAAGTGGAGAAGTTATTTAGCCCCTAGTATAATCAATAATTATCTTCTAAGGACCTAAATAAATAATAAATGAAACATTATTAGACCAACTCAATCCATTATTAGCAGTATCCAGGCAACTATTTTCCACACAACTAACAATAAAACCTTTTATTGTTATGACTATTACCTAGTAGTCATAATAAAAATGAATACGAATATAGTCTATGACTTTTGCAAACCATGCGAACTTTGCATCGTGCATCACGAAGAGACCAGGGAGAGTGAAATAGATGTGGAACCGGAAAATAATGTCGTTTCTGCGCAAGTCGATATTTTTTTGTCAATTTCCAGCTCAGTCTCCATGTGAACATGTGTCCAGATGTTCCAAAGTCATATTATTATGACTTGTTCACTTCTAAATAATTCTATATTAACCTTTTTTGGCAATCACCGTGCTGTAGTGTCTAATTTTTGCGTTAGACGATTTTTATCATAAATATTTCCTGTTGCGAAGCTTAGTCTTTCCAGCGTTGTGATTTTCTCTTTTATGCTATCTTATTCCAAACCATTGTTGCATATTGTTTCTCCTAGATATTTAAATTTCGTTGTTACTTTTATTTGTCCATACTATGTGTCTATTACTTTTTTGCCGTAATTAATAATATTATATTCTCATATTTTCCTCATATATTATGCAAATATTACAAATTATTTAATCACCTTTGCAATGGCAAGAAATGCGATACTTTGCAAAGCCACAGATGAGATCATAGATTTTGCCGGAAAGTAGCCATACATTTTTCTAGCATGCGGATTTACCGGAAGATTAGAAATTATAATTTGACAAATGATCACTACGTAAGAGGTATAGGAAGAGAACACTATCGGAGCATTATCGTATGTTTTATTGAGAGTAAACTATCAGACAATCGCTAGAGAGTGAATGCGGTTTTAAAGAAGGAGTTATGTTAATTCTTAAGCTGATATTTCCTACGCATAAGTGAACAGCCTTTGAGAATTATTGGCCTGGCGTTGTATATGGATCCTACCCCACGCAGTTCAGTGGGTGCTGGGCGTACCCGATTTCAGTGTACTTTCCTTCGCATATATTCCTGAAGAACAACCAAATTATAACCCCTTGTGTAAACATAATGCCCATGTCTTCGCTTATATTAATAATTAATGACAGCAGGTAGTCGGAGTAGTAAAACGGATCATGAGATAACATTGAAAAAACGGAATATAAAATAAGTTATTTTTGAACGATTAAGTGATGATTAAACTAGATTTTTACAGAATTTCTACTGAGGAGCTGTTTCGGAGTAGTTTATTGGACGAAACTTAAGGAGAATCATTCATATATCGTTATGAAGATTATATTTCAGTCACATCCATGTAATATACTAATTTAGAGAGGAAATATTCGACTGGAAGAACTAATGGAGGATGGAAAATGTTGGGTGGTGCAGTCAAAATATACAAACAAATAAGTGGAAACTTATTTTTTATTTGTGCCTACGTTTCGTCCTACTTTGTAGGTCATCTTCAGGGCTATGAGAAAACAGACAAAAACAAAAATGACTATAAAAATACATAACAGTACTAAGGATAAAATAAAAAAAAAATTATAATAATAATATAGAGATATAGAAAATTTGAACGAAATAATGAAGGATATATTATGAAGGGATATATAAATAAAAATAAAAAAATTACAGAATAAATATACAGAAAGGTGATAACAAAAACAAAATACAAAGAGAGAAAAAAATGTTAAACAGAAAGTTTCAAAATGAAAAAGTTTGTTCTGTAATTTTTTTATTTTTTATTATTATATCCCTTCATAATATATCCTTCATTATTTCGTTCAACTTTTCTATATTTCAATATTATTATTATAATTTTATTTTATTATATTCTGAGTACTGTTCTGTCTTTTTATAGTAATTTTTGTGTTTGTCTGTTTTTCTCTTAGCCCTGAAGATGACCTACAAAGTAGGTCGAAACGTAGGCACAAATAAAAAATAAGTTTTCACTTATTTGTGTGTATATTTTGACCCCACCCCCCTCCCAACAATTTCCATCCTCCGTAATATACTATAATTTGACTTAATAATATTTTTTTTTTCCATACCACATCTACAGACACTTCTGAGACACACCCAGCCACTAAAATGTGTTACCTTCTACCCCCATCGGGAAAGCAAAGAGTGCAGAGTGAAGGTTCTGGGTTCCAGCCCGCTTGTGGCAGACAAATTATTTATTCAGTTGACAGTTAAGGATGGACCGCGGGATCTTTAGACACCCCAATGGTTCACTCATCCTCTATAATGTTCTCAACAAATCACACCCCTTCATAAACTTTGTACTAGAGTCAGTACAGTCTCTATTATTTACTGAAGTGTTTGCAGCTGTATACCGATGAAGAAAGTAGAATTATAAACTTTAACGCATTATTAATTTAATATTTGATATTGAGGTGTATACACAGTTTGTACTAGTGGTACTTCAATGAAAATCACATCAAAGTAGTGAAATACACAATTAAACAAAGAGAATAAATTTTTAATGAATTATGGATTAATAAAACCAATTTTTTTTCAATTCTGTAATTTCAGTAGGTACCGTGTTTTGTAACTACTGTAAGAGAGTATAATAACCGAATATATAATATTATATATACGATATTATAATCTAATATAATAGAAATTTTGACATTAAATAAGAGGGAGAAAGATTAAAATTCATTGATATACACAATCGTATATTTTCTTATGAACTCAAATGATTAAAAAGACACCATAACGGCATAAGCTAGTAGTCTTATAAACAAAGATAAATCAAGTATGATACTAGATAGTAAATTATATAAATCAAGACAATTGTAATTCAATAGAGTATTATGGAAAATAAAAAAATATATATAGTAGTCTAAATTATTGTAGAAATACAAATTCAATTGGATTCAGTCCTATAAAAATTAGGGTAAGAAATATTTCAATTTTAGATTTATAGCTGTTAATAGGAGTAATCAGAAACGCAAGAATAAGCCTAAAACATTATTTAAAAATAGTGAATAAGTGTTATAAAAATGTACAAAAAAATTGAATTCTCGTGTGAGGTCAACTGAGGTTTTATACGCTCAGTAACAGTAAGTAATTGATTGTCTTTAATGACTCAAAAAGTTAATGTTGAATGAAGTAAGGTTCATAAAACAACCTTTCGATCATTAAATAGGCGAATGTCTACCCATTAATGGTGGTCTATTATGAAAATGTTTTTTTGTATTTTTATTCTAGTATTCATCACCTACTAGCATGTAACTGTTTCTTCTTTCTTACATGTGCTCTTATAACCACGTTATTCTTTACCGTGATCTCAGAGCCAGTACTTCTTTCTGCTTTTCTCTTCTTTCTTGGTAATTGATAGATAATTGTAGGTACTAATTGGTTTTCAGCCTTTAGACAAAATAATGATGTCATTGCTGGCTAGCAACAATTAATACAGTTTTCAGATGGTGACGATGTTTCGGTTGAGCAGCTCACGTGGTATATTGGAAAGCATTTAGTTTGGAAGATTTACTTATAATTAATACGTTTATATTCCAGCCACACGTAGTATATTAAAATTTCAATTCATATTATTACTTTTAATCCATACCGCAGATTATAGTTAATGTGCTATATTAACCTGTACCACTACAACCCGTAGTGGATTTAACCCGTGAAGCATTTAGGATTCAGTGCATGGTACAGACAGTAGTGTTTCTTGTTCAACGGTGCAGGTAGGTTCTTTGTCCTAGATTTTTCCCCTTATTTTGGGTACCCACTTTATAGAGGCTGGGTGAGCCCCAGGAGGGTCCTCGATCCCATGGGATCCATCTTCAGCTGCTAACAGATTAAATAAAACTCTTGCCAGCTGGGGGATTTGAGGCCAAGACCGTGGGTATAACAACACAGCTCTCTTCCACTGAGCCACTCCTCTCCCCAATATTAGCACTTGTTTTATTTTTTTTAATGTAAAATTTTTTTAAATCATTCCGTAGATATTATAAAAAACATTTAATACTGTAGATTTTGTTTTTCTTTTCTCTTCGTTATTTAATTTATTGTAAAATAGGAAGTAACTAATTGGATTTTAACTTTATGAAAGCATAATGACGTAATATCTGGCAGGCAACAATTTGACATAAAACCCGCACTACGATTTCGTAAGATTATAATTTTGTTTTCTCTTATTATTTTTATCTACACCTGTCTAATACAATACAGTGACAATCAGCAGATTGACAGGTAGTAAAATAATATACAATGACTTGAAGGGCATGAAGAAGAACAGTACCCAGCGGCACCTCTCCCTTGGCTTGATAAAAAATCCCTCATCCACGTTCTTTTTAATCTCCTCCTAGTGTTCTCTGGCATGAGAGTAGAGGCCATTCGTTCTATTAACGGGTTTGGATGTCCGTGTAGTTTTTCTTGAAAGCGTTTATAGTATGTTCGTATGTGTTCGTCAACCGTTGGTATTTTTAAGTCAGTATGCAGAGTTTTGATATTGAAGGTGATAAGTCTTAGTACTTTTGGTTGAAAAGTCTGCAGTCGTATTCTGTGAGTCTGTTTAGCGATCCCGTAAATTTGTAATGCATATGTCCAAACTGATTTTAGTAAGTAAGTGTACGGTGTTTAGTCACGTCTAATATATAATTTGGAGGTTTTCCTGAATAGTGAGAACATTAAATTGAGCTTATGGTTCAGTGATTGGCGTTTCATCTTAAAGTGAGGACCCCATGTCATTCTAGATTATAATTATTACTCATGATTTTATAATCATTATTTTATTTTCAATAGTAAATAATGCCATTGACGTTTCAATTTTTGAAATTCTGTACCTGTATCGATAAATCATCGATATATATTATCAAATGGTTATGATATTTTTGTATTAAAATTAAATTATTAAAGTGGAAAGTAGTTGACTAATTCGATATTAATGGATAAGTGTTTCTTATTTTGTTTAATCTTTTACTACACCCCCTGGTCAATTCAATCTATTATTAAAATTAAATTAATGGAAAATTAATTTCGATTCCATATAACATTCAATGTTGACCCGTATTATCTCAGGCGATTACGGGAAATGTATTTTTCCACTTTTATATTTTATAGCAATAAGAATCGAATAAATTATTATATTTTATTATATTATAGACTAATTCGACAATTTTAAGCATCGTTAAACACTATATAAGAAAACGAACAGCTAAGTTGAATCATGCTCCCACCACATGATCTTACTTTCCACACTTCGTGTCATATTTTTACAGTTTACTATATTCATTTAATTGCTTCCCAGTGATTAAAAGACTAGCCCGTTAGTTCGCATGAAGAAAGAAGCCTTGACTCATACAAAAATATTGTAATAAGAAACTAAACTGAGGATATATAGACTACTTAGGCCTGTTGGGTAGCACGCGATAAAGCAATTCATTAAACCAGTACTTATCGTACATACTATCCACCTCTCGAAAAACGTTTTCTATTTGGTCTACGTTCTTGGAGTAATACTTCCTTAGTGGCCCTCGACCAAATTCCATACTTCATAAATAATGGCTGAGGTTCTAAGACCTGTACAGGTTAGTTCTAAATATTATAGTGATATTAGGTCGTAATACATATATGATATATTTTCAATTTGTGCTATAAACATTGGAGTACTTTCTTAGCGTTTAACCAGGACACTTTCAAAAATGATATATTAAGTTTGATTACTAGTCCGAGGAATTTCTTGTAAATACAAAAAAAATGCAAAATGTATAACTGATAATTAAAAAAAAATTGAATATTTTGAATTATGTGAAATTTTGAGAAAAACACTTTATGAATTTTCCAGCTTTGACGTATACTGGCTGCTGAATTACAAAAAAAAATTTATAAGTAACATACTTTTTACTACGCAAAGTTCTGGGTTAGTTTAAAAATGTTATCTAATTCAAAAAAATGTTATCATGTTATCTAATTCAAGGCAATTTTGGAGAAATGTCTTTAAACAGGAGTCTTGGAACAGTAACCCGACAAATACTGATACAGAATCGACAAATACCTTTCACAAATAGCTCCAACATTGGCATTACCTCGAATATTCTATTGGATTTCTAATATACTTTCCCCAGTGCATACTTTATGATATTGGGTCTCATAAATAATTTCGCAACTAAAACATATAAGAAATACTGATATATTTACTTGTACATGACTTATTATATCTATTTTTTTTTTTGGATGAAAAAATATCTTGCTTAATCTGTAAACATAATGAAAACGGACGGCGCAGTAGGCAATCAATCTCCTTTTACCTTTAAAAATAAAAACTCATGATCCGGGGTCATGTTAAAATACGGTGTAAGGCTCATTTATCCAACAAATTTAACATAAACTAAAACCTAATTATCTCTATGTAAAAATGTTAGAAAAAGAAAACCTCTAATTTCAAGAACAAGTAATAGAATATATTTGATAAAGTCGACAATCCTATTTATTATGTCCAATTTATTTACTATGTTGATTCGTGGTCGAAGCACTAATCAACATATATTATGGATATGGATGGATAGCTATGGAGATGATGAGTTATATAATTTCTGAATCAAACGACTTTTATCTAGGAGATTTCTCTTTATTGGCGGAGAAGTCTCCTGTTTGTGGTGAAATAATGAAAACAAATGGTCTGGTAACCAGTTTGCTAGACATGTTTCTTAGCTTCAATGAGTTGTTTATAATAAGAACATATTTATAAAAAAAAAAACCTCCTTTGCTCAGTGAGAACTAGTGCCAGTCCTAATATATATTTAAAAAAATATATATTTATTGAAATATACAACTGTATACAGAATACATCAAGTAAATATAATGAATGAATACATTGACATGAAAAGACAAGTAGAGAAACTACCCGGTGGTAGTACTCAAATAAAAAGTTCAGCTTAGAAGGTCACGAGGCCATCATCTTTTCAGACGCCTCGGAGTATTATCAGGAATTGAAGAGGTTGCGAGGTTTGAAACTAGTGGGTTTGAGTGGAAATGAAGTTTGTCATGAAAAGATTGATATCGGATTCGGGCTAAATCAGCAATAAATGGGACGTTAAGGTCATTATGGATTACTTTGTTCGTAACAAAGTAAGGAGCATTGAGGATTTTCCGAAGGATTTTGGATTGTAAGGATCGATGGCTTAGTGGAGCCCCAAAGCTCTATTCCGTAAGTCCAGATGGGTCTAATGATTATCATGTATATGAGTCTCTTGTAATTAATTGGGAGCTTAGAGCGTTTGTCTAGTAAATGATGAAGTAGCCTGAAACGGCGAGCTGTTTCTTGACGTTTCAGTCTAGTATGAGGACTCCAAGTTAAGCGTTTGTCAAGATGTAGTCCTAAGTACCGGATCTGTTCTACAGGACTTAGAGGGATGTTATTAAACGATACAGGGGGGCTGGAAGTCGCTGGTTTAGGACGGTGGGAGCCCTAATATGAAGAAAAAAAAATGTGGATTGTTAAGATTGGTTCAGCGCAATTTTTTTATGTGATTTGATTGGTATTATTTTAAAATAGGATTAAATTAGCGATTCCTTATCGCATATGCAGAATACATGATTACACCCTTTATTCTCTTTATTATTCATTCAATGTGTGATGATTATATAGTAACCGCTTTGGGATTGTAATCATTATAGATTATAGTTCGATGATCTCGGGTATTGATTGCATACTATTCGCCTTCATATTGTGAATGGAACCTACAATCGGCGAGGGTCATTATACGGGATTTTTCATCCTAAGGCGACGTTAATGACCTTATATCCAACACTACATAAAGTTTGTAGCTTAATTTTTGAAAATAAATGTATATTTACATTCTTTTAAATGTTTAATATCATACCAAAATTCATTATATTTTATGCAACATACTCAATACCTCAAAAATACATTAAATGGGTACTCATTTCTTAGTTAACTCACTAGGGGAGGGCATAATAAGTACTAAACTGAACTTCAATTTCTGTAATATCGAGGTACATTTACTGAAACGTTAATTACCGTCTATAGTACAATTTAATGAACGATTGTATACTTTGTAGTTAGGGGGGGTGGTTATACGGATAGGGAGAACTCCCTTAGTAATAAAGAAGTATTTTTAAAAACATATAAATAAATAAATAATATGAATAAAACAAATTAAATGGTAGTTCTTTGTTAGATTGGACCCACTACTGATAACAGTAGAGGATATAGCAATGTTGCAACCTTCGTTTGGTTTTTGTTTTGTATGTGTTGGTAGCGTGATGGCCGCCTTTTCGTTCGCCGACTTTGTGTGACTTTGTTTATTTGGGTTTGTTAGTGTTTAAGTATTTTTTGTGAAAGCAATCTTTGTCGCTTTTCATTTATAAAATCTATACGATTTTGCATATCGATTAATAAAATCAAATATTAATAAATGATGAATGATAAATGATTACAATCCCAAAGCGGTTACTATATAATCATCACACATTAATGTATAATAAAGAGAATAAAGGGTGTAATCATGTATTCTGCATATCCAATAAGGAATCGCTAGTTTAATCCTACTAACAATATGTGAGGTAAGGCTTGTTAGGGTTTGTCAGCTTGTATGTTTTCTGTTTGCCATCTTTGTCATTTTTCATAAAACATTGTGGACATGGAGATCAGAATGGACATTGTGGAGTTAATAAGACCGTTAATTACCCATTTTGCAGCGTGCATACTCTAACTATCGAAAGAATGTGGGGATGTGCCCAGTGCCTAAATAAGAAAGAGTGAGGAAACAATCGAGACTACATAGAATCCTATCGAATTTATTTCATATTTCGAGAAAGGTACAAACAGATGGACTTTTTAAAAGGAATATTTGACTTTATAGCAATAAATGACAGGTAGATAAAATATAAATATTATTATTGTTTAAATGGAAATTTTATTTCAAAATATAAACCTAATACGTCGGTGACACTTTGTCACGCCAAAACTCCTAAACAGAGGCTTCATCCCAGTGTTATAGTAAAAATTTCTTTAACATTGAAAGTGTTGCCGCGTTATGCATTGCTTAAGGATAATTCTTTAAATTGAATTCATGTTAACTGGGAATAGTAAACCAGGAGCTATGTGACCTTTTGTAAGATGGTTGAAGCTTCACAGAAGGCACTACTAAGCCATGTTGCACACAAACTATCTGTGGCGGTATTCAAAGGCCGATTCCCGATAACGGATATTGTTTTTCTTTATTTCTTTTGAAGTTTTTCCGGTGCAGTTCCCACAGCGGGAGTTATTAGCAAGGAATGTTGGGCGATAGTTGGGTTTTTACCCGTCCCCCCTATCCTCTTCCATTCCTCCGTACCTCGCTTCGTACCTGCACCTGCTCGTCGCCGCGCATTCATCTGGCAATCTGAGGTCTGTACCGTATATTTTTCTTCGTTAGCGCATAACTCTTAGGTTAATTTGATAAAATAAAATGACTTTTGAAAGGTTAAAAGGCTATTTTTCTTTCTTAATTATTTTACCACGGATCACAGTTAATCGACAATTTATCCAGCCCAAAACTCATTTTACACTTAAATGCTATGCTGAATTATTTATCTAGTTATTTATACAAATATTTATTAAAATAAATCAATGTACTAAGGATTAAGAGTTAGTTAGTTGTAAAATATATATACTAAAGCTGGGGATCACTTGTGATGGAGTTGTTGCCCTAACGGAGTGAAAAATCCTAGTTAAGCCATCGTTAGGAATAGACGTATATGGGGGATTCTGAGCCATTATTTCACTTGTTAATGGACTATTTTATCCCGCATTTTAGGCTTAAATACTCTAAAGTTGAATATTTTATTCCAAAAATATTTATTAAAATTTACAACTGTATTGTAATAATATAGGTATATATAATGAATGATACAAAATGGCATGGATAAAGGCAAGTAAAGAAACTACCTAGTATTTTTACTATAGCACAATGTTTTAAGTGAGAACCTTTTTTATGGGGTTCTGTGAAATTCTGATTTAGTGGACTGTATATTAGTTGAAATAAAATAAAATATTTTTTATAACTTATCGATTTATAATGAAAAAAGAAATATAATGTTAATTATTACTTGTTGAAACCATCTTTGAATAATATGTTGCTTTGATCAGGGTAGTTGCTAATTTCCTCCTTACCATAGTGATATATATAGAGCACATCTAAACCTGTAGCTGCTCCCTTCAGTTGTAGAACTAGAAGATCATTTGCACCTAGTTGTAGGCCTACGTCTAACAGAGTAAGGAGAATTTTGGTTTAATATTGAACAATAATTATAATATTATACTAATACCGGTAGCACTATAATTATAAGTAATAAGAATATCATCTTAGAAGGTCACAAGGCCGTCTTCATTTCAGACGCCTCGGAGGATTAGAAGAGGTGGCTTGATTTGAACATAGTGTGTTTGTAGGGGATAAATTTTGTCGATAGTAACGCTTTTCATTAGTTTACATACATTCGTATGTAACAGATAGTTATATGTTTCCTATTTGAAAAACCGCCATTCACTATAAATTAAAATGGCCGTCTTGCATGAACATATCGAAATAAAAACGAAGTAACAGTAATTTTCCGAAACGGTTTTGGACTTCTCAATAGCAGGGTATTTGCAAATAAAAAAAAATAAAAATGGTGAAGCCTATCTCATTGGATCATTTCATATGGATTGACCCTGGAATGACAATAACGTTTAAATTATTTAATCGTAAGTTTTTCTCTTACATCTATCAAATATATACTAGGATTAGAAAATAAAACAACATGTATTTTTAGAAGTGTAATATAACACCAATTAAATTTAATTCCTGTAATAAACACAATAAACTGTTTAATACAGCCTCACCTACAAGGCTCAACGTGATATTGCAGAATGGTCGCAGGACGCTAAAAATGTCTGCAGGCCTCGTTGAAAATGACTCACAAGATTTATCGAACAGTGTTTAAGTAAGAAGAAAAAAAGAACTCTCTAATGGCCGATCCGTATGGCTAAATCTGCCCACGCTGAACTGGCGACCACGAGGCCAACTGGTTTAGGTCATGTTCATTTATTCCCGCCTCTTGTTGTTGGTCCGGGGGAGGAAGGCTCTTTGCTTTGTCTCCCTTCTGCTGATGGTCGGGTCATCCCTGGTTTGGTAATGCCCAAGGAAGGACAGGTACTAGAGATCATTAGGGTAAGCAGTCTCATCAGCTCAGCCAAGCTCTCTCATGGCTATTTCCAGAAAATATTAATTATGAAAACAGACTGTGGGGAATAATGTAGCGGATTAATTGGTTTATACAATAAATTTTAATATAATAATTTAGCGTTTAATTTTTATTAGTTATTTAAACTATGTCTACTAGGATACAAGGGAAATAATGAAATTTTACAACTATTAATGTTACGATTAAATGGATTTTCGATGAAATAAGTATTGTGAACCTGTAAATAAACATAATAAGATCGTAAAAATAGTTTATTAAACTAATATTTTATTTTTTTCAAGAAGATTTTATTCCTTTTAATTCAGGCTGCTTGATGACTGAAAATAATATAATTGTTAAGACAAGATTAGACGAGGTAGAGGTTGGGTAACGGTAGGTTTTGGAAGATTTATCGCCCAGGTGTCTGTAGTGGTCAGTGCACCTTAAGTATTCTCTCCAGACTCCCAGTCCATCGCAGATATTCTCTTTTCGTTAGGTTTCTAATACTTTTAACCTATTGATATCGGGCAGCGAAACTTAACAGTTAGTGATATGAATTGTTTTTCTACAAACTAGACTTTTTTATTACTGTATTTCATTTCAGTTGTATATCAAAGGCCAAACAGAAAATAAAATTCGCAATGGATCCCTTACTACTAAAATATAGCTGATGATTTGCTAGGTTGGCCAACTTCAGGCTTTGAAAAAACTTATCACTTATCAGATCCTAAAACTTAGGTCCAAACGTAGGGACAAATAAAATAAGTCTATTTTGTGTAATTTATTGACTGCACCCCCTGAACATTTTACACTCTTCTTAGATTATTATTTAAAAAAGGTAAACCAGTTTGTAAAGGTAGTATAGAATACTATACAAAACTAATAAACCAATTAAATTTAGTCTACAAAATCCATTTAACCTGAAATCTAAGTTATCTAGAATTGTCAAAACATTTACATATACAAAATTACAAAACCTTTCTTTACTTTCTTTATAATATAAACATATCTGAATTCAATGCGTGATATGCATTTTTATTCATGTCCATTCTCAATAAAAAGTATTTCCATCAAATTTAAATGTTCTGTTATTTATAAAATACAAAAATAAGCATAGGAACAGATGAAAGTAAGTTAACTATAGTTGATAAAAGTAAATTAAGTATGAACTACACAATATTTTTGTATTCAAATGTTTTATGTTACATTATTATAAATTAATATTCGTTTCAATGAAATTAAAAAATGATAAATAGAATAAATGTTGGTAAATTGTAATAATAATAATAATAATAATAATAAATGTTGGTAATTTAGACAGAAATCTATATGATTTATTAGAAAATAACAGTCAAACTGACTATAAACTTGCCACAATTCCGGTTTTGCTTATTTTTCGTATAATTCTTACTCTTGTGGCGTGATTTTAAAATATTTACCCTCCTTGGGTTCTAACTGAGTGATATCTCTATATATTTTTGTTTAGGAGTTTTCAAATCACAAGTTATAACAAAAATTCAAATAGAAATGGAATAGCATATTACTTCGATTTGCTAACTTATACAAACTATGAAACTCGCAACCGTGGACATTCGCCCAAAAATACAGTTTTATAAAGTTGTATGCCTTTTCAAAAAAATTTATATAAGGAAAATAAGAATTAACGTAAGAGATATATATATATATCTTTATTTTATTTTTTTTTTTTTATTTATTTTTTTTTTTGCGTTCGTATTGATCCACTAAGGACTGCAATTAATAATATTCGATATCATTTTCCATCTTCTACCAACTATGATATCCTGGTATGGTATATTATCTCTTGAGCCCTTCTCTCAGTGCCAACTCTGTTCTTCCGACAGAGGTTTCCTACGTCTTCCGGGTTCTTCCCTTAACTGAAAACATTGGTAGGCTTTCGCCACTTGCCAAAATTCATGAACAGGAGTTACTCCGGAACAACAAATTATTTAGATTCTCATGGCATTCTTGGAACCAGATAAATCTTTTAGCTTTAGTTTAAGTAGTTTTTAGATTTTCTTCGTCAGGCGTTAATCGGACATCCTGGAGATGTGTTCATAGATCTAGAACATTAGATAATATTTTATCCTGCTGTTGATAATGAATTAATTTTTAAATATAAAAATTATAAATCTAGATTTACACGTATATCGTCGTTGTCAAAACAATACCGCGTATGTACACTTTAAGCGAGATTACATGAGAGAAAAAAACCGCGCCGACTGTAGACTTGGCATTTTTTTTTTCAGAACTATTGAAGAGAAGTATCAAACAATCATACTCTGCCATGTTGCTGGCCTTAATGTAGGTCTTCCTTAGTGTATAATTCAACCTGTAGAATGCGTTACTGTTACTAACTCATATTTATAAAAAGTTGTCGATAGGCGGTATTGTTTTGACAGCGATGATATGTTATTGTGGCGCCGAAAACTCGCAGACAGAACATGTTAAAAATAAGTTGTTTTCATATGGTTCGCAGGAGTTAAAAAATGAAATAATTTATCTGCCACAGCAGGATTTTAAACCTGGATCCTTTAGCGTAGCATCTCAGTGCTCTACATACTGATCTACCCCACTCCTTAGATATTTTTAATTCATTTCGAACATTTCCAGGACAATATATTAAGTTTTTAATCATTACCCTTTTTAAAATTAAATAAGATAAAATAGATATTGCTTTACTTACTGAAACACACTTCACTCACCGCACACATTTCTACATACGGGACTACATCACATATAGATCAGATCATCCTGACGATACAGCACATGCCGGTTCTTGTATCCTTATCCATAAATCTATACCACATTCTCTTATTCCTTCTACTCCGACTGACGCCATTCAATCAACATCAGTAACCTTAACGACTAGTCCTTTCCATATCACATTTTCAGCTGTATACTGTCCTCCTGGCAATTCTCTTTCTTATAACCTCCTCGAATCCTTATTCCAATCCTTCGGACCGCGCTTCATTGCCGGAGGAGATTACAACGCCAAACATCAATGATGGGGTTGTCGAACATCCAATTCCCGTGGTAGCATCTTATCCCAAATTTCAACCTCTAATAGTTTCGCTATCCTCGCACCCATGAACCCTACTTATTGGCCTACATCCCTCAAAAAACGTCCAGATATTCTAGATATATTTGTTTCCTCACAGATTTCCTGCAATCAAACTGCTATAAAATCCCTGGATGACCTTTCCTCTGATCACAGTCCAGTTCTGCTTCAAGTGCATTCGATTCCCATTCCTAAGCCCTCTCTTCCCCGACTGATTACAGGACGTGTAGACTGGGATAAATTCCGATCAAAATGTAGAAAATAATTTAGACCTCAAAATTCCGCTTAAAACAAAAGGAGACATTAATTCTGCAATAGACAAACTAACAGAAGCAATACAAGTCAATATAAAATATAACACTTTACCCAGTAAAAATCATTATCAACAGAATAACTGGCCACTTCATATTCGCGAGTTATTAAAAGAAAAACGACGGGCAAGAGCAAAGTGGCACCGCACGAGATATCCATCGGACAAGAGCCATTATACCAAACTGACCAACAAATTAAAATCAGAGATCAGAACATTCAAAATTCAAAATTTGTATTACCGTACAGAAAATCTCAGTACTACTGACAAATCCTTATGGAATACCACTAGAAAACTCCTAAACTATAAAAAATTCAACCATCCACTTTTAACCGAATCCCAAACCTGGTCAAGATCTGATGAAGAAAAATCACAAATTTTCGGCCAGCACCTATTCAAAACATTTAACCCTCATCCAGATATCCTTAATCAAACCCACTCTGAATGCATTGGAGCAGAATTAAGTATTCCTCTTCAGTTGTCCCCTCCTCCTAAAGCATTCCATCCTTCCGAAATATCAAACATTATTCATAGATTACCCGCCAACAAAGCCCCTGGACACGACCTAATCACATCCCAGATTCTAAAACGCCTTCCTCGGAAAGCGATCCTACTCCTTACATATATATACAATGCCGTACTCCGCACCACATATTTTCCTGATTCCTGGAAATTATCCATAATTAAGATGATTCCAAAACCTAAAAAACCACCAGAACTCCCATCCTCTTATCGTCCTATATCTCTCTTGCCCATAATGGGGAAAATACTTGAAAAACTCATTCTGAAACGTCTTCATCCTATCATAGAATCCAATCAAATAATCCCAGATCACCAATTTGGTTTCCGAACATCACACTCCACCATCCAGCAATGCCATCGTGTGGTGGACGTTGTCTCATCTGCATTAGAGCGCGGAATGTACTGCACGGGAGCTTTTCTCGATGTAGAGCAGGCTTTTGATCGAGTCTGACATCCAGGACTGCTGTACAAACTCCGTAAATTCTTACCTTCAACTTACTTCCTTATTATCAGTTCCTACCTCAGTAATAGAACCTTTAAAGTAAACCATAATTGTTCCTACTCTTCCCTCTTCACCCAGTCTGCCGGTGTTCCTCAAGGCAGTATCCTGGGGCCCATCCTATACACGATATATACAGCTGACATCCCAACCCATCCAAGCACTGTCCTCACTACTTACGCTGATGACACATGTGTGTTATCAGTTAATAAGGATCCATTTGTTGCATCCCAATCTCTTCAATCCCATATCTCACACCTACAAGAATGGTGTCAAAATTGGAGGATTAAAATAAATCCTAACAAATCCCATCAAATTACCTTCACCCTTCGTCGTAAACCTACGAATTCCTGTCCTACTGTATCGTTTAATAATACACCACTGAACCCTGTCGAACAGATACGTTACCTAGGACTCCATCTGGATAAACGTCTCACTTGGAATCCTCATACAAGACTGAAAAGACAAGAAACTGCTCGACGTTTTCGCCTACTTCAACACTTACTGGACAAACGCTCTAAGCTACCAATTAATTACAAAAGACTTATTTACATGACAGTCATCAGACCTATTTGGGCATACGGAGTTGAGCTCTGGGGCTCTACTAAACCATCCAATTCATCTCGTATCCAATCCTTGCAATCCAAAATCCTTCGTAAAATCCTCAATGCTCCTTATTATGTCACAAACAAACTCATCCATCATGATCTTAATATCCCATATGTTACTGATTTGGCCCAAACTAGATACCTATCCTTCCATAACAAGCTCCATACGCACTTGAATCCGCTAGTCTCTCAGCTTGCTTCCCATACTATTCCTGATAACCCTCCGAGGCGCCTGAAAAGAAGATGGCCTCGAGATCATCTACTATAGAACTTTATTGGAGTGCTATCGATGGGTAGTTTCTCCACAAGTGTTTTCATGTCATATTCTACATTTTTGCACATTTACTTGATATAATACCATTATAGTTGTAAATATCATTGAATTAAATAAAAAAAAAAAAAAAAAAAATAAGATAACATTTGAAATGTATATACTACAAAAAAGTTCCTCAAGGTAGTATCCTTGGCCAATCCTTTATACAGTTTATACAGCTGACATCCCAACTCATCCTAATACTATCCTTACCACGTATGCTGATGATACATTTGTATTATCACTCAACACCAATCCAGTTATTGCATCCCAAAGCCTCCAATCCCATATCACTGATCTTGAAGAATGGTGTCATAACTGGAGAATTAAAATGAATTCTCAAAAATCACAGCAAATCACTTTTACCTTACATCGTAAACCAATGACTTCCTGCCCTTCAGTATCCTTTAATACTATCCCGCTGGTTCCTGTAGAACAGATCCAATACTTAGGGTTGCATCTCGACAAACGATTAACTTGGAATCCTCATACTATACTGAAAAGACAAGAAACCGCTCGACGTTTCAGGCCACTTCAACACTTACTAGACAATCCCTCTAACCTCCTAATTATCTACAAAAGACACATCTACATGACCATCATACGACTTATCCATGGACTTACGGAGTAGAGCTTTGGGGCTCCACGAAGCCATCGAATTCCTCTTGTATCCAATCCCTACAATCCAAAATCCTTCGTAAAATCCTCAACGCTCCTTATTTTGTTAAGAATAAAGTCATCCATAACGGCCTTAATGTCCCATTTGTTGCTGATTTGGCCCGAACCCGGTATCTATCCTTTCATAACAAACTTCTTTCCCACTTAAACCCTTTAGTTTCAAACCTAGGTTCCTCTTCAATTCCCGATAATCCTCCGAGGCGTCTGAAAAGAAGATGGCCACGTGACCTTCTTAGTTGAACTAGTGATTTGAGTACTACCAGTGGGTAGTTTCTCTACTTGCCATTAACTCATGTCATTATGTATCACATAGCCTATTTACTTGATGTATTATTGTAATACAATTGTAAATATCAATAAATAATTTTTTTTTAAATATATATATGCTATAATTTATATATACAATTGAGAGCAACAATAATCGAGGTAAATACTTCTCTAAAAATGTTTCCACTTAATTCCAATGGCAACAGCATACATAGTTTACAATAAATAAGCTTTAGACACTTTTATATATTTCTAATGTATTTTAAATATATTTGCTTTCACAATAATTCTCTCATTTTCTCAATAGGTATCATTTTCTCATGTAATCGGTTAGTTTGAGTTTGATTGTTTCAATATAATAATTGTCTTGATATTTGAGTTATTTGCTCGGCTGCCTAGCGCAGATGACAAGTTTTCTCTACTCATACATATTTTTTGACATGTCTACCAAAGGATCTTGGATTATAGTTTTATATTAAGAAACAAGTAAGATAACAGACCTCACGAACCACAATTGTAATCTCGATTTACTCCACTACTACTTACAACTCGGCTTTTTACTTCGAGGGTATTTACTTTTTTCTCTCTGTTATTATCATTGTCACAAATATATTCCTATAAGTGTTCTCTTCTTACTGTAATGTGCATTTTAAAAGATTTTTCAATATATATATTCTGACATTCTTCCGTGATGTAACTATAGGTTTTCGTTACTACGAATAATAAATAGAATAAGACTAGAATTATTAAAATTATTACAGTACAACGGTATACAATTACGTAAATCCCCAGTTTACTATACTTGTGGTTATCGACCCTCAGAATTAATTATCGCAATAAATATAATAAACTCAAATGAAAGCTTTTTTTTTAAACCCACCAACACCACAGCAACAAAAAACCATAAACACCAAGGTCATATGGTTTGTCCGCTATCATAATCAATCGTTGCAGTATTTACAGTAAATCTGCTTTATTTAAACGTAAAATTTACAATTTGATTCATCATTACTGCCTTTGGCGGTTAACGTATGATTGTTAACTGTCATTATTAAAGCAACATCTCAGAAACATATCGACCGATAATATCCTTTCGCTATAACCTGCACGTTCCTCAATGAGAAAACAATCTATTCCTAATCAGAAATCCAGTACCTAAATAATAATTACAGCTCCCTCGGTATTGAATAGTGGTGCTTCCGTTCCATTAGCAAACCCTTCCCTAGCCAGTGAAACTCTTGCAGCGCTCTGAACGTCTGTCAGTACATTGTCCCTCCATCGAGATCTAGGTCTTCCCCTAGGTCTGGTCCTGACTGGAGTATTTTTGTACACCTTCGAGGGACACCTCCCATCCTCCATCCTTTACCTAGCCATTTTACTCTCTGCAAACTATACCAGTTTTAAATTGGCGATGCATTTATCAAATAAGAGGAACGAAATGATCCGGGTGGAAGTAAAAAAAAAAATTCTTAAATAGAGAGAACTGTTTATTGGAAAGCCAGCGTTTCGACCCACATAGCAAGTCTTCTTCAGGGCTAAATAAACAAGAAACAGACAAATTAAACAATTTAGACAAATTTATTATTTACCATGTATAATTATAATTTGTCGGTATCTTGTATATTAAGCACTGAAGAAGACCCACAATGTGGATCGAAACGTTGCCTTTCCAATAAAAGGTTCTCCCAATCTTAGAGATTTTTATTTACCACCACCAGGACCATTTTCTTCCTCATATGTACGAGGTCAACTAGCATTATTCAAGGTATTGATCAAATCGTGTTATAGTACAATATTCTAATTGTACTCTTGCTCTTATGAAAAAACATCCCCACATTCATCTATTTCAGTATCCATCTTCATTGCTGGCATTGAAATTATTCAATGTCAAATATTAGTTAAGCCAAACATTAATTTGGCTAGATACTATGTGTAGGAAGAGTTGGAATGTAGCTTGTATAAGAAAAAGACTTAGGCATAAACATGTAATTAAGGCAAAGTGATGGCGTTGCGAAGATAGTCGGGGATAGCCTTTTTTTCTTAACTAACCGATTTAACCGAGTATTGTCTTCTTTATCAGGAATCGTGGTTTTGGGTCCGCTTCCTTTTTTGCCTCGACTTGAATTTATAGCCATCGGCAGAGGCACGCCCCAGCCCAGGGTTCGCTGGCTTGTGTAATGTCCTCAACGTCCTCAGCGGAGAGTCTCTGTCCGGCTTGTCTTCCCATCTTCCTTCATCCCCTGCTGTTCTATAATTAGCAGCAATTATCTGGTCATCTTTTAATGTTGCCAAATTTGACATTAAGGAGAGAATGCTCGTAACATCCGTTGGTGAATAGAAATAGTACTTTTGAATTGCTTATTAACAAGCTACTATTAGCTTCGCCTGTAACCTATGTACGAAAGCATCTTTGAACTTGATTTTCGGGCGATTACAAAAAATCGAATTTGATTGACACTTTACACACTTCTAAAGGAGCGATGTCAATACAATAATTTAATAAGGTCGTCTCATTATCCTAACCAGGATCTTTAGGATTAGCGATTTTTCAAATCGCAAGACATAGTGTGTCTTGTGCCTAGTACTTAATTTTTGAGACAAGCTTGTCTATTATGTATTGATTATCTAATTATGTATTCATTTAATTTTTATGCATTGGTATTTTCTACCCTATACGATCTTTGGTAACATTATTGTGGGTATTTATTCATTATTAATAGTGTAATTCACAATTAATTTATATATATTTATTTAACTTGGAGGTTGGATTTCTCTTTTGAAAAAAATTAAATACCATATTTTAGTACTCTTTTAATGTTTGAGACAACAATGTGACTACTGGCAGGGCAAACTGGAGAGTTTCGTATATTTTTCAACATAAAAAAAGTTAGAAAAACTAAAACACACTCTTCGATGATTGACCGATCTAAAGAGTAGAAACAAATTTTCAATAAGTTTAAAATAATAATATTGTTTGAACGAAGGAATTCATTTTATGGTAAAAAGCATGGAGAGCTTTTAATATATTTTCATAAAGAATCTAATTTAACCAATATTAGTCGATAAAATATTTACAATCTGAAGCACCGCACGCTTTTTTGTGGTAGATTAATCATTTTAAAATTTGATGTATATCACTCGACTTCAATACTCATTACTTTAAGTTTTCATAAAAGAAGGAAAAAAAACATTATCCAGTCATATAAATTCTTCATTTATCAATAAATGAAAACTTGAATTAATCATTTTTTGTTCATCGCTATATTCTTATTTTAAACATATTGAAAATTTTCTACTTTTTAGTTTTTTTTATATCGATCAAGCGTTAATGCGAGTATTTTATATTTTAAAGTATAATACTTTCTTTTAAAAAGATGTGATGCTTCCAACCAACCTATATGCAATATTCTATTTTTATACTAATATATAATTTTGCCTATCATTTGTAATGGCACTACTGCAATGACATTATAAATATGATTTTGGGACATTACTCATTTATTTTTAAAACTTCTGGCATCGCACCACTGTCCACTTTATAAGTTTTTAAAAGTAAATTTTTAAATATTTAAAGTTTATAATCCTTATATTAATTATTAAATATAATTCTAAGTTGTTTTAATAAAACAAATTTAATGTTATAAAGAGGGAATGTGAGAGAGCTAGTGGGAGGGAGAGAGAGAGAAATAAATAATTGCTTGAATAAATAAAAGATCCATTAACTATTTCATACTCATATTTTAATTACCCTCTTCGCTTATATTGTATTGCTTTGATTATAGTATGAAATTGTATTTATATATCGCATAATCTATTTCGGTAATTAAAATTGTTTTTATTTTTATTAGTATTATTGGTCTGAAGAACCGTTATTACCATTACTTTTTTCTTTTCACACATTGAAACATACATTGACACTGATTAACAAACGTGAGGGACAGAAGTTTACTGTTGTTCGTCTCAGTAAAGGTTTAGTATGTATTGTTATTGAATTTATTGTAATGTATTACTTAGTATAACGGTTTCACTTGTCGTGGCGGTCCAGGAGCCATGCTGCCGAAGAAATGTGGTCACGGGCTTTGGTCTCACGTCGAGGGTGATAGCACTGGGCAGTGCAGAGAGGAGGCCCAGGGCTGCAATAGTTATTACTAACCAGACCCTCGACGTGATGGAGCTGCAGCAGCACACCACTGCGGACATGGCCTCGTGACTGATAAAGTGGAGAGGTATGACCTTCGCGTTAACGTCGGCATACCTCTCCGACAGGACCAACATAGAGGAAAGTATTGGGGCCATGCAAGGGGTGGCTGCTGCACACAGGAACTTAATTATCTGCTCAGACACCAACGCCTGGAACACGGTCTGTGGGTCCGCTAGAACAGATCGGCGAGGAGAGAGCCTTGGCGGGTTCATCAGTAGTCACCAGCTGGTAGTCCTCAACGAGCCCTCTGATACACCAACCTTCAGGGGGCCCATGGGGCACAGCTGGATTGACGTGACGCTCGCGTCGCTCGCCATGGCAAGATACGTCAAAGGGTGGACCCTCAGATCAGAGACGAGTTCCGACCACGCGGCCATAGCCTTCGGCCTCACTAGGGATGGGGCCGACGAACCATCTTTCCATGGTGGAGAAAAGGGCTATGTGACGAAAGGAGCGAACTGGACCGCTTTTAAGAGTCACCTGGAGGGGTTGCTCGTGGATGATGACTGGGAGCGGATGATGTCGGATCAGGACGGATCCATCGATGCCGAGGTTGGTCGGCTCACCGACATCATCCGGGGCGCGGCGGAGCGATCCCTCCGGAGGAAGACCACAGTCAGAAGACCGGTTCCATGGTGGACGCCGGGCCTAACTACCCTCAACAGACAGCTCTACAGGGCCCAGCGGCTGTACCAGAAGTGCAGGTGCGAAGAGAGACGCACTGCACTTCGGGATGAGTATAGGCGCAGGTTGGCTACCTACCGGAACGTGGTTCGTACGGAGAAGAGGAAATCCTGGGAGGAATTCGTGACTGAGGAAACGAAAAAGAATCCCTGGGGTATACCGTTCAGGGTCGCCTTGGGCAAGCTCTCGCCCATGCACACGATGGCGGCCCTGAGGATTGGGGAGGAAAGAGCGGTCTCCATGGAGGAGGCCGCCCAGATCTTCATAAGAAGCACATACCCCAGGGACGACCCCAGTCGGGACTCCCAGGAACAGGAGATGATCCGGCGGACCACAGAATACCCACCGGGTACTGACCTGTGCCCACCATGGGACATCTGGGACCTCCGTACGGCCGTGGGGAGGCAGCGCACGGGTCGCGCTCCAGGACTGGACAAGGTGGATGCCTCCATGCTGAAGGAAGCTATCCCTCTCATCGAGGAACGGCTTCTCAAGATGTACAACGCCTGCATGGATGAGGGATACTTCCCGAGGCAATGGAAGGAAGCTGATTTGAGATTGCTCTACAAGGGAGGAGGCAATGATAAGGAGCTACCTAGCTCCTACAGGCCATTCTGCCTTCTCCCTGTGATGAGTAAAGTCCTGGAGGGCCTCATAATGGCCGGCCTGCGACCCACACTCAGCAGGGCTGGTCACCCACGGCAGTACGGATCGACCAAAGGCAGGGGAACCGCTGATGCGCTGCTGCAGGTACGTAATGACGCTGAAGCGAGGGCGGAGAAGTATGTTATGTTAGTCCTCTTTGACATATCATCCGCCTTCGACAGTGTGTGGTGGCCGAGCGTCCTGCAGCAGCTCCATAGGCACGAGGCGCCGAGCAATATCTTCGCCCTGGTGAAGAGCTACCTCGAGGATAGACGAGTCACGGTGCGGGGTAGCTACCACAGGTATGAGGACAGGGTGGAGCGAGGATGCCCGCAGGGTTCGGTCTTAGGACCGGCCATGTGGAAGCTTGTTTTCGACGAGTTGCTCGGCGTCCTGGAGGAAGATCGGTTCCCTGCCACGGCGTACGTGGATGACCTCGTAACGATAGTCTACGCGAATAGCAGAGCCGGGATCACAGTGGAAGCGGAGAGATGTGCCAGCTTGGTAGGAGCCTGGTGTGAGAGGAAGACGCTGAGGATGGCAGCCGCCAAGACACAGGCCGTTCTATTGCGCGGAAAAACAGATAGAGCTCACCCTATCACATTCCGTGTAAACGAGGATAGGGTTCGGGCAACTGAGGTGGTCACCTACCTCGGAGTAAGGATAGGAAGACACCTGGATGTGACCCCTCACTTGGACCACCTGGCGACAAAGGTGAGCCAGACAATGAACGGCCTTAGTCGGATTGGCGGAGCCTTTTGGGGCCTCAGGTACCCAGTCAGCATGACTATTTATAAAGGAGTCACCTTGGGTATCCTGAGGTACGCGTCTCCCTTCTGGGGCGTGAACTTCTCACAGCGGCAGAGAAGGAAGCTGGCAGCGGCACAGAGAACGGCTCTGCTATGAGTGACCAGGGCGTACCGCACAACTTCCCACGAGGCGGTGCAGATCCTGGCGGGAGGTATGCCTGTTGACCTCCTGCTGGGTGAATATGCTACAAAGCACGATGTTAAGAGAAGAGGCTTGGCAGCTCTTCCGGAGCGAATCCAGGAGAAGATCCGGGGAAACCCGAGCAGATGGCAGGAAGAGCTCAGGAGGGACTCATTGGCGGAGTGGAATGGACGGTGGGTGGCATCCGAAAAAGGGAGCACCCTTAGGAAGTACTTCCCCACCGTCGAGTCAAGATTAAGAGCCAAATGGGTCCTTCCTGATTACTGGATGTCACAGATCCTCACGGGGCACGGCGGGTTCAGATGGAAGCTGAGCCAGCACGGATATGACCTGGACCAAAACTGCCCCAGATGTGGAGTTCCGGAAACTGCCGAGCATGTAGTAGCATCATGCACCGCATACGACGCCCTGCGCGCGAGGTTATCCACGCAAACCGGGATATATAACATCACCGAGGACGTGTTCCCTGAGCTTGTGGAGGAGGTTAACTACGCAAGGTTCAGGGAATACGTATACGGATGGAAGGAGGCCGTAGGTCCAGCCCACTTCCTGATCACCAGGAGGAGACCGGCACCGGGAAGACCACCGGACTGAGGTTGGCTGAGGATGAAAAAGGAAGAAGACGGCGGGAAGGATAAGGTGTAGCTCTAAGGTGCACAACCGTGCACCGGGCTACACCATAGTTCCAGCGGATTTTTTTTTTTTTTATGAATAAATTATAAAAAACAGAATAAAAAACATCCCGAAACAGTGCCTCCAGTGGTGTACCCCCACTGGAGACAAAACCTGTATGCCATTCTGGCAGGTAAGGGAGGAAAAAAAAGGTTTCACTTGTCGTACGGCAGCAGCGAGAAGTGAATTTTTTTTTTTTTTTCTCATCCTCTAAGATTTTATTTACAATATATATATACAATTTACAAATAAATACCTGCAAATGCTTCAATATAAACAAAAGCCTTCTGTTACCTTTCGGTATTATAAGGCGTTACAATGGGCTACAATGCGTCCGCTGAAGGCGGTAAATCAGTCTTGTAGATCGAGAATTGAACTTTTTTTTTTTTTTTCTTAGCCCCTTTGGGGGATGGTTTCTAAGTAGAATCAAAGATAGGATGGAGAGGTATCTCTTGTACTCTACGATGTACATTTTAAGAGGAGGATGAGAAGGTGGAAGGTTCTAATTTATTTATTTATATTTATTAACTTTAGATTTTTCCGGTGATGGGGCTCACCGTATCCTTTTCCTTTTATTTGTTTGTTTTATTAATTGCTCAGTTCAGGCTGAGACTTTGTACGTGACCTTGCCACGTTTGTGGCTGTCCTGCTGGGGTGAATGCCCAAAAAAGAGGGTCAGTACAGTTTTTGAGGCTGTCGAAAAATTTAATGTGTCTACTTTTAATGAAGTCTGTAACTGTCGGTATGTCGAGAGTAGTGTGTATGAGGTCTGTTTTTGTTTTGTTTAATGTTGTGTGTCTCGCTATGCGTTGCAGTACACCATTCTGAAACCGTTGGAGTTTTTTTTGAGCTTTGTTGGAGAAGTGAACTATGTTACTTGATTTGTTTTGTTCAGCGAAAATATGTAGATTTTGCGAGTAAGAAACACGTCAGCAAGCATACAAACTTTCCCCCTTTTTAACCCCCTTAGGGGTAGAATTTCGGAAAAAATATCTGTATATATTATTTCGTTCTGTTCTTCAAATAATCTGTTCTGTTCAAAGTAATCATTTTATATTTAGACAAGTCTGTGATTTAATATAACTAGCTATAAGCCTGTTTAGTCACTTTTAGGGCATGATTGTGAGAACGACTAGTCACAAGAAAAATGAGTATTGAATTTCAATTCCAAGAACTGAAAGAAATAACTTATTTTATTAACAGTCAAGAATGATATTAGTTATATTTCTTATCTCATTATTCCATTATAGTTGTTATTGGAGGGAATAAGAAATTATTTATTATTATTTCATTCTTTTAATATATTTTTTATTTGCACCAGTGCTATTGCACATCCAGCAAATTTGACCCAAGTGTTCGTATTTTCTCTTTGCTTTAAAGTAACAGAAAATTTTGGCAATAATCAATCGTCCTTGAGCATATCTCTTGGCAATTGTCTTTTTTATATTTTCCTATTCAGCCGGGTAACTGGAAGTAGGAAAAAAGAAAAACCATTGGAATTTGTGATTTTGCGTTGATGAATGGTGTATTTGTTGTGAACATATGATTTTATTGCGGGAATGTTCATGTCATTGTGTTTAGTTTGATTCAAAATAAACCAAGGAGCATTAATTATTTATTACAAACATAATGAAAATACGTATCAATGTAATATCTGAATGTACTTGACCAAGAACTAACACAGTAGCCTTGGTGTAACGCGAACAATCTCGTTATTCGGTTACATTCGCAGAATTCTCGACAATCTGAGAAGCAGGTCGTTAATGAGAAGAGGTTATTAACCTCGAAGTGTGAGAAATATTTACACTTGCAACTGGTGAAAAAGACCCGTAGAAGAGGCAAGTAATTTTAAAAACCCTTTTTCCTGAGGATATAATTATTACTAAACTATATTATTCTAGGTGATCGATGAACCTTAAATACATAATATTGAGGAAATTATTAAGATAGGGAATTGGGTAGGGGGAATAGCTGTACGAAATGGACCCAATTACTCGGTTCCTTGGAGTAGCCTTGATCCTTGGAAGGGCTGGGTTACCTCTCCAATCCGGGGATAGTTTCAGCTAGTGCAGATCCTTCCTTTTTCCCTTTTTCCCCTCCGGTTTCGCCACGTATTCCCTTGTTTCCTCCCCCCTTTTGCATATATCTTTGCCGCTAATTGGCTTGGGTACTATTTTAATTTCCGACTTTTTTTTTTATTTGGCTTATTTATATTTTAGGTAGAAAGATTGGAATTCCCAATGTTCTTGTTACCTTCACTTTTTGCCTGTAAAAGTCTAAAAAAAAGTATGTTTTGTTCGTGCATGGAGAATTCCAAGTATCCTTCCTTTTTTTTCAGAATGCGGCATTATATATTTGTTTAATTAGCTATCCTCAAGAGTCTAACAGACTTCTATGTCTAAGATCGAGGGTTCGCAACCTCAATGGTGGCCGTTAGGATTTTTTTAGTGCGTAAAAGTCCTTAGTTATGCCGTACTTAGGATGTTACGTAAGAGTCCTATACACACTCACAGACACTTAAAGATCTATATTCTTATTATATCTGGAAATTTAGGACTCCCATGGTAGCATCTTCCGATTAGCCATACTAGTATAAAGTTACGTTCAATGAATAAATAACAACAACACCAAAGCAAATATATCTGAGGGGATCAGTTTCCATGGGAATCATCTTCCACGTTTTGATACTCTTATTAATTTTATTTTCCTTTATTGAAGAAAATACCGAAAAAATGTCATGAATTACATTTCTTTGCCCAATTCCATTGTATTATTTGCAAGAGCTATGTAATAATATCCACACGTGTTTTTGGAATTAGTTGATATTCACTAACTATAATGGATATTCCTGAGAATGATCCAGATGTTGAGCATTGCTGAGGGTATAAAGATTAATCGGTAATTATATTACAGCAAAAATTATGGCTTCGGGCCAAGAAGGATCTGTTAGCAGCTTCAAATGAATGCACAAGCAAACGGCAGGAGAGCGTGTTAAGATTTTATAAACTCTTTGGAAAACAAGACGAGAATGAATACCTATAATAATGTACTTTTTTAGGCTCACAAATAACCCTTAGCCATCTAATGTATCAAAATATGTTGGCAATCCCCCTCACTATGTCCTTTCACATACAACAATGTTTGGGCTAAAACGGAAAATGGAATAAATTCATGATTTTGGATTGTTGTTATTTAGTCACAAACTAGGGTAACTTCTTTATTAAGCTATTGATTCAGATGTTTTTTTATTTAGCTTATCCGTTTCATTGTATCTGCTTTGTATTGGTTCTTTTTTTCATAAAATTCCACCATTTGTTTGGTAATTATGCCTGAATTCATCCTTTTGATGTGCCCATACAACGTATATAATGTTTCATGATACCGTTGTGAATTTTAGAGTACTGTTTGATTCTAAGCCGATAATGTTCGTCTACCAATTTTAAACCTCAAATTTTTCATAGTATCTTCCGTTCCTTTTTTGGATTGTTTTCTATATCCCACAGTTTCTATATATATATATTTTTTTTTGTATTGTAAATCTTAGTTTAGAGTATATTCTGGCGAGTTATATCATAAAAAGTACATTCTTCCTTACAAATTTTGTCACTAACTAAAATGGAACTTTGGGAAAATTCATCTTTCCCTTCCCTAACCACCCCTCTAGTTCCGATCATTGCAAAGCGAATTATCGAAACTAGAGGTAATGCAAGGTAAAGTAAAGTAGTTATTATAAAGGGAGGAAATTAATTTGAATAGTACTTTTCACACAGAGTCAGACAATGATGACTGTTTTTTGCATAAAATAAATCCAGAAGAATCAACAATTGGTATTTCATTCATGCTATTCAAGATCCATACGGTCTTCCCCAAAAGTGTTTTTGTAAAATACTAAGCCAGATCAATGTTAAACTTATATGTTATACTTAAAACAGCCGGTAACTGCGATGTTACTACTATTGCATTTGTGGAAATGAAATAGTAGTAACAATGACACATAGTATATATAACTCAAAAAATATATAGTATATATGTATATATAGAGTGTGTGTCTTGTTCGATTTATGATTACTATTATTACCAAACTATTCGTGGTTCATCGTAACAGCAGTATTTCAAAACTGATCGGGCAACAAAAAAAATAGATAAAACATCGGCATAAATTTATCTTATCTAGTATGCTAGGAAGAAGAGAAATGTCGAAGCAGAATTCATGATAGAAGCGAGCAGTTTTATCTTTTTTATGACTAGCAATATCAACTGACTCTAGCATTATTGCCTTGAAGACCATAAATATAGTGGAATAAAGAAAAGGTTCTTTCATTTCTTCACCCCGGATAAAATAATGATTTATCCGCTTCGAAACCGGAAATCTTTTAATATAACTTTATTACTTAGTTCTGTTACGGTTAGTTCTATGACGTATATTATAAGATAATCATTTTCATCGTTTATTATGTATCTACTTGATAAGGCGATAAAGGTAATCAACAGCATTTTTATTTATACAAAGCCTAATCCTGCTCACATTCATTAATTTTACAGTTCATATTCTGAAAAAATTTGAAATAATCAATACTTGTGATTGTTTGTGATAAATATATATATATATATATATATATTAAGGTATATATTAAGGTATATATATATATATATATATATATATATATACCTTCAAATTATTTATTTTTTGTTATAAATCAATACCTATTTTTAAATACATATCTACATACATAGATATGTTAAATGTTTTTATGCCTTTGGATAGTAAAATAAAGATGGAATGGTGTCTCTGAAAAAACGAAGATTTACTTACAACTAGCTTTTGCCCGCGGCTTCGGTCGCTTGGAATTTGGTCTCGCACAATCAGTTTCGTGACAGATCATTTTAAATAAACAATTTTTTTAAACCATAAGTTACTCGGTTTTTACTAGAACCGGCACGAGGCCGCTGACGTTATACAATACAAAACGGTGAGTGACTGTTGTAAAAAAAAGAAAGGGGAGGATGGAAGAAGAAAAAGGAAGGAAGGATAAGGACAAGGGAGTACTTACCCCATCCCTAGATCAAATGTAAGCACATCGACCAAGGGGGCACTGCCTTGCTATCTCCCAGGTCTGAGGGGGGGGGGTTAAGTCCCTAAATAGGGGGTTCGCAGAGGTCTTCAGCCCATCAAAAAATTTGATGTGCCTCCGACCTATGCACTCGGGCACCAAGGGAAGCCGAAGCTCAAAGATGGTGGTGTTAAGTGCCCCCTCGAGCGATGTGCCACTTACGATTTTCCTAAGGATCGAATTCTGGTAATGCTGAAGGCACTTCAGCGTTGTTTTGTAGAGCTGTCTCAGTAGTGGTTTACCATCGAGCAACGCAGGTTTGATGATGGACTTGTAGATTTGTAATTTCAACCTCAGTGAGACCTGCGGCGACAAGAGCAGATGGTATAGCCTGTGGGATTTCTGTCGTGCCAACTTCAATCTTGGCTGAACGTGCTTTGAGAAGGTGAGATGCCTATCAAAGTTACAATGTTTATTTTATTTTTTCAGAACCTCCTTTATTTTATGAAATTACAATTACATTAAAGTTCAGTAAAAACTATAGCTTCTATATAAAGAAAAGCCTTCTGTTACCTTTCGATAGACAATGTACATTTTTTTTTTTCCAGAACCTCCTTTATTATATGATATTACAATTACAAATAGTAAAAACTACGGCTTCTATATAAATAAAAACATATATATATTCTATGTAACAAACACATATACCCATCCTCACAAACTTTCGCATTTGTAATATGAGTAGGATACATATTTACATCTCTTAAATAATTACAATAATTTTCAAATATATAAATATTATCGGGAAGAGGTCTCAGAAGAATCTAAGGACCTAGGAGAACACCTGACGTATACAGCTGAGGTCGAATGAAGAAATTTATAAGGAAACAACAGACTTAGAAACTGCCACCCTTTGGGGAGAGAAGGCTGAGGTTCTATGGACACATGATGAGGATGAATCCTGAAAGACTGAACCATAAAATTTTTCACCGAATACACAAAAATTCAACAGGATAATTCAAACAACTTAAGGATGATATGGACCGAGTGGGGCTAATAGACAAAGATTGTTTTGACAGAGATGAATACAGAAGGACACTCAAGGGAATAAAGGTTCTTGTGGGAAAAAAAGCGCCCCAAAAAGGGTGGTCTGAGGAGGGATAACTTAGGCACGCAAAGCTAATGAGGGACATATGGGAAAAGAGGAAACGGATGAAGAAGAAGCATTAGTTTTGGATATTCGCGTGGTCATTAAGGCCTTTTCGTAAAAAAAAAAAGAAAACAAAAATATTATCGGCTATCTATGACTTATTCCTTCATTTACATTTTCGATTTTTTTTTTATATAATATTTAAAATATCTAGGCTAGAAATTTTTTTATTTTAATGTTTACATTCTAAGTATTTTTCTCTATATAATAAATATTTGAACACCATGTAACCAAAGAACTTGATTTAATAATCAGTAAAATTAAATAAGTTTACTTATTTAGTAATAATAAATAATATTATGATATACGAGTAATAATAATATATTCAATGAATTGAAATACTAGTATCAAGACTTACATTAATAAATGTTTTCACTGCCATTTTATGTGAATTATTTATCATTGATTTACTTATCAGTATTAATTTCTATTGATGTTGTTAATAATTTATTTGAAGTTAATATCAAAAAGGATTAAATATATGCTGATTCACCAATATTTTATTGATCAATAATCAATCGTTAAAAATAATTCAGGAGGAATATTTCAAAAGAAGGCTAGAATAAATTTCCTTTCTAATACTAACCCGCAACGCAAGGTTGTCGAGAGGGATTAATCTATGCGCTGTTCTGCGTGCGCTATCTCCCAGCTTTTTTTTTACGTTAATCATTAATATTACCTTTTAAAAGCAAATTTGGTAAATCTGAATTTAAGAAAAAAATTAAATAGCTAGGTTGTAACTATAGTGACAGATAATTATAGCTAATGCGATAATTGAATTAATCATATTTTATGGACGTTAAGTATATATAAATAGTTTCATACAGTTAATGTGATTGAAAACAACATGTTAATATAAAGCATATTCCCAAAATAGAAAAAAAATGTTAGATATACTAGGTATATTTTGGATCACTAGGCTCTTTAATTATATTACTCTTCTTCTTTCGCTTCCCCCTATAGTGCCTTTCAGCGTAGGGGAGCGTCCAGCCAGGAGCCGAATCTATCCCGGTCTCTTGCTAGGTTTCTTGTCTGTCGGAGATCTTTTCCTCTTTTTCTGCTGAGACGTTCGATGTACTCGAGATAAGACATCCTTGGGCGTCCTCGAGGTCTTTTTCCATCCGGCATGTAATCCATCGTCTTGAGAGGGTCCCGGTGATCATTCATCCTGACCACGTGGCCAAACCACTTCAGTTGTCGGATTTCCAGGAGCTCTTTTAGCGGGGCAATCTGCAGTTTCTGACGGATCCTCTCGTTGCGAACACAGTCTCGTTTCGTCTTTCCCACCATTCTTCGCAAGTACTTCATTTCAGACGCGGTAACTCTGCTTTCCTGTCTCTCCGTCAAATTATATTACTCGATAGGAGTAAAATCTATATGATTACCTTGCATTTAATTTATCAATAAAAGTTGAAGTTACATATCGAATTTAATAAATAAATACATCATTTTTCTTATCATTTCAATACATTTAATTGACTGTAGTTTTTATATTTGGATTCTATGATATATTTTTTTACTTAATTACACAGGAGCCGGCTTTTTTACTAACAGTCAACATACTTATGTCTAATAAAATTACTTTAAAATCGACTTTCATCTATAGTTTAGATTATTTCGATTCGTAATATTTATTACTCGAGTATTTGATGTATTTGGGGATACTTAATCTAATTTTATCGTGGTAATAGCGTGCAAGGAAAGGTTAGTTATGTATTTAACTCAGTGTTTATATCCTAATAATCCTCAATGGATTGATGCATAAAATTGATAAGTTGATCGATATAAAATGAATATATATAATTGATATAAAATAAATAACAAATAAATTAATTTCGTAGTTATTTGTTCAATGCTTGGTTGTATAAGAAATAATAGACAGAGTTGAAAGTTGTTATTTTAATTTTTTTACAGTCAGTTGTAGTACTAACACTTCTTGAAATAATATTAGCTACCGACAATCTGTTTCGTAGTGACCTCAATCACGTACGAGTACAGTACAACGGTAAATAAAAAAACAAAGAAATATTAAATGCATAGGTTCGTGCTGACCAAACGTGAGTTCGTGAGTGATATCTGCTCTTTCTGTTTCTTACGGTCACATTTCTGATAATTGTCCTACCGGATCTCTGGATGTATCGGATCCTGTTTGTAATATAGCTAATTATTTGAAGTTCTACTAATCTAATTCTAATGAGAAGATATAAGTTCAAGGCAAATGGTTTTTGTTCGGATCGAAAAGAATCTCGCAGAGACTCTGAATTGATCAATCAATCTCGCAGAGACTATTGAAGCCTGGTAAAGCTGGAATAAAAACTACAAATCCATGATGAAACAAGGAGGTTGGCTATTCACCAAATTGTTTTAGTCACATCGTCAATTCAATGAAATGTAAATAATTTTTCTTTGGTGATCAATAACGATTGCTTTTGGAATGATAATTGTTATAGATAAAGAAGAATACATGAAAGAATAACTCTGTCAAAAAATACAATATACAACCATCTTGATGATATCCATATGCTATGTAATTAATGAAAAATCAGTTTTTCTGCATTCGTTATTGAGAAGTTTTTTTTGAACGAGGAGTTTCAAAGTCTCCAATGTACAAAATTTGGGTGTTTGATCTGATTCGAATAACAAAATCTATTTCGTTGTATAACGAGTTATTGAATACGTCACGTGTATGTGTTTACTGTTGCAAATTTTTATAAAACAAACGCATTGTATTAAAGCAGACAATTTTGGCATTTTTAACCGTTAGCAATTGTGATATTTTGGAACTATTTAAAATGGTACAATACAAACAAACGAAGATCACACATTCGAGTTTTGGTTTTACATCATATAAAAATAATATTGATATATACAGATATTTATAATAAATTTAGCTAATTACAGATAATTAAACTAACAAATATGTTTTTGACTAACTAAAACACACATTTTTAAACTTTGATTTTTACCTGTGTTGCTACAACCCATGGAGGATCTTGGGTTTGGTATGAGGTAGATCCTGTACTGTTTCTTGGGTGATTTGTCTACTGTGGCGCAGGGAGGTGATAAGGTGATTTCCCCCTTTAGTTTGGATACCCAATTAATACTGGGTGGGCGAACTCCAGGTAGGTCTTAGATCCCATTTCCGGCCGCTAACATATTTCATAAAAGTCTGCTAGTGAGCGTGATTTGAACCAAAGTCCTTCTACCACTGAGCCACTCCGCTCACAAATTAAAACACATTATTCGATAAAAGCACATTTGTAAAGCACATAACCACGTATAATGACACAGATAAAATACTTTTGACGCAATGATTTGAATGTACCTTGAAACAGTTTTATATCACTCCTGAAAGGTCCTGTTTTTTCAATAATTTGCATATGTATCGACGATAAGTTAGAAAGTTATTTATTAGCACAATACTTATATTTTATTGTTCATTTCTACAAGTGGTAGGGGTATCTTCTTTGTATAATCGCAAATATAACTTACAAGGCAAGCCAGGGTAGATAATTACTGATACTATAAATCTTGTAATAATTATTTTTTCCTTATTATCAGTTCCTACCTCAGTAATAGAACCTTTAAAGTAAACCATAATTGTTCCTACTCTTCCCTCTTCACCCAGTCTGCCGGTGTTCCTCAAGGTAGTATCCTGGGGCCCATCCTATACACGATATATACAGCTGACATCCCAACCCATCCAAGCACTGTCCTCACTACTTACGCTGATGACACATGTGTGTTATCAGTTAATAAGGATCCATTTGTTGCATCCCAATCTCTTCAATCCCATATCTCACACCTACAAGAATGGTGTCAAAATTGGAGGATTAAAATAAATCCTAACAAATCCCATCAAATTACCTTCACCCTTCGTCGTAAACCTACGAATTCCTGTCCTACTGTATCGTTTAATAATACACCACTGAACCCGGTCGAACAGATACGTTACCTAGGACTCCATCTGGATAAACGTCTCACTTGGAATCCTCATACAAGACTGAAAAGACAAGAAACTGCTCGACGTTTTCGCCAACTTCAACACTTACTGGACAAACGTTCTAAGCTACCAATTAATTACAAAAGACTTATTTACATGACAGTCATCAGACCTATTTGGGCATACGGAGTTGAGCTTTGGGGCTCTACTAAACCATCCAATTCATCTCGTATCCAATCCTTGCAATCCAAAATCCTTCGTAAAATCCTCAATGCTCCTTATTATGTCACAAACAAACTCATCCATCATGATCTTAATATCCCATATGTTACTGATTTGGCCCAAACTAGATACCTATCCTTCCATAACAAGCTCCATACGCACTTGAATCCGCTAGTCTCTCAGCTTGCTTCCCATACTATTCCTGATAACCCTCCGAGGCGCCTGAAAAGAAGATGGCCTCGAGATCATCTACTATAGAACTTTATTGGAGTGCTATCGATGGGTAGTTTCTCCACAACTGTTTTCATGTCATATTATACATTTTTGCACATTTACTTGATATAATACCATTATAGTTGTAAATATCATTGAATTAAATAATAAAAATAAAAAAAAAAAAAAAAAATTATTTTCAGGCTGCCTTCAAGGTGTTAATGGTACTCTTTATTAATGTTTCTTGTCAAGTTTTAAAAAAATTTTAATTTTATTTAATGATGGTCCCCGTACGTCGAGGATTCTTTATGAACTCTGCTAATCCAGTCTTAATAATTTCCTTGCTCTGCAGTAAAAAGAAATATACTTCCCCTTGCAGGTAATGAATAGCTAATTTAGCAGAGCACCGCCATGTTAATGAGTCTTGTTTATAATTGTTATGTCGGGGCGGAGGCATTGGAAGGTCGGACCGAACGAGCAAGCTTATTGTTCCTATTAGAAGCGTACGGAGGACCAAAAGGAAAACAACCCGCGCAGGTGTTGTGACGATGACGCTGCAAGACAGTCCATACTCCATCATAAATCCATGGCTTTTGTTTCCGCTCGCTTTGTTATTTTCTTTTCGTCTTGTTTATTGCTCTCTCTCTCTCTCTCTATCCCCCCCAATCTATCTCTCTCTCTCTCTCTTTCATCGTCCTGCTGGCGCAAACTTGTAAGGCTTATGCATCCGCCATGACCTTTCTTCCTTCTTGCATTATTTCATCCTGTGACATTTCCTGCGAGACTTATAGTTGTTTTAGTACTTCTTCATAGCTAACCCACCACATGTGTTATGTTTTTCATATTTCTTTAAAAAATAACTGTAGTAAAACAACCATTTTTTAACTTATGAATTATTATTGGGTTGTCTGGAAAATAATATAAATATTTTATTTAAAATATTACTTTAAAATATTCCTCCATATAGTAAACTGTTTATGTTTGTTGGCCTTTTTACTCCTATAAACCTAAACACTTATTAATCATCTTTTTAAAAAGAAATATTTGTTTAACTCTATAATATATGCTATTTGGAAATAATTCAGACTTTACTATGATGTCTAAGTGTAGTTTTCGGATAATTTACGTTTACAAAACTCGGCCTGAACGGGGTCCAAACGGTCAGATATATCAACGCAGTCAGGGGCGAAGGCAGCATAAGTGAGAGCACTGTTTGACATTCGGATCCAGAGATTTCGAATGGGGTTTTTGAGCCATGGAAGAAGTTCTGCCCTTGATGACGATGTTCTCCGAGCTTTGGTGTAAGAAAAACCAAGTACAACTGTTCGAGAACTGACTGGGAAACTTGAAGCCAGCAAATGGACAGTCGATGACCATCTCAAGGCGATTGGGAAGGTTAAAAATCTTGAAAGTTGGCATAATTTCTTCCACGGCCTTCATTCTCTTCAGCCTCAAGTTTGTTTGGAATATAATTAAGAAATGCTTACAATTATAAAAACGAAAGTCCAACAAACACAGACAGTTTACTATTTGGAAGTGTTTTAAATAATATATAAGATCCTTATTTCCTCTAAAACCCAATATTTATATTTACTATAATTTGAAATGCCTTGCGACTTATCGCAAATTCATCAGAATGAAACAAATCCAATTACTGGAGGGTCAAGCCCCGTACCATAACTTCGGATCAAATGTCGATAAACTTCAATATGAATGGTATGCTACCAATATCTGAAACTAGTAATAATACAAATATTTAGGATCGAAAAATAAATAATGGAATAGTAGAAGCGGTTGTTAATTCGAGTAAAACATTTATTGTTGGTGTTCCTATCGTTTAGTTTACTTTTTTTTTTTTTGAGAAGTAAGCTTGTTATTCTTAGGTCACAACAATCTGGCTAATATATAAGTTTAAAAAACACATCTTATATTATATTATATTGTTAACATGCCATGTTGTTCAGATCAAATGTAGATTCCTAGTCTTCTTTCATTTCTAAGTAATAAAAATCCCCCTTTCTATTCTTTGTTGAGAATTTTCAAAGAATAGTTTCCTACCTTTCCAAAACAAGCTCCTCTTGTTTTAGTAAAATTCTATTCATCTTTGTTGGAATTGGTTGAAATAAATTCTTCTTCATTGATTTTTGTTGGAAGGACAGTAGTGTCCTAATTACGAATATAAGCGATTTTTTTTTTTTTTATTCTTTCATTTACATTTTCCAATGAAGTCTTTTTCCATTATGTCTTCATTTTGAATATATAAAGCGTTGGACAATTTTCTGAAATGCATCATTCTGCATTATGATTGCCATCATTTACATTTACACTATTACATTATTTTATCTCCCATCTAAGTCATTTAGTTTTTCAGTGTTCCAGTGCATTTAGATCAAAAACAGTTTTATCATTATAGAGAAGCCTGCTGTCTACGAATCTAATAATTGGATATATATAAGAGGACATTCTAGGAAATTCTAGACTTTATAAATTGAAGTAATCCAAAAATAACTACTAACTTAAAATCGAACTTTTGATGATGTCACGGGACTAAAATACTTTTTTTATTGGTAATTATAAATAACGTTGGTTCGGAACATCATCTCTAAATCTATGTAGAAAAATTATAAGAAATTGAAACACAAAAGTAGAGTAAAAGACACAATACAAATTTGTTATTTGCACAGATAGATGTGCCCAGAAGTTTTGGGTGGAACTAAAACTTTCACCTAATGAAAATATATCTCTCTATGGTAAAAAATTAAAAAACTGTAAGGTAAATAATATGTTTTTAATGCGATTTTTCGATAAATGAATATGGGAAAGGCGTAACTTAAATGTATATTTGTGAATAATATTAGACATGAGGTTATGGCTTCTTTGGTTAGATCTGATTGTGTTGAGTTCTAAATGTTATGCAACAGTTCACTTCTAAATCTTATTATATGACTTCTGTTTTACCTAATATTTTAGGGCTAGAATGAAAATCACTGAAAAAAAGCCCAATTACGATGAAAATATATTATAATAATAGATTTTATTTTTGAAATTGGCTCTAGTTCATTTTTTCAAATTCCTGATATTTTAAGGTTTCCAGTTGAACTACTTTAAAAATGTGAGCTAACGGACAAATGTTATTCAGCACTTAGCAAATAGTGACATTTTAAACCCTATACATCTTTTAAATTTTGTGATTATATTTTTTTAGACACAAATGGACTTATACCAGTTTAAAAAAAAAACTCTTATTACAGAGCTGGAGATTAAATTTTACGGTTTGCTGATTTCAAATGAAAGTTTACGTAATATTTTATATGCTGCCATGCCCTACATTTATATTTAAAAAATTTGTTTGTATCATTTTTTCTAAGTTGTTAACACAACTTTTTTATTATTTATTTCTATGATGATTTTCAATAGAAATTTTGCACCAACAGGTATTATACCAATCCTAAAAAAAGATTTTTTTTTTTTTAAAAACTTCACCCCTAAAAAGTATTCAGTTTATTTTTTTGTTTTCTAAATTAAAGAATTAATTTCATGTAAATGATATCTTTTACATCAAATACTTATAAGTCCTCTACAACTTCATTAGGTTACGAATATAAGCAATTTTTTTTTTTCTTTCATTTAGATTTATCAATGAAGTCTATTCCCATTATGTCCTTATTCTGAATATGTAAAGCGTTTTACGATTTTCTCAAATGCATCATCCTGCATTAAGATTGCCTGTTAAAATTCTTCATCAGACCTTGGAATTCACATTTGTTTCTTCTATGATTAATTTATGACCTTATAGTACTCTTTCTGTAAGATTTCTATGTTCTCTTCTCTTCTATTTACATCATTACACTATTTTATCTCCCATCTGTTTCGGTTGAAAACAAATGTTATAGCAAAAAAATCAATTTGTGTATTATAAATAAAACTCTTAATATTTAAATATTTTTGTTTTGAAGAGAAAAGATTTTCCTGGCCGGGATTCGAGCCCGGGTCGTCTGCATCTCCGCTGCAGTGCTTTAAACCTTAGCAACCCTGGTAGCTCATTGGTTTAAAGCACTGCAGCGGAGATGCAGACGACCCGGGTTCTAATCCGGGCAGGACAAATCTTATCTCTTCAAAACAAAAATATTTAAAAATGACCATCATCAAAATAACTATTAATAAAAATAAATTAAAACTCTTTATAGATTATTGCACCATATGATTTCATTAAATTAGATACTAGATAATGGAAAGCAATTCATATCGTAACAAGAGGTTAGGGGAAAGTTATCGCCCCTATGGAACAAAAGATGGCGACATAATTCAGCTCCTAGTGGGTGGAGGTATAATAATACCCGTATAATAGAAATTATTATGTAGATTATGTACGAGAAAGTATGTTTGTAAACATAGCGTGCATAATAAAAGTATATTTAAATCGTTTAACAAGTGCAGTAACAGCTGTAATTATACAGCAGGTAAAAAGGAAAAATAATTATACTCTATTATTATTTGCGCTTGTTGCACAATTTATAATCATCGAATTAATTTTATACTAATGTTGTATAACCTAGAAGTATGTAATACATGAGATGCTGTATGTATACAATCTTAAGTCTGTACTAACTATTTATTAGACCTTTATCTTTGGGCTAAAAAAATAAATTGCCGGTTGTGTGTAATATCGGTCACATTACCTCCAAGCCCAAACGTCACACTTGAAACAGTACAGTCTCTACCACGTGCTGCAACTAGGACCTTTAATGAGTTATATTGATACAGGTTTGGTAGGCCACTTATTATATTAATACATTCAATAGGTATATGAGGAAGAAAATGGTCCGGGTAGAAGTAAAGAAAATGCTCATATGTAGGGAGAACTTTATATTGGTAAGCCAACGTTACGACCCACATTGGAAGTCTTCATCTAAGAGGAATCAGAGCTATTTGATGGATCAGGACTAGTCAGGGGTAGTTGATGGACAGGGGGTTGGCATTAAAACGGGCCATTGGTCGGTTTTGAAGTATGGAGATGAAAACCATTGGGGTCTGCTTATGGAATTGCTGCAATATCCAATCCAATACATCTTGGTTGATTATTAAGTTAGGATTTTGAAATACTATGAATACTAGATCGGATGAATGTACAGAATAAGATACATTGAAAAACATATGGCTTCTTTATAATTAAAATAATTGATCTATAATTAATTATAAACCAAAAATGTTTTTTTTTACAATTATAATTTATACTTCTGTAAAACTAAGACTATCAATCCGCAATTATACTAATTTTGTTGACATTCCCCCGCCCATTAAATTTGTAGTCCAAAAACATATATCCTGGTGACGCTATAAAGCTACATCCGTAAAACATATAAAGAAAAAATCCCAACATTTTATTGCGTTTTTAAATTTTTCTTCAACCTTTTGTCTCGTTTGATATTATTTGAAAGATATTGAATTTCCAATCGATTGTGTGATCCCGACTTTTCCTTGAAACCTTATATTAAAAAATTAAAGTATCCTAATTATGCCTGGATAGGAAAAATATAGGATACCATCGGCCTGATTAGCCATAGCAGAAAAAAATATTTGTTTTCAAGATTTTATTTTTATTTGAATACATTCAAGCACCATTTCCTATAATTCTTCTCATTAAATTTTCATGACAATTGAATTGGAAATAATTAAAAAAAAAAAATTAGTTGGCTTTAAAATAAACAGTCTTCCACGTATCAGATTTCCATATACATAATATAAATGAACAAAGTTATATTAGTAAAATCTGAGTTATTTCGTGACATTTTGATTTATATTTTTTTAGGTTCATCTTATTCTTTAGTTTTATTTATAAGGACTGGAATATAAACCGACCGGTTGCTCCGGAAAGAGGAGAGAGGAATGAGGTAGACCGGTGCAGAGCGATGCCTCCTCTCGGCTGGTCAACGCCCCCCCGACCTTGCCAAGGTCCCTCCTCCTTTGTCTCTAGCTCCTTCACCATCCATCTCTTCTTCTTCCTACCATTTAGTACCATCTCTCTCCTTAATTGTTACATCCAGATGATCCGGAGTCCAGGTGATCTCCTGCCGTCCGATTTACCTTCGGCCACATTCCTCTCCTCCTGTAGGTATGCGTTAGAAAGCTGTGAGGCCTTACTTGTCCTACAATTCGATAGGGTCAGATATCCACGGGCTGGTCTTAAGATAGGATATAGAACTCACGTCCTGTAACATTAATCGATAGTCAGACAAATAGGTATTTCACTCACCGTATAAGGCAAGATAAATTACACGAAACGTTTTGAACGTGTCTTTTGTGGAAAAGACTTAGCTATTATATTTTCTAACTGATAATTGTTACCTAAGCAGTAATAACAATATAGTTAGTATCTACGTAGTGATTGAATTCTAATTAAATCATATACTAACTGAGATATGATTTTGTTACATTGAACCGGAATATGAACATCTATGAATATATTCCAGATAAGTGAACACATTTCTAAGATCCAAAATTGCTAGCCCTGAGGTATGTGCAAAAGGACATCTAATGAAGTTACGACTCAACGACAAAAATCCCTCCAGTGGTGTTAGTACACGAAAGAATCTACTGAAGATATTGGAACACATCGCTGAATTTTGTCCTTAGATACTTATGTTTTCTTTTAAATCACTATTTAATTTCATTAAAATGTATTAGTGATAAAATATAACACACACATCTTATCGATAAAAGACCCTTTTGAACTTATTAAAATATGAATTCCCTAAAATCACCTTAAAAATCTGCCCATCAGAATTCATTCATAATAGCAGCCAAAGCATCTGTAATTTTCAAAAACAATATTGCTGCGTGATCGTTAGTTGTAAAGTGGTAAAGTCTCTTCAAAGTATAATGGAACATCAACAAACTTCATTTAAATTATTTCTAAGTTTAACAGGCATTCGTAAAACATTCGAGATTTTCATTAGGATGAAAAAAATTTATTCCAAAAGATCACAAACAAGAATCTAGTTACCTGCACCAATAAATCCATGACGTGTGGTAGGTAGAGTACATGGTTGAGCCACTGTTTCTAGTTCGTGCAGGCAAATGATTTGTCCGTAACCACCATTTTCCCCCTAAAATTTTGGACATCTACTTTATATAGGCTGAGTGAGCCCCAAGAGAATCTGCAGATTCGACAGGGCCCAGTTCAACACATTGAATAATTTATCTGCAACAGCCGGATTAGAACTGAGTGAACTCAGTAATCTACCCACTTGCCCATATTTTCAAAATAACCAAAAGTATTTTTTTTTTCAACATTTTCACAATATCGGCGTGAAAATCGGGATAAATTGAGTAAGCTAGGCAATTTAAAATTTAATCCATTGAAATAATATTTTGTAAAAGACCTCTTCCGGGAACAATTTTGCTTCATACTTTTCTTTCTATAAAATTATAAACACACTTTGTTGTAAAATTGAGGACAAATTCCATCCTGAAGCAATTGCAGTGACTTCTCTTAACGGTAAATAGTTTCCTAGTATCCTTTCTTTAATGTCCTTCCTGAATCACTGGGATTCCAGTTCTTTCTTCTCCATTTCTGCACACGAAGGTAACTGAGGAATGCATTCATTTTAGTTGAACTTTTGATGGCAGGGAATTCCGGCAATCATTGATTTTCGATTTTTCGTAAAATTATTTTTCTATTCTATTCTATAAATAAGTACAAAATAAAGCTAAGACAATAGAACTAAGAACTAGAACTAGTAAATATATATTTCTTATTAAGAAAATCAATAATCGTTGTTGTTCCGGATTATTGCATTAATTATATTAGTTTCAGTTCAAATATACTCTTAATAATTAGGAAAATCATTCCAGAACACTTTCATACATTTTTTTTTTATTAATTGTTTTAGTTTTTAAATATATTTATTTTGAAGATAAAAGATTTGCCCTGGCCGGGATTCGAACCCGGGTTAAAATAATCATTTTTTTAAATTTCTAAATTGTGTCACCTCATTTCATTTACTGAAACCATTATGAATTACTGATTTAAATGATGTGAATTTTTAAAATATTCATTTATTTTCCATGATAACTTGTTCTGGTTGGTTTAAGATATGAAATGTTAGGTTCGGAATTTTTATATTGAACAAATAAAAGATCCAGCCATATTAAGGCAGTAAATTCTTTTATAAGAACGGAAAGTAAAAATATGAATAGTAATCAAGTTGAAGACTTTCTTTATCCAATTTCCCGGATTTTCCACTTAGCATTTTCTCTACATCTTTCGTCCCAGCACAATCAAAGCCATCAAAAACTATATTATAAACATTTGAAACATGGCTTATTTATGTACTTAAATCATCAAAAGTTGACATTTTTCTGCACACAACCATGTGAAACAAATAACCATCATCAATTGCAAAATATTTTAAAAAAATGTACCACTACAACCCGTGAAGGGTCTGGGGTTCAGTACATGGTAGAAATAGCGCTGTTTCTAGGAAAGCTGTTGTGCAGGGAGTTGGTTTCTCCAAGGTCACGCTCAACCACAAGATTTTCCCCCTTATTTCGGGTATCCAGTTTATAGAGAATGGGTAACCCCAGGAGAGCCCTAGATCAATTAAAAGTCTGCAAGCGAGCGGGATTCGAACCCATGGCCTTTGGCAAGGCCAACCCTTCACCACTAAGCCTCTCCGCTCCCTTACTTAGTATAATTTCATACAAAAAAGAAAATGAGTTGTCAAATAAACTTATTTATTTAGTGATTAATATGTTTTTCGGTATGATCCACCTTTATTTGCAATAGGTACTGTTGAAATTTCAATTTTAAAACAGTTTACTTTATAAGATCTTTCTTATATACTGGATTAACTTTTCGATTCATATAATTCAATAATGAAGAAAAAACCTTTTTTCCAGTCAGACAATTTTAGTTAAAATAAAGGTTTTTTCTTCATTATTGAATTATATGAATCGAAAAGTTAGTCCAGCATATAAGAAAGATCTTATAAAGAAAATGAATTATAAAGGTGAAACCCGAGCACCAGTATCAGCGAAGAACAGATCAATAGAAGAATAAAAAAAAAATTTAATAACGAATTATTCAACTGTACTGATCATCATGCTTGATGAATTGACTTGTGAATTTTTAAAGGATGTTGTGAAGAACAAAAATTGAAAATGACAAATAAATTGTCGAAACGTCTTTTTAATCCTTTGTTAATTTTTTAACAAAAATTGTCTGGAAAAAGGGTTTTTTCTTCGTTATTGAATTATATGAATTTTAAATCAGTTTTTCAGTTAATTTTCAGATTATTATAACGGTATCTATCTATACAGTTATGGAAAAGAAGAATGGTTAGACTGCAATACGCTGTTTTCCGCATGTAACTACTGAGTGTCAGCATTTTTAACTTTATTTTTAGAGGCAAAATGTATAAGTCAGAAATTAAAAAATAGCTCGCACTATTAGGCATCAGGAATGAATTTTAACGGGATAAGACTCGTTAGTTCTGAAATATAATTCATAAGTTGGAGTGCTAGTATCTGTTCCGTAGGTTTTCGCTTCGAGTTGAGATATAACAAGTTTTAACTATTTATTCGTTTCATTTTTTATATTTTCCGAAAATGCAAGTTATCGTGAGCTTTAGCGAGGAAAAGAGAATGTAATTATGGTTAATGAGTAGATTTCGGTAATCATTTCATCAAGAAATAAAAGTCAACTAAAATTTCGAAGTATATACTCGTATGATATATGTTTGTTGAAACGTTGATTTCTAGGTGAAATGATTACCCAACTATACACATTGCCCATAATTACTTTAATAAGAAAATCGTGTTTGAATCCATTTCAATTCTCAAACTTATTTTTTATTTTATTTGTTTATTTATCAACGGTCAAGTACAACAAATTTAAAATTATCAGATTGCCTCTCTATAAAATTACAACAAAATGACAAGAGAGGTTTGTAGAAAAACGGTACTGCGGTACATCTGTCGTGGGTTGATTTAGTATTCTTATGATATCAAATCTTTCATCCAAGTTCTTTTAGTCACCTCCTTGTGTCCTCAGGCATGTTGATTATTTGTTCTATCAGTGGTTTCGGGAGTGCGAAACTTAAAATTGAAAACAAAACTGCCAATTGCTGATGGTTATTTCTAGTTATGATTCCTTACAAATTAAATCATTTTTAACGACCAAGTACTTCAGCGTGTCATTTTTAATAGTGTCTGAGTTTCTGTTTTATTATTTCTTGACGTGATTCTTTAAAGATTAAGCTGATCATTAAGAAAAACCGACGGAGACATACTCGAAGAACAATAAGAACTTTTTATTTTGGTCAAGCCACTTTCTAAAACTGGGAACACTAACCGCTTCTACAATCCTTTTATCTGGGAAAAACTCATAACGTACGTTTGTTTCAAGTTCAAGGTTATTAATTGTTTTTGTCATTTTTAATGTCAGGACACATAAAAGTCATTTTTAATATGAGCTCAGCAGTTGTCCGAGATAAATCTTATAATCTTTAATCTGATAAGTGGAATAGGATAGACAACTCCCGCACGGGATATATGTTAGCCCTTAATTGAATCTAACCGTTTTATTTTTTTTATTAACTTTTATGTAACGTCATATTCATGTTATTCACGACACTTTCTATAGCCGGTAATGGAATTGTTAAGAGTACAAGCTACCAGAGCCCTGTCTATATCAATCTATACCGTACGCTCAATTATTGGGTACATGGGTTTGGTCACTAGTTCTGTCTGTCTGTCCCCAACTGACGCAACCAGTGACCCAGTTGTGTCTGGGACAAAAGGAATGTTACATACATAGGTTTCAGTCTTACGAGAGCTTGCAGGAAAAAAATAGAAAAGGAAAAAATATATCACGAATCATTTTCTGTTATTTCACCATCATATTTTACACGAGATGATGTCTGTAAGTTACATTGGTATTACGAAACTTTTATTTCTGGTATAGGCTTATACAGTCCCTAGTATTAATCTGATACTCTGTACATCGCTATAGCTATAGACTCGTAGTATACTAATTTCTAATTTTTTCCCCAGCAATTTCTGTAGCCAAAGCATCTTTCTTGAGACCATACTTTGAATTCCGCATTGAATACTCTGACCATCCGAACTCGGTGATTATCAGAAACAACTTTTTTAAATTTTTAGTACCGAATTTCACACTTTGGATAAGCTTGAAGACAGGTAAAATAGATGATATTAGATGACCCATCATACATTTTCTATATAGACGTTGTATATATTTAAAAAATTATTGTGTAACTTTATAACTTTTATTGACTATGTAAAACAAATTGTGTCACTAGGATTTCATTTTCTTACTTTTATTTAATTAATTAATTTAATTACATTTTGCTGAATCATAAAATTACACATTAACAGATTACACATAAAAATTATATATTTGTAGTTTCCATAATTCTGTGTATTTTATTCTAATAGAATAAAGCCAACATTTAATTTTCAATAATACAATTCATAAGAGACTTGGTTTTATGATTCAACAAACTGAACATCCATGCATTGACTGTTTGTTCATTCCAATTAATTTTTATTTCATTATTTTCTACTAGTTATTCATTATTATAGCGACTGCACGGCGCCTCATCCTTTCCCAACAGCTTCAAGAACCTGTACATACTTTGGTGGTATAACTTTCTACATTATTATGCCTGATCATGTAGTCCGTTCCAGCTATAGCTTCGGATCCATTTGCCCCACGCTGAACAGTCATGAGTTTTGCAGCAGAGTCGATATTTATCTTTGATGATATTCTCCTTAAATGGTGTGTTTTATATATTCTCTTGTTCCAATTACCTGATCCTGTATAGCTGTCATAAACATTTCTATCTCACCAAACAGTTGTCCTATCTCTAACCATCTAATTGGGAGTTAAAGATAGGACAACAATTTATTATAATTAATATTAAAGTTATACAGATTTTGTTACAGGTTTTATGCAATTATACCATTTATTATTTTTCTATAGCCACATTTTAAAACCATCACTTTCTGGGGCGACCTGTGGTCTAGTGATTAGCATAACAAGCCCCTAATCTCAAGATTATGGGTTGGTAGGCATGTGGCCCTAGGATTTTTTATATGCAGTAAAAAATCGTTGGTTACGCCGTTCTTCGGAAGGACGTTAAACGGGGGGGGGGGTCCCGATGACTGTACTATGTCAGGTAATCGTTACAAATCCCTATCCTAATTAAATTTGGATAGGCAAAATTTAGAGCTCCTAATGTACCATCGTCCGATTAGCCATAGTAGCATAAAGTGGCGTTAAATAAATAAACAAACAAAATGATACTTTTTGAGCAAATGATTTTTTTTTCCATTCCAACCTGGAACATCCGTTGAAGAGCCATCCAGTTCAAGAATAGACTTCTTGTCTATTATTACGTAAGAAATAAAAGAAGTGAGATGGTATCAGATATCCTGGTCCAGGAGTGATTTTCACCTAACTCCTCGGGGGCACCTGCCTCCAAGACAATTTCATTATTCAAATTTCTTCTCCAAGCTTTCCCTTCAGTTGTTAAGAGGGCTATTATGAAGGACTCTCGCCTTCATGAAATCTAATTACCTGTTCCGGGCCTGTATGTAACCGATCCAAGTTTTCACTTTTACTGGAGGGACGGAGCATTCCAGGAGGTTGGAATGATAAGAAATAAAATTCGTGAGCCTTATAGAGCTAGAAAGTTCGTCCTTGCCTTCCCTACAAATACTAAAACTAAGTCACTACGAAAGGGGGAAAAGCAATGCTAATCAGCGCCTTCATTTTATTTTATTAACTGTTAAGTATATTTAATTAGACTGGCCACCAAGATCTGTGGCGAAACGTTTTAGATACGAAAAAGAACTAGATTGTAAAAAATCGTATAATTAATATTTTAGTATAATTCGTCATTTCAAGACTGCAGAGAAAAAGTTATATGCGCTTAAGAAAATCGGGAGGGATAATTTGTTTTTTCGAATTCCTGGTACTACATACACTGTTTCTGTTATTCCATATATGTTGGAAAGTATGCTACCTGCCATCACAAAACATTCTACCGATTATAGTATTCATTCATAACAATGAATGGTGATAAATTTCCTTTTATTCTTTTCATATGTTTATTAATTAGCTGAAAATTATATTTAAAAACGAGTTTGTTTAACATATTTAAACCTTACCGCCATTTCCATAAAGTGTTGCCATCATTTATGCCTGAACTTTTTATTTTAGTTCAGTACCATTAGAAATCATGATTCAACCATCAAAATGTCAAAAATCCTGTACTCATCAAACGAAAGTAAAAATTTTGTAACATTTAATAGTTCCAAAAATATTGGAATATTTATTTATTTTAAATCTCCAGATAGATTACTTTTTGGTCGTTAATAGTATTATTAGGCAATGATGTTTATATTTGCTAAAACAATGCCAGCTTATAAATGTGAAAAAAGTACCGATTTTTCTATATGATATACAATCGACTTAAGCGCTTTTTTAAGACGTTAAGCGCTTTTTTTTAAAGACTTTAAGCACGTTTTTTGAGACGTTAAGCGCTTTTTTTAAAGACTTTAAGCACGTTTTATAAGACGTTAAACGCTCAAATTCGCTTGTTGCTGGAATACTTTAAAGTGAGCTGAGAATAATTTACAATTTTAATGAGAATTTGCAATTGTTTTTATGATTCCCGCAATAGTTTCTTTTCATTAGAATATACAATGCTTCTTATTCATTAGAATTCTGACATAGTCCATTTCATAACGAGGGGTGGTCAGTCAGAAAATCGTATTATCTTTGTTATCATCCTAAATTATCATCCGACAAGTTTTCATTTATTACCATCTTAATAGTTGAATATAAGTACATAATCATAGCCTACTTAGCATAGAATATCTGATTGAGTTAGAAAGTTTGGACTGGACTGAACAATAATTAATTCTAATGAGCTGTGATGTACAACTCTCAATGACAGGGTGTAATTACAGTAAGTTGTACATCACTTTCAATTACCGGTGCGAATGATAGGTACTTATGAAGGCAGTAGAAATCAAATCCATTACGTAAACCTGTTTTAATTTAATAATGAAGTATATAAATGTTGATGTGGAAATGGTTGACTGGATATATTTTAGAAGAGTGTGAAATGGTCGGGGGGGGTGCAGTCAATAAATTATAAACAAATTAAGTTTAATTTTTTTTTAATTGTGCCAATGTTACGACCTTATTTAGGTCATCATCAGGGCTGAAAAAAAGAAAATATATTATCTAAATGCCGAATACAAATGAACAATCAATTATTAATATGTTGTAATATAATAATTTAATATACGTTGCAAGATTATTAGGCGTTTCCCGATGTGTTTTAGTCAAATTTTAATTATTTACTGAAAAATTGATAAAAGTAGCGTTGCCCCGCACAAGGAAATTCCTGTATCGTTATTTAACAGAATAAATAATTTAAAATACTCAAAGGGTACTTACTAATAGATGTCCTACTTTCATCATAAATTTACGATTCACCAGTTATTTAAATCCAGTTACTTCCAAATATCAGCAATAATTTTCCAAAACCAAGCATTAATTCATTGGAATATTATCAAGGGTGATCATTTGATTTAAAAATGTTACTGATTATCCATCATAAACATTTTTTTTTTACTTTCATGCACTGAATTCATTTTCATCTCCTTCGTCTTCAGTAGCATGGACTGGTTTTTCTTCAAACGGTTTGAAAAATCTTGAGTTGTGAATTTAAGGGTATGATTTAAGAATAAAAAATAGATTTCGGTAACTAAAAGGGCAAACGTTTTGGTCTAGAATAATTTTGACATCAAAACTAATGCTCCATTCAAGTCTGAGAAAAATAAAAATAGATGTTAAAATCATAACGATGAAATAAAAAAATACATTACCTTATAATATTGTTCTGGAGTTGAACAAAACCAATAACCCCCTGTACAGATTTTTTTGATTTTTTTATTTATTTATTTCTAATATAATTTGTTACAATTCACAAAAGTAATATGCTGTAACAGACCAGTCTCAAAATCAAAAACTTAATAGACAAATTTTAATGTATCTATAAAGAATCACATATACAATGAAAGAAAAAAAATTATACAAAAAAACTTTCAGCTGTGAGAAAAAAAGAATTATAAACAAAAATTGTATCTATACATTCTTAGAAGCTTATATACATCTACATGAACAATAACAATAATATAAGATAATTTGGTATCCTACAATAATAAATGCTTTGTTCTTTTATGTACATACCGGTTTGTACTATTTTTTGTGTAGTTCCCTATATTTTTTATAAGTGGGTTTTTATTGTGTTTACACTTATTAAAGAATTTTTCGCATACTTTATTGATAAATTCATTAATATACGATATATATAATTCTTTGTGCATATTTTAACTCTAGCATAGTTTATAATTAATTACTCTAGCGTAATTTTAACTTATATGCATAGTTTCCAGCAATTATTAGGCATTTGTTTTGAAATATTTGTAGTTTTTTTATAATTTGTTTTAGACATATAACTAAATATTGGGCATGCATATGTTAGAATAGATCGCAAGCAGGCTTAATATAATACATAATAACTTATTATATGTGCCTAATAGCACCTCGTACAGTAGTAGTGCTGGAAAATAAAGTAACAATCAATTTTGGTGGGAAGAGAAGTGTTATTGGATCTAAGATTTTCTAATTCTGATCATACTCCGACTAAAATCATAAGGTGTTTTATAATAGTCTACGATTTTCTTTTTTACTGCTTATTTCGTCCCTCCGGTGATGCTACCTATTGGGATTTGAAGCCCACCATCTTTATTTCACTATCGTGACGTTTAGATGGTTACCGTTGCTCAACTTAGTTTATATTTGGCTAAAAAGTTTCAAATTTATAGGCTTGATTTTCCTTATATCAACATTTTTGGTCTTTGCGACTTCGCCTTGGTGCTCTGATAAGTTGCTATGTTGGGTGATGTTATGTTACTTTGACGAAGTAATACAACGTGGTTTCATAGGACATTTTTTAATTTCTTCATTTGGACCTTGGACCTAAACCTTACAAACCTGGTCAAAATAGGAAGACAAATTTAGTGTTCTTAACATACCTGAACAGTATTTTCTAATACTTTTGACTTACAATAATTCTGAAATGTCCTAAACTTTGTAACTTGATCGAATGTCCGAATAAGTAGAAAAGGGACAAATGACATTAGTAACCATCTGGTTATCGATCCCTATTTCCTCTAATTTCTTGCAGAATTTGTCACCAAATTCATCGATTCCATTTGAAACTTCTTGGAAATAGGGTTTTCCATTTGAACTAGGACCATGAAGAGGCTCATGCGATTCCCCAGACTCCTAATAGACGTAGGGAGGGGGAGGGAATGAAGGCGAAGGCCTACAATTGGCCATTGTGAGATGATAGGTCCACGGGTCTGGGTATAACTCTTATATAATTGACATGGCGGATGACACACTACCTCCCGTGAACAATAAATAATAGTGGCCTGTGTTTGGCTTCCTCGAGGCTCGGCAATCAGTTGGTCCCGTGCACGGCTGCAGCCCGGTCTCCTGTCGTTTGTTTGTGCATTCATTTGAAGCTGTCAGTTCCTCCTTGGCCTGCAGTCATCCTTTTTGCTCTTATGTTATTACTGATTAATCTCCATATCATAGTACCTTCAGCAATGCTCAACATCTGGATCATTCTCAGGAATGTCTATCATTGTTAGTGTCTATCACCATGTTCCAAAAGCTTGTGTGGATGTATAGAGAGCTATATAATATAGCTTTAAGAGTGCAATTAATACTTGGGAATACTGCATCGAAACATAAGGATTTAATAAGGATGTCAAAAACGTGGAAGAACTGATTTACACGGTTATATGCATTTTCTTTATTATTTTTTTTATAAATTCATTTAATGCAATTTTATGCTGCTATAATTAATCAGATGATGCTACAGTGGGAGCTCTAAATTTTGCCAATCCAGGGATAATTAGGATAGAAGTTTTTAACAAGTTGCTGACGCTGTAAATTCACGGCGTCCCCATTTTATGTCACTTCCGAAGAACACCATAACTAAGGATTTTTTACTACTTTGAAAAAATTCTAAGGCCACCTGCAAGAATACAAAACCGCGATTTTTTGCCATAGTAGGTTGTTATATGTACTAACCACTGAACCATAGGTGATCCTTCTTCAGTGTTATTCTAGGTTACGATGTCATCAAATATAGCTTTGCCCATCAACTTTCAAGAAAACATTAAAATGAAGAAGAAGGTATAGTGACTGATATGATCTCAGTTTTTATTAATTCCATATATAATTCAATTGACAAATCCCTTCATTGTATCCCTTAGTTAATCCTCTGATATAAAAAAACCTGTACCACTCCAAATCATGAAGGGTCTGGGGTTCAGTACATGGTAGATACTGTACTGTTTCATGGACAACGGTTCTGCAAGGAGGGGACTTGTCCTAGGTCACCCTCAACCGCAAGATTTGTCTCCCTTATTTTGGGTACACTATTTTTATAATATTTTATAGAGGCTGGGTGGACCCCAGGAATGTCCTAGGTCGTATATGATCCATCTCCCACTGCAAACAGACTAAAGAAAAGTCATGGCCTGCAGCGGGATTTGAACCAGGATTTTTGGCATGGCAACTCAGTGCTCTACCACAGAGCCACTCCGCTCCTATCCTCTGATATAATGAAGTTTTATTTATAAATGCATGAAGATATTATTAAATGAAAATGAAAATTAAAAATCATTATATTCCTAAAGCTAGGTCTATAAAACAATGAAGAGAATCTATATATCTCTTTTAATATTGAGTCTGAATATAAGACATATTTCTGTCAAAATTAAAATACCTATTGTGAGACTTAACGAATAACATATAATTACAATATTGTATAACTGTAGTCCATTTTCATTTAGGTTACTCTTAAGGTTGTTTCTTGAATTCAACCTTCATTTTTTTTCAAATATTTTTATTTTGAAGAGAAAAGATTTGTACAGGCCGGCATTCAAACCCGGGTAGAATACCGCATCTCTAGTGCGGTATTCTACCAACTAAGCTACCAGGGCTCGTAACCAGGCCAGAAAAATCCATTTTCTTCACCGATCCCACATCTCAGCACTCGAAATTTTCGCTAAGTACCTACATATGGGGAAGAATGTTCATTGAACATTACTTTAATTGGGATATTGCTGATGTACGTCAATTTTTGTTATATTTAAATATTTTTATTTTGAAGATAAAAGATTTGTCCTGGCCGGGATGTACTTCGCAAAAATTGCGAGTGCTGGGGATATCAGGGAGGAGGATCTCTGGTAGCTTAGTTGGTAGAGTACCGCCCTAGAGATGCGGAGGACCCGGGTTCGAATCCCGGCCAGGACAAATCTTTCCTCTTCAAAATAAAAATGTTCATATATCACAATAAAATAAAACTAAAAAAAAATATTTTTTTTGGTCATTTTTTATTTTCATAAAGCAGGGGTGTCATAATAACGCTTTTGGTGTTAATTTTTCGTATCTAGAGTTTAATAACTATTCTGCTATTCTAATATAATAATAATGGATGGGTTAAATTCCATACCATATTATCCTCAGCAATGCTGCTGAACATCTGTATTGTTCTCAGGAATATCCATCGTTGTTATTGTCTATCAGTTCCAAAAGTATGTGTGGTTGTTGTTACTGTAATAAAGGCTCTGGAATACTACAATGAAAAAGTAAATAAGGTTGTCAAAAACATTCTAATGTATTAGTCAAGAGGTAATATAACATTTTAGGACCACCTTTAGGGTACTCGCCTCCACGAGACTAGACATAGACCGAAGAACAGGAGGCGGACGAGCTACCGGTGGACCTGGTAGCCAAGGGTTAGGGGTGATGTTGTGGTCTGGAGATCCTGCACGTCCCCTGCGGTTCCTCCCAGCCGCTGACGAGAATGTAATCAATCGGCTTTATTGTTTCCAATCCTCGGTTTTTATTACTCACGGCCTTCCGTCTCCTTTTAGGGCTGGAACCTGCCTCACAATCTGAAGTTGGTTTATCAAGATTTTCCAAAACAAAGCCTTAAGTGTCTTAAACCGAAAAAAATAACTGAAAGTCAATGCATTGGCAACAAATAGAACTTAATTTCAAAGAATTGCAGTCCAGAGAAATGCATTCACTGTTTTTTGTACTAGTTGCTTATTTAACTTCCATATTATGTTCAAGGATCTTCAAGGATTTTATTGTTTCCTCAGAAAATACAACTGGTAGTACCTCAACCTTCACCAGCCTATAAAGATGTTTTAACTCTTCGCTAAACTTCCGAATTTTTTCACCTATTATTTTCTGCACATTGTCATCGAAAGGGACTCCTATCTCAATGATTTGAATTTCTTTACAGACTTGTCAATAAGCAAGATGTCAGGTCTAATGTGGCGGATATGATGGTCTGTATCATCTATCGTCTCTAGGCAATATAATTTGACATTAACATTGTAGGCCAGCGGCCAGGTGGTTGAAGGTCGCAATAAATTGAAGAGAGCTGCATTTTTGATATGTTGTAAAGGCATGTCTGGAAATCCAAGTTTACTACCGAAAAAACGGATGGGAAAACTTTTGGTGGCCGAAAAACCTCGAAGTTTTCGGAGTTATTTCAGTTGTTGGCCTATATCTCCTAATTGATGCGTTTTTTAAAAAAAACATTGACAACCGTTTTTAATGTAGATTAAATGTTCTACGATTTGAACCCAACCGCAGCTTAGTAGGTCTAATACATTCTGAGTTATGTTCCTTTGAAAATTGGTAATTTTTTCAAAAAAATACAAATTTTAAGTTTTGGCCGACTTTCGTGAGGGACACCGGCCAAAGGAGTGATCCTACGATGAAAGTTAAATGAAATGGAGTTGCAGTAAATTTAATTAGTTTTAATTTAAGCACCTAACAAGGTCTGTTGGTGTTATACTTCTCTTGTTAATTAAAAAAAAGTAAAGTCTTGGAAAGTGGCTGTTTTAAGAAAATGACCTTGTACGGCACGTATAAATATTTACTTGTAAATTACCTATAAAAAAATAATGGTAGTGCTAGTAGGCACTACTATGCAAGGGGGGGGGGGAGCCACCCAGTCTCCCCGAGGTTTTTTCGGTTGCAAACTTGGATACACACTACTCAGACACGCCCTTACAACATACCCAAAATGCAACTCTCTTCAATTTATTGCGACCTAAAGCCGTTTTTTGGTACTTGGCCTATTGTCCAACAATGATTCCCATAGATAGGTTGGTGACCTTTAACTAGTTGTTAACTTTCAGCAAATGCTTGATGTATGACCTCCGCGTGTGTCTTTGAAGGCAATCTTTTCCACTAGTACTTGTCAGGCTGAGGTCACATGTTGTATTGATTCCTTTTTGGATTTTCAAAAACGGCACTTATTATCAATGACTTCTTGTAAGACATACTCTTATGCGAACGAAATGCCATTACTTGATCTTGTTTGGCCAAAATGAGCCCTTCTGTCTTTGGGAACGTATTTCCATTTTTTAACCATAAGATAGATGCTGTTTAATTGATTCCAGAAGTTTTCTCTGCCATCTGCAAACCTCCCATGAATATGCATTTTTATTATTATTTACTTCTATTTTTTCACGCCTTTGTGGGTTCAAAACTAAGAAATGCCCCCTTCTTAGTTTTTAACTCCCAACCATCTGCGGATATTAGTACTTTCAGACATTCATACATTTCTTACAATCCTGGTTCTGTCCAGCAGAACTGCTTTTTGAGCCTACCTTAGAACAACAATCGGAATTCCCAGACTTTCAGTGCCCTCTTCTATTAGGGTAGGTCAGTATGTCAGGTTAAAATATAATAAAATATATAAGTTATACCTGTGGTAGATAAATAATTTAATATTTCAACAGCCCCTGATGGATCCTGTAGACTCACCCTCCTGTGGCTCAACCTGTAAACTTAGGACTCTTAATTGGGGAAAACCTGGCGTTTGAACGCGATATCGGACTAATCATCACCCTACACAACTGTTGCCTTAGAAACAGTACAGTTTCTATCATGTACTGAATCCAAGACCCTTCATGGGTTGTCGAAGTACAGTTTTTTTTTTATTGTGATATGACAGTTTCTACTGTCTATTTTATATCATATGTGTGGTATCGAAGTGAATAGTATACTTAATACATCCAATAAAAAATATTTAATTGTATTAAACGATATAGTATTACTAATATATTGTATTAAATAATAGTATTAGTAATAAGTAATAATATCATATAGTTTTTGCTTATGAAGATAAAACGTATAGAAGGGAACTGTGTAACAGGTTGTGGATATTGTTCATTTGAGAAGTAATTCATATTTTATTGCTCCATGAGCTCACTTCCATTTTTATACTTATATAATTAAAACACTTTTAAAATTATGGCTACAGCGGCAGTTTACCTCTCATCCATATAAACGCTCATCCAAAAAAATAAACCTTGTAAAAATCTAACTTACAGCTGATATTACTTAGTCTACCTTCCAGTCAAAATCATGTATTCCTCACGGGTTATTAGTTATTGGATTTTAAAGATCTGCTACAGAAAAAATCGTTAATAAATAACCGTACGTAAATAAACTTGTTTAAAAAATAAAAGGAAGTCATTTGACATTTCATTTCGAATTTTACTGCAGTAATAAGTATTAAAAATATAACTTGATAATCTCACAGATCCATGAGGAAAAAGTGAAGACTGCATGACTCAACAGGTTATGGCAACCATAACCCTCCTCTTCCTATTCAGTTGCTGTAATGGCGGTCACCCAACTCATCTAGTTGTGTACAAAAAGTTGTGTTTTTTCCTCGTAAATATTCATTTATACATCACTTTTTGACTGTTGGGAAAAAACTGGTAATATCAAACGGGTTTTATCGAGACATGTTCTCCATTTTATAGTCTTGTATCCATATATACAACTTTCTACGTTGGGTTTCGTTTCCCATTTTCTTTCGTTCTTTTTTTTTTATTTTATTAAGAAAGAAGTATTATTGTTTCACGAATGAAGCTTTGCGATAAATCAATTGAATAATAATTTTCGTTTTACGGAAATCTCGTATGTTTAAGAATATAGAGTACCTCGATTTTGAACCAATAAAATGTAAAATAAAGGTAGCATATTTAAATAATAATAATATTAATAATATTTATTAAAGAAACAATACCAATGCCATCTGCCGCATATTGTATTTTCGATCTTCTTTGGAAAACCTCCCCTAAGGGGTTATTAATAGCCTAATAACCATTAAAAAATATATCCTTCACAATTTAAAATTTACTTTTGAATAGAAATACTCGTGAATAACTGTGATATTGTGTCATCACTTAGTAGCGTGTCTCAGATTCGGGTGCCTTTCCATCCATTTATTTCAGACTAGCTTTTGCCCGCGGCTTCGCTCGCGTGGAATTTGGTCTGCCACATAAAGTTTCGTGACAGATCATTTTAAATAAATAATTTAATTTTTTGTAACTATAAGTAAATCCAAATATTCAGATGTCTAACTTCAAAACTGACGGATTCCATACAATCTTTGAACCCCTATTACATTAAGGGGGAAACCCTTTGGGGTGGTATTATCCAAATTCCTTTCTTAGTGCTCATTTAAGCTATACAAAGAACCTATCTGCAAATTTCAAGATGCTAAGTTCAGTGGTTTCTGCTGTGCGTGACCGCTGGGTGTGTTAGTCAATCAGGTTACAGTTTTATATAATATTCGCCAGTGTGGTGTGTTGATAAAATGTAGCCAATGTCCTTCCCCAGGCTTGAGATAATCCGTATTGAATTTCATCCCAAACGGATCAGTACAGCCTTGAAACATACATTTACACTGATTAACAAACGGGACGGTCAGAAGCTACTTTCGTTTACTGTTGTTTGTGTCAGTAAATGATTAGTATGTAATGTTCTTGAATTTATTGAAAAGGATTAGTTAGTATAACGGTTTCACTTGTCGTACGGCAGCAGTGAGAATTAAAACTTAAAGGATTAGAATAATGTACATATGTAGGTAATTTATCGATGTGTTTTTAGTTTTGGCGGTCCTACTTACCTACTGCAATATACTCCTGAAACACGTTAGCAAGCTACACTAAGGGCAGAATTTTATCGGGCTTACTTGATGTTTATCGCTATATTATGACCAAATTACAGAAAATCATTGTAAATTTTAGCCCAAGGGCGGATCCAGGATTTTTTTCTGGGGGGACACAACGGGCAGACGGGAAAAAAACAATAACTTACAAATAAACTTGTAGTATCTAAAGAAAGATTTCAAAGGTTTATTAAAATATCAAAACAATAGTATCACTCCTGTTCTTACTGTTATTTGATCATGTGATTTGCATATAATTATGTACTATAATGGATTCTTCACAGTACACAAAAAATTGTCTAGGGGGGTACATGCCCCTGTGCCCCCCTAAATCCGCCATTGTGGTAGCCTATGTGTTATTCTGATGTATAACCTATATTACTGTAAAGTTTCATCCAAATCCGTTCAGTAGTTTTTGCGTTAAAGAGTAATAAACATATAAACTTTCGGATTTATATTATTAGTAGGATTCGGGTTGCAACTCATTACTTAAAGTCTAATTGCTTATAAGTACTAACTTTGTATTATTGACCAATATGGTGTGGTATTATCAGCTTCGCCTTTTGTGTTCCCTGTATTTATGAATTCATTCTAATGTGATCACTCGAAATGAAACTCCATCCAATTGGGTTAGCCATTCAATGACTGCTTTATTATCCATCTTGAAAACTTTTTTAACAAAAAATCAGGGATGACAATAAATCTTGAATGTTAAGCGATCACGAAGAGGACTATTTAACGATCAATATCTTGCCTGTTTATAGCAGACCCTTGATCCATTTGTTCATCCAGGCCAACCGTGAAGAAACCACCTGGTCGTTCTCAGTAGTTGTGGATTTTATTACCGCAATGAAAGAGCTAGCTGGCACGTAATGTCTCGGATATCATATTGTACTAAATCTTATTGCAAGCCCCCATTGCATAATCGTCGACATTATAAATGTTTATGTTATTATTACTTGATCATGCTATCTAGTTCGTGTTCTTTTACATTTCTTATGATTAGTAATTTGTTATCACTTTAACACATGGAGTATGGGTGACGAGATACCTCGTCTTTGGCAAACCGAACGTTGCGGCCGGGAGACCAGATATCTCGTTTTCGTGGGGGTTTTTTATTCGCTCGACGACATAAATTTTTTTTTGTTTCTTTATTATGGTAACGAAGTCATGTTTTTAAAAAAAAAAAATGGTTAGCGAAATAAATAAATTTAGAATTTCAGAGAACAGGAAAATTGGTTGGTCAGTTCATAGCTTATACATGTCCGGCGTTTTGTTCCGAAAATATAAAATAATCAATTATCTAGTTTTATAAATTAAAATCTATAAAACTATGATCCTGCTAACTTTTGTATTTGGATTTGGAAATTATCCAACAAATTTTAAGGATGAATAACGTCTTAAAATATTCGAAAATGAAGTATTTCGTGGTATATTTTGTCCAACAAAAGGCCAAATTCGCATGGGAATATGAATAAAATAATACAAAAGTCCCAATTAAACCATGTTGTATTGCTTCATCAACGAAACATAACATAACCTACCATAGCATAATTCTAACACCGAGCTACAAAGAAAAAGGCAAGATAACGGGAAATTTTTTGGCAATTTCTTAGCCAAATAAGAAACTAAATAAATAAATTCAATTAAGGTATATATCCACATTTAATGTTAGTTGCCACAAAATGAGCCTATAGATGGTGTGTAAGGTAGCAACACCATGCGGAGGGGATAAACGATAAAAATGAGCTTGTAAAAGTATTGGGCTTGGAAACGAACAGATTCCTAAAAGGATAATTTGCGCTGAACCAACCGGTAACGTCCAAGGTTTAACCGAGGCGTAAGGGGGTGGATTCCATTACCATATTACGAGTTTGGTTGGTAATCCGTGGATCGAAAATTTTGAGTGATGATAACGTCGGGTTCGCTAAGCTATTACTTTTATTATTATTAAAGTTATATTGCAACGCTTACTCATCCTCCAGATTGTTCCGCCTTCCACTGTCAAATCTTACTCGGAGATAAAGAGAATGGAAGCTGAATAGAGATAGATTAGACGAAGGTAATGAAAGGAAGAAGAGAACTATGGAATGCCGGTGGCAGGATCCTCACATGGAAATAGACTCTGTCTTTGTCCTCTTGTCCTTATAATTGATAGAGAGCACTTCATAGTCCTCCCGCCAATCAGGACCTCTCATTGTTTCTTCTTTTATTTTTCTCTTCCTCCTTCCACCTCTCTCTCACTCTCTCTCTCTCTCCCTCTCCTCGTATCTTACTTCTTCGTATTTTACTTTTTAACTCTATTGTCGTTAACTATTCTTTCGTCGGACCATCCATTTCGATCACTCGATACCATCTTGGTTACCGACTGTGAAGTCATTCGGTTTTTTTTTTTATAACTAATACTTTTTTATTAGTGGACTACTATTATGGTTCCTTTATCTTCTGAATTAATCTATGAACATTGATTTCCTTGAGATGCCAACCTACCTCAATAGTGATAAAATTTATGTTCTAAGTATGGATCAAGGGAAGCGGGAGAATGAGTGTATAAAGTATTTTTGGCGCTAAAGAATAATCTTGTTTGTTCTAAAAAAGAATGAGGTATGCAGACAAATTTAATTATCTTAAAGTCATGAGTTCAATTTTAGAATCCTATGTTACTGAATTATTAAACTTTCGAAAATAGCAGACGTGCTGTGCTTGGAACTATTGAAAATAAAGTACTTTGTGTATTTCCTTTTTTGTTTTCTTATAGGTGCTATATTCCTACTTAGTAGTAGTGCGTTACAAGTAGTGGCGTTGGAATACTTAATACGTTTTTCTGGGTCTTTTTCGTTTAATGCACAATTCGGTTATTAAATAAGTAACTGTTATTAAAAAGTAACACGTGATATAGTTACAACCTCCATATCAGTAGAACATATGACTACATTTCTTAGTTTCGTTTAAAACCTAATAATGGCTATGTTAAGGTTATACGAAGATTTTAAAGATTTGGACCGAACCATCGCATTCTTACAAGAAAAAGGCCTCATCCATAAAGAAAAACTATGCCGGAATGGACATTCTATGAAGTTGCGCAAGAAAGATGACCGGTACAGATGGCGGTGTCACAATGCAAGTTGTCTTTTGGAAGTAGGACTCAGGGAAGGTACGTGGTTCAACGGTTCAAAATATCCTCTGAATAATGCAATTCTTTTTATTTACTCATGGACCAAGAAATATACAACAACGTTATTTTGTAAAGACGAATTGAGTATGTCTGCAGAAACAGTAACAAATTGGAAAAATTATTTGAGGGAGGTTTGTGCTGATTCGCTACTTAAAAATCCTATCAAAATAGGAGGATATGGTATGACCGTCGAAATTGACGAGTCTTGTTTTACAAGAAGGAAACATAATGTCGGACGAATATATCCTAACCAATGGGTTTTTGGTGGTATTTGCAGGGAGACGAAAAAATCTTTCATATATTCAGTGCCCAACAGGAACAAAGATATTTTAATAGCGTGCATTAAAGAATGTATTCTTCCAGGAAGTGTTATAATATCAGATTTATGGAAAGCTTATTCCACTATAGAAAGAATAGAAGGGTATGATTTTAAGCATTATACAGTCAACCATTCAAAAAATTTCGTTGATCCTTCAACTGGAGCGCACACACAGTCGATAGAATCGTTATGGGCCGCGGCCAAAAGAAGAAATAAAATAGAAGCTGGAACTAGAAGAACAATGCTGGATTCATATCTCTGCGAATTTATGTGGAGACAAAGGAATATGGGACCTTTTTGAGGTTATATTGGAAGATATCGCTTCATTTTGGAAATTAGAATAAACCATATCATTTGTGTTAACAATTATAGTTACTTTATATTAATCACGTGTTACTTTTTAATAACAGTTACTTTTTTTAATTACCGAATTGTGCATTAAACGAAAAAGACCCCTTTTTCTTCCTATTGACATCCCCTGGACACCTTTCTATAGTGAGATCTACTCCGAAGAAATTTCTTCGTAGATGCACACATTAGTACATTCTATTTTCGAAACATTATATCTTAGACATATATGTATTTAATCTTTTAACAGTCGGGGATTCATTCTGTTGGATTTGGAGACCCTCCCGAAGTTCATCCAGCTTCTATAAAGTGGGTACCTTTAACCGGGGGGGGGACTTGGCGGTTGAGAGTTATCTCGGACGTATCATCTCCGTACCCAACTTTAGTTCTAGAAACAGAACATTCCCCTACTAGTTACTGAACCCATGACCCTTCATGGTACAGAATTATTTATTTTTCTTCCTGGAGATTCCTACCGGCCATCTTCTCCTGGACCCCCTCCATCCACCCGCTTCTGGTCCGTCCGCGTCCTCTCCTCCCTGGTGGAACCCAATCCAAAACTCGGTTCGGCCAACATTCAAACGCCATTCTCTTCACATGGCCATACCATCATAGGCGGCGTACCCAGATCCTTTCATTTGTAGATATATCCACGTCCATCATCTGTCAAATTTCTTGGTTTCTTATTTTATCCAGCCTGGTGACCCGGAGATACCTCCTCCAGAAATCCATCTCAACTGTCTGGACCTTTGAGCGCAGACGGGAGCTCATAGTCCAGGTTTCCGAAGAATAAGTCAGAATAGATTCGACTGTGGTTGTGAAAATAAGTCGTTTATTTTCTGGAGATATCTCTATATTCCATAGTCCCGGATGTAGCATTCTGGTAGCCTTTCGGGTTTGCTCCAACTTTTTTCTGACGTATACTCAGACGACCCGGTTGTATTCAATTAAGACCCCAGATACTTAAATACATTAACTTTTATACAAACCTCCCTGTCCACCAGAAGCGCATTAGTATCAGGATCTCCAAAGCCATATACTCGGTCTTCTCGTAGTTAATTTTTAAGTCCACCGTTTCGTAGCACTTCTTTAGGGTATACACCATCACTTCGAGATAGAACTTAGAAGATAGAATTAGATAGAAGAACAAGGACAGCAGCTGCTCCCCTTCAATGAACAGTCCAACATCTCCACACTGCCTTTACCATGGTTTCACATCCTCGTGAAGATATATCTTGAAGTGTGTGGGTGACATGCTACACCCTTGCCCTTAATACCATGAAAAGGGTCCGAAAGGTGGTACCGGGACTTCCTGCTTCCTTTCCTGGGACTTCTCAGTAAGTTGACGAACAACAAATTTATTGTCTGTAAATGACCATCCCGCTGTGAAACCTGCTTGTTCCTGAGGGGTAGAGTACGCTTCTTCTAGCTTATCTCGGAGCAGCCTACCAATAATCCTGGCAATCGAACTATGCACGCAGATCCCGCGATAATTCCGGCACACTTTTCTATCACCCTTTAATAAAAATATAACGAGTTGATGTAATAATCCTATTTGAACTGCCTCAAGGCTCCAACGCTTATCTTGTTGCTCCACATTGAACTGCACAGCCCAGTGAGGCCCATACAAAAATAGCAGTCCAAAATTAACAATACACCGCCCTCAGGTTCATGCTCCATAAATAATCCGATGTTGTACGCTGATTTTAAAGGAATATTGTTCGATAAAAGTAAATCAGTGCCTCATAAATCCTTATTGGAAAGTTACTTAGGTGGCAACGGAGGGCCACTATTTCAAAATCACGAAACTGAATAACATTAATTCGTGAACAGGGGGAATGTGGCACTCTGAGTAGGCGGAGATGTCTGAGGAGATAACAGATTTCAACACCTGGCCTCAGTTTGTTTCTGCTTTATTTCTCTTCAATATCTGATTAGAAATATTATAATTTATGGGAGTTATTTCTTCTACCGTTTATGCAAGTTGTATGGAAGAGAAAAGGAGATTTCCTTCCCGTATATTGGTAGATATCCTTGGTCATGCTTCGTAAGAACTGAATTACATCAAACCCTTATTTCACTGAAATGGCCCAACGGCGAAAGTACTCGTAAATTATTTATTGCGAAATAGGTAACGATCATAAAGTTATATAGTTTTTTGAGGCTCATAAAAATAAATGTCAAAATAGACACCCCTCTATGTCACTTTTATTTGGTTCATCCACTGTTTAGGAGTTATTGATGACAGAAGATGTTAAACATTGGGAACAAAATTAAACTCTCAATATACTTATTATCTCAATATACTTATTTTCATTAATTATTAAAATAACTGGTAACATTAACTATGAAAATTATTGGTAGCAATTTATTCTAAATTGATTATGAACCGAATATTATGATATTAATAAGGCTTAGCGAGCTCAAAACTACTCAAATCTCATACAAAAGATACTTCAAATCTGCACTGCCAAAACCTACACGCGTCAGATCCATCTTAATACAATCCTCCTACCTTCCCATCTACCGGCGATAATTGACATTATTAATACTAATAGTGACAGTTATTAACTTTTTAGTATTTATTACATAACTAATCCCGACAACCTTACAAGCACATCTCAACCTTCATGACGCTATCACTTTAATTATATTGACTAACTGCATAATAGTCTGCTATTCCGTGTTGTAAAACTAAAAAATTATCCATTGGTCTCACCCTTTTTCTAATATTCTAACCCAGTGGTTCCCAATCTGGGAGCGCGAAGAAGAGACAGGTGGGGGAAGGGCGCGAGACCAGTTCAAAATAAAACAATTCTCTCTTAATTTTGGTTATATTCTCTTACCATTACTTGTTTTTATCATAAATTGAAAGTTATTATTCTATATAAATCTTGTGACAGTAGAGCTAAACGTTTTGTTTTTAATTTAATACTTGTTTTTTTTTTCATATAACACATACAAATTTTGTGCAAGGAGGGCGTGGGAGATTTTCGTTTGAACTGGGTGGGCTGGTACAATAAAGATTGGGAACCATTCTTCTGAGCAGTACTTCATTAAAACCTAAAACAAGATTGATAAGAAGGAATCTAATATAAAATTGTCTTTTTCACTATTCAATTAATCGGTCGAAAAATATTTAACCGTAAGTTTTTTTTATTAAGAAACTCAAAATACTTTGTTTAGGCAAAGAGACAAAATTAAGAATGTTATGAAAATTCTTTATTTATTTTTTTTAAACAATTGATGCTCTGCTAATACTATGAATTTGATGAAGTCTTCAATCTTAAAACTTGAACGAGTAGATTATTCTGAAATAAGGCCGGCAGATAGAGGCAAGACAAGAGGGATCACTAAATTTATATTTATAAGTAAAACAACAAAATTGGTCTATTATGCCTACCTAGTGATATGTTTAATTTAAAAAAAAAATCATATTTCATATTCATATTCATGCTAGTAAGCGGAGTGGCTCAGCAGTGGAGCGTTGAGTTGCCAGGCCTAAGGTACTGGGCTCTAATCCAACTCGCTGGCAGAAATTTATTTAAGCTATTACCGGCTGGTGATGGCTCTTATGGGTTCTAGGACCCTCCTGGGACTCAACCAGTGGTATCCCACATAAGGTGGGAAATATGGCGGTTGCGCGTGTTGCTGAAAACAGTTGAACGTGATCACCTACCTGCACAACAGTTGTTCAAGAAACAGTACAGTCTCTACCTGGTACTAAACTCCGGACTCTTCATGGATTGATGAATACAGTGAGATATTATTAAAGTAGTGAACTCTAAATAACAGTTTAGGTTAAGTATTTAATGCATGCATTAAAACTGAGGGCAATAAATTGTGGGTTGTATGTGTTGGGAAGAGGCTATTCCGATTGAGACGTGTGAGTTATGAAACCTCGGATGCATTAGTTGCAAGTTAGAAAGGCGTCGAGTCATTAAGCTATGAGCTGGAGCTAGCCTGGTCTTAACGATCATCCTCGCTTGAGGCGCTATTGGGATCCAACCAATCACTGGCTGAAGCAGGCGTCATCACGCTATTATTATATTACATTTATTTTATGGGGAACATATTCTTATTGGCAGAATGAACGCTTCTGATGGGACAAAACCTTATATGTTTATATATTTTATTTGAAAAGAAATGATATGTCCAGGTCCGGGACTCGAACCCGGGTCGTCCTTATATGTTTATAAGAAAAATAGATCTATCGTTCTAGAAGAAAAAATACGGAGGGATCGCTAGTTTAGGCATCATTAACCAGTACGACGGACATTTGATGTAATTTATGTTTATAAGAGGTTGGGGTGGACGAGCGAGCTAAAGCGTTTGCCAAAGTGCACCTGCCGAAGGTTATGAGTTTGATTCCATGTCCCGGAAATTCTCAAGCATTACACACCTGTCGGGTATCTAAGGCCCCTTAGCCCACTGGAGGTTTCTAATGAGAACTGTGAGGGAGAGCATATGCTGCAACCCCGTGTAATTATTTCTTTCGGAATACATGACGTGGTTTTACAGGATGCCAATATGATCAGGGACATTCTGTTTCGGAAAAAAGAAATATATGTTTCTGACCCCAAGCAACCATAATTTGTGGATCAAGATTGATTTATTGCTTTCCCTGGGTATACCACAATATGAGTATATGTTAATGAGAAGGAACCTCTGCCAGGAGGTCTATGCTACCGCAAGCGACTTATTTGTCTGAAAGATGACCACAATGCAGCCATGATCTTCCTTCATCTTTCATTTTAATCGCTTTACTGGCCAACTAATGACCACGCGCATGTCATTTATAGGCCCTTTTCCTTTTTTCCTTTCTTTCCGTCCATATCTTTTTCACCTTCTCTCTTCTTCTTCCGCCCCTCTGTCTATTTCCTACTGTCCTGCTCTTTCTCGCAACAACAATGATCTTTATGTTTCTCACTGTATTCCGTTTTTTTCTCTTTCCTGGCAGTCCTCCGCTTTGATACCCATTCTATCCCCATCCTCCTATATTTTACCAGGAATTTTCCCTCTGACCTCCTTCATATTTATATATTTATTCTATTCGTGTTTACGAATATGCCCCCCTGGTAAACGATTGGAGCGATTTTGATGAATATATTTGTGCACGTTCGAGAATGATTTAGATTCACAATTCCAATTGATTTATAATTTATTTATTTTTCTTTGTTTAAAAAAGTGTCTTCATTCATTAGTTCATTCATTGGCTGGCTATACAGTCCTTGAAGAACCTTGACCTCTGCTAACTTTGTCCTCCATTCCCCTCTTTCCACCGCAAAGTGCCTTCAGCTGTTTATCCCTTAGGTCATCCTGCTTGTGTAAAATATACCTTTCAAAAAAATATCATGCAATTAATTAATACAGTTTTAAATTTATTATTAATACAACTAAGTTTATAGCATATCGGTATAGTCGTACGTAATTGATAGATCAAGTTGGGATAACTGTATGTGCGATGGCGTCAGGTAGGTAAATTAAAGATTTTTTACATAATTTCTAATCAAAACAGTTCAAATAATTACAATATATTTATTAGTTTTACATTTTTCGCATTTATGGTTTTAAGGCTTGGACAGGTCAGCATCTGTCGGATCCGCTGGAATATATTTATTTATTCTGTTTTATGATTTCACTGTAAGCAAAGGTTAAATTTCTTTCCACATTTTTAATCAATCAAGACTTTGTTTATTGCAGAGATGAAGAAGGAGGCGCTCTGAGCAGGTGGTTGAGAGAACTCCGCGGCGAACCCAAGCCAGCGCCGCCTCCAGAGCGGAGCAATCCCATCTACCACAGCGAGGGCAAGGGTCTGCGATCGAGGAAGCATGGCAAGAGGAGGCACAGCTTCCAGCACCATCACAGGTATTTCATTTAATTCAATAATTTCTATTAACTATTTCATTAATTGATTCTTATTAACCTTTGAAGAAGTCTTAGCTATGAATATTCAATAACTTTTCATCTACAATAAGAATTATTTTAAACTCCAAATAAAAAATAATATTAAATATTTATTGAGAAAAATTATTCAAAAGGTAGGTCCAGGAATAAATGTTGTTATCTCTCCCGAAAGCATTACGCCTCCACCTTGACCTTGACCAGGCCCATTGAATAGCAATTACATCTATATGGAAGAAGGCAAAAAAATATATATAGTAACGAAATAAAATGTCTAATTCCAGAAGGAGGCGTCATGCTTCGGGAAATAACAACGGCTTTCAGAGATTTTTTGATTCAAAGGCTTGCTGGAAGGGCACCCGAAATTATTTGTCATTACTGAGGTGCAGCCATGGATGTCTTCAATATTTCCAGAATGCGATATTTTTCTCTTCACGATAAAACACATCTTCACGAATCAATGGTAAAAATGGACGGACCCTAAGAGAGGGGTATCAAGCTGTTTAAATGGCCTTCTCTCTCCCCAGACCTAAACCTCATCGAGAACCTTTGGAAATGTCTCTCGGATGATGTTAGCCCAAAGAAGCTCATAATTCTGATTCAGATCTGAGGGATGGGGTCCAAAAGGCAGCGAGAGATGTAACTCGGAAAAATCCGCATCTTTTGAAAAAGCTATTGCTTTCTGTATATAAAAGTACAATAAATGAAAGGTACTCTTCCGAAGACAATATTTCCTCTGTTCATACTTATACCAATCCATTTACTCTCAACACCTTTCATATATCTACAATCTCCTCCAATTCAAATCCTCAGTTCAACCCCATAAAACAAGATCCCGGCTTTCCGACCTCTATATACGTTCACACAGAACTAAAGCATTCGAACGTTCCTTTCTCTCCCGCTCCACCACAGTGTGGAACTCAATCCCTCCTAGTCTCTCACTATCGTCATTTAAATCCTTCCTTTTCCAACACCTAGCTTCCCAAAAAGATGCTCTCTAAAAATCATTTTCTTGGAATGTAATGTATAGAATAATTCATTGTGTTAATTAGTTCTTATAATTTTGTTTTTTAAGAAGCTGTTCATCATGTAAAGAAATTATTGCATGCTAGCTCATGCATTTAACAAAAGCTATGGATTTAACTATTCTCTTTAATTGCTTAATATCTTGTCAAGATTTGAACTGTTTATTTACTTTTTATTATTTTTGTTTAAATATTTCTTTTAAATTGTTTTCTGTCACTTTTTACACGCTTTATGATTTGTAACATGTAGCCTTCTGGCCAGATATATATTATGCTTCTTTTTCTGTTCATATCTGCTATTCTAAAGGGACTTAGTCCCAGAATAAAGTTACTTTTCTATTCTATTCTATTATATTCTAGTGCAATAAACTATTAAATGTGATTAGTAAAATTATTTCCCCATTATTATTTTTAAAAAAAAGTGTACAATTTTATTTGTCATGGTGGTCAATCCTCTGTAAAACAATATCTTCTCCCACTTTTGTTTATTTGCATCAATCAAACTTTGTATACATTTACTTTCTTAATAAATTGTTAAAAATTATTATAAACAAATAAAATGTTTAATCAATGGTATTAAAATCAACTATACACTTTTATTTGTCCCGGATGAAGAGAAAATATAACATTTGGAAAATGGTCAGTTGAAAGGTCATTATCAACAAAAACGTGGTGATGTAGAATGCTTAGATTAGAAGTAATAAAGAAGTCAAGTAGTTCTGGTTGTCGGTTTGTGTCCGTTGGCCAGTATGTCGGCTCAGGTGGTAGAAGGTAGTCATAATGAAGACTTTTTTTTCCAAACACGTATTAAAAAGAGCATTTCCTCTAGAATTTTGCGTCTTGTTGCCAAAACGATGATGTTTTGCGGTGAAATCTTCCACAGTAAAAGTTTAGGCCCCAAAGTTGAAAATATGTAGGGTAACATTTACAAAAACTTTCCCCAGGAGGACAATATGCGCTTGTTATAGAAATACTGCAGTGACTAATTTCAACTGAGATCAATTAACGCTGTTAATTTAATTTTGGATAATGGCGTCATTTGTAGTGGATATTGATATAAAGTACGCATCACAATTACAGCAGAGCCACTATGGGCATACACCTGTAAGTAATATTTTGTGTTATCAGAAAAATGATTTTCGGTAAGTATGGTAGGAAAAGGAAGTTCGGTAACTATTTATATGCCCTGCAATATAGGTTTCTATTTTATGTAAGATTGCCATGAAATTTTTAATAGAAAAATGAAACTAAGCTTATGATGTTCATTTTCATCAAGATATTTCAAACAGCTTCATTAATTTTAAAAACATCATAAAAAAGAAAATCCAAGAACTTATAATTTTATCGAATGTTACGTTAAATTATTGACGATTTTAACAATCTATTTAAATCTCCAAGTTGTGTTACTTCAATAATATTATATCGTCTAATATTTATACCAAGATGATCTGAATGGCGAAATGGTGAGATTCACCTATCGGTTTCTAGAAAATCGATTTCGTATTTAAGTTTAGAGGAACTCATATCTTAGGTCTAAGTACTATAAGCATTCCTCAGATATTACTGAACACGATGAAAACAAGTTTTTATGCCTCTTTTGTACGACTAATATGAGTCTAAAGACAAGGTTTAAATAGTAGTAATAACACACTTTTAATCAAGTATGACTTGCCAAAAAGAAAACATTTATTACATAAGGTATATTAAACACATGGAATATATAACATAAACTAAATTACGTCACAACACCTCTCTCCCTCCCCAAACAAATAAAACACAAATCACATTCTGGGCATCTGTCTGGCACTGGTATGTACATAGTCCTGCCGAAAACGGAGAGGCTTTTTTCTTTCCACCTGAGGGCTCCTTGGTGTATTGTCTCCAGCAATCCTGTCTTCCTCGTCTGAGACCAACGGACTATAGTGTGCGTTGTCCGGCCTGCTTGAGTCCTTCTTTTTTGCTTCCAATCTAGGCCACAATTGATTAATATGTCGCTTCCATAATAAACCCTCTTCAATTCTCCAAATTCCCTGAACCAGCTCGATAATCACGAGCCCATACTAAATCCCATGGCTTGAAAATCACTTGGCGATTGCCACCATGTTTGCACATATGTTGGTGTGAGCCTTGCACGTTTTCTTCCGAGGACGGTAAAAGTAGGTCGAAAAGGGTACGTGTTCTCTTCTTCTGTAGTATTGTAGCAGGTGCTTCACCTGTAGCACTATGTTCCGTATTTCTGTCTTATTATTTATAGAAATTCATTGAGAGTTCTGGATAATTTTCTTGGTGCTGGGTCAGCCAAGTTTTTTAATAAGCATTTCTTTACAATTTTTACCGATGCTTCAGCACTACCATTAGTCTGGGGGTGGAATGGCGCTCCAACGAGATTTTCAATTCCCTGCTTATGCAAAAATTCTGAAAATTCTTCACCCGTCATAAGTTGTAATTGCTCTAGGCAAACCAAAACGACTAAATACCTCTGTTAATTTATCAATAGATATGGAGGCTGTCATGTTTGATACCAAAAATGCTTCAATCCATTTGGATGTTGAGTCGGTGATGACTATTGCATTAATATTTTTCTGTATGGGACCCAGAAAATCCACATGAATTCGTGTCCAGGGGTTGCGTGGTCAGGGCCATGGCTGTAGGATTGCTTTTGGTGGATTGTCGCGAAATTTGCTATATATATCACACGAGTTGGCTACTTGTTCTATTTCTTAGTCTAACGAAGGCCACCAAATTTAACTCCTAGCAAAACTTTTCATTTTTGTTGCCCCCATATGACTATTGTGTAGTTGTTTAGAAGTGATGGTCGAAGTTTTTCAGGTATACTCAGATATACTCGATACCCCCACATAAAACATCCATGATCAATAGTTAGCTGGTGTAAACGGCGTGAGTAAGGGCGGTAACTGTCTTCGAAAGCTTCGACTTATGTGTACAGGTGACTGGTAACTATTTTTCTTTCGTCAATCGTTCCATCATTTATATTTGTCTATTATCTTTTTAATATTTTTTTTGTTTTATTCCACTTTGTGTTATTTGATGTTTATCATTATTTTATAATCTTTTGTTTGTTCCTCTTTCATGATTTGTTTCTTTGATTATTTCTGTTAATCATCGTTTATCAGCAGTTGTTTTTAATCTCTAATATTTATATTGATGGTTGTTTAATAATTATAAAGAAAGAAGTCTCAAAAATACTTATTTGCCTTGATTATAAAATCTGTCGTATTCATGGAGCTAAGCTCCCACCTACGTCTGAGTCAACATCTGTTGCAAAACAGATAGATAAAATATGCCGGTATCTGTCCCGCAGGTTGTGGTACAAGTTTTAACTGTATATTCGGTTCATTTTTAATATTTTACAAAAATACAAGTTGTCGTGAGCTTTAGTTAGGGAGAGAGTATTTAATTATGGGTAATGGGTTAATTTCGGAAATCATTTCATCAAGAAATAAAAGTGTCAACAAACGTTTCGAAGTACAGATGATATTGATTGTTGGAACGTTCATTTCTAGATGAAATATTTACCAAATTATAGTGATTACCCTTACTTACATTAGTTTGTCCATACTAGAGCACATGACAACTTGTATTTTTGGAAAATATTAAAAAGGAAACTAATGAAAAGTTAAAACTTGTGACTCAACTCGAATCGACAACCAGCGGAATAATTACCAATATTCCTAATGATGAAGTAATTTCAAAGGCAATAAATAATTTATGACAGGCAGTCAAATGAGATAAGACTCGACCTGAGGAAGCTCCAAGGGGGAATCCATTTTTTGTTCCAGCATTGTACAAAGGGCCCATTGTAAAATGCCCACACCATTTCAATAACTGTTCCTAATGATCTCGCCCTGACGCCGGTACGGGCTCTGCCCACTGGCGTGTCCGCCCAAGGAGAGTTACTACGAGGTAATTCTAGATCCGACCGATCACACTCTTATCTCTTCGTGAAATCTGAGTTAATAAATTAAAAAATGTTTCGGACTTCGTAATGCAAGTCTATGGGTTCGTTCACACCGCATAAATCGAAGGAGAAGAGACAAGAAAAAATCCACTTTAAAATGAATTTTTGTCATCCACCTCCCCTGCCTTCTATAATTTGTGCTTTATAACCCGGTCTGAATGTTTATCATTTTGTAATATTAGGATGTTGAATTTGAATTTATTGCAGCCGTTGGGTGTATTCTGTGACAGTAAAGATAATATAAGAGAAATAGGTTCTGAAAACTGCGTTTCTCTAACCACACACTATATCCTTGTGGCTATGGGTTATGTATGGGCTATGGGCATGAACATTTAACTAGCTGCAATTAATAAAAACGAAGCAATCTATTAGCAAATCATTAAAATGTTGAGGAATCAGGGTGGAGGTCAGAAAAACATTATCTTTAGTTAGAGGAACTTAAAAGCAAACGTCTCGACCCGCATTGCACGCCCTTCTTCAGGACTAAATATAAAAGATACATATGAATTAAAATAATGCATAGTAAAGAATAAAAATATGTATAGTCATCTAGGGATATATGTGAAAAAAAATTGTAACAAAATGGGGAATCCTATAGGTAGATATAACAAAAATCAGAAGGAATAGTTATAGAGAATTATCGAGCAAGTAATAAAGAATAATATGTAGTAATAAAATAATAAAGAATAACATGACATATAGGGATTATTCAAGATTAATTATAGAAAAGTTACAACAGAAGGGATTGAATTATATAATAACAAAGAGGTACTATTTGTTAACAAAAGTTTCCCATTCGTATATAACTGCAATATTTTAAAAAATAATTAAGTATAGAAGAGTTACTTGAGGAGTGATGATTAAGATTATTGAATTACATAGAGATAACGCAACAATTATAGACATTTTTTAGAATTAAAGTTTTAGATACTTTGGCTTCAATAACCATAAACATATTACTGATAGAGAGAAAATTGTTGACTGGAAGATCTAATGTAGGATGGAAATAGTTGGGGGTGCAGTCAATGTAAACAACTAATAAGTAAGACTTATTTATTGATAGTGCCGACGTTTCGACTTTGTAGGTCATCTTCAGGGCTGTGAGAGACAAAATATAAAAAAAATAAACTATAGAAAAACATTACAGTACCAAGAAATGTAAAGAGAAAGAAAAAGAGAAGGTAAACAGAAAGATATAAAATGAAAAGTGTAAATATAAAAACTGAGAAAGAAATGTATAATACAGATAAAATTTAAAATGCATGATAATAGACTCCTAGAGAGTTACATAAGTAAAAATGAATGCAAATTGATACAATATATTATGCCAGGGAAAAAATACAGAAGAAATACGTAGAAAGTAATGAATGAAATTTTCTTTTTGAAGAAATTTTCTTTTTCTTTTTTTCTTTTTGAAGAAATGTAACTCTCCAGAAGTCTATTATCATGCATTTTATATTTTATCTGTATTATACTAAGTTTTCGATACATTTATATGTCATTTTTTATATTTACACTTCTCATTTTATATCTTTCTGTTTACCTTTTCTTTTTCTTTCTCTTTACATTTCTTGGTACTTTAATGTTTTTTTATAGTTTATTTTTTTGTCTGTTTTCTCTCATAGCCCTGAAGATGACCTACAAATTAGGTCGAAACGTACCGACATTGATAGTGCCAACTATCAATAAATAAGTCTCACTTTTTAGTTGTTTACATTGACTGCATCCCCTACTATTTCCATCCTACATAAACTAATTACATATAATAACATTAAATGGAAAATGAACATAAAAATGTTGATACAAGTGCACCCTCATTTTTAATATTTCCCATTTAACTTTTTATTTTTTTCCTTCAATTTAAGTATCAGGCTGTCTTGTAAAGCTCGACTAGAATGTACTAAGAGCTTAAGGCATGTTATTTCCAAATAATATTTATTTTGAATGTATTAGATCCAAGTACGTAATTATATAATATTTTTATATTATATTTATATAATTATATATATATATATATATATATATATATATATATATATTTATATATATATATATATATATATATATAAAGATTAATATCTTTAGATACATAAGGGAGATAAACTGGAATGATTCTCAATGGAATTACTACCAAATTAGTTTCATACTTAAGTTATTTAAATTTTTTTCAGGTAATAACGTAAGCTTCACATCCTTGACTATCACAAATTAAAGTTACGTTTTTCATCTTCCATTGATAGCATTTTCTTATCTTCCATTAAGATTATTCGGGAAAGGAGTGGCTCATTGATAGAGGGCTGAGTTTCCATGCCGAAGGTCCTTGGTTCAATTCGCGCTCGCTGAAAGACTTTTATTTAATCTGTTAGCTGCCAGAAATGGATTCTATGGAATCCAGGACCCTCCTGAGGCTCACCTAACCTCTATTTAGTGGATACCAAAAATGAGCGGATGAAATCTGGTGGTTGTCATAATAAATATAATAATTATCAATAGCGAATACAAATAACTCCACGACTAAATAATTCATAATCACTGTTTCGATATTCCTCAATTTTATAATTGAATGTGACGTTCAGTCTTACATGACGATATTCAAATACCTTCCAAAACCTGTACCTTTACAGCCCGTGAAGGGTCTGTGGTTCGGTAAACAATATAGACGGTAATGTTTCTTGGACAACGGTTGTGGTGGTAGGTGATTAGTCACTTAAATCACGCTAAACCACCAGATTTCCCCCCTTATTTTCGTACCTACTTTATAGAGGCTGGATGAGCTCCAGGAAGTTCCTAGATCCATGGGGACCATCTTCGGCCGATAACAGATTAAATATAAGTATAACTTCCAGCGAGCGGGATCTTCGAAATGGACCTTAGCGCTACTCAGCGCTCTACCAATGAGCCACTCCGCTCCCTTAAACAGCCCAGAATAATTTAAACAAAAATACGCCAGACATTTCATCTGATAATAACGTCCGTCTAGTTCTGCTTCTTCCCGCGACATGGTAACGAATGCCTGAAGGCCGTTGTCCATTAAAGACGCCCTAACGGACGCACTGCGGCCGGTGGTGCCCTACAAGGCTCTCCGTAGTCCCGCATTCCCTAGCCCCTTCGAATTAACGTACCATACGTTTCCAGGAACCCGACTGTCTTTTCCGTTCCATTGCTCATCTCCGCTCTATCTACCTACTGCATACCGTACGTCGTCGGGATCGCATTCCTCTGTCACTCAGGAGTTAGGAGTGGTTTATGGATGTCGTAGGGAAGGAGTATGTTGTGTATGTACTGTCAGATTTCTGTAATACAGTAACTGTTATCAAGGATTTTTTATTTTTTACTTGTTAAGTGCATTTGACAACATGCAAACCTCTGATCTGTGGTTCGAAGTGGAAGGTACGCTACAATATGGCGCACCGAAACTTCTGCTATTGTTTACAAATTATATCCAAAGCTTTCGTGTACAAAACGATTGTTTCTAAAGAATCTCTCCTAGTCCTTCGTGGGTGGCTTGGTCCAAACAGATCTCACGAAACTCATGACTGATAGCTATTTATTCACGAATACTTTTGGAATCCAGAAAATTAAATGTAGTGTGTGCAATACATATACGAGTATAATGTATTTCTATATAATAAACGTTTACCTATTTTTTTCAATCCGAAAAGCCTATAAATCTTATATTGAAAATTTTGCTATAAAACGAGCCTACTTCTACACAACCTATTAAGATTACTTGGTAAATTCTTATAAGTCCAGTTTTATTTGCTACTATGCAATAGGGTTTCTTGTAAATTAGATAGAGCTAAGAAGAGGTTTCGGAATGTCGCTTACTGTTTTTGCCTCTCGTCCATTAAATGTAGGTGCTATGCTACCACGACAAAGCTAAGTTTGAGGTTTCGACGTCATATTTGCTAAAACTTTGAGAAAAAAAACTAATTGTGGCAAATGTCGAAAATTTTCATACGTAATTCCACTTCAACTTTATTAGATAGCCTTCATTTTAAGCATTTTTACTTGCCTGTTTACCTTTGAATCTTTTAAAATTATTCAGTACCTTGGTTTTATTATCTGGGTTAGGATGAAATAATTGATTCGAGTTGTAATGATCACATTGTTACATAGTTGAAGTTGACGATCTAAGTGGTGATTTAAATAATACCTACATTCAACTAAACTTAAAATTGAATTAAAGTAATGACCAAATCGAACTTGACCACAATATTTGAAAGTAGGTCATCATAACATAATACAGTTTACACGTTCAGTTATAAATATTCAAAATTTATTTTTAAAAATAATACACTTGATATCATAGGTTCTTCTGAAATAATATTTTAATTTATATGATGGTTTTTTTGTAGTTTTTATTTACTTTCGGCTTTCACAGAATATCAATTGTTGAAATATTCAACATCAAGTCTATATTGCTTTCCACTTAAAGTTAAATATAAAATCTACACAGTACAACATAGTACACTAAACACAAATATTTGTAGTTTTATTTATTATTATTTTTTTATTTATCGATATTTTTAAATAAATAACTATTTCTTAATTAAGTATCTAAAGGTTTTTGTTTTTTTTTACTTTGACTAACATTTTACATCCTATTGGTTCAAGAATACATTCTACCATTCTTTAAATTAAATTTCTTTATTACAATCTCTTATGAAGTTCTCTTGATACACTTTTCTGATTACTTTTCCCAGGTTTAGATAAGGATTGTACAATTAGATAATGGATTGTACAATGACCAAGAACCCTGCGAGAAAAGAAGGTCCAAAATGAGAAACGAAAAGTGATGATATTCGTGTGGTTTTAAAAGCCATTTCGTGAAAAAAAATAAGAAAATAAATACAATTAGATATCTTAAAAAACATTAGAAATTTGAAGTGATGATAAACCAATGTTAAAAAAAGTAATTTGGTCGAATCAAACTATCTTAATAGTTTAAAGATTATTAACAATACGAAATAGTTGTGTTTTGGGTTGTGATAAATTTATAGTTTGACAGAATACCGATAGATAGCAACACATGACTAAGAACGATAACTGCTATGCTCAGTGTTATTATTTAATAATGTTGAAGCCCCGAGAATAATTTTTCATATTTGATTAAATCTTCACTAAGCTACAAACAATTAATTAAACAAAATAAGATTCTTTTAGATAAATCCTCCCTGGTATTTTACTCTCAGCTGTCAAGAGAAAACGACCGTTTCACGGAGAAGGAAGAGATTGGTCGTGGCGGAAGACGCTGGAATTTGGCCTGTCCGTGCATGTCTGGAACAAAGACTCCGGAGGAACCGAGAGGAAAATCTCTTCTCCAGTAGCTTCCTCCACTAACAGAAAAAAGATGTAATTTAATTGTCCGTTTTCCAGCCGAGCGGAGCTGGCATTGAGGGCGACCCCTGACCCCTGTTGTCCTCGACTTCCGTCTTATCTCTTGCTGCCCTGTCGCCCACGGGCCCTATCAAGTCCGCCCTATCTATGTAAATAGCTATTGTAGGCTCTAAGTCTTAGGGTCCTAGTTAGCTAGCATGGTAGAAAAAATAGTCTGTAATTGAGTGCTGATGTTTTTTTTGTTTTTCGTAGTAGTAACATCGCTCTACAAATAAAAATGTTGTCACTAAAAGACTATCGATTTTTTAATATAAATGACCAAGCTACATATCTGCAGATCCAGTGAATGAGTGGTTAAGTCCTGGTTTTATCCAGAGGGAGACAGTTGCATTGAGGGAAGTCGAATAGTTTTTCATTGTCGTAGTTTTTGGCTTCAAGTGGAGTTAAAATATAAGCAATGACTCCATTTCAACAGGAGAAATGACTCAACCACTACTTATGACCCGATTCCCTTTCCATTATTTGAGACTAAAACTGAACCAGTTATGAACCGGATCTGAAGATTCAGTCCCTTAAAATCCGAAAAAAATACAAAAGGAAACATTAGGTGTATACTGTAACGACTTTTTTTTTTTTATCCCTTATCTAGTCCGTCCGATGCTACTACCTATCGGGGTAGACCGCAGGGATTTCAAGCGCAACATCTTTAATTCATTTTGGGGCGAGCTATCGTCATGTGTGGATGTATACCTTATCTCAATTTAGTTTTTTATTTGGCTTAGAAGTAGGCAAAATTTTTGTGATATTAACATTCTTGTTTTTGCGCCTCAGCGTTCATGTTGTGCTATGCGGTGGTGCTATGCTTGATTACATTACGATACATTGATGAAATATTGCTTAGTTACTGCGGAATTTTTATTGTAATAATAATATTTTTAACTGTATTTATTTTACTAATTTGACGAAGTAAGAAACTAAATAATTTTAATTCTCCAAACATTTGTGTAAAAAGAGTATAATACGTGTATACTTGAAGATTTTTTTTTATATTGTTATTATTTTAACATCATGGTTGATAATTTTTCTAAACCAACTAAACTTTATAGAAATAATAAAATTAATTAATATGTATTATGATGATATTTTATTATTAAAATTCTATCAAACTTTATAAATAGAATGTAAAAATATATCCGATTCTTAATGATGCATGGAGTAGATATCATTTGGACAAACCGCATTTATTAACTCTGTGATAGGAATCTATACCACAGGGTGTTGTCATCAGTATGCGAGATAGTGCTAAAGGTATTTCATTCAGTAAACCTATATATTTCATTCAGATAGGAAAAACAAATAAAGGATAATATTGTTTGTAATTAATTTTATTTTATTTTTTTTTAATTGTTATAATTTTTAAATATTTTCTCTTCAAAAGGAAATGATGTAGTGGGAACAATAAATTTTAAAATTAATCATTTATCTGTATCTCCAGGATTGAGCATGGCCATCATATTGGGAACTGGTATAAGTTCATTTTTTCATATTAGCAATATCGAAATGTTTCTATTTGTGATACTACAAAAATTCGGACAAACAGGCAAATTATTTATCACTATAAGCTAAGCAAAGAGTGACGATTTAAATCCTAAACTCCTTTTAAATTTTATTATGAAATAATAATCATTACAACCATTTAAAATAATAAACGATTTTATTTATCCAAATGGACTTATATCACTTTCAAAAATAACAGCTCATTTGTTAGATGTTATTTTTAACTAAAACAATAAATGTATATTGTTAAACAATATGCAAAAACAATAATGAATGATTCTATATGAAATATAATAAAGACAAAATAAAAATTAACATTATATTTTGCCTATTACTTTTTTTAAACTTCGTTGTTTAAAAAAGGTATATTCAAAACTATCAAAAATATCAGACGTTGTCGATACGATCTTAATCCAACTTGTCAACAACAATATTCTAACTGGAGTGAAACAGCCGAGATTCGTTCGAAATTCATATAATTTATCGGTCCAACAAGTTTTTAAGCATTTATTATTCGATGTTCGTACAATTTTATATCAGAGTTAACAGATGGTGGACGACTTGTAAGAAATATACATATTTATGGAGATATTGAACAGATATAATATGGATGAACATATACAAATAATTATGTGAACTATCTTGGTGACTTATTTACTAACATTCTAACTTATGGGCTATTCCGAATCTAACTTAGAGACTACAAACTAACTACTGCACCTTCTCTCTCCTATCTCCTACCTTCTCATCTCTTCCTCATTTACCAATCTTCGATCTATTATATATATATATATATATATATATATATATATATATATATATATATATATATATATATTACATGTATATACGTATATATTACATGTAAATAACAGGGAAGGAGAAGAACGTTTACTTTGCTGACAACGCGGAAGCATTGATGAAAATGAAAGCATTAATGTTGGTACAAATCCAATTTATACACAATTTACTTCAGATCGTTGCCATAACTACCCTGTTATAACATAATTTCATTACGAACGAACGGACAATCGATTTTCGTATCTTCAGCTATGAGTAAAGGATACAATTTTTGAAGGATTAATAAAATATTGCTCTTTCATCCTATTTCATGAGCCTCATTACGGCTATACAAACAATTCTAAAAATCTTTAACGCCTTGGTCATGCTTTTACTTTTTTTTATTAATCACGATATCTTGTTCCATGTTCCGATACCCATAGGGCTTTCGTGCTTAGAGCTTTAAAATGATTGCTTTGTTTGTAGCTTAGTGAGCTTTTCCCACCAATCAGTTTTCGAGTTCCTATTAAAACACAATCATTATTTCTACGTATAAAGGAGCGGAAAGGCTCAGTGGTAGAGCGCTGAGTTGCCATCCCGAAGGTCCTTTGTTGTTTATTATTTATTTGTTAATATTTTATTGTGCTATAAGTAATCTACATCCCTAAATTTTGCATATCCAGGTATAGTTAGGATTAGAAACCATGACGAGTATCTATGGTAGAATTGAAGTGATAAAAAGAAAGATTAATTATTAGGGTTTCATCTGTAAAAAAATAAATAAAAATACAGACAGTGGAAAAAATAAATACATTCCAGATTTCTAGAATTAATCGCACACGTAATGTCTATTCCATTTCTCCTTTGATTGTCCATTAGATAAAAAAAGTAACCTTTACCATTACAATAACCTATTAGGATTCTTGGGTTCAGTACTTGGGTGAGACTGTACTCTCGGACAACTGTTGTGAAGGGAGGTGATTTTTCCCAAATCACACTCATCCGCCAGATTTTTTCCCCTTATTTTGGTTAACACCTTTATAGGGCTACGTGAGCCCCAGATGGTCGTAGAGTCCATAGGATCCATTTACGCTAACATAATAAATATGTTAGTAGGATTTCCGGTGAATAGGATTTGAAAGCAGGACTGACCCTCTCCGTCCCTTTTCTATTAATTAGTTACTTGCAAATAATCCTATTATCTTGGAATTTAAAAATGCAACCGGATCAATGATATTAAATAGCAGGGGAATAACTTGACCTTTTTAGCAAGGTCTGTTATCTGAATTTCAATGAGGCAATTGTCCAAGGTGGCTGAAGGGTACGGTTTTAAGAAGAAAGTCTATGTGAAAGGTAAGTACGGCGGAAAAGTCCGAGGGGAGTCACGCGACCAGCTGACAGTGGGCGGAGTACGGCACGGTACCGATCTCGAGGCCACTTTCTTAGCCTTAGATCGGAACTTGTCAGGGCGCAATGAAGATAAAAGATAAAACAATGGCTCCTTCCCAGCTCAGTTCGGCTGTCTGGCTTAAAGTCAGGCCAACGTTCAATTACTTTATGACTGGCGGAGCTTAGGGAATAGTTTGGTAAGAATATGGTTATCACTAGTAATGAATATCAGCTTCTAATGAAGTCTTCACCACTTATGTTCACCACGAAATAATCACTAAGTTAACTGGTGTTATTGAACATCATGCAGAAATAGCACGATTTTCTCCAAAAACAGAGAAAGAGAACAATATTTGAGTCTGCAGCTGTAAATACTAGATTGGGAAAAATATATATTATATTAAATTCTTTATTTATTATTGTAAATAAAGAATATCTAAAATTATCATGATATTTAAGTAAAATTTCATTACAATTTAACCAATTAGCTAAATGAAAATGAATTATGAACTAACTCCTTATTTATTTCTGTCACATTACTGAGAGGATAAAATACAAAAACTCTGAAACTGAAGTGAATCAAAATCATCTATACATTGAGCACTTTATTTGTAGTTTGAAATTCAATCATATTCACATCTGAAAATTTGGCACTATTCCGATATTTAGAAATTGTCATTTTCTAAAAAAGTCATAATGACTTGCAATACATCGGAGTGAAATGGTTGTTCTAAACATGTTGAAGTTATTATTTAAATAAATCATATTTTTAATTCGTTTATTTATTCATTTAACGCCACTTTACGCTACTATGACTAATCGGACGATGCAACACGGGAGTCTTTAATTATGCATATCCAGGTGTTAGGATAGAGAACTTTAGCGAGTAACTGAACACCTACAGGCTCGGGACCCCCATTTTCCGTCCCGAAGGACGGTATAACCAAGGATATTTTGGTCCTTTTTAAAAAAATCCAAGAGCCACCTGCCGTGTTGCCAACCGTGATTTCCGCCATAGTAGGTTGTTGTGATAACCGCTACAATACAGTCCACCTAATCTTGTTTTGGTCTCCTACTTCTTGTGGATTGTTCGCTACCTAGAAAAATCTCTATGCCGCGCTTTTTTTGAAAGATACTACTCTCCCACAATTTAGAAAATCGGCCTTTTGCAAAATCGGTGACGGAGCTGGAGAGATGGTGATGAGTTACTGTTTTTTTCCAACGTTATAATGTATTATCGGTTCTCAAGGATATATTTCAGTATTAAGTGAGTTGCTTCTCACCGATGGCGAATCAATTCAGGTATAACTTTAACCATATGCTGTTCAGATATTTTATATTATAGCTTATTATAATATAATTATAGCCACGATGAGGACATACTACGAATGAAGCGGGCTGGGAAGACTGAGAAAGCCGTTATTCCTCAAGTAAAGCCGGCCCGAGGGGAAACCAGTAAACCCCTAAAAGAAATAAAACCACAAGTAAAACGCAGTTCGTTTTCTAAATTGTCAGATTATATAAAAGTGATTACGTCCATATTACCAGCGGAGGGTTTCAAAATATTGACTAGGAAAAACTCAACGTTAACGACTTGTTTCGTTATAACACGAAGCTCCTAAGTGTTAATTATTTGACTTATGGATATCATAACATGATAATTTCTTTCAAGCGACTATTTTCACAGACATGTGTTACTCTGTAAGAGACTGGAACTTTGATGTGGATGTTAATTTGAGTAATTGCTATACTTACTATGCAAATTTATGGCTATGGTTCTTTCAGATTTTATTCTTGTTACTAAAGCAATTTGGTCATTTGACATTACATCTTATAGATGTTAATGGGGACTAGAATACTGATAATCTTAAGACTTTTTAAATACTAATTCTCGCTCATTTTTTCAGCGGTTCCAGTTTTTCATTCTACTTGTGTCTTACCTTTCATTCTTGGTATGATTAATTTGTTTTATTATGTCCATATTATAGTGACATTTAGAAACGCCGTAAATCTAGCAGTCTATCCCCCCATCAGTCCTTTCCCAAGCCCGTATCCTAGACGTCGACATCACGAAGCGTCCCGCCGTAGAATGGCCTCCGTAGGGAGTATGTAAATTGGCAGGAACTGTTAGCTATTGTTTTCTTTTCCTCCCCTACCCACGGCTGAGGGATCTTTACTTAATAATAAATACTACCTTGCCTTACTTTATTCTAAATTTTACTTATTTGTATTTATTTTTTTCATTAAACTTCACTTATACTCCTACGACTAATCGGATGATGCTGCTGCGGGGGTCTTAAAGTTCGCCTATCCAGGTTGTGACCAGGTTTACAGGTTTTAGGTCCAAGGTGCAAATTGAAGATATAAAAAAAAAAGTCCTTATTAACTTAGTTGTATGACTTCATCAATGTATCATGACATAGTCAAGCATAACACCATAGCACAGCATAACACCACAACACCAACGCTGAGCCGTAGAAACAAGGACGTCAATAACAGAAAATTGGCCAATTCTTGGCGAAATAAAAAACTAAATTAAGGTAAGTTATACATCCACATATTTCAACAAAATTACTTAAAGTTGGTGTGCTTCAAAACCTTCGGCCTACCCCGACTGGTAGCAGCACCGGACAGACGATAAAAAAGGAATTAATTTCAAGTTCTAATTAGGTATAATTAGGATCTTAAACGAGTAACTGATGTACTTGGACGTGAGCACCTGACGTACCTTCCGAAAGACCGCAAAACGAGGATTTTTTAACTCCTTTTAAACAAATCTTAAGGCCACCTGCCTAACTGTAAATTCGCGACCTTTGGAATTGAAGGTTATTACGCTAGCTAATACACCACAGCTGACCCTAACCGATGAAAATTAATGATTTTCACTAATCCACAGGTGATCCCAACTAATGAAACTTAATTATTTTTCTTTTATTATATTAGTTGTTGATTTTATTAATTTTTAAATATTTTTATTTGAAAAGAAAAGATATGTCCAGGACCGGGACTCGAAACCGGGACTTTCAGATCGCTAGTCTGGGGTTCTACCAACTGAGCCATCCTGGCTGTATCAGTATCGCTCCCCGGTCATGGTCATATCCTTTATTTTCATTTAATTATATTTAATCATTTAATAGTTTTCATTCATCTCAAATTATTTGTTGGTCCTTTTAACGAAAAGGTGTTCGGTTGAGGTTATTAATACTAATTTTGTTTTCATCCTTACAATACATATCTTTAGCCCTCTTAAGAAATTTACGTATTGCGCATAATCGGTTGAATGGGGTCGGTTAGTTAGTAGATCGCTGTAGATAGAGTTGCTCAATTTATTTAATCTGTTAACAGTCATTGCTGGTCCCTGAAGGATCTACAGACTCTCCTGGGGCTCAATCAGCCTTTATAAAGTGGGAATTAAGGGTGAAAACCTGTTTTCCTGTTGCAAAGCCTGAAAACGGTCGAACGTGAGCACCTACCTACACAACTGTTGTCCTACAAATTGTACAGTATCTACAAGCTACTGTGCCCAAGACCCTTCACGGGCTATAGTGGTACAGGCTTTTTCTTTTCGTTTAGTTTTACTGCTTAAGATTTATTGCTTGTGTGATTTATGTCAAATTCTGAAGAGCGCTATGAATAGAAAAATAAATGTAATGTTTACATCACATCGTTTTATTTAGTTAAGTGGGATATTAGTAAAGAAAGAAAAGAGCTTTATAATATTGTTTGGTAGAAAAAAATGGTTTACCTTCCATATATCAGCCAGATCTCTCATTCATTGAGCCCATTAATCAGTCGTGTATTATTGTTTAGCTTCTCCTATAGATCCTCTTTCAGCTGTGTCCTGCGGTCAGTAATGAAGAGCTAATGTTAATACTTGTTGTCGTGTAGGGATGGCCGACCATCTTTCTTCCCCCGAAGAAATAACTCACCTTTGATTAATTCGGAAACCCTTCCACATCACGCTAGGACGGCATCGTTAAGGACTTTGTTTAACGGTGTATCGGGGTGTGCTCACGAAGGACCAGGTAGAGAAAGGGATTTCTTAATTTCTGTCTGAGTTATTTATTGTTGAATGAGTTAACAAAGATATCTCGTGATCACCTACAGCACGACTCACTGATCTTGGCCATCCTATCCTCCGGCCTTAACCTATTTACCGACATTTTATATTTCACTTATTGATTCTTTTTTATAAACAATTTGTTCGTGATCAACATTGTATTGAAGATGTTTACTGCCTTTATGATCAATACAAGTATATTTATTTTAATTATTATATTAAAAAAAATTGTTGACTTGAGAAAACATATAACATAAAATTAAGTAATCGATAGATATTTAAATTGTATATTTTGTATTTAAAAATTTATAAAGTTAAAATATTTTTTTTTATAGTCAATCTATAATTAAACAAGACTTGAATAACTCCGTTCATAAGCCGAAAAATATATCAAACAATATCCTATTGCTTTTTTACTTATGATCGTGATAATTTGTAGATTTAGCTGTTAAGGCTGAATTGGTATTTTATAAAATTATAAAATAAGGCGTTCAGGTTCAGTTAACTCAAATTTCAAAAATTTACTGTTTCAAATTTTTCGCTCGATTAGTCCAGAGTGTTTTATACTCTAAAAATTTCAGGTTCAGAATCGAATTAAAACCGTGAGGGATTAGACGGCAATGTAATAAAAGTTATGAGTTTACTACTGAATAGTGCTCATATATAAAAAGAACTGTTGGTTATTTTTGAACATAATATATTTTGTGTAATGCAAAATACAAACATAAATGCTGATGTCACGTGAAAACTAGACAAAATGACGAGGGATGGTAAATATAAATAAATCCTTTACAACTTAAAAACCGAAAATTTAGCCAATCACAATATTTCTTTTAATTTATACAAGGAAGTAAAAACAATTTTTTATAAAATTGGACCGAATGACTTACTACCGGTTTGTAAATTAAACAATCCAGTAGATGATTTTTCAAAATTATTTTCTAAGTATATGTTGTAATGGATTATCAAAACCTTAGTTTCAGAAAATATTTTAAATAATTTGGATTATTTAATTTAATGTTGTACAGATCGACTGTCATCAATGCTGTCGCGAATTTGTAATTGTAGGTAGAAATATATATTTAGGATTATTCTAAGTACATAGTACAATATAATACATTGTGTTTGCAAAATAAATACAGACATGTAAAATGAATACATTTGGTTAAAAGTCGTATTATGCTATTTGCGAAATGCGCATATATATTATTGTTTTCTTATAATAGCAAAAATCTATATATGAAGAAAAGTTATATCGAGAATTTGGCAATTTTATAATTATAATTTTAGGGTTTCTTATTAGAGGTACAGTATTTGAAATTTTATTTAAAAAAATATTACTTCTTAGAAGAATTGCGAAATACGTATAAGTTATATAATAAAATTAGTTGACCTTTTTATATATCAGGAAGTGAATGATCCGGGTGGAGATCAGAAAAAATTCTCTTTAGTAAGAAGATTTTTAATACCAACGTTCCGAACCACATTGCAGGTTTTCTTCAGGGATAAATACACAAGATAAATAAAAATTATTTTTATTTTCAAAGCCAATTTTTATTTATATGTATCTAGAATATTTAGCCCTGAAGAAGACCTGCAATGCGGTTCGAAACGTTGGCTTTAAAAATAAACAGTTCTTCTTACTAACGTGAATTTCTGACATCCACCATATGCATATAAGTATTATTTTTCTCTTATTTAAGCAAACATTTTATACATGAAGAAAAACTGTATCAAGAGCCTGGTAATTTTATTATTATAATTTTAGGTACAGTTCTTTACTTTTTTTTTAGGGTTTCTGATTATAGCTAAAATAGGCAGTGGAATCATTATTTCTAGGCTATGTAATGTTTATTTTAATGTTACATTTATTGTTTTATTTATGGTTATATTGCTGTTATTTAAATTTTCCTTGTACAATACTCAGTTTTGTTAGCGATTACTTACTTCTATATGTCTAGTTCAATCGAGGTTAAGCGATTAACATTGGTACGGTTCCTTTCTCAACACAACTGTTTTCGTTAACATGATTAAGAATCGGACATCAAACCGTACCTTGTCATTCCTTGTCCTGAATTTGGTACAACTCATTGACATGTGTTTTGAATTTCATCAGTGCCTTAGCAAAGAGTGTGAAAAGGCGTGCAGTGTTTGTTTGGGATGTTCGGGGGGTTTCTCAGGGAATTTGATTCGCTAAGGATTCGTTTAAGTGACCTAGAAGATTGAACGTTACATACAAATTGAAAATACCACGTATAACACCAGAATTGTTTGAGCTTATGGTATTGTTGAACAATGGTGCCGATCCCTTATCCATCTATTTTTAATTTATTTTCATTTTTTTAATTGATAATAAATTATATTTTATACAGAAATTTACAGAATAATTTGTGGTTTATTTATGGTCTATTGTTTATAGTTTATGGTTTTTTTTAGTTATAATTACGGCTCGGACTATCCTGTAATTTAACTTTTTGTTTGCCTTTTTTGGTCAAGAATACCTGAAAGAAACGAGAAATTAGGTGCTTAGGACTCTTCAGGTCGAAACACCTACTTGAGAAAATGGGACAAAGAAGAAAAAAATAGTATAACGGAGGTCTTAAGTAGACAAGCGAATACCAGAGATTTCTACAACACCGCTAATGCTCAGGAAAAACTAATTAAACAAAGAACAAATACTTCTAGAGGGGAGGGCGGACCTCTCATTACACAAAGGAATTCCTGATGGCCCAGCAATTCGGGTAATTATTTCTGTGTTGTTTAAAAATTGAAAGATAATTTACTGTTTTGGGATATAATTCTGATTCAAAAAGAAATAAAATAGAGCTTCTCTATGAATTGATCAGAAAATCGAGGAAGCAATCCAGTAGTATCAGAACGGTTGAGAACCAAGATGTGAAGGTATAGCAATTGAACCTCTGAACTTTCGTATTTAATAGTTGAACAAGTGGAACGTTGGTTGTCAATACCGCTAACCATACAGAATTTTGGTTTGGTTTAATTATTTTTAGAGGAGAAAATATCGATTAACTCAAATGTCAACACCAATATTGCAATTTAGGAACATTAAAATTAATATGGGCATGCGCATTAATATATTAACACTAATGAACAAAAGAACCATTCCAGTCCTGGGAAATATTTGTATCCTCATATACATTTTACTACATCCTAACTCGAAGATGTGCAGGTTGGTTAGAAAAGAAGAGGAAGTAATGGAGACTGGAGTTGGACCTCACCTGCAGTTGTGCCTTTTGAAGGCCTCTCATTCACCACCTTCCTGCAGATGCCGTATCCACCTGTCTTCAATATTTTCAGGAACTGTTCAATTTCTATTAGGATTTTTTTTAAGTGTCTCATAAAAAATTTTGCCTTACGTATAAGTTTATACGAACTATTCAATAAAAAATACTTAGGCTTATCACAGGTATCCATGGTATGGTAATAAGAAACCTTTGTATACAGACTTAAAGCTAACACCTAGATGGACTAATCCAAACATACTACAAACGTTCCCAAGAAAAATTACATGGACCCCGAACCCACTGAAAGAACAAATGGCGACGAATCTCTTCTCTGAAGACACAAGGAGGAAACTAAAAAGAACGTGGATGAGGGATCTGTCATCATAAGAGTATTAAATCAAGCCACGGGAGAGGTACGGCTTCGTGCCTCTCATGCCATTTTATTACAGTATTACATAATTTGGTGATGCTAGCATTAGCCACTGTTATATACGAAAGAACAGTGATTTTAATTAATTAAAATTATATTTTATAAATAAGTTTTACAATATAGTAATTGAACGTTTTATTATTTCGCAATTGAATGTATATTCGGACGCCTCAGCTCTTCTGTAGACATGAAGAGCTGCACGGGCATTTTAATCCGCATTTGCTCTGGGAAACAGCTTGGTAATTGTTCCTCATCATCTTTCCCTGAATGAGTAATAGAGTCTAAGGTGGTGGAACTAACGTTATACGAGTAGGTTCTCTACATAATAAGGAGTAACTGCCTGGGATAAATAGTATAGAAAATCGCTGCTTGAACGCCGGCGGATGTAGACTTCGCAGTAATCTTGAGCACTTTAAGAGCAACTTGTAAAGTGCGCAATAGAAGGTTAAACAGTCTCTTTCAAGCAGTAAACGGTTTTCTACAATTATTTAAATGAGTTCTCAATACTTTTAATATTTTCTATAATTTAAGCAATTGAAATCAGGGGGAAAATGTTTAATTTGCAATATACCTAAGAATTAATTTTATTTCTAATTAAATGGATGATTCTGTATTTTTAATCGCTAACGTAAAACATATTTATAGTTCATGCTTCTATGTTGTTCTTACTGTAGAACTACACAAGTATTAATATTATATTATGATTTGAGGTTTTAGCTTTATAGTTATTCAAGAAACATGCTATTATTTGTATTAGTAATTTGAGTATCATACTCATTAAATATAGACTATGTGCTACAGTTCAATACATATTATATTGAGTAAGCTTCACAGTTTACCAGTACTTCGCAGTAATCTTGAGTACTTTAAAAGCAACTTAAATTCCTTAAAATACTCACTATCCCTTTCCACTATTAAACGTTTCTCTACTATTATCTAAATGAATTCTCCACACTTTTAATATTTCCTATACGGCCATACCACGTTGAACACACCGGTTCCCGTCCTATCACCGAAGTTAAGCAACGTCGGGCGTGGTTAGTACTTGGATGGGTGACCGCCTGGGAAGACCGCGTGCTGTTGGCATCAAAGAAAATACTAATTAATTAATTAAAGATATCGGGCTGTATAGGACTTCAAAGGAAGTCTTTAGCCAACATAAAAGAAAAAAAAATAAAAAAAAAAAATAAAAAAAAAAAAAATATTTCCTATAAATTAAAGAATTGAAATATTTATTTGTTTCTAAACTCCATTTATTTAAAAAATGTTTACAATACAATATAAATATGTAAATACATCTTCTACTCGAAGGAATTGAAATATGGAGGGAAATGTTTAATTTAACAGATACTTAATTATATTTGGAAAAAAATTAATTATATTTGGAAAAAAATTAATTATATTTGGAAACAAATTAATTATATTTGGAATGGAATGGATGCTTCTTATTTTTTTTTTGTATTTGCCCACATAAAACAATTTAATTGTTCGTGCTTCCCAATCGTTCTTATGTTCAACACTTTTAATATTTTGTATATTTTAAACAAGTGAAATCAGGATAGAAAACATTTTATTTACAAGGTATCTAAGAATTAATTTGATTTCGAATAGGATAGGTGACTCGGTGATATATTTTGTCATGTAAAACGTACTTATTCTTCATGCTTCTGTGTTTGTTGTTTTACGATAAGGGTAAAAGGTATACTAACAGTTTTTAGGTGTACCTTAAGGGCGACCTGTGGTCTAGTGATTAGCATAACAACCTACTAAGCCCAAGATACCGGGTTCATAGCCCGGCTGGTTGCCCTAATTCATTAAGGGAGTAAGAAATCCTTGGTTATGCCGTCCTTCGAAAGGGACGTAAAACGGGTGTCCCAAGCTTGTACGATGTCAGGTACTCATTAAAATTCCATATGATAATTAAACTTGCATAGGCAAAATTTAGAGCACCCATTGTAGCATAGTCCGATTAGCCATAGCAGGACAAAGTGGCGTTATATAAATAAACATATGTGTACCATCAGTTTAAGTGTCATAGTCATACATGAAATGATGTTGTTATTTATAACAGCGATTTGTGAATCATTCTCATTAAATATAGAGTTTTTTTTGCGTCTGCATATAGTCTTTTTCAAAACATATTAAATTGAATAAGTTTTACAGTATACCACGAAGTATTTTTATATTTCTCTCTCTCTCTCTCTCTCTCTCTCTCTCTATATATATATATATATATATATATATATATATATATATATATATTAGGTTCTTTGCATAACTTGGCAATAGTTAGTTAACCTTAAACATGATCTGGACTGGGAAGCGGATGGTGAATCCACGGTAGGTGAACTTCCTTAATAACTGGGCTGCCTCTAGGTGACGAGGCTTTTGCAAGGCCGTGAGCTTTCACTTTCATTAAAACTGTGATGATTGCTCTGCGGTTTTCACCTCCTCACGAACACAAATGTCGCTCTATTCTCGGAGGATTTAGAAAATATTCGCGGAATGAGGTTGGAACTGACCGTTATTTGAACCCAAATATAGAATGCCCAATCAAATATGTTTCAAAACCGAGTATTAATCAAAAAAGAAGAAAATTGATGTGGTACAAATAAATAAACAAGAAATACAATATGCATTTTAATGTCGAACCATCCTCTAAAATGTTTACGAAGTTTGGAAGATAAATGATGAAGGGTTATATTCTATAGAAAATCCAAAACAATTAATTTCAGAATTGGTCTAAGGAGAATCGGTATCGACTGAATGCCTTCTTCCGGTCATGCTACCGTCTGAGAAAAGACTTTTGGGCTCTCTGATGATCACTTCGTTCGCTTTCGCACCTTTAATATGAGTAACAATTACCTTGATTTCATATTAGTTCAGCACTTATAAACTAGGCAACAGTTAGAAAAAAAAGGAAACATTTGACTAGGAACCAACGACCATGGAGTAGAGCGTAGAAGAATGCCACCTTGGTACATTACCTGGCCTCTGCCCCTGGACTAACATTCTGCAGTTTTGAACATGCTTGCATTCCTGCTAGCAGCTATGTTCTATTATATATATTAACAGCGAATATATAACTCTATAACTCTATTGTGGCCCATTGATGTGATGTGTGTGGTAGTCCCACGCCCACTCTAACTTAATTGTAGTACACCTACAACGGCACTTGTAGGTTCACTTCCATCACATTTCCATCTCAACTGTCCCTTAGGAAACAGAATTTACATACTTTTTTACCCCGCTCCGTTGGATGGACGACTCCATTCTAGGGCCCAACCTAATTGCATGACAATGAAAGGCGAAGTCTCTGGGAACATGCCACAACTGACGAAAGAAAAAGAAAAAAAAGATTGAAAAAGTCCTTCCAATTCTTTAGGAGCCTCCGGTGACTCTTCATCTACCCATGAAACACAAACAGTATGTAAATAATGATAGGCAAGGGGCTTATGTAATTCATAAGAGAAATGAAAAAAAAAGTTATTAGGAATTCCTAAAAAACACCTTCCGAATCCATAGGAAGAATGATTCGGATCCACTTGGGTGTAAACAATTTATGTTAGTTTTTATATTATCCATAAAAATGCAAATTTTCTACAAAATAACGGCTTTGTAAAAATCACTTTTTGAAACCAATCCAGAAAACAAATCGATGAGATAAGATTTTCTTAAATCTGGACATACTAATTTTTTATATACCAAAACTACTAACTATTTACAATATTCATACGCCCCAAAACATTCTACCAGAGAAGGTGCAGTGGTAAGTAACGGAGATCAACTACGTTCATAATATTGCTTAAATCTTAGATCCTCTTTTATACTTTTTATTTAATCTATATGTACTCATGTTTTATGTTGTTTTATTTTGTATGTAATATTGTAAATATTCAAGTTTCTAAGGTTTTATTTAAAGTACTTTTATTTTAATATTTTTTTATTTATGTTTTTTCTTTGGAACGGATAAAATGGATCTGGATGAGAATTCAGCTTCCGAAAATTCGGAGGAAGAGACCCCGCTTTCCGGAATAAGTGAATCTGATTCCTTATATTTAAAGAGGCGTACACTACAAAAGCGCCACCGAAATCCGGCCACCGGCTCCGCGGGCAACTCACCAAATAAAAAAAAGAATAAATCAAAACAAACAGCCGATAAAAACTATCACCACCAAAAACTTGCAGTAAATCTTCTGCAGCCATCAATACAACTCTAAACGCAACTTCCACTGTTGTAACCTCCCATAATTCACCAGTCAACAATAGCTCAGCCAGTAAGAATTCGGAACCTCAAGGTTTTTCTGACCCTGAGCCACCACCCGTCATGTCACCAAAATTGACAATTTTCTGTCTTTCGGGGATGAAATCGCCAATTTAATTGGGCAACCAAACATCGGGTGCTACGCACGCGTTCAGGATATCAAAATAAATACTAAAGGCAAAGAAAACTAAAAAAAATTGATTAACCATCTTACTGCTAATAAATACGATTTTCATTGTTATCAGCTAAGATAAGATATATATATATGTATATATTTTAAAAATATGAGGTAAAAGATCTTTAAAAAAAATCAATATGTTATTTTTATCACGAAACCAATATATCCAAATGGCGGAAGGTAAAACAAATGTTTGCGTCACTTCTAAAGTTTGTTAAGATATTTTATTTGCTATACAAACTATTAAATTTTAAAAGCTATTTAAAAAAATTAAAATTCGAAAAGTTATATGATTCGATAAATCGTTTATATATCCATGATGATAATATTTCAAACTTGAAATGCTTGGCCTAATTAAGTTTTTTATGAAAATTTGCTTTATTACTATATTTCCATTACTGTATATGATTACTGTGAAAGTTTGAATACGGAGGGCAAGAATGAATTTCATAGGAAAATCAAGGGGTATAACTTTCAGTTTATCTAACACATCATTGGAAATTACTTGTGGATTGTCCTTGCTAGAAGATTATTTTTCTAAAAGGCCACAATTTATAGTTTCTGGCGTGAACAACTTCCGTAAGGGCAACCCACAAGGCGACCAAGGACGGATTATTTCCAGACGTTATGGCTCAAGATTCTTTAAAGGTTGAGTGTAGGTTGGGAGGGAATGCGTTCCTTCTTTTTTTAGTATATTTTTATAGAATCTTCTACCATTTTTATTTTTTGCATACCTATGTGATGATATTGTTTGGAGGTAACATCGTTCTGTTCGAGGAAAATATGTAAAACTTAAGCCTTCCCTGGTGCTTGGGCCACTTCTGTTTGGTCATTAACGTCAGTTTATGCTGCTAAGATCAGAAATATCATAATAGACCAATTTTTATAAAATTATTTGGTCTACCCAAAAATGATTGGAAAAAAATAATTAAATACTTAGGAAAGTGAAGTAACAATTTCTGCCAGTTCAACATAAACACATTAATATTGATAATTAATTTATATTAACAAACTTAAACATTAATGTACTGCTGCGTATTGTCCAAAAACTTAGAAGGGAGGACTTCAGGTTTAAACGGCTATATTTCTTTTCGATTTTTGAGATCATTCTTTTTACTTTTATGATCTCAAAAATGCTTGATAAGTTGATTTTATTTTAATAATAAAAGGTAATTTCAGGTACGCGCAGGTGGCTAGTGTACATTTCAGGATTTTCAGTTCCCTATCTTCAAATCATAGATCGGCTTTTATTAACAACTTTAGCGGTATAAAGGAAACCTTTGAAAATACATATATTTATTCCTCATACACCCATATGTATACATAATCACATAAATGAAGATCAGAGACAAAAAATGTAAAAATCAATTGTGCACTCGCGATAAGCAGTAGTCTTGTACTGGCAGCCTATCTCTATTTTTTTACTGCTTCTAAGATTGTTCAAGATTTCTCTGATTTCCTTCTTATGTATAGATGTCTCCTTAATAGCCTTGATAAGAATATCGTCGAAATCTTTACCGATTAATATCCTACATGTAGTTTCAAACTTATCAATTGTTTGTTTATTTATTTAACGACAACTTATGATGCTATGGCTGATCGGACGATGGTACAGTTAATCTCTTAATATATCCACGTATATTAAGAGAGGGAGCTTTATAGATCATTCGCGTTAGCACATATCATAACTTAAGCTATAATTTTAGTTGTTAATTAAATTTGCGACGTTGAAAATCTTTATAAATAAAATGAATTGTTTATTCACTCTATGCTGCCATGGCTAATCGGACGATACTACAGTGGGAGTCTTGAATTCTCTCTATCTAGTTAGAATTAGAATAGGGATCTTTACAAGTACCTACATCATATAGGCCCAGGCCCTGTATTTTACGTCCCTTCGAATGGACAGTATAATCAAATATGTTGTATTCTCTTTATAAAATTCCAGGGGGCTATAAATCCAAGATGCTGGCCATGGTAGGTTGTTAAGCTAATCACTACACCATATCAAGTCACCTCCACTTGTACTTCTACTTTCTTATCATCATGATGAACCGCCTATGCAGTGTGAGGAGAACAACCTTCTCCAGCTTTCCTGGTCTTTCACCAACTGTGCTCTTCTGCTCTAATGGATTCCCCTCTTCCCCAAGTCTTTTCTCACCTCTTCCTAGGTCGTCATCTTCCTCGTTTTCTTTCCACTTTGGTTCGGCAGGTCTCTAAGTCGTCTTAGTCGGTTTTTGAACCTTCTTATATTAGTTGAAATTTATATTTTGAATATCTGTAGTTTCACAATCAAGCAGTACTGTGAAATGGAAGTATCGGGATCCGAATGCATTTGCCTTAAGGAGAGATAGAGATATTTTTGGAACGGCGACGCCAATCTTCTTTAAGAGGGGAAGTAGGTGAGACGACAGTGGGCGGAGTTGCATAAGAATGTCGACGAGGGAAGTCGAAGTGTTGCTGCACATGGCCGCTCCGGCCCACGGCATTCTGTCCTTTAAATTAAGCTAAAAGGATTTCTGTGAAATAATAAAAGAAAATAGAACTAATATTTTGATGTACAGATATTTTCAAAATTAAGTATATATATTTTTTATTTTAATCAGGGCCCTAGCAAGAAGACGAAATGTATATAGAAGTACTGTATATCAAAAAACCAATAAAAATATTTACAATCTTCTCTATCCATACAATAAAATTATTTGAAAAAAAAGGCTCCTCGTAGATAAAAAATCCTAAAAAGGGCCATAAACATCCAATCAACGTATTGTCTGAAGCCATTGGCGTACATTGGTGAATGGGAGACATCATCCATTTCGTGTCCAATTCTCGAACAGAAGGTGTACACGCCTTTTAAGTATATTTACAGACAACTTTTGAAAATGTTTTCACCGATCCACTTCTTTTATTATTTAATCACTCATTACTTTGTACAGTAAGAGTTTATTAAGATTGCGAAAATATATAATTACAATATTTTTAATAGTATTAATCAGCACAGCCTAACTTCAGTGACGACCGAGAGAAGTCCATATTAGGCGATTACCTCATCAATATATTAACTGTTTGTTCGATATGTTTTAAGTGTTAATCGATATTTTTAAAAACCTGTACCGCTACAACCCGTAAATGGGTCCGGGGTTCAGTCCATGGTAGAGACTGTACCGTCATGGACAAAGGTTGTGCAGGGAGGTGATTTGTGATAGATCACGCTCAATCACGCAAATTTTTCACCTTATTGGGTACCTCTTTTATGGAGGCTGGGTGAGCCCCAGGAAGGTCCGAGATCCTATATAATCTATCCCCGGTTGCTAAAAGAATAAATAAAAGTCTTGCCAGCAGAGGGATTTGATAATCGATATAAGTGGTGCTGTCCCATTAAATTGAAACATGAATTTCCGTTTTTCGAAAGCCCTTAATAAAAAAATGAAGTTTTATGACATACTACCCACACAAAGCAGTGAGATCTCCCATTCATTAATTAGATATAAAGTTTAGGCGGTGTAAAGTTTTTTCGAATCAGCTTTACCAGAAGATTGGTTGTACAGTATCACTATTATTAGGCTAAATAAATGTTAGCATTATTTTTCCTAATTCTTAAAAAATAAAATGTTTTCCACATATTGAATTTTCAAAGACCCTTAACATATGATCACCATGAATCCTATTTCCCAAAAATATGTTGTATAAAGGACTTCATGGATAGACAAAATTCGTTTGGAGTACTTGGAACCCTCATAGAAGACAGAAACGGCAAGAAACTGCACGTCGATTTAGACTACTTCAACACTTCTAGACAAACGCGTTAAGCACCCAATTAATTACAAAAGACCCATACATAACAGATGGCTATTGTAAGACCTATTTGGACTAACGGAGTCGAGATTTGGGCTCCACTAAGCCACCGAATTCCTCTCGTATCCAGTCCATACAATCCAAAATCATTCGTAAAATACTAAATGCTCCTTATTCTGTTGAGAATAAAATCATAATGACCATTTTAATCCCATTTTTTGCTGATTTGGATCGATTCGGATATTAATCCTTTCAACACAAACTTTATTACCACTAAAACCCACTAGTCTCAAACCTAGGCTACAATTCAATTCCCAGATTATCCTCCAAAGAGTCTAAAAGAAGACCTCGCGACCATCCAGCTGTTATTTGAGCAATACCAGTAGGTAGTTTCTCTACTCCTTTTACTTATGTGCCATTATATATCATTCACAGCATTTACTTGTTCTGATGCTTAATAAAAAACCTGTACCACTAAAATCTTTGAAGGGTCGGAGTTTCAGTAGATGGTAGATCCTTCACTGTTTCTTGGACAACGGTAGTGCATGGAAGTGATTTGTCTTAGATCACGCTCAATTCTGCTGACTGGTAGGATACAAATCACACTATTATTCCTACAAATCCCCTTAATAATTTTCCAATTATTTTGGGTACCCATTTTACCCAAATGCGAACAGCATTTGAACCCAGAATCTTCGGAAAGGCAACTCAGTGCTCTACCACTTCGCTTCCAATATGGTTAAATACAGTTGCAAATTTCAATAAATAATTTTATAAAAAGTAGGTTAACTCTTTACTAATTACTTACTCCACATTTCAAAAGTTGACTTTTTTAACATTTTTTGTTTGTTTGGTTAAACAATGCTTTATGAATCCCGAAACTTCGGGTTATAACACCTGACTAAAACTATGAGAAATAAGGAGGCAAAGTGTCGTGTTAGACAAAATTACTTGACTTTAATTGTGAAATAGTCAATTATTAAAATGTCTAAGTTATCAACTACGGGTCCTGAATATCTCAAAGAAGATATAAGATTTTGAATAATATTAGTTGATATATATATATATTTGTATGAGGAAGAAAATGGTCCGGGTGTAGATTAAAAAAATTTCAATAGGGAAAACTGTTTAGTGAAACGTAAACGTTCGACTCACTTTGCAGGTCCTCTTCAGGGTTAAATATCAAGATACGGACAAATTAAAATTATACATGAGAAGTATTGGAAATATATATAGGCATCAAGGTATATGAGTGATAAAACGGAAAGATGGGCGATCTTTTGCGGGTAAAGGGGGTATGTATCTTGTATATTTAGCCCTGAAGAAGACCTGCAATGTTGGTCGAAACGTTGGTTTTCCAATAAACAGTTCTCCCTATTTAAGAGGGTTTTAGTTACATCCACTAGGACCATTTTCTTCCTAATAAGAAATAAAAATGTTTGAAAATGTGTCTCTTTTTTTTCTTTTAGTCTCTTTTTTTTGTGGAAATACTGTGTTGTTTTGGCGATGAAAAATGTTGTTTAATGTATACTAATTAGAATTTTGACAATTTTAACGCCGTTTCCTCTGGAAGGAGGTCAAGTTCAAATCTTCGCCCGGGAAGTGGAGATTGCGTGCCTAGAACCAAAATGAATAGATTACTCGCGAGGAACATTAAAATGCATGACTGGTAGGCTCCTCGTACACCTGTTATTAATGAAAACTGACGCCTCCGGGAACTGTTCTTCCTGAATTTGCATACTATTTTCTAAAAAAAAAACATAAATCAACCATTTTTTTGTAAGTGTCCTTTATCATCCTAAATTCATTAAACGTGGAATCTACGATGCAGTTTAATTGATAGGAATCTTCCTTGATAGGCTCCAATAATAGAAAGTTAGGGAGTGAGAACTCCTGCCTATCTTTGTAGCAAATTATACCGGATCACCTCTCGATCTATTTCTATCTATCCCTGATAATTTACCAATAATTATTATAATACATCTGAATCGAAACGATTCAAAGCTGAATCCTTTCATCATTAAATTGATTTTACAAAAGGAATATTGGTCTATTATATTAAATAACGGATGTGTTGGTTTAAAAAAAACAATATAAAAATAAAAACGGGATCATGTACTCAAGATTATAGTCAAATCTTCTGATTATCTACAACGTGTTCTAAACGGAAGTAAATTATTATTTTTGCTTTCTATTTTTTTTTTTAAAGTTCAACCACCAGGCATTTAGCAAGCAATATCCATTAAGTATGTTTCAATCAAATTCTATGTAGTACGGTGGTACTATCCCATCAATCTGGACAAGCTTTTAATTTTTGAGCCTAAAATATTCTTACATGATACAGAATATTTTCTGTTCGTTTATTGAATGTCACTTTATGCTGCTATGGCTAATCAGATGAAGTTGCAGTGTGGGGCTCTAAATTTTGCCTATCCAGTATTTATAATGGATTATACTGTATTTTTTATATATTCATGTGTTGCATTTTTTATATTAGAATCAGGTAAATAGACCTTAGCATTTATTATAACTTTTTCAAAAAAATACAAGATGTAATAGCTTAATAAATAATTAATTGTGAATCTTAAAATTAATTATAATCAAATATTAAAAAAAATAAAATAAAACACGTTGTAGTCCACCCTACCTCTGGTCAAGAATGTCAAAATTCTAGTCCTTTTTACTTCAGAATTTCCGAAAAATATGTTTTTACATATATACAAAATTTAATTGTATGACTTTCAAACATGAGCACTAAAAACATATCCACTACTGTTTCAATTGATAAAAAACATGTCTCTCAAATCCAACTATTAAGCCCTATTAATAAACTTCTCGTGGATTTAGTCTAAAAAGTTATGAATGAGTTTTATTTTTAAATTATGCCTGATTAATTACAGGAAAATATTTTTAATGAGTATATGTAAATATACTGCTGATCCGGGTGAGAAAAAAATGGGGTGATTTTTTATATTAATTTATTATAATAGAACCGTTCGTTTTTAATTAATATATTTTCAAACTTTGTTCACTTTATGTGTGTATGAGAAAATAAAGCAGTTATAGTTACTACCTGTTTTGATTGAGAACGACCTAAACACGTGTTAATAAAGGCAGGAAGATAAACCTGTTTCTTTCAAAAATTTTTATTTTATTTTATTAAACATGTCATATTTTAATATTGTTGATGTGCGACTGGGAAACATAATAACATGGATGCTTAAAGAATTCAAACATTTAATTTTTTATTTTTTATTCCAATCATGCATGTAATTGAAAGTGCATATATAGTTTTAACACATATAATGGGAAGCCAGAACCTCTATTTTCCGCGGAAGGACATTGAAGCCTGCACTTAATTCCTTTCGTAGTAACAAACCATTCCCAGATTTTCTTGCACATTGACCAAGGCATGCCTAATGTAGCTCCGATCTCCTTGACTTCTTAATTCAAAAAGGTCTAGGGCCACTAAACTATTGTATTCCTCAGCACGATGGCCTTTCCTTAGACCACAGCCCACTAACCCTGACCCTTTCAATATCGCCTATTCACAAATCTCTTCAATCCTCCTTCATCAGGAGCCCAGTAAATTATCCTCTTCCGCCATATAATATTGACCCCCGATTAACCCTCAGAACTCCTCATGACCATGACGAAGCTGTTAATTCCTAAACCGCGTTGGTACACCAAGCTGTCTGAACTGCAACCTCAATCTTTTCACACAAGTTCGATTTGTGTTAAAGACATTCCAAGTAATCGTGACATTGACCACATATCTTCAGCACTTGGTTGAAAAAAATATTGCTCGGACGTAGCTCTAGGAACTTTTTCAGCTCAAAATCTATTTACTTTAATTCTCATGTATCATTCTTCGATCATAGCTCTCTTACCGTACCTGTGGCATTAAATTTTCAGTTGTTATCCCTTTAGCGGTTCATCAAGGCAATGTTGTAGGAATTATCCTGTACACCTTATTTACCAATAACATCCCTTTTAAAGCTCAAATTTTCTTAGGTTGCCCTAGAGTCCTAAGGTAATTAACTCTAATCGTATCCAAGATGCCAAATCTGCTATGGGCACTACCACCGACAGAATCTATATAATTATCTTCATAACATTAAACTATGCTTTGAATTTGAATTATATTTTGAGCTAAAGGATTGCGACTAATTATAGGTTCCTATAATTATAATGAAGTTTTTGAGGACAAGTGGTGTTTAGTTATGCAAGAAAAAAAATGCCAACCATCTTCCTGCTCCTGGGTTAAATGTTTGCCTCCGTACCAAGTCCTACTTGTATGGGAAATATCCGCTTAGAGCATACATGGCTAGTGCCTAATGGTTGTAGATACCTTTCCTAGTCGGTACGGCTAACCATGGTAGTTATTCCCATGGAATGCTTGGCATACGATCCAGTCCGCGAGCTCAATAACTCGCCATCATCACTGGAATCCATCGGAGAGCCCCAACCTTCTTCCTATCCTTAAGGCTGGAAAAGATTAGAATTAACTATCGATTTACAATATAACGGTTCTATGAGGAATTTCGAAAGTTTAAAGAGTAACTGCTAAAATACTCTGGTAAACAAAGAAGATAAATGAAGCATGGCATGAAAGGTTCAATTTTAATGATATAAAAATGTGAAAATGTAGATATGTAGTCAGAACACTCATTAAAAATAATACCAATTTTCTTTTAAAAATCAAAGTTACAATAATGTTTTTGTTTCAATTTGAGATTTATTGAAAAACCCGTAATTAGTGAAGAACAAATCATGTTAATTAATTTTGTCATTGATAATTAATAACATTAAACAGTAAAATCACTCTTACCCAAGGATTCACAACAAATCAAAATACTTCGAAAATAATTATATAATAATAATAAGGCATATCGAACCAGAAGGCTCGATGCCGATGCCACCAATCTCTGCTTACACACTTCCGTCCATGGACTCAAACCCCAATCCGCGAGATTGGACAATATTAACCGGGTGTATGGTTCGCAATTCCGCGTTGAAAACACTAGATGAATGATATATTTTATTAATTACTTGAAAAACTAATTATGAAAAAATATTGATTTTGTTGCGTTAATAACAAGTATATATTCATTGAATTGTTAATAAGCTTTTTTAAATTTAACTTGCGTACATTTTTCTAAAGTCTCTTGCAGCGGGAGATGGATCATATAGGATCTAGGATCCTCCTGGGGCCCACCCAGCTTCTATAAAATATTATAAAAATAGGGTACCCAAAATAAGGGGGAAAAATCTGGCGGTTGAGCGTGGCCTAGGTCAAGTCACCTCCTTGCAGAACCGTTGTCCATGAAACAGTACAGTCTCTACCATGTACTGAACCCCAGACCCTTCATGGGTTGTAGTGGTACAGGTTTTTTTTGTTAGTTTTTTTACATTTTTCTAAATATTTGTATTAATTATATTTATATTTGGGTTGTATCATACGACATATTGTATTACATTATATATTATATCATATTAACTACCGAGTAAAATCTCATGTAGACTGTTATTCCTGTTAATAACTGATTTATCAAGTTACAAATAATATAAGTTCAGTATCCTACCTCTTCAACTAATAAAATAACGCCTACAACATCCTTACAATCACAAATTCAAGGAATTTGAGATTATAATACAAATTCAACGTATATTTTTATATATTATCTCGTCGCAAACTACCTGTACCACTTCAACCCATGAAGGATCTAGGTTCAATACATGGTAGAGACTGTTTCTTGGATAACGGCCAGATTTTTCTCCTTATTTCAGGTACCCACTTTATAGAGGCTGGCTGAGCCTCAGGAGGGTCTTAGATCCCAGTTCTCGTCGAAACAACAGGTTTTATTTTCGGCAACTAAGAGAAGTCCAAAGCTAACGGTATTGTAAAATATTTGAATCAACGTTTGATTATAGTGCAAAGCCATTTTAAGCTAATGACCCGGCTCGAATATGCGCCACCTGCGGAATCGTCATTTTATTGATAATCAGCCAAGAATGGATCATATTACCTTGGCAACATTTCCAAAAATCTGTTATTATTATTACTATTTTCAATTTCTTGTCAGTTACGGTCTGATTTGAAAATTGTTTACCCAGGATTCAACGAACCATACCAACTTGTCAAGCGTATCTTTAGGGTTATAAACATGATTTTGGTACACTAAAATTACAGAATTGTATAGTTATTATACTCTTAATGGAATTTTTAGAGTGGAAATAAATTCATTCATGATAAGATTGATATTGAGTTCGGAGTCAATTAGCAACAAATGGGACATCGTCATCGTGGTTGATTTTATTCGTAACAAAGTAAGGAGTATTGAGGATTTTTCGAAGGATTTTGGAATCAGGTCTATTCTTAATGTCCAAATGGGACTTATAATAGTCATCCATATGAGTCTTTATAATTAATTGGGAGCTTAGATTGTTTGTCTGGTAAGTATTGAAGATGAGAGCAGTTTCTTGTCGGCTCAGTCTTTTATCAGGGTTTCAAGTTAAATTGTAATAAATATGATATTCCTTAGTATTGTATTTCTTCTACAGGAGTCAATGGGATATTATTAAAGGTACTGGAGGACAGGTAGTCATTGGTTGACGACGAAGGGTAAAGGTCATTTGACGGGATTTGTGGAAATTCACTCTAATCCTCCAGTTATGTCACTATTCTGCAAGGTCAGTGATGGGATGAACATGAACTGAGCTTAAAAATAAAATAATAATAAATTGAAATGCTGGATGAACTAACGTGCACTCTTCATACACCACCCCTTACATTTTCTTTCTTCAATACTCAGAAAAAGGTTGTATTTTTTTCCAAACACTTGCTTACTGCATAAAAGGAATATAAATATAAAACGAATAAATAAATCGTTTCCATACTAACTATATGAAATAAAAATGCATCAGTGGATGCTTTATAGTCCGTTTTACGTCTGGTAAAAGGCTTGAGGTACAATACTGGTAGGAGACGGGAGCCGAATTCATGAATACATGTTTATTTAAGTCTTGTCCTTGGTGAGAGGGTTCCTTCCCGACACAGTAAACCCCGGCAGCAGTAAAAACAGTTGCCACCGACCGCTATTATACAATCATAATGAGAAATCGCTTTTGGACGGTACCGTATAAGAGCCCTCAAGATGTTGGCCATCATCCTGCCATCACCTACTTAGCTCTGCCCTCTGCCGTTTCTATGAGCTCTGCTAAATATTCATGCCTTTCTATTTTGAGGCGAACTCTATTCTCGTTTGACTTTTTTTTATTGAATATTTATTCCAAACAGATTCAGCAAACGAGACCCATTTGCTGTTGCTTTGTCCTCGGCATAAATATCCTTTCTACTCATGCATTATGGGTTTTTAGGCGAACATCTGTTCCAGTTGCTTCAAGCTTCTATTTTTGGTGATGATTGAAGAATAATTTAAAACAGTTGAAATAGCCTAGGCGTGTCTTATGTTTTCAGGTTTTACATATTTATTTCCCTTTGTTCACATGAAGTGGTGAAGTAAGTCGATGAACTAATAACAACTTTTTGAAGTTAAGTATCAAGAAATAATAATAAATAGAATAGTCTTGTGTACAAATATTATCCATGTATCTACACCCCCCCTTGTTTTTTGTTTTTTTCCTAACCCTTTGGTTTATTTATTTATTTGAAATAGATATTTATCAGGATAAATATAATTGACGGAATCTCTTTTACTGCACCAGGTTTATTTTAAGAGAGGGATGATGATGGGTGGTTTGCTGGATTTCTCATGAATGATAGGAGAAGGACTCTTGTGATGGGGCTCACTAGTTCATTCCGATACCACGGTGAATAAGTGGTTAAGTCGAATTTTGTCCAGAGAGAGTATTGAGGGAAGCGAAATCGTCTCATTTTCGTAGCTTTTGGCTTGAAATAAAGTTTTAATAGCACCGATAGCTCCTTTTCAAGCCAATGTCTGACTGAGCTCCCTATTCACTACGAAATCAAATGATTCCACTCCCCCAACTATGAGAAAATCCTTTTAGATAAAATTCGACTAATTATTCACTGGTGGTGTATATACGAGTATAAAGCAAGATCCTCAGTTCAAGGGTTTGTCTGTGATAAAAGCTAAAACTTGATGCCAATCTTTCTTTCTGAACCTGTTAAGTATTACATGATTTATATTTAGTTGTTGCAGTATACAGAAGTTTTAAATAATAAAGTATACTGAAAACCATCGTACTGTATCAGAGTTCAGAGATATTCTCATCGAACACGATTGGCTGAGTAATTTTAACATACGAAAATCAAAAGAGGATTACACCGAAATTTCAAAAATTAGCTTTTTCACACGTTAAGTCAAATAGTTTTATGCTCTCAAAACTTCAGGTTCAGAACCTGACTAAAACTATAAGAAATAAGTCAACAAAGCGTCATGTTAACAAAATTATTTGACAAAACTAGGGAAAAAGTCAATTTTATTTTTAATTTGGAATTATCTGCTTTTCATCCTGAACGCCTCATATATAAACTTACTATTTAAATCTTTATAATGTCAATAATCTAAAGATATTGTGTTTAATAATTAAATTATATTTTATCTCCTTCAACTTTGTCACCTTAGAACACAAATAAAAACTTCAATTGCAAATGATAGTTAAATTGGTGATGTTGAGGATTGTTATTTATTACATGAATTGGCCAATTTTTAAGTTGTTTTTTTTTATCTGTGTTTGCATTTAAAGCATATTACTAATAGTTACATACTAATAGTTTCTGTTACTTCACTATTTTTAAATAAATATTTTATCTTTTGACTAATTTTGACAACTAGTACATAAATGTTTATTCAGTCATGTTGGATTAGTTTTGTTGATTTTCCACTTCATATTTCATAATAATTGATTGGGGAACTTGGTTTTCTAATATCGTGCTTTATATTCTTATTATCATATTTTGAGTATATAAATTAAAAAGAGGAATCTTCCCCACCTGTTGTTGTGGCTAGACTACTATCCTTTGTCTGCCTGAGTCATTACGATTATTTTCTTTCCTCGAATGTACTTAATACTACACCCGTACAAGCAGAAGGTCACGGCTGTCGAACATGTTGACAACAGAGAGGAGTTTATGATGGAGCCCAAGATCACGTAGCAGCTTGTGTACACTACACAGCTGGATCGAACGCTGTCCTGAGGGATCCTCCCCTGCTGTGTCGTAACCTAGGAGCCATACTACGTTCCACGCATCAGCTAGCACATGTTCCTCGGGTTACCGGTATTTAATACCTCCAGGGCGGTAAGCACCCCCTCACTGAGTGGTTTTTCTCTTATATTGATCCAATGGACCTTATAATTGACCACAGGAATGTGGGTATTAAGTTTCCTCGCCATATGCAGCTTAGAAAATATACTTTTTAATAACTGAAGATTATTTTAAGTTTATAAGTCTTCTTTTTTGAATGAGCTGAACGGAACCACGTGCCGATTTCAATATCCTTATTTTGTTTTTTTCTCTTCCAAATCCGTATTCATGATCTCCTATATAAAAATCTTTCTGTCCACTGAGTAGTCTAACCTTATATTATTTGAAGAGTCGTGTGAAATGGTCAGGGCGTGCAGTCAATGTCTCCAACAAGTTGGAGTTTCACTCTTCACCTCACTGCCCTGAAGATGGCCTAAATCTTAGACAAAATGTAGGCACAATAAATAAGTCATTTTTATTTTGTGTAATCATTGACTGCACCCCCTGGTCATTTCACAACAGTCTTAGAATTATCGAGCCTACTATTTTCCCCACTTATATTATTTCTTTCCAAATCTTTCTTTACTTCCTGAATCCACCTTGTTGTTAATCTGGTATCATCCATAAAAATAAATAACAATCATCTTTTTTCTTATTGTTTCCATTACGGTTTCCATGTCTATTTCGACATAGTTTCTTTTTCTCTCTTCCCTAGAATCCCTCTATACCCAATATCTTATTCTAAGAAATCTCTCCGTCCACACTCTCTCTGCCCTTATAATATTTCTTTCTACATCTTTCTTTGCTTCCTTTATCCAGCTAGTTGTGCATAATCAAGTGGTGGAGGATCTTCTTAAAATGCACCGACTAGGCGAAGGCATGAGTAATTGGAATCGGAGTTATCCAAAACATGATTAATTGAGTTTAATCCAGCGAAAAAGTGACTGTTCCTTAAAACAATTTTCAATCACACTTTTCCAGCATCATCATCAACAAGGATGAAGCTGAGTCGTTTTTTTTGTTGTTTTTTCTTGCCCAGAATATTTTAAACCTACTCCATAAGGCTCCTGAATATGGGTCTAACTGTGTCAAAATTAAACTTATAGTTTCGCTCTTTGCATACTATAATGATAAAAAAAAAAAATTCGTTTCGTCTATGTAGACAACTGTTTTAGTCCACATCAGTGGAAATAACATGTTTAGGATACCATAGGATACCTACTGCTTTGGATTGCCATTTTGAAAAGCCCTCTTGAAAAAGGGGTGGTTTCTAAACGTATGGATTGCAATTCGTACTCCTATCGCACCCTCAAAGCGATTAACAGTAGTCGAGCTGTTTACATAGTGCTCTGTTTATTCCTGAAGTTTTTTCGAAGACTTCCTCCAAAAATGTTTTAACATGTTCCCTTGTACCATGGCAAAGCTCTTTCCATAACCTTACGAAAGCAATAATGTCTGTGGTCATCGAACAGAGGAAGACTTAAATCTAAAACAGAGCCTTCAGTATACAGCTCTTTACGAGTAAATCTTAAAGATTTTAAAGACTCTCTAATGCTTCAATTCATAATATGATTCTGGAATACGACTTAGTAGTTTATTGTAACATTTTTATTTCAACTTGTTTTATCGTAAATTTCTTTAAAATTGCTAAACTAAGTTGTACCATTCTGTTTTCCTAAAATCTTTATTTTTGATTGAGTAGAATCATTGGTGGTACAATACATTATTTCTCCCTTGTCGTTATCCCTCGGTCGGAGGCCCAGCGGTAGAGCACTGAGTAGCCATGCCGGAAATCTTGGTTCAAATCCCGCTGCAGGCACTTTTATTTAGTCTGTTTGCGGAGGAGGGTGGATCATATGGGATCTATGAACGTCCTGGGGCTCACCCAGCCTCAGGAAAAACCTGGCGGTTGAGAGTGAGCTAGGACAAGTCACCTCCTTGTTGAACCGTTGTCCATGAAACAATACAGTCTCTACCGTGTACTGAACCCCAGACTCGTTCACGGGTCGTAGCGGTTACAGGTTCAGGTTCGTTATCTCTTCACTCAATGAAATGTATTTATGTGTAAGATACTTGAGACACATATCTAATATTAACAAGGTCTAGTGAACCCGAAGGCTCGATGCCGATACCACCAATCTCTGCTTGCACACCTTCCTTCACGGAGCACTACTACCCTAACCCAAATCCGCCAGATTACTAAAGCGCAATCTTTCCACCTACATCATGGTCTAGCCCTCAGGCACTTCCAAGTCGGCACAGCGCTTATTCACTTTTTTGGAATATGAATACGGGTTTGTGAATACGGTGATGTCCTCGTGTACTTGTGACTATCCTTATATTTAAACGTAGTACTTTCATTATTACGTTTTCCGAGACAGCATAGTTTATAAGTCGTATCCCGTGACCATGCTCACTGCCTCTTGCAAACTTTCCTCAACGGTCGTCAGATAATATATCTATTCTCTTGCCACCTTTGCGTTCGCTTTCCTTAAAATTATTTGTATACAGTTTCGAGGTAGTTTACCGTAGGCCCACTCTAGTTTATCATAAAATTCGCGTTTAATTTCATCATCACTATCGAGACACTTATATTAGATAAAAAATATCCAATTTTTCCATTATGTTCACGAAATCAGGAACTCTCCATTCACGTACACAAAAGCCCTGGCCTTGAATTACTGACGTAAATAGATAGATTAAACATATTACATTCTGCAACAGGAATTAAAAAAAAAAAAAATGACATTACAATAGAAATATTTTAAAATTCAATAACTATTAAGTAATGAAGGTGAATAAGTGAGTAATAAATTAAAAATATTTGTATGAAATATTTATTTTAATAATTATCGGATCAGTAGCAAGTGTCATGGCCGCAACTAAAGTTCCATTGCAGATTCGCTCAGTGCTTGTTACGTTCTCAGCCCGTTATTACTTCACATCATCCAGTGAAACTCTATAAACATTGAGTTTATAACCCATGAAACATTTTTACATTAACCTAAAAGTGAGGTGAGTGGTTTATCATTGACAATTAATAAATTAATAACAACATAGTGATCGGTTGATAGAGACTACGCAGCCGGCTGGTAATTCCTCTAGGAGGTCTTATCAGCTATTTACTATTGACTTCACGGTCACGGCCGTGTACTGTTCTCGTCTCCGGCCAATCTTGAGTTCGAACCCAGTGACATTATCTTTATTTTATTTTCTCTTTTTTCTTTTATCTATTTTATTTTATCTATATGTATTCAGAATGTTTTATTTTGTATATAATTGTATATTATATTGTAAATATTCTAGTTTCTAAGGTTTGTTTAAAGAACTTTTATTTTAATATTTCTTTATTTTCTTTGGAACGGATAAAATGGATCTGGACGAGAATTCAGTTTCCGAAGATTAGGAGGAAGAGACCCCATTTTCCGAAATAATCGAATCTAATTCCTTATATTTAAAGAGGCCTACACTACAAAAGCGCCACCGAAACCTTGCCCCCGGCTCCGCGGGCAACACACATAATAAAAAAAAGAATAAATCTAAACAAACAGTCGATAAAAACAATTACCACCAAAACTCGCAGTAAATCTTCTGCACCCATCAATACAACTCTTAATGCAACATCCACTGTTGTAACCTCCAATAATTAACCGCTCGACAATAGCTCAGCCAATAAGAATTCGGATTCTCAAGGTTTTTCTGACCCTGAGCCAAAACCTGTATATACGACCAAAATTGACAATTTTTGTCTTTCGGGGATGAAATCGCCAATTTAAATGGGTAACCAAACTTCAGGTGCTACTCACGCGTTCACGATGTCAAAATCAATACTAATAGCAAAGACAACTATTGAAAGACACAAATTGATTAATCATCTTACTGCAAATAACTATGATTTTCATTGTTATCAGCTAAGAGAAGATAAAGCATACCGTGTGGTCTTAAGAGATCTTCACTCAAGCACCCCCACAGACGCCATCAAAAAAGTTCTTGAAGAAACGGGCCATAGCGTAAGAAATTATTTTTTGTAGACTTAGAACCAGCTCGAAATAACGCTGAGGTATTTCAGATCTCAAGGCTAGTATATTCCATGGTAAGATTTGAGCAGCCACGACAAAAACCACTAATAGTGCAATGCACCAAATGTCAAAATCTAGGACACACAAAGGCTTACTGCCATCGCCAGACCAGATGCGTCAAATGTGCTGGCCCACACTCATCTAAGGCATGCCCGAAACCTAAGGAGGAGCCTGCAAAATGTGCACTCTGTGGTGTGCACTCTCACCATCTTGCTAGCTACGGGGGTTGCATCGTATATAAAAACCTCCATAGGAAGAGATCGCACAATACTGCAAAAAAACCTGAACAGAAGACCTTAAATGTTGTTCCTGAACCTGGGAATATATAGCATTTCCCAGAACTGCCACAAACATCTATCAGCCAGTAGCATCCCACTACTTCAACGATCGCCGATTTACAGGAAGACATAAAGCCGCCTTCTCAAGCCTACACCAAGACTGTAAAGGCGCCTCAGAACATCTAATCTAAACCCCTAACCTCTCAATCCAAACCACAGATTCCCAAGGCACCCTCCTCACCGCTTACCTTTCCGTGCTAAACATCCACCAGAACACCACTTCCAGTTTCATCACAACCTTCTATTCTGGTAAACCCCTCATTACATCGACCAACGAAACTTGATCTTGACCTCCTCGTCCCCAACGTTGGGCTCAGCACCCAGCCAACACACCTACTGATTTTACATCTTAACCTCCTCATCCATATTCACTCCAAAAACATGTCCTATCTTCCTTCCTGATAGACCTACAACAAACTATCAAACCGCTCATCACCCTCCTCACTAGACTCCTCACAGAAATTCCATTTAACTTCCCGCGATGAATGTGAAGCCCCTTGCTGTCCTCTTATGGAATGCGAAACTTCCCTGAAAAAACGCCCTGATATCGTTGATATGTCACATCCCAGATTTCTCCTTTCCATATATTAATCAAATCCCTGATCTCTCCTCAGATCACAGTCCAGTTCTGCTCTCATTACACTCAACCTTTATTCATAAGCCCTCCTCTCCTTCATTTATAACAGGACAAATTAACTGGGAGCAATTTAGTAACGATTTGGAAAAATAAACTAGACTTACGGATTCCACTCAAGACTAAACAAGACATTGACAGCGCAATAGAAATACTTACAGCAACAATAACAGAGAGTATAAAAGATAACACTTGTCTCCTCTGGATTGGAGCGTAGATTGTACTGCACGGGAGCCTTTCTCGATGTAGAACAGGCTTTTGATCGAGTCTGGCACCCGGGTCTCCTTTCCATAATCCGACAATTCCTTCCTCGACATACTTTTTAATCATTTGCTCCTTTCTAGCTGGCAGAACATTTAAAGTAAATCATAATAGTTCCTACTCTTCTCTCTATTCCCAGTCTGCTGGTGTTCCTCAAGGTAGCATCCTCGGTCCTATCCTCTACACAGTATATACAGCTGACATCCCAACCCATCCTAACACCTTCATCTCCACGTATGCTGATGACACATGTGTGTTATCAGTTAATAACGACCCATATATTACACACCAATCCCTTCAATCACATTTATCAAGCTCGAAGAATGGTGTCGGAATTGGAGAATTAAAATCAATTCCAACAAATCCCATCAAATTACCCTTCCCCAAAAACCCATGACTTCCTGCCCTACTGCATCTTTTAATAGTACTCCACTTATCCCTGTTGAACAGATTCGCTACCTAGGACTCAACTTAGACAAACGTCTTACTTTGAACCCTGACACAAGACTGAAAAGACAAGAAACAGCTAGACGCTTCCTACTACTTCAACAGATACTAGACAAACGCTCAAAGCTTCAGATCAATTACAAGAGACTTATATATGTGGCTGTTATAAGACCTATATGGACTTACGGAATTGAACTATAGACCTCCACCAAACCATCGAATTCATCTCGTATTTAATCCTTGCAATCCAAAATCCTTTGCAAAATCCTAAACGCTCCTTATTTTGTCATAAATAAAACCATCCATAATGACCTTAACGTTCCATATGTTACCGATTTAGCCCGTTTCAGGCACCTATCATTCCATAATAAACTCCAGGCCCATACAAACAAGTTTCCATCCTTGCATCCAATTCCTTCCCGGACAATCCTCCTAGGCGTCTGAAGAGAAGATGGCTTTGGGACGTTCTATTATAGAAATGTTATTAGAGTGCTGCCAGTGGGTAGTGCCTCTACAGGCCCTGTCATGTATATATTTATTTATATAGCCCTTGTACTAGATGTATATATTACAGTTGTACAATTCAATAAAATAATTTTTTTTAAAATAATAATAATAATTAACGAGTAATGAAAGTTTATCGTATTCACTTAAACTAAATACTTCGATATGTTTACATTTATTACACATACGAATTGGGAAAAATAAACACCTCTTCAATATTAACTGGTACAGTATAGTATAGTATCATTCAACATGGGTTATAAGAGATTTCAGAAAGTGAAATTCCAGAGGACAGGCTTCCTTGACCTTTTGCTTTTGCTAGCGGTTGGCGTAGGGGTTGTAAAGTCGGCTAACATGAAAGGTTTTTGAAATTAGTATTGTAAAGACAAACCCAGGTTTTTAACAGGCCGCGTAGGTGGAGGGGTATACAATATAATCGTATCTAGCATATATTGGCATCAGTATGCTATTACGTTCTGACTGGGGTGTTCGTAAAGAGGAAGACTGCCTGAGAGAATTAGTATCTTCCTTTCAAGTGTCCTTTAAGGTGATCTACTTTGAACATCTTGAAACGTCGTAATATTAATGGCACTTATAGTGCATTTTCGACGACCCAGAATTAACAATTCATTAGTTGTTTAATTGTTCATTATTTTATACTTTCATAAAGAACTTACGTGCAAAAAAACGTTCGTTTGGGCCATGATCGGATCTCAGGCAATGTTTATGTTTTGTAATTTTTAAATACAAATAAGTCAATCAATTTATACGCTATTTTAAAATGATTTATTTAAATTTCCCATTACCGTATATTAATTTACAAGCAACTATCACATCTTCTGGACTAAAGATCTTCAATTTACTTACGAAACAAACTACAAATCTATAACTGTATACTGAAACCTATTTAGACATGTGGCAGAACTTTGGGGTTCAGCTAAACATGTCCATATACACAAGGTACAAACAAGACAGACCAAAACTATAAGAAAAATTGTTAATGCTTCTTGGTTTATACGAATCACACCATACACAACGACATGAACATTCTCAAAATAAAACCATACATTTACAACAAACACACAACATTCCACTGATCCAAACAAAATCACTGAAATCCACTTCTTCCGCTTTCCTACTCCCTGTTACTCGGGCTTGATTGGGAAATATTAAGAATACAATGGCCAAGAGACCTGCTCAATTTGTTTTCATTTCCAAAACTTGATGTTCCTGTAGTAAAGCAAAGAGAAAACAAAAACGGATCAAATTTGCTGGAAAATTAAAGAATAAATAAATGAATAGAATAGAACAATAAGTAAATAGAACGAGTGATACATTATGGTATGAGAATTAGGCAAGTAGAGAAGCTCAAATTAATTAAAGGTTTCCCGATATTGGAGAATACGGGATAGAAAAAAGTCAGAGGAAAAATGTGATAAAACAGACGCGAGAATTTTTTTTATTGATGCATCTGACAGGATTTTATTTATCTGAATTACCTAGTTTTTGAATTAGCTTGGTCGTACCCTTCCAACCATGAACTAAATATCGACATTTGCAAACGTGCTCATTATTTCTGTTATAATAAATCTTACGGAAAAATTGAGTTATGAGCCTGACTCTCACATGCCGATTAGGAAGCGACTAAAAAGGAGCTGTATGAGAGATCTCCCCTCCTGAACAGAAACAAGACCGGGCAGAACCGATGAATATTACCCCCCATGCCTAACATACCATGACTGTCTCGATCTATCATGTTTGCTGATTACTCTCCTGATTGATCACTTTCGTAGATGAACGATGGGAATAAAGAAATGCTCACTTCATTATTCATTCAGGGAAAGATGGTGCGCAACAATTACTAGTTACTAGCATTTTCCCATAACTAAAGCGGATTAACTACCCGTGCAGCGTTTAATAAGTAAGTAGGAGGGTGCATGAACGTTGGAATATTTATTATATCAATCAAGACAGTGTATTTTCAACCATTTGCCTGCAAGTTACTTTTTAGTAACTTCAATTGTCAACTAGGTTACTTTACCTTAGTTACTATCAAGTAACACATAGAAATCGATCTTACACTTCATATCATATATGTTTCTAATAAGTGTTTTAAGTATAATAAGTATTAAATAAAAGTTCCAGTAATCCAATTCTAATAAGTGTTTTAAGTATAATAAGTATTAAATAAAAGTTCCAGTAATCCAATTTTAGATACAGTTTTCAGTCTAATTTTTTTATGTCTGGCAAAATTAACCCTTTCTTATATCTTATCCGCAGAGCTAGTTCGGATAATTAAAGTTTGGTTAATCGACGCTCTGAAAATACCTGCTGATGTGTGTAAAAATAAAATGATAGTTTTACAATCAGAATATTGGAAAAGTAAAAACTAGAAAATAATTTTTAGTAAGTTTAAAATAAGAATAAAGTGATGAATGAAAAAATCCATTTAATGGTAAAAAACAAACGTGTGGTGCTTTTTAAGAAATTTTTATAGTGACTATACCTTTACCAATATCAGGCAATATAATATTTACAGCTACTAACATCAAGCACTCCAAGCTATTTTACGATAAAATGTCCATATATTGTAGTGATACACATGTATTGGTACTTCTCCGTCAGTTATTGTCATCTGATATCAATCGTCCTTTGCATTCACCGATCTACCGTTTCTTTGGTTTTATGTTGAATAGTCTTCGGTTTGAACATTAAGAAACTTTGTTTGCTTGTTTTTTTCTTTTTTTGTTTGTGTGTCTCTCTTTGTTTAACAAAAATTACTTTTAAAGGTAAGGGTTTTATGCGCAATGGGTACCACACCCTGTACACTGTAACCAATCTCTTTCTCTGTTCCTTGCACTTTACGGTTCTATTCTTTTATCTCTATGTGCAGTTCATGGCCACACTATTATATCTGCAAGGGCTTGAACATTCCGTAATGTTCCGTTATCCATGATCCCTTATCTCGTAACTGTTTATCTGTCTTCTCTGATCTTGAGTCTTAAAAGGAACAGTTTGAGTGAAATAAGCAGCTATCACTACGTCTGTATTTAGTCCAAGTTCGAAGTTATTTCGATGATTGTTTGTGGTTCCAAAGGACCTTTGTGCTTCGTGACGGTTTCTTGTTCCAGAAATATGAGACATGCCACGACTTGGTAGAATAAGGTTTCTTCTGTATGCAAATTACCCAAAACGAGCAGTTACCATTCTTTCTGACAACTGAATAAATCTCAAGGCCTTAACTTAATCGAAGCTGAATTGGTAGTAATAATTATGAAAAACGAAAAGATAATTTGAAATAATTCAAGTCAGATTACCAGAGATACCAGTCAAAAGTCGACATTCTAAATCATAAATGTAAACTGACTTAGGCTTGCTGAACGTGCCGTAGGTGAATGTTGTTGAAAACTTGGCTATAATTTATTAATTTTTAAATACTTTTATTTGAAAATTAATAAAATCAATAACTAATAAAATAACTATAATTTATTTAATTTTGATTTATTGTTAGTTTCTGTAAAATTGATAAATACTGCAGGGAAAGATTCAAATCATTATCGATTCTTAGTCATAAGTCACCGCAACGAATGGTTTACTCTTTTAGTACAAAAGAAAGATTATAGTTGCTTAAAAATACTCACCATCTTGGGGAGAAACATTTCTGTTTGTTCATTTAACGTCACTTTATGCTGATATGGCTAATCGGACGATGCTACAGTGGGAGCTCTAAATTTTGCCTATCCAGGTTTTATTAGGATAGGGATTTTTAACGAGTACCTGACATCGTACAGGCTCGGGACCCCCGTTTAACGTCCCTTCCGAAGGACGGCGTAACTAAGAATTGTTTACTCCCTTTAAAAAATCCTAGGGCCACCTGCCGGGCTACGAACCCGCGATCTTGGGTTTAGTAGTTTGTTACGCTAACCACTAGACCACGGGTCGCCCCTAAAAAAGGGGAGAAACATTTTTATATCTTAAATCGATCGAAAGTTAATTAATTCGATAGCAATTATTCACAAAAATAAAAAACATTCTGATGTAATATATAATTCGGAAACATGTTATAAATTAAATATTATAATTTTTAAAAAACATGTTGAAAATTATTTTCTGAGTCGAGTTGTACTCTCATTGGCTTGTCCAACCACAGAGCTATTAAATGAGGGCGGTAAAGTAAAAGTCAAGGTCTGAACGAAAATATCTTTTAATTTTTTCGAGGCGTCTTTTCGACTCCAATACTCCTCGGTCACAAATTCAAAATCGTTCTCGTGCTTTCCAAGATCATTTTGAAGAATAACTTTCTAGTTTGTTCCAAGATATCCCCAGTGAAAATTCCATTACACAATACAAAGATAAAAAAAATGATGAATAGAATCATTAATTCTTGAAGTCGCTCCGTAAGTTGATTTTCTATTCAACAATTTATAAGCATATCTGTCAAGATCATCAGATTGCTTCGGAATTATCCTAGAAATATTTCGGGGTAATTTTTTCCTTCTAGTCGAAAGCGGAGATCTATGATGCTACATATGTACTATACCGATACATGTAACTAGTACTTTCTAGAAATAATTTAGGAGAGATAATCCTCCAGGTGGAGGTTGGCAAAATTAATTCTTTAAATAGTGATAAACAATTAATTAGAAACGTTTCCGTATAGAAAGTTTTGGTCAGGATTTGTACGGTAGGTCACAAGTATGGGGGTGAACTTAAATAATGATTTTGTTGAATAGTATTAGTTGATCTGGGGAAGAAAAAGGTCCGGGCGGAGGTCAAAAAATTCTCTTATATAGTGAGAACATTTTATTTCGAAGCTGACGTTTCGACCCACATTGAAGGTCTTCTTCAGGGCTAAATATACAAGATATAAATAAATTAAAATAGTATGTGGTAAAGAATAGTATATGGTATATACTGATAGAGCAATATAATATGAGAAATTCATTAGAAATAAATAACAGCTTTAAAAAAGCACGCAGTGATAGGAAACAAAACTAAAAAGTAGAAAATAATTTTAATTTAATATGATTTTATCTGATATTTTCCAATGTTATGTTAATTATAAGAATAAAATTTATAAGTAAGATTCCTGGAAGGGAATAGGATTTGCGATGAAAATACCTGCTGATGTGTGTAAAAATAAAATGATAGTTTTACTATCAGAATATTGGAAAAGTAAAAACTAGAAAATAATTTTTAGTAACTTTAAAATAAGAATAAAGTGATGAATGAAAAAATCCAATTAATGGTAAAAAACAAACGTGTGGTGCTTTTTAAGAAACTTTTATAGTGACTATACCTTTACCAATATCAGGCAATATAATATTTACAGCTACTAACATCAAGCACTCCAAGCTATTTTACGATAAAATGAATTTTATTCTTATTTTAAACTTATTAAAAATTATTTTATACCTTTTATTCTTCTGATATCCTGGCAGTAATCAGAAGAATAAAAGTAATAATAATTTTACATACATCAGCAGGTATTTTCATCGTAAATCCAATTTCCTTCCAAGAATCTTATTTCGTATGTTTATTATTATAGATTACAACCTTCCATAATTTATATCGATAATATTGGAATTTTTTTATAAAAAACTATTAGAAGTAGATTTTGTATAAGATTTTTCGTCTGCCCCCCAGTGTTAATGTTCATGTTACAAGAACCGTCCACACTAGCCTGAACCCGTCCACGAACCTATCGCGCTCCCCTTTGAGCTCGGACAAAAAGCGACAGCCGGCGGAGCGCGGATTAACGTCGTCAAGAGGTTGGTCCGGAGGTCTTCCCGGTGCCGGTCTTCTCCTGGTGATCAGGAAGTGGGCTGGACCTACGGCCTTCTTCCATCCGTATACGTATTCCGAATGGAAGAAGGCCGAAGTAGTAACGTCGACGAACTGCTACACGCTCCGCATCCGGTGGGGATTTCCGCGGAGCACAGGTGATTTGCGAACATAGTGGATACGCGGCCTTAGGTTCACCCCGAATTTGTGGCCTACATTACAAGACATGAAGATGACCTGTAATGTGGATAGAAAAGTAGGTTTCCAATAAATAGTTAATCAATTTTTAAGGAATTATTTTTTGTTTACCCTTTGCTCGTGCCATTTTGTTTCCCATATTTGTATGGGCGACTAATACTTATTCAAAATAGAAAACTTTTTTTTAATTTTATTTGTCATTTACTTTATTAATTTTGAAATATTTTTATTTGAAAAGAAAAGATATGTCCAGGACCGGGACTCGACCCCAGGTCGCCCAGATCACTAGTCTGGAACTCTACCAATTGAGCTATCCTGGCTCTATCAGGCTCGCTCCCCGGTCATGGTCATATCCCTTCTTTTCACTGATCCCATGTCCCCGCGTTCTCGCAATTAGCGATGTAAACGGGGAAGAATGTTCTTTGGACATTTATTTAATTTAGATCTTTTTGACTTACGGCATTATATATTATTATGATTTATTTTATTGTATTTGTTATTGATTGTATTAATTTTTAAATATTTTTATTTGAAAAGAAAAGATATCATTATTTTATATTATTGTTATTATATTACTAAGAATGTGTGGTATAACTTCCTTAGGAGACCTATTATCATTTTACCATTAGGAATTTTGTTTTCGAAGTTTCCTTATTCATTAATTTTTAAATATTTATATTTGAAAAAAACGATGGATACAACAATATGCAAACAACCAGAATGCGGGGACATAGGATCAGTGAAAAGAAGGAATATGACCATGACCTGGGATTGAGCCTGATAGAGCCAGGATAGCTCAATTGGTAGAGTTTCAGACTAGTGATCTGGGCGACCCGGGTTCGAGTCCCGGTCCTGGACATATATTTTCCTTTCAAATAAAAATATTCAAAATTAAAAAAATTTAGATTAACATAACGTCTCTTTTAGGTTAAATTTATTTTTATTAATTCACTAAGTTGAAATTGACTTCAAAGAAGCAACCCGGTGGCAGGGCAAGTGGAGTGCTGTTTGCAAATAGAAGGTTTCCACATCTCTTCTTCTTTCGTAACAGATCGTTTTCGTGGAAAGTGCCAACAGCTATTGTTCCTGTTAGCTTCAAATGTCACGATTTGTGGTAAATAGACCCTTAAGAAGCCCATTAACGGTCGTTTGTTTTTTTCAATATTAAGAAAATGTGCGAACGTCTTAGCATTACTTTACTGGCACAATATTTATTTGCCAATGTGATAATACGACCTATGCTTTGATATTTCGCTTGGATCAAAAAATAGATTCAAAGGTTCTGCTTTGGTAAATTAGGTATTGGAAATTTCATCATATATTTTTTCTATTATAATATTATCTAATGATAATTATGAGGTAATAATAATGATAACAAAAATTATATTACAATAGTCTTAATATAAATTTCGTTGTTTATTATTGTCGTTAGGATTTATTAAATTATGTGTGTTTCTGTAGCGCTGTGCCCTCTTGAACGGTCTTGGGTTCAGTGCATGGTAGCCTGTGCCGTTTCTAGGACAACGGTTTCGCATAGAGACAAAGTCCCTGAGACACATTCAACCGCCAACTTATACCCCTAATTAAGTTCCCATTATATAAACACAAACCTACAGCTGGTTAGAAATTATTACATATATTAAAGTATAAATCTGCATCATAAATTTAAAAAAATGTTAAATATACTAATGGAGTACCCTCTGCCAATCTAGTGGCGTACCAACCTCTTTTATTCTAATTGTAAAATTGTACAAATCACTAGAACTATCATTATTGTAACATTGTCATATTAAATATTTTTCTGTTTCTCGAAAGTATAGTACAAAAAATATTAATGAAAATAGCTCGTAAAATTGAAATAATTAAGACGAAAATAAAATACTACAAGGTAATCAGGATGACTAAAAATTATTTTATTCAAAGGTTCTGCTTATAACTCTTATAAATGGTTCTTATAAAAGGTTCTGTTTATAACTCTTATAAATTATATGATAAAAAAACCTGTACCATTACAACCCGTGAAGGGTCTGGGGACTGTAATTTTTCTTGGACAACTGTTGTGCAGGGAGGTGATTTGTCCAGAACCCCCTTCCTTATTTTGGGTACCCACATCATAGAGGCTGTGAGGCTCAGCAAGGTGCTAGATCCCATAGGATCATTCTCTGACCGCTAGCAGATAAAGTCTGCAAGCTAGCGGGATTTGAACCTAGGACATTCGACATGGCAGCTCCACGCTCTACCACTGAGCCACTCCGCTCCAATAATTAATAAACATAAATTTGAGCTTAAAATCAGCTGAAAGCTATTTCTAAGTTTAAATATATATGCTAAATCTGCATTTTTATATGAATTTTTCAGACTCGAATTTTAAACCTTTCTGACTTTACTTTCTACCACAAGCCATCACGAGCTTTAACAAGAGCAACAACATTATACTTTCCAAAGTGTAGGAAGTTTGATATAGCTCATTTCCCTAAAGCCATTATAATAAACGGCCCGATCTTATTTACTTAAACCTGTCTTGCGCAACCGAAATTTTAAATCTTCCATTCTGTGTAAATTTTGTTATAAGCTTGCGGGGGAGATCGTGGGCTTATAGGAATACTTGACCTTTGGAAATAGAAACAGGAAGTAACTTCAGCCATTTTTCTTCTTTAGCATTTTAAAACGTTATTATTTCGAAAGGTATTAAAATACTATGAGTAGGATTGTCATGAGGTTTGGTACCCACTTTATAGAGGGTGGGGTGCTTCACAGGATGGTCCTAGATTCCATTGGATCCATCTCCGACTGCTGATAGATTAAATAAAAGTCAGGACCTTCGGCATGGCAGCTCAGAGCTATATCACTGAGCCACTCCGCTCCCTAACTATCGGTTACTGAGAGTCTTAAAATGGCATAAATAATAATAAACTTAAAATATTGATTTATGTATCTTATACAAGTGCCTGTAGTGTCAACGAAAAATGGGTTCATTATACATGTCTTATACTAATACCGTTTGGCATGTATGGCATGCACGTTCTTCTTTTAAAAGCCTCCTTTTGAGAAATTACATAAATAAAAAGAAAACAAAAATATGTTTTATATTGTTTTTATGAAATCTAAGGGAAAGATTGTCAATTGACGGTTCAAGGAAATGCTTATGCGAAATGATCACAGTTCAAAATAGTGTTTTATTTCAGCACCCGCCCTTAGTCATAGGCTTCGTCATCGATGTAACAATAATGAGTATTTGACACTAGCCTGGTGATCAATCAATGTATTGGAGCATATTATTGACCACTCAGTACCGTTAAGTCAAGAATCATGCTTGTCCCTCTTTTGACATGCTCCTGGTATACTTGAACAATATGACTGATCTATTATTATTTATTTAATATTTAAAATTATTAATAATATTTAATAGTTTTTAAGTTGTTTGTTTTTGTTGTACCTTAGCCACACATATTGTGGCAAATTGTGTTTCAAGTAATTACTTTTAAAAAATCTTCTTTTTTCACATGAAGATTATTTTTTTCAGTGTTTTTATGTAATACACACAAAAAAAACCATATAAACATACTTGAAGATAATTTTGAATGAAACAGTTGATTTTGTTCACAGCGAAATTTGGTACATCATAGAAATTAGTTTTAATTTCTTTTTAAACCTCATTAATGTTTTACATAAAATGAAAATAAGGCTAAATATTAATTAATTACTATAATATTAATATCGCATTATAAATATTTAAAAGTAACATTTCCACCGTGTAATCCAATTCCAACCCTTTGCTCCTATAACCCATCATGGAAATTGGGTTCAGTACAAGGTGGAGTTTATAGTAGGACAGCGGTTGTGAAAGGAGGTGAAATGTCCGTTTTTCCCTAACACAGGATAGCCACTAAGGCTGGATGAGCCCCACCAGGGTCTCCAGATTCCTCAGGGTCGTTAGCAGGTTACATATTTTATTTGTAACATCCGGGTTTGAACCCTTGAACAGGCAAGAAGACCTTACGATGTGAGTCAAAACGTAGGCTTTAAAATAAATAATTCTCCTTCCGTGAGAGAATTGATTTTTTTCTGACCTCCACCCAAACCATTTTCTCCCTCTATAATTATTCCATATGATTATTCAATGTATAATTTTATTTTGATAGCAAAGAAGTTTAGTAGCATTTAATCATTTCTATCTCATGTGTTAGAGGTCACCCACGACTGAATTCTCTAGATTCGGATTTTACAAAGTAGGCTTTTATTCCTTCTATTGTCTCCAAAAGAAAAAAAAAACAGCTACAGGGACCTGACTGTCAGGTAGACACTGCGGGCTCTGTGTGTGGTCTACTTACCTTTGCCGCGGTGCCCTGTCAGCCATAACTTATTGCAAGCCACCAATTTAATTCATTTAAGGGTTCCTTAAAGTACTGCCTCCAGCAAAACGGTGGAGGTCACCGCTATTAATTTAAAAATTGGAGCAGAGACTCAATTTAAACCAATTGAACAATTTCTAGTTGTAATATTTTTTTTTCTCATTATATTTGTATCCACAACTATCAAATACGAAGATTGGCTATCAGTAGAATGGCTGACAGTAAAATAAAACATTATGACATGTGAGGCGTGAAGAGTAATATAAATGAAAAAAAAACACGAAAAATATATAAGATTTTCTTTAAAAGCTTAATTGAATCTTCATGTAGGTCAGAAAAAATTCCCTTTAGTAAAAAGAACTGTTTATTTTCCCTGCTAACGTTTCGACCCACATTGCAGGTCCTCTTCAGGTTTAATACACAAAATACAAATAAATTAAAATAATTTATTTCATATTTAAGGCTTATGGAAAAATAAGTGAATAAATAATAATATAAAAAATGATGTTATTATGAGTGAGGAATATTTACAGTAATTCATCAATCGATTAAGTTGAATATTTCAATAACTATTTATTGATAATAGAGAATCAGTTTGGGAATTTAGAAGATGTAAGAAAATTATAGATTTAAATGATGTTAAAGAAGACGCATGACGGATATCGAGTGAGAGTGAGTTCCAAACCGAGATAGAGAGATAGATATTTATGCCGTTCTTCGGAGGCAACGTCAAATGTTTGCGTCGGGTACTCGTTAAAGATTCCTATTCTAATTTTATCTGGATAGGCAAAATTTAGGACTCCCAATTTAGCATCGTCCGATTAACCATAGCACCATAAAGTGACGTTAAATGAATAAATAAACAAACTTATTGTATCAATAATAATTGGATTTTGTAAAACACGCTAGCGGGCGTGTATTTTAAATAAACTAGTAATATTTCTCATACATTAGATTTTCATTAATGAGGTATTTTGTGTTATTTTTAAAAAATAACAATTGAAAAAGGGAACGGTCAACAGAGACATCAAATAAATGTTAATACATTAGTGGAAAAATTCTAACTAAAAACCTTAAGTCTCCAAACTAAAACAGGAAATAAAAATACCTGTCCAATATTTCGCCTATTCAGGCATCCTCAGGGCAGAAAGAGAATAATAGCAAACCAAAAGATGAATAATGCACCCAAAAAACACACATCCCACCACCTCCAAGGCTCAAATGCAACTCAAGGTTTTTAGTTGGAATTTTTCCACTAATGTTATAAAAAATAACAATATTTTAAACTCAATGTTCTGGAATTTTAAATCCCTGAATCTTAAAAAGATCATATAATATTAAAAACTGGAAAACCCGGATGGATCTGAATAATCTAAAATAGTTTTCCCTTTTCTAAATTAGTTCCATTAGTATTGTATCATTTTAAACTATTTTTATAGTCAATTTCGTGGTTAGGTTTGATCCTTCATGAAACTATTCTTTGTACATAAGATCTGGGTTGCTAAAGAAACTAGATTCTAGACCTACCAGGGCTTTAACTATATTCCCAACACATTCCAACGTAACTCTCTTAATAGTTGATCCATCTTAAACTTCAAGTCTCCAATGCCTTGCAATGCAGGATTTACCTCGATTATCATTCAGAAGAAATTAAACCCTTTAAAACGTTAGCTACTACTTATGTATATTACATTAATATTGATCTCTATCTTTCGAATATTAGCAAGAATAAAACACGCGTAATATTTAGATGGATAGGACTTGCTGATTTATTTTCCTCTAGTGCTTACGACGGCCTTACCATATACAACGTCTATGAGAAAGATATCAGATAGGCATATACGATTGCAAAAACTTAGAAGAAGTATTAAGTTGAAATCGATCCTGGTGTCGAAAAAAATTCAGTAAAAAATAGCCAATGACAGCTAGGAGGTGACTTACACCCCCTTGATCTTTCCTAATCTCCTTACCTGTATCAATTTCCTTTGTTGTTGTATCATTCCTCTTGACTTTTCCCTGCCCTTCGTAGCCTGCATCAAGGTAAATTGGGGACCTCTATGACACACTAGGGCTATCTGATAATTTATTTTTATTTTTTATTTTGGAATGATTAGATATTTCCTGGAATTTAATAGGCAGGAGGATTTGTTTTATAATCATTCAAAAGCAGGGCACATGCGCCACTAGGATTACCTCCATCAATATTTGAGGTGATCATGTCCCAGTTATCAACATAGCATTATTATTATTAGTCGTAAAGCTCCCAAAGCGGAAGACGCAAAGTAAAGACGGTACACGTTTGGGGCTTCTTGTTCTTTTTATTTGCCCACCGGGTTTTCATTCTTAGCGAGCTTTCAGCTTTTCTTTCTTCGCTCCATTTTGTTCCAGTTCTCTGTGGCTTTTGTCTCTGGCTTAGCCTCCCATTTTTCAACTTTAAGATTAAAAATGTTTCTTGTTTTCATACCTTCATCAGTTATTTTGGCTAATTCCAAGTCTCTCTTAATATTTCGGATGGATTCCCCTCAATTAACAAGGGATGCTAAGTATTTTACTATTCTCTTTGTAAGGCTGTGATCGGTAAGTCCCATTAAATGGCCATAGAATTTAAGACGTCCTTTCCTCATGTCTATCTCTATGTTAAAATATTCGACAATTTTAGACTTTTTCTGTAATCTACATATACCCTTCTTCGGTCCATCTTGGTATCAGAATTTTCCTAATTATTTTCATATCCTATTTCTTTAGATTTTCCTTATCTGTTAAATGTCAAGGTTTCGCTGGCATATAATATATTTCGTTTAATTACCGTATTATAATGTTTAATTTTTGTATTATAGATAAGCATTTAATATAGCAATGTATTATAACAATATTTCATTTATAACAATATATGATAATTAATAATAGCAATATATTATATCATAAACCGATAATAATTCAGATTAGCTGCCTTTTTAAAAGATGTGAAATATTGCAGTGCTACGTAAATCCGGGACAAATTTACTTACACTTATCTTTCAAGTTGTTGAATGTTCTTTTGTGTTTTTTATATTTTAGACTCAAAATGTATCAACTATTCCTGTTAATGTTTCTTACCTATTTATCATACTTGTGGTGTGTAATTATGGATCACTCTTGCAGAGATTTTTCAGAATGATATTCGCAAAGAGGATGTCAAACAGAAATTTAATGAGATGTTTTAAATATTTCATTACAGAAACAGCGGAGATAGTCAATTGATGACAAACCGAGGAATAACTGTCCCTATAAATCCAATTGAAATATCCAAATTCCGATTTCTCATATAAACATCACAATTAAGATGTAAATTTGTGTCTGTTTTAGTATAATGCTTGATTATACTGTATTGTTTGCTAAAACTTGATTATAAGAAATACAAAAAATGAAATCTAACAAAAATTTGTAATCTCCTAAATTTACTAAATAAAACAAAAATGAAAACAGATTGTTGCCGGGTTCGATTGACCCACCCTTTCCATTTCTTCATCACCCACAAACCTTAATTATTTTAAGTGATGTTTTATTCTTTGTGCGTGTTTCTTTAATTACCCTTCATTTACATTCAATGTAATTATAAATTGTAATCAGTTTAAATGTAAATTTTATACACTAAGCAGTTCAAACGTGTCGTAATAAAGAAATAGAAACCTGCCTGGATCTTTGTTGATCTAAATTGAATATTCATTATTAAAACATATTCGGTCGCAATAAATTTCTTGGCTGGTGTAAAGCACTATTCTTCTTATTCAGTTCTATAGCTCTACGATCTCGTAAAGCAAAACTACATTAATATTTTCCGATTAAAATTTTTATATTTTCATTTTCTTTATATTTTATAATTAAACTTATTATAAGCTATAAGATATAAATAATTAATTGGTACTCACATTGAGGTTTACATGTTTTATTTACTATCTTATTATTATTATCTTATATTAATAATATTATTATTTTAAATATTTTTATTTGAAAAGAAAAGATATGTCCAGGACCGGGACTCGAACCCGGGTCGTCCAGGTCTCTAGCCTGGAGCTCTGCCAATTGAGCTATCCTGGTTCGCCTCTCGGCCATAGACATATCCTTTCTTTTCACTGATCCCATGTCCCCGCGTTCGCGCATTTGCGATGCATACGAGGGTAAGAATATTCTTTGAACATTATTTTAATTTGGATCTTGTTGACTTATGTCATATATATTATTATAATTTATTTTATTTTATTTGTTATTGATTGTATTAATTTTTAAATATTTTTATTTGAAAAGAAAAGATATTTTTTATTTTATATTATTGTTATTATATTACTAAGAATGTGTGGTATAACTTCCTTAGGAGACCTATTATCATTTTACCATTAGGAATTTTGTTTTCGAAGTTTCCTTATACCGCTCCAAACCTTTCTATCACCAATCCAAAATACGTTAAATCAGTACTTTGAGGGACCGTTCAATCCTCTATGCTGAGAAATGGAATTGAATGCCTTATATCCGATTTTTCTGGATTGATCGCCAGGCCCCACTTTTTGTAGTCTTCAAGGGGACTCCTCATCAAAAATTCCAAATCATATTCATCTGTTGATATGACAGCCTGGCCATCTGCAACCTGAAGGGCAAACACGGTATAATTTCCGACCTCCTCAATTCCCATCCCTCGAATACTCCCTAATATTAGTAGATGTTCAAAATAAATATGGAACAGCGTTGGGTCCAGGCTGCATCCCTGCTTTATTCTTTTTTGTAATTCGGAAAGGCTCCGAGAAATTTCCTCCTATATTTAACCTTGATTCCTCTCTAATATTCACATTTTTTGTATTTTTCGTAAGGATTATTATTATCTTCAGGGAGCGGAGTGGCTCAGTGGCAGAGCACTGATTTACCGTACTGAAGGCCCCGTGTCCAAATCTGGCTGTGGCAGATTTTATTTAATACATTTTATCCAGGAATGGGCCCTTTGTGATTTGTGACCCTCCTGGGGCTCATATTCCATCTATAAAGTGGGTACCCAGTACAGGGGAAAATCTTAGCGGTTGAGCGTGATCTAGGACAAATCAATTCACTGTACAACTGTTTTCTAAGAAACAATAAAGTCTCTACCCATGTACTGAATCCAAGACTCTTTATGAGTTGTAGTAGTACAGTCTTTCTTTTCTACTTATCTTCATTTATAGAAGGACCGAGTAAGGAGAAAGGCGAAATAGCCATCGGAAAATTGGAATCGTATCGAATGTGAACTGATAAAAGAATCCGAGTAAGCAGGAGTCTATGGTTCAAGTTTTGCCTAAAAAGATTTGTGAAAAATAATGTAAAACGCCCGAAAAACGGAAATAATCTATACTTATTCCGATCCACAAAAAGGGGCCGAGGGCGGACTGTAACAACTATCGCGGAATCTTACTCCTAACGACATGCTATAAAATATTCTCTTTAACCTAACTAGTAGAATTACGGAATACTCCGAGGGCATTATGTTTTTTATTTAGTGTAATAATGTTTAGCTATTGATACGATAATAATATTACACTAAAAGCGATAGAATATGACAGAGTCGTTATGAGCTTTATGTTGATTTTTTTTAAAAACTATGATTCCTTCGGCCGTCAAATGATGCCTAGCGTATTGATTAAACAGGGTATACCAAAGACATTAGTAAATCTGGCAAGGATGTATATGAGAGAAAGTTTCAATAATGATAGGATCACTAATATTTTTTCGGAGAAGTTCAGAAGGAATAGCTCATACTTAAAACAAGGTGTGAGTGGAAAATAGTTGACTGGATAATTCTAATAATGGATTGAATTGGTCAGGGGGTGCAGTCAAAGATTGTTGACAGTTTACAAGTGTTAGTTTGATAAGTCACCACAGTCCCTAGGCACTCGCCATTTGCCCTGAAGATGGCCTATACCGTACCCGGAAACTTTGGCACTATTAAAAAATAAGTTCTTTTTATTTTTTGCTATTTTTGGCTGCACACCCTGACTAATTCAATCCATTATTAAAACAAGGTGATTAACTTTCTTTCACCTGTACTATTCAATTTAATACGTTATTCAAAATTGGGATATACCCCGCAAAAAGTTTAAATTTTAATCTGAATAGTACAGAACTTCAAATAGCTCGAACTTTTTTTCTTTTGAAATCGGAGATGGTTTCCAACTATTTTCAATAATTTCATCAAACAGTACATGTATTGTAAGAGTTAAAATATTTCGAATGCTTTACCTCCGTAATCATTATCGAAAAGTGTGTTGTTTGTGCGATAGATTATCCAAGGAATCCAAAGCATTACTCGACTATTTACTTTTTGTAGATACTTTCCCGATGACTTTTCCCAGCAGATTTAACGTCGGCGATAAGGGGCAAGTTGGAATTTATTAGTGAGGAACAGAGGACGAAACGTATCCTGGCCGAAGTCGGAGGAGCACTTAAAACTTGTTTATATGTTTTTTATTGCCGGGATAATGATTGCAGCAAGAGTCGTGGGCAGTCCTCAGGGTCAGTGCTCTGCGGGAGGAAGATGTATCGCCTCTCTCTGTCTTCCCCGTCTCCTCCTTGCCCTTCAGTTATCTGAATTAGTTTGATACTTCCTTTGAGCCTTAGTTATAAATCCATCTTTTTAAGCGTTAGTATTTATGTAAGTGTACTTATCATATAAATAATTTTCTGTTAACATTACTTGACCTTATAGAAAAAAAAAATTAAATAAATATCTGTACCATTACAACACGTGAAGAGTTCAGTACATGTCGATATTGTACTGTTTGTTGGACCACGGCTTTACAGGGAGGTGATTTGTTCTAGATCGCGCTCACCCGCCAGATTTCCCCCCCCCCCTTACTTTGGGTATCCACTTCAAAGGCTGGGCGAGCCTCGGGAGGGCCCTAGATCCCATGAAATCCATCTCCAGCTGCTAAAAGATTAATTAAGAGTCTTGCCACCAGGGTTATTTGAACCCAGGACTTTCGGTATGACAGTTGAGCGCTCTACCACTAAGCCACTCCGCTCCCTACCTTATATATATGAGGAAGAAAATGGTATGGGTGGAGGTCGGGAAAAAGATCTCTTAAGTAAGGAGTACTGTTTATTTTAAAGCCAACGTTTTGAACCAGATTGTCGGTCTTCTTCAAGGCTAAATATGCAAGATACATATAAATTAAAATAATATGTAGTAATGAATAAAAATAAATAGAGTCATCTAAGGATATGGGTAATAAAAATTATAATAGGATAATATTATAATAAGTATATTATAATAAAAATGGAGAACCCTATAGGTAGTTATAAAAATCTGGAGGAACAATTATAGAGAATTATCGAGTAAGTAACAAAGAATAACATGATATAAAGGCATTATTAATCACCCTAGATGACTATGAATTTGGGTCAAAACGTTGGCTTTAAAATTAACGGTTCTCCTCACTAAAGAGATTTTTTTTCTCTCATTATATTATTAATAAATCTTAAACGTTAAAAAGGGCATAATCTATTCTATGAATATTATACTTGATTACTTTTTGTTATGAAAATTATTGAGATAACGAGATAAACTAATATATAGTAGTTTACTTTAAGATTAGTGTAATGATTTTGGATTTTTATTTATCCATTTTATTGTGTTATTAAAATATTATTGATTTTCTCATTTATTACTGAGGTTAATTTTTTTTTTACAGGTAAGAATAATTTCATTTACTATGGAATGCAACAATAATTTTAACTGTGAGTAGATTTTTTTCTCGTTATAACAAAAATATACAACCAATAATTAGCGTTATATTGATTGTAGGCTATTTTAGTTTTAGTGTTTAAATAAAAATACTTTCTTAGTACAGTTCATATGAAATTCATTCTTGCATGAACTTTTAGCAGATTAGTTATAAAAAAGAACCTAGTAGAATTAAGTAAGCTAATTAAAGTTTATTACTGATAATAAAATCGTTTAATGTATCCTCATGTAATTTTTCCTCATTTTGATTATTGCTGTACAGTATATGGAGGTGTCACTAAAGATCTCGATGCAAAACTAAAACGGTTGATCAATTGCTTCGTTCGTTTTATCTTTGGGATCCCGAGAGACGCCCGTATCACCCGATATTACGAAAAGTTAAAGTGGCTTTACCCTTCCTATCGCCGTAAGTACTTCCTAGCTTCCTTTCATTAACAAGTTATCCAATCCAGACCCTCGTAGATCTCCGATCTCCTTAAATTCAAAACCTCGGTCCACTCCCGTAACACCCGTTCTCGGCTCTCAGACCAATTTACAGCATCCCACCGAACAGCAGCTGTTGATAGAGCTTTCCTTATCCGATCCTCGTCCCTTTGGAACTCTATACCTTCTTCCATTCGTCGTTCCAATAATCTTTCAACCTTCAAATCCCGTATATGCAGTCACCTTATATCCTTACAACTCCCAAAAATTCGGAAATAACATACTCAGTTTTCAGATTAAAATTTTCTAACTGATAAATGAATGATGTGTTTTTATTTATATATAAGTAAATTTATATCATTATTTAAATATATTTATATCATTGACGCTTCACTCATCCAGTTAGATATTTTTAAAAACAAGTTACCTTAGTTGATATTGTTCGAACTTTTGTTCCATTTTCTGCTTTGTATGTTTCTACTTGACATTGTAATTTGCAAACATATTTAATTACCTTTTGTTTCCCTCTTTACAACTATTGTAATCTTTTTCTGTTATTTTTTAATTCTTGTACTCTGATTTTTTTGTTTTGTTTTTTTAAATGTTATCACTGGAGGTAATTCGCAATTTATTTTCTCATTAATTCTTTCTCATTTGTTAATTTAATAGTAGTAATTAATACAATGTAATCCCATTATAATCTAAGACATCATAATATACTGTATAGAAACCTGTATTGTTATTCTAAAGGGACTTGTCTCAGAATAAATAAAGACTTTATTATTATTGTTATATTACCTATATAATTACAATGTTGAAATATATATCATTCAGTTGAAAAATTGCTAGAATTTGTTAGAAATTAGTGCCATTTTCCCCCTGCTTTTTTGGTAAGAATCATTTATGACATATGTTTCCTTGAGACAAAATGCAAGATTTTTAAAATAAATTCATAAACTCTGCAAGAACTTTTCTATAAATTGAAACAAAATTTATATTAATATCTTTGCTGAAACAAAAGCGTTGCTACAAATGAACCACCAACTACAAATATGCATTTAACTACATATATGTAAATAAATTATTGCATACCAGCTCATGCATTTGTTTTATTTATTAACTATTGTTATTAATTTACAATATTTATTCTCTATAATTGGTTAATATCCTGTCATGATTCGTACTTTTTAGTTATTTCAGTTTTGTTTTTTTTGGCACTTTTTAAATACTTTATGATTTGTATTATTATTTAGCCTTCCAAATATATATTATGTTTCTTTTTCTATTCATGTATTTTATTCTAATTAGTCACAGTATAAAATTTACTAAATAAATATTGCATATTTAGGAATGTTATTCATACTTTTGATTTAACATTTAAATATGTTAATTATATAATAGTTTAAAAAAAAAACTGTACTACTACAACCCGTGAACGGGTCTGGGGTTCAGTACCGGGTAGAGCTAATTTGCAGGGAGGTGATTTGTCCTAGATCACGCTCAACCACCAGATTTTCCCCCTTATTTTGATTTTATAGAAGCTGGGTGAGCCCCAGGATAGTCCCCTAGATCCCATATGATCCATCTCCGACTGCTAACAGACTAAATGCCAGCGGAATTAGAACCAGTATTTTCGGCATGGCAACTCAGTGCTCTACCACTGTGCCACTCCGCTCCCATATATAAATAGTGAGGTAGAATATAATAGTAGTGAATTAAAAGTATATAATAGAAACAACAAAGAGTTCGTCCTGACTGAAAAGACCATCGCAGAGCATAAACGGCATAAGCATAAGACTTGACGGCATAAGACTTGAAATTTGGACAGTAGGTACATTTTATAAGGCCAACTAAGAAAGGATTTTTGACAATTCTTCCCCTAAGAGGGTGAAAAGGGTGACACATGTTTGTAATAATAAGAAAACGCTATTTTTAAAGCTAGTCCCATAGAATTTTAGATTTGGCTTCTACATTAAAAATACGAGTTTTTCTTTAATTGACCCCTAAAAGTGGAAAATACGAGAAATCATAACATGTTATTTATATATATAAAAGAGTTCGTACTGACTGACAATACCATCGCAGAGCCAAAACGGCATAAGCTACAGACTATAAATTTGGACAGTAGGTTTATTTTATAAGGTCAACGCACAATAAGATAGGATTTTTGAAAATTCATACCATAAGAGGTTGAAAAGTCTTTAGTGACCCCAAAAGATGAGAGTGCATCTAAAACCAATGATATGCTTCTTGGTGCATTCGAAGGGAAGCTGATAGAAAACAAGTCAATAGATTCAGTAGTCAAAATTGACGAAGTCCTGCACTATCCCTCGGAATGTTAGAATACTTAAAATACATTTGGTCTGCCTGCACATAATCTTTTACTTAATGTTGGGTCACCTGTGATGCTACTAAAAAATGTAAAACTTCCAAAATTGTGAAATGGGACTAGACTGCAGGTAAAAGTTTTGCAACAAAATATAGAAGCTACTGTAATTACGCGATGTGGTCGAGAAGAAACTGTTTTTATCCCACGAATACCTTTAATACCATCCGAGTATACATTTTAATTCAAGAGAATAAAGTTTTGGATATTACATATTTGGATTTAAATCGTAAGCACATCGAAAGTTCTGTATTTATGTAAATTAATATTTATTGGACATTTTATTAAAATCGATAAACAAGAGGATACGAATTGGTAGGATGGCTGAAATCACTATTGCTTTAAGTCATTGTGAATAATATGGAGTTCAAAATTCACTCTCTGTTTAAACTCAACATAAGTTTTTATTCAAAATCAACGCGGACGTTCATTCAAGTCGCGCTCAAAAGCCAATAGTAGAATATAACACTTGTAAATTGTTTTTTCTAATGAGTACCTTCAAACGTCAGGAATAAGGTATGCACCAGAAAAGCAAACAACTAAATCTTTATTCCCCATATAAAAGAAACCTTGAAAGAAAATGTTTGAATAATATTTCTTATATAACCTTCTTTTTACAATTAGCCTGTAGGTAATGTAGGAAGAGTTGTAGGACATGGCGGTTGATTGGTTATCGGTTTTTCCCTGATCGTAACACCATCGACCATTTTTGTAATCGCGCATAATCTTACTCGATTCCATCAATTGTCGATATTATTAATAGTTTAGTTAATGAATAAGTTATAATAAACATACGTCTTAAGTTATTAAAGTATTTAAGGAATTTTCTGAAACTTTCAATTCTTTAGAAGGAATAGGATGTTGTTGTTGACTGTGTATGTGACTATAATGTTGTTATTAATCGTTGACTGATTTGGCTAGACGAAGCAATATTATAAAGATAGAAATACATTATAGATTTAAATTTTGAGAAATAATTAATTAGGCAGCAAATGAGCAGAAAAAGGTAGACTTTTATTAGAAACAAAAATGTGGTCTTCTTGGAAACATACCTTATTAATACATACCCACAAAACCATTTTTATAAAAAAATATCATTGAAATTAACAACTGAATTATAATAATACAACGACGAAATGTATATCTTGATACGTAATGACGTGATTAAAGACAAGTAGAGAAACTACCTTCTGGTAGTACACCAATAACAAATTCTTAGTATTACTCAAACTTACAAGATCACCGGCCATCTTATTTTAAGACGCCTCGGAGGATTATAAGGGCCTGTCTAAATCAGCAACAAGTGGAACATTAAAGTCATTATGGGTTACTTTATTTGTAACAATGCATTAAGGATTTTACGAAGGATTTTGTATTTTGTATAGGATTAAAACTGATTGGAAATGAGAGGAATTGGATGGGTGAATGGAACTCAAAATGGGTCATATAGTTGTCATGAATATGAGTCTTTGGTAGTTCCTTGGGATTTTAGAGCTTTTGTCTAGTAAGTGTCGAAGTAGGCTGAAACGGCGACTGTAATAGTTATTATAATTTAATCTGTTAAATTATAATTTTATCTGTAAACAACTCCTATAATAAACTGCATATATAATTCATATATTTTTTTATGTTAATTTTCATTTTTTAGGATTTCATAAAATATACTTTTTGTAAACGGCCCTGCAATCTACTATTCAAATTACGAGTTCCTATTTTATGAAACTATGCCAGAATTAGCTTTCAAGTCAGAACTGAGTCAGAGGCACAGACTTTCGGGGATATAAAGCTGAGCTAAATTGGCAGTTGCTTCAAGGATTGTTATCGTGCTCCGGCTAAATCAGCGAAAAATGGGACATGAAGGTCGTAATGAATGACTTTATTCGTAACAAAGTAAGGAGCAAATAGGATTTTGGATTCCAAGGATTGAATACGACGAGAGGAATTCGATTATTTAGAGGATCTACAAATCTCCACCCCCAAAGCGCATGTAAACTTATAACAGTGATGTTTATGAGTCTTTTGTAATTAATTGGGAACAAAGAGCATTTGTCTTGTAAATATTAAAGTAGCCTGAAACGACGAGCAATTTCTTACCGTTTCAGTCTAGTTTGAGGGTTCTAAGTTAAACGTTCGTCAAGATGTAGTCCTAAATATCGGATCTTGTGGAATCAGTGGGATATTATTATAGCATATTGGAGGAAAGTCAAAAAACATATTTAGGTAAGTCAACGACATTGTTGACAATGTATTCATACTAGATACAGAATTACCAACATTCCTTTCTGGAACACGCCGAATAATCCTAAAAATTTAGACTACTTTTACAATTTTTTTGATTTGTTCATAAAACTTGGTTTCAATTTATTATAATTTTGGTTAAAAGTCAATAATTGGTATTAATAATGTTTAATTTGAACAGTTCAGTTACCATTGAGGAATATAATATAACTTATGATAAGATTACTCATTACCCATAATTGTACTCTCTTTTCTATTATAAAGCTCAAGATTTTATTTTTTTGGAGAATGTTCAATATGAAACGAATAAACAGTTAAAACTTGTAAGTCAACTCGAACCTGCGGAACAGACACCGTTAACTATAGACGAATTAGAAAAAAAGTATGGGAATTTAAGTTCTTTTTTATATATCGTATCCTTGGATTTGTTAAGTTTATTGCAAGAAGACAGCTGATGCTAGTGCAGACAGAAGTAGATAGTGGTGCCCCTAGCGGTGGCCGGTCGAACTACCCGCTGGCATTCCTTCTCGAGGCCAGTCTGCTTCGAACCGTTGTCGTTGTGTGTAGGCAGTGGCTTGTGATCTAGGCTGTGTGTAACTGTGATCTTCTCATCTCTCTGATTAATCTATAGCAATCTTGGATATTCAGTCATTAAGGTGAGTATTTTTTTTACGATAAATAAAACAATTTGAATGTTCATTTTTTTTATTTTTATGGCAAAGTTGTCCCTTCAGACAAGTTTTTTTAATTATTTATTCGAACCTTGAAAATAAAATATGATGACAAGGTCTATTGCTTTATACATCTTAATGGTACATCGATGAAATTTCAAAACTTTAAATTAAAAAAAAAATCCTGACTTGAAGATGAATTTTTCATAATTTGAGTTTTATGTTATCGGCTTTAAGAATGATAAAGGATCATGTAAGGTTTAGGAACGGCTTCAATATTAAAAAAGTGCTCCATTGGAATCTTTATCCATCACTGAAGAGATGTAATGTTGAATTCAACTATTTACGTGCATTTAAAAATGAATGGTTTATTACATATATATAAATTATTAGGAATTATCAAACTTTCCTATGCCAAATGAACTTGATAAAAAATTGATAAGTGTCATCATACTTTTTTTCTACTCATTACTTTTTTCCTTTGCAATATAATTTATTATCACTTATATATCACTACAATTAAGTAGTAATATTCAATTATTGTAAAATTAAATAATAATTAATTAACTTTCAAATTCAAATGCCTTCAGAAACGGCACTCGAAGGTAACAGTACGGAATCCGGTAAAGAAACCCATTTCTCTTTAGGTCCAATACCTGTGCTTAGTGCAGATATTGTCTTGGAGGGTTTCCAACTTGCAGGTACTCAGTACACCCAATAAATCATTTTAATGGTGTTTTTACATTCTATTTATAATAATGCTTAAAAGACTCCTGAAATGTTTGGCGTCTTTAGTCTAATTTCAGAATTTGCCATGAATAGGAGTAGCAGGGAAATTATTGACGCACATAAATGTTCAAAAAATACTTTTGAACAATATTTCAAAGTACTTTAAACATCCCTAATTTTTAATTTAGTTTCTAAAATATCAGTATAAACATTAATATTATCACTTATCAAGAATGGTATGAATATAAAATTACATATTCTTGAAATTGCATGAAATCACTTTTGTTAGAATTCTTAGAGTTTAGTTTAAGGCAATAAATATAAATATTTATACATGTACGCATTTATAATTATTTAGTTAGTAAACATAACTTTATAAATTGTAAACGCATTTATTTAATTCAGTTACTTTCCAGTATTTATTGATGACGTCTTGTTTATTTATTTTATTTCCGTGATTCGTTATCAGTTAAAATATTGACATTATCGGTTCATCGATTCTACCTCACAAATTATCAATCATTATCTTCACAAAATTCAAATTAACTTTTAAATTTGTTATATCATCAGTTATATTTCCGTATTAAATTTTAAATATAGGTACTATGTTATATTAATTGTTATAATCTTTAAATATTTTTATTTTGAAGAGAAAAGATTTGTCCAGGGCCGGAATTCGAACCCGGGTCTCCCACGTCTCCATCGTGGTGCACTGCCAACTGAGTGGGGAGACCCGGGTTCGAATCCCGGCCCTGGACAAATCTTTTCTCTTCAATATAAAAATGTGTAACATATTTGAAGCCACACAAATGTGAGAAACGTTGGAGACTTTAACGCCTCTTTAATTCTGGCTTTATTCTTGGTGTAGCATTTTCTTAGACGGGTTTAAAAGATAATTATCGTCACATTGAGATACTTAAAAACCGACCTTCTTTAATTACAATCACGGTAGAGGAAATCAATTAAATGAAAAGTTTATTCCAGTCATTTTGAGTAATTATTGAGTTATTCAACTGTTTTGTATTGCGTGAGATATATATAATACCCTCTTCATATAAACGGTGTTGTATATTATATAAAAAATGAAATAAATTTTTTTTTTTGGTATTGTATTGTAGTTCTAATAAAGACGAATGAAGATGTATATATTGGCTGGAAAAAAGGCCTTATGTTTGTTTATTAAAGGGTTGTGAGCTGCTAGTCATATGAAAATAATATGATTTAATAATATTTTATTATTCATTATAGTTTTGATGAATGAATTTATACATTTTTTTTCACACTCCTTTCTTATATAGTTCTTAAGTTAGTAAAAATTAATTTTACATCTATTCATGGAGTATCATTCTGAAATTTCCTATTATCCCTAAATAAAATTTAAAGTTCCTCAGTGAAACCTGTAATAAATAAAAGAGGAAAAAAACCAAAACAAGTTCTGTTAGATTTAAAAAAAGTAATTCTACCAATAGTTTTTAAATTTAGTTTTTATAGCATTTTTCATAGCATCATTTCTTTTTTTTCAAGTAACATCCCAAAAATCATGTATAGAATATTCTTATGCTGAAAAGCATTAGAGACTTAGATGCTATGAAGAAGAAGACGCCAAAATTAGAGCAAACTAATATAACTTTCTTTGTGTCTTTCCATAAATCTTTTTTATCAATGATAATTCGATTTTTCTATGTCTTAAAATTGTCTAGATCTATTATTGGGAGTAATTTTTAAATGAGCGATCGCAAAATTAAAATCTTGATACCACTCTGGACTAATAGTAATAGTGAATTTAGTACATCCATTTTGCATATTTTTATCAAATGTTAATGTCATATTATAGAAGATGATCTACCGTGGTCTAACGGTAAATAATATATTCTATGTAGTTAGTTTAATATTGCATAAATTACGGAGAGATGGAACGAAGTAGACCCCTGGGCAAGATGGAGGATGCCTGATGTCATGGCACAAGTATTCCAGAGGAGAACGAACCCTCTTCATTTCATGGTTCCTCGCGTCTTTTAACTTCTTCTTCGTCCATCTCTCCTCCATGTCTTCTCATCCAACTGGCTGGATACCGCCTCAATACAGTTATGAATAATTAACTCCATCTGCCATGCCGATACTCTTACTCTTTCTCCTTTAGACCATTCAGTCCACCGTGTGGTTTATGTAGAAGTGAGCAGTATTTTGATCATGAGAACGCTTTTGGTAATATCAATAACAGGTTTACTTTTTAGCTCATGCTATTGACTCTGAATCATAAATTATACGACGAGCATTGGATATTTTTTTTTTTTTTTTTTTAAATATGAATCTATATATATTCTGAGACGACTGTTTCCTAAAGAATAATATATAATTGCCAAAAAGTGGCCAATAAGGAGCCTTACAGGAAAAATAAACAATTTAACAAAAAATAAATAATTATTGTAATAAATAAAATAATAAGATTTCATAAAGAAAAAACTTCACACTATGGTTAAAAAAATTAGTGAGACAATATTTACAAATAATTTTTTTTTGGGGGGGGGGGATAAAATAAATTTATTAACAACTTGTGTATTAGTAGATTTATGATCAATTAGTAAACAAACTTTTATTAACAGTACATCTATCAAACTAATATCATCCGTAATATGTTCTATATTTCCATAAAAAGTATCAACTTTTTTTTTCCTGGCTGACTAACTGATATCAGAAAAAACAGATATAGCGATATAGAAATGTATAAAAGAAAATTCCTGAATACTTATTATATATATCATTGGCAACTGAAGCTATCTACTTGTAAATGGCAACTTATTTACTATAATATTTATTGCTTATTAATGGCTACCGAATAATGGTTGATTATATAAATAGTCTAGTCTGGGCTATTTATATATTTATATTGCGAGTTGATGAATTAAAAAAAAATTGAAATAAAATATTTGTATTCTTTTTAATTTGGTAATTTTAACAATGTTGTAGTAATGAGATAAAATTTGAAATCATATTTTGAACAGTAATTATTAGTTGAATCTATAAATATGGAGAAGAAAATGGTCAGGTTGGAGGTAAAAAAAATAATCTTAAATAGTGATAATCTTTTTATTATAAACGTTGCAGTCTTGCAGGTGTTCTACATCTTTATTAGACAAGGTACAAACATATTTAAAATTGGAATAATTAGAATGAAAAAAATTAAAATTATATCATTACATCGCAGTTATTATAATTACCGAAATATTAAAACATAAAATTATTTATATACATGAATTATATATAAATAACTTATAGCCAGGAGTTATGGAGCTTATCCACTAAGAAAAGTTCAAAAAACTCTTATTAACGACTCTAGAGAAAGAAGGGTTACAAGACTCTTCCTGGGATTATAATGGTCTTGTGCGTTCTCTCTCTTGCGTTACTTATCCGAACGTTGACCTTCAATGCCAACCCTGCATATTCTGGACGTCTGTCTTCGAATGAGGCTCGGTTCTACCTTCGAAGGTACATCTCGAGGAAACATGAGGGAAAATTGCTTTGGTTTATTATTTTTAAATCTCATCTTACTGTAATGTGCAACTAACTCCTTATGAGAGAATCCGGTTTGTAACTCTCCCAATTTAACGTTATTTGATTCAAACTATATTAAATCTGTTAAGGATAGGAATGAAAATCGTCGATGTTTCATTTGAACCTTTGGAACAGCCTACCCGAAAATATTTGTCGTACATTAGCATTGGAATTTCTCACTGTTGCGTTGGCCATTGGAGGCATGCACCAGGTGGGCCAACAACAGGTGCTTGCTTACCGGCTATTTAGACCCGAAGAGGGCTAGTGGTGGGGAAAGTGCACCCACTGAGGAGTAGGGCACAATTTTAAGCAGCATTGTCTTCTAAAAATATTTATTTGTTTTTCCATAATAAGAAAAATCCCTTTGGAGGGTTATAAATTATATTTTATTTATGACATGCTTATTTTTAGCCCTATTTGCACTATCTTCTTAGTTAATAATCGTGTACTCTGCGGTCATGAAGTATAATATTAGCTAGGTAATGGTAATTTTCGAATTTTATAAACCGAAACAGAAAAGAATGAAATTTGTTTATTATATGGGATGAATATGCTTTGGTCGTTTACCAAAATAGACTACATGGTATAATAGAAAAATTTTACAGCGTGTAATTGCAGAGGATGCCCCTTTTAATTATATTTGCAGTAATATGGTCGCGAAGGTAGAAATAGGCTTGTAAAGTTGGTAGTTGAAGTAACAAAAGAATTCCTAAAAAACTAACAGGTGTTTAGCTGACTAGTAAAATATTGAGGGTAGGCCGAGGCGTTTCTGGTCGTATTGTTAAAGTTTTTTTCTATATATATATATATATATATATATTTATCCACACCCGTAAAACTAATCGACTATCAGCTGATTTTCGGGCAGTAAAGTTACAGTAATGGGATGAGAGGCATGAAGAAGAACAGTACCCAGAGGTACCTCTCCCTTTGATTTATTTAATGATGATCGCAGATCCCTCATCCACGTTCTTTTTAGTCTCCAAATTATGCCCTCGACCATGAGATTCGTCGCCATTTGCTCTATAAATGGGTTTGCCCGTGTAAATTTTATGGAAAACGTTTTTAGTAGGTTCTTATGTGTTCTTCGACCGTTGCTATTTGCGATAAAAGTGATCGACCGAATACGAGTTTGAGTAGTAGTCCGTCTCCAGAAGTAAAAGGAGATTGGTTGAATCGGTATTGAGCCTTCGGGTTCTCAAAACCTTGTTTAATTTCAAAAGCCTCTATTGACTACGTTTTATCAGCTTCTTTTCTGTCTCCTCAGCTCCCAAATTGATTCTCTTTTGCCCAAGTGGCTCGTCTTCATTTTAGATTCTTCCTGAAGTCCTGACTTCAGAGATGACCCCCTCAGTACTATTTACCGGAGGAATCTTCAGCTCCTCTATTTTTTTACTTCTACAAACCTGGTAATCTTTATTTTTGGCTTTTGCAAATATTTGCTAAGTATTCCAGTTCCATTCTACATAGGTGTCCTGAAAAGGAAATTATTTTTTTCCGGATCGAGTCTGTGATTTTTTTCTCGCTAATAAGCCCGATTATTATTATTATTATATTATATTTTATATTTGTCAGTTCTTTTCCAACGTTTGTGACGCTTTCAATATCAATCATGCTTGACATCATCTTCAAAGAACTTGATGTTAAGGTAATTTATCGTTACTTATTAAACAAATGTCAACGCTTTAAGTGTCTATACCTTATCCCACTTTCTTAGCAAGATGTATATTTATAACTGTAGTCGATCAACCGTATTTTATTCACTGAAGCTGAAAACATCGAATCTTTACATCTGAGTTATCTCTTTGTTATTTTGTGAGAATCTTATAAGCATTACTTCTCCTTAATTGTTTGCTCTCAGAGCGTGAAGATTTCCTTAGTGATAAATTCATATTTTCTGTATAAATATCAATAATTAATAGGAAAATACTAAGGATTAAACTATATTTATATCATACAATTCACCAATGAGTAAAAACCTTTATTCCAGTCGGATAAATCTTGTTAAAACATTAACGAAGGATTAAAAGACGTTTCGACAAATTCATTTGTCATCATCAATTCCTGTTCTTCGCAACATCATTTAAAATTCGTAAGTAAAAACATCACTGCAAAAATTTATAAAGTACACTAATTTACAACCATAAAAATTTGTCAAAATAATCAATAACAATAAGTATAGATACCTTGAGGTCAAATGAATTTGTCGAAACGTCTTTTAATCCTTCGTTAATGTTTTAACAAGATTTATCCGACTGGAATAAAGGTTTTTACTCATTGGTGAATTGTATGATTTCAAAGGATAGTCCAGTATATAAGAAAAAAAGCTTATAAAGAAAATGAACTATATTTATAGTGGAAAAAGCTATTTGTGATTTATAATACAATTTTAGCTTCAATATACGCTATTATCTTTGTAATATTTAAATCTTTAACCCTCTAAGCATCCTTTTGTCTTTTTATCTTATCAACTCAGATTTGTGATTTTTAAATTTATGTGCCCAATTTTAATTTTGTTAATTTTAATCCCCTCACTAAAAATTAGTTCCCTTCACTAAATTTATTTATCTTATACTGGCAATGTAAATCGTAACTTGCCCTCACTATTAGAACACCAACATCTAAGTGAAGCCCTCATAAGCTTTACTAATACCATAAATAATTAATTCTATACTTCAATAACATATCAGTATCGGAAATGATAAATAATAATAAATCTATGAAAATGATAATAGAAATAGTATTGTATAACGAACTAAAGCATTGTTCTATTAATAATTATTGTACAACTAACGCATTGCCATTATGCAAAGGTGTGTGTATTTTATGTTTCATTAAGTAATTTTTTTTATTGTGGCGTTATAGCAAAGGGTAGTTTATATAACAATTACTTCAAAAGTTTATTCATTAATTATTTTTAGTTCCAATGTCAATTAAATGGCTCATTATTGTTTAAGAGCCCTGTTATATATTTATGACCTATATACCTAGGGATCTATAAAATCATCGGCTACTTTTTCCCTCCTGTAATACACTTTATGTCAGTTGGTGGCATTAATTGTTTGAATAATTACCTTGACATTTATTGCACGTGTTCTTTATTTCTTCTGTACTGTAAGGATATTGTTTTTTTGCGTTTTCTATAAAATTGTCTATTCCAGTCGACTTCACAAAATTTTGAAATTCATCACGAACCGTCATCATCATCATCTTTTCTACATCAGAAAATCTAAAGTCAATGAGAAATTATTCTTTCCCCGCTGCATCACTGCTTTCATCTCCCAGGACTCTGTAGTCAAATGCATTCTTCACGCCACTTGTGCATAGGTAGCGCATTTCATTCAAAATTCATAATGTATAAAATCTAGAAAGATACATGAAAAGATAGGTATCAACAGTTTTTATTATAATTTTTTTATGAGGTCATATTATGTCAAACTAACCCTTGGTTTAGAATTGGATATTTCATAACTTAATTATTTCTTATTATTTGTTTAATGAAATTTGCATATTTTTTAGTTAGTACATGCAAAAGTTTATATTTTTCGACAGGTTTTCGTGTTATAGCCCTTAACAAATATGAAAACTCTATAAGTTTTTGCCACATTTTTTAATTTCGTTGTTAAATCCTCGACTTCCTAAAGCACTTTAAATGCAGGCTAAAAAAAATGTATGAATTTCAGATCCGGGGTAAGTCATACACCACCCTCACAAAAAAAAAATTATTACCTAGGATATAACATGTTATGCAAATATTATATTATATACTCTATTATTATTACAAACATTTAAAATTGTATGATTAAAATATTTATCCATCATCGGATTGTTGGTGTTCTTATTTATGCCAGAATTAATTAACCAACGAACTAACCAAAGTCATCTCAAGTATCTCGCTTTTTTTACTTACTTTAAGTAACCCTTTGAAAGTCAGAAAGGATTAAACCTAAGATCCCTTTCTATCTGTTCTGCAATGAATGTGGTTCCTTAATAATCAGATGATTTTTTTAAAATATGGAGATGATTTATAAAATTAAATAATTTTAATTTATATCTAAAATTATATTTAAATCCTGCTTCCATTTAGGGCAGGGGTCATAATCTTGTTGAACTCCAGATACTGTACTGATTTCAGGACAAAGCTGTATCCCCCAGTATTCTCAGAGATCACGTTCAGTAATAGCCAGGTTTCCTCCAAGGTTACAACGTAAACCGTTGTTTCTTACTGTAATTGATGCAGATGTCACTAACCGTGTAAATAGCTTTTTGTTTATTTTTAAAAGTATTTGCGCTGTTTACGACGAGGTGCAGTGACCGTTACAACGAAAAGGCTTCCTTTTTTGCTGAAATTGAGGAAGAAAACTTACTGTCATTTGTTTTTATAAATTGCATTTGTGTCATAAATAATTCAAGTATGATTTTCCAAAAAATTGCTGGTAGTGTTTAATAAACTTTTCTAAATACCTTATTAATATTGATCAATTCTTCAATCCAAACGAATCTTTGGAAAACCATTGCCGGTTTTTTCAGAATTTATCCCCATAAATCATTGATTTATTTTTAAGTGTTTCAGCCATTACATGTGGGGAAATTGAATAAATGAATAAATGAATCAACGTGTTTATTAAACAAATAATGTATATCCAATAAAAATCTAACTAGATAATGTCGAGGTCTGTGTTAGGCTATTTTATTTTATTTTCTTATCTCTAAAGTATAAATAAACAAATATAAATGTATATACACAAATAAAAATAATTAAAATTTAATTACTAAATACTCTGGAACGGGATCCGTTGAGCACTTCCTGTTTATTCACTCCTCCGTCAGAAATCCCGTTTTAATTGAATATTTTTTCAAGTGCTCATCAAATACCGTCTGGAGGAATGGTCGTAACTTTTCTTTTCTTCTGTTTATTTGAATAGAATGCAAGAATCTTTTCGAGAGGAATTCGGTGTGAGAAAACATATCAAAAAGGAAAGCAAATATTAGTGTATATAGAACAGTTGATCTTAAATTAACGTAATCGGGAGACTCTCTCTTGACAATGCTTTTTTTCTTTTTTCTTGGCATTTAAACTTATAATTAAATAACCTGAAAGTAAATTAAAAATTTCTTGGCAATATATTACTTTTATTGAACGCTTCATTTTTATAAAAACGAATAATTGGATGTGTAAAGTCATTGTCAAAATTGACTGTCGGACCGTCTTTAATGGCCAGGCAGACCAAAGATTAAGAACTTCTGACATAGAGTGTAGTCATTATAGAGGACAGAGTTTTGTAGCCTTCCAAAGCTTTAATTAATGTAATTATGCCAAAAGACGGGTCGCTTCACTAAGAAGCTTGAAGGATTTTAAATTTTCATAAAATTTAAAAGTGCCTATCATCCAAGGATCTTGGATGTCATTAAAGTGATTTCCATAATTCTACCATTTTATAACAGTTTACCTGGTTAATCCATAATTATGAAGACTATCGAATTCCATGGTGTTTAGTTGTTGTTGATTCTAAGACATTATAGTATTTTATTCACATTCTCAAAATTTTATTTTTATTAACAGTTACAAATATATATATATTTGTCAAACAAATGGTCGTTTTATTACTCGAGGGTATTTTACGGCTTTTCTGCTGTGTGCGGGTGCTTTTATTGCTTGAGGAATTTGAAAGAAGAAGGAAGAAACCATTTGACAGGATTAAGGAATAACTGAATTAAGTAAATCTGCATGGGAGTCATCATATAAATAATTATTAATGTGTTTTTACATGTTATTTTTGGGAGTGACCTGTGGTGTAGTAGTAAGTATAACAACCCACTAAGATCGGGTGGATCTTTTAAAAGGAGTAAAAATCCATGGTTAAGCCGTCCTTCGAAAGGGACGTCATACGGGGCCCCCGAGGCTGTATGATGTTAAGTACTCGTCAAAAATCCCTATCCTAATTAAAACTAGATAGGCAAAATTTAGAGTTCTCTTTTGCAGCATAAAGTGGCGTTAAATAAACAAACAAACATGTAATTATTTTATCAGTTGTTGAATTGAACTTTACTTTGTCTACAATAATGATGACAACGGACACAGACATACCTGTTGCTCAGAATGTTTTATGTCATGTTTATGTGAATTCAATAAATAATAATTATAATGGTTTCAGGCAATTTATAAATATTTACATTAAATAAAAGACATAATAATGTTTATTATGTTAGTATTTTTTAAATTGTTAGGATAGATTTATACACATTTTTCTCCTATCACTTCGTTTCATTCACTCTCATACATTATACAACCTAATTGAGTATCATTTTTTTCTGAAATATTAACTAAAATAAAATGTGTTATTTAATCTTTTGTTGTATCGTTCGTTTAATTTCGTTATCTATATTCTTTTGTTCAAATTAATCCCCACAGCCATCGACCTCCCAAAAAATATCGTGAAGTTGCAGAGAGGCTGGGCACTGGTTTATAGTATGCAAAACGTGTCATCTCACAGAATCTGCATATTAATGACCCTCTCTGCAGGGCCCGTTCGTTAAGTTTTTTTTTGGAAATAAACGGTCTATTTCTCGTTCATGGAATATAAAAAGTTGGATGTTTAACATGGAACAAAATGCAGGTTAATAAATTTGTATGCTGAAAGTAATAAGTGTTTTAAGAAATCGATCGGCTGTATTTATGTATGTATTTATATATTCCTTGGGAATATATAAATATCCTTTGGTGGAATGTTCTGTGTGGGCAATATACGTGTGGAAATATCTCTTCGTATAAAATATTTTAAGCCATGTAATAGCTTTAAGTTAAGTCTCAAAGCTCACGTAATATTCAAAGCCTCCTAGGATCGATTAAATTTTAAAAATATATATAAAAAAAAATAATAGAAAAAAAAATTGGATATTTAACGAGAACTATTTTGCATACAAACTTTGAAATGATTGTTTTCAAATTTAAATTTGGTTGTGATCATTAATATTTTTACTATCTAAGTCATGTACTAAAAAAATCGTCTGACTTTTTTTATTTGAAAGTTCAAAATCCATAATCTATATAATAAACATTTCATTTAAATTTGTTTGAAAAAAAAAAATTAGAATTATTAACTCGTAATGATTTTTCGCAATAATCCTCTCTAGATGTATTGTTTTTCTCCTAATATCAAAAACTCATATACTTTATTTAATGAGGTGATATTTGTTTCCCTAATTATTTGATGAATCGATTGTATTCAAGTTTAATCTTTTATTTTTTGTTTAATGGATAATTTGAATCAAGGTAATGTCAAAACTGCATATTTAGATATATGAAAGTTTATTCACCTTTAATATATTAATAAGAAAATTCTTGGTTGTTGCAATGGTATTCTAAAGATAGTGAACCAATACTAACACTACTGATCAACAATGAACTAACTGGTAAAGTTCCGTGGAGCTCACCTAGGTGTGGGTTACAGGATTGTGGCTGGTTGAAGGTTGCAGATTTAGGTTTTGTAGTGGGAGGTCGTTTGTTAAGTATTGGATAATTGAGTTGTCAACTCTCTTATAAATAAACTAAGTCTTATTTATTAAATTGTTTAAAAATAAATAAAGAGATAGAGGCTTGTGTTAATAAATGTTATATTATATAAGTGTACATCGCACATTTTTCGGAAACTCTTCTGTCTGAGACCTGTTGTGTGTATCCTTCATCACCTATAATTGCTCGAGTACCTACCTATGTTCTTTCAGGCTTGCCTCTTGGGGTTTAACAGCGCCCTGCATTTTAGGTAGGTTCCTTATATAAGGTATATAAACAAGTCTAGGTTTCTAAATCTTAACAAAAATATTGGTTTTTAAATTTAATTGTATTTAATTAATCTCTGCACACGATCAAGTATAAAAATTGAGCTGCAAGTATAATATTCGACTCCGCTTGAGCCAGTTTTTGTTAGTTAAATATTGTTCATTAGTCAGTTGCCCCAGAATAAATGAAGATCATTATTATTAGTCCATTCATCAGGCGTTTCTTCTGGTTTCGACCGTGTAGCAAAATTCATTGTCGACGCTATTATTATTATTTCTTTGTATCTGTCTACTTCTATTCATTCATTATAGTTTGAACATCATGTTGTTTTTATAACATTGGTTTAAATATTTTAAGTACCTACTATCTGCAGCTACAGTAAGGTAAAGAAATCATTCAGCTCTTGGGCTACAAGTTTTGTGATCTTTAGTTCTAACCAAAATAGAAGTTATTAAGGGTCTATAGTAGAAGTGCAAACGGCTAGGCTTTAAAGCAATGAGCTTCGATGCATCTTAGTCTCGACTTAACAGGATTTGGAAGTTTGTCAGTTCACATTGCCATGCTCCAATCTTGCCATATTGTCACTAAATTAGTTTCTTAATGATCTCAGCAGTAGGTAAATTCCTTCTGACTTTTCTCCACGAATTTCTGCGCACGTTCCACAAACTTTCGACCGTTTTCAGAGCAGGTTGGATTTCCACATCAGACTTTTTCCTGTGGATAACCTCCTAGGGGACTGGAACTGCCTTTTTCCACTTTCATCAACGGAAACGCGGCTGAGGTAGAAATCCCCCGGACGACAGGATAGGGGGGTATCACGTGCGGCGATGAAGAAACGGAGGCAGTGGCGTCAATGAGGTGAGACCGTTCAATGGTCCCGTCAACTGAAAATAATAACGCCTTTTGTTTGATAGACAGTGAGCCTTCAACAATGGGCAAACTAAAACAATCGACAGTGGAGGGACACCTCGTAACGACATTTCCATCTTCATTCCAGTCCGTAATCACCAGCTCGTGGGTTGGGGATTAATTAGTGAGACCGTCTAGGATTGAGTTTACATTTTAGTTTTACAAACCCGTCATATCACCTTAATCCACCGTCGTAAACCAATGACTCCATGTCCTCCAGTATCGCTTAATAACCTCCCACTGATTTCAGTAGAACAGGTCTGGTACTTAGAACACCTTGACAAACGTTTAACTTGGAATCGTCATAGTAGACTGAAATGACAAGAAACAGCTCGTCGTTTCAGGGTACTTTACTAGACAAACGCTCTAAGCCCCCAATTAATTACAAAAGACTTATAAACATGACAATCATAAGACCCATCTGGGCATACGGAGTAGAGCTTTGAGACTACACTAAGCTATCAAATCCCTCTCGTATTCAATCCTTACAATCGAAAATCCTCAATGCTCCTTACTTTGTTACTAAGAAAGTAATCCATAAAAACCTTAATATCCCACTTGTTACTGATTTGGCCCGAATCGGATATCAATCTTTTTCATGACAAACTTTATTCCCACTTAAACCCACAGTATTCAAACCTTCCAACCTCTTCATTTCCTGAAAATCTTCTGGAAGTACGTTTTAGAATTCTCCATGGTTAATCTTTTTTGGTTATAACTAATGTGTTATATAGAAAAGAAAGAATGGGAAGCTGAAATGCTAAACTGTTTTCACATAATGTGATAAAGATTACTGCCATAAGAACTGCAACAAACATTGCAATTACAAATTTATAACTAAAATTACTTCCTTTTCGGAAGAATTCGTATCGATACTCAAACACAACGTTCTGACTCTAACATTGCTGAAGTGTTTTTATTTGGACGGTCTTCAACTCTAAGCGTTCCACGGGTTGAGAGCTGAAGGGCATTAGACAAGCCCAAGGACGAAGAAGAAATGATCCTAACCTCAATTGCAGTTCATCTTCTTGACGCGAACCCATCTCCTAAACTACTTAGCTTCCGTCTCTCGCAGTCTTCAACTTTTTTTCTTCATTTTTTGCCGCGTAATTCTCGCAATAATCGATCACTTTTACACTTTTTACAATTACTACTTCTCTTACAAGTTGAGTTGGATTGTAGCATTAACATAAAATGGTGAAATATTTAAATTCAAATCATTGAAGTTATTGTTCGATTCCTTATGTAACATCGATCGGAAAAGAAAACGACTGATTTAGGTTATAGTAGAAATAACAATCCTGATCTGTCAAAATAGCAAATGATTGACAAAGTAAAAATTTATAAAGAACCAATAAAATCATTAATGTAGAGAGCCTTTTCAAAAAGTTTTTTGTTCATTAGAAATTAATCATAATTTGTTAGTACCATAAGGATTTACATCACTATAACTATGATTACTGAGAGTGTATGATAAACACAAGACAGTGTTTTTTAAAGAAACTAAACTGTAGGTTATCAGTATAGGTGATCCACGAGATATCTTGTTTTTAGATATTTTTGTGGGTTATAGGATATAAATCGGAAGGCAAGAGTACAAAGTAGGACTTATTTACCAGTGTTTAGTCAATGTAAGATCAAAATCTCAATCACTTAGGATTGTGATATTGATAGGAATTATCTTAATTTTGTAATTCAAATCATTCAAAAATCTTGCAACACTAAAGGAGACATCACGGAAGGGCTTTGATTCAGTACATATTGAAGTGCTTCTAGGATAACGGTTATGCACGCAGATGATTTGCCCGAGATCAAGCTCAACCGCCAGGAATTGGTCCCCAGTTATGGGTGCCTATGTTATAATGTCTGGGTGAGCTCCAGTGGGTGCTCCAGAATCTATCTCCTTATCCCACAGGGTCCATCCGTTGCTGTTAAAAAATTAAATAACATATCTACCATAGCCGGATTGGAACCCTGGACCCACTGAGCCGTGGATATTGGTCAGAAGCGATGATGTATTTTTGCTTTGTCTATTCGATAACCTCAGTAGTGGGCCTGGCTTCATCCATCCAACAATTGACTTTTCAGTATCCTTGATCCAATATAGAGAAAATTAGTTTCAATACACATTAAAACTTGCTATGATGTATCGGTACACGAGATCAAATATTCTTGGTAAAAGGCCAAGATGTAGGCGATCTAGATCATTATATCACATCGTAACAGTATTATATAAACATCATAAGGCTTGTGGTTTCTGCTAGATGAAGGTCACACAACTTTCTATATCTGCTGAAGGTGACTTGATCTGCCTTTCTTGATATGGGTTTTAATCTTATTTGTGTTTTACCGTTTTTTATTATGTCGATGCAGGTTTATTGACGGTTTCAAATACAAAAACGTTAAATATAGTAACGAATCATAAAAGAGATTTAAGGCAGGGCTTAAATAATCTTCATTACAATTTAATAACAACCCTTGAAAACTAAAGTGATTTATAAGAAGGTGGAGAAACAAAAATCCTCCGAAACTAATGTTTTTCTTCATAATAATTCATTATTTAAACAAAAATGATTTAGTCTTAAGACAATAACACAAGTAAATAAATTTAACTGTACGTAATGGCAAGAGATAAAAACAAGAAGAGAAACTACCCAGTGGTAGTATTCAAATGACAAAATCAGCTTAAAACATCACGAAGCCGTCTTCAGACTCCTCGGAATTGAAGAGTTAGGTAGGTTTGAAAATAGTGAGTTTGAGTGGTACATATGTTTATCATGAAAAGACTCATTTCGAGTTCGGACCAAATCAGCAACAAATGAAACATTGAGGTCATTATGGATGACTTTATTTGTTACAAAGTAAGGAGTATTGAGTATTTTGGTTTGTAAGGATTGTGTATATGAAAGGAATTTCGTGACTGGGCGGATTTCAAAAGCTCTATTCCGTAAGTCCAAATGGGTCTTATTATAGTTATAAACATAAGTCTTTTGTAGTTAATTGGGAGCTTGGAGCTTTTGCCTATTTAGTGTTTAAGTAGCCTGAAATGATGACTATAATAATTTAATAACAGTTAACAACTCTATAATAATATCCGAGGAAGAAAATTATGCGGTTAGAGGTAAATAAAATTCTCTTATATAGGAAGAACTGTTTATTGGATAGCCGACGTTTCGACCCACATTGCAAGTCTTCTTCAAGGCTAAGATGAGATCTATGTTAACAACTAGTTTTTTCAAATGGTCAAAACGTCGTTTTTCCAATAAACAGGTCTCCCTACATAAGAGAATTTTTTTACCTCCACCCGGACCATTTTCTTCCTCATATAGAAGGTCAACTAATATTTAAAAAAAAATATTATAATCTCTATACACCTTATTATTATTATTTTTTTCTTAATTTACATTGATTTATTAGGGTTTCGTTACACCACACTTCGCTGTTTCGCAATCTGCTGTTTAAGTTCCAAGTTCGTATTTTATGAAACTATGTCAGAATCAGCTTTCATGTCAGAAGTGTGTCAGAGCCTCAGATTTTCTCAGATATAGAGCTGAGGATAAATTGGCAGTTGCTAAGTAGCCCAGTTTGCTCCGTGGAAAAGCTCTTATCTCTTCGGAGTTAGGCAAATTGTGCCCCAACTCCGGTTTGATAACTTATCTCTAACACAAAAGCCATTGTTGTCGCTACGCCCTTGGAGCTCAGTTCCTTGCTAGATTAATGAACAATTATCTCACCTAATTAGATTCTCGTTGTAGCTTCGTGGATATCGTTAATTATTAAGGAGTTCTGTTAGAGGATACGAAGAGTAATTCAGAAGACCAGGCGGATTTATCAATGCCAAAAACAAGTTATTTGCTTTTGGACAAACTAGGTTCATTACCGAATGTTCCTTAAAGTATATGTTCCATTTGTCCTATTCTGTTGATTACTTATTCTCGCAGTTATCAGGTTTGCTATCTACACGTTTGTGTTAACAACTGCCATGATCGCATTAAAAACTGCATTTTGTCAAAAACTGCTAACTGATTTAACTGATTTTCTCATTGCGTATGTATGTAATCCCATTCATCCCATCAACGTATTGTTATATATTATATTTACTGATTGAACAATTTATTTACATACTTCCAATTATGCTTTCTGCTTGTTTATTTAAACCCCTTAGATGTCCTAACTGTTTTAGAAAGGACATCTAAAGAGCGCAATCGATGTTTATTCCTATGGTCTCATAAAAAAATAATAGAATTATTGGGGTTTCTTACTCGGAAGTGCTTCATGACTATGCTTTGTTATTCCTTTCATAAAATTGAGTGATAACGAAAACTGCTCTGTAATAAATTAAAAGGCCCACCCAGCCTCTATAAAATGTTTTAAAAATAGGGTACCCAAAATAAGGGGGACAATCTGGCGGTTGATCGTGACCGTTGATAAGTCACCTCTTTGCAGAACCGTTGTCCATGAAACAGTACAGTCTCTACCATGTACTGAACCACAGACCCGTTCACGGGTTGTATTGGTACAGGTATCATTATTTATATCAGATCTTTAAATATTTTAAAGTACGAGCTAAGGAGGTGTCTAAACCTGGCAACCATGGACTCCAAAATCGATCTCACGCCACTACTAATGATTAATAATTTTTAACTATAAACTATTGGGAAAGTTTCTTTAGTCAACACTTAATCCATTGAACAAATTCAGCGTTGGGAAAAAAACTAAAATTTTTAAATAATATAATATGATAGAGCTCATCGCTGGGTAACAAACTTTCCCATTTTATCGATAGTGTTCAACATTGTTTCATGGGTTATTAAGATTATAACATAAAAAACAGTTTTTTTTTTTATTATTCAGCATTACATTACTATTTAAGATTTGAAAATAAAAGGGAAACAAATGAAAAAAATCAAAATTTATTATCACTCTTTGGGTACAAATCATGAACAACCAGCTTAAATAATATTTCTGTAAACATAATATTTACGGCGTTTTAAACATTTTCTGGCAAGAAAGTGGGTTCTATTAAAAAAAAAAATACAATGAAGGAGAATGAAAGAGATGTACTTTCGTAAATGGAAAAGGCCGTTCATTGTTTTCTCTGTGATAATGGAATTACTGACAAAGTGCTGCATTGAGACCCATCACTTCAAAGGTATCGGAATTTCTATTGATTAAAAAAATAATTTACTTGGCTGTAGATAAAAGGTGATTGAGTAGATCACCGCCTTTCTCTCATAAAATTATTAACATAACGCATCGAAAAAAATAATTATACGTTTATTAAATCGAACAAACTGTTTGCCTATTTTGATTTTTTCAAAAAATGGTCTGTGAGGAGGTCAGAGAATGAATTTCATAAATATGAATTTACTGTTTATTTAAAACCATCGTTTTGACCCTCTTTGCAGGTCTTCTTCAAGGCTAGTTATAAGGGCACAAGGCTCTTTTGACGTCTGTATTCCGCTGTTTTCTTATATGAGTATGGAAAAAATAAAGTCATCCAGTTGACAATTACTTTTATCAACCCTTTGACCAGCATACACAATTCATAAAATTTACTAACATAACTGTTTCCTTTAAACGATTGGGATGCTCAGTTTGAATCAATACTCCTTTGAAAGCATTATTTCCATTAGGAGGAAACTTCGTCCCTATTGAGAGGATCAAGTTTATTGTATGTTTTGTTTAAAGTCGCTTTATACTGGGTATGGCTAATCGGACGAAACTACAGTGAGAGTATTCAATTTTTCCTATCCATTTATAATTAGGATAAGGATCTTTAACCCGTATCTGACATCGCACAGGCAGGACTCCCATTTTACGTCCCTTCCAAAGGACGACATTTTTACTCTCTTTAAAAAGTCCTAAGGCCGTCTGCGAATCTGCTATCTTGGGCATATATGCTAACCACTACACCACATGTGACTCCTGTAAATTTATTTTTTTAAATTATTTTATTGAATTGTACAACTGTAATATATACATCTAGTACAAGGGCTATATGACTAACTAGATACATGAAAGGACATGTAGAGGCACTACCCACTGGCAGCACTCTAATAACATTTCTATAATATAAGGTCCCGAGGCCATCTTCTCTTCAGACGCCTAGGAGAATTGTCCGGGATGGAATTGGATGCAAGGATGGAAACTAGTGGGTTTGGATGGGGCTGGATTTTTTATGGAATGATAGGTATCTGGAATGTGCTAAATCGGTAACATATGAAACGTTAACGTCTTTATGGATGGTTTTATTTGTGACAAAATAAGGAGCGTTTAGGATTTTGCAAAGGATTTTGGATTGCAACGATTGAATACGAGAGTAATTCGATGGTTTGGTGGAGCCCCATAGTTCAATTCCGTAAGTCCATATAGGTCTTATAACAGTCACATAAATAAGTCTTTTGTAATTGATCTGAAGCTTTGAGCGTTTGTCTAGTATGTGTTGAAGTAGTGGGAAGCGTCTAACTGTTTCTTGTCTTTTCAGTCTTGTGTGAGGGTCCTGCCAATTTCTGATTAATTTTAATGGATCATGAAATCGTTACGAGTACCTAAGGGCTGGGTATCCGTTACTACAAACTTAATAGAAATTAAGTTAACTGAACCACCAGATGACAAAGTTGTATCATTATATTTCTTAGATTTATGGGTTCTTTTGATTGTACAGGATTTAACCATTTGTTGTATACATTGAAACACCTTTACAACGCCTATTCTCACATGCGACTAATTATAAGGTTTACATCTGGAAATATGCAAGTGCTTGGAATGACACTGAAATCCTTCTAGCAGTGTTTCGCTTTGCCACAGTAGAAAAAGTTTTATATTCAAATTACTTCTATCAATATTCTATTTGCGGTATTGGGTATTATGTATATTAAGGATAAGTCCTTTGTCTCTTTTAAGTGGATTATGTTTATCTTAAATTCCCTGAATCCCGATCCTACTGTTCTCGATATTCATTCGAATCCTCTTAAACCCTGTATAGGCAGTTTAGTTTCTAAGGTATGCGAAAGGGTTGCTTTAACCATGCTTCAATGCTGTTGCTGAATGTATTACCTTAGGAAGTTGGCAATGATTCATAATCTAATGCCTAGCTTAGCCTTATGCTTTCAGCTTTAATGTCGTTTTAAGTCCTAGATCTTTATGACTTCTTTTGAATAGGTTGAATCAAGTAACATCGGATGTTCTGTTTTTCGTACATGCTGAAAATTATTTGTTTTTCATTTCTGGTTAGCACTTGTATTTGTTATTGCGTGCCCCAGATATACTATCCCCTATGTTCTGTTAATAACTGTACTAGGCTTATTATTTCTGTATGAAATAAACTATTATCCATTCAAATTAGTTATATCTTATCTTGGTTGAAAACAAATATGCGATAAATGAGATATTACTATAAAACGTTTAATTTAAGTCGTAGATTACTGGTCTATCGTATTCATTTTTCACGCAAATTCCAAATAAAAACGGTAACCATCCGTAACAATCATTTTTTTGCATATTCAGTATTAATATAAATGAAAGGCATAATGATGAGTAATCTGTAAAAGTCTCAAACGAATGCTAATTAAAAATAGTATTAATCCCCCAGTCAATAGTTTATCCAAATTTTGGGAGTCAAAGCCATATCAGTATTCTATCTACATATGTCATCGCCCAAAAAAAGCGTTAGCATACCTAAACATACCTCCATAAGAATTTTTTACTTATTTTGAGGCCCTTGGTTCAAATTTTCAGTTAGACTACTTAAACCCTTTATGGCCGCATCGCTTGGAAAAAGGTCTGTATGGTCTACAGTACCAAACCACAAAAAATATATCAATAAAAAAATTGAGGGATTTACTAAGAATAGATACTTCGCACACCTTTAATATATTGTATTGCATTGTTAAAAGCCTAAAAATGAAATCATGCGTTTAAAGTGATTGAACGTCCAAATGAAAGGCATTCTGAGTTTTTCTCCGTTTCCTTGAGTACATTTTAGTAGTCTCTACTCTACGTCGTCTAAGCATATTCCATATTCAATGTTGTTATTACTTGTTTTTGAGAGCTCCTCTTATTGTGCATATCATAAATTCCAGTTATTTTTCATGCGTCTTTAGCTACTAATGATTGAATCGTTAACTGCAGAAAAGCTCTAGCAACTTGTCCAGTTCTAAATTTTACGAAAAAGTGATCTTTCCTCGACTAGTTCCTTAGGCAGAATAAACAAGATATTGAAGGCGTTGCAAATCTTCTGTCTCTCGTAGAAGTTAAAAGATGCCTTTCTGCAGTTGGTGAATCAATTCTCTATAGTCTAGCTTTGATTTGATTACTCCTCGTAACATATATAACACATACATGATTATATTTTCCGTATGTAATATGATCCTTATCTTGACCTTTGATATCACATGTATTAAAACTATAAATGTTTGAGAAATTGAAATTTGATGCATATGGACTTCTGTCCTTGCTAATTCTTTATCTTTTTGTAACTTGATCGCGTTTCTCGATTCATTTGCGTATGTTTACGCAGTATTCTGTTAATTTATCCGCTGAAAATTCCTTAAATCGCCTAAATAAATTAACATAACATTTCCCTCCGTGAAAACCAGTTCGAGAACGGGGCGAAATGAGATGGTAAGTTAATAACCCTTAATAACGGCGGAGCCAGCGACCTGCAAGACCAAGTTCCTCTTAATGTCACATTCCCGGATCGTTGCCCTAATGCAAAATATTTATTCAATTCATTCTTAATTCAGGTTAGGTCATTTACTGAGGAATGTGTAGCCTTATTATTTCATTATATATATATTTTTTCTTTTGAATATATAATGTTTAAATTTAAAAAATATTCCTCGTATAATACATTTAATCGTTTCTTCTTGAGAACCCTTCATTCTAAATCCACTTTTAAGCCTCATTAACTCTTTCATGTTCAAAATAATTAAAATACCACTTCGGTGTAAATGAATACCGATTAATATTAAAATTACTAGTAAGAGATAATTTACAAGTCTTATTTACTACCTAATTAATTAATTTTTATTAGAACGTTCACAATCTCAGGAATACACCCTTAATTTGATTTGAAGAGATTATATTTGTCTCCTGGATTTTGAAATTAGGTATTTAAAATAAATCATTACAAATGAAGAAAGCATCCCATTTGTATTTTGTTGACTGATTATTTGCTATTTGGTATTAGATATTTCAAACTATCAAAATAAAGTAAGAGTCACAGTAGATGTAAACAATTCTACAAAAAATTGCAATGGGTGTTATTTGATAGTGTTTTTTTTATCCGTATCACTCATTTAACTATGTTTAGATTCTTCATAATTCCTCTTTTATATTTTTTTATAATAAATGAATTATAACCAACTGTTTTTATTTATTTAATAAATAAAGAATAAATAAATAAATAAAGAATGCACTAGCCTAACAGGGCACCAATCCCAATTTTACAAATTATACAATTGTTCAATTAATTATATTTTAATAAGTACTTTACGTTTTAGGGTATGAATCTGAATATTATTCAATATAAATTGAAGTTCATGTTGCACTTATTTTGTACCCCCCTGGTGAGCGTATTAAAATATAAGTAATTAAGTACTTAATCAAGTTACTTAAATTTCTTAAGTAATCTTTTTTTCTTCGCACTAAGTATTATTTTGGGATATTGAGCATTTTTCACTTAATAAAGTACTGATTTTTTTTTTCGTAGTTTTGTTTAATATATTTAATAATTATTTTTAGCTTATTAGAAACATGCATTAATTTTATTTAACTACATTATCTCTAGAAATGGTCTTAAAATCGAAATAATGGGTTTTTTTTTTAATTTTAACTTGATACATTCCATTTTTTCTATTTAAATTCATAAACAATGCTATATTTTTTGCAAAGACCATTAAAAGTGGTCCATTTAAAAAAAATATTTATAATTTATCTGATCGATAAGACTCGACAAAAAGGAGTTTCTCGATCAATTACTAAGAAATCCCGATAGCATATTACATCAAAAAAAATGTTGTGAGTGAAAAATATCGAACGAATCCATACATATTATAAAACAAAGTCCTACGCACGGATTTTCATGCGGTTTTCACCAATAGATAGAGTGATTCACCAGGAAGGTTTAGGTTCATAATTTGTCGAGGTTTGGTGTAAATGGGTTGGGATGTAACGATAATTAGTGGAAATGTTGGAAAAATTAACATATGATAATTTAATCCTGCCTCGGTAAACATCTAATATTGGACGCAGTACATCGTCTGCCAAAAGAGTTCGTTTGAATCGAAGCAACGACAATGATAAAGAGAGGGGTGTCCGTTTATCGTTTGTCCGTGAAAGGCAAAGAAATCTAAGGTATATTATTCAAATTAATTGCAGTGAAAAGCAATTAATTCTCGATTCGACAATTGATTACAGAAACGATCGGGCGATATCTATAGCCTTCTATTATTTGTCAATAGTGCTCAGCTCTAAAATGGAATGATGAGACCAAGGGTTGTTCTAACGGTAAGATAAGAAACTAGACGACATAGTTGCGCCACCAGATCCTTTAAAGTCACCGCTCCTGCTAATTTCCTGCTACTTCCCCTGCGAAGCCGGAGCAGGTCGCTAGTAAATAATAAATCGTGAAGAGGATAAGGCTTGCAAAATACTAGGAGGCACACAATTCCAAATGGCATTTATAGAAAATTCAACAATAAATATTCACTATTATTATCCTGGTTCGTTTACAATATGTTTTTTAGTATGACATTTCTAGAAAATCTCACGAAAGATTATATGGAAGTAATTAGACCTCAAGCAACGTCATTGATTGATAAAACTTTTCGTCTTCTATAATGTAAACTATTATATCCTCTGAAAAAGGCCCCTTCCATTTTAGGAAACCTGTACTGATACTGAAATATACTATGCGTGTTTCTCCAGTTTGCAATTTATGGGCCCGTAATGGCTAACCTTCAAAGCAGTAATTTACTCGTGAAATACTGCATTTAAAATCAGCTGTGTGTCGATAAGTTTTAACATTTTCTTTTGAGCAATATGGCTTTTAGTTGGGTAATCTAAACGTTTCTGAATAATATAACCGAATAAGATGTCGTTTTTTTAGTACCCGTTGCAGAAAGGGAAAAATGTCGTTGAACGCATAGGGATGTCTGAGCTTAAAGAAAGAGATATTTAAATAGTTCCTTAAGTTAAGGGCCCTTCGATAGTGGTCATGGGCCTCTTGGAAGCCTTATTTCTTTCGATGACTGGCCTGTTTTGGTCACTCGTGAAGTCGCCCAACGCTCCCAACCTTCCAACCTAAATCCGTTTTACCTTAAGAGGCTAATAAGGTAGCATTGTTGAAAATGTTATATTATGGAAGTACTACCATGCTGTCTTGTTATCGGGTTGTTACGCTAAATACGGTGGATAATCATTGATCTTAAATCATCGGTTTCGCTCGCAATCGCTTTTGTTCTGCTTTTAACGTTACCATAACCGCCTTTGTTCATAAGATCGACTTTTTACTTGTTCTCGTTTATTTATTTCTAATGTGTTTTTTTACCGGGCTTATTAATTATTTTTATGTTGGGAGTTGGTTGATCTGATTAATTACTACAAAAAATAAATCACCCATAACTAATCAAACCAATAAGATCACAAAAATATTGAGATTAAATCTCACTACTTCCGATAAATTAATTGTGAAGACGTCAGATTAAAAAAACATATTTTCCCGAAAATAAATTACTCGGTACGTTCTCCATAAACCCTTAAAGTACGATTTCACAATATCCTGATGCATTCTGTTGTTCTTCATAGAGAAACTGTACGTATGCATTATGACATATTAAGACATGGATCTACTGTACGTTTAATATTAAACATTTCCTAAAATATTTGATCCATAATGGATGTTTTCATACCTTCAATTAATATAACGTATGAAGTGTGGACTTAGAGATGGACGGAAAACTTAAAATTAAGAAGAATGAATGCACTGAACCAATAAATAAACAAATGGCGTGAATGGAATTTTTATGGGTTGTTGTTGTTAAACAATGTTTTCAAAATGGCATTCGGTGAAAGTGGTATAAAAAACCTGACATGTGAGGATTTCTGCAAAAATCGTAGAACCATTTTTCGACTTATTAACTATTTCTAGTGTTCATAAACTTAATAATTGCAGCTTACCTTCCTCAGAATCCTCTGATAATTTGAGCATACGATTTTAAAACAAATTATAACAACTATTCATTTAAATAAATGTTTTAGCTTATCGTAAGTTTTATTTCTTGATATTAAGGAAAATAAAAAAATATCTGTTACGAAATTGTAGACTGAGGAACCGTTAAAATTGTAAAACATCCTTCATTAAATGATGTTAATAAATTATTTTTTTTTGCCACTAAATAATTAATCAAAATATTCTACGTATTAGTGTTAATGGTTAAACTGGTAATTACAACAGTGGATTCTTCTTTGGTAATTTTCGAATTTTTAATCACTCACTATACGTACAACAGTAAATTATTGATATTCTGCAATTACATTAAGCATCGTAGGTAATTTGACGAACCTCATTAACTATGCTAATGCAAAACTAACTCCTGTATTTTAGAAATTATATGTAAGTTCAACGTAACTAATAATTAAAACCTAAAATTACATAATTGTGTAATCATTTTTAATTAGGATTCGTTTTTTTTATCTACAGTCATTGTGAGATTCAGAGAGTTTCATAATAAACTTAATTACAGGTACATTTTATGAAAATCAACAATAATTGTTTTAACATACAATTTAAATGCATAATTAAAGTATACATTAATTATTAAATATCTATTCTTTATGATATGATTTATGATTAAATGGGTTTATGTGATTAATGTTTATATATTTTTTATTTGCTAAACTACGTGAATTTTATTTTGCTATGAGCATTCTTTTCTCCCGTTATATTATAAAAAAATGATTGTTTTAATTATGTGTTTCCCCAGTTATTTTTAGATAATGATTCTAGATTTTCCAACTATAATATTTTTGACTCCTAGTATCTTGTAGTATTACTTCAATCCGAAATGTTGATTTTATTGATGGTATTTAATTCTACTCTACCTTTACTTCTGTCATTATTTATACAATTTTTTCAAGCTGTGTTATTGAACTGTGGAAATTTCTGTGAATTTCGTCCGATTGAACAAACCCCAATTGAACAAAAAAATATATATAGTTTGTTATCTTGAGGGAAAATACGTAGTCATGTTCAAATGTACCTTTTTCCGTTTAGATATTTAAATATAATTGTTTTTTAAAAAAAATGTTCTACTACAAAAATTAAATGGCTTTTGTGTGATGTCTTGACCATGATCAAGCTCAACCACCAGATTACGCATTCCCATAATTAAAGGTATCCACTGGATATAGGTGGGTGTGCTTTGTCAAGGTCTCCCTGACATACAAGGTCCCTATACCCAAGTGATAATTTCTCTGCTAAAATACACCTAGAGATTAGTATCACAGTGGGCTGCCCACTGTGTAAACTCGTTCCCACATTTATTTATCAATCGACCGAAAGAAAAACAGAACCGATTCGATTGTATTGCAGCTTTTGTAATAAGGATAATAAAAGTAACGTGCAAAAGGGGTTGTTAACTGACTGGTTATAAAACCTAAAATCCTCCGGAGCATGGGATTCCATCACGTAGGGCCGGGAGGTAATTGTTGCTCTCATCATCTTACCACCTTCCAGTAGGGGCTCATCAACCTCTTTTGCTCCTTTTGTATTTCTATGAATTTTCAATCAACCCATCCTGCCTCCCTACGATTGCCTCTGTCACAGACAAAGGGCTTTCCCTTCCACAGCCCGTGTTTTCCCACTCTTCTTCCAAGCCAGGTAGCTGCCTCGGGCTTATTACGACTACGTCGGCCTTGTAGCTAATGCTGTTACGGATAACAACGTAATTGGCAAGAGGCTCGCATAGAAAGTCAAGTTCATTTATCACAGGCTCAACAGTCAATAATCTGAAGCGGCCTGAGATACTAAATAAAAAAGTCTGGAGTTTGTTAAAACACAATCATAAAACAAGTAAGAGCTATCTGGCATATATGATCTGTATATAGATATGCAGTACTACTCTACGATTATTTATTCCATGGCTGGCAACATCCATTTTATTTATTTGAATATATTGAGTACGGTATATGTGAACTATAACACTTTATCAACACCTACTTATGTTGTATTCTCATATTTTCTTTTTTTCTTTGAATCGATTTATCAAATCGATTCACAGCCTACACAATATTCACACGATGGAAAAATGTATGTATTCTAATATTGTCCTTATTTTTCCTTTGGCTATTTTAAGGTTTATATTATTTTTTTCCTTTACATCTTTTGTAATCAATTCAAATTACAATATATGTACAAGATCAAGGTATATGGCACATTCGCTTACTGAAATATATAGGTAACTTAGCAGGTTGTTAGACCTCATCAGATACCAATATATAGTTGTCAAAGATTGATTATACCAGTAGTTTTGTAGAAAAACGGTAGCTATACAAGTTACATGTCAGATTTAATACTATGTTTTTGTGAATTTTATTGCTGACATCAGGCATAGAATAGTAGTTTATGACTAGAGCACTTCTGCAGGTAAATATATAACTTTATAGATAATATTTCGAGTTAATGATAAATTGTCATAATTTGTATGTGGAAGGAATGAAGCGGCTGTTGAAGAAGAACCGTCGGTTTGTCAGAAATAAAAAGGGATGCATTGTTCCAGATTCCACACTCCGCGGAAAATTCTTTAACGTCATCTCAAATTAATGGTTCCCACAAAGCAAACAGCTGTAAAATGAACGACGACATTCGTAAATTATACGGCGGTATTGTCCCAGGCTTAGCTAAAATTCAAACATAGCTATCTGAGGGACAAAGTCCAGAGATAAGAGCGTTCGACATTGCAAACAATTGCACTGCGACACTCCCGTAAAACGATTTACAAGACGGAGGGTCTAAAATGCGGCGCAAATGGTGGAGGAGGAGCTGGGCCAGGTAGCGGAGGCATTCCTTTAGCTAACTGTACTGCGGGGGCTGTCTTCGGGAGGGGGGGGGTGTTGAGGGTGCAACTTGCACTAGCCGTCGACGGCGGAGGAAATCCTATGAGGGAAATTCCACCGATATAGCTATTGTCTAAGGGTAGCAATTTTGACAAGAATAATCTCTATATTTTACCTAATATTTAATAATAATACTTTGAACAGATTGTTTATTCATTTAATTTATGAGTATTTTTTTTTCTCGAGGGCTAATTGATAGGAATCATTAACGATCACCTGACACCATAAAGGCTCAGTACCCCAATTTTACGTCCCTTCTGAAGGATGCTTTTACTAAGGATCCTTTATTGCCTTTACTGCCAGTGTGAGTTCTCAATTTTCCTACCCATTCATAATTAGGATAGGGATTAGGATCTTTAACGAATACCTCACATCCCATAGAATTGGGACCATCATTTGTCTCTTCCGTAGGACGACCTAACCATCTTACGTCTTTGTATTCCCTTTGAAAAATCTAAGTCCGTCACCAAGCTAGGAACCCGTAATATTGGACATCGTAGGTTGCTAACCACTACACCATTTGTCATCCATCTTGAAATAATTAAAATATTTCAAATCATTATGTTATAGGAACTGCTAGAATAGTTTTTTTTTTTTAAATGTCACTTAGTCCGATTATTGATTAAATAATTATAGCTTATTGAAATTTAGTTCATTAACAACGATAATGATTAAACTAGTAAATCTTATTAGCTAAATATACAAGCTAATAACAGCTAAAATAAAATCCTTTGCTTTCATTTCCATGGCGGAATCTTAAGGATTTTGGTTTGGTAAAATTTGATCACATAGTAAATACAAATTATAATATTAATAATGATAAAATAAATTACATAAAATATTTTAGTATCATTCCAATGACTATTTTCGACTGCAGGATTTCTGTGGAAAAAACCAAAAACATATACCAACACAAGCTCAATCTAAATATTTTCCTGGTTCATTTTCTAAAAGATTTTATTTATTTTTTACTAGTAAAGTGATCTTCCTATGACTGAATTCTTTGATGTAAATGGTAAATAAATGACTCACCGTTACTGAATATTACCCAGATCTCATTTTCCTGTTTTTTTAATATAATTATTAACTAATTCATTGAAATTATTATCTGTATCATAACAATACAACAAATAAATGGCAGGAATAATACATAATAAAAAAACCTGTACCACTACAACCCATGAAGGGTCTGGGGTTCAGTACATGGTAGAGACTGTACTGTTTCATGGACAACGGTTCTGCAAGGAGGTGACTTGTTCTAGGTCACGCTCGACCGCCAGATTTTTCCCCCTTATTTTGGGTACCCTATTTTTATAATATTTTATAGAGGCCGGGTGGCCCCAGGAGGGTCCTTGATCCTATATGATCCATCTCCCGCTGCAAACAGACTAAATAAAAATCATGGCCTGCAGCGGGAATTGAACCAGGATTTCCGGCATGCAAACTCAGTACTCTACCACTGAGCCACTCCTCCACCTATAATACATAATATGGGATGGATAAAGATAAGTAGAGAAACTACACATTAGTAGTACTCAAATATAAAATTCAACTAAGAAGATTACGAGCCCATCTTTTCAGACGCTTTGGAGGATTATAAAGATTATAAAGACTGCTATCGGATTTGGGCTAAATCATTAACAAATGGGACATTCAGGCCATTATGGATTACTTTGTTCGTTACAAAGTAAGGAACTTATCTTCCTTAAAATATGAAAATTAGGACAAACGGAAGAAGAACCTTGATTCGTAGTTCACGAAATGCACTGGTATTGATGGGGAGAAGTAGTTTAACTAATGTGCCTGATCTTCTATTTGGCTACTCTAGTTTTCCAACTTAAGGTCTACTCAGCGTACTTATCAGAGTGGGAGTATAATTCATTTATCGGAAACAACATTTCATAGGTATGTTTTTACTGGACTGCCCCATGCATTTGACACCGACATATTCTGTGTTAGAATCTATCCAATATACCGTCAAAGCAATACCTTTTTATCTGCCTTTTTTTGGATATTAAATCATACTTTAAGTTTGTTTTATTTTATTGTGTGGACAATAAAATAAAACAAAGGGCCAAATAAACAATAAAAATTACAATGGTCATTATTACTAGTTGCGATAGGCATTGTGCCATTATTTGAGAAATAATTACCCTGTAATTTAATTTAACAACATTCAACAATATTCTGACTGAAAGCGAATAATTGTTGAATTGTCCTCATTGTTTAATCTATTTTTGAAAATAGCACATATAAGGAAACTGAAGTGTTTATGATTAGGGATATTATCCTTCCCAAGATTATATAACTGCTTAATTAGTGTAGAACAGGATATTTAAACGGGACATTTACGACTGGGTTGCGTACATAGTGTGCAGTTAATACAGCGCCATTGTTTAGCGCCCTTTACGTAATCGCGAAGGAATGTGATTTAGTGACACAATTTGCGACTCCTATTTGTGGAGATAAGATAACCTATATAAATTCCTCAACTTCTTTCCAATGTCAACTATCGCAATAAGCCATTGTTTTGTATGAAATAAAGCAAACATATTTTTTTGCAATAACACTTTTGTAAACAGAGTAGGGTAAGAACTGCTTAAACTATTTATTTTAATATTCTTTCACAGTACAATTATCCACGGAGAGAGGGTGATTGCATTTTTTTATAGCTACCAATTAGCTGAATGGTAGAACAAGGATTGAGAAAAGTTTGTATTTATTTCAGGAAGTGGATTAATAATTATTCAATGTAAGCAGAATTTGTTTATGCTTAATTATTATTTATTAATTAAATAATACGATTAGTAGTTAGACTTAAAAATACCAACGAAAAATATTGATTACCATATGTCTGACTTGGTCAAAAATAGTTTCCCACATCGTTCTTTCTATGTTATTGTAATACGTTATTTATGGAATACTATATTTCCTAATACAAGTGATATTGAAATAGATTCCACCTCCCCCCCCCCTCATTCTCCAAGATTTTATTTTGAATAATCAATGTATAAACATATTTACTAAAATATATGGTCCGTGTTACATATCAACAGGATATATTGGGCATTTTAGTACCATAGGGCATTTCGGCTTCTAACAATTGATTCGTATAACATTGTGTTATAGTTAAATCAAGCTCTGATGGCTCATTTTTGGTGCTTCTAAAAACTATAAGCACCATTTAGAAGCCACATGAACCCATCCAATATGGTAATCTTGTAGAAAGAAGGCATCATTTCGTGTTTAATATAATCGATGTAAAATTTCTTATTAGTTTTTTGCATGGAAGTGGAGATGTATGACATTTTAAATGAAGGCCTGACAAATGACGTAATTTTTTTTTCCACATACATCTGATGATCGATGTTTAAATTTAGGAGAAACATGAAGAATGCTATCGTAATTACCTCCTTTAATCATGGAGTTAAATATAGGAAGTTACAAATGTGAAAATTATAGAAATTTAGTAAATTTTAAGGGCCAAGAAAAAAAAAAGAAAAGGGCTAGGGAAATAGAACTCGTTTTTTTGAAAAATAGAATTGTATGGGAGAGTTCAAAAACTAAATATTTATTAACGTTTCCACAGGCTTTAAACATAATTAATAAATAAGTGCCGCTGTACTAACCTTAAATTAATTCCTGATGATTAAGGTGTGATGAACCTGAAGCGATGACAGTTGGTTTTGGTTCGCCTTAAAGATACGACAATGCCAACTTCAGTAACTGAATTCGCAACGAAGCGAAAGCTCCATCAGGTGAAATTTCATTTGTTCAATGACTCTTGATAAATTGCTCATGTAACATTTCGATTTTCGAAATTGTTATTAATGGTCTTAGATTCCATTCTGATCCGTTGAGTCGTGAGGATCGATCAGGCCTAAGGAAGCATCTGTACCTTAAATTCGAATCCTCTCTTTTACGGATATATATTAATATTGAATCTTGTATGATTTGTTATTCTTTTTGCGCTCATACATGTTTTTCTTATCTAAGGTATTGACAGTTTATTTAAAGATTCGGATTGATGCTGACAGAAAAAAAATCCATACCATTGCGAGGCTGAAATGTTAGGATCGAGTATTTAAGTAGATCAAGGAATGTAAGATGATATCTAAAATGTGGGTGATAGTTGTTTGGTCAGAAATGTTGAAAGGGGCATAATACTGAAAACTGCAATGGGGCTCATCTTAACCGGAATGTTCCCATATCGTAACACTCCCATCAAAACGGTTTAATCATTCAATCTTACTTCCATTTTATTCGAAATAATTACTTCCCATATGTTTCAAGCTTAACGAAGAGCCATCATTCCGTAGCATATTTCATAGTCAAGGCCCCCCATTACTTCTTGAGCTATCCTGATCTACCTCCATCTTTCTCCGAGGTTGGCGTGTGGGAGTCGGTACGGCAACGGGGCATTGGACTCGGACCGTCCAAGTGGACTGAATAGGTCAACATTCCAATTACTTTGGGTTCATGCACTCTTCCTCCTCCGCCGCCTTCTCATCTTCTTCGCTTAATTCCTCACACAATGTCTTCTGTTTTCAAAAAAATTATTAGGAGATCCTGAAGTTATTTTCACTCTATTACTTTTCACATTTTTTTTAAACATGTGAACTAAGAACAACAACAACAACAACAGAACTAAGAAATTCCTGCCAAATCCGCACATTCCTCCGCTTTCGGGAAAGCATAGCCTATCATGCTTCAAATATAATTATGAAATATATAAGGTGTTCAGTTTCAAAAGCGGGTAACTCCCAAATATCAAAAATTGACTTATAATATTTACAAGCAATTTAGCCTAACACGACATTTGACCTTATTTCTCATGGTTTTCCGGGTCTGAACCTGAAGTTTCGTTAGCATTTAGCACTGCTTGACGAAACTAAATGTAAAAAAAGCAATTTTTGAAATTTGGAGTAATCCGCTATTCATCTTGAACGCCTCAAATATCCTTCCATAATGTTTCCTAAGAGGTAGGGTATAAAATTGACGAACGGTACAAATCTAGGCTCCTTTTTCTATCTGAATGTCAGGATGTTTATTGCAAATAGGGTAGTATTATCTAAAAATAATTCCAGAAAATTCATTGTAATTACCAATTAATTTCTGAACGCAGCAGTTATAACAATTTTTTTAAAGTTTTTTTATTATTTAAAATTGTAATAAAACATTAGAAAATATTTAGCTGTTTCTGGGAGTATAATTTGATTTTGAACATAGAATTACTTGCTTACTTATTTATTTTTTCTTTACCGAATTCTCATTTTAGAATAACGAGATAGCTATACAGCTGCAGCTAATTCAATTGTTATGAATTTTTTAGTGATTTATGACACTATTCCCTTGATCATCCCATATTTGAATGTATGTTGCAGTATAGACAGAAATGTCACTACAATTTGATAGAAACATTGATGGTGCTCTTAATAAGATTATAACATTGAAGAATGATCCAATTGCACCTGTCAGAATACAAAATCGTTGGGGATTTTTGTCTGAATCTTGTTCTACACGTTTAAGTTTTGACACATGATCCATCTTGTTGAAACCTATTTTCTTCGACTTTCTTGCTTGTCTTTTTCGCAGATATTACAAGTCTTCGGATGACAGACAGAATGTGGCCAGCCTAGAAAAGGGTCCTGTTAGCAAGAGGTATCCGCCATTGACGGCCCGATCCCAGCGCTCCTATACTCTTCCTATCCTCCGATGATCTCTACCGTTCCATTTCGGCTTTATTGGCCAATCCGGTCCTCCGGCGAGTGTCCGATGGCACGCACACTCGTTGGATTGAGTTTTTAAATTCCAATCTTTTATAATTGCGAAATAAATGGTGCTCAATTTTAAAATTCATGATTGCCTATTCTCAACACAGGCCATCCTTAATTTTTTAAATTATGATCGCAACTTCTTTCCATTTAGTATATGTATGCATTCCACTTGCACCTAAAAATTAATCGAATGGATTCCAGTGAGTATAGCAAAGCGAAATTCCACCAAGATCTGTGGTTTTAGTAATTGAATGTACAAATTTTTAATTTTATAAAAATATAAATTGTCAAATAACTAAGTCGTTCTTGAAATATTTGGCCTCAGTTGTGTATAAATCTACGGTCTAGAGTACTGTACAAGATTTATTACAATGGTATAAACGTTAGTATTGAAGAGTTAATAGTTATGTCTCCACAGCGTGAGTAAATTCTTCAGAAGATTTCTTCAGTAAATATATATATTAAAATAATTTTATATATTGTAAATATATATATTTCGCGCTTGGTTATTTTATATGCATCGAATTTAAAAGATATTTTCTATTTTTTCCAAATCATTTTTGTACCAATGGTAGAGGAGGCATTGTTATGATGTCTTTCAGCAATGGAAGGATAGATGTAATATAATAATAAGTAATGAGATATTACTATTTGTTTATTCATTTTAATATTTTTAATTTTCTAAATACAGGGTACTCAATATAGCTTATGTACCGATTGTATGTTGATGGTGTCACCAGATAAAAATTATTATTTAAACACAACTTATGAACTGGACTTTCTGTAACTCTATAAACTAATGCATGCAAATCTACTTTATTCTACGTACAATTTAAATGCAGTTTAATTAAGAAAAAAAAAAAGAGAGAGAAAGAACTACCGATTACTCCAGCTTGAGAAAAGCTCAAATAGAGATATTAACAAGGCCAAGAACGATCACCCGTTCCAAGATGTAATTGCAATAATATTACGCAATGAAAGGATGGTCTAATGTGTTTAGTAAAAATGGAGGAATAAATAAACAATAAGAACTAATTCAACAATAAAAAGAAATTAGAGTATACACTATAATAATTACCTGATACGTTTTATATGCGATTTATATATTTAATCGCTCAATTTTTATAATCGTTGGCCTATTACGATATTATGCTATAAAAAGAATTTTTTTATATCCGAATCATCGTATCAATACCACACATTACACTTGCTGTTTTATTTTTATATTCTTATTTATTTCAATGTTCCACATCTAATCGATACAAATGATTATAAAACACGAAAACAATTATTAGAATGCAATTGGAAACCGCCTAAAAAACTGGGCCTTGCGCCTCAAAATAACTGCTCGGTAAGCGTTTCTCTAGTCTAACACCATCAGGATATTCCCTAGAAAGAAAATAATCACAACGCTGGAGATAAAATGCAGTACTTCTCACAGCTTTCAACCATATATTCTAGTATTTGTCAATGATACTATCAAATTAATAATTTATTAATAGGAAATTATTCTAAAACATAAGAATAATAAGTTAAAACCGCTACCATCTCAAATTTAAAGATAGTCTTTACAGTTTTTTGCCAGATTGAGTCCCTCATCTGAAGCGGAAAGTACATCTTGTCTTTATTCTGCACTTGAGGATAACTTATGATGTATTAGGTGAATATGTGCTTAAATGATCCAGGGAAATAATATTGGGTAACATACCTATAATATTGGGTAACATACCTAATTAGAATATTATAACTTACCAACTATACCAACGTTAAGTACAAGTAACATTTTTAAAGGTAATTTTGTAATCTAAAGCGGTATATTGAGATGCATACAATCAGATTGTAAGATGGAATTTCCTTAACAGTTTTCTTTTTCTCGTTTACTCTTAAGTATGGATGTCGCTGATTATTTTAAATATACATTTTACATTTAAAATTTGCCTTTGATAATATTTCTGCGCTATCAGTACTCGAAGTTCTATTTGTGTTCGTGTAAAACGAATTTGCATAACTACTGCCCTTTAGAGGCAGTGACCACTTATCGAGCAGGAAGCTTTTAACAGAACTTAGGATGCCATAAAAAATCCACTGAATGTACGGGATTTATCTCATGTGTTTGCCACCAAGATATATATATTTTAAAAAGATACTTAAGGTTAATAGCAGATGGTAGTATTCCGGTACGTTTCCAGTTTATTGTTTTTACGATATTTAATAAAGCATTTTTTTCGAGAATTTAGGATTACTTTATTAGGAATAGGAGCGGAGTGGTAGAGTCCTGTGTTGCTATGCTACATTCATGGTCCTGGGTTCAAATCCCGTTGGCTGGCAGACTTTTATTTAATCGGTGATCTCCTGGTGGAGTCCCAGACCCTTCATGGATTGTAGTGTTACAGGTTTTTTTTTTAAATCATGTTATAAAATTTCATTATTAGACAACTGAATAAATATGTTCACGAACGAGTATCAGCAAACCAAAATTTTAATTTAAAATTAAATATTAAAAAAAATAGAATCTTTTCATTCTCTAAGTACAAATATATACATACATATATATATATTATATATATATATATATATATATATTAATATTTTTTAAAAAGAAATCAAGTTATAACAAAATAATGTTATTTTGTAATTAACTGAAATTGTATTCATGTTGAGATTCTTGGAATTTTACTGCTGTGTTAATTGCTGTTATTTTCTGATGCAATGTTTGTTTTAGCTTATTATATCTCTACATCCATGGTTTTTACTGGGTTTTAAAATGTAAAAAAATTGGAATATGTTCTCTGTAGAATAAAAAAAATATTTCTAATTAAAAAGAGGATATTCCTTCCAAAACCAAGGAAGTGGTATAATGCTGACTAGTTGTCTATATTTTTTCTTTCGGCACATATTCTTATCTTCCATTTTTACATGTTCTATTCTTGAAAATTATGGTGTTGTTCAAAGATTTGGTGAAGTAATTAACTCGAATTAACCTTTGCAATGTCTAAAGTTAATGTTTTTCTGTTAAATTATAATTGTATCTCGGAGGTAAACGGCACCCTGAAGTTTTTGTAAATTTAGAATTTTTTCAGGAAACCCAATTTTCCAGAACTTAGAACTATTAAAAGTCGTATCTTGTAGAAACAGCTTATAAAGAATTGTTTACATTTTGATTGACATTGCTAGATAATTGGATGCATTGATCATAGTGAATAATATAAGTTTGTTTATGAGAAAGAAAATGTTCCGGGTAGAGGCAAGAAAAATTCTCTTTATCAAGAAGAACTATTCATTTTAAAGCCATCGTTTCAACCCACATTGGAGGTCTTCTTCAGGGCTAAATATGTAAGAAACGCATGAAATTAAAATCATACATATTTATTGTATCTTTTTTAATTTTTTTTGTATGATGGAAATAGTTGGGGGTGCAGTCAAAAATTTACTGAATAAATAAGTGGAAACTTATTATATTTTGTGTGTGCCGACGTTTCGACCTACTTTGTAGGCCATCTTCAGGGCTATGAGAAAAAACAGACAAAAACAAAAATGACTATAAAAATACATAACAGTACCAAGAATATAATAATTAAAAAAAGTTATAATAATAATACAGAGATATAGAAAAATTGAGCGAAAAAAGTGAAGGATATATTATGAAGGGATATATGAATAAAGATGATTACATAATAGATGTATAGAAAGGTGATAATGCAAACAAAATACAAAGAGAGAAATCAAGTAAAACAGAAAATTATAAAATGAAAAAGATATAAATATAATGAGTGAGATATATAAGTATGGAAAACTTAGTTTAATAAAGATAGAATTGTATTGTAGAAAAAAAGTATGAAAATAGACTGCTAGGGAGTTACATAAGTAAAATGAAAGAAAATTGATAAAAAATATGATGCCAAAGAATAAATACAGAAGAATAATGTAAAAAGTAAAAAATAGGAATCTCGTGTATGACAGGCAGAGACTATTTCCATCCTACATTAGTACTTACAGTCAACGAATTTCTTCCCTATATGTATTTTTATTCATTACTATGTGTCATTTTTATTTGAATGTATCTTGTATATTTAGACCTGAAGAAGATCTGCAATGTGTCTCGAAACTTTGGCTTTATAAATAATATAGTTCTCCTTATTTAAAATAATTATTTTCTTACCAACACACCGATCATTTTCTTCCACAATCAGTGTATTTGATTATACCTGCTTTTCCGACATCGTGTTTTTACCATTTGGGCACAGGTATCAATTCTTCCCAACGTTTATAAAAAAAACTAGCTATGAATTTTTTTAAATTTTACTAGTTGCTTATCAACATCTTTCTAAACTCAGTTTAAGGTACACCATTTTACGTACAAAGAGTTATTTATAATGTTGTTCTACCATACCGTCCAGTTTCTTTAAGACTTGGAAATAACAAAGGTGAGTAGAGGTCGAATCCGGTCCACAACCGGCTGGGGAGGAAGGAATTTCAATTATTTCAGATGGCTATGAAAGTGTTGACCTCGACATTCTTACACCGGAGCTAGGACACTTCTGCACTCATGTCCTTCTTATTATAGCTGCAAGATGTCCTGAGGTTCGTTTAACCGCCCACACCCGGATATTGCATTTTTTACATCATAAATTGAGGAGAACTAATGGCTAAGGACCGAGAAGGTTGGAAATGCAGTTATTTTTTTCTTCTCTTTCTCAGAAACTATACGGAATATACGACAGTCCTAGTAGTATTTTTGTAACCTGTCATTCATTCCAACAATGAACACGTACTGGCTTACTATCAAATGTTTCGCAACAAGTTACAGACGTATTAACACATGACACATCAACGATGACTGACAGTACTTGTACAAAAGTAGCTGATTGTGTAACTAAATATTAACTTTTAAATTTTAACCTCTAATGCAATAGTTTTAACCATTTTTTCAATCTTGAGACCATCATTGATTGATATTGCTATCAATTTGCACAACACATTTAAGCGTTATTAATCGTTTATTCATAAAAAAAACATAAACAACATTCTTTATGCTTCCCATCATTTCTAGACATCGCTTAATCTCGCAGAACTAACCATAATCTCAATTATAGTACTATTGTTATAATCCCATAATAATTAATGCCTCCGCCATTTTCATCGCCATAATAATTTTATATCTTCATCGATTTGTTATACTACTTGAACTAATTTATTGCCTTAGTGCTTAAGGAAGTTCTTGTCTGAAGATTAAGTTCCTGCTTAAGATAAAAGACGAAAGATCCTTGGAGTAGAAACGATGATCACGGAACTGCGGGACATTCGGTTGGGAATTCCCGACGCATCTGAGGAGTGGTGGGTGGATGACATTTAGCCGTGCAAGGACATGTTCCGTGCAGAGATTAATTTTAGTTGGATCATTTAGAAACCTTTTAATTTAACTGATGCAGTAAAGTAGAGTTAAATGAATAACCTTCGTTTATTTTTTTTAATATTTTCATTTAAAAAAATAAAATTGAAGCATCTTTTAGGATAATAAAGGCAATAAAATTAAAATGTGGAATCTATGATTTTTAAAAATAATAAAAACATAAATTTTGTTTTTATTATCCTCACTCGGATTGGAATTCGGCTACGGGACTCAGAAAAGCTTAATCCACTGCAATACTTCATTCGCTGGAGTCACATTAAGGGTTTCAAAATGTGTTTTTGCGACAGGCGTATCGATGTCAGCACATTTTAAAAATAATTAATGTACTTATCTCACTATTGTATTTTTAAAAAATTCTGACGTGTGATAATTTTATAAGACTACAGTGTTGGGTGAAGTATTGTACTCAGATAAGATTATAAGCATATATTTGACTATTGGGTTGGGAAAAAAAATAAACATATTATTAAAAAAAAAATGTGCAGTGTAAAATTCACAGTAAAAAAATGTATTCAGTTTAAAACTGTGTACAAAAAATGAAGAAAATTGAGTTGGAAAAACTTGAAAATTGAATTTCAATGAATAAGAACACCCAAAACGCGTTTTGAGAAAGAAAGATAAATATGCAATAAAACATACAATAGCAGTTCGAGTGATTTGAACAACTAAACAATTGGAACAATAGGGGTAACCCCTCTCATTCTCATTTTACTTTAGGATTATCTTCTTATTAAGATCACCTCTAACCCATACATCCTTGGAGATTTTACATCGGTCGTTTAGCTTTGAAATCGGTTTATGGGCAATAAGAATAATAAAAAATATGGTAACTGTTCTGCAGGTAGTCGCTTCGATTCGAGTTACAATTTCTAACTGTTTATTCGTTCGATTTTTCACATTTTTCTAAATATACTAGTTCCGTGAGGTAACGTATGGAAAATATAATGTACGAGTAGTAATTATGGTTAATGAGTAGATTTCGGTAATAATTTCATCACGAAATAAAAGTTTCAACTATTGTAACATTTCAAAATATAGGAAGATACATGTTTGTTCAAACGTTCTAGATGAAATGCTTTCGCAGTACACACATTTCCCATAATTACTCTTTTCCACGCTGAAACCCATGGTAACTAGTATTCTTGGATAATATTAAAACGGAAACGAATAAAAACTTAAAACTTGTGACTCAATTCGAATCGACAAACTGCGGAATAATTACCGAAAAACAGTTAATGAAGAGTTAAAACAAGTTCAGGTAAATAGAAATATTAATGCAATCAATGCAAACATGTCTGTTTAAAGATATCTCAGCTAGTTTAGAATTTTTTAGCACCCTGAAAAAATTTACAGCCACTCTTCTACACTTTGTAGATCTTTCTAATACAGAAAGATATCTTTAATGTACGGCGCTTTGATGATAGCATATTTCATCAGATCGGGTATGTACCTTCCTTCTAAAGCCGTCATCTTGCGACATCTGTAGCCCTGAACCGTTCCTTTTCGGCCGTCTTCTTATCTAACACGTCTTCTTGTGTTATCCTCCCGCTTACGTCACCTCGCGGGAAAGTTCGCCCTTCGACAATGGCAAACTCTGCCTGGCTGGCCTTTGAGGCTGTCAGACATTGAAGGCATAAAAAATTACATACGATTTAAGGTTTTCTTTTCATTAGCCTCCATTGGGGAGGTGTTGGCCTGAGAAGATGTTGCACAATTCTATGCTTTCTGTACGCCTGCAAGTGCCGTTAACGCATTCTTAACAGTCGCAGACGCTTCCTCGTCTAATGAATGTGATGATGTGTCAGTAGTTACCAGGTTCCAAGATGATATCTAATGTTGCAATGGCAAAACGGGGAAAAGAAGGTTTCTCCCAAATTAGAAGTGTTAAATATATCCAATCCGATCAGATTTATAAGCCATTCTTATTGTAAACTTTAGTATATTCTAATTATGCTAAATTTTAATTTCTTATTACCTATAATTTATAGAAGAAACTACACATTACCTCATACTTTTTGAATGCATTAATTTAGATCTATACATCCATCGGAGTTTTCAATTACCGAATATTGTAGCAAATCAATAAAGTTATTTAAAAAATCGCAGTTTCTTAGAAGCAAGTGTTTTAATGTTAGTTCAAGTTTTTTCTCAGATTGTCCCTGTAACAGATCTAATAAAATATCTAAGCTAAAAGAAAAAAAGAATCATTAAAAAAAAGTTGACCCGAACCCGATGCAAATATTTTCATGAAAAACGTGTTTGTTTGTTTGGCTATTCGGACGGTGCTACATTGGGAGCTCTAAATTTTGCCAATCAAGGATTAATTAGTATATGGATTTTTAACGAGTACCTGACATCATACAGGATCCCGTTTAACGTCCCTTCCGAAGGACGGCATATCCAAGAATTGTTTACACCTTTAAAAAATCTTAGGGCCAACAAAAAAAGTTGCTAAAATTTCGTTTTAATCACTCATAATTCATCCTGACCTGATTCATTCAAAATGATTATACTATTTTGCCCATTTCAAAATCTGTTTTTAGTTTATCAATTTTTTAAAACTGTAATCGACTATTTTTGAGAAACTTTTGATAGGTGTTCGGTAAGGATACACCCCGAGCATATGGAAGACGGAGAATGACATATGCTTTGGAGTTAGTGAAAACAGATGTTCCACGGATAAGGTTTCTCTGAATATTTTCGAGTAATTCGAGATGGTGGCGGTGTAGGTTACGCAGTAACATAAGCTGAACGATATCGAGTACTTTGAACGGTATGACAGTATGACAGAATACCCACTGGTTTTTTAAATATTATATATACCATAATATCTATCAAGTGGAAGGGCTTTTAGGGCATTTGTTTTTATATTCTTTATAGCTCATGACTTTCTTTTGTATAGTCTACACCTCATATTCAATAAAGACGAGGTTAAAATCCGGCTATGGCAGATAAATTATTTAATCTGCTAACCACCACGATTGTATCCTGTGAAATCTGCAGACCCAGCAGTGGCGGATTAAAGGTCCAGAGCGCCCTAGGCAATAACTTTATCGGCGCCCCTGTACCGGCCATAAATGGCCATCTTAATTTAACCATTTGACCATCCTAATATATTGATGCTTGTATTATATTATAGATCAGCATTTAGTTCTTTCTTTCTTTGTCGATATGTTATTTTTTTTATTTATTTAAAAATTATGAGCTCGCGCGCCCCTTGTAACTACGCGCCCCTAGGCACGTGCCTAGTTTGCCTTACGGATAATCCGCCACTGCGACCCAGCCTGTTTAAAGTGGATTCCCTTAATTGGGTAAAACCTAGTGGTTTAGGTTTATCTCTTTCCCTTCATAAACGTGTATAAGAAAAAATGCAGTCACCGCCATTTACTGAATCCAAAAATCTTTATTGGTTGTTTTGTTTTATTGGTTTATTGGTATAGATTAAAAATTTAAAAAACAACTTTTCTTAACCGGACCAAAAGAAAAATATTATTCGCTATGTGTTGTTTTTTTTAATTGCCTCTAAAGCACTAAGTATCACTTGCATAAACTATTATACTTTTAAAACCTGATGAAGATCAACAACATTCGAAAATTTCGTATTTGAAATGTACAGATTAATTATTTCTCATCAAGACATTTCATATAGGATCATAAAATCAGATATTTATTCACGTCCTATTTTCATGGAATTCTGGTCTGCACTATCTAAACACAACTTATTTATTCAACCTATTTATCTGAACCTTGCATAATGAAAATATTTAGTTATGCTGATAAAAACATTTTTACTTCTCAGTGCGCAATGTAGGAGATATTCGTTTTGACTAATTTCGTTGGGAATAACTCGTAAACAATTGTAAGATACATATATAATATAAAAGGACTGCCTTTCATTAGGTCGTTGTAAAATGTGGTGCTTTGCTACTGAAGTATGTGGTAAAACATCTCTCATTTTAATATTTGAGACATGTATTTTAAATTTTAAAAAACCGCAATAGGTTTTAGATAAAATTGTCAAGTCAGAAGTACTGCTTAACTAAAGTTCAAGACAAATTTTGATTTGAATTTAATAGGATTATTTTTAAATTTTGGAGTTAAGATATTTATATATACTGGGAACAAAATATTGGATTTCAGTGAGACCTGGATGAAAATCAAGATTTTTTAAAATTAATGTCAATCGCTTTCAAATAAAGGGAAATATAAAGTGATATTGTAACATCGCTGAGTACTGAATACTTTTCTCTCGTGCCAACTTTATTGCTTGATTAAAAATTCATGGTGGGACTGATAAATTACTGTAGTTGGATTTTTTTTTGCACCTGATTGTGTAATGACTGAACGTTAGTTTGAAGTATCAATAATCTATTAAAATAATTGAAATTTATACTATTACAACATAAAAATAAAAAAGATCTTGAGCTCATAGATATTTAAGGTCTGGCCTATTACGAAAAATATATCAATAATACCTATCATAGAATTGATTTAAAATATCAGGATGTTGTTGTTAATTTCAACTTTTTAATATTCTTATTTACTTGTAATTTTTTTTATCAACAGATAGTTTCATTATCTGTCATTCTTTAATGCCGCAGCTAAAGTTATACTTATACATCTGCACCTCATAAAGTTATACGTAATATTTCAATCATAATTTCATGTAATCATTTCATGGAAAAAGGAAAACAAAATAAAAACCGCATATACGGGCTCATATTACTCGCCGATTATTTTTTCCTGGATACTTCGTGCATAGCACTTTACATTGCAGGATTTAAATTGCAATGTAAATTGCTTTTTAATTCCTAGCACACAGTAAGAGACTTTAAAAATTGCTACATAAATCACTTATCCAGAATTCACCATCATGTCAAATCTTCCGATGTATTTTTAAAACAGATCTTTATTATTGTAGGTACTGAAGGAAAATCGTGGGAGCTGTGCTGAGAACCTTGTGCTATTTACTAAAAAGTTATTATATTAGATATGGTATGGTCAGTACCGTAGCTAAACCACATGCAGGTAGCCCTGTGGCTAGCCTAACGGATAAATGGTAGCTGCACTACGTGATGCTCTCCCTTCAAACTCATTCTTCGGATTTCAACATGAACTTGTTTATAACTGGATTCAGTTTGTATCTTTTGTCTTTGAATTTGGCCTCATTTTTTAAAATAAATTATGTCGATTTACAATTACCTCGCTCTTTGAAATTAATGAAGCACTTCTTCCTATTCAAAACCTATACTAGTATTTATAAGAAAAAATATCGACTATATTTATATTTCTTAACATTCATAAGTTCAAAATTGACTGCTTTCTACCTAAGATTTCGCGTTGTACGGTTTTCATGGATTGCAAGGTATGTATAATATGATTACAGGATCAGCGGAGTTTAATCGTATCAGTTTAATTTTGTCCATAATGTATTTATTGTTATCATTATTTAAAAAAAATAATTTTTGACAAATTACGTTATTAAAAAGATGGTTATAACAGGAGAAATTTATTATTCCATGAGATGTATTGTAATATAGATATTTATCAGGTGGCTAATACATCGAATTTTTTAATCACATATGAGGTGTTTCTCAATTGACCGATTCAATTGGCTTCTAAATGGTTACATTTATTCATTTATATAGTCCAAACATTTGTATTCCTTGTTTGCTGTTATTGTCAGAACATTAACTGGCTTGTAGGAAATTGTAATTATTTGCGAATTCATCATTATATTATATTAGACTCTAATAATATTTAACAGATCGAAGTAAAGTATGCATTCTCAAATTGATAATAAACCTTAATGATAATTTTACCTAAGGTATTGGAAAAATGTTATTAATCGTATTAACACGTCGTGGTTAACCGCCTAAATATTTTTTATGCTACAGCTGCATATGAACACAGGAACTTCAGCACATCAACTCAGAGCTCTACACACTGAACTACTCTGCTATCGGAACAATTAATAACTCTATAAAATATTTTATAAAATTTTTTCATCGCACTGAAATCATGTAATACTAGTTCAACTATCTCAAACCAACTTCTGATGTCCCAGACTCGGTAATTGCGATAATTAATAGTTCGCCTTGAAACTGTAGAGAGTTATATAACTAGACTCTCTGTGCAGCTAGTTTAGTAACCTATAACGGAAGGACTCTTTTTTTATGTGAAAGTGGCCTTGTCTAGAGAAAACAGTAAACAACTGTAGGATCCTGTGCTTAGTTTTTTCTAGTTTACATTTATTATTTCGTTTATACGATATTATTTAGCATTAAACAAGAAAGTGGGAGTAAGTGAAATACATTTTTAAATTTTTTCTTGAATAATATTAGTTGACCTAGGGAACGTTGGGGTGTTTACTGCCAACCCTTGACCGCTTTATAAGCCCTAAAGAAGACCTGCTAAGTATGTCGAAACGTTGGTGTTTTTATTTAAAAGATTTTTGTCTAGTACTCAAGTATAGATTTTTGACTATTTCTAAGAGGTATCAAGTAGAATTTTTTCCAATATGAGTTAATTTTACAGAGGGAACCAGAATCGTGTCGTTCTCGTAGTCTTTAGCTTAAAATGGACTTACATTATTAGCAATAATTCCATTTCAAGCCAAGACCTGACTTAGCCACTTATGCACTTTAATAATGACACGTTTACTCTTCCCAGTGTAGAATTAAGTCACTTTTTACGAAATTCGACTTAACCACTTATTCAATGGAACTGCAGATATATTGTTTAAATATGAATTACCATGTAGGTTATACTTTAATCCTTAATGTATTAAAACTAACTTCAACTATCAAACGTTTTACTATGATTATTTAAAAAAAATCGATATATTGATCTATTTTTTCTTTTTCTAGACAATTCCTCTATAATTATATTGTGTATTTATCAATTTTATATTTAACACAAGATTACTTGTTTTCTTTTTAAAGAGTTGAGGTGACTTAAAACAAGTTGATGACAATACGTATTTATCTGAGTATCTACTCATTCCGGAAAATAATAATCTGGATCTGATATGTGGATGACGCACAAAGCAATTGAACTCGCAAGGGTCTCCCATCTTGTTTTATCTTTTTTTTTTTTTTTTTTTTTTTTTTTTTTCTCCTCCCTTACCTGCCAGAATGGCATACAGGGTTTGTCTCCAGTGGGGGTACACCACTGGAGGCACTACTTCGGGTTTTTTTTTTGGTTTTTTTCTCTTTAATTGTATAAACAAAACTGGAACTATGGTGTAGCCCGGTGCACGGCTGTGCACCTTAGAGCTACACCTTATCCTTCCTGCCGTCTTCTTCCGTCAACCTCAGCCAACCTCAGTCCGGTGGTCTTCCCGGTGCCGGTCTCCTCCTCCTGGTGATCAGGAAGTGGGCAAAATCTTGTTTTATCTGTCATAAACCTTGGTCCATGTATGTATTTTTAATATTTACCATGTATAATCTTAATTTGTCTGTATGTTGTATATTTATTTAGCCCTAAAGAAGATCTGCAATGTTGGTAGAAACGTTGGCTTTAATAATAAACAGTTCTCCCTATATAAGAGAATTTTTTTTTACCTCCTCCCAGACCATTTTCTTCTTCATTATTTGTAATATTTTCATAAATATAAGTAGTTTTATTTTTCATTTTCTAACTAAACATTGATACGTTTAAGACCAGTTTAAAAATAGATATAGAGTGTTTATACTTATTATTTTTTTGTCTTTTTTTTATATTCTGAAGTGTTTAACGTTATCCTAATCCTATCTTATCCTGAATTTAAGGTTACTGCTCCGGTGCAACTTGAGAAGTGAAAGCAGATTAGTCATTAAGGGAAAAGCTTTTGGTTGTGTCATAATAAGCTACCGGTGAATGATTGGCCTTTCCCACCTAGCGTAATTTTAACGGATTATAAAACCGTCATCGATTTCGTTCATATATAAATAAATATAAATATATAAAATATTATCGCACAACAGTTAGACATAGCCTTAGTATCTCAAGCAGCAATAGAAAAATAAGCTGGTCAATGATAAAAACCCTAATGAAGACCGTAGCTAGTATATCTCACATCAACTGCTAAGAGTTGGAAGATCAAATAAATATGGAAGATGTAAGACAAAAACACATAAATATTTTTTTTTAAATTAATTAATCAGCAAACTTTTTTGAAGAATGTTAGATACGAGTAAAAACTATAAAATGTAATAAAAATATTTTTTAAATTATTCATTATCATTTTTATCAAATGATTTTTTTATAAAAAGGATGCAATTACTTATTAAAAAAAAATTTTTTTAATCATCTGATAAAAGTGTTACTGAATATTTTTTGAAAAATATTTTAATTATTATTTTATACTTATATATTTACAGTACATATTTATTATAGTTTTATTATGGTAACCAAATTTTAGAAAAAGGCAGTTGAAATGACGTGGTCCTAAGTAGGCCAATAGGGGAAAAAAAGGATACAATTACTACTTATAAATCACATTAACCAAAACTGGTTTACCTGTAAGGTGTATTATCCCTGGTCATCATCTAACAGTTTTCATTTTATTCAAACCAGATGGCTCATTTTTTAACAAAATGTTTTCCAAGAAACATTTATAATTCACTGGGAACCAAGATATGTAAGGCTTTGTTAGATTTGTTTTCGTATCTAACTAAAATTATTAAAAGCATCCACTGACATAGTAAAACATTTGGAATTAAAATTCAGAGCAACATAGCTAATACTTATTTGTAACCAAATTAAATGAGCTACTATTTATGAAAGTGTTATAAGTACATTATTAATATTCCCAATATCTAAATTTGAATAACTTAAAATGCACGTGTAAACATGCAGATGTGTTTATCATGTAGCACTTTGCAAAGAGGAACGTTTTAAGCACTAAGCACCTTTTAAATTTTAGTATAAAATAATAATCAATAAAATAATTTAAAAGAATAAACGATTTTTTTTTTATCCAAATGGGCTTATACCACTTTCATAAATAACAGCTCAAATAATGTTAACCAATGAATTTATGAGTCCCCTTTTAAAAGTCGACATACGTTTGACCAGTGTTGAATAAACTGTTTATTTATGTGTTTCACTTTCTTATCATTTCGAGTTTGTTTGTTAGCATTTCCACACATTACAAAAAAAAAATTTTCATTTGGTTTAAACTTTTAGTTCACTGTATGTAATGAACGGTATTCTGAGCAAAAATTCGTCGGTATGCTTCAAAGGACTCAGGAAGTCTTTGTTTACTTTACCTGGGAACGATTCTTATTTGTCTTCTACCTGAGCAAGAGTTTTTATAGTGTTCCGTCCTGGCTTCTGTTGCAGTAAAAATAACAGTATTTTTGTACTTACTTTGGAGTGAGGTTTTTAAAATTGAATAAAATGTCCTCTATGAAGATCACTAACGAATAAAATAGGGAAACATCTGTATTAAAATTTTCAGATATCAAACCTTGAGGTTTCCCAAACCTCATGCTAATCCTAGTTTTTATCTACTACTAAACTAATAAACATAGTTTTATTGAACTACTGAGTTCACACATCCTATTTTTTAAAAATATTAATATATTATATTAGTTGGGCCCGGATTTATATGTAAAAATTGTGAAATATGTACAATGGGAAGAATATGTAAAATCAAAATCAGCGAAAAATGCATTATTTATAGTTTAAATTTTTTCAGAACTACATATATTTATTCAAAATTGAATTATTATGGACACAAAATTTGATTTTTTGAAATTGTTGGAAACAACGTACATTTTTAAATTTTCAAATATAAAATACCGCCATTGGGGTCATAAAATCACTTCGTAACGACTGAAGGATCGCTCTACATCAACTGTAGTCAATGGAGCCTACTCGAAGTTCGCTGTATGAGATGGTGAAAATTCATATTCATGATTTAGTACATCCAGTTCCCTGTGGATTTTAGCCATGAGCATCATTTCTTTCCAGCCTGAGTTTTTTCTCTGCACCTCTTTCAATTTCTTCTTCATTATGGTTCCAACTTCTCCTAGATGCTTCTTCTAGCTTCTGTATACCGTTTTCAACAGTAGAAACGCTCTCGGGTAGTGACATGCCTTGGGTTTCGAGCTTTCTTATCAAGTGAATTAAAAAATACTCATTTGAGGCAATGCAAGCCAAGTTGTTTTTCAACCTGGGTTTCTCCATCACGGATTTAGCTTTATCTATTGCTGCAGACAAGTACGAATCTAGTTTGGAACTGAACGTCTTTAATGTTCGGCTGTTTCTAGCCCCACCATGTAATTACTGGCTGAGGAGGCAAAGATAAGTTAGGAAAAGGCTCCTTGAAAATTTTGACTCAACTTGGGGCTTTTAAACATTTGATATTAAAAGGTCAACGCAGAAAAAGGTCTGACAATTTCTGCAACTCATTGAAATGCATGTGCGAGATGTGTCATATTCAGATGAAACACCTTTAAAGAAGTCCAGGCTTTCACCATATATGGAGAAGCGTCTGATAAAATAGCAGAACATTTCTGTACCAAACACCACTTGGCCAAATAAGAACCATCGAGTCATTAAAAAAACGTGCAGTAGCAGCCTGGTTTCATTTTTCTAAAAGTTCACAATTTAAGAGAAACTGTGGTGCAGGAGAATCGGGACATTGTCTACCAATTACTATATTGGCAATGTATCTCCGTTCAACATCGGTGGTTTCGTCGATCAAAACCCAAATGGGACCAGTTTGTCTTTGTTTCGAATTTTAGCAAGGATTTCCATATATCTACCTTTTAAACAATGTTTCCTTAATGTGCTTTCATCGGGTATATTTTGTCAGTGTATCGCTCTAAGACACTCTTAAAATAAGCATTATTGAATTTGTGAAACGGAATGTCAGTTCTGATTAATGGGCGACATAAATCTGTATTAAAAGTTGACTCACGTGATGAACTAGCAGAAGCTGTTATGAATGTCTGTTGCAGCTTTGAACTTCTCTCTTTGTTCCTCTTATGTTTAGCTGTAACACGAACAATATCACTTTTAAATGTCTCTTCGGGAAACTCTCTGAGGTATTTTGGAACTAATTCCCTTGTTTTTGGAATTTTTTACGTTTGTTTTTCTCAGTGGTTGAAGTAATACTGAACGAGAGCGGCTGATTGAGATCGAGGTAGAATAGGAAGGACTAAGAGGAACAGGGAGTGAGGAATTCTGAGATATTAGGCAATTAAACAGTTCAGATACTTTTATTGTGGATATCTATTCTACTGTGTACCAAGTAAATCAGGCCGTTCTGTTTTGAGGGATCAATGGTTGCTTGCTTGTCATTTTGCTCGTCTTGAAACTTTATTTACTCAAGATCCATCTGCAAATTCGTGATTGTTGCAGAATATATAAGAAAAAATGTAAAATATGTGTTTATAGTGAAATGTGTGAAATAAAAATGGGCTTAGAATGCTTTAAAAAGTATTTTAAACTGTTGTTCATTATAGAATCTAACCTAACTAAAAATATGTTAACACATATGAATCCGAGTCCTATATATTAGCAATAGAAAAATCTAAATAAAAAAATACAAATGATAAAGTGATTATTTTCGATGTTATATCATTATATATTTACTTTAATTCTTATCAGTTGACTGCTTTCTGCAATTTGATTAAAGTGTTCACAGATAAAACTTTAGAGTAACTATCTATATGCACTGGTGAAAAACTATCATGAAACATAAAAAAAATACTTAATACCAATTAAATAAATACCTTTAGATCTGGCATTAAACTGTTATAGTTGGCAGAAAATACTTTGCGTTGCTGAATAGTGGAGTTTATCTTTTGATGAGTCATTATATTTATCAATATTTCTGCCAGTGTTGATTTCATCGGCACGTTATGGTATTTCGCTCCAATGACTAGATTCATTCACTTCAACTGGAATAGAAGGTTTTAACGACACCGATGTGCATTTGTAATAATAATAATAATAATTTATTAATTTATATGATACAAGTTCAAGTTGCAAAATATAAGCTAATTGATCAAAAAAAAAATTACGTTGCCGTATAAATTCAATCAATGTGTTATATTAGGGTGCGGCGTAGCTCAGTTTGTTGAACGCTAAGTTTCTGTGGGGGTTTCCCGGGTTCAAATCCAGCTGTGGGGATAGAATATTTAATCTGTTAACAGAACCCTGAGGAGCCTGAAGACCCATATGTGGCTCAACCTGCATCTATGAAATGTGAATCCTTATTTGGGATGAAAACTATGGGGTTTGAGCGTGATCTCGGACATGTAATGAATAACAATATATGTAGCATATTGATAGGAATCATTATATATGTAGTAAATAATCCTGCTAATACTATAAATGCGAAAGTTTGTATGTTTGTTACTCTTTCACGCAAACGGATTTGGATGAAACTTTGCAGTAATATAGGTTATAAATCAGAATAACACTTAGGCTACAATTTATAATGATTTTGTGTAATTTGGTCATATCTATACATATAAAATGCTTTGTCCTGAATGACTGAGAGATCAATGCGCAGCCTAATCCACTGAAACTTGGAGGGGGTGTTCGTTGGCATCCGATAAGAAAGGGTTTTCCTAAATTGTACCCCTAAGGGGGGCAAAGTTTGTATGCTTGCTGAGGTGTTTCTTACTCGCAAAATCTACATATTTTCACTGAACAAAATAAATCAAGTAACAGTTCACTTCTCGCTGCTGCCGTACGGCAAGTGAAACCGTAATACTAAGTAATCCTTTTAAATAAATTAATTAACATTACATACTAATCCTTAGCAAATACTAAACGAACAACAGTAAACTTCTGCCCGTCCCGTTTGTTCATCTGTGTCAATGTATGTTTCACGGCTGTGCTGAAATTGGTTATGGATAATCTCAAGCCTGGGGAAGGACATGGGCTACTTTTTATCAACACACCGGGGAAGTTTATATAAAACTGTAACCTGATTGACTTACACACCCAGCGGTCAACGCACAGCAGAAACCACTGAACTTAGCATATTGAAATTCGCAGATAGGTTCTTTGTTTAGCTTAAATGAGGACTAAGAGAGGAATTTGGACAATTCCACACCCATGGGTTTCCCCCTTAATATAATAAGGGTTCAGAGATTTTATGGATATCCGTCAGTTTTGAAGTTATACATCTGAAATTTCGGATGTACGAGTAACTTATAGTTTAAAAAAATCAAATTATTAATTTAAATTGATCTGTCAAGAAACTTTATGTGGCAGACCAAATTCCACGCGAGCGAAGCCGTGGGCAAAAGCTTGAAAGAAAATATTTAGTCATCTAGGGAATGGGAATGAAAAAAAATTATATTATAAAAGTAGGGGCCCTTTAGGTAGATACATGTTTGTTATATTTATATGTTTTATCATTTATTGTGTTTTATTTGTTATTCATTTAATTAATTTTTAAATATTTTTATTTAAAAAGAAAAGATATGTTCAGGACCGGGACTCGAACCCGGGTCGTCCAGATTGCACCGGGTTCGAGTCCCAGTCCTGGACATATCTTTCCTTTTCAAATAAAAACATTCAAAAAGTATATGTTTTATCATTCATATCCCTAGATGACTACATATTAGGTTATTATTTACTACTTACGTTATCATTGTTCAATGTACCACTTATATTGTTATTATTTACTAAGTATTATTTTAATTTATATGTGTCTTGTATATTTAGCCCTGCAATATGGGTCGAAACGTTGGGTTTAAAATAAACAGTTCTTCTTTTAAAATAGAATTTTCTCTGTCCTCCACCCGCACCATTTTCCCCTCATTTATATAAGGTCGACTAATATTATTCAACATGTTTCCCATTAAAGAGTGTTTTTTAAGTCTTTTAAACTATTAATTATTTATTTATAATTACTGTCTGGTTGTGGGTTTTGGAAGGTGGGTGAATGGAAGGGAGTTATGTGTTGTAGCAGTGTTGGTTGTTGGAGGTGGTTGTCGTTTTGCGATAGACTTGCTCTTGTTGCAGAGGACCGGTTTCGACTCCCTGCCTCCCCTGCCATTGAGAATTGATCCACTTTATCATTTAGCCATTCGATTTATTATTGTATTGAGACTATTGACTCCGCATTCAGGCCATATTTTATTGCATACCTTTAATTGTCCATAATTCAGGATTAAAATTAAATGTTTGTCGATCTACGAGCGGTTTTATTTTTTATTGGTTGGTCATCTATAGTGGATACAGGGTTCATTAGATATGTGCAGGAAGCTGCATGCAATTTATTTTCTCAATAATGTTCTCATAACTCAACATTGGCAATTAATGGGTATGGATTTAAGAAAAGTAATTTAGTTACAGATGTAGGATGAGAAATTTAGGATCAAAGGCGCATCCATAATATAATAACTATAATTACATAATAACTCCAAAAATGTCAAAACATGACCTTTTTATCATTTTTAGGACTGAACCCGTGTTTTTTTTTATGTTTCTAATTCTATTATAAAAACTGATTGAATCGTTATTCCACACATTCAATTAGTTAGCCAGTTTTAATTGACAGAGTGTCACATTCTTGCGGAAACTAGAGTTTTTAATTTCAGCTTCTGAACATATATGGATCTCTGAACAGGTCCGATTTACACTGGATTAATAGAAAAGTGCCAACTAGCTAACTGTTTCTAACTATTTTTAAGCCTTATAATGCTAGGAATTTTTTAATAAGAAAAGTTTTTTTCAATTAGTTTATTCATAAGTGCAAGAAGTTAAGAATTAGATGAGAAACCAACTTGCCAGTTCAACTAACATAATTCATCTAACTAAAATTGATTACTTTTATCATTTTAGATTAATTAATTACGATATCTTTAATGGAGTTCAATGCATTCATATGTATACTTTATGTACTTATGAAAGTAATTTGGCGCTAACTTTTTTATATTTTTTATGACTAGGATGGAATAAATGATAAGCAAGTGGAAACGTATTTTGTTAGTTTGCATTGCAAGTGTGACATTTCCAGAGAGAGTGAATGTTTTATAATAACTAAAAGGGTGTTCCATTACTCCACTATTTAGTGACAATTATTTCCAAATATTAGAATTAGAATTGCTTAGAGATTAAATTTTGAAAAATAATGGAAATGGTAATAAATCACACACAAAAAAACAAAACAGACGTTGATGTTCTAACTAAAGCTTGTAAAAAAAATAGCCACTGATAGAGTCCTTTTTTTTTTACAAAGGCCTGTACAGGATTTTCAATTCATGTGAACTTCAGTAATCACCGGATAATGCGAGTGATCAATAATGATACATTAATGTCTTGTAACTCTGATCATAAAACTACACCAGATTCCTTTTTTTTTTTTTTAACAAATTATTATCTAAGTTTTATAAAAACCATATTGTGTGTACGAATAATAGTTCGATCAAGAGAGACTTCTGTCTTCTTTTTCAAAAATAAGTCTTCTGTTTTATTTTAAAAAAGGTAATGATAATAAAGCCTAGCGAAACCGAATGCGCGATCACTCTTAACGCAATCCAACGACCTATGCCTCCGTCAATCCCTCGCACGTTTACCTACCGGTACAGCGTTTATTCTTTTTTTAGAAATTCTTTCGTTACTTAGTCTTTTATATTTTAAAAAATAGCTTTAAAAGTCATTTAAATTTAATTGTGATTCAAGGCAAATAATTTATTTGGATGCTATGCAATTACATATCAATTTATATATCTCCCATAAATCTGTATTTCGGGCTTCAAAGTCACACGATGTATTTTTGGAACATAAGTAACTTAATATTTTCTATTTTGTTTTTACCAGTATCTGATTTTATCTTTTAGAGTCATATTATTAAATATTAAAAGTTTATTTCCGATCAAGGATTTTAAAAGACCCGCAGTATAATTTTTAAATAAATGCATTATATGAAACCGGGCGTAAAGTAAAAACAGCCTTAGAGGTGTTTCCTCAATTGCTCGAATTTCCTCAGTTACGAAAGGTGCTTTCGATTCGCACTTCACCGTAATCTCCGAGTACAGATCTATCAGACACTCTCTTTCCCTCTTCTGCCCTTTCTTAATAACACACCCTGGCATCTTCAGGTTCCTCCAGGTCTCCATTACGGTCCAACTCTTTAGTCACCTTCCTGAGGAAACCTCTAGCTTAGTTCGTCCTGGACTCCCGGAAGTTTAGTGTACAGAGCACAAGACCTCTGTTTTATCAACAGGTTTTGAGAGTGGTTACTTTAGTATCTATTCCGCAGGTTGTCGCTTCGAATTGAGTTACAAAAATTGTTAACCATTTATTCGTTTTGTTTTTAATATTTTTCTAAAACACTACTTATCGTGAGCTTTAGCATGGAAAGGATAATGTAACCATGGACAATGAATAGATTTCCCTAATTACTTCATCAATAAATAAAAGTTTCAAATAACATTTCGAATTATAGATGATATATGTTTGTTGAAACATTCATTTCTGGATGAAATGACCATCGAAGTATACACATGTCCCAAAATTACATTCTCTTTTCCATATTGAAAATCATGATAACTTGTATATTTGGAAAATATTGAAAGGGAATAGAATGAATAGTTAAAACTTGTTTTGACTCAACTCAAAGCGACAAACTTATCAAGCATTATGAAGTTATTTGATAAAAAGTTTTTGTTTTTGATTTATTAAGGCCTAATGAACTGGACTCTGTGATATGATGGGAATCAAGAGTTATTATTCAATGAGTGTTAATTTGATATAATATATTATTATATTGTGCCGAGTTATTATTTATTTTTTATAAATTTAGGATACACTCAGCCTTTCTTTTGTAAGTTTACTGCACACTTTGCTTATTCATGTTGCAGCGTGTTGTTAGTTTGAAGATAAATTCACCAAACCATGCGGTTCTTAAAACCTTCCAGTCGGATAGTGTTTTTATTTATTTTTTTGCTGATAAATACTAAATGAGGTTTACTTAAATTTGTCTTAGGTTTAAAACGAAACGACATAAACGAACAGATTCCAACTTGGTAAAATATACTTATTTTTTAAACATTAATCTATGTACAATAAACGATTTAATTAAAAATATGGGAAGCTAGTAAGGTACTATTAAATATATTTCCACATTCTAATATCATGAGCAATCAGTATCGAGTAATCCCCGATTGTGCGGAAGTAACGTTATACCCCCAATTCCTTTGTCCGTTACGTGATCCTCCCATCGTCATTACGGCCTCTTACTGCTTCCATCGACCTGCCTTCGGTTAATGATCCTCTCCCATCTCAGATTAATCGTATTTCCAGCAATGCTTCCTTCCTGAAGACAGAGGGTAGGCGATTGGAAGGGAATGGGCTGATTGGAAGGGGATGAGTTATGGTACTCCGCAGTAGGCTCCTCGTGGACGGAAGCTGCTCGATTATAACCGTTGCTTCTTCTATTATACATCGTGCTAGACTCTCCTGGTTGTGCAGATACAATCTCTTATACAGACTAATCTATAACTGCTCATAATCTTCGGATTGCTCATGTCGAGCTAAGATTTATTCCTCTCAGCAACTCTATTGTAGTTAACTACTTTTTAACTATAAAATATCGTTTCCATTTCGGAATAGTATTCTCTAAGGATTTACATGATACTCCATTTTCATTTCCTTGTTAGATATATGAATTCATGCATCATATCACCTACAGTTTGAAAGTTAATCAGTACAACGCTTTAGAGCTTGTAAAGGAGCATTAGAGCAATATGTGGATATATATTATATATCATACAAATAAATATATGTATCATAAACGTGTAAAGAATATTTCATTAAGGTGAAACACAAACCAAAGCGTTGGGGTTCCTTTCTGTATTGTCTTACAACGCAAATGAAATACATTGGTATTTAACTCAATAAAACATTTATTGATCACAGTATCACAAATTTAATAATAATGCAAAAACATGTGTGTAACCAAATATAACCTGTGTTATAACTAATAATCGATACATAGAATAAACCACACTTTCATACTCCTCTGTTGGGGTAAACAATTGTTCTGTTTTAGTTATTTAAAGAATATATATAATTCTTATATTAATTAATTCTTAATATTATAATGTTTACTTCTAAAACATATAAATGAACTTTTTTCATCTTAAATCAAACCAATATATTTCATAACAAACAAAAATAATACTAGCCTAAATAACATTCGAGCTTACATCTAGAGGAATATAGAAAGATTCATGTTCTAATTTAAAAAGTGCATTACTTTGCTATGTTTAAGGTCACCTTCTAAAAGCCATGTTCATCAAAATCCATTAAAAATATGGTATAAATTTCAGTTCTATTGTTACCTTTAATTAAGAAATTTACTTTAATCAAGGTAATAAAAAAAAATTATCATATGATAAAATGTGTTACAATGATAAACTAGAACAAAGACATTGATGAATCTACTGACTTTTTTGAAATATCACAAGAGATAATGCATAATCTCTGGTATCATGTATGTAATATATATGTGTGTATGTAATCTTCTTAATACCATTTATCTTTCTCATATAATATACCTTCGATTGTGTATTGTATATTGCAATTCGACAGACACGATGAATCAAATACTGAGGGAAGTGGGGTCGTGTAATTTTCGTATTGTTTTGCATTAAATGCAATTACAATAAAAGCAATTTCTTCCATTTTAGGCTCCAAGCCTGACTTAGCCACTTATGAACTACGAAAATGACACGATTCAGCTTCCCACAGTACAATTAACTCATTTTGGACGAAATTAGACTTAACCACTTATTCACCGGGGCTGTTGGATTATTTATAAAATCTTGGAGGATGGGGAGGGGATGTTAGTAGTATAATGGTACGACCACATTATAACGGGAAATTACTGAGTATACTTAGGTAGAGATTATTTCAGCTCTATTGTGTTCTCGGTGTCTTCTCATTGCGTTGTGGAGGAAAACAAGTTAGGCTCTTTAGCTTAACACGAATCCGGAAAATCCTTTTGTCAACAACTCAATATAATAAATCTTAAAGAAAAAATGTAACAGTTATTTTATTTCTTATCTGACTCGTATCCATTGAGCCCGGGCGAAATGATACAATACCTATTGTTTTTTTAACAATGAAATAGATTTATTTGACAAATAAGCGTTTAAAATAGAAATTGCGTAAATTCCACAGTATTTTACTAATCAAGTCTTAATTATTTTACCTTTTGTTGGAATAAGCAAACTCTTCAGATATTATATATTTTTTTTTTAACGTTCTTGGAAAATAAAAGAAGAAAATTCATAGCTAGTTTTTGCTTGTTCCGCCACGAATCATCCATAAACAGTCAAAAGTTCTTTGACCTAATAATTATACTCATGACGGCTCGGCTCGTGTTCATGCACGCGTGCACACAACGGCGAAGATCGACTGGGAAAAAAATTCATTTCTTAATGGCGTCTCTTCATCTTGCCCCATTAGCTTTAAGCATATATTATGGACCTGTTTTCAAACAGTATTATAAGTACAGGAAAAATAACGTAATACCATTGAAATAATAAAACAATAAAGTCAATAACGAAAACATATTATAGTAAACGTAAAAATAACAATTTGAGATAGGAAAAAAATTACAAGAATACACTTCAAAATATGCTTATCGTAGTTGTTTTGTTTTCCACTTACATGACTGCAAAATCAATATTCTGAAAACCTATAAATAATCTACTAATTAAGAAAATCATGTTTGTTAATCATACTTCATTTGTTTTATGTTTCAAAATTGAATCTTTTTTTTATTATCTATATCTCTATAGATCCATACTTTAATGTTGTATCATAAAATTATTTTTTTAAATTATAATAGAATACTAATAATGGATTAAATTGGCCTGGGAGTGCAGTCATGGATATCGAAAAATAATAAAAACTTATTGTATTGTAGGTCTATTAAAATAAGTGTTTCTTATTTAGTGTTATCTTTGACTGCACCCCCTGGCCAATTTAATATATTATTAGAACTATTTAGTCGAAAATTTTCCACTTAAATAGGATAGAATACTATGGCAAAACAAAACTAGAGGTCAGGTAAGTACAGTTGCAAGCACTCATATACCAACGAATGAGATTCAAATTGTTATATGTATCCACCAAAATTAGTAGTTTCGTATTATTATTAAAATCCATTGTTAACGTATGCATTATTTATTGTTGATTATTATTGTTTGTAATACTTCTGTTTTTGATTCTACAGTAATAATATAATAAAACTGTTGAAATAATAATTCATTTAGTTATATTTTTACTTACACGCATTGTAATTGTGTTTTCACTCTGTTTCATTTGTTGGCAACCTATGTAGGTATAGATTGAAGATAAACCTTTATTTTATCAAAAATAATATTACAGTTATCAACTAAGAGAAAGTTCGCTCTCGATGTTTTTTCTGTTATGATGGAATCCAATAAAGTATTTCATAATTCGCGGGCTGATAAAGATTGAAGGTATACTTCAGTCATCTGGTTCCGGGTTGTATCCTTTCGTGATATCTTCAAAATTACCATCCAATCTAGATGTAATCCCCTGATTCATTTTTTGTTGACATTTCCTAGCAAAACCTAGCAAATTCATTCATTAGACGACGTACTTCATATATAACTGGATCAATAATAGAGCTTGTTTAATAATTGTTATAATCACAACATATTTATATTATATTAAGGTATATCTATTTTTTAAATTTTATGTAATAGTCCGTAATTTATGTGGTACGGAATCCAAAGAAAATCATAGAAATACTAATTTTATTCTCTATTTTTTATTGCCTTTAAGGCTCTAAAGAACTATTTTGATTTGGGCCAGAACATTAAATTATGTACAATTTTTTTTATTAAAGCAATTCAGCAATCAAAATTAAAGCAATGATTAGAAAATTATAAATATCACAATGACGTATGTCAAAAAGATCCTAAAATTAAAAGTAATGTTCAATGAACATTCTTTCTCGTGTATATGTACATCGCAAAATTGCAAGAACACGGGGGATAAGGGATCGGTGAAGAGAACAGATTTGTCCTAGGCAGGAAGCGACCCCTGTGGCTAGAGCGATGCCACGGTGAGGTGGAGATACGGTTTCGAATCCCGGCTGGGGGCATATCTTTTCTCTTCAAAATAAAAATATTTAAAATATTTTTTTAAATTTTGATTAAGGTCCCAATCTTGGTCATTACATGTTTCATTAATCTCTGACGTTAACTATATAACATCATGTCATACAAGTGGATAACAACAGGCTGGCCACGATAACATACATGGCTATGATGGATGGAAGAAGATCCAGGTGAAGACCACAACGTACGTGGGGAAGAATGTTTTGTGAAGAGAAATCTGGAATAGAACAGAAGAAGAGGAGTAGTGGCCCGGGCTGTAAAGAGGAAACCTCACAATGCATGAGCGGTAAAGAGGACATGATGAGAATGGACATGATGATGATGAACTATATAAATAAAATTAAAAACATTGAATTTTTACACTCATAAATAATAAGAAGACCAAAATTTAAATAAAAATATATCAAACTTAATAATTAAGTTATTTTTTTAACATTTCATGAAATTTTGTTTGTCTTATATTCAAAATTTATTACATATCAGGTCGACCTTTTCACTAAATCATTCACCTTTAGATCTGGAAAACCACAAATCCACATTAAAGAAGACATGATATAACACTTTCAGTTCAACAGCATAATGGAGATTAACCTAGTAGAGATAATACAATTGCAAACAGTCCAAAATATAGGGTAAAGGTGTATTTATATCTGTGTGTTTGAATTAATTATTAATATTTACTATATGTAAATTACTTCTTGAATAATATTAGTTGGCCTTATATTGATATTTTAATAATGTTATTTGGAGTACTGACACTTGCCAGATTCTCTACTCACGACCTGTGTGTGTGATGCGCCCTTAACCAGCTTCCATTGGCGTTTAAGCCAGTGACGCGGCTGGGAAAGGGTGCAAGGGGCTCCCAGACTCCAAGGCTACTTTGCCCCCATTCCTGGGGAAGTAGCTTAGTTCGGGGACCCCAGACAAATTGTAAATATTGTAATTATGGTATGAATGTGAGAAATTATTTTATGTTTATTATCATTTTCGGAAGTATTTATTTATTATTATTATTTTTTATTGAATGATTGTATAGCTATTTAGCGCTATTACTTATTTCCTAAAAGTGGCAGATTGTAATATTTCAATATAATATATGTAATATTTGAATATATTGATATTGATATTGATATTTTTGTAGTAAGGAAGAAAATCATCCGGGTGGAGGTCAGTAAAACTTCGCTTGAGTAAGAAGATCTGTTTATTTTAAAGCCGTTTCGACCCACATTGCAAGTGTTCTTCAGAGCTAAATATACAAAATCCATATAAATTAAAATATATATAGTAAAGATTAACAATATAACAGTCATCTAGGGATGTAGGTGATAAAAAAATGTACAAAAATGGGGGAACCATTTTATGTACATATAATAAAAAACAGAAGGAATAGTTAGAGAGAATTATATGTTAAGTAATTATTTTTAAGATATATTATAGAGAAATAACACAAGAAGGTATTGAATTATATAATAAAAAATATGTACTTTTTAAAACCAAAATATTGACAAATGAAAAATTAAAAAAATTATATGTATATCAATTTAATATGAATTTTAAAATCTATTTAAATGAAGGAAATTTAAATGATTGGATTAGTCTTTATGAATATTAATTTTCAATATTTCAATTTAACATTATCGTAAAAACATGTTAATGAATATAATTTTAAAAAAAGGGGGGAAAATATAGAAATGCTTTAATTTACTGTAAATATTGCAATGTTAATCTTCGTTCTATGATTATATGGACTTCTTTGGTTCTTTGTGAGCAAAAAAGATTAGCGATAAGGAAGTTCGCATACTTTACTACTTTTTTTTCTCAACAACTCATCAGATCAATAAAAAATAAATTAGATAACTTTTTATGGTAACATTAATTAACTCGGAAGATGGTCGGAGATAAAGCAGTGAAATCAAAAGTCTGCTGTGGTTCGATTAGAAAGGCCCCGCGAGATGAGAGCAGGTGACAAGATTTATGCCACCGCTATTGCTATTATGTTACCATTGGCTGACTATGACGTAATCGGTCTCTATAAGTAGCTGTTACCGCTCAGTATCTGGTTCCCAGTATCCGTTTTTGGCGAGAGCATTTTAAGGGTGATGTTAGCATTTGTCCTATTCAATTTTATTATTTTAATTTAATGAATCGCTTAATAGATCATTTTATCATCTATTTTATTATGCCATATAAAATTTCAACAAAAATATTAATAAAAGTAATAACTTTAATGTACTAAAAAGGAACCAATCCAGACATTTAAACAGTGAACTATGCATGAAATAACGTTAAAAAATAACGAATGACAGAATGCAATCATTACAATGAACGATGAAAAATTGCGTCCTTGTTAAGAAATTTTAGTATCTGTTTATAATAGTTTGGTAAAAGCTTAATGTTCGGAAGTACGCCTAAAAGTATTATTATCTGAATAATTAATAATTTTACTAATGACTTAACACAGAATGATTTTTGATCGCTTTTATTTTAGTTTTGAATAATATAACTTAACTTTATAAGTATCAAAAAGAAAATGGCCTGGATGGAAGTGAAATAACTATAACTAATTCCTTAAATAGTGATGCAATTTATTAGAGACAGACATTTCGACCCACATCCCAGGTCTTCAAGGCTGGTAAAACAAGATGCAAGCATATTTAAAATAAAACGTTGGCTACTTAATAAATATTTCTCCCTATCTAAGAGATATCGATTGACCTCCACCCACCTGGACCATTTCCTTTCACACTTAAAAAAAAAATAACTTATTATAATTTTTTAATCATTGCTTTAATTTTTAAATATATTTTTATTAATGGGATCGGTAAAGAGAACAGATTTGCCCTAGGTATGGAGCGACCCCGGTGGCTCAAATTGTTAGAGCGTTGCCACGGTGAGGCGGAGATCCGGGTTCGAATCCCGGCTGGGAGCAAATCTTTTCTCTTCAAAATAAATATATTAAAAAAAAAAATAGTTGGAACAGAAATAACTATAATGAAAAAAGTAATTAAAATAATATTTAATAAATGAGCTGGTTTCAGTGAATTTGAATAAACCAGTTACAAAAGTTAAAATAATTTAAATCATAAGAGAAAAGAAAAGTATTATTTAAAATTTTGTACTAAAACAATGGGATATCAGTTTATGACAATTATGATGAAATACTTGTAAGTAAAAGTAAGCCAATAAAATTTTAATATTTAGAACTGCAGATTGGACTGTTCACATTATTTTACTTACTTATTATCCTTTTAGCTGACTTAAACACACTCGCAGGTTTTTTATCATTTAAAATACAATAAAAAATACCTCCTGATTTAATAAAATTATTATCAATGAAACAGATATTACTCTTGTATTATGATTTCTTCAAATTCTCAGAATGATAATTTTTTACTTTTGAATGAACGCTGACACAAATGCTCAAATTATTTATTGTAAACATGCTGACTGGGTTTGATAAATAAAGTATTGTTCCAAAAGACGAGTCGACTGATTGCGATTGCCCCATTCTCGGTCGAAAGAACTCGGCCGAGTCAAACTAAATACCATCCAGGCACAATTAGTGCTGTTTAACGCTCCATTTGTTCATTTTCTTGTCCCAGCTTTCCAATGACAATTCGAATCTTCTACCATTTTCATTTGTTTTCTTTTGTTTCGAGAGGATCAGGATTGTTTAGAAAGAAAAAGAACAGAAAGTCAATAAAATCCATCACCTCTTGCAAGCAATAACTGTCATGTTTATCTATTTTATTCTGTTTCTTTTTTATTACTTCTACCACAGCCATATAATCTAGTCATAAAATCTTATCTTGAGGACAGGTTTTCATTGTTAATCAGGATGGTAAATATTCCGACCATTATCGAATTAATGCAGGATCCAGTTCTATACTCTATATACTCCTACGAAATCCCACAGACTTCAGAAACACTATTTGCAACATATGTAGATGTAGATAGTGTCATACTTTCGACCAGTATTATTCCAAACAGAGTTTCTCAGAACCTACAGACACATTTAAATTCATTAAAAAATTGGACACAAAGATCTCAACATACCACTCGTGACTAAGACAATCAAGAAAAACTACAAAAAAAAATCATGACTCAGTTTCTGGACACCCAAACTTACTGATACAATCACTACTGACGAAAATATTACCACAGAATCACACAAGGAGACGTTTATGGAGCAGGGGTCTAATACTGTGAGATGAACCACGTTAGGAGCGGCTTCAATCGAATGTCTCTTCATACACACTTCCACTTGAATTCCCCCAAGGATTTTCAAAAAAACATCGCATGTCCTACATGTGTCAAATGGGATTTGTACAATTTCTTAAATAAATATTTATATTATTATTATTATATTTTTTATTACAATAAAAGGGCTTATTCTCAAGGGCAATAAGTATTACCGCTGTAATATCTATTCAGGTCAGTAGCCTTAGAGACTTTCCTTCAAAATGGCAATATTTTGTTTTATTCCTTATGATTCTTAAATAATTTTTTATTGATTTCTATTATGTTAAATATTAGAAGCTCTGTATTTTTTTTGTTCCAATCACTCCCAAGTTTCTCATAAGTCTTTATAATATTCTTAGAAAAAAAACTGACCGTTCTAAAAGATGTACTGTATTATAGGTCTTGTGGCAATTACCTCTAAGAACGCAGAGTGAAACCGACAAGTCCACACTACTACTTCCAAAGGGGCTGCTAAGTCCGAAAGTATGATTTCTCTTTGAGAAAACACCCTCGGGGATCGGAAAAGTTCCAGTTGACAGTTCACGTTCGAAAAGAAATCGGCTGTAGTGTTGTTTATGAAAAGGCAGGGGATGGATACTGTACCCTGGAAACGGATTTGGGTTAGTGATACTGTTCTTTGTGGCGGCTTTGGAGCACTTCTTTGTCGGACATAATAGACACTTTCTAGCGGCCTTTTGTACCTTTCTGGAACAATAATAGCGACACCATCAGCCATAAACACGTTTAATTATCTAATAGGGCAGTAATGCCTGGCGTTCTTAGATCAGTGTTCTTAATCGTGAGCAACTAACCACGTTTCGACTACCGTTATCAAGAGATACTAGAACTCGCCAAAACCGCGTGTTCATTAGGAAGATTTCCTGAATTAGTTTTCCTCGTAATTTACATATCTTTCTTCTTTCAAATACAATAATATCTTTTCTTTTTAGGTTTTTTTTTGTATAGTTACTAACTATGTAGATAAAAGGTTATGGATAAAAGGTCCGATTTCAGCAATGGCGAATCAAGATGCTTATAGTAGCAAGATTTTATTGTTTATTCCTTGGTTGTGATTTACCGTGTGATTTCACTGACAGACTTTATTAGTGTATGCCCAGCATTGCCCAGCCAACAATAGTGTAAATCCTCTTGTCATAAAACATTTTATATTGTATAAATATGCAGGTAAACTTTCAAGTTGAACATTAAATGGCTGAAGTCACATTCTCACGTCAATCTACAATAGTTTAGATTGTATCACTATTTTTTAGGTGATACAAAAAAATATATATCCACCAAATTTTATATATTACATATTATATATACTACACAGTATATAAATACCACACTATATTTCAAATTATTTACTTTCCTTCTTTCTAATGACCAATGAAGTACTTTGAGCTGCCTAGTTATGCACGCCTTCCTAATACTTAATAAAATTGAATGATGTTACTAATATAAAATAATCAGTAGTTTTTAACCAACTCCATCTGAAGTGACGAGGATTTTTACGGTTACGTGCTGATATGTATATATCCACATGCTTATCAGCACTTACTATGGAGTTGTAGCTTTCTAGACATGAATTACATATCGCTAAATATGCAAATGACCAAAACGTTCACCACATGATTTATCATTTCATGAATGGAGGAACATTCGTCTTTAGCAGACTTCCATTATTCAGTATTTTTTGAACGGAAATCGCTCTGTCGAGTCTGATAGATTATAAGCTATGATGTCATTACGTCATTGAGAGCCAACTGTTTATTATTATTGTTAATTTTAATTATAGACTTCATTTACTTCTTCCACAGCCAATTTTTTGTTTCAGTTTATATTCATTTACTAATACATTAATGATTATAAATTATCTTTTAAGATATTGGTTTTAATTGAATTTTTACTTTTTGCAGGTTTGTTTCAAACTATGTTTCACCATCAAAACTCCAACCGTAAGTTATATAATTTAGTATTATGCTCTTACAAGTTTAACTAGTTTAAACTTCTAACTCATTGGATCATCTACTATATAAATTTTGCTTATTCCAATGGTTGCTTGCGATTTTATAACATTTATTAGTGATGTAGAGTACAGATTATTTGTAAGAGAATTATTTATATGCACGAATATAAGTTGCTCTTATTTTTTAAAATTATTATTATTACTTTAATAATGAAAACGGTACTCGCATGACGTTAATTAGGGAACTGAGATGAGTGTGAGAAAGAGGAAAAGTTGTTGAGTGTGGGAGTGGAAAGTGTTCTATTAGATTCATCAGCACAGAGTGAATCATTGGCATCTATTATTCAACAACACTTAGTTATATTATTATATATTATAGTATTATTAAAAATAAAAACCTTATTCTGATGAGTATGAAATCATATTTTTTTTATAAGAAGAAGAAAATTGTCCGGGTGGAGGTAAAAAAATTGTCTTATATAGGAAGAACAGTTTATTTGGAATACACGTTCCGACCCACAGTGAATCGACACTGACTGTGTATTTAATTTTTTTTTTTATAGCAACTCATTACTTTGACATAAAGATTGCTACAGATATTCCTAACTAAAACTGACTGAACATACAAAGTTAGAAAGTTTTATTCAAGTAGGAAACATCTCCCGAGTAGACTTTCCCACTGGAACCATTTGGGACATGATACAGGGTTCCCCGTTTTTTGTCGACGAAGCACTTATGGAAGTTTAGTGGCCTCAACAGTTAGACCCCTCTTATCTCCAGATTTTACAAGATAGCTCGCTCTTTTTATTCCAGACCAAGTTGCATCAGAGCTCATGGGAATATGTCCCCGATGATGGATCTGCAGGAGAGAATTTAGATGGTACCTCTGCAGGTAGGAGGACTGCGTTACACAACCCCCAGTCACGGATCTCATGTTGAGCTTCTTGTCCAAAATTGTATCGATTATCATTCCTCTGTTCCTCATTCAGTCTCGGGGATTGATGTTCAACATCATTGTCCTTCATGTTTAGTTTTTAAAATGTTCTTATCCTTCCATGGGTTTGAGTAGTGGTCTGTAAACAGAGATTGGTTGTATCGGCATTGAACCTTCGGGTTCGCTACGCCTTCTTATTATTATTATAAAATTTGGTAATAATATTTAAACAATTAAATGCCAACAAATAATTTGTTTTGCTTTTTATTCTATTACTTCAATAAGTAATATTCAGTTCACTGAGAAATTACTGAGTTCACAAAAAAAAGAAAGAAAAAAAAGGTGATTACTGAATTAATGAAATATATAATAATAAGAAGAAAATGGTCCGGATGGAGGTAAAAAAAGTTCTCTCAAATGGGGAGAACTGTTAATTAGAAAGCCAACGTTTTGACCCAAATTGCAGGCCTTCTTCAGGAGTAGTTGTGAGAGGTCAGGGGTTGACACTAGACCAGACTAGGTTCCGTTTTGAATAAGTAGTTTCCTTTGTATACTATATATTTTTGTGAGTTTGACATAAACACTTAAAAAGCTTAAATTATGTGAAAAATCCGTCTTAACTGTAATTTTTAATTTTATCTCGATAAAAAACATTTAACGAACTAGCCGCAGGAGCCTTGTGGAAAATATTAATGCTTCACTTTCTTGCTCCCCGAGGCGTGCACCTCCGGGTTCATCCATGCATTTATTCATCTCGTAATAACCTAAGGCACTAACTTTTCCAACGCTAATTATCAAGCTGTTATATTATTATTAATTCATTTTCATGAACTATCCGTTTATCTGTTGAATTATTATTACGAGGCTCTATGATGGAACTTGACTAATTAAGACGAATTTATTATTTTATTTTCATACTAATTACTACAAAAATGCAAGTTTTTAACTGAATTACTAACTGCAAAAACTTTTTTTTTTCTTCTAAATTTTCCAAGAGAGACAATAAAAGGGATCTTATCCTGGGTTATCCTACGGGATCTAGGACTTTCCTACGGCTCACCCAGCCTCTGTAAAATCTAAAACCCGAAATAAGGGGGCAAATCTGGCGGTTGAGCATGATCTAGGACAAATCACCTCCCCGCACAACTGTTGTCCAAGAAATAGTACAATCTCTACCATGTACTGTACCCCAGACCCTTCACGGGTTGTTTTGGTATAGGTTTTTAGGCTTTTCCTGTGTTAAATCCCTACCAGCAATAAACAAAATATTGAAGGAATTGTCATAACAGGCTACTATTGTACTATTTTGTGCATTTCTGCAGGAAAAGATGCCTTATCTTTCAATTTTGATTTGTATCATTTTATGTGGAAGAATAAAAATTTAAGTGTAGTAGATGAAGTTGATACGTTCGCCATAAGTCCATGAGAGTTTATATGCAGCTCTGAGCCGAGATACCTAAACAATCTAATGAGTTAAAAGGGTCTGATGCGGTGTCAGCCTGTGTTTTGTGTTCTCCTATTTCAAAAACGGTTTTGACTGAGTTCAATTATGAATACGGTATTGCTTCTTTTTGAGCATTTCCAAATTTGTCGTAGGGTTCTACTTGAGTTTAAAATAATGCTTTAGATAGCAATATTGTTCGCTTAAGTAGCTATAGCTGTTTTTCTGTAGTTGCGTACCACCGTGTAGGTGGAGATAGGACTGCTTCTTGTGGTACACCGCACGTGACTAGTACTTGCGCACCACATCATCCTCAGTACTTTACACGAACCGGTACTACCTGGCTCATTTTATGTAGAAATGACACTGCGATCCCGTGTGATCATATTATTTAAAAATAAAATGTTGCGAGAGAGAATACTAAAACCGAGCCAGTGAAATCAATATATTTAACTGGACTACAGGGTTTACAGGATTATTTTCAAGCGTTCTTTGACAGGTATCGGTTTCCTTCTATGTGGTCAATGATTTCCCTCTCTAAAATTTATTTTTATAATATCATGAGAATAATTACTTCTTTATCTTAATTGTTTTATTATGTCAATACCTTTACTCAAAAATATTTAAAATTGGATCACATATAAAATAAATAATATAAACGAAGTACGTGTAACAATAAAAGTGAATTACAGTTATGTTTATGACAGTTTAAAAAAAATGTATATTTTTGTATCTAATTTTGATTTTACATTAAGTATTAAAACTTCTCAATTTCTCTGTTCACTTTGTTATCCTGAAACAATATCTGCAATAAATAATAACAAATGATTAAAGAAGGAAGTGAATTACCAATATGATAAGGATTACGTGGACAACGAATGGAAAACAACTATCTACTACGATCCGCTTCAGTTCCCGTAACGAATTCACCATTCGCCATGACTTCTGGCAGTCCGTAAGATAATAGAACAGTAATTTTAGCGTTAATAATGTCCTATTGACATTATGGAGTTTTAACATTTTTAGTTGTTGGAAATCCAAAATGAATTGAGGAAAATAGGATGGTTTATTAAACTATAGAAATTTTACAGTTCTCATAAAAATGTCATGGAATCATACTTTTTTATTATTTTTTCTTCTTTAGTAAGCTATGGTAATTATTATAATGGATTGTATTGTTAAATAACTAAAAATGTACAGTTGTATAAAAATTAATTATTTTCTTTTTTTATTGTTTATTTAAGAAACAAATTAATTTAAATACCAAAACAAAACTGAATAAACAAATGTCGTCACGAAAACAGAGTAATTTCTAAATGTAATTAATTATTACATCAGTAATAAATGTAAATATTATTTATAAAGATAAATGTAAAGATTATTATTTATAATTATAATAATTATTTTCTCAGTACTCAATGTTTATACATTTTTTTCAAGTTCAATATAAGCGGGGTAAATAATTGCTTTACAGATTTTCCTTTATGTATTGTTCCTGTACGGTACCTATGGTTCTAATATTTTATTTAAAAAAAGTTATTAAAATGCCATTGTTCGTTACTATTCCTTGTAATTAAACCTATAATAATTTCAAAAATTGGGCTTCCTTCTTGTAATGAATAAGCAGTAGTGAGTTTAATCGAGATTTAGGGATAGCTATCATTGTTGAAACCTTTATCTGTCTTTCATCGTCTAGGCCATTTTAGTTAGGTTCAATAAAACTATTTTTTAAGGCGCTTAGAAGGAGTATCTCGGAACATAAATGAGGTTGTAAAGATTTAAGGAACAGTAAAGGTAAAAGAACTTTTAAGGAAATACGCCATACACAATATATATATATATGTATATATATATATATATATATATATATATATATATATATATATATATATATATATATATATATATTAGTATCTTACATTATCTTGTCAATTACCTGTAAAACTTTGAATAGGTTTCCATAGACAGTTTATATCTTACTTATTGTCATCCCTTTGACCTAACGTTTCTACTGACAGCCTTAAAAGTACGTGAGTGATTCTGTTATTTTACTTTTTATATATATATTTTTTTATTTATTTATTGAAATTTACAACTGTATACAAAATACATCTAGTAAATATAATGAGTGAATACATTGACATGAGAAGACAAGTAGAGAAACTACCCAGTGGTAGTACTCAAATTAAAAAGTTCAGTTTAGAAGGTCACGAGGCCATCTTCTTTTCAGACGCCTCGGAGGATTATCGGGAATCGAAGAGGAAGCTAGGTTTGAAACTAGAGGGTTTGAGTGGGAATCAAGTTTGTTATGAAAGGATATATACCGGGTTCGGGCTAAATCAGCAACAAATGGGACATTAAGGTCGTTATGGATGACTTTATTCTTAACAAAATAAGGAGTGTTGAGGATTTTACGAAGGAACTTTTTATATTAAAATATATTCAAAACTTTTTAAATTTTTTAATGCATTTTAATACTCTGTTTGACTGTAACAATTTCCCAAGAGAATTTCGCTACAAATTCTAAGTTTCGGGAACAATAATCAAAATTTCCGGGCCACGTTTTACTGACTCATTCATCCATCCATGGTACTCACCTAAAATAAATTTGTTTTATATTTTATTAGTTAGTTGTTTTAATTTTTAATATTTTTATTTTGAAGAGAAAAGATATGGCCCCGGCCGGGATTCGAAAATCTTTTCTCTTCAAAATAAACATATTTAAAATTATAACAACTAACTAATAAATTATAAAAAGTAATATGACGTAAGTTCCTAGAATTAAAGTAATGTTCAAAGAACATTCGTTCTCATGTATACATCGCAAAACTTGCGAGAACATGGGATCAGATAAGAGAAAAGATTTGTCCCCGGCTGGTATCAACTCCGGTAGCTTAGTTGGTAGAGTCCTGCCACGGTAAGACAGAGGACCCGAGTTCGAATCCCGGCCGGGGGCATATCTTTTCAAAATAAAAATATTTAAAATAAATTTGGTAGATATTCTTTAGAAAAATAATTAAACTTATTTGTGAAATGAACATCAAAATTTACGGATTAATTAGTTTGGATTATTTATTGTGATGAAATATAATGAATTTATAGGAGAATTCTAGTCATGGGCATGCACAGCACAGTCAATCCAGTACACTGTGCAATTTAAGTGACAAACTGTAAATTTTACCTGGTTTTGAGGTTATATTGTTCGAAAGAAGTAGTGAAATATATTCATAAGGATCATGTTAATACCACATTTTATAAATAGATCGTTTAACGATGACTTGTGAGAGCTAACTGTACATTACAAACACAATTAAATGGATCCTCCCACGTAAGCTAAGATGATAACGTAAATATAACTTTTATCCATTTGGTTATTTGCTGTTTGATTTCCACATGGCAGTTCTAGGTCATAAGAACAAATCTTACTCTTCTTCACAAAGCAAGTAGTCATCATGCCAAAAGGAGCTTTCACTTGCGGTAATAGGATGGCCAGCGATCTGCGCCCTTTCCAATTAGCGGCCATCCTATCAGCTATCTTATATATCAAAGAGGATTGCTGAAAAGTATCATTGTGCCTCCAAGAGAGAGGGGAGGTTGTTACCAACCCAGATTGAGCAGGGGAACCCATAACAAAAGCCACCCGTGCCTCGCATGTCCAGATACCCATCTTTCTACTTTCTTCTCTCCGGCGTGCAGATGTAACATAATCATATCGCCCTTTCCCTTCTCAACCGAGAGGAAGTATCCTCTGGTTTAGTTCTTGTAGTAAATAATTCCGGTATAAACTTTATTTATTTAAATTACGCTCACTATCATTTTCATCCTTAACCCGGGGAAAGTTCCATTCATTTAAAATAGAATAAGATAGAAAAGTAACTTTATTTTGGGACAGAAAAAGAAACATCATAAATATCTGCCCAGAAGGCTACATAAAAATCATAAAGTGTTTTAAAGTGAGAAAAAATTAAACCAAAATAAGTAAACAAATGTACGAATCATGACAAGATAATTAGCAATTAAAGAGAATAAATAAATTAATTGCAACAGTTTAATAGATGCAATAATTTATTTGCATAATGTATATCTTCTTGCTTCTTACAAAAGAACAAAAGCAACTATCATCGATAAATATCAAACTGTGAAAACTTCTTTCCCTGTAAGCATTTCCTTCACATTGTGGTTACAATCACAATTTCTTTTAATTTTTAACTTATAATTATTCAGTCCACAGGGACAAGAAATAAATTGAGTATAAATATCATTAGAAAAAATAAAATAAAATATGTAACAATATTTAACTCTTTATTACGAAATAAAAATCAGCAGCTTTGAATAAAAATATTGTAACGCAAAGAGTGTTGCCGTGAGGGAAACCTCGTTTTTCTTATCCCCTTATTCATACTGAAACAAACTGAGACTTGTGGTTCATATCTCTCAGCCCGTATTTTGAATAAGACAGGTTTGAACATGTCTGTCCACTGCATGTCTATTCAGGTCCAGCTGGACAAAATCTCAATGGAATAGGTTGATTTGTTCGATATTTATACTTAAATATTGATCTGTGTGAGGGAAATGAAGAAGAAAATGGTGTTATTAATGAATTAGTCTACTTCCCTTAGTCTTAATCAATTTGTAAGCAGACAGTAATTATGTTTTATATCTTAGCAAAAAAAAAGTATGTACAGTGATGGAAAAAAGTATTTCATCATTTAAACACATCATGTTTTTATGATAAATGAGTTCAAAGAACTTCGCTTTCCTTTGCAAAAGTGAAAAGTACATTTATTAAAAACTAAGAAAAACCTTTTGTAAAAAAATGACAACACTTCATAATGAAACAAAAAAATTAAAACAATAAAAGTTCTTGGAAATTTGCACACTTGATCTACTATGGCTCACAAGCTCTGTTTACTTTTGCATTAATCCTCCTGGATTTGTTTGTTTACTAATTTATCTCTAACCGTTTATTACCAGTATTCTCTAGTCTTTCAGTCAGTTTCCTTCAGTCAATAGACAATTATCATGCCAAAGACAAGTGAACTGTGTGCTGCAACTCGCGAAAAAATTGTTTTACTGAAGAATCAGCAAAAAACATAACGCCAAATTGCCGATTTCTTAGGGTTGAATTTTTCTACAGTGAGATACGTCATAAAAAGGTATGAGGAACGTGGTTCAACCAAAAACAGTGAGCGTAAAGGGTGTCCACAAAAGTTAACTCCCAGGCTGAAGAGGAAAATAAGAAAAGAAGCTCTTAAAAATCCCATGATAACTTCTTGGTCCAATCAACGTCTGGAGTCCAGGTTACTAGCCGAACAATTAGATATGCCCTGAATTCGGAAGGACTCCATGGTAGAGTTCCGAGAAAGAAGCCATACATTAGTGAAACGAATCGCAAAAAGCGCCTTGCTTTTGCTAGGGACTACGTACAGAAACCCTTAAGCTTTTGGGAAAATGTCGTCTTTTCTGACGAAAGCAAAATTAATTTGTTTGGTTCAGATGGTCGAAGGACGATTTGGCGGCATCGTAATGAAGCCCTAAAGAAGCAAAATGTTTCAACGACTGTAAAGCATGGTGGAGGGCATGTTATGGTTTGGGGGTGTTTCCTACCATGGCATGGGAAATCTTGTGAGCATCGAAGGCATTTTAAATGCGGAAGGCTATGTGAAAATTTTGCGCCCTTAATTTGCGTGTTAGTGTCACGAAAATTGGAATCCAGGATCAGTACTATTTCCAGCAGGACAACGATCCAAAACATACTGCGAGGAGAACAAAGGAGTGATTAATATTAATTGTTCCAAGACAGCTCCACACTCCTCTTCAGTCACCAGATATAAATATAATTGAAAATTTATGGCACACCCTTGACCAAAATGTAAGAAAACACCATATCACTAGTGGACATCATCTTAAACAACTTGTTCAACAACATCTTGTTCAAGAATGGGAACACATTTTTTATTTTATTTTTTATTTATTGATATTTACAACTGTATTACAATAATACATCTAGTAAATGGGCTTAGCGATACATAATGACATGTGAAAATGACAAGTAGAGAAACTACCCACTGGTAGTACTCAACTTCAACAAGTTCAACTAAGAAGTCACGGGCCATCTTCTTTTCAGACGCCTCGGAGGATTATCGGGAATTGAAGAGGAAGCTAGGTTTGAAACTAGAGGATTTGAGTGGAAATGAAGTTTGTTATGAAAAGATAGATAGGGGGTTCGGGCCAAATCAGCTACAAATGGGACATTAAGGTCATTATGGATGACTTTATTCTTGACAAAATAAGGAGCATTAAGGATTTTACGAAGGATTTTGGATTGTAGGGATTGGATACGAGAGGAATTCGATGGCTTAGTGGAGCCACAAAACTCTACTCCGTAGGTCCAAATAGGTCGTATGATGGTCATGTAGATGAGTCTTTTGTAATTAATTTGGAGCTTAGAGCGTTTGTCTAGTAAGTGTTGAAGTAGCCTGAAGCGTCGAGCGGTTTCTTGTCTTTTCAGTCTCGTATGAGGATTCCACATTAATCGTTTGTCAAGATGCAACCCTAAGTATCGGATCTGTTCTACAGGCACAAGTGGGATATTATTAAAGGATACTGAAGGGCAGGAAGTCATTGGTTTACGGCGTAAGGTAAAAGTGATTTGATGCGATTTTTGAGAGTTTATTTTAGTTCTCCAGTTTTGACACCATTCTTCAAGATCAGTGATATGGGATTGGAGGCTTTGGGATGCAATAATTGGTTGGTGTTGACTAATAATACACATGTATCATCAGCATACGTGGTAAGGATAGTATTAGGATGAGTTAGGATGTCAGCTGTATAAACTGTATAAAGGATTGGGCCAAAGATACTACCTTGAGGAATGGGAACAAATAACCCTAGATTTAATTAAAAACCTAGTACATTCAATGCCCAGACGTCTACAAGCAGTTATTGACGCAAATGGCCTATTTAAAAAATATTAAAACTATTAAAATTGAGCTTTAACTTGTAAATGTGGAAGTGTGCAAATACTTTTTTCCAACCACTTTTATTGTTTTAATTATTTTTTTTGATTATGAAGTGTTTTTATTTTTTTGTAAATGGGTTTTTTCAGTTTTTAATAAATGTACTTTTCATTTTTGCAAAGGAAAGCGAAGTTTTTTGTTTCCTTGAACTAATTTATTCATAAAAACGTGTTGTGCAAATACTTTTTTCCATCACTGTAGTTTATTTTCCATACCCTTAGATAATAAAGTAAAACTTTATGAAACAAATTAAATACTTATTGAATTCGTTTTTCTTTGAAGTTTTGGTCCCTATAGAAAGGGTGTAATTGACACAGTTCCCTACGGTGCCGTAATAATAAATAAATACTGAACTGTTACACTGTACCTGTATCAGCGCATTACTTTTTTCTATTGGACTTTCCATGAAACGTGGTGAGTAGGTTTGGATAAGCCAAACCCTTCTTGGATTTTCCCGGTTTACACAACCATTTTTGAGTTAATCGAAAACAATGTTTGTGATGAAACTAGCGTTTTCCTGTTGAGTCAGCAGTAGCAGACAGAATGTTTTAGCCGTATCGAATGTTAAGTGGCCGACCTCCTGCCGATTTGCATCAGTGTACTCTGCCAAATCGGTCTCTTGGCTGATTGAGTCGCTATAAATGATGGACTAAACATCTTCTGGGAACCGCATCTGTAGTTGTCGCATCATTTGATGAATCATGGCTTTACATTTTATGTAACCGACATTTTTCTTCATCTGCCTTATCCAGGTATTTTTTTTTCGGTTATCAATATTTTATTTAAATGGAAGTTCGTTGACTGGATAATTTTAACAGTGGTGTGAAACGGTCAGGAGTGGTGTGCAGTCAATGGTTACTCAAAGTACGATTCACTTATTTTGTGCAATTATTGACTGCACCTCCCTACTATCAATATTGTATCGATAGAGAAACAAAATGGTTATACATGTGATATGCCATGTATTCAAAAGTATTTAATTTTTGTTTAAATTGAAAAACGATAATAAACACTAAGTTTATACCTGAAGCCTCTATAATAATAATAATATAATTGTTTTGAGAGAAGCTGAATCGTGTCATTCTAATAGTTTTTTTCTTGAAATGGAATTGTAATGTAAGCAACAACTCCTTGCCTGATTTGGCTCTTTATTAACTACGGAAATAACACGATTCAGCTTTCTTAAGTACAAGAAACTCATTTTGAAAAAAAATATCTTAACGACTTATTCACAGGGCCTGACGAATATAACAGTAAAAAATGTATGTTTCTACATTTAGCTTTAAACAATTATTTCTTATTTTTAAACAAATTATTAGACATTGTCTGATCATTTGCTTATTTAAACTTTTTGATATCATTGACTAGTTCGCATCAGGGTCCCAATATTTTTATTTCTATTAACGTTCGTTTCTTAGTTACGACATAACTGTTTCTATTTATTGATTTATTTACTTAAAGGGTATTTAAACCCTTTTAAAAACACTATTTATTACTATTATCCATTTTACTAGTATTCGTTTTTCGCACCCTCTTTTTAGCAAATAAAATCCGAATATTTATATTTATTGTTATTCACTATGGAGTAAGTACCGAAATGTCATAGAGAATTGTGTAAACCATTACGGACACTACGTGTTAACTTGAGCACGCCAACAAATGTTTAGGTAAGTTCCCCTCGAAGTTTGCTATTGTAATCATTTTAAAAAACTGCTGTATTTAAATTTCCAATGATACTATATGTGCAGCCCAGGTGAATAAGTGGTTAAGTCGTGTTTTGTCCAGTGAGAGTTAATTGTATTGAGAGAAGGGAAATCATGGCATTATTCTAGTTTTGGGCTTGAAATAGAGTTATAATAAACTCCTTATCAAGCCCATTCCAGACTTAGCCTCTTAATCACCACGAAAATAACACGATCCCTGTTTTATTTTTAAAAAGTATTTCTAAGTTTCATTTTGGAGCTCTTGTCATCATTTCGCAGTTTTTTTTATTAGATTTTTGTCGTACGAACTCCAAATAACCCTAACCTTGTTTTGAACTTCTCGTGCTTATTTCGGTATCACCAAATCATATTTCAAGATTCCTTATCCGAAATATCCTTCATTAATGCCATCCCAAACTATTCCAGGTCTTGGATGGGAATGGTGCATCCTTCCTGCCAGGTGGCAAGAGGCCAAACATCTGAACCTTGAATAAGAAAGAGCTATGTCGAACAGGTGTTCTAAACATCAGAACGATCTTTCTTGAATTAAAATTACTATGTTGCCTTGACAAGGATATACGTTCCGCTTACATTGCTTAAGATATTCCTTATTTTTGTATTTTAAGTTCAAACCTTCTAAAATGTTAACCTCAAAGAATAGAAAGCTCAAAAATGTTTCAGTAAGTAATACGTCAGATAAAAGGAATGATTTTTTTTTAAACGTTTAAATTTCAAAATAATCTTAACATGAAAAATTGTTTGCTTCTTGTTGTTGAATTGAACTTTTTTTCAATTTTTTGTTTGATTTTGGTGTGATAACTTTATTATAACTACAATAAAAATTATTCTATATTTTTGTTTTGAAGAGAAAAGATCCCAGCCGGGATTCGAACCCGGATCTCCGCCTCACCCTGGCAACGCTCTAACCATTTGAGGCACCGGGGTCACTCCCTACCTAGGACAAATCTGTTCTATTCACCGATTCCATATCCCCCGTGTTCTCGCAATTTTGCGATGTATACACGCGGAATAATGTTCATTGAACATTATTTTTAATTTTAGGATCTTTATGACATACGTCATTATATTATTTATAATTATTGCTTTAATTTTTAAATTTTTTTATTTTGAAGAGAAAATATTTGCCCCCAGCCGGTATTCGAACCCGGATTTTCTCCTCACCGTGGAGGTTCCTACGCTCTAACAATTTGAGCCACCGGGCTCGCTCCCTACCTAGGACAAATCTGTTCTCTTCACCGATCCTATATCCCCCAAAAATTACTATTAATTTTTTCACCAACTGAGATGCTATAAATAATACCTATGATTTATTATAATTTTTTTAATCATTGCTTTACTTCTTCACCGATCCCATATCCATGTCAAAAAGATCCTAAAATTAAAAGTAATGTTCAATGAACATTCTTCCTCGTGTATATATCGCAAAATTGCGAGAACACGGGGGATATGGGATCGGTGAAGAGAAGAGATTTGTCCTTGGAGCGTTGCCACGGTGAGGCGGAGATCTGGGTTCGAATTCAGGCTGGGGGCAAATCTTTTCTCTTCAAAATAAAAATATTTAAAAAAGAATTAAACCAATGATTAAAAAATTATAATATAATATAAAAAAATATTTTACTATGATACGGGAGCAAGGAATCGCAGTTTGAAGGGCGCTGAGTTGATGTGCCGAAGGTCCCGGGTTCAAATGCAGCTATGACAGATACGTTATTTAATCTGTTCACTCCGAGTGGTCTATGTGGTTTTGAGAGGCCCTCATGGAGTTCTCCCAGTCTCTATAAAGTGGGTACCCTTTATTGGAGCAAAACCTGGCTGTTGACCGTCATCACTGAAGATTCACCTCCATAGTGGTTTTCCTCGAAACACTACAGACTACAATCTTATCTCTCTCTCACTTATCAAAACTCTATCAACCTTGCTCCATAGCTTGTCTGCCAAAAGGAACTAGTGTCCCAATGTAGTTCCCCTACTTAGGCAAGAGTAACACATTATCAGCTGAGTCTTAAAGTGCATTATTTCGAGTTGCGACTTTGTTACTGTTTCAGAATTCGAGAAGAACAACACTAATAGTTTTTCCCGTTTTTCCTAAAAATGTACGTTTTTACTTGTGACACTTTAGAAATACTAGTACGATGTGTTTGTTTTATTAATATTAATAAACTTTATCAATAATTATATGGGTTCAATACATTTACCTTATGCCAACACACGAATGCGGATGTGAGCCTCATCATTATGTTTTACAGATTTGCTTTGATGATATGGCAATAAAGCATGCCTACTTTATATACTTTATAAAAGCATTTATGGGATCCCGTTATTTACTAAAACTAACCAGGTGGATCCTCGTATCATCCCAACTGATTACGCTTTCTTGTGCCGTGCCTTTATGCTCAGCGGTCTGAATCATGAATTTTTTTATGTCTCTCCTGTGTGAAGTGGCACATGCATCAGATGGATGACTTCATTAATTATATTCTATCTCAAGATCTGCATAACATTAGGAGCCTGCGCTCTACAGCAATTGTGGGCTACACTTGTTAAGTGTTGCATTGTTTGTAAATAGGCAAAATAATACGTGAATTTCAGTGATAGTTTCACAAGTATATTGTATTGGGGCAGCTAGAAACCTTTTAGTGATTTTTTTCTAATCCACATGGGTCCATAAAAGAGTTTTATTGCATCATTTTATTTATATTTAATTATATCCTATTTCTTAGTATATAGCAAAATTTATTTGTAGGTACCAATTCCGCAGGTTGTCGCTTCGCGTTAAGTCACAACACGTTTTAACTATTCATTCGTTTCATTTTTAATATTTTCGAAAAAAAATAAATAATCGTGAGTTTTAGTATTATAAAAAAACAAAAAAAAACAATGTCATCATGGGATGTATGTATATTTCGGTAATAATTTCATCAAGAAACGAACGTTTCAACAAACATTTCGTATTGAATTATTAAAGAGAGATTATGATATAACCTATACAGTATTTGTAAGTCAGTTATTTAATATATATTTAGTCAATTATTGTTACTAATAAAATGATGCCTATTTTCGAGAATATTAAAAATTAATGGAAAGAAAACTAATTGTTACTTTAATCTCTTCGATAAAGAAAACTAATTGTTACTTTAATCTCTTCGATTTGTCTCTTCCACAACCTGCGGAACTGATACCTATTTGAACTTTTGAATTAATATCAGTTAAAATATAAAAATAATATATACATTGTATATACTTGAGGTTTTATTTTTCAATCTAAGTAAACCTGAAAATCGACAAAAATACTTCCGTCTGCCGTCAAAATCATTTCTCCGCCCTCAAGTGATCCTAAGAACTCAATATCATGATTCGCCATTTCTTTTATTATGGCTTTCGATTAAGGATTTTATACATCCCTTACTCTGTAATTTATAAACATTAAGTAAAAGTTTAGACTGTTTTGATGTTTCTAAATAAATTAAAATAAATTTTCGTAAATAAATTAAAATAAATTTTCGTAAATAAAAGATTACCTTAAAAGTCGATTTCAAATATTGATATTACATAAACACAACTATCTTCCGCTAAAATTATATTTTGTCGCTTGTTATGCATTATGATATAATTATAGATTTAAGTTTCGTTAATCAAACTCTGACTAAATTTGTCGCTTAGAACGTTATAAAGCAACTCAAGAAGCTTCGTTGAACTCAAACGTCTGATTGAGAAGTTGATCAGGTCCTGTTCCAGATCTTGTTGATAGCTCTAACAGACTCAACCTCAGAGAGATGACTAAGTACTCATCCTGGCTTGGCAGTGAAGAGCTGACCTTACGACTCATGAATGATCTTATTGGAACGACTTGACATTGCTGTTCTAGAGGGTTGGTCGAAGGAGACATGATACCAAACAAACTCTGTCTGATCTAGTAAAGTGACTTTTGATTGATTAAAAGGTTAAGTTGAAAATCTAGAAAGGTCACTACCGATTCTGACCACCTTTAAATTAAACTGAGGTTGTTAGATTCTCCCAATTATCTTCCACTACTTGAACTCTCTCTCTATCTCTATCTGCTGAATATGTATACTCAGAAGAAACGTTACTGCCACACATATCAACCAAAATAACTGTTTAATTTTTGCTCGTAATTTGTAAATATTGTCTATATTGTTCAGAGATTGCTGTAATGTGTAACGTAGGATTGTTTTATTTCATGTGGTCTTATATATTGAATATGAAGCATTCAGGATCAATATTAGATAACACCAATTTTCATTAATTCACTTTTTCAAATTCGCCAGTTTAGAGTCAAGTAAACTTGCTTTATGCTCAAGTTCAAAACTTCACTAAAACCTTGAGAAATAAGTTTTAGACAAAATTACTTGACTAATCTAGTGAAAAATGTGAAAAAGCCAATTTAAAAATTTTGTAATTAGTTTTGATTCTGAACGTCTCACAAATGCTATATCGGTTTTTCTGTTTATATATTTTTTTCGGATTATATTTTTCTGTATAGTTGGTATCAGTTTTAATCATTCGTAGCGGTTTTTATATATTTTTATATATTCACAATTTTATTATATTCATAATTTATAACTGCATGACTAAACTAAAAGAGATCGATAACAATGCAACCTATAAAAGAGGAATTTTTAAATTTAGAGGAATTAATTATCGATTAGAAGAAGCTGAAGAAATTGCAAATATTTCCTTTGGAAATAACATTGTGGTAGAAAATATCGCGCATAAAAAAAGGAAAATAGAAGAAAAGTTGGAAGAGTTTCGGTTCCGGCCAAGATCTCATTCAATGGCTGCTTCTACTTCAGCAACGACACAGATAAACAGATAAACAGGCTATAATTATGTTTTATTAATGTGAATCGAGGATTATTTGTTTGGAGGATTATTTATTTAGAGGATTATTATTTTGTTGTTACATTTAATACTATTCTGTCCTAACTTAAAGTTTGTTCATTTATTTATTAAACCAGTGGTAATTTAAAAAAAAAAAAAAAAAAAAAGAAGTTTTACATATTGTATTATATAACTGTAAATAAAAAATAAAATAATAAAAAATAAAAAACTGTAATGAAATGACAATATGCTATATACTATCTTACTTATATTATAGAGTTCGGACTATAATAATTATGGTTGTTGTTTTATTTCAAGTAATTACTAACCAAATTAACATTAAGTGGGCCAGACTCAATGGCTACATGTTGTACATTAAAGCCAATAAAGAATTTATATATATATATATATATTCACAATTTTAGTTCTAATTACAAGTTATTTGATTTAAAATAATAACTGCTAAACAGTGATGTATTAAATATACTTTCTTGCGTGAATAAGTTGTAATACTGGCATGAAAGTTTCGGAATACTTTGTATTTACCAATGAATAAACAAACATGGAAGACTTTGAAGCAGGAAGTAGTGAAGGATACTCTAGGTCAGAAGAGATTGGCGCGGGGCGGACCTTTGAGGAAATGCCGCGAAATATCTGGCCAGGACCCGACCAACTGGTTTCTGCTCGTGTAACTTCAGCCTCCAATGGCCGTGTCCAGTTTAGCCGATTACCTAACCTCCTGCTTAGTAACAGTGTGCTCTTTCTTTCCCTACACTTTGTGTTCGAAGTCTGTGGGCTATTGTTTCAGATCTGCGTTAGTTTTCAACCAAGGATAAGTTTCTTGCTGTAGACAAGAAACCTAATAATGTTGCCTCGTAAAGATAAAACGTAAAGGTCATAAGTCCACTCCATACTGGTCCTCTCCAATATTTGTGGTTTATGAATGTTTTATATATATTTAACATGTTTTTTACTTATTAATATTTCATTTCAGCTCTCAGACATTGGAGAACGATCGTGATTAGGTAAATAAACTGCACTCTAAATCAGAAAGAACTATTGAGCCCCATCACTAGAGTCCTACTTCAATAATTCAGTAAAAATCCCCCAAACCATCCATCTGCGTCCCTCTTTTAAAATCCACCTGGTGCAGTAAAAGAGATCTCGCCAATCCTATTTAGTCCTGATAAATAACAATTAGAAATAAATAAATAAGACAGGGGTTTAGGAAAAAATAATTAAATAAAGTGTTCACTTATTTCATCTTTTTAGGATCTTTAACCCTTTTAATTTTCATGAACTACTGTATATGCTTTTGTTCATGATAAAGAGGAAAATGGTTGAGTGGAAGATCGTAATGAAGGATACAAATTTGTCTGGAAGTGTAGTCATTAATAACACTAAATAAGGCCAACTTATTTATTATAAGTGACGACGTTTCGGGATGCAGTGTAGGGCATCTTCAGGGCTAAGAAGTAAAAAACAGAAAAATAACTATAAGAACATGGCAGTACTAAGAAATATAGAGTATAGAAAAGTGGAGAAATATAGCATAGGATATTGAAAAAGAGAAAAGTCAACAGAGACATTAAATAAATGTTAATACATTAGTGGAAAATTCCAACTAAAAACCGTAAGTCTCTAAACTAAAACAGGATACTGAAAATACCTGTCCAATATTTCGCCTATTCAGGCATCCTCAGGGCAGAAAGAGAATAACAGCAAAGCAAAACATGAATAATCCACCCAAAAAACACATTCCCACCCCCTCCAAGGCTCAAATGCAACTCTAGTTTTTTGGGCGCATTATTCATGTTTTGCTTTGCTGTTATTCTCTTTCTGCCCTGAGGATGCCTGAATAGGCGAAATATTGGGCAGGTATTTTCAATTTCCTGTTTTAGTTTAGAGACTTGAGGTTTTTAGTTGGAATTTTTCCACTAATGTATAGCATAGGATAGTTCATAAAAGATTTATAAGGATAACAAAATGACAAAATGTGTGAACGGAAAGGTGATAAAGTAAAGAAATATAAAATTTAAGATAATAGAGAAAGTAAAAAGTAAGATACAAAATGGAAAATACAGAAAAAGTTACAAATGTAAAACTGGTGAGACATACAAGTATGGAAAACTTAGTAATACTGGTAATGATATAAAATGTATGAAAATAAACGTATCAAGAAAGTTATCAAATATGAATACTAAATATGATGGAAATGTATAAATATTGAAGAAATTAATATAAAGTAATGTATGTAAAATCACGTTAAATAGCAGTTTAACGTAAAATAAAATGTTTTTATTCATATTTAGAAACCATAAATATTAGAAAGGGGACGAGATCATTGTTTAGAGTGTTGAATTACTGAGCTACAAAATGTATTGGATTCGGAACCTATATTGGAATATCAATTATTAATTCTGTTACCAACCGTGAATCTACGCTATATAATTGTCAGACCCTCATGGGGCTCACCTAGACTCTATTATGAGGTAATAATGTAATAAATTCCAGGTGGTTAGGGGTGAAATCGACCGAATATCTCCCCTGGACAACTTGGGTATGAAATAGCCTATTCCGTTTACTGGATCCATACTTTACCTTAAATAGTGCATAGTAACGTTATTTCGTGGATTATAATTGTATAAGTATTTTTTTAGACGTCATAAAATATTAATAAGTATGTATATAATAGATATTATCAAAACCATTTTAATTTTTTTTTCTAGAAATATACCCCACAAATGAAATGCACAAAGACATTCATTGTCTAAATCAGTAGTTCCAAACTCCGTATAGATTTGAACTAAGCTCGATTGTTTTTATATTCAATACTTTGCAGTACAGTATTACAATGTTAATAGTATGAACTGTTATTTGTTGTAACAATAACATAAACATTCGGTATGCGATTAAATGGTTGATACGTAACATATTTTTATACACAAAGGATCAATTGTTCGTAATTTGATGGATAATGCTTTTCGATTAAGGGAGTTTAAAACTGCTCAATCAAATGGGTAAATTTACGATTTAGTAACGCGTTTCTATTCCCGTCTTTTTGAGTAGTGATTAAATTGGATAGATTTTTTATCAAGGACAAATTTTTATTTTCATTTCGCTTCCAATCAACAAGAATAGGTTTTAAACAAGATCATTAAACACAGCCTTCACATATCACTAATGTTCTATTCTTCTATTTTCAGAAGTGTCTATCTCGTAGGCCTTTTTTTATTTCTCTTTTATATGGCTAGTAGTGTAACATAAATAGTTTTTTGAGAAGCGAGGGGATGGTTGACTGGAAGATAGACGTAAGGAAGAAAATAGTTGGGGGTGCAGTCAAATAAAAACACTAAATAAGTGGTTACTTATTGAATTATGTGCCGACGTTTCGACCCACTTTGTGGGTCATCTTCAGGGCTATAAGGAGGCTGGAGCAAGAATGGAAGCGGTCTCAAATAAATAAATAAATAGTTTTTGTACAAAATCAACGAGAAAAACACTTAGATCAAATTTGCTGGATGCGCAATAGCGCAGGTGCAAACTAAAATTAAATAATAATACAAAATAAATAAAAAAATTTAAATAAACTGTAAAGTAAACGTATCAATAGTTTGTATCAATATCTTAAGATAGCCTGTCGTCATATTATAAAAAGTCGTCATTTAATATATTAATTTTTGAGTCACTAAAGATTATATTTAAATAAATTAGAAAAAAGGTAAAAAAAAAAATGTTGATTGTAGAATATCCTATCATCATATAGAATAAGTACCTGGTTTGATTTAGACTTACACTATAGTTATACATTCCGTATTAAGTCAGACAGTATTGTACATATGATCGGTTAAGTTGCAAAAATTATAAAGGATTTTATAATTGTCGAGTATGTTTTGTTCTAGTTTAAAGTCGATATTTTCTAAACTATTTAAATCTGGATCATATTTAAATATGTCAAAACACAAACTATGGTAAATCAAGTCATACACATTTAAACGGCTGAGTTGACTAGAAACCTGATTTTTTTTTTAACATCACTCTATTGTATTTAAAAGTTTTTAATGATCACCGTATAATATATACGTACCATACTAAAGTTAAACACGACTTTACTACTTCAGAACACTCAGGACTTTTCACCTGCCATTAGACCACATTGTTCATGAATGTCAACCCTGCTCCGTAAAATACTCTTGTGTTGGCGAAACCAATTTGTCAACATTAAATATTTACTCTTGTAAATTTATTCACCGATTGTTGAATATGAAACCCGTTCATCATCTCAATCTCTATCCGGATTACATGCAGAACCGCAAAAAAAAACAAGATTAATGATCTGTTTAATGACCGCAATTTAGTTGGTCCATCATAAAAAAGAGTTTTATAAATATTTCTGTTAAATATATACTCAAAATAATTAAAATTATAAGTATAAAATATAAGAAGACAGATTCGTCGCATTTAAAGTTGAATTTGTAATTTCAATACTTTCAATGAGTAGTTTCTCTACATGTCTTTATCTCTTGCCGTTATGTATCATCCATTCTATTTAACTGTGGTATAATTATAATACAGTTTTAAATATCAACTGATCAACTGTTCAATTAGTATCCCTTACACTATTGTGATTTAAAAAAAAAATGTAAAATAGCTTTTTTATTACGTTATTGGTATTTCTTTTAACACTACAGGATCTTCACAGTTAATTTTATAGAAAGTGATTTTTGATGAGTAAAGTCTCAACCAGATACAGAACACTAGACTATCCCTGGGCTATAGTGAATAATTTTTTATATAACGTCGCTTTCAAAATAATACCGCCTAAGTACACTTTAGGCGATTTTACAGGAGAGAAAAAAAACCGTGCCGATTGTAGACTTGGCAGTTTATAATTTATTTTTTATCTATACAATTTTGGAACTATTACTAAACAGATTGAAGAGAATTATCAAAATGTCATTTTATGCTATTTTGCTGACCTCAATACATCCGTTACCGTTACTAACTAATTTTCACAAGTTGTAGATAGGCGGTATTGTTTTGACAGCGACGATATGTACTTTTTTCAATTTTTAAATTATTTAATTGTTTTTAATTTATTAAGTATTTAATTATTTATATTGAATGAGTTAGTCAGAAATAAGTGCTATAACAAGTTTTACATATATATATATATATATATATATATATATATATATATATATATATATATATATATATATATATATATATATATATATATATGCATGCATACATATTTGTTTTACAAAAGATTACAGTACATCGAAGCATGCCTTGTTTCGGCCTGGTTTCAAATGAAAAGTGCATCTGTATTTGATTAGAATTAGAGTGACTTGAATAAAAATAATTATCATAATATAGCCATTTAATCAATATTCTTGTACGTACCTGGAAGGTATAATAAATTATACATCATATGAGCTGTTATTTTTGAAAGTAGTCTAAGTCCATATTTTCATATTCGCGATATCTAAAGTTTTCCATTGGAATTATTTTAAATATACGGGCAAACGGATAAATGTTTTTATTATTATTATTATTACTTTTATATTCTTATAGCAATCAGTGACGTTTTTAACACCTATACACCCTTAAAATTTTATTATAAATAATAATAATTAAAATCATTTAAGAGATTAAATCTTTTTTTTTTATCCAAATGGACTTATACAACTTTCAAAAATAACAGCTCCTGAAATCACGACTATAAAAAAAATAAAAAACAGAATATTCAATTAATAGTAAAAAACAAGACTCTCTGCTTAAGAACAGCACTTCTATTTCTTTAATAAAAACATTTTATACGATTTTAATCCGTTGTATCCGTATGTAATATCCGCATTTATTTAATTATCTTTTTATCCATTAAAATAAATTGTACTTCATTTCTAATTTTTCAATTGTACTACACGCGAAGAAATTTCTCTCCATTGAAGAAATGATGGACCCATTTGACACGGGCGTAATGACTCGAGTGACAGACTTGTCAAGGCGCTAATTGCTGACGCAAGAACGCGCTTTGTGGGAACGTTCTGTCCGGAAGTTGCCGCAGCTGGGGACTATTGGTCTTACAGCTTCCAGTCATCTGGTCAATATATTGCCAAAACTTTGTTGTTGTATTTAAAAAAAATTATAATAATTCGTTATGGCTTCGTTGTATAACAAAAGGTATCTGGATAGCTCTACGTCTAGTTTAAAAAACAATATTTTCGTGGTATCGGGAACACGGACTGGACCCTGGAAGGAAAGGGTGAGAAATGGCGATCCGGCATCTACTATTGCAGTATGGAGGTTAGTGGCCCAATAACGGTAGCATCTTCTCGCTCGGGGGTGGTCATTCTCCACATATATTACTAACTCCTATACATTTCTCAGGGCGATCTAAGGGTTAGGTGGTGTAAAGAAGTAATCGAGCCTTAGTTATATCGTGTTTGAAAACTAATTATTGGATTTTTTAATAATTTAATCAATTATAAAAATCACATATTATTTCTACAGCCCCGGTGAATAAGTCTTATATTCTCCAAAATTAATTTCTTATACTTAAGTAAGTGGAATCGAGTAATTTTCGTAGTGAATAAGAGGCTAAGTAAGGCATTACCTTGAAAAGGAGTTATTGCTTATATTACAACTCCATTTTAAGCCAAAAACTACGAGAATGATATGATTCCGGTTATCTGACAGCAGTTAAATATCTCTGGACAAAATCTGGGCTGTAGATATCACAAAAATAGAAAACCTGGATTCCGTTCCAGGTATAAGAAAAATGTCAGAGGTTTGGGGGTATTGTTATAATTTAATTTTTACCTTTCATACAGTAAGATGTTTTCACTATTTGAACCCACGATCACAAAAAAAAACTGTTCAATTCTCTTGGTCATTACGGTGATACAAACTCCTTCATGAACAAGTTATACTGGAATATTATTTGCTAAAAAGGGAGGTGAAAATGAATACAAGTAATGTTATCAAGAGCTTTTAAAAGTGTTTAATCCCTCCCCCTTTTAGTAAATAAATCAATAAATAGAAATAAGTAATGTCGTAAAGCAACCTAGAAAAACGAACTTTAAGATAAATAAAAAATATTGGGCCCTGATGCAAATTGGTTATGAAATCAAAAAGACTTATTTAAAACTAAATTAAAAACAATATTCTTAGACAGTGTCTGATAGTTTGTTTTTAATTAAGAAATATTTTTTTAATTTGAATTGATGAACTAATTTCACCTTTCATACAGTACGATTTCTTGACTTTAATCCATGATCACAAAAAAAAAAACTGTCAGATTCTCTTGGACATTCCTTTGTGAATAAGTTATACAAAATATTATTTGCTGAAAAGGGAAGGCGAAAAAGAACACAAATAGTAATAACTCCTGTTTTTAAAAGTATTTAAACCTCCTGTAAATAAATAAATAGTAACAGCTCAGTCGTAAAACATGCTAAGAAAATGAACGTTAAGATACATAATGGACTTTACTGGAATCCTCATTGAAATAAAAAATGAAGTTCAATTTAAATTAAAATATGGAAGGAAATTTTGAGTGGTTAGGTTGAATTTTCTACAAAATGAGTTTCTTGTTTTTAAGGAAGCGGAACTGTGTTATCTTCTTAGCGAATGATGGGTTACGTTAGGAATTGACTTGAAAAGTATTTATTGCTTCTATTACAACTACACACCTACACTGATGCTCCTTCCGATTAGCCATAACACCGTAAAGTGGCGTTAGATTATATATACAATAAAAGATGTTTATTGGAAAGCCAACGTTTCGACCTACATTACAGGTCTTCTTCAGGGCTAAATATATATTGGAACTTCGACGAAGTGGTTGTGGATAACTATCTACATCTTGTTTCTAAATTTAGCCCTGAAGAAAATCTTCTATGAGGTTCGAAACGTTGGTTTTCCAATAAGCAGTTCTCCCTGTGTAAGAGAAATTTTTTTCTTGACCTCCTCACGGACCATTTTCTTCCTCTTTTACTAATAGGTAATTTTCAATTTTCTTTTTGTTTTTACATCCGTCTTGAATTGATACGCTACACTGTCTCCCTGCACTTGAAGACGGATGAGGAGGCCTAGACTATAGCTTTCTAATTGAGGGTTATTACAGCGGACAGATGGGACGACCTGGTACCAGATCCTAAAGGTAGCGAGCTGAGGACACGTGCTTCGAACCTCTCCACTTGCGTAACCCTTCACAACTTACATAAACTTATACCTAGGGGAGAATCCGGGATTTAAATGATCCTCTACTTTCACGGTCAGAGCTGGTTTCGAAAACCCTCAGTGATTTTTTTTTCATCTTGTATTTCTGAAACTCCCATACCTTTTGAAGGAATTACTGTCTGAATAATGGGAAATATGATATCAGGTGAAACCCTAATTCGGATATTTAGTTATGACAAACACATTAATCCCTGTTTAGTCTTAAAATATGGACTGTGTACAAAGGCGTATGCATCAACTTGTGTCTTTGTTGCCTCTACCTTGTCTCCTTAAGTATCAATTAATTCATTTTTTTTCAATAAGCCCCTCACACACACGAAATATATTTGTGTTTTTATTCCCTCCAGAAAGCCATCAACTATAGAAATCTTAAGATTATCGGGCGGCGCCTTCGGAGACAATAAATGCTCCTCCAAGCTAAGAAATTCAATTTGGAGTGGCTTTCACCTGTTTTTATATGTTTAGAAACTGTAACACCTTCATAGGCCCTCCCGATATTTGTCGCTTAATTAACTTTCTATCGATTATTTTGTATGTGCTTGCTCAACTTTCTCAGTTTTTAGATTTAAGGATCTCGTCTTTTAATGTCCTATCGTTACTTCAGCAATACATCTATTTTCTCTTTCCAAGCAAAATCCTTCTTTCAATAAAATGTTTATATATTAACTCTCTTGAAATTTATCAGTGTTTTATTGCGTCTACATTACTCCTTCACTTATTTATTACTGGAGCACTTATTTCAGAATGTTCTTTACAGTGAACATTTTTTTAAATATTGGATACGGATTTTTAAAAAAATCTGTATAGGTAATTTCAAGTTGAATCCCTCCGCCTACTTAAATATACAGTGGGAGTGAAAAAGTAGATTTTCAAATAAAGTATGGAACCGACCATTACTCTAATACGTATACCAACCGTGAATCTAATACGCCGATGACTACCCCCCTGCCATCAGAAAATGAGAGCGCTTCCATGGAGTGTGGCCCCCCGAAATCGAGTTCCCATTTTTGCCAGTGCCGAAGGATTTTAGTTCAAGGACTCCGGTGTCCAAGGGACATTCTAATACTGTCCAGAATAAGAAGACCAGAAACGTTGGGGTAAGACCCGAGGTTTTCAAGGGCGAAAAGGCTCCTACCACAGTGAGCAACAAATTTGCAGCTCTCGCGAATATGAACAGTGAAGATCCCGACTATCAAGCACCAGGAGGCCCCCACCGATCATAGTAACACCGCCTTGCGGGCAGAAAAAACTGAGGGCCGCTCTCATAGCTGAGGGGATCACCCAGTTTGCTATGAATTCAACTGAAAGGGAATTAAGATTATATCTTAACAATGAAAAGGACCATGACGCAGCCATAGCCATACTCCGTAAGGGCAAAGAAACTGAGTTTCACACTTTTGCACCCCGCGGAACGAAGAGAAGCAATAAATTCGTTCTATATGGGTACGATAGTGACGTGGACATATCAGAAATCACCATCGACTTGCGAGACGGACTCCCTGGATTCAAATCCGCCAAACAACTGATGAGGAAAGATGGGAAAGGACAGCTCCGGCCCACAGAAGGAATACTCATCATAACTGACAGCACGGTGAACCTGGAAATTGATGAAGTTACGAGTCGTTGGACGGGTGTTATTTCACCCGGTAATTTTCAAAGAGCAACGGGGGCCGACACAATGCTATCAATGTCAAGGGTTCGGGCACACCGACGCTTATTGTGGCCACACCGCGTACTGCGCATGGTGCTGTGATCATCATGTTCTCAGTGAATGCCCGCTGCGTAAGGGACAGAACAGAACAAAGTGCCAGAACTGTAAGGGCGACCGCCCGGCATTCTCCAAAGAGTGTCCAGTGAGAAAGGATCTTATCGAGCAGAGAAGGAAGAAGATGCCTGCTACCCGTGTGAACCAGGGAACGAGCTACTCGTCGCTCCTAGGAGGAAGCTCAGCCCAACATATCAGCCATTCAGGTAAGGGACCGTTACCCCATTAATCCCATACCCCCCACCCCCACCCTACGCCTACCCCCCACTATGGTATACCCCCTGGAACACAGCCTGGTCAGAGCTCATTCCAGCCTCAGCCATCTCAGGGAACTGACTCCCAGCCTTCCAGCCACAGCAGTCAGCCTCTACAACTGTAGCCCTACTGACAACCCTCTTAGCCCGTATGGACCAGATGATGCACATGATGTTGAAGATGATCAACAGAGCCTTCGAGACCAACAGATGAAATGACTGAACACTATAATCATCAACTATAATATCAGAGGTCTGCTCTCCAAGCTGACTGAGGTTCTGATCCAATCAGGACTGAGTATCTCTCCTGCAGCAACACCGGCCATCGGTAGCGCTGATAGACATCATGCTGCCCACCTCGGATTGACTGTACATCCAGGGTTATCCAGGGCACGCCCAGGCTGTGAGCCGATACATAGTCCTAGGAGACTTCAATGCTAAGCACACCGCCTGGCTATGCTCCAACATTGATACACTGGGAACCACCATCAGACAAGGCTGTGCGTCTATCACCCCGGGGTGCAATCCTTCAGGCATGCAGCCCGACATAGATCGACCTCAATGCTGGACCTTCTCCTTACCATGGATTCGCACACCGTTACGGATTGCACTGCACTCCCGTACGGACCATCGGATGACCGGCACGTGCTCTATAATTTTGAAGGTACCCTCGCAGCTCCGCCTGCGATTAAGTACCTTTTGCATAAAGCAGACTGGAAAGGTTACAGAGCCAGTATTGTGGAAGATCTACCCACGATCATCCATATCAGTACAGTGGACGAGGTGGACAGGGCGGTAGGTGTCATTACCACCTGGCAATGACACATTACAGGTTACAGGCTGCGGTAAACCAGCACATGCCAAAGTTCAGTGCTTTACCCAACGCCATCAGGAAACTTCCGAAACACATCTTAGCTCTCATAAGTCAGCGGAATAACCTGAGGAATATTTTCCAGCGTTCTCGTGATTACGGGCTAAAACCCGGCAGATAGCCAGCAGCCTCAAGCGTGACTGGAAAACATCCCTCTGGCATGAGCAGTTGCGTCGGACTCACGACGACTCTCGTCAGTTCTGGCAGCTCGTCAAGACCAACGTAATCAAAAGGAGCGGAGTGTTTCTTTCATGTGGAGGCAACCTGCTAACGCCTGGGGAACAGGCTGAACTTGTGGTGAAGGCTTATGAGGAGAGAGAAGCTGCTCGGCTGTTAGATGCTCCACCAATCCCGGAAGGACCACTACCGTGCCCCAACAAGAAGCCCATATTCTCCACCTTCGGTCAGCTCGAGTCAGTACTACGACGCACGAAAGGTAACAGAGCATCAGGACTGGATGATATCCCCTATGTGATGTTTGAAGATGCTTCCTAGGAAGGGTCAAGGCTTTCTATTGAACATATTCAACACCTGCATGAGGATATCGTACTTTCCTGATGTGTGGAAACAAGCCGTCATAGTGGCACTATTCAAGCCTGGGAAGAGTAGGGGAGTACCTGAGCACTATCGGCCAATCAGCTTGCTCCCTCACATGAGTAAAATCTTCGAGAGACTGGTTCACCATCACATGTCGAAGCACTGCAAAGAGAAAAACATCATCCCCCCTGAGCACACTGGTTTCCAGAGAGGAGTCGCCTGTGACCACCACCTGGCTAAGCTACAGGCGCACACCATAGATCACATGCAGTTGAACAGAGCTACGGCGTTCATTTCATTGGACTGCACCCAGGCATTTGACTGTGTGTCTCATGAGTTGTTACTCCGACGCTTGGAAAAGTTTAGCTTTTCCGCCACTCTATGTCGTCTGATCCAAAGATATCTCAGCGGAAGATCATTCGTCGTACGAGTCGGTAACAGTTACTCGTCTTCTAGCACCACCACCTGTGGAGTATCTCATGGCTCTGTATTGGGGGCACTGATGTTTGTGACTTTCACAGCACCCGTGGTCGCAATGGAGCATCCAGGAGCAATGGTAGCAGCATATGCGGATGATATTGGGATTTACGCTACCAGCATCAGCAGCCCAAATGCCCTTAACAAGGCACAAAAGGTGATTGAAACCATAGTGAACGAGCTGAACCTGATTGGCATCAGGGTGAATCCGACTAAGACGGATGCCACCGTGATGTCATTTCAGAGTGTGAGTAAGAAACCTCTACTGAAGACTTTTACAGTGGACTGCGAGTATAGAAGATTATCCAGTTCAATCCTCTACCTTGGCGTCAACTTTGATAGGCACCTCACCTTCTCAAAGCACGGTCAGGCAAGATTGATGTTGGCACGACAGAAATCCCACAGGCTATACCATCTGCTCATGTCGCCGCAGCTCTCACTGAGGTTGAAATTACAAATCTACAAGTCCATCATAAGACCTACGTTGCTCTATGGTGCACCACTACTGAGACACCTCTACAAAACAACGCTGAAGCGCCTGCAGCAATACCAGAATTCCATCCTTAGGAAGATCGTAAGTGGCACATCGCTCGAGGGGGCACTTGACACCACCATCCGGGAGGAGCTACGGCTTCCCTCGGTGCCCGAGTACACAGGTCGGAGGCACATCAAATTTTTTGATGGGCTGAAGACCCGTGTGAACCCCCTATTGTCACTTGATCCCGCTAAACGGTCCCTCTCCGTTTTGTATTGTATAATGTCAGCGGCCTCGTGCCGGTTCGAGTAAAAACCGCCTTCAGCGGACTCGGCTCGATGTAACGGCTTAAAATACCGAAAGGTAACACAAGGCTTTTGTTTATATAGAAGCAGTTGCAGGCATATATATTGTAAATAGTACATATATATTAAATAGAATCTTAGAGGAAGTGAACAAAAAAAATATATTCTAATGAAACAATTAAATTATAAATTTAAAAAGATTTCGTTAAAACAACAGTACCACTACAAGCCGTGCACGGGTTTGGGAATCAGTGCATGGTAGAGACGGTACTGTTCCTTGGACTACGGTTGTGCAAGGAGGTGATCACGCTCAACCGCCCGATTTTCCTAGATTCCATCTCCGGCTGCTAACAGACTAAATAAAGGTTATTGGCAGCAGCGGGATTTGAACCCAGGACGTTCGGCATGGCTACTAAGTGCTCTACCACTGTGCCACTCTACATTTCGTTAATGTTGGTGAAAATTTCTGTTAACGCTTTAAGTAGGGTAACCAATCACGGGTTATTGCTTTTTTATAATTTATGAACTTGTATGCATTTGACCATTAGTCGTAAATCTGAAATTTAGAAATAATTTGATTATACTTTTTATTTATTTAAAACAGAGCAACTTAGAGCTATGGGTTAATGTATCGTTTTCGATCTGCCAACATCTATTTGGTATGCTATTTATATAAAGTTATAATCTACACCTATAAAATCTCAGTATTTTATGACTTGTACTGGTTTTATAATTTTTGACTTTCCGATAATCACGTAGTAGTCAGAAACTCCAGAAAATGGTACACGTTTAGAATTTACAAAATCCATAATACAAACTTAAAACTTTCTACTCTCGACCATTTTTTAGTTATGGGAAGGCAGGCATACGCGCAGGTTCAAAACCCATTCATAGACGGCTAAAATAAAAAATTTTAGGAATGTTATTTCTTCAATTTTTGTAATTTCTTGCTTATATTCGATTGTCGTTCTGATGATTCCATAACATCATTAAATAATTAGTTCTTATTTCATTTGAGTTTGGAGTCTGGAATTTATTAATTGTACACAAAACCTAAGAAAGTACAAAATATATAATAAAAGTTCAAAACAAAATAAATGGGAGGGAGTCTTAGTATTTAGCTTACTCCGACTATTCTGTCTTACATGTGGATTATTTTGTTCTTTTATACTTAAAAGTACTGCTTCTCTTTTCTAGTCTTAGACTAAAGCATTAATAATTGATATAAAATTTTGTTATATATATATATATATATATATTATTTAGTGAATATGATATGGTTCTTCCTTTTTTATTATGATTCGGCGAACCTCTTCCTGCCGGTTTCCACTTGAATGGACCCTCCTTGTGAACCTCACTCGATAAAAAAATAAAACATTATTGAGCCGACGTTTAACAGCAGGTACGGAAGTCCTGTCGGTGTTGTTTTTCTGAACCCCTCTGTTTCTTTACACAAAGAAATATTCTTTTCCCTGCCGAATAAAATGGATTTTGTCTTAAATTCTTATATCGTTACAAAAATTATATTTAAAAAAATAGATGACTGGTTAATATTTGGAATGATAGTATGTTTTACTCTCTATACTATTAATTAAAATAATAAAGTATCGCTAAATTCAAACTGATCAGTTACCATGAAGTAGTACTCTTTATGGAGCCAGCGTAGCTGACCTAAAACAAGTAAACATAATCAAAATATTTGTCGATATATATATATATTTTCAGGTTATTTAAAAATATTTAAGATATGTTGATTATTAATGTGCTACGATACATAAATACATTAAGTATTGCTGGAAAAAATGTTGACACACTACGTTTCTCGCTGTGTGGAGAAGAGGACAATTGCTTTATCTATTGTTCGGCAGACCCATTTTCCAGCCACAATAACACATTTCCCGAACATCGTCTACTTTCTACAACATCTGATCTCCATCTAACGTATTTAATTGCTTGTTTTATCCTATTTTTTTAGTTCTTTGCACTATTTAAGGCTTTTGTCAGCTATTTTGTTTTATTATAACAATGAAAATTAACAACATAAAAAAAAAAACTGTGGTTAATATTATGTGCTTGACCCTTTAAAGTTGTGCTTGACCACGAGCTGAAAATCAAATTCGAAAACATAGTCCTTAATGATCCATTGGCTTAAAAATTTTCATCGCATTTATTTAAAATTTAATCGATTTCGATTCTCAATGAACTAAACGTGTTTTCCGACATTTCTTTTCGTTGTTTTGTGATAGTGACTTGTTTATCATTTGGTTATCATCCGCGAAGTTAAGTCTAGTATCTAGTAAACCATCTATAATGATTTGAATAATAGGAAGACTAACCAATCCAATTTTTTTACTTTATTTCCGTAAAGTTAATTGAATTGATTAATAAAGAATTTAGTGAATTTAAATATATTTAATAATTTTGGTTAACGTAATTCAGACCAGCGGACTAAGATCATGTTATACCTTAACATACCCTTGGGTAAAAGAAGGATGTACCATATTGTGTTTATATTTGTATTGTAACTATGATATTTATACTTATTGTATAAATTTACACAAAATTTTATTGTAATTATGATACTTCTTTGTAATTGTAATTGTATTATATTATTTACTGAATAAAGGAGCTTAAGAAAAAAAAGATGAAAAAAAGGTTAACGTTAATTTATCTCCTAAGAGTTGTCTCTACGACTCCCTGCATTCTTCCTATCAATAATTTCAATAGTGTTAAAAACTGCTACAAAGTACTATATTCTATAATTAACAAATTACTGTATAATTTCGATCTTTTAGTTAATCATTAACACCTTTCATTTCTTGCTAACTATAAAAATGAAGATCCACATAAAAATAATCTTAGATATTAAACCTTAATTGTCTTTAGAATTAGATGGTATATATCGGATTTAAAAAAAATCCTATAAAACTGATAAAGGACTTTTTGATATTTTTGAAATCTTGGTGAAAGTCGGATCAAAATTTGGCAACAGTTGTGAAAACTTAAATTATATGCTCACGAAAATGTTTACTCCACGATCGCTCCTAACACATACCACGAAGTCTAGAGTTTGTAATTTATGGACAGGTTAATTGTACGGCTCGAAATGTGTAAAGAACTCGTAAAAGATAGCGCATAAGTAATTCCATAATATTTTAGTTCTTATTTAAACATCTGAGGACACCATCCGGTAAAATTTAGTGCTTCATATCTGAATTCCTTAGATACAATAATGTTTATATCATATGCTAAAATGAGGTATAGTGAAATTAATAACTTTTTTTATGTTTTTACTACACTATTTATTCAATGAAATGTAAAATATTGTTTTATTTAAGAAAATAGTTCTTAAGTAGTCATCATGGTCACTGTAAATGTTTATTAGCCTTTCCATTAGTTTTTACATATTAAATTAAGCTTCAGTTTATTTCATCTTATTTCTTTAGTGATTTTTATTTGCAGCCATATTAGAAAATATTACATGAGGATATCTTACTAACGTCATGGTTAAATCTTGTTTATATCGAGTGATGAATAATTTATCCTGTGGCATTCTTTTTTTCTAATTAGGTCTTAAAAAAAAAAAAACTGTAACTCTGCAACCCATTGGGTCTTGGATTCAGTGCATGGAAATACTGTACTGTAGCTTGGACATCGGTTCTGCCGGAAGGTGTTTTGGCCGAGATCACGCTCAACTACCAGGGTTTTCTCTCAATTAAGTAGCCTCCTTGTGGTGACTGGCTGAGCCCCAGGAGGATAGCCAAATCCGACAGGGTCCAACCGTGGCTGTAACAGATTAAATAATTAATCTGCCATAGCCAGACTTCAACCCGGAACCTCGGCTTAGCAACTCAGCGCTCTTATTAGGTCTTTGACAGGAGATTTGATCTCTCGTATCAATTTAGATTGAGTAGAATTGCATTTAAAATGTCTGTAAAAATTTGCACAAAACTTGCCTCTCCTTCAATCTGTAGCCTTTCATGCGATGAATAAATTTTATAGGGAAAATGATTAGTTTTTAATTCATATTTACCTTGTTCCTTGTATTTTGATGAATTCGCACAACTTGAGCTATTGTGAACTGGTATTTGCTTGTGAGAGAGAGGTTTATTTAATATAATAGAACTTCTATTCCACTTTTAATCTTCTTGAGAACAGGATCACATCAGTTGACACTAACTCCCATATAGGCAACACTTAACTATGAACGCCTTTTGTTACAGGTTACAATTACTTTACGTTGTAAAGATTAGCAGAGACAATGACATCCTTCATCGTTTGCCATTCCCGTAGTTATTGTTCTGGGATCACTTATAGAGGCGAGAAATCCTTGAAGTGAAGTGCCCCTCATGCATTGTCCATTGTGGTGGTGCTGAGTACGTTACATTAATCATAAGAGCTCTTGTGGTGTTGATGGGTTTCTGTGATATATTGTGTTGATACCTGGTGCATTAAATGCGCTGCGTCCCAGCGATATTAGATATTCAACACTGATTTTTCCACTACAAGAGAAGGTATTGTTACGACTTATGGCTTTTGATGAAGAAAACCTCAAAATTCCATTATACTAGTTTTAATCAACTCTACGGGTTTTGAAGGTAATTTATAATCATTAAAGGAAAGGTTTAAGGGTAGAAGATATTGATGAGTCCTGTTTCTCGAATAGAGTTGAATCTTTTATTTGCTTCTCGCATTTACTGGAGTCAATTCACACACACAAGGACGATAATAAACCTGGGAAATGCTTAGATTTTGCTATTTTAAACATACAGAACTACAAATTACCTGGTAATTTTGAGGCGAAGTGAAAGGGAACATGCGTGCGAACACTAAGGTTGCGTATGATCACTTCTAGTTCCCATCTAATACCGTAATGAGGATCGAAAGCATAGACAATTTATTTTACTTCATTTGATTCACGGATATAATAAAAATTCATGTTACAAAATCTATCTTCAGGATACGACTTACTTCGTGTATGCTTAATTTTGATTTTGATTTTGAAAGTGAGACTACTCCATTTTATGTTATTGCTAAAATGGACCAAATTAAATTTCTAATAACAAATTTATACTGATATTGAAATAGTATTGATTGTTAATTGACTCAGCTTTAATTGCACTTTTTAAATACAAAAATAAGAATTATCAATTAGTATATTATTCTTATAAATGTACTACGCATACTGTTATTCTTTACCATATATTATTTTAATTTATATTTATATGTATCTTGTATATAAAGCCCTGAAGAAGACCTGCAATATGCATAGAAACGTCGGCTTTAAAAATAAACAGTTTTTCTTACTAAAGTGAATTTTTTCTGACCTCTACCCGGACCATTTTCTTCCTCATATATATAATGTCGACTAATATTAACATCATAAGTCAGTAGCATAATGTTTAGCGATAATGATCTGATATGCCGACTTTCTAGTCTTTTATTATCCTTACTATCGGGTATACTGAACAGTTGAACACTTGAAAATCTATATGCCACAGCTTGAAACCCGCACCTTGCATATCTGCAAATTCTCGGACTGCACTAGCATGCCCTCAGAGTTAAGACTCCACCTGCAGGTCGATGAACCCTACAATTAGCAGATAAATTATATAGCTTCATCTCCCCGGACCAGTCTGCCAGGCCGCCGGAATGCCGCGGGGTTCGCTTCCTGACCTAGTAACTCGTTTAGTCCGCGCGTATACACAGTTCGGGAATAACATTTAAGGAAGTTTCAACTTTATTATTATATCTTATATCTATGTACAGGGTTTTATGGTTCGTTGACTATATTCTTAGTACATAGCAATTTATGAATAGTTAGCCACTTTCCAATCTTCCAATTGTGGAAACTCATATATAGCTTTAAAGTGTTAAATAGTGTTCAATAGCCCAGAATGGACTCGGTTTGAATCCGATTTTGAAATATACTTTTATTGACTTTCTTCAAAAGCTCTTTAGGATTTCTCTTGCACTTTTAGTTCTTGTTGAAGGTAGGTTACGTTTGAACTCTTCTCCGATTCTTTACATTTAAATGGTAGTTCGTAATGGACTATCGGGAGTATTATCTTTTCCCTACCAATAATGACTTTCATCTATCCTACTCATCTCATACCGTCTCCGCCATTCTTCTAATTCGTGATTGTATGTGCGGTCGGAAGGAAAGGCCTCTAGCGAATCGTGGGCTAAATAACCCTCTCCACCGACTAATGTTGACTATCCCTCGTTACGCCGCTCCTGATGGATCCAAGGTCCGAGCGGTGCACTACTTGAGCGGGATGAGAAGGGATCGTGTTATGGAACTGGGTGAGGTGATGTTCTACTGACCTCTACCCCTGATATTTGGGCCTCTACTCAGAACCTTTTCGTTGGAGTCATCTCGCTCCATATTTATACATATCATGTTGATTAATAATAAGATTTTCATAGGGAGTGCCTGGCTCTATGAATTTCTCTATCCTAAAAAACTATACAACTTAACAGTTAACCCTCCAAAGCCTAGTATGACGTTTATGTCATAAGAGAAAGTAGCCCTCCCCCTTTCTCTTGTATTATTGTTAAGGGTGAATTACCATTGCATCTACCTGCAAGGGATTAGGACAGTCAGTTTAGTGCAAATTTTTAAAATTATTTTTCTCGAGTTCTGTATCACTTTAAGAATAGAAAAATGTAAAGAAAAAGCAAATATTTTTCAAAAAAATAATTCCCGGCTTTGGAGGGTTAATAGAGAGCGGAGTGGCTCAGTGGTGTGGACTGAGTTGCATTGCTGAAGTTCCTCGGTTCAAATTCCGCTGCTGGCAGAAATTTTATTTAATCTGTTTGCAGCCGGAGATAGATCCTATAGGATCTCGGAGCCTTATGGGGCACAGCCAGTCTCTATAAAGTGGATTCAAAATAAGGGGGAAAATGTGGCGTTTGAGCGTGATCTAGGACATATAACCTTCCTGCACAACCGGTGGCTAAGAAACAGTACAGTACCTAACATGTACTTAACATTAGACCCTTTTAAGGGTTGTAGTGGTATAGGCTTTTTAACAGTTAATAACTAAATACTCTTTCAAGTTTCCACGGCCACTATTTATACAAAAAACTACAGTTGTTTCTTCTAGTTTAGACCGTGTCGATGGATTTTCTGCTAACGTTTCGCCAGACATGCTGCTGACTTCCTGAAAGCTTTATTGAGACTCAAGTTAGTTAATAACTAATTACAGAATATAACAGACAGCAAATTGATTGCTTATTTCTACATCAAAGGACGAAATCTCCTTCCTAAAATAATTTTATATTAAGAAATATGTGCAAAAAGTAGTTACGGGATTTAATCTGGGCCTAAAGACTTGAGGTGGCCATTAATTATTGGAATCAAAAAACAAGATTTAATTATCACTCTTGAGAGAAAAATTGAACTTATTAATCAAAACAAAATAAAAATTTGTACCACTACATCCCATGTGTTTGGTGGCAAATAACCAACGTTTTAGCAGGGAGGTGAAATTACATTCAACCGTCAAGTTTTCCACCCACTTTAGGGTACCCTCTTTATAGACGCACACAACAAGTAAATGCAAGGAATGATACATATTGCCTTGAATAAAGCCAGTAGAAAAAGTACCTAGTGGTTAGTACTCAAATAACAGGTTCAATTAAGAATGTCACGAGACCACCTTCTTTTCAGATGCCACAGAGAGTTGTCAGATTTTGAAGTTTTTGCTAGGTTTGAAACTAGTGAGTTTGAGTGGGAGTAAATTTTGTCATGAAAGGATTGATATCGGATTCGGGCAAAATCAGCAACTAATGGGAAATTATGGCCATTATGGATTACTTTGTTCGTAACAAAGTAAGGAGCATTGAGCATTTTGGATTGAAAGGATTGAATAAGAGAGGAATTTGATGGCTTGTGGAGCCCCAAAGCTCTGCTCCGTAAGTCCAGATGGGTCTAATGATTGTCATGTTTATGTGTGTTATCAATTAAAATAATTTATTTTCCACTGCCGGATTATTACCCAGGAACTTCAGCACAGAAACTCAGTACTTAACACACTTAGCTACCTACCAGTAGCACACTCCCCATTCTAGTTTTAACCTTCTATCAATTGTGGCCAACAATTTTATCTGATCTGTGAATTTTACTCAACAATAATTGTTTAATACTTATTTTTAACATTGTTGAAATTTCACAATCGCTATTTATATTCAAAAGAAATGTTTTCCCATTTTAGTCATGCCTTGCATAACACTATTGCAGATCTTTAATAACAAGGCTGGCTCTTTATGCATTCATATCTGAGGTAGCTTTCACTGGAAATAAATACAGATGTCCTTGGTACGCTATGAGCCGGGGTGTGTGTCGCATGCCTACGTCACCCCATCAGTATCTTACCTAATATCGTCCGTTGCACAGGAGCTCTATACGAAATGCCCTGTATTTCATTGCAAATTAGAAAGGCCGTTATTAAAACCTATTCAATAAGAGTATCTCTAGCTGAAATTGAAGAGCATTACATTATAAAGGCGATTTTAAATTAAATTTCTTTCAAAGTGCTGGAACAACATTTTGCATTTTTTTTCTAAAGAAAATTACTTGTCCGATGGAGATGGGGAATGGTTGAAGACTCTAAATCCTGTGCTTAAAATTAGGAATACGAACTTTTGAACTTTCGAGAGTTCAACGACCTCACTACAACCTATTTCAGACCATCCGCGTTGCATTCCCAAATATTACTTTCAGAAATTAAATATGTATCTTGAAATAGAGAAGTAATTGGAATAATCATTTGAAGTTATTTTAGATGTTATTATATTTCCTTTATATCTATATTCACCAATATTCTTCATATTAAAACATGTATAACATCAACAGGATAGTTATAATTTAATAGTTAACTCCCATTCTTATTTTAGATTGTTTATAACAAATTACCCTAGAAAATATACCAAGATTTTTACTCCTCTATTCCATTCCCATTACTCTTTCCAAATGTCTTCATCTCTTCCTCATTCCAAGACATCAGTAGCTTTCACCAATAATCACAAACAATGTCTGGGTGAACTTGATTAAATTAGCGTTAAATGTTGTGAAAACTTAAACCATTGTAATAGGTTTTAATTTACTTCATAGACCCAGGGCGACCTTTCTTCCTTCAACTCTAAACGATTATTCCTATAATTTCAGCTTTATTATTTCACTTTTGTAAACATAGTCATCATAATCTTCCGTAGGTTGGTAACTGTTCTAAAATGATTCCATTGTTCCCGCCATTACTTACTCTCTTGTAGTTAGAATATATCTGTGTGATATACGGTGGCAGTTATCCTTCCCGAGGACAGACCGAATCATGAACTGCTTTTCAAGGGTGACATTGCGAATCGAAATTTCCTCTCCACCTGTGGACAATAATACTTCCTGTGGTTGTTCCTATATGAAAATCTCATTTAAAATCACCTACTATTCAAATGCTTAATTAAAAAAAAACCAAACAAGAATTCGTCTCTAATACCCGTTTATACCTCTTCCAAACAAACTCATCCATCATGATCTTAATTTCCCATATGTTACTGATTTGGCCCAAAATACATACATATCCTTCAATGACAAGCTCCATACACACTTGAATCCGCTAGTCTCTCAACTTGCTTCCCATACTATTCCTGATAACCCTCCGAGGCATCTGAAAAGAAGATGGCCTCGAATCTACTATAGAACTTTATTGGAGTGCTACCGATGGGTAGTTTCTCCACAAGTGTTTTTCATGTCATATTGTGTATATTAGCACATTTACTTGTTATAATAGCATTATAGTTGTAAATATCACTAAATTAAATTAAAAAAAAAAAATACCTGTTCCACGTATCTGAAATAATTTCCTTTCTTGGTCGCTACAATATTCTGTCGAATTGTCTTCATTCCAATATCCATCACGATTCTTTCCGCATTCAAATTTCTCCTTTTCTAATTTCTGGCGTTTCCAACAGATGCCCATGCATCATACGATTAGTCGTGAAGTTTCATTATTAACTAAACCAGAAATAAACTATATTTTTATATCAAACTTATTTAACTTTTCTTAAGTATATAAATTAGTTTACGAGCTTATTTTTATCCTTTATTTTCAGTCAGAATTTTTACTATTATTATTAGTTTTATTTAATTTACTTTTGTTTTAAATTTATCTTTATATTTTTGTTCTTTATTAGTTCTCCAACAATTGTTTTTCACAAATATATCATATGTTGTGAATAAAATCTTTTACCCTTTATATGTATTCATTAGTAATTACTTGGCCAGTTATGTTATCTGTTGTATGTGTGCTTATTCTGGATAATGTATTTCTTCTTTCTATTTCTTTTGTATGTTATTGTATGTTGGCAGGAAGTAGTAATGTTTTCATTACGGTATCGTTGACATCCTGCTTACTCCTGTAAGACTCCATTTAATTTTTACACGTATGAATTCGGACTACTTAATAAACATATCAGACACACTGGGTCCAATGGTATTTAGGATCTGAATTAGTATGGAAATGACACCGTAGCGTTCCTACTTCCGGATTATTCATCGTGAACAATATATACGTATTAGGTGTCAATTTGTTATTTAAAATCAATTTGTATAATAATTATTTTCCCTTTAATTACCAATTGCTCTTATTTTTATTTATTTCATTCCATACGTAGATATCTTAACTCCGAAGTTTTTTAAAAATTCAGTTGTTTTCTTAAAGTAATGTCATTTACGATCATTTCATGATTAAATTTTTTACTAAAATTCTGTTTATAGTAAGTGTTTTATATCTGCGAATAATTATTGTAAACGTCCTTTAAGTGTTGTCTTGAAAGCTTTGCTTAAGAGGTTTTTTTTAGATTTAAATATATTATAGTAATATAAAAAATTACATTACTACATGTATTTGATATTTCGTTCTTGATGTTTGAATGCCGAGTTTATTATACTAAGAATATAATATACATTTTATCTATCATCATTAATCATAAATTACCAGATCTGGGGTGTAAGAAATCCTCCACTTGATAAGAAATGTCGAGGTTAATCGAGCTCCAAGGATCTTCCGGGAGTGACTTGCCAAACCTGAAGAAAAAAACGGCTTTTAGTCTTTGCGAAATTCTACAGGCGGAGAGCGAAGTGCAGAGTTGCTACACTGAAGGTTCCGCGTTTAAATCCGGTTATGGCAGGTAAATTATTTAATGTTTTAATAGCCACAGACGGACCCTCTGTATTCTACAGACATCCTTAAATAGATGCACTCCCAAAAGTAACATGGTTCTTTAATCAGACGACATAGGCATGGCTAAGTGAATTCGATGTAACCGGTTACATCAGGTTCCTTCAGCGTGGGAGCTCTAGAATTAGTAATGCAGAACATTGAGCCGTTGCTCTCAAAATTAAAATGTATTTCCATGTGTTTTATTATCATCATTCAGTGATAGTAATCAAACTGAAAACACATTTTATCTTATATTATTTATAGAAACCGTGATGAGTCATAATATCGGCATTCAGCTACAGTCAAAGAAGATCTTCATCTTTTAAACTATCATTGATTAATTATAAGGTATTTGTAAGTAGCTAGTGGAACATAATTATTAGAAATACAAATGCAAGGCATTGTTGCAAACTGTAAATGTTATGCTTGAAAAAATATATTAATATAAGCCGTGTATGAATTGATTTAAAAATTCTATTCTTGCTTTTGTTACTTGAGATTTGAGTTTAGTACTCATATTTCAAGGGAGCGGAGTGGCTCAATAGTAGAGCGCTGAGTTGCAATCCCGAAAGTCCAGGGTTCAAAACCAGCTTCTGGCAGGACTTTTATTTAATCTGACAGAAGCTGAAGATGGATCCCAAGGGATCTAGGACCCTCCTCTATTTCACTCAGCCTCTATAAAGTGGTCACCCAAAATAAGGGGGGATCTTGCTATTGAGCGTGAATTAGGACAGGCCACCCACTTGCACAACCGTTATATATGAAATTGTACAGTCTTTACCATGTACTGAACCTCATACCTTTCACGGGTTGCAGTGGTACAGGATAAATTTTTATTTCCATGTAAAAAATGTGATCATTATTTTTAAAAACTATTAATTGCATTTGGTCGTTCCCTCTATCGGTTGAATTTCCATGTGTTGCATTATTATCATATACAAAAAGTTTTCAGGTATCAAATTGATACCACATTTTATCTTTAGTATTTATAATTCCAAGTAAAAAAATGTAATAGTTATTTATAATAATCACGGTGAGCCATATTATGGGCATTCAGCTGTAATTAAAGAAGAGCTGCATCTTTTAAACTATTTTCGAATAATTATAAGGCATTAGTAGCTACTAGAACAAAATGATAACTAATGTAAACGCAATGTATTGTAAACTTTAAACGTTATGCTTAGAAAAAATATTAATGTAAGAGGTGTATGAATTGATTATTAATTCCATTATTGCTTTTGTTATTTGAGATTTGAACACCAGTTTAGCGTCAGGAAAGAAGTACCAAGAACCATTGAGGAAGACTGGAGGAGCAGGTAGTGGGGATGACTGACTGTTAAACAGTTGACTGGGATCCTGCAATGGAAGCAAAAAATTCGTGACGAATTGAGAACTTTAATCCTCCCTGAAATATTTTTACGATTCTTCTTCAATTTCGTTTCCTTCAAAAATGTAGAAGAGGTTTCAGGTTCAGGACAGGACTAAAACCATGCGATTTAAGACAAAGTTGCTTGAGTAAACAAGCGAACAATGAGATAAAGCCAATTTCGGAGTTAGCCGTTTTTTATCCTAGGCGCCTCATATTTCGATTCATATAGGATATTCATATATATGTAAACAATATAAAAATATTTTTATATTTTAATTTCAATTTTGTTTCTTTTGTTGTGCCTGAATCATGGTTATTATTTATTAACCTAAACTTTTTGAAATGTTTGCCCTAGTTACAATAATAGTTGAACAGAAAAGAATATGTGAAAGAAGTGAAAACTTCATTAACCGCGTTAAGCCATCTTCAGTAGGTGGAAAGCCCATGGGTTCGCGTCACTGACATGCTCGATATGCTCGTGACGTATTGTGGAAGACTGGTGACACATTGCGATCCGTACAAATCTAATCAATATTAGTTTCAGGCTAGAATTCCGTTGTTATAATAATTATATTTAACTAAATGATCGTTTATAGTTGTGCTATTGATACTAATAATAAGAACTTAAATCATCAATAACTAGTCGAACGAAGAGCTAGAAGATTCTAGTTGGTTAATTGTCTTGTTTTATAAAATGATTGAATGTAAAAATTATCTAATTATTGTTGAACTTAAAGATGATAATAATGTTAAAAATGAAAATAAAGTTCATTAACATCTATGTAAATACAAATTAAAGGTATAAATAATATAACTACTTACTAATTATTATCTCAATTAAATTATTGATATTTTGTATTGAGCTTATGCAGCCTATCATATGTTTTGATTTATAAATACCAATATATTACTTGAAAATGAATAATATTATTTTTCGGAATGTCAGTATTTGTGAAAGTTAAATGTTAAATATTTTTGAAATTTTATTCCAAACCTTTGAGTTTTACTTCTATTGGCAGTCCTCATGACTGCCTATTTTAATTTATTTTTTTATTCAACTTTCCATAAAGGTCGATTTCGCAAAATTGTAATACTTATTTAAATGGTAATGAGTATTTAAAGTAAAGTAAATATAACCTATTACTCAGTAACGTTATCCAAACAGAGTGGCAGCTCAACCATTGCATACCAAATGTCTGGAAACCGGTACCTCTGATCCTTGGGTACATTAATTCAAGAATCCGGGACCCGATTCTAGCCAACTCATGCCAGAAGCTTCGACTACCAAACGTGTGCCCGTTCACGTAATCCCTTACGTGGCCCGAAACTGTTCACGTAGTTTTAAAAGTTCCCCTTGGGGATCTACATATTGGGAAACGAGTTATGTAACATTTGGCATCAGTGGTTCACAGATTACATGTAGGTAAAAGAGTCGTGTCGGAGAAAAAAAATTGTTATCTGATTCATAGCTTCCTTATGGATTCATATTCGTAGTTTTTCTGATGGATACTTATCAAACAATTTTTTTTATAATGACGAAAACTTGTATTTACATGGACGATACCTCGCCCAGGCCACCTTTGGAGAAGCCCAAACCGGGAATCGAATGCGTTCCTTTTGATGATTCATGAGAAGTTGGACTTCAGTGATTCAGCTGTTTGGGCCGAACTGGTGAAGTGGAATCAGAACAACTACCAATAACCCAGAATCCCTTACGGGGTTATCTCTATTACCTTCAGGATAAGGAAGATACCTTGCTTTAAGAAAATAAATTCCGATAAGATGAACCTTTTTGGAAGTGTGTTCAAGAACGAAATGGAAATAACTGTTTTATTAAAACCCAGAGTGAACTTCATTGTTACTTATCCCTTTCAGGACATTTTCGTACACTCTAAATAAACTAAACTTTTGTTTTATTTTATTTTGGTTCCCTTCCAAGATTATACGATTTGATTCCCAATACATTTAACCTTGGAAAATAACTATATAACTCTGGTTAGTTATGTTTGACACTTGATTTGTGTATCGATCGCAACCATCTTTTCAAACCATATGTTTTATTATGTATAACCTTTTTAGTTATGTTATCGTTTCTTACTTATTGAGATATTATTAAATATAATTTATTTTCATAAAACCAGAATCTGTCTTGTCTCAGTTCCTAATACATCAAAACTTAGATCAACAAGTATATATGAATATATCTACATACATATATGTATTAATGGGTGTTACCTATACTCCCCTACTATACTGTACTTACATCCAAGGAAGTTTTTTAAAATAACGTGGAAGTAAGTGATTAAAAACGTTTCAGCACTAGTGGGAGTGAAATTCAATTTTTTCATTCTTTTTATGTTATTAATATAAATAAATTTATTTGTTTAATTTAGAGTATAATATATTTCTTTGGAAATTTCATTAAATTTTCTTTTCTTTTTTTTTTTTAGGTAAGGAGTGTCTTCATGCAATACTGAGTTTTTACTTTGTAAGTAAATAAAATATTATTTTTTCTTATTTCTTGTTATCGTTTATATATCTTCTGTAAATCAAAATTTTCAAAAAATAGGTCAGTATTGTAACAATTGTAAATGGCTGAGAAAATTATTAATTTTTTGCTTAATACCACGGTTAAAAAAAAAAAGATGGTTTATTGAAACGGTTGACAGTTTAAAGTACAACTTGTTAAGACTTATTGTCATTTAAGATATGTAAATTTATACATTTAAATATTATATTCCTAACAAGTATATTTAAATATGTACCACATATTACTTGCAATTTTCTCTTTATCACTCATTCAAATCAAATTTCGTATGCAACTAACTTTCCAGTAAAATTTTGTCTCTAATAGATTCCGTTTTCAGTACTTTATTTTAGATTTTTTCATTACACACTTTCTTTTATTACAATTATACAGCGGGATTTTTATTGAAAAGTCGAAAAAACAAATTTAAAAGTGTTACTAATATAGCTCAATAAAACAAAAAAAATCCTTGAACGCTACAACCCACGAAGTTTCTCAGGTTGATTATATGGTGGTGACAATACTGTTTCTAGTACCTCGATTGTGCAGGGCAGTATTAAGGGAGGTACCTATTTTATAGAGGCTGGACGCAGGAGGTTCATCAGATCCCAGCCAGATTTCAGGATGGTAACTCAGCACTTTACACACTCAACTGTCCTTTCCCTCTAACTTAATTAAAATGTGTAAAAGCGTAATTAACATATTACCATAACGTCAAATATGTCTCAGACGGGTAGTCTTAATTTGTAATTAAAAATAACTAATAAAAAATAATAATTTTTTTGTTTCTGTCCTTCCCTTAAGTGGTAGTTCCTTAGTTTACTCAAAAATTGTTAGCGTGCACTCTCTTTACAGGATGGTATATTAGTGATCTCTTTTCGGTTACTCGTATTTTACAATAATACACAAGTAATAATGCTGCATTGCTACCTTTGACCTCAAATAACCAGAGTCGTTGATATTCATTCCTTGTTAGCTGCTGTCAAGTATATTCACTAACACTATCATAAAAGCGGCAAATAAACCCTGACCCGAATGGAGTCCTTTGGTGTAGGCATTTGTTCAGAGCCTTGTGTACTCAGTGACTCAACGCAAAGCCGGTCTGTGAGTAAGCCTAGTTTAAAACGGTTTCGACACTAGGTTTTCGGTGTCCAGTGCTGTCAGCACCGAGGCGTCACTCGCTCGCCTATCGCTCCGGACCATCGCCTGCTCCACCGAATGCTTCTCAGGTCGTATTTCAGGTGTGATAGGGACGCGGAAGTGAAAAGGCGCATTAATCAAGATTAGACTCGAAGCATTACGCCGTCAAGGTTCGTTGCACCTTTCCAAATCCTAGACTTAATCTGATTTATATATTCCGAAAAAAAAAAAAAAAAAATGCGTTACACACATTGTGGAATACATAGGCCTGTAACATAGATAAGTAAGGACTTTTGTAAAGTTCAATATGCCAAGGATTGCGGAACCCTACTTGAGAGAATGGATAATTCCTCTCAAGCCACTCTAAGTAAAGATTTTTTGTTTATTTCCACACCAATGTTCTAAAAAATTGCTAAAAATAATTAATAGTATTGCGATTACGAGAGGCTAAGTAAAAAACTTAGTTCCTTGGCCAACATCTGAAAGATATAAACATTTTTTCAGGCAATTTTGAGATATTTCCCGCTGGAACTACTAATCACTAAATATTTATGACAAGTTATAATAGGATATGAAAAAGATCATAATGAATACCAAGAGAGGAAATACCAATAAAAAAATCAATAAGACAATTTTTTAACATCGAAGAGGCGAACTACTGTGCAAAATTACTTAAACTACCAGTTGTCAATTAAAGTTCACCTCATCTCGGCACTCCGCTGCCCTGAAGTTAGGCTACTCCTTAGACCGAAACGTTGGCACAAAAAAATAAGTCACTCTTATATTGTAATCGTTGACTGCACCCCCCTGACCATTTCATACCATTATTCAAATTACCTGTTATTTTCACTCTCCTATGGTCTTACTATCCATTAATTTCTGTGAGAATTTGGCTAAATTTATCTTGTGTTCTCAGATAAATAAGTAAATAAATAAGATAAATAAAGCCTGGATGAATTAGGGCTACTAACTAAAGTACAACTAATTATAATCTTAGCATTAAAATTACTATATTCACTTAAAATAATCTTGAGCTTATTGTTGTATCTTGCATTGTTTATTTTTACTTTCTATTATGTTCTTGTCAAAAAGGTACTTTCGTAATCATTAAGGATGTTTTTAAAAATTGTATTGCTGATAGGACTCAATGAAAATATGGCTCCCTTAAAATTTGTTTGTTTAATACTAGTTAAAGTTGTTATTAGTAAGTTTAGTCTCATTGTGTTATATAAAGAGCATCTTAATTGTTTTTTTCTAATTTTTGGTTTACTTGTTGTTTATAATTGAAACATTCAGTATACAACGGATGGTTATTACATAATTGAATGTCGTGTTTCATTATTCTTACAATGTTTACTCAACATTTCCTTTCCGGAAACTGACAGTTTTTTTTTACTGTGAAATTGCCTCACTTAAATTCGTCAAAAGTGAATGGATAACTGATATAAACACATATATTTATAGAAATTTATTTTCAGCTATTACGAGGATCCTATCTAGAATTATCAGTATCCAGTATTTAGTTACACTAACTCGAAGTAAGGAAATGACAATATTTTAACACACTTATTGTGCCACTACAAATACATTTTAATTCTTACTTTTGCGTAGTGATTTCAGGTTTTACAGGGATTCGGTCATATTCTGTGCAGTTCAGAAAATCATAAAGTAGTTTTATTATGATTAATATACAATATTTTATTATTTTAAAACAGATCGTTATGGCCAAAATGGACCTCTAAAGAATTTCTTTGTTCCCGTATCTAAAAATTCCATAACGTACACCTACATGTTGAACGCCGCTAAGATTATAAGTAGATTAATATTTCCTATCATGTTTTCATAATTAACATGAATAGGCAGTTATTTATACAGTGCCTGCCCTGGTTCTTGAGCTGTCTACATCGCATGCATAGTAGATAGTGATAACAGATCATATTCGCATAAGTATTTTAAGTGCATAAATATATCATTGCTGTAGATAAATATGTATGTTAAGTATGTTCGATGCTGTACATGACTGTCAATAGAAAAGATTATCTCTATTAGAGTTAAATATGGATAACCAATAAACATCAGGAACCCTACATATCAACGCTTTGGCAACATTTCTATACCATGAAAAAAATAATTTTCTTCTTTGTTAAAAAAAGATGAAGCTGCTGCTTGCAGCTCTTCGTCGGCGTTAAAGTCGCTAGGGGCCAAGTCTAGGCTGTACGGCCGATGAGAGATTTCTTGGAATCCACAGTCCTTCACAGCGGCCTTGGAAATGGAAAAGTATCTTTGGAACCCATCTTGCACTAACCTTGTTCATATGCAAATGTTCACTAACTAAAATTATTTTGCCCATTCTTTCACCGTGGAATAGGAGGGGGAGGACTGCCCGTATACACAATCCAAGCGCTCTTTAATTTGCGCAGGAGTAAGACCCTCTTTACAAAAGAATTAAATAACCGCACGGTCCTCGAGTTTGAACATTGTAAAAATGGGGAGTTTCCTTCAAGGCTGGACACTGACTGACAGGACTGAGAAAGTGCGGGCGATGGGTATGGAGTGAGCAGGCGTGGACCTGCGTAGGCGTGCAGGTCCCGGCACGTTTGAAGGAGGGGAAGCAGGACAGACCGGAAACTTATGGACCTTACTACGTAGTTATAATGTATGACGCGATCATGAATTTTATAATTTTTTTGACTAGAGTTTATGAACACATTGTTTTATACTTTTCTTCACTTGTACTTTTTTTCACTTTTGTAACACTTGTACGAAGTTAATACATAAATCGTACTTACAAATTGATGATCAAAAGCAAATATGTTTAGGTACTAAAATAATTCCCAATAAACCTATTCTTTCGCTGACGGGGTCTACATACAATGGGGGTATAAAACCGAATCTAAAGTACTGAAAGTTCAACTTATGTTAGTGTATATTTACATTAATTTAAAATTATAAATTATCTTTAATAAACGCAGGTGGGCTAGGCGTTTTACAGTTATTTTTCAATTATAAATGAAACTAATCCATTTAGATATTTATTTTGTAATAGTATAATTAAAATATTATTACCAATAGAAATTGTTTCTAGAGAATGGCAGAAACCATTTTCTCAGATTCGATTGGGTATCTTACACAACAAAGTACATTAAAACCTGGCTCTACCATTCTATTTTCATGGCCAATATCTTTCTACTAATTTATTTTATTTTCCCTTTTTTAAATTTTTGTTGCAGAGACTGTGTAAACTACGACATAAATAAATTTCAAACAGAAGTTTACTATTTTAAGAGTAATTTATCTCTTGTGAAAAGTTAAATAGAATATGATGTTATGATGTTTTCTCAAATCAACCAATAAGTATCAATATGAAATGGATTCATTGGCCATCGATGTTTTGTGAGGTTCGATGTAGTTATAGATTAATGTATAAATTAAAAAATATATAATAATTTTTTCAAGTTCATGACCACCAATTTTTTGTTCATTATTTACCTCTCTATAAATGATTACAAATTCATAGGACCATTGTAAATTTTTGTTTTCTTTGGATGATTTCGTTGACTTACTAAAAGCAAGTCAACAGAAACCTCAAATAACTGGTTTTCACATAATACCTATTTCGTAAATAAGAAGGCTACTAAGCATAGGACCACGAACCATCAGTTTTAAGTCCGAAATTACAATTAAAAAAGCGTGGAAAATTTCTAATTTGCTTAGTCTGTCTACCTATTTTAGTATCAATTACATATATTTCTAATAAAACTATGTCAATCAGGGTTATTAAAACTGAATTTTGGGATACACTTTATCTCCTCAAGGAAAAAATGTGGAATATATTAATCACATGCTATTTTTTAAATTATTTTTTTGAATAATTATTAAACTTAATAGTGGATAATTTGACTATAACAGAGTAATTTTTCCTTGAAACAGATAATTCATAATATTTAAATTGTCGAATGTTGCAATCGCGATTCTTTTGTTTACAGGGAGTGTGACATTATGGATTGCTGAACCAATGTCAAGGTACGATTGCTTACAGAAATATTGGATAAAAAATCGCTTTGGTAAACCACAACGGATTGGCAAAACAAAACCACACGTTTAAAGGAGCCCGTTTAAGACCAAAACAAGGTCTTAACTCTTTTACTAAAACAGTTCTGTAATACATCTTCCTACAGCTGAAATTTTCAGAGGAGTTTCACAACACTATTGAATGTATATTATACAGCTGTCCTATTTTTTTTTTAAATATTTCAAAACCTTTTGTCACACGTGATTTCGGAAAAGAACAATAATATATTCTTCATCTCATAACAACAACATATGGAAGAAGTTACGGATGTTTAATCCACAACGTTTATGGAAAATATTCACATAACTTCAAATTATCAAGCCATAATAGTTTATAAAGTAGAATATTTTATCATTGTTAAACAGCATTATATAAGTTCTTAAGGGGGAGGAGTGGCTCAGTGGTAGAGTACCGAGCTACTATGCCGGACATCCTGGTTCAATTCCCGCTGCAGGCCATGATTTTTATTTAGTCTGTTTGCAGCGGGAGATGGATCATATAGGATCTAGGACCCTCCTGGGGCCCACCCAGCCTCTATAAAATATTATAAAAACAGGGTACCCAAAATAAGGGGGAAAAATCTGGCGGTCGAGCGTGACCTAGGACAAGTCACCTCCTTGCAGAACCGTTGTCCATGAAACAGTACAGTCTCTACCATGTACTGAACCCCAGACCCTTCATGGGTTGTAGTGGTACAGGTTTTTTTTTTTTTATATAAGTTCTTATAAGAATTTCTCATTGACCACACTCCGACAATACTTTTACAATATTATTTAGAATCAATGAAAAGGATAAACAAATTTTTAAAAAATACTCAACTAATTAATATTTATATATTTCCTTATATCTCACAACAATTAAGAAGCGAAATTACATCAGTGGTTTACTGAAGATCAAATAATATGACTTTGAACTAAACAAAATTATTCTGTGAAGTATCGTTTTCGGTGGCACTTGAATGATATTTAGCAGTTAATTTATTGCCATGATAAAAGAAAGGAATATTCAAAATAATTAAAGTATATTTATAGAAAATATAGACCAAAATCAGTCATTAGTGGAATCGTGTACGTTTACACAATCCAGTAATTTTAACAGTATATTGTTTCATGTTGCCAACAGGTTCTGTAAAATTTATTATTGGGTACTTTATATGTATTTAAACTCTAAACTCATCGCATGAGTTGTAATGTACCAATGCGAAAACTTCTATTTTTTTTTGCTTATAAAATTAGTTATAGTTTTTAATAGATACAGGAAGCCATTTCTATACCGAAGGAAAGTTGTTTAAAAACAATAAGAGTAAAAAGTTAAGTCATTCCCTACCTTATTCTATTTACCCTCTCAGGAGGTTAAGATGGCATATCACCATAGTTTGACAGATTACCATTGAATTTAATTTTAATCTGGCATCCATTTCCCATGGGTTGCCCATCTCATCTCATCACGTAAGGAGTTAAATTCGCCATGATCAATTCGTGGTTATGAAACGAATTATTTTAAATATTACAGCGTTAATCTGATCTGATTTCAATTAAGCGCCCGGATTATTTATTTTTCCCCTATCGCAGGACTTTCATCTCATCCTGTTTTTATAACCGTTGGGTTGCAGCCTGCTTTATCTTATTGTGAGCAGAGGACGCGTTGCAAAGATCTGACTCACTACTGGAGAATCATTCGATAGTAATTGTTGGCATCCACGGGATTTTAGGAACGCAAATCTTGGTCAGGTGGATCTTCTAGTGATCCATTAATACTTTTTTTTAGGATTCTCTTGAGCATGACGATTCATCGTACAAACTATGCTTACGATTGTTCACTCCATGCGTTTTTGTCTATGAAATTGTTAATATCTTGTTAGATTTGGGGCTCATTCTATTTAAGATCGTTTAAAAATAATATTTGTTGAGCTACGAATCCGGTTTTTGGGAGTTTAAGTTTTACTTTTATTTCACTGAGGGTTTAAATCGTTAAATGGCATCACTCTGTTTTACATAATCTCTACAGTTGGATAGCCGTACTTCCTACACTACATACATTCAAAATTTCATGTTATTTTGATTTTATTGACTGAATCCATAAAAACGCATATAGCAGTCGAGAAAAAACGAAACGAATGGAAGAGAAGAATTGAAGATAAGAACAGTTGAAACAAACGTAGTATTGTTGTAAAAAAAACTTTATAAAGTCGAGAAAAACATGTGAATATGCATGTAATACCTACATATATTGTAAATTCTTATTGGGCATACATCATAAAGCTTATGGTAACTGCCAAAACCTTAAAATACAGAGAATGTTTTTTCTCCGGAACAAAAATATTCTATTCTATGCAACCAATGAATTGACACCAAGACACAGACATCTTAACAACAGTTTTTCTGGTGATAATGAGTTGTGAAAAGTTCTCATCACCGAGTGACGGCCATTGAACCCTTTCTAGTTTCGAGTTTTTTGACCAAGTTGTTCCGCTTAAAAATATTATATTAAATAAAATTTACTTTATCTTTTTGTTAAAATATGTTTTTTGTTATACATGTTACTATATTTTTTTTGTGTAAAATTATTGTGACTTGATGCATTTCATTTGATGCAGACATTCTGTTTAATGTGCATAAGAGCATCTTCTGATTTAGTATTTTAAAATAAATACTCAAAACCCTAATTACCATGTATTATTAAAATCACATATAAAAAATTATTTCCTTTATTGATTGGTTTTAGGAACTCGTTTCCCCATAGATTAAAACTGATAATACAGTTTTTCAACATTCTTATTACTATTGAATATATATGTTGTAAACTTATGTAAACTCATATTTCTTGGGTGTAGTTAAAAACATTTTCTTTGAGATTTTTCCGAATAAGAAATCAAGAAATAAAATTAAAATAAGTCTGAAAGCAGAAGGCGAATTGGAAGTTCAAGTTTGGGAAGGTTACATCACTTCAAACCGGTCTGGGAGCATCGTCGATCCAGTCTCGTCTTCTCCAATACTTGCCCTAGCATTTAAAGTTTATTGTTTTTATATTTTATTCTATTAAATCAAGTTAAAATGACCCTATTTTATTATCGTAATGTTATTACGATAAGCTTTTATTTTTATAAATTAAAAAAATCATTTGGTTATAAATACTAAAACTGGCACAGTCAATATATATATATATATATATATATATATATATATATATATATATATATATTAATATATTACAATATAATATATACATATATTATATTTTGTGGAGGCCGATCTTCACCAGCTGGGAATCCGACATTTCAGAATACTTACTATGGACCGAAATGATTGGTAGGCAGTGGTGGATGAGGCCCAGGTCCTTGTAAGACCGTAGTGCCAAGGAGTGAGTGAGTGATAAATTATATTTGCTGAATAAGAGTAATAAATAGATGCCTGGAGATACATCACAGATTGTATTGCGTGTTTTTGTATTATTAGTATGGAAAAATATTTTTCAATAAGTGCAAAATCCATCATTAGATATAATGGTTATACTATGTATACAAAACTTCAGTAGGCAAACTGAATAAATAAATTTTTGTAAGGACTGATGAACATTTTGAAAAAAATTTTAAGTTTCATTGAATATATATTACTGTCTTAATTTAATTTGAACTTTTACTTATTAGATTGTTCTTGTTCATTTCCTTACTTACGTATTGTTTTTCACCATCATTGTAACTAGCCTACATCCCATTGTTTTAGTTTAGAATTTAAAATATTACTTTTATTTTATATTGGAATTTAAATTATTTTCATTTTTGTATCTAGTTCACTCCAACAATTTCAGTTTTAATACTATTTTATTTTAATTTTATTATGTTTTAGACTCTTCCAATTATTTCACTTTTAAATATTTGTTTACCTTTTCCATCCAACGTCATTTTCTAATAAATGGTTATTCACTATTTAAGGAATTATTTTTTTTACCTCCATCAGGACCATTTTCTTCTCCATATAATGAAGCTAAACTATATAATTATTCAATATTAATTATTTGCTTGATGCATAAAGCACCCCCCTTCTCTTTCGTGAAAGGAATAATTTTATAAAATCACTCCTACCCTATGTTTTGGGTTAGAAGCGTTCTTCACTGGAAGCTTCAGCTTCACCTTCGAGCCCAGATCAGAACTTTTTGCTAAACAGAATATATATTTCTCTCCTATGATATGATTGCTATTCTTCCCTCGCACCCATGAAAACTAAAAAACAAGCCTACAGCCTGATTCATCTGTTGTCGGTTCCATGACTCAGAGGTCCCAAGGACTCTACTCTAAATAACATAGTTCACAATTTCATACGCCTCCTCCTGGCGCTGGTATTATTATCTGCCCAATTAGCAATTGTGATCCTTATACAAACAAATACACTATTCTTTGTGGTATGAGCGGAATAAATTACGAATACAAAAAACGATTCAGGCATTATACATTTTTTTATGTACCACACTGAATCATCTCGATTATTTAGATGTAATTCAGACAGAGTATGTATGTTGTTATTTATATTTTCTGAATGTTAGTGAAATAAACATTTGACCGTGAGTAGTGGTTAGCGTATGCCCAACGGGTTTGGTGCTCGACAGGTAGCCAATGGGTTTTTTTGAAAGGAAATAAAAACCTTAAGTATGCCATCCTCCGGAGGAGACGTAAAATGCCCCGGGCTAGGTCTGATACTCGTTAAAAATCCCTATCCTAATATATACACTACATCCTATACCTTAAAAACCAAAATTTAGAACCCACAGTGTAGCATCTTCCGGTTAGCCATAGCAGCGTAAGGTGACGTTAAGTTAATAAATAAACATTGGCTTCCATTTTCCCTAATCATAAGTTGTTTTTACTTCAAAAAGTTATAGACCATATTATTATTAATTTAATTCATTATAGAACTAATTTAGAATAACTCTTATTTACTCATTTTAGCATCACAGAGAATTCACTGATCATGATTTTATCAGCCTATCTTATTTTACTGTGATAAAATCTCAGAATAGATGGTTTCTTTACAATTTTGTAAAAGTAACCTAGTTTTTACTGTCTCTTGTCCTTAGCTCACCATTTATTTTAATTAGAAATGAAAGTTATATCGATTCCAATTTCGAAAAGTTTGTTTGAGTATTAAAATTTTAAATCTACATCAAAGAAACATGGGGATGGTATAATTTCTTATAAATTAATGATGGACAGTAATACAAAATTATAATTTATTAATTGATAACAGTCAAGATTGTATATTTTTCAATTACAGAGTAAATTTTAGGTATTTGAGATTGAATTAATTTACAAATGTGATTCGATCAGCTTAAGTTATAAAGTCTTGAAACTTTCTTTTAGTGATATATCTATATATCTATATATACCCCAGATGAATAAGACGTTATGTCGAATTTTCTCCAAAATGAGTTTTTTATACTTATAGAAGCGGAATCGTTTTATTTTCGTAGTGAATAAGGGGTTAATGAGTCAGGCATTGACTTGAAAATGTGTTATTACTTATATAACTATTATATTTCAAGCAAAAACTACGAGAATAAAAAATATTAGGTACTGTTTCGCAGCTTGTCAACAGCTGTTATTCGTTTCATTTTTAATATTTTCCAAGTTACCGTGAGGTTTAGGATGGAATAGAGAATGTAGTTATAAGTATTGAGTATATTTCTGAAATCGTGTCATCAAGAAATAAAAGTTTCAAGTAACATTTTTAAAGTATAGATGATGTCTCCAGTCCCGGTGAATAAATGGTTTAATCAAATTTTGTCCTGAACTAGTTAACTGTATTGAGAGTAGCAGAATGGTGTCGTACTTGTAGTTTTTGGTTTGAAATGGAGTTGAAATACAAGCAATGACTCTTTTTCTAGCCAATGCCTGACTTTGCCCCTGATTCACTACGAAAATAACACGGTGCTGCTTCTCTAAGCCCAAGAAAATCATTTTGGAAAAAATCTGGCTTACCACTTATTTTCCGGGGCTGTAGATATAATCTATAATTAACCATTTTTAGAATATCTTACCCGTTGAATCCTATAGATATTCCTATCCTATAGTAAGAAATTTTACTAGGTAGTTTAGGTAAATAAGGAGAATGTGGAGGAGAGGTTTCCATATCTGAACTAATTGCTTTCCGTTAACTGTCAGACCATTCGTATTAATCATTTTTATAAAAATGAAGGTATTCATGGTACTTTAAAGTAGCCTTGAATGTGGTAATGCGCGAACGAGAGAAAAAGTAAGGCCGCAAAGTTAAAGTGAAGGTTGGAGGGTACTTGCGATGGATGGTTAAGTATAGAGAAGATTGAACGGTTTGGGTCCGTAGATCAGTCATTGCGAGCCGAAGGGTAAATATCACGGCTGATTTACAGTTACGATAATTATATGCCGTGCATTGCGGAATATGGTAAGTGGCTTCGGGTACGAAAGGGTTTCAACCACCGTAAACCAACAAGACAAGCGTCTATCTACGACAGGTCCTATTAGGTGGCTATGTATTAATCAAAAGTCATAGTCATAGGGCCACTGATTATCAAGAAATGTTCTAAGAACTACAAAAACTATTGAACACCTTCTCCTTAGCTACGACGTAACGAAACGTAAAGCACGGGAATATAGAGGAGTATAAAGAGTTATGTTCTTTTTACTGTTTTACTATTTTTTTAGGTTATTATTACGCAGGTTGTCGCTCTCAGTTGAGTCAGAACAAGTTTTAAACTTTTATTTGTTAAGCTTTAGTATAGAAACGAGAATGTAATTGTGGGAAAGGTATATAATACGGTAATCATATCACCTATAAATGAAATATTCAACAAACATATATCATCCATACGTCGAAATGTTAGTTGAAACTTATATTTGTTGATGAAATAACTACCGAAACCTACTCATTACCCATAATTACATTCTTTTTCTCATACTAAAGCTTGTATTTTTGGAAAATGTTAAAAATGAAACGAATAAACAGTAATAACTTGTAACTCAACTCGAAGCAAAATTTTTTAACTTTTCATTCGTTTCGTTTTTAATATTCTCCAGAAATACAAATAATCTTGAGGTTTATGGATGAGAGGGTGCAATTATGGGAGATGTGAATATTTCGGTAAACATTTTATCAAGAAATACACGTTTCAACTAATCTTTCGAACTAAAGATGATGATATATTTTTTTTATGAAACGCTCATTTCTTGATGAAATATACACATAATAATTAATCACTTTTTTTCATACTAAAATTCACAATTATAATTATTTTTCGAGAGTATCAGAGGAGAGTAGGGCATTATGGAATACCTTTAAATTTTTGTATGTAATTTACTGTTTTTTTTAGTAAAAACTCCCAAAATCAGTTTGAATACATGAATGAATGAATGAATACAAACTAAAGTTAACTGTAACGTGTTTAAAAAAAAATTATTAATTTTCTTGTTTATAAATTTTTTTGTAAAAATAAAAAAATAATAATGGAGTGTAATATGGAATAGTCGGTTAATATGAAATACGAGGTTTATATAGTGGAAAAGCCAACTAGAAATTTTAATTTAGTTCAAATTTACAATTTGAAAAAACAATAACTTTAATATAATTAAACTTGCTTCTTTCACTCATCATCCTTCTTCTTAGCCATATCTGGCAAAACAGACAATTTAAAACACTTATACCTAACAAAAGGGAGGGGCCAGTTTAAATAAACAAAATATATAAGAAAATGATTTTTAGATGTCTGTTTAAATAGGATTAAAATTATTTTATATTTCCACCTCAACGGGTTTACAATTTATAACAGACTAAACTTTAATTTTGAATTTGGCCTGACTTTATTTTTTAATAATTCTTGTTTATAATATAACAAAATTAAACAATCAGCTTCTATATTAAATTATCTTTTTCAATATTGGTTATGTCGGGAATACCATAATTTTGCGTCAGGTATTATGAAATACCTAGTATTCCATAATAACCGAAACGCCACTTTGGAAGGATAACCTAAAAACTGATGAAACAAAACGTGTCACTGAAAAAACAATCACATAACAATAAACTACAACTCCTTTAGTGTACATTATGCTTAGTCTTAAAGCTTAAGTCGCATTTAAGTAGTACTTACTACAACTATTTGAAAGTGTACTCGTAAAAATTCTTTATCAACACGAAACAAACTTCGTTCTGTAGGGAACAGTTCAGCAGCAACGCCTGTCAACTCTCACAGCCTATACCCCGTGGGAGTCTTTTGAAGTAGTTCATTATATTCCCGTATGTTAGCAGCGCCAAACAGACGTGAAACCTCAGTATTCCATATTTCCCGACTATTCCATAATACCCTACTTTCCTCTAAAAATGAAACGAATGAAAAGTTAAAACTATATGTGACTAACCAAGAAATGACCTGCGGAACTGATACATAATTAAGTAGTAAATAATTGTAAGTTGAAAATTACTGGACTGGCGCAAACGTATCGATGATTCCAAGGCTCATTGATGGACTAGAGCCATGCAAGATTAAGAAGATAATTACTGCTCATTAAACAATAGGATGAAAACCATCCTTTCCTTGGTTCATGATGAGTTGACTCCTATGTTCGATTGTTTAGAACCAATAAGTGTAAAAGCTTAAAAATTATTTTTAATATAAACTGGTAATAATAATTAATGCCTGCGCATCCTTTAGCATCGTAAGGATTCTTGAGCAATGAACATATGCTCGACTTCCTTAAATAATTATTAATGGTACCCTACAACTAATTAACTATCTTATAATCCACTGTAATTAATTATTAATTTTGTGAGCAGCAGTTACAGCACAATATTTATAGTCAGGCCCTTTATTAACTTAAATTAAATGACAATTAGCCCTTGAAAGAGTTAGTTATTGATGGGGCCGAAGACCTTTAAGGAGACCTATTCTCTTCAAGGTACTCGGGACCCTTTGTTTTTTCTTCCGAAGGGTACCTCAATTAGGTACACGATGTCCCTAATCATCTATCAGCCTTTTTTATGGTTGGACATTATTACAACATTTCATAACCATTCCTTCGAGAGCTCTCACGCCACATTTTGCTGGATTTTTTGTATGTGTTTGTATGGCAACTATTCATTACTATATTGCTTGGAAGACCACAAAAATAAAAGCCTTAAGTTACTAAAATACTGGAAAAACTAGCCAGTCAAGTTTTGCCAATTCAGACAAGCACAAAAAAAAAATCACATCAACAGTACCAAACAACCTCATTCCAAGAGGTTAAAATAAATATTTTTGAGTTTGTTTGGACTGCTAATGTGAGATTTATTTTCTATTTTTAGTTTTATAAACGGTGAAACTGGTTAGTATTTAGGGGGACTTAAGGCTGGGGAGGGGGTTCCCTATTGCATTGTAATTAATAGTTCGTATCATTTTTTTTAATTTAATTTTTTTTTTTATACACATTTATTATATTTTGGTAAAACCAATCTAAAATTTAATTTATTTATATTTATAGAATCCAATCTTTAAATTAAGTCCCTTACTAATAATATACTAATATTGATTATATATATATATATATATATATATATATATATATATATATATATATATAGATTAATACATTATATTATTTATAATTTTTAAATATTTTAAATTTTATTTTGATTAATGAAAAATCACTATGATTATTAAGGGACATAAAAGTAAAATTCTCGGGACAAAGGTTAAGTGGGACCCCGAAGCTTACTAAAATCTATTCAGTCAAAAAGTATTTTTTTAAAATGTCAATTAAAAGATCATTCCAATGTGCAATTAGTAATATACTCGTGCATACTTACAAATATTAAACATTAATATTTGCTTTTTTTAAAATTATTTTCTTAAAGCAATTATGGCAGGTGACCCTAGGATTTTTTTAAGGGAGAAAAAAATCCTTAGTTACGCCGTCCTTCGGAAGGGACGTTAAACGGGTGACCCGAGCCTGTATGATGTCAGGTACTCGCTAAAAATCCCTATCCTAATTAAACCTGGGTAGGCAAAATTTAGAGCTCCCACTGTAGCATCGTCCGATTAGCCATAGCAGCATAAAGTGACGTTAAATGAACAAAGAAACCAGCAATGAGGAAAATCCCAAAAGTGCAAAAAAAGCAGTAGTCCTCTAAAATACTGGAAATGTATATTATAAATATATGAAAATGTCTGAGAGTTTTTGTGACAGCTTTGGCAACTCTATTACCAGAGCTGTATCGAAGAAAATTAATGCATCTGACATTATTTTCTCTTTTTAAGGGTCGGTCAAATAAAACTACAGATCTCCCTGTCAAATTATCTGGCGTTTACATTTAACAAACTCCTCTGGCAATATGTTTATATATTTCAGGATATAACGGGAACAGTCAGAACATCGGTGAAAGTTGTGGCTTATTTTTTTATCTTAAATAGGTGAAATAAAATAAAATTTCAAATAAATGTTATAATAGCTGTGCGGGTTCTATTCTTAATTGTTTTTCAAGAAGATTACAAATCGTTTTTTATAATAAAATTAGTTTTGAGTTTAAAAATGATGTCGTAACTTTGTTTGTTTGAAGTTTTAAATGATCATGTTTTTAGGGTGGTCACTCATCACTCATAGATATTGATTTTGGTCGATCCCCCAATAAAGAAACTTGTAGGATACATTCTCCGCAAACATATTTAATTATGTAACTTATGGTTTTTGATCATTAGGTATTGTTCCTGGATTATATTTTAGTATTCTTTTGATCGGATCTTTATTGAACTTATAGTTATGTACTTCTGTGACCTTGCATCTCATGATTATAAATTGCAATGAATGGTGAATTAAAAGTAACCCACTCCTGTAAGTAAACTAAACCATGTTAGATTTAAAATAGAAATGTATATTATTACTGTCGATACAGGCAGACTCAATCTTCACGTACAACGGGGGGAAGCAACTAATAGGAATCTGTTTGTTAAATTTTAGGCACATTTTTTTATATTTTGAATTTTATGATGAAAGGAGAATTCTCATAGAGATATGATTTCATATTCCTTTTTCGGATTAGTTGTCTGCAATTCAATATTTATACAATTTAATAATATTATCAATGAATTAATGTGTTTTTTTTTCAATTTCAGCCTTTTTAGAAATGAAAGATTTAAGTAAATACCTTAGTATATACCCAATATACAAATTTCGTTTTGAATCCTGTCATTGAAACGTTAAAAGAATCACCGAATTCAGATTATTTTTATATCAATTAATCTAAAGTTCGAAAAATTATTTTAAAGATAAAAAAACAATATTAAAGATGTTCTCATTACATGCTCATAGTTTCCACGGTTGAATAACCTTGCGGTGCGGAAATCAGAATTTAGGCATTCATCGGGTATGAACTCTTCTGCGCATACTGATGTAAATGTGAATTGAATACTATAACCCAAGACAGTACCAAAAATAGTAGTGTTGATTAAGTCAACGCCAGATATATTGTTGTGATGAATAATATTCGAAAAAGGTTTACGACCTTATATATATATTTTTGTAAGCTTAGCATGCAGTGGATGGGAATTAGAGCTTTTTTTTAAAACACAATTTAAATTCTAATATCACCTTAATATTATAAGAGTGTTTTATGGACATGTTGAAGAGTGTGATGAATCCTTGTTATATTGTGTCGCTGTGGTCATACCTGATCCCACCTGCGACCACGGTTCAGGTACTAGTTGCCGTACCCAGGACTCCCTAACCACAGCTAACCTTTTTCTTTTCCTTTCTCCATGGCCTAATGCAACAGATTTTCTATTCTTTTTTCTAATTTACGCTGACAATTACGTGCTTCACACTAAATGGTAGGTATTAGGTAAAAGCTGTTCGAACATGTTTCGTTGGGATATTGTTAGATTAAGTGGGTTCATAACGTTCTTGTATTTAACCCTCCAGCAGGCACGATGGAATCTGATACACCACCAGGCGCGTGTGCATCAGTACTTTGTACGCCAAAGCTGAATTTTTACTTTTTCTTTCAAAAAAAATATTTTTTTCCACACTTCCATAAAATTTCTTTATATCTCTGCACTTTTATGCTTAAAGGAGAGTCCAGGAAGAAAAATATGAATTTTATGGGACTTAGATATTTTGAATTAAAGTAGTCGCCTAAAAGAAAGCTATTTAAATTGCACGAAGTATCCATTTATTTTAATTACAAATAAAAGCTGTGTAAAATGATTTTGCCAATTTACATTAAGAGTGAAGTCTTAAAATTTATGAAAAAAGAAAAATTTTACAAAAAATAAAAGGTTACGATTTAACACATATGAATTCCAACAATTGTCAAAGTAATAAAAACAATTAAGAATTAAAACAAAGACAAAAATTAAAATTAAAAAAATAAGAAAAACCTCAAGATAATTCTAATTTATACAATATTGGCATTTAATGTTTTAATAAGTTTACGATAAATCTTCAGTACATTCTAAGCATACAATTGTTTTGATTGAATGATTTTTCAAAATTGTTTACATCTATGGCATGTCATCGTGGTTGTTACATTTTTTCCTTCCGCAAGGAGCGCATCTTTCTTTCGTTTTTTTTTTTTTTTTGCTGGAGGTTCACCGGAATTTCCTTCGTCATTGCTTTTTTCTCGGTACTTCTCCAGTAATTTGCCTGTCAGAGAAATATTGTTTTCGATTCCCTACAACAATAAAAAACATAAAGACTAAATAGCAACAAATTTTATAAGAAAGACAATTCAAAAGAAAGTAAAAATTACTTACATGACCAGGCGCGTGGCATACAATGTACACTAGTTGAGAGATTTGGGAAGAAATTCAAGAACAGGCACGACACGCCTACTTGTTGTTTGTTCATTTAACGTCACTTTATGCTGCTATGGCTAATCGGACGATGCTACAGTGGGAGCTCTAAATTTTGCCTATCCAGGTTTTATTAGGATAGGGATTTTTAACGAGTACCTGACATCGTACAGGCTCGGGACCCCCGTTTAACGTCCCTTCCGAAGGACGGCGTAACTAAGGATTTTTTACTCCCTTTTAAAAAATCCTAGGGCCACCTGCCGGGCTACGAACCCGCGATCTTGGGTTTAGTAGTTTGTTACGCTAACCACTAGACCACAGGTCGCCCCAAAACACGCCTACTTGTTATTAAGACAATAACAAAGACTTGTGCATCCGCCGGGGGCCGGGGGTCTGCTAAGAGGTTACATGAAGTTTCCAGATTCAATTAAAAACAGACAAAGCGCAGCACTGATTCAAACATGTATGGCGTACTTTGTACTCCAGCGCGCCCGCTCGAGGGTTAAAAAAAGATAAACAAGAAATTAATTTAGCTATTCCTGCAATTCATTGTTTGACATAGTTTTAAAAAAATCAAATTCAATGTATTTTACGCATATTATTTTTAGCGAATGTCTCAGTCCTCGGAATATCTCAGTCTGTGCTAATGAATATGTATATAGAAATGTGTTTAGTTATTAGGTTTTTTCACATCTATTTTCCTTAAACCTCTTTTCACTTTAATTTATTGTATCTATGATATATATCATATCTATGATGTGATATGTAGCTTTGATGAAGAAGCTATTGCTCAAATCTGAAATCATACATTCCAGTTAAAAAATAGTTATTTATTCGACTTCAAACAGAACTTCTGACCATTTCCATAAGCCCTTTCTCTTAACTATACCCCGACATTGTTATATTTATGTTGATTTACCTTTTTTGGTTGGATCGGATCAGGAAGTCAAATCCGGGGCAGCCGATATGGTAGGCACCTCCGAACATCCTCTGCCTTTCTCTTAGAAACTTTAACCTTTGCTTCGACAGCGACGAATTAAATTTATGTCCTTCCAAAAATATGTGGGTCGGATAACGGCCTCAAAGTGAAGATCGCATGCTCCTAATCCTCCAACAAAAGCCCATCATCCAGCCTAGGAAAACGTTTAAGCCCAGTTATTATATCACTGTTGTTTTTTTCCCTAAGCATGGTCAAAAAAAAAATTAAAAACAATCTGCATAGGTAGCTTTAACAAGGAAGAAGCTGAGTTATTATTTTTATTCTTCCCATTGATTCTGCAAGTATCTAATGTGTGGGAAGGAATATGAGAAAGAAAATGGTCCCGGTGGAGGTCAGAAAAAATTCACTTTAGTAAGGAGAACTGTTTATTTTGAAGGCAACGTTTCGATCCACCTTGCTGGTCTTCTTCAGGACACTTGGCCAAGTCAATCGGTCAGTCATCTTTCAACCCTTGACTCTCTTATAAGCACCCAAAAAGACCTTCAATGTGGGTCGAAACGTAAAAATGAACAATTCTCTAAACTAAAGAGAATTTTTTGCGACCTCCACCCGGACCCTTTTCCCCTCTTCTACTTTATTATTTCTTAATTTTCTTGATGTTTACCTCATATTGTGATTTTGTCGTCCACATGTTCCTACAGTCCGTTAGTAATTTTTAGTAAATTTAAATGACTGTTAAATAATTTAAAAAAGAAGGTATCTTCAAAACACACTATAATTCACATTTTTCGCAAAATTAGTGAAACAATATAATGCTTCCGAAGCTTTAGTTTCAGATCCGAACTAAACCGTGGCAGTTAAAGGCGGGAAAATGTCATGTTAGATGAAATTGTGACTGAATTAGCGAAAAATGTAAAATATCAACTTTGAACCTGAACGCCCCGTATAATAAAATATTCAAACGATTTGTTGAACATAAGCATTTATTAATACAGTGCTTAAACGACAGTGATTAATAAATTGTATCGTTTTGACATCGTGTATCTCTCATATATGTCAGTTTCTCCATGTTGAAGTTACTCCTATTTGTGTTGCTGAGTGAAAGTTTTGAATATAAATATTCAACAGAGTTAGGACCTACTCTAAATAGTATTAATGATTGATTATGCGTATCCTACCTTGAAAATGGCTGTTCAAAACTCAAAATTTTTTATCTTAGACCGTTATCCATTTTTGTACCTGTATCCATATATTGTTGTATTTCAAAAAGCACAAGGTAGCATTGATTGGTTTAAGTCAAATAGCAATCAAAATACGTTGGATCTCATGTACAAACCAGGTTAAGGATAACTGCAATGACCAATCGTTGGCCAGTACTTTTCTATTTCATGTTCCGGATTACATTTTCTTATTCTCCTGTAATACATTTTTTTATTTTATCTTGCCTTTTCCTTCTTGCTAAATATGAGAAAGGGTTTACTTCTGTAATTCAGAGGTAATTTTCTAGGTGTCAATAAAGGAGATTGTTATTATCCTGTCCTAGATTTGAGGAGTAGATTACTGCGCGGAAAATAATAGGCCTTAATGAAGCATAGGTGTAATGTATGTGTTGAAAAAGAAACAGAAACAAAAAAAAAAAGTTCATTTCTCTCGTTTTCTGTACTGAGTATCTCCGCTAGTTAAACTATCACCAAACGATTAAGACCTTTGTGTGATCAATAACTAATTTATTAATTAAAAAAATACACTTTTGATAAGTATTTGTTGGTAAATTGGCAATTTTATTTTCATTATAGGATGGTAAGAATGTGTTAAGATCTCGGTTTGTGCGTACTTTAAGCAATGCCTTGCCAGCCAAGCGTTATGGCCATACGTTTCACAGATATAGATAGTAATAATATACTATAATAATGTACCATATCAGATAATAATATACTCAAGTCGAGTATCTTCCCCGCTTTCAGTATTAAGTTTTTAGCAAGAAAAGACTGATGTAAGGCTAGAACCTTTCTTCTGTATTACATAAAATTCCAAAGTATCTTTCTATGTCCTTAGATAAAATTAGACATTGTTTTCTAAATAACCTGGTGGGCAAGTTCCGTGTATAATTAATAAAGTAATCCTCATAATTAGAATCACAGTCATATTGTATTTAAATCAGGTAGCTTCTATCTTGTTTGCTGTTCAATTAAGAAACACATACCTGCATTAACTTATGCTTGTTGATTGAAAGAATCCGTTCGTAAGAAATTAGATCCGGTCAAGAAACTGACGATTGATAGGATAGTGCTACTTCTTTTTATTTTTGATGAAATAACCGTAGAACTCGACACCTTTAGTGGATTATTTCTTCGAAGCTTGTCAGGCATGGGACAATAGTTTCGGATGATTAGATAGGTTCTTTAATTTGAAAATGTAAAATAATTTCAATTAAACGTAGCCAGTTTATAGAGGCTGGGTGACCTCAAGGTGGTCTCCTGATCCTACAGGGCTTGATCCTCCATTCTCGGCTGTTAAATAAAATAAATTAGCTCACATAGCTAGATTTGAAATCGGTACCTGGTAATTATTTCGCAGGTTGCGCTTAAAGTTGAGTCACAACAAGTTTTAATTTTCATTCGTTTCCCTATTAATATTTTCCAAAAATACAAGTTATCATGAGTTTTAGTATGGAGAATGTAATTATGGGAAATGTGTATACTTAGGTTATCACTTCATCCCGAAATTATACTTAAATATATCATCTATATTTCGAAATGTTAGTTGAATCTTTTATATCATAATGAAATTGTTACCGAAATCTACTCATTACCCATAATCACACTCCATTTTCCATAATAGAGCTCACAATAACTAGTATTTTGGGAAAATATAATAAATGAAATGAATTTTAAATTATAACTACCAGGTCTGGGGTTCAAATCCGGCTATGTCAGCTAATTTATTTAATATGTTAACAGCCGAGAACGGAGCCTTTTGCAGATATACCAAAATAATCCAGAATATTGTAGTATTTGATATATTTTTTCTCTGAATATAAGCTTCGAGGATTTGGCAAGTATGATTATGCATTTTAATTAGCCATCACGTTTCCGGCGCCATTTTTTTTACTTTATCATACTCTAGGAATCATCCATATTCGGAACTTTGCGAACGTAGCCTGTCCATGTTTGGTCCACGCCAACACTGCGAGATCCTATCAGACACATATCGGCTTACAAAACGTCGCCTTCGCAGATATAAACCGCACGGAGAGGTGAGCGATGTACCAAGATAGCACCACTGAATCATACTCTGCATCTTCCCGGCCCCGCTGAATATGTATGGCCAGCCCTTGTTGGGGTAGATGGCACCCCGTTATGTCCTCTTGCTTGTTTTGCTCTCGACCGGTCTGGATCATGTTGTCATTCCTCGATTCTCAGCTTGTATGTGTGATTGCAAACTAAATGTTTTGCACCTTCGCTGTGTCGTTGTATATTTTATAATTTTTATTGCCTTTGGCTGTAATATGTTCTGAAATATACGTACCGTTGATGGTGTACGTCCCAAGATCTCATGTACTTCCAGATAGAAATATCTTCATTCGTCACCTGTACCGTCTACGAAGAGGATGTGCTGATACAAGAGCATTCAGAAGAAGCTGACGTTCATTTGCATAGCGTCCTCAAAGGCGAGGCCATGGCCCGCGCCCAATCTGTTTTTTATTGCCTTGGAATTCTTCTTCTTTTTCTCTCAGCAGAGATCATCCTTTCTGGCAATGCTGTTTCTTTTGAGTATCAACACTGAGACTGGTTTTTGATTAATTTTTTTTTATCTGATTTGCATTAAATTTGATATATGCCTATAATGGGTTATATGACTTAAAATTTAAATAATCATTTAAAGTTTCTTATCTGATGAACTTGAGGATTGTTGTCTTAGTTTTTACTTCTTTATTTTCGATACACTCCTGAATCGTGAGATGGATAGACTTGTTATGTTTAACATGTTAGATAATCTAAATAACAGATGTCTAATCGTTTACAAGATTGGTTTTATTATAGCTGTTTTAATGTATTTGTGTTTGTGTGTTTGCTATATATTTCCAGCGTGGGAGAAGTTAGTAATACATTAAACGTAATTTTTATGATTGATAAATATTTTAATAATAACGTGTAAAAGAGGATTTTTTTCCCTTGGTGTATCGTAGTCAGTATTTTTTGGTATAGTTTGTTGGAACTGTTGTGGGGGGTTTAAAAGGATAAAATTAATTTGAATTTTTACTATAGGTTTTTTTTTCTTTTATTGATAATTTTAAGTTTAAATAAAATGAATATAGTTTATTATAATTTAAATTTTTACTTTTTAAATTTATTAATTCATGTTATTTTTTGCAGGTAACAGGAAAATTCTTTATTTGAATATCCAAGTGAAAAAAATCTCCATTATATGATATAACCTTCTTAATGAACTTCGATTGACGACTTTATCGCAAGTAAACTGATATTTCTTACCTTAGAGAAGGCTTAATACCAATAGGTATTTTTTATTGTTTTCCTAGTTTTAGTATGTTCTTCCGAGCAGTCTATTTGCTAACAGAATCCCGTTTAGCCACAGTTGTAAGACAGGAATATTAAGGAAAATTGAAAACAAATTCTAATCGAAAATATCTTTTCACAGCTTAATTTTGTATGACTTTAGTTTAATTATGTTTAAATGAAAACTAGGGTATGAGATTGATACTTTGATATATCCTCAGATTTTTTATGAACGAACTATAATTGTTTTTTAAAATATATTTATTACATTGCCTTATTGGGTTAACGCACTAGCAATTTTTCGAAACACAGTGATATTAATTAATTTTACTAAAGCATTCTAGAAAAACTGTTACTATAGAGTATTCGTCATGTCTTGCACAATGAAACTGGGAAGGAAACGAATGTGGCTTTTAACATTATTCAGTTCTATTATTTATTTATATATCAATTAATAGTTAAAATAATATTTTAGGTAATGTTATTTTATTTAATAACGATAGACAGAAAAATATACAGTATAGCAATGGGAGTTCGAGTAATTTAGTAATTATTTTACTAATTTTTGACGTTTTGAACATGTATAAATATATATGTGTTTTATTTACAAGTTAAAAATTGTTACCCGTGTATCGTCGTTTTAAACTTTGATTATTCACGGTTGACAATGTGTTAATGACGAGTAAACGATTACAAGCCAGGTGTAGAATCAACCGACAGCTGGTGTCAAATGTCACTTACTTTCTATCTGTCAAGTTCTCTCAATGTCGTGAGTGGACATCCTCAACTTAACCACGTTCATCTCAACAAATGATAGGCTAAGCAGATGTATCCATCAGTTTTCTCTATCTTTCACTTTCTGAAACTCCATGCATCTTAGAATGATAGTTTATTCCCTGTATCGGTATTGGGGTACGAAGAATTAGACAGAATTAAGTTCTAATAATATTTAATGAAGAACACTCGGTGGCATTTTTGTTTCCAATTTGGCATACGTCAAAATTGGAAACTTTTTTTAATGGAAGTATAACTCCTTGGTTATGCCGTCCTACGGAAGGGAAGTAAAGTGGGTGTCCTAATGTCAGTGGGTGTCAGATACTCGTTTAGGATTTTTTCCAAATGTCACTTTTTTGATTATCATAGATTTGTTTCTTGAATAAGTAAACATTATTTCATATTAAATAAACAGGACTTAATATTATTATGCGAATTCCCGGGTAACTATTAGACTATTGGGGATGGTAGATATGTGTGGGTCTGGGTCTGTTGAACCCTGCACAGCTGTGCTTATCAACCGTTGACGAATGAAGGGTCTCAACCTTCAGCCCACACCTCCATACCGCTTATCTCTTCGGTGTTTCTTTGAGTCCATAGAACGGAAAAACACGAACCAATACTATAGTATTGAAACATATGGGAGCATTTGGATTTGAAATTCCCCTTATTTATAGCATGTTCATAGTTACCTTATTAATCATTGCGTAACTGTTACAATAACTCTTTATGATAACTTAACATTAATTTTCCTTTCATTACAACCTACTATGCCCTGGATCGCAGATTCTGCAGTTCCGTAGTTGGCCTTAACAAATTGGTCGTTAAGAAGTAAAAAACCTTTAGTTATGCCGTCCTTCGGAAGGCCGTAAAATGGGTGTCCAGTGCGGTGTCAGGTACACGTTAAAGATCACTATCCTAATTATACCTGAATGGTCAAAATTTAGGGCTCCTACTGCAGAATCCTTCTATTAGCCATATCACCATAAAGTGACGTTAAATGAATGAACAAAACAATTATCTGTTCTGGAATTAACGTTGAATGGTTCATATTTTTTTTTCGAAAATGGCTCTACTCTAAATAATTTAATTGTTCTGGATGAACAAAAACTGAGTACGTCATAAGTAGTAATTATGAAAACAGGCTAATTGTTAATAAGTAGTCAGTTAATGACGTCAGTCTGATATATCAACGAAAACGGTGAAAATAAGTATGTTTATAAAAAATAATTTTCAATTGGGTTTCATTTTGTTTTCAAGTTTCCATTTTGAAGGTCCGTGAAGAAAGTGAGGTTTTGTTAGTTAAATTTTAGTGGCTAATCGTATCTTCAAGAAATGACCATAGCACGTCGGAAGATTGCATTTGAATTTTTTTCCAAGTTGTAGTTTGTAATAATAACAAATATTTGTTTCTTATAATCTTCCAGTCTTAAAATTTTCTAACATATATGTTTCAAATAATTTCCACTTAATAATATATAGTAACTAATTTCCTAATATAACTTGAGTTATGCTGAAATCTCTATAGGCTCGTGCGGACAGAGGACGGCTTTGTAACGATCAACCTTTTCATGACCTATTTACGTAAGACAAGGAATAAGTCATACCAAGGCCAATGGGTTAGCTCTTTGGCCATGTTTTAATTTATTCTAAATTTATTTTTAGCCAAATCTTGGTCAACAAAAAAAATAAAAAAATAAATACATGATAGGTATTTATAGTTATTTAAAAATAAAGTATTTGGGAAATTTAATTCTTATAAGTCTATGAGATTCTAGTTGCAAGTTTTGGTTCCAAGACGTAATTATTTATCAAGAAAATCTTAATGTTGTAAGATTTAAATGAAAGACCTAATAAAGATGGACTCCGTTAATAAAGTCTGAGTCGACTTAGGGGTTATAAAGATGCAGAAAATAGATAACACGTACCGTTTTTGCAGATATAAATTGTTAAATATATGTATACACTAATAAGAAAACCATACAAATATTTCGAATAAATTGTATTTTATCCTTATATAGATTTTCTATAAATCATACTGGAAATTCTATTCATGGTAAAAAGTGATCTTAACATAATCTTTTTAATTTTTGGACGTTTTCAATTTAAGAGTGTAAGTTTAAACTTGAGTAATTATGTTTTATTTAGGCATATTAAAAATTAATAATTTATAAAATGTATCAACTCCTTCAACTACTAAAAACAATAATTAGTCCAGACGTATTTTACCAATTATATCACATTTTGTTTTTATTAAAATTTGCATGTGCTCTATCTCCTTATATAAAACTTCATTGTTGTTTGATTTTAATGGTTCGCTCAACGTTTAGTGTTTTGTTTTTTAAGTTTCAAAAACATATAGGAATAGCAATCGAGTTTATCCGCTTTCCTAATTTATTATTGTAATATTTCCATAAAATAAAATAATATTCGATGAGAACAATAGTGGAGGTTCTAAGTTTAGAATTGGTTTTGCTATTGTTTTGGATTGCTGAGGAATAAAAATTGCAAGGAACAGCAAGTTAATTTGGAAAAAGTTAAGCTATTAATTATTCTTCATAAAATTACCTCCTAACACCTTCATTAATTTCTTTAGAATATTTCACTGATTGTTATTTATTACAAATGATGATACCAGTAAACATATTTGTTTGTAATATTTGATTGCACTAAAATTCGACTTTACGATTTTGTGTTTTTATTACTATTTAATTTGATAGTTTTTAAATAAAAAATGTTTATGATGCTCATTATTTTAAAATTTTCTATTTTAAAATTTAGAATAATTGGTTTGTTATTAAATAATTGTTTATGTATTACCATAACTTCAAACTAAAGCTCAATTTTAAAGTGATGTGAATTAAATTATTTTTATTGAAAGTTACTAACGGGCTAGAATATTTTTCGTTTATAGTTCTTTTTAATAAAAGTAACTATGAAACTTATAAATTTATTTTTAAAAAAGTGTTTTTTTTTTGGGTCCACATTACTTGCTTAACATTTTATTAAGTTACAGCTAGAATTTCATAACAAACACAGTATATTATCTTTAAAAAGTCCTTTCGAGTCACAATATGTACCTATTTATTATCACAAAAAAGTTGTCAGTGATATTTATTTTTATGAAGTATTATTAATTTAAGTTTATATAAACATAATAGAAAAAACGTTACGCTTGAGACATAACTAAAACAAGAACATAAATTAGTGAACTATTTTAATGTCTTCACATGAGAGAAATATACTCCGCTTTTAAATAAATAAATATTCATAATCGAATTTGATCACTCAGTCAAGGTTTTAAAAATATAGCTCCTATATTTGTACTCAAAAGCTTATAAATTCCCTCAAATTAGGTATATAAAGGGAAAAATATATTCTAAATGTTGACTAACGTAGCACTAATACCGGTAAATTTATGGCTTCGTGAGTAAATAAAGTGTCTGACAAAATTCCCTTTCGGCAATTTAAATAAGAAGTGGATTGAATTTGTTATTTATAGTTTGTTCTTGTATTCATCTGTATGTAAATAGCTTTGAAATTTTGTTCAAATTGGTTTGCTTTGTTTTATTAATTATTTGAAACGATCATGTGACATTTTATAGCTACGTAAATTAAATAAATCACAACATTTATCAATAGCACTTATTACGAAACTTGGGGTCAATTCATTCAATATATTTTTTTTTATTCTTATGACATTTAAAAGATTTCGGCTTCAAAACAATCAAGTTTATTTTATTTTATTTTCTAAACGATCTCAGATATTTCATTATATTTTTCAAACTTCCATTTTTATTTTTAATTGAATTAATATCTACCAGGTTCTTTTATGTCGTTTTCTTCCTCTGTACCACTACAACCTTGAAGGTTCTACGATTCAGTAAATGGCAGTACTGTTTCTAGAACAATGGTTGTACAGGTAAGGTGATTTGTCCGAGATCGCGCTTAATCGCCATATTTTCCCTAATCATGTCTCTGCAGGTCTCACAGGGTCCATCCTTGGCTATTAACAGATTAAATAAATTATCTGCCATTGCTGGGTTTGAATCCGGGACCTCCAGCACTACAATTCAGAGCTGTACCCACTGATTTTTTCTCGAATATTTCACTTTTAATATTTCTCCAGCTCTTCAGCCCCCACCACCCTTGTAATATGTTTTTCCTTCCTATTTTTTATACAAGCAGCCACCGTCTTTTTAATAAGTTCTTCCTGAAAACCCAAAGATAAGCAAAATTTTGCCTTCAGAGATTCTTCTGTAATATCTGCTGGAGTAATCTTCAACTCCTCAATGCTTTTTTCCACTTCTACATACCAAGTATTCTTTAAATATAGTTTTATAATATAACTTAAAAGTCTTCTAATTAATTGTCTGAGGTACGTTTTACATAATTGTCCATAGAATGAAATTCTTCTTTTCTGGATTTCACTATGATTTTTTCCATTCAAATCATTGATACAACGTTCCTGATATTTGTTTCCAATTTTAACTGAGCCCAAGATTTTTTACAGTTTATTCAACATACATACATTACCCTATTTTTACAGTTTATTCAAGTTTTATGGCATGGCACCTATTCAACTATTAATCATCTGAGTTCTTGAGGATTAGAAAAAAAACTAGGGTTGTTTATGTTTTGGCTATAATAGCAAACTGATGTCAAGTAGTGTTGTCTTGCATTTTCCAGTAGCAAAGTTGATACTAGTTAAGAATTCACAGTAATGTGATTCCTTTCAACTCCGGTACTTTGAATTATAACTAAATCATATTGTGGATATTGCCGTTCTTTATTTTTCAATTGAAAGTGGCTTTGAATATTAATCAAGATATATTTTATTATTATTTTTCTTAAAAGTAAAATACTGAACTTACCCGCTTGATCCAGTTACGAAACCATGTCCTGATCTTTGAACAACGGACAGCTTGGCACTTGGAATGACCTGTCTGAAATGTCTTCAAGCTTAACCAAGAAGATAATTTAATAATCTAGGGGATATGAAGAATGAGAGATTCTTTACATTTACAGTTACATCCCCAATCAACAGTTGCACATGCCCCTGAATTTATTACTTCTGTCTGACATTATCATAAGAAAAGACGACTTTGATGACGATAAAACTAACTGCCATGCTTTATATAAATGTAAGTCGTGACGACAAAAAAGAAAAAAGGGTGGGGAAACAAAAAATATATATGTTCCCATAAAAATCAAAAGAAATATTAATAGGAGAAAAATATCTGTAAGCCGTAAGGAGTGGTTGGTACCCCCTTCCTAGAAAGTTCTTTTTGCTGAATCGCCAACCGGATAGCTGTTTCAGTTGACGAGCTTCTCGGAATTTAGTACCAATGCACTCAGTCTATGTAGCTCTCGAGAAATTATGTTCAAAATATGAGTTTCTTAGTGTTATTTATCTTGTATGAGTTTTCTTTCCGACAGGAATTTAAATTAAAAATTTTTGTTTATTTTTTCGTAGGTTATCGTTACGAGTTGAGTCACAAGTTTTAACTTTTCATTAATTTCCCTTTTAATGTTTTCCAAAAATACAAGTTATTATGAGCTTTAGTATGGAAAAGAGAGTGTGGTTATGGGAAGCGCGCGCACATCTCTAATTATTTCATCTAGAAATGAACGTTCCAACAAATACATCTATAGCCTCCGTGAATACATCGACGAATTTTTCCATAGAGGGTTAGCTCTGTTTAGGGAAGCAGAATCGTGTCATTATCGTAGTTTTTGGCTTGAAATGGAGTTGGAATGTAAGCAATAATTCCTTTTTAAGCCAATGCCTGACTTTGCCTCTCATTCATTGTGATACTGACACGATTTTGCTTCCCTAATTACTAGAAGATCAATCATTTTGGATATTCGACTTAATCCCTTATTCACCGAGCCTGTAGATATATCATGTATACTTCGAAATGTTAGTTGTAACTTTTATTTCTTGATGAAACGATTACCGATAATTACATTCTCTTTGCACAATAAAGCTAACGATAACTTGTATCTTCATAAAATATTAAAAATGAAACGAGTAAAAAGCAAAAAATATTTGTCGAATCGAAACCTGCAGAATAGATACCAAATTTTCCCTATTTGATTGTTCAGTGTTTTACTTTTAATAAAATTAATAATAAAATATGTCTTGCTCAATAATTAAAGCCACTTTCAAATGAAAAATGGCTATGACCGGGGAGCGAGCTTGATTGAGCCCAGGATAGCTCAATTGGTAGAGTTCCAGACTAGCGATCTGGGTGATCCGGGTTCGAGTCCCGGTCCTGGACTTATCTTTTCTTTTCAAATAATAATATTTAAAAATTAATAAAATCAATAACTAATAAAATAAAATCAATATCATTGATATATTAGGATTACCGGAGTTCATGATTACAATTTTGGTGTAATTTTTATTCTAATAGAAAAAGGTATAAAACAGTCCGTTTTGGCAATTTTTGTTATTTCCCCTCAGGTGGCAGTGGCACCGATTAACGTGTTAAGTAGTAGAGGTAAAAACTAAAAATTGTAGAAGTAAAAAAAAAAATGTCTTGCTCAATATTTAAAGCCAATTTCTAATGAAAAATGAAAATCTCCATAATATGTCATGGTTATATCAGGAGTACCAACCTGATTTTATGATAAAAGTTTTGGTGTAATATTTCATTTTGTTTTTAATATTATTAACGCAAGAGCATTTTAAGTCGTTGAGGTAAAAAAAAGTCTCGGTAGATGTGGTAATATCTAAATAATAGAAAGTACAGAATATGATCAAAAGCTCAAGTGACAAAAATGTGTAAACAAGACCTATAAGTAATACAAATTATATAACCTCACTGCCTTGTGATATTATTATTAGATACCTTATTGTTTGTTTTATGAATTAGAACATTTAGTTCTGACATAATGAGATTAGGTAAGGTATTAATTGTTACCTGAATTTTAGAATTGTAGCGCTGTAACACGAATTGCGAAAACCTCTGATGTTCAGCATTGTGATTTGAAGAATGCGATTTTATAGTTTTCAACAAAAAAAACCTGTTACTAAGAGCTTGTTGAGAGATAAGAGAATTGTTTTGTTATACCGTCACGGTTAGTTAGAGAATAACGACGGTGGGAAAATTCTAGGATTATGGTCTTATTTAAACTGAGTAATGGGCAGCTTTCTAGTTTATATTTGTTTTACAGCCTGCCATTACAACAGTATGGCGGTACATTTCTCTCCTCACCGCAGCTTTGTTTTAGTGTCCCCTTAGTTGCTGTTTCTAGTTTTTAGTTTCACGGCTATTTGGTCTATCTCAAGGGTTCTTCTAGGTTACTGTTGTGTACGTTGCTCGGCTGGTAAGGCTTTCTACAGTCACACAAGTCCGCCTTTCGAAACACTTCAAAGAATTTTTAGTATAAATTCCATATTAAATATAGTTTTTCTTAAGGGACGCGGTTATTATGATAAATTAATATAATTATTTTTAAATGAAGCTTTATTCAAATTTAGAGCGTGGTTAAGCGAGCATTGTGTCTATTTGCTTGATTCCATTATTAGCCAGTTTGTTTCATTAAATACTGCTAGGGCTAATATGACGATGCTAGATTGGAACTCCTACACATTACCTATCCAGGTATAATTAGGATAGAGATGTTGAACGAGTACTTAACACTGCATAGGCTCGGGACTACCATTTAACGTCCCTCCCTAGGGACTGCATACGATTTTTTTTACTCCCTTTAAAAAATCCTTGGACCACCAGCCGGACTGCAAACCGTCGATCTCGAGCATAGTATGGTGTTGTGCTAACCACTCCACCACATACGACCCTCCTATTATAAATGTAAAAAATTATATATTACATGTTTTGTTTTTTTAATGTACGTATTATTTTCTTACTTTTAAATGAAAGTCAGGTAATCCTCAGATTTTTGAATAAAATGAAGTATGTATATGGTGATAACTAATTTATGTCAAAGCAATTTTTGTTTCACTATTTTAAAAATGTTTTGTATAGATTAAAATAAAAATGAGTTTAAATTAAAGGAATGAGTAGTTCAGTACAGATTACAGGATTGCTGATCACAAGGTCGTGATTTTGAGACCGGCTGTGGTTGGTAAATTATTTATTCAGGTAACAACCGTGAATCGACCGTGATATTTGAAGACCTTAAAGGATGTAATGCTAAAATACATCAGCAAATCACACCTTGTAGAGCCATCGGTTTAAAAATATTTATAATTTTTAGATAATTACATTTATAAAAATAAACAAATGATTTAACTTATTTTTTTACTATCGGTATTTATAAATTAGTATTGAAAACCAACATAATATAGGTAAAAAGGGATTCTGTTGAGTTTATTACAATAAATTTTTGAAAAAAAAAATCATTATAAGAGCGGTAATGACTAGTGCATTCAAACCAACAATTATTTCTTTTTATTAGTCTGTTGTGAGAAATTCTTTCATTAGCATAGACCATTTTTGTAATAATAATATGCTTTTTTTATTGTTATTTTTACGATAAAATATATGAATATTACTTAGTAATTAGTGAACTATATTCTTCTTTAGGGTTTTCTGCTTGCTTAGCCCACTACATTTTAAAAATTTTAAACGAAATAAACGCATTTAAAAAAGAATAAAGTCGGAGGCCGATGAACTTCGTTCGTTAAATATTCGTAAATCAAAGTTATAATTCTGGTGACAGTTGAGAAAGCCGGGTGTAGATTGCGCTATTTGATTATAAAACCCATATATCAATATGCCATGACATCCCACATGGCGAATTGTTGTTAATAAACATGTGATGTAATCGTTGAAAAACGAGACTTTTAAATGATGAGCATTTTTTTAGTTGGGATGGTTTTTTTTTTTTATTTTTAAAATAAAGCCTACTTAGTAGTTCTACCTAATAGTCCATATTAATTTTTTTTCTTCTTTAGTAGCTACAGTAACTTAATGCCGCACATCTAAAATGAAAGGGGAAAAACTGAACAAAAGAAAAAAAAGAATACAATAACTCTACACGTTTTTTAGCTGGATGTATTGGAGCCAAGGCGTATCTCCATCTAAGCACTATTACTCAATTTGATTTTTTAAATTAGTGCTGAGTGATTAATTTAATATAAATTGTGAATTTCTCCGAGTTCACTGCAATTTCTCTAAGGGGTGGATTCTTTGACGAAGCGCTTTCGAATTTCAATAAAAAAAAAAAAAATGTTAGTGTTTCTAGATAAAAACATATCAGTTCTTTAAAAAAAATCATGTAATAAATATTTCTATTTATTGTGGTTATCAATGCAATTGGTTATCGTTTAACCATATTGTGGATATTTGTTAAAACAATTTCGAGAATTTTTTTAAATGATTTTGAATATATAGAATCACACAAAAACTAATAGTAAAGCAGAAACCTGTACTATATATATATATATATATATATATATATATATATATATATATATTTATATATATATATATATATATATATATATATATATATAACGTTATGATTTCATAGATATGGAGCACGCAGAAAATCTTCATAAATGTATTTAGTTTAAATATGAAGGTTGTGCTGTTTCTTGTTGAAGGTTGAGCCTTAAATCAGTTCGTATGAAATGGTCAAAAGAAAAAAAAAGGAATGAAAAAGAAAGAAGAAAGCTTGGAACATAATTTAAGGTAATAATATGAAAAAATATGTTATTTGATTTCTGTAAATTTCGAGGCATCGTAAACGAATATAAACTTTATTTCTCCTTAGATAACAGACAAAGGCATTAAATATGTCAAGTTATATCTCTGTTTTTTCCTATTTTTTATTTTTAGACTGAGTTTCTAGAGCTATTTGGTTATAAATTAGATACCGCAGTGTATCGGAGAGTGGAAAAACCTGTCTATTACAACGAATGGCCACTTTTTGTCCTAATAAAAAAAGTTTGGTATTGTGAAAAGCCATTCGATATTAAATTCAAGCTGATATAATGGGTTGCTATTTATAATAAGTAACTTCTGTTTATTTATAACGAGAAAAAGGTACCTTATGACTTATTTATTGGTTTTAAAGTTGTTCGATGGATTCACATTTTATCTTTTCCAACTTGAAGAATTTTTGGCACACGTTTATTTAGCAACCTTCATTGTGGATCATTGTGTTTTTTTTATTTATTTTTTTACTATCGCTTCGACTGCTATGGCTATTAGCGACAACTGCTCTTCATAAATTTCTGTAATTAACTTCCTGGTTTTTAAATACATCAGCGTCTTTTGTACTTTTTTACTTAATTTCTTTGAACGGTAAACATGTTTCGATATTCAAATTCATTCTTTGTATATGATACTATCTTCAAGTAGATGCTTCACAGTAAGTTTCGTATTATCACAACTTGGCAGGTTGATTGATACAGCCAGCCCTGAAAGTAGATGGAGATGAGTCAGCTTGTTCGTCCAACTTTTTTTTCTTTTTATATTTGTATCCACGCGTGTCAAATACAAAAATTGACAATCAGCAGATTGGCTGACAGTAACATATAAAATAAAACATAATGACATGAGAGGCATGAAGAAAAATAGTACCCAACTGTACCTCTCCTGAGACTTGATTTAATGCTCGTATGATAACAAATCCCACATCCTCCTTCTTTTAAGTCTCTTCCTAGTGTTATCAGTCATGAGATTCGTGGCCATTTCTTCTATCAATGGGTTCGGATGTCCGTGTAGTTTTTCTTGAAAGCTTTTGTAGAGTGTTCGTCAACCGTTGATATTTTTAAGTCAGTATGCAGAGTTTTGTTATTGACATACCAAGGTGCTTTTGTGACAGGATTGAGTATTTTTGATTGAAAAATTGAAAATGTCAAATTCTTAGAATGCTTATTATGCAGAATGTTTTTGATAGTAGGCCGTGTGGAGGGATCCACGCAATTTTTTTAACCCTTATTTGACGGATGTGGTTTTGCGTCATTTTTGTTACTAATTTTTTAAATATGTTGGTTACCTAGTCTTTACCGAAATCCACTATGCTGTATGAAACTATTCCTACGTTATGTTGAATAGGGTCATTTTGATAAAATACTGTTGAAGAGCAAAGTCATCGTTATCTCTTGATTGCTGAGGCCATGAGTGTTTTTACGACCTGGTCTCAGATATGGGTCGGTCTTTGTTTGTGCGGAAGTCACGTTTCCAAGCAACAGTTCTCTCCGTTTGTTTCTGCATTCGTTTATTCAGTCATCTTCCGCTGCAGGAAAAACCTGAAATCATTGTAAGGCTATCTAAACACTGATAAAGGAAAGGTGTCTTCGAGAAAAATATTTACCCACTGCCCATCCGCCGCGATAAGCAGCTTTAGAATTCTATGTTGAATTACGTTTTTTTTTTATTGTTTTTTTTTATACTTATTATGATAACTAATAATAAGATTGGATTGTTAACCTTCTGATACAGACGCAGCTCCTAGACAGACAAGGACGGGCGTGGGTATCTCACAGATGCCTCCTGATATTAATAAACATATCTGTATTTTAAATCTTTATATCTATACTATATACATGTTATATGTAAATGAAACAGGCTTGTTGGAATAGTTAACTTGGTAGAGCTCATGGTTTTATTACAATAAATTTTATTTAAATATTAAAGATATTTAGGCCCTAAATAAAATAGTCTAGTTCTTCAATAAAATAGTCTATACCCGAAATGAGACCCTTTACAAAGAACTTAAAGAATCCCTGACACATTGAGGAAAAGAAGGGTTAATTTCTATGGTCATGTCCTGCGTATGAATGCAAGTAGGCTAACGAAAAAAATATTCAAATTCCCCTGAGAGAATTCGGGGTTATGAAGGATATCCTTAGGAATGTAACTGCCACGAGCATGAGGACGAGGTTTGTGGCAAGAACGGAGCGAACATGATTATTTTTAAATAATTTATTTATCACATATTCTCAGGGAACAGAGAAAAAACTACAAAACTCCATTTTAAAAGCAACGTGCTATTTAAAATTTTATTTAAAAACTAGTTCCATGAAAATCGCAAATTTTTTTAGAAGATAAAATACAATCAATGCAAACAATTTTTGAATGCTGCGAACAAATAAAGTTTGTAAACATGGCCTACGTCGTTTTTAGGGAGCTCTTGAACTTGATCTCCTTCTTCTTGTTTCTCTTGAAAATCTTTCGCAAGCTTCACTTTTTTAAAAAGTTTGTTACGAAGTTCCCCTTTCACTTTTGAACTCCCCCTTAGTACTTTTCCCTGTACAAGTTCAACATAACGTTTTGTGGGATATCTTAGTTTCTTATGATATTTTTTGGTGTTTCATTTATAAAAATATAAATGATTTAAAAATATTTACAAAACTTTGGTGGATGGACACGCGAGGAGATTCAAAACACGCGTTGTAACTACCTTTCAAGTTACTGTAGGAATTTTTGGCCAAGAATGTGCTGCTAGGGTTGGGTAGAAAGAAGAGGTCAGAAAATAGGGGAAATCTCAAGACCGGCAATGTTCAAAGAAAAATAATGCAGATTGTTCGAGTGGAAAATAGTTGACTGAATAATTTTAATGATGGATTGAATTTATCAGGGGGTGCAGTCAGTGATAGCACAGAAATAAGCAGAACTTATTTTTGAATTGTGTTGTGACAAACTGTGTTGACAAATGTAAGTTAGACAAGTCACCACACCCTGTATTTGCCCTGAAGATGGCCTACAGCGTAGGCCGAAACGTTGGCACAATTAAAAACTAGGTTCTGCTTATTTTTGTGTTATCATTGACTGCAACCCTTAACAATTCAAGCCATCATTAAAAATAAAGAAGCATTTCCCCTGCGTATGTGCCAGTTTCGTTGTTAATGTCATTTTTTTAGAAAACCCTTATAAGAGTCAGAGTGGATATGTTGGACGGATAAAGGAGGAAATAAGAAATTCAATATCACATAGGAGGATTGCGTGGAACAGGAACATTCAAAAAGAAGATATCTAAAGTGGCGATTTGGAGATAAGCGAATTTGGGCGAAGATATTTTGGGGAAAAGGAGAAATCCGGTTGGAATAGTTCGGACTGAGGAGAGAGGGGCGAAGCTATCTGAGAGGATGAAAAAGTTTTGGAGGAATAAGAGGAAAGACAATTGGTTCTCGAAGGCTTGTTCTAAAAAAATATATATAAATAATCCCTTAAAACTTAGATGGTGAAGGAGACAAATTCTGTTTTGTTTTTCGCTGCCAGGTTTTTTTTCACAAATACTAATAAACAAAAAAGTGGCTGAGGCGTCTTGTCGTTTGTCAGGAGAATTTGTTTACTTCTGTATAAATTCGATAAATCCGCAATACTGACAAATGAAACAAAAAAACGCCCCCCGCGAAAGAGCTATGCAATTAAATAATTTACATATTTAATCTTTTTTTTTTAAACTGACAACTCAATTTAAAGCTCAAGATGTCAAACTATTGACTCAATCAAACGATTACTAAATTCTTTTTATAATATTCCACTAATCTCTGTTGAGAAGATTCTCTATCCAGCAGTTCATTTTTAGAAGTCCCTCTTAAAAGATTTAAACGATAACAGCCTGATCTTCGACAAAACAAAACTGCTATCTTCCAATTTCTTACAAAACGTCGTTTCTCATGCGTCTAATACAAATATGGCGTTTCTAATTATTTCTCTATTAATGTTATCCATTGTATTATGGATATATAAGTCGCTGATTATAGATACTGGGGATAGATACCTAACCTAATGTTATGAACTTTCCTTTAATTGTTATAATTACTTATAACATATTAATCATAAAGTCTTTACCCCAGATCTATTTCCAAGATTCTTCCACAACACCTGCGATAAAATTGATTCTCTCGGTACCTCCTCATATAAACAGTCATTGTTGGCTAACGAGTCGGTAGTTAAAATTGGACGGACTCACATCGGTTCCCTTCCCTACCTCGATAGCATTGAAGATGTCCATCTTAGGCCGAAACGTTGATACAATAAGGTAAGTTTTTCTTATTTTTTGTAATCATCTGCTGCACCTCCTGACAATTTCAATCCAATGTTAGGATTAACCAGTCAAATATATTCCACTTAAATAAGTAATATGATCATTATTGCCTGGATTCGTAACTTGTGTTTTTATAAAACAAGCACCCTGGCTTCTAGGTGTACCAACATATCGTTGTCGATTCAACTGAAGACAGGAGTGTAATGTGACCCGTAGAACTCTGAGGTAAGGAAACGACGTGAGAAACTTCTTTGTCTGAAGCGGACGAACTACGCCATTGTTGTCAGCGGGCGGACAGTTAGTGGAGGTAAATTCAGGACCGAAGGCTCCTTCCTCTCTTCTTTGCGTCCGCCTCTCCACGGCTGAGTCGCTCGCTCAACAAGCGATATTAGCATAATCCTTATTGAATTTTATCTCCCGTTGGCCTTTTAAGGACGTTATTCATACGTCAGCGATTTGAATAGAAACAAATCCATTTAAATTCTTCAGGCCAAATGGCTTTTAGATTTATAGCCTCCGGGGATCAGATTTGCCTAGGCCGGGCCCGCTATGAGGGCGCTGCCGGCGAGGCTATTATGTATTGTCATCTGATGTATGCTGAAGCATTTGTATTTTTTGTATATTTATTGCTTGTTTTTATTAGCGTATCGATCAATGGCAGTTATATCAAATCAACTTGGTAATAATTGCCTAGCATGTTTTTCTCTGTCTTGTTTTTAATGTTCTGCCTTATTCATGAGATGTAGAAAAGGTAACAAAGATAGCTCCTTTTTTTTTTTTTAACAATCAAATGTTATAGATTTATTTTTCAGTTAGTTGCCAAACATTGATATATATATAAAAGGAGCGGAGTGGCTCAGTGGTAGAGCGCTGAGTTGCGGTGCCCCGCTTTAAATCTCGCTCGTTGGCAGACTTTTATTTAATCTGTAAGTGCCAAGAGATGGATCCTATGGGACCTAGGACCCTCCTGGGGCTCACCCAGCCTCTATAATGAGGGTACCCTAAATAAGGGAGGGAATCTGGCAGATGACCGTAGCCTTCTTGCACAACCGTTGTCCAAGAAACAGTACATCAATCATGTACTGAGCCCAAGACCCTCCATTTGTCGTTTTCGAATGATAGCAATTGCTTTAGGATTGCTAATTGATAAAGAATTAAAATAGAGTCATCAGTTAGGCACGAATCCACATATAATGACTTAGGTAAATTATGTTTGATAGTAGGCTATGATTTGGAATGAACCTAGAAACAGTTTTTTTATTCTCCTTAAAAGTGGTGTAAAAACTGTTACTTTCGTAACTATTGATATATAAAATTGATAATTTGCAATTAGTAATTTATATAAATATATAATCAATTGGATCCAATTAAATAAGTAACCATTTATTTTCTTCCTTACGTCTATCTTCCAGTCAACCATCCCCTCGCTTCTAGTAATTTATAAGTTAACGTTCATGGAAAGTAGCTATCGGTTCTTCGCAAAGGCACTTTATGAAATAAAATAACTTTTTTGGTAGCTAATTTGTTTATCTGGATTCGTCACTTGTTTTTTGCTTTATTTTCTAGCATTTTCAGTTTTGGTACTTGATGGTTTTAAACGCATAATTCGATCCATCAGTTAACAAGTTTAAATCATAACTTTGAGCAATTGTTTCCGATTTTTTGGGGCATATGAGGTGACTAAATATATGACATTTGAAGCGACGAATGGGAGAAGGTATTGAGTTCCAGAGGGACGAGGATTGGATAAGGAAAGATCTGCGGTTCGGTGGGGTATTCTATATAGATCCAAGTAAACGGCTCACCTAAAGGATTTCTTTTATATTACTACTACAACTTCGGCACTATAGCCCTTCAAATTGGTTCTTTCACCACGCCCTGCCTTGGGCCTTTCCCCTGCAATTAGGTACACCTATAGCTGTGGTGTCTCTCTCTACCTGATCTCTCCATCTAGTTTTTGGCTTCCAATCTTGCGTAAACCTAGGGGCTAGTACTGCGGGAGTCTTCCTGGCATCTCATTTCATCCATCTTCGCTAAGTGCTAGCTCATCTTAATCGGTTTATTTTTATAAACTTGACGATATAGTTCATTTAGCCGGCCATCCCCCTTCTGAGGGATCTTCCTTTCAAAAACGCTGTCGCAGTGTTCATCTTTCTTCTTCAGTATCCAGTTCTCAGAACTTTAGGTCACAACAGGTCTAATAAGGATCTTATAAAATCAGCACATTTATAATTTTATCAATATGTACAATGGATTTAAAACATGTTCATTATCCATGAAAACATTTTTTGGTAGTGAATATCTATTCTTCTTCTGAAGAAACTTAAAAATAATACATACAGTTCGAAAATATGTTACCGTTTATTTTATGTTAAGCAACTTATAGTGGTAATAAGTAACATATAATGGTAAATCGGTTCGGACTTCATATAAAGTGAAAACACATGGCAGGTGAGAGGAAGGCTGTAATTAGTCGACATTTACGCTCCCTTTTCTTCGTTCATTGAGATTCAGATGCAACCCTCGTGCAACTCACTCCTGCATCCATTAGAAAACTCCTCTCGCTAAGAAGTTTTCACTCTCGTGGATCAGGTCATCGGCGAGCGGCCATTACGGAGATGTAGGAGGTGTTCCTCGGCGATAAGAAATGTGGACGAAGAGAGGCGTGGGCGAGGAAGAGTGGTAAATAATAAGATATAATGAAAGGTAAGAGGGGAGGAGGATGACTCGGAGGTCGTGCCGGTTGGAGGGTCCACGCCGTTAGCATCTCGCTCCAAAGCGTCATTAGCAATAATTCAACCGCCGCTCCGGATTTTTTTTTCTTTTCCTCACCTCCATTTAAATAACAACTGTTTACTTTCATAGCGGTTGTTCTTTTCTTCTCTCTTCTACGAAACCTTAATTCTGAGGGACAAATGCAAGACTTAATTTCTCTCGAGACAGTCCGATAATTATAGAGTCATCGTCATTTATTATAAAGTTGTCCCATTGTGGAGAATCTTAAAGAGAAGCGGTGTCTTGAAAATTATTTTTTGCTGAATCAATCCTACTTTCGTCTACTCCAGAAGAAATAATGATATTAAATTGAAAAGTCAAGAAAGGAAATTTTTTGATCCAATTTTATTGAATTAGTTTACAATGTATACATAATGATATATATATATATATAAATGCACTTTCGCCAACAGTAATTCCTAGGGAGCGGAGTGGCTCAGTGGTAGAACGCTGAGTTGCCATGCCGAATGTCCTGGGTTCAAATCCCGCTGCTGGCAAGATTTTTATTTAATCTGTTAGCAGCTAGAGATAGATTCTATGGGATCTACCCTCCTGGGGCTCACTCACCCTCTATAAAGTGGGTATATAAAATAAGGTGGAAAATTCTGGCTGTTGAACATGATTTAGGACAAATCACCTCTCTGCACAACCGTTGTACTAGATGCAGTATAGTCCCTACCACGTATTGAAACCCAAACGCTTCTCGGGTTGTAGTGGTACAGTTTTTTTCCCCTCTTCCTCATTTATTGGTTGTTTTGTTTTAGCCATCAATTTTCATTCACAAAAAATGATGGGAAGGAAGAGCTGAGTCATGGGCAACTGCTCCACCACACATTTAAGAAAGTGGACAGCTTCAAATATCTGGGGGCTTTAGTGACACGAAAGAATGACATCACTGCAGAAATTAAAGCAAGAATTTCAGCAGGGAACAGATGTCTCTTTACATTGCGAAAAGCATTAAGATTTCGGAACTTGTCACGGAAGGCAAAATTATTGATTTATAAAACAATCCTAAGACCGATTGTTACGTACGCTAGTGAAACGTGGGTCCTGACCCAGGAATGCGAAAAGATGCTGCAGATCTGGGAGAGGAAGGTGCTTCGGCAGATCTTTGGGCCAGTATGTAATGAAGGCCAATGGAGGTCAAGAAATAATAGAGAGCTTCAGGACCTATACAATGCACGAGACCTAGTCACCTTTATTAAATTAACACGTATAAGATGGCTTGGGCACGTAGAAAGAATGGGAGAAGATAGGTACCCAAAGAAGCTATTATATGGCAAACCAGGAGGCAAAAGAAGAAGAGGAAGGCATAGGCCTCGATGGCTGGATGATGTAGAGAACGATCTGCAGAGGATGGGGATCGGACAGTGGAGAGGTCGAGCTGCTGACAGGGAGGACTGGAGAGGCGTTGTTGCGGAGGCCAGGGCCCTGCAAGGGCTATAGAGCCATGGTAAAAAAAAAAAAAAAATCAATTTTCAAAGAGGCAACTGTAGTTTAACACTTTTATTGTTTTATGCGTTTAGTTTGTATAGTGTGGCGAATATTATAATATTTGCTATGATTATATAAAGTTACCATATACCGTTATTATTATAAAATTTGATGGAAAAAACGAAAAGAATTGTTTCTTTAAATACTTTTTGATCCCCAAGTTCTAACCCTAATATTTGATGCTTATTTATTTCCTCCCATCAACCAATCACACTTCCAGTTTTAAAAGCCAAATGTTCAAGTTTTAAAAGCCAAAATCTCAAAATTTGGATGAATTTCCTTTCTGGAGTTAGCGATTAATATAATAATAATATCTCAACGGGTACAATCGAGACATTTTAGTGATCATTCACAAAGAGTATTAACTGTGTTTCAAAAGAATTCATCATTATGTAAACGGTTCCCAGGTCTAGTCCGAACTATGGTTTATATGATACAAACCATACAAAGAGGCCAGGATAGATGAAGAAATAATATTTAATCATTAGCCTTATAATGTTCTCGAGGAATCCATTATCAGAAGGTGGGACGGGTCGGGTACACCCATCGTAATTCCATTGGGGCGTTACATCGCGTTGTAAGCTACCAAGAACTTATCGTGGAAACTAAGTTCCATCTAAAATCTACTTGCGATTTTATCATAAAATAAAATGTTATTTTATCCAAATAGACTTCAACCGAGTCTAGCCTCTTTTTCTTACCGTTTTTTTGAGTTTTTCCTCAAGTTTTCTTTTCAATCTGAATCAAGAGCGATTAGAATTGTAGTTGCGATTAGATTAGTCGTTGTATAATTTTTTAACTAGTTTCTATTCCGCTCTACTTCAATTCTTGTCCGGTGGGTATATAACAGAAAATGGCATATGCTTCATTATGGGGTATCGTCGATTGTGCAATAATTTTGTGGTGATTACGTTCTATACACGAGAAGCTGATTCGGGCAGTTCTTTTCTTTTTTTTTTTTTAGCGTTAATTGAACTAGATTGAGTTCGAAATAGAGGAATGCCCCATTTGCCTTGTACTGCTCCGGCAACCAGCAGCTGGGTTGCTCTAATCTCTCCAGCTCCCAACTATTCACGTACCATTTCTTTGTTCCTGCGTAGGGGGCGTTTCTCCCGCTTCTAGATCTTCTCCTAAGGACTTTCTTTTTCTTGCCTAAAGATATACCTGTACGACATAAGTAAACTTTCCGAATCTTTTATGATATAGCAAAAATCTTTTCAGATCGCACTGTTTTGTATTGATGTCGAACGGAAGAAAAACGTTAAGCTCCATATTATGGTTATATTTTAATGCATTTGTTATATTTAAATTCGGAAAATATTTTTCAAAAATAGGGGTTATCATTAACTTTCATAAGGGAAAGAGTGTGCAATTATGGGAAATGTGAATACTCCGGTAATCATTTCATCTAGGAACGTTTCAACAAACATATATCACATATACTTAGGAATGTTAGTTGAAACTTTTAATTTTTGATGTAATAACTATCGAAATCTACCCATTACCCATAATTACATTCGTTTTCCCATATTAAAGCTCACGATAACTTGTATTTTTGGAAATATTAAAAATGAAATAACAAATCTTGTAACCCAACTACCCGAAAAATGTAGGCTGAATAATAGATATAAGATTAAGAAAATATAAGACAAATAAAACCCTAGGATAAAAGAAGGCCTCAGTTGTATGTTTGATATAAGTTTGTATTTTTGTATTGTAAATAAATAGTTCAGGAGGGTAAGAAAAAAATTGTCTAATAAAAAAAATTGTCATATTTCCAAATATGAATTATTTAGACATAGTAAATATATAAAACCTATTTGATTCGTCCCAACTATTTTATTCAATAAATGTAAACATTAACATTCATATTAAATGTTTTTCAAAGTGATTTCCTAGAGCATTCAGACAGGCTCGGCATCTGTCATCAACAGCAGCAGTGGCGGCTGTATTGGCAGTCATGTATTGCTTCACAATATTCAGTTATCCTTCTTCGTAAAGAATTAAGGTGATTGATCTTAGGACCTATTCTCAGTTGTGTAATTTTTAAATATTAGGTGGTAAACGTTTTTTAAAGATCATCAGTTGATGTCATTACATGCAGGGTGTTTCGGAATTGCACGGCACTATTTTAGGTATGTGTTCTCTAACACAAAATAATCAAAAAAGTTCATATTAACATATATCTCATACTCATTTATTAAACATCATTATAATTATTAAAGGTTAAAGGTTTATTATTTATTTACTACATTAAGACTGACTGTACAAAGTTTAGCGTGTTTAATACTACTACAGGTTTTAATCACCTGATAAACCAATGAACGATAAGCAATGATAGTAGTTGCTCATCTGTTTGTCTAGTTCTGTGTGAGTGAATACTATGAGACAGTTCAATTTATGATTCTCATGGGAGAAACCACAAATTTATTCACTTTTGCAGAACAAACAGACATGCTTTTAACTTATGGCGAGGTACATAGAAACGGTGCTGCTGCTGTTCGAAGATATCGTGAAAAATTTCCTAACCGAAGAATACCATATCGTAAAATGTTTGAGGCCAATGAAAGACGTCTTAGGGATTATGACACGCTGAAACCTATACGAGTAAACGCCGTTCGACAAAGATCTCGCCAAACTGCAAACTTTCAATTATCTCCTACTACTAGTACCAGAAGATTGACACGTCGTTTCGATGCTTCCTCTTCCAGCGTATGGCGAACTTTACGCGAACAACAATTGTTTCCATTTCACGTATTGAGTAGGCAAGATTTATCACCACAAGATTATAACAAGCACAGAAATTTCTCCCAGTGGTTAATTCGAAGATGCACAGGAGATCCTAACTTCCTGAACTGCATTTTGGTTACTGATGAATCTTGCTTTAGAAGAAGCGGGATTCTTAATTTTCGAAATACCCATACTTGGGCTGAAGAAAACCCTTATACGACTGCTGTTGGACATTACCAACATACCTTTTCTTTAAATGTCTGGTGTGGTCTTCTAGGCGACAACATCATCGGCCCCTTCTTTTTGCCACCTTGGCTGTCAGGTATATTTTACTTGCATTTTTTGCAAAATAATCTTCATGAACTCCTAGTAGATATTCCGCTGGGCATTAGGCAAAGACTGTGGTTTATGCATGACGGTGCTCCAGCTCACTTTTCTCATAGTGTCACTGATTATTTAAATGCAACTTATGGAGACCGATGGGTTGGTCGAAACGGTCCTGTTAAATGGCCACCACGATCTCCGGATTTAACGGCATTAGATTATTTTGTGTGGGGCTGGATGAAGTCTATGGTTTATTCTGCGTCAGTTGGCACGCAAGAAGAGCTAAGAAATCGGATCGTGGAAAACGCAGTAACTATCAAGCACCATCCTAATGCTATACGAAGAGCCCCAGATATATATGAATTGGTCGTGCTGAATGTTGCATTCAACAAAACGGAGGCCCCTTTTGAACAGTTACTCTAAATGTTCTAATAATAATACATAAATAGTAATAATAAATAATAAATCTTTAATCTTTGATATCTGTTTAATAAATGAGTTTGAGATATATGTTAATCTGAACTTTTTTGTTTATTTTGTGTCAGAGAACACATACCTAAAATAGTGCCGTGCAATTCCGAAACATCCTGTATATTTAAACAAAAAATGAACACAAAAATTGAAATTCCATAATCGAAACTAAACTTTACCGTAACTGTCCAACAGATTTATGATGAATTTGTATGTATGTCTGAGAGAGAGAGGGAGAGTTCATATTCATTATACTGAACTTGTGAGCATTACTTGGACAAATATTGCCTTTTCTTCTTCGAGTGTCTCTAGTGATTAGAATTTATCGCTTGGAGAAGTAAGATTTTCATTATTCAAATCAGTTAGAGACAGGACACATGTGTCGTTTTGGAAGGCCGTACCATTGAGCCCTCCCGCTGCTCACCGCTAATGGTGATAGATCGGGCGTTTGTGTTTGCGCGCATGACTCGCATCGTATCCTGTTCCAGTTTAGCACTGCGTGATTAATTTTTCACAAATCGATTTGCAATTGTATCCATAAGTAGGTCAAGCTGAATTAGTGATTAATGGGTGCATAGTATATGTGAGGCGTTCAGGATCAAAAGGGGATAACATTTAAAAAAGGTCGATTTTTGAAATTCGGAGTTTTCCTCCAACGCCTCAGGTGACAAAATCCGCAATATATGCCCTAACTTCTTCCATGGCCTTTATTGGTCTAAAATCTCAAGACTCCCTCTCGAAATCTCTAGAGCCACCGTAGAAGAGTGCACTCACATATACTGGCTTCGCCCTAGAATTCGTTGATATTTCGGACCCCTATCGGCCGAGTTTAAACGCTTAATATAAACTGAAAGTGAGAAAATCACGCTTTGACGTCTTTGTAATGACTGAATTATTTCCAAAGTAGCAAAATGTTACAGAGGTAAATAAAGTCCTATAACTTTTAAAGACGACAAAGAACGTGATTGATTTATTATTTACTTATTTATTTTACTATTTGTTATAACATATATTTTTTTAAATATATTTAATGAGCAAAAAGTACAAAATACAAGTCCTTCTACATAGCTGCAGAGGGAGCATACATCCCTGTTGCTTGGTCACACTCACTACAGTAACAACAAAATACAAGTAATACACTTATTTATCGTTCACTAGTAATAGGGAAGGAATTTTGAGATTTATTATTTGTCTATAATAGCTTATTTTATTTCTCATTTTCATTTCATCATATTAATTAAATTATTTAATAAATAGCTTAGTCTTAGCCTACAAAAATGTTTGAATTGTTGCATTTAATAAAAAATGGAAATTTAAGATTTGCCATATAGACTTTTTTGAAATCCCTTGAAGTTACTGAAGTTGAAATCTAAAAAAACACACACACACACACACAAAATATAGCACCAATTAATAGGAACTATAATTGTATTATGCTGCTTAAAAATCACTAATAATGTAATGTCGGCGTTCGGCACATTAGCGATATCTAGCCCTAACTTTTGTTAGTGCGGCCAAAATGAACGAACCACAATAACTTTTTAATAAGTATAAAATTGTGGTGTTAAAACTTCACATACTTTTTAAATTTGGATAGTTAAGAAAGGAAAGTGTTATGAAAATGTAATAGAGGTTTCTTTTAGGCCCCGATTCTTAAAACTATCACAACATATGTGGCTAAAGAACATATTATGGGTTGTTACTTTAAATATTATTATCTGTTTTATATGTTTTTCCAAATTTAGGGGTGAAGTAATGTTCTCAAATAAACCGAATAGCGATTTTGTAGGAAACAAACTACTTTATTCACAAAGATAAAGTAAGCAAAAAACATAAGTAAAAGTAAAATATAAAACAAGCAAAATGGTTCAAAGCCCTGACGAAATTACTCTAATAAGTAAAGTTATTATATATACTTACTTACTTATACTAATCAAAGCATGACTTAATAGTATAGTACTCGGTCTGGGAAAAACGTCTTGATTCAGAAAATACATGTCGTATCAACATCTTCAAAATTTATAAGTGGTGGAAAGAACACCTGTTAACAAGAAATTTCACTGAGTTTCGCCCACATTTTGCTGGCTTTCTATATGCCTAAGCGTTTCAATTTTAAAAATTACTGCAACAATAAGTTAGTTTTGAAGTTTCTATTTCCATTGTTTCATTAACTTGAAGGAATGCTGAAAATTACTGGGATTGATGTGATGTTTAGAATTAACTGAAATAACCTTCCTTTATTAGATGTTAGTATTTATGTGATCCGTTCAGGGTTTTAAACACATATCGCTTCCATCATTAGTAGCAGCCGGACCAATTCAACCTAACTGTCAAAAAAGTGTTTTTGCCGGAGTGGCTAAATCCATACGATACACGTCATGATGAATACTATTCCGGCATAGTTCTCTAAATCTGTTTTCAGTGACTGGCCTTTAATACTTTTCACGTTACACCTCGAACAAAAAGAATCCTTTTTTTCAAGAATCATTTATTTCATTATTGTTTACTCCCACTAATGTTTTGTCATAATCATTAAGTTAGTCAGGGTTAAGCAGGAATATGTGATTTTTTGGAAAAAAAATGTAAGAAATAGTTAATATCCTTCAAAAATAAAAATACTTAAATTTATTATTATAGTATTTGTCATTACGCGTTCGAAATAGTTTTTTGAACACCTGATATCGACAACAAATATCTTCCATGAACACCTTTTAAGCTTTAAATGTGAATCCGGTCCAAATTAAAATCTCCATTTACTTTGCAATTTTAAGTTATGAATTACAATCTGTTACGGAATACTTATAAACAAAAAATCGATTATTAGAGAAGAATAAATCTAGATAGATGTTTTTATTTTATTTTTTTAATGTTTTAACCTTACATACTATTTGGTTGGTAATAAAACCGGTTTAGAGTTTTAAAGTATTAAAAAAAATTATTATAGAATAATTTATATAATAATTTATAATAAAAGGATATAAAATACTGGTACAACACCAACCGATCGACGCTTCGCCCATTCAGGACATACATTAAAAGCAAATCATATCAAAGCAGAAGATGTGTAGCACATCTCACCCCAGCAGCCACACAGACTGCTCTAAGACGCTCCAACAAGTTGTATGTTCGTGAACTGCCTTCCTTTGATTTAGTTGTTTCTTAGTCGTCTTGGGCGAGGTTGCTGTCTCTATTTGATGACTCTGTTTGGAGTGTTGGTGTGATTTTGTTTTGTTTGATGGCAGATTCTTTTGATATGTGTCCTGATGATGCTTGATTGGACAAAGCGTCGACTGGTTGTTTTTGTTCCAGTATTTTAGAGATGCAAGGCTTTGTTCTGGGGATTTTTTCTATGGTATCCTATTTAGAATTCTTTTCTCTTTTTGAGATTTTCCTCACTTTTCTAAAAAAAATCTTGTTTTAAAGCCAAGTTTAAACGTTATGTAAAATGATTTGTAGGATCAATCTCATTTTACTTTGCCATAGCTATATACTGAGGGATTTTTTATTAATGATTTCATTTTAATACGTAATTAGTGATTAATATAAAACTTAAGTATCCCAAAACACATATCCCTCTTGTTTGGCTCATCTTCACAGGCTCATCATTAATTCATTCAGCCATATCTGTTTATTTTGTTAAATTAGATGTATCCCTAAATTTCCAGATGATTTTTTATCCACCATATTTTTTGTAGAAAGTATCAATTCTTTAAAAAATAAATTAAGAATGCAACGAAAGCAGCAATGACAAAGCAGACGTCCTTGCAGCAACCCCTGTCTTGTTGGAAAGGCCGAGGGAGTGCCATGACCAGGGATTACAATAAAAATTGTATTCAAATTTATTTTACAATGTCATAGAATTTCATTAATACATAATTTTACTAGTTCATCTTACGTATTTGTTTTGTAATAAAATGTTTTTTTTAGTAAGCAATTTATTATGGGGATCGAGATAAGTCAGTAGGTAGACCGCGGATTGCAGTACAAGTTAGTATTAATTTGATCGAATTATTTTTCAAATCTGGCGTTATTAGTTTTACCAAGTCATTCAGGATTATACATTTCTTTGTTTTCTTTTTGGATTCGTCTGTGCTATTTTATCCCTCAACAATGTTCTAAAGAGGAACTCCTTATCTTGAGAATCAGTTTGTTTCAAGCGAGGAGTTAGTTACCTTCTGGGTCCTACAGAAATATGTTCGTATCCGGCTGCATTCCATCCTTGGGACATACATGATTGAGATCATTGAGGCTGGCTACATTTTAAGGTACATGACTCGATATTGTCGGCCGTTCGGTTTTGGTTTATTTTTAGAAAGCTGGACGCCGGACTAGGTTAAGATAGCGTCATCTAGGGGTCATTAATTTTCATTAAAGCAAAACTGGCCAGAACCCGATGGTCCCTCAAGCAAGCCTAGCCTCAAGAAGGCAGAATTATCGTCTGTCTGATTAAAGCAGGTACTCGATACCGGTGACCATTCTCGGCCGAGGCACATTTCTTCGCACCTGATACCAGTTCCATATAGATAATGGACAGTTATACTAGACCTACCCTTGACCAGCTATCAGAATCTCGTATCTTTACCTTTCGAATCTCTTTATAATTTCTATCCTCAGTATAAAATGGATAAAATTTCACTTGTCGAATGCTGGGAAACAATTATTTGTTTTGCTTCAATTGCTAGTACCCGTACCTTTATCGGTACGGTATGATTTACTTAATCGGGCTTTTTTCTTATTCCACATTTTCATCATGAAGAAAAATATGTTATTAAGAGGATGAAATAATTGCATAAATATTAATTTATTTAATGGAAAATAAGTTAATCTAGGACTTCAAATTGTAATAATTTATATTTTTAAAGAACAGCCTGGCCATATCATTAAAACATAAATTAATAATATTTTAAAAAATCACTTTTATTTTTTGAAAATTAGGCAACATTAGAAATTAACTGCCCCCCTCTCTTTAAATTACAGATTGTTAAGAATGTGATAACTTAACTTAATACATTCAGGCGCTTTGTACCTTATCAGAGTATTCCTGCTACTTGCTCCAAAATGCCACATCTCAAAATTGTTCTGTTTCTTACAACTCTTAAATTTTCCCTTGTTAAGGAGATTTCACAGACTTTTCAATAAAATTTGCTTTACCTGCATTAGACGTTACATAACCCGGAATTGCTAAGCATGCATCCGGGGAATATTATTCAGGTGATAGGGTCGCAAAGATTAAGATGGGCATGTAAAGTTGCTGGGCTTAGTAACAAACGAATTCCTAAAATATTAATAGGCGCTGTACCGACTTGGAAGCGTCTGAGGGGTAGACCGAGGCGTAGGTGGGAGGATTGCGTTAGGAATGATCGGTTTTGGGTTTGGGTGGTGCTCCGTGGACGGAGGTTTGTAAACATAAAGGCATAGAGCCTTCGGGTTCGTTAAGCCTTTCATTTATTCACTTCTTTAGGCGTTGTAATTAAAGAATTAATTCTTTCATAAATAGCAATTTCCTAACAGTAGATAAAATTAACTTAGATAGTTTGTTTTTTAGATAAAAATCATTTCTTGGTGAGTGATTATCATGTTAACAATTATTATATTTATATAACTCATAATTTACATGATTAGATTATAAATCCAAATCAGAATTTACCGTTAGAACTTTTCTAAATCTGTAAGGCGAGATTGCTAATTCGAATATGTGCCATAATTTATAATAAAAAAATAATTACAAGTGGTTTAATTTATTTGAAATGTATAATAGTGTGCCATTTTTTTTCCTCTTTTGAATGACATAGAAGCTCATATAATTATTTATGATGATGAGTTTTATATCTTTCTATAATTTGTATATATTTTTTATATTTCATTATATTTTTATTATTTTATATATCTCCAAAACAGTTCGTGAATAGTTCGGTATTTGGGTTTTAATAATTAACATTTATCTGTAATAGTTCAATAATTAATAACTACTTAAAATGGAGAGGAGGAAATTTATTGTTTAAGAATCTATTAAACTACTTGACCATTTAAGTTAAATTTGTTATTTGATGACTTGCACTGGATAGTTTCTTTAATTGCCTTTAGCCTTATCATGTGTGATTCATTACATTTACTTTTGTATTGTTATAACAAAGGTGTAAATTTGTATAACCAAAAAAAAACTAATTATAAGCCTTATGGTTAAAAACAAGTGTAAAATTCTAATCAGTTCTCAGTTCATGACTTTAATTCATTTCCAAATTGTTACGGAAGACAAATATAAAATATTTCGAAATCATTATACCGAAATTAAATTTAAACAATTATTAAATGTGTTTTTCATTGTTTAAGAATGATAAAACCGAAATGTAATCATTTGGTTGTAGCCTTTTTAAATTAATTTGAAATTTTAAACACAGTAAACATAACAGCATGTGTAGTTGGTGTATCATTGTTAATTGCAAATATTTAACAATTAAAATTGTATAATTGGAAACCTCATTAGAAAAATTAATTAATTGAATAAAATGTCAATTAAAAAATACAGTGGATGTAACATTTAAGATTAATGTTATTCTGAGTTGGAGATAGTAGTGGTAGTATCTCTGATCTGCTATGCCTTACTCATTTTAGCAGATCAGTTTTTATGGATGAGGTATGTGTTTATAGTACTTATTTGTTTGATTCTGACTTTTATCTATATATATATATATATATATATATATATATATATATATATATATATATATATGTATGTATGTATGTATGTATGTATGTACATTAACTTTTCAATATTTCATTAAAAATTAGGTCATGTTACTTAGAAGTTCTCAACAGTTTTTCTTGCTACCCTTGTGTATAATATAGTTACGTATGTAGATTTACTTCATTGACTTTATAGGACAACCGTATAACGATAAACGTTGTGCATTTCCTGTCCGATATATGTTAATGCACATCTTTAGGTCTTAAAGTAGGCGTACCTATTCAAAGGTTTGTTCTCGTTTCAGTAGAAAACAACCGCTTTTGTATTTTAATATTAATACGATGATAGATATCCCTCCTTACATTTTATCTGAAAAATAGGAATTGTTTCCCATATTTAAGCTGTAATATACAGGGTGTTTATTTAGAGGTCACATTTATGTGTGGACAACACTTTTTTGTATGACAATTGAGAGTCGCTTTGTGGTTAGTTAGGTTTTCTTTTTATTAATGAATTCAAGCCATTCAAGTTTTGCAAATTTTTGAAATTATCAAAATAATGGTTCTGTCCTCGAAATTCATCGTAAATTTTACGGTCGTCGTAATCGTCCATCCCTGCGGCTTATTTGATTAACTATGGGTCGTTTTCGAAGCACGTATGCTCTAAATGATAATACGAATCCCTTAAGACGCCGTACAAGCGATCGAAACAGTACGCATCGAACAAGCGACAAGAAACTGAATAATATCGCATATAGGAATACACCATTTAATCATTTCGAAATTGTTCTCAGCAATTGGAAATGTTTCGACTTTAATGAAATTTTATTTAAGAATATTCGAAAGATTTAATGGCACATCCCACACATCATGCAATATAATTAATTTACTCTAACATTTGATGAGCCATTCATTTTATCTAATGGACCTTCATCGGGCACCAAGATCGTGGGATTGGACACTATTAGATTATTTTCTTTGGCGATATGTCATGTCCCTTGTCTACTCGGTTAAACTAGATATGAGTGAACACTTGGAACACAGCATTCAGCGAGTTATTAGTGAATTACGGACTGTGAAAATTGGACATCAAGATTTATCATCTACAAACCAGCCTCGGCGGATATATGGCTGAAATCATATTAAAAAATAAATCTCATAAAATTATCTTTCCAATTAAAGCAGCTTCATTGATATTAATAATGCTTATGTTGGTTTTGTATTAATTTAAAGTCGTCAACGTTTAAAAAAAAACATCCTTTTAAATATGTTACAACTTTTAAGTACTCGTTTATATTGCTAACGTGCTTTTTTTTACTAAAATAAATATTAAATAATACATATGCAATATGGATTAATGAGTTAATAGGGAAATGCTAATCTTGGCTTATATGTGATCATGTAACTGTGAACTGAAGGAAGGGTCCAGAAGCCCCAAGTAAGTTGCATGCATCTCCAATTACGGTATTAACTTTCGGACCAGGAAACTAATGAAGCCAGCGGGAGAGGAGGAAATCCGTTTAGACGCTTCTTAGCTGCCTGATGGGTCACAAATAATGTCACGACTTTATCACAAAACTGTCTCCAGAAACTGCGTGACTCTTAAGAATAGGATGGTAAAAGTAAAATAAAACTTTTACTTTCACGAATAACTAAAAAAAATTTTGCGTGATTAATCTTTCAAAATGTATTTTGGAACTTCACTCGCCTTAGTCGTTAGTGTCCCGACTGTCATTAGGAGCCTTCATCATTTCTAGTCTACGAAACACCCCAAACTTTGTACATTTTTATGAACCGATGGGACTTTTGTACATTTTGTATATTCTTGGCTTAGTTAAATACCAAGGTAAACACAAGCGACTTCATGATAATGAGCCTATATTCATGTTCGAAATATATCGGGCGTAATAGTGAAAATGAGTATAGCCACTTGTTTAGAAGGAAACTAATACGATTGATAAGAAGCCTGTTTCGAAGAACAGAAGAAAAATACTTACATGGGATGGAGATTCTAGTGAGTACATTCAAGGATGCAACCATCTCAGTATGAAAATAAATTCCCGCCTGGGACTAAATCTGACGACGGGAAAGAAATGAATTACTAAGACGTATGACGGACATACCGGCAACATATAAAGAAGTGGGCTAAGATCAAGGCTAAGATAGGACAGTTGTAATAACGTAGACCTTATTAGACCAATAAGAAAAATCAAAACCGTCAGTAATGAACCGTTCCAGTACTATTCAGGACCAACTTATCTGTATCTCAACACTTTGATTACCAAAGGACGATACGTCGTTGTTCATAACATCAAGGGGAATAGTCAATGATGGATGGTGTAATACATACAATTAGCATATTTTCTGAATTCGAATCAGGGTGTAATCGTGTCATTTGAAATTCAATTTAGTATTCCTCATCTAATCCTTAGATTTGATCTGATTTTATTTGAGAATATTTCAATAAGGATCTCCGATCTTCACCCCCATCATAACTACATCTGCAATAGAGGACGCGCTAGAATCCTCCTTTGTTCTTGGTAGTTGAAGTGGCAGAGCTAGTCCGGGTGAGGTCGTCGATCCTAACAAGGCTAACGATGTGTAATGGCAGCTCTGATCCATATTGTAGCCATTATCCTGGTACCCGTTATACCAACCTTCCGAATTTGGACATAGGTAGCAGATTGGAATTTGATAGCCCCTCCAATTGCTCTAGACTACCTCACATGGAATCTTCTGACAGATTCTCCATTTAGTCATGTGTTTTGATCAATTAAGTGATTTATTTGTCCACTGGGGCGTTAGTCTTTAGTGTTGGCATTTGGCTTTCACCTTAGCGCTTTTCGCGCCATCTGTAAATCTGAGATCGTAATGTATTGTTCTTCTAATAGGACAAGTATTTAACGAACACAAGGACAATTCTAATAGATACTTTACTTGATTTCTTCAATTTTAGGCAGTAATTAAACTTCAGTGTTTAGTCAATAAAAAAAATCACTCCAGCTTTGAGCGGAACTTGCTAGCTTTTGAGGTTCCTTACAACCTCTCCACAGTCGGTCTTCCCTTTCTTCACGTTCCTTCGAGAGTCAGGCAGGCCCTTCTCAACTAGTGGGGGTGAGTAGAAACGTGCTCATCCACCACAATCGGCTTTGCAAACGAATTATATCCTAAAGGATATGGATCATATCTGATAAATACGATTTTATGCAATGCGTTTTAGGAGATAGTGAGCCTTAAGCTTGTATCAATACTACCTCTCCAATAAGTTCCTTAGACTATAGGCTCCTATCGTGGTAGAATGGGGATCGAATGAATGGGAGATGTGTACTCAAGTTAGAGAGATCAGTTAGAATAAGGATGATAAACAAGTAGAAGTACTAATCAGAAAGAACACATTCCATACCATTACGTCAATTAATACAGTTTATTATATTATTATATACTATTGAATAATAATCAGGCATTAGCATTCTCCTAAATATTGGACGATAACATATAGGAGAAAAATGAGCTGAGATAATAATTATTATAATTATAATTACTATATATTTATGAGAAGCGAGGGGATGGTTGACTGGAAGATAGACGTAAAGAAGAAAATAGTTGGGGGTGCAGTCAAATAAAAACACTAAATAAGTGGTTACTTATTTAATTATGTTCCGACGTTTCGACCCACTTTGTGGGTCATCTTCAGGGCTATAGGAGCAGGAGGCTGGAGCACCACTAGACGCTGTCTAACTGACCATATTAGTATATATTTAGTATGTAACAGTAGCCAGTGCAAAGTGGTTAAAATGTTTTCTAAACGGTTTTTAATATTATTATCTTGTAGTCATTACGTGGTGATACAAAACCTCTATTGCTTAACACCATCTCCTTTTAAGTTGTGTTCATTACAGATTTTATTCTACTATTTGAACAGAAGTAACTATTTAAAAGTCGTTGAAAGATATAATAATACATGTATGTATTATTCATAAAGAATCAAATCATGTTTAAGGAGTTAAGTGATGAACACCTGTTTTGAATAAATTATTAACGGCCGCTGTAGATAACTCCATTCTGCAGAAGGACATGCGAAGGATGTTCATTTTTTTTCTTTTAGGTAATTCTTAACATTTATACCTGTCTGCGTAAGAGGTTTCGAGACATTCTCATAATCTAGGACTATTTGTCTTATAATGTAAAACAATTTTTTACCATTCAAGGAAATGTTAATAACATTAGTTGTTTACTATTTATAAGCATAGTTTCATTTTTGTTTTTATTTCAAGGATACTGCAAGGTTCTCTTGACTCGCTGATCTCCGACCTAACATTTCTAGATATTCAGCATCGTGATTCACAAAAACAAAACCATCTCTTTTTTAAAGGTTGTTGTTGTTGTTTGTTCATTCAACGTCACTTTATGCAGCTATGGCTCGGACGATGCTAAAGTGGGAGCTCTGAATTTTGCCTATCCAGATTTAATTAGGATAGGGATTTTTAATGAGTACGTGGCATCGTACAGGCTCGGGCCCCCGTTTAACGTCCCTTCCGAAGGACGGCGTAACTAAGGATTTTTTTACACCCTTAAAAAATCCTAGGGCCGAACCTGCCGGGCTACGACCCCGCGATATTGGACTTAGTAGTTTGTTACGCTAACCAGTAGGCCACAGGTCGCCTCTTTTTTAAAGGTTATATTAATGGAAAAATTATGATAGTTATTATAGTTTTAAGCAACCGAAATTATGTTTTCCCATCTCTTTCAAAATTGGTTTTGCAAATTAAAGTTTGAACATCTGGTTACCAAATTGACAAATTTTACTTCTTCACGCAACTTAGAAATGACAGGCAAATGTTTTATTTCTGACCTTTAGTCTAGCTAATAATTATTAGCTATTATAATTATAATATTGTATTCTTAAAGAAAACTCATAACTAAAACTTCTCACATGTGTTTGACGTTGTATAAATTAAGCAAGTAATTTATCCTTGTTTCTGTATGTCTATAGTCACATCCATGTGACTAGTATCAATATTGCTTTTACGATTTTTATGAAACATTCTTAAAATCTTAAATTTAAAACATACATTTCAGAAACTTAAAGTTCACAGTTTTACAGAAACTTCTTCATTTTCATTATCAGTATTCTAAATAAAGTAATAATGAAGGAAAATATTTAATAATTTGAAGGCTAACTGAATCAAAAAGTGATAAGTAGAAGCATAGAATCTGAAGTGAAAATAGAAGAATAATGGGCAGGAAGTGGTTGACCGTTTATGTCTGGACATCTGTAGACATTTTTTGGGTTTGTTAACCCTTTTCTGCTGACGAAGGCCTAAAATTTAATAGAAACGTTTAATGAAAAAAATATATCTTGAATAATATTAGTTGACCTTATAAATATATGAGGAAGAAAATTGTCCGGGTGGAGGTCAGAAAAAATTCGCTTTAGTATGGAGAACTGTTTATTTTAAAGCCAACGTTTCGACCCACAATGCATGTCTTCTTCAGGGCTTATAATGGAGTCATAGATGATTACAAAACAATACTATTTGCTTTGTATTCAACTGCCAATCCATGATTATAAGTCTTGAAGAGGACCTGCAATGTGGGTCGAAACGTTGGCTTTAAAATAAACAGTTCTCCTTACTAAAGAAAAATTTGTCTGACTTCGACCCGGACCATTTTCTTTCTTTAAAAAAAAAAATAGTTTCACTTATTCGTTTACAATTATTAGCTTAGCATTTTTCCCATTCCTAGTATAGAATACAAGTTTTTAGGAGCTTGAAAACTAGTATAGAATTGGTTAATCCATTGTTGAATCATGTGACTCTGTAACTTATGTTGTTCATCCTAAACATCTTACTGGTTATTGATTAGACAAAGTAACATATAATGGACATCTATTAGGAATATGTTTGCCCCTTGATCAGTACGTACTATCTCGTTATTAAAGAGGATATCCTAATGGAGGCTGGATACGACCGTTACAGATCTCGTCTTTTTGGACGAAACTAGGACAGAAGGATTCCTTCTTCTTCAAGGAGAGGAGGGACCGTTACCATTCGGATAGAGTCATCCTTCTTATCGGTCCCAAGGACGTCGTGACGAATCTATTCAAATGACTTCTTTTATGACGATTCCACTGGGCCTGTTTCTTTTTTTTTTTCTCTCTTCTTCAACTTGCCCCGGACAAAGTCGGGGAAAGTTCTTCATGGTTGAGCTGTCGAAGTATTTGGGCGGGTATAGAGCCTGAGGTTGTTTAAGAACGATACTCTTGTAAAACGTTTAGTATATCCTATTTACATGGTTTCTCGTAATGTCGTGTTATCTTTTTTCTTCTTTCAAGTTTCAGGATAAGCTGCTAATGTTTTGTTTTTTTATGTTTCTTTTATAAAGGCTGTTTCTCATGTTAATATCTGTAAATTAATGCGTTGGTGTATTCAGTATATTGCTGGCAGTATTCAAATATTACCTTAACAGTCTGTGAAAGGATTGACTGAGTTGAATTTCTTTCTTTAAAGAAATTCTGTCTGGTATTCCTTGTATGGTAGGTTTTTTCCAGTATACGACATGATGTTTAAATTCCTGTTTTTAACCTAGTAATATTAGTAATACTTAGAAATAATTTTTACCTTCGAAAAATTGTCTCCCAAAAGTAACCGATAAACATAGATATTTCTTTCACACGCATACTATGTTCCAATCAAAGCAAAAGTTGTTTAGAATAATAATTACGAGAATTCTTAAGCAATAAGAATGTTAATTTTATTTATTTTTAAATATTAGATACTAGACAAACGCTCTAACCTCCCAATTAACTACAAAAGACTCATCTACATGACCATCATACAACCTATTTGGACTCACGGAGTAGAGCTTTAGGGCTCCACTAATACATCGAATTCTTCTCGTATCCAATCCCTACAATCCAAAATCCTTCATAAAATCCTCAACGCTCCTTATTTTGTTAACAATAAAGTCATCCATAACGACCTTAATGTCCCATTTGTTGCTGATTTGGCCTGAACCCGCTATCTACCCTTTCATAACAAACTTCATTCCCACTCAAACCCTCTAGTTTCAAACCTAGCTTCCTCTTCGATTCCCGATAATCCTCCGAGGCGTCTGAAAAGAAGATGGCCACGTGACCTTCTTGGTTGAACTAGTGATTTGAGTACTACCAGTGGGTAGCTTCTCTACTTGCCATTAACTCATGTCATGTATCACATAGCCTATTTACTTGATGTATTTTTTTAATACAGTTGTAAATATCAATAAATAAATTTAAAAAAAAAAAAGAAGTTTATTATTGTTATTATTATATTACATTAACATAGTTACCATTTAAGATTTTGAACAAATAGTATATTGTAAATTGGCTTAATCCACCCATGAAGAACAAAAATACCGAACTACTCTAATATTGATCATCAAGTGAGTATTTTATGTATTAAAAGTATCATTTATCGAAATTATTATATATTTTTTTAAATCCTAATTTTTGTTCAAGTAAATTTTTGTGCCACTAAAAAAATTACATTTTGTATACTTGTTCGTATGCGGCGTTGAAGTCTCCCAGCTTTTCATTCCGAGCGTTAAAATCTCCTGAAAGAATTTGTTTGAATTTCCTTTTTTTTTCTTGAATTTGTTCCATTTCAATGTTTATATTCTCTTAATAAGTTTTTAGGACAGAGTATAATAAAAAACATTTTTTTTTAAAGCGGAGTATATATTTTTCAAGTTGTCCAAAACTGATTATAAAGTAATGATGTTTTATTAATATTATATTTATTAATATTAATAATTAGTATACATGTATAAGAGCTATACATGATTTATACCAACTTCAATTTTTTCGTAGACCTCTCTTTTTTTAAAAATTACTTTTATGTTTCAAGCTACTTCTATTACCTCCACAACTTAAATGTACTCACTCCTTCTTATATGATTTTACTCAAGTAATATTATGTTTAAGACTTACTATGTCCTCATTTTTTTACGCGTTATTTAGAGTTTTAGGTAGATTTGTATAAAGTTAAATTGTAGTTTTTGTTAAATATGATAACAAGTATTATTTTATTTATAACACTAGATGGAATAACCTTCACCTAGAAGTGGTGTGTGTGTAGCCTCAACTGGGCAGCTAACCCACTTAGGGCACACTTCTTCTATTAAGGATCGAGGAACAGCTTCATGATTATTATGTTTAGCTGTCGGATTGGATCTGGAAGGTAATTCGTCTACTGTGTAATTTTCCGGTGAACGTTCGTCCTTGATGCGGAATAACTTTCTTATACTGCCATTTAAGTAAATCGATTTCTTGGATTATTGTGAAAATTCGTTTTTCCTCAAATAATAATAAGATAAAGATATCTGACTCATTCACCTCTCCTATCTAAATTAATAGTGACGTAATATGTCAAGTGTAATCATAAAGATCCCTGGTGTCAGTTGCTCATAGAAAAAGAGGAGTGGAAAAGTTAATTAAATAAATTTCAAAATGATTTCCATACTATAGAATATATCAGTTAAGATATATCGTTATTTTAGTTATCTATAAATTTAAACCACTTAGAGGAGAACACTTCTGTCGGTTTGATTATTTTTTTCTATTTATTTATTATTTAATACAATTTTAATGAGAATGAAAAAAAAAATTGGTTATCTATTTCGCAGCACTGTCGCTTCAAGTTGAGTTACGTAGGTACAATAAGTTTAAACTGTTTATTCGTTTTATTTTTAATATTTTACAAAAATACAAGTTATCGTGAGCTTTATTAAGGAAAAGATAACTTTGTTATGGGTTACGAGTAGATTTCGGTAATAATTTCATCAAGAAATAAAAGTTTCAACTAACATTTCGTAGTATAGATGATGTATGAAGTATAGATATGTTTGTTGAAACGTTAAATCTGTGGAATAATTACCAAAATTTGTCTCTTCTCTATTTCGCGTTTAAAAATAATTAAAAACCATTAATCGAATATTGTATTTTTTTTCAATATTTTTCTTAACATATATTTCTGATATAAACAAAACGCTTAAACAATTGCTTCTCTTTTCAGCTTAAGTATATCATTTGTGTTTCATATTTATTGATTTTGTATATTTCCTCTTTCTTTGTCTTCTCGATGAGTCCTTTCAGGTACCACGCCCAAACTTCAAATATTCAGTAATTTTTTTCTCTTAGTTAATTATAAGCCTGTACCACTACAACTCGTGAACTAGTCTGGGGTTCAGTACATGGTATAAACTGTACTGCTTCATGGAGAACGATCGTGCAAGAAGGTGATTTGCCCTAGATCACACTCAACCGCCAGATTTTCCCACCTTATTTTGGATACCCACTTTATAGATACTGGATGAGCCATAGGAGGGTCCTAGATCCCATAGTTATATCTGTAATAAAACAATGTGGAATTTCACAATAACTCTCTAACTAACAAACCATGCACTATTAAGTTAAGTAAATATCACTGACCGAAATATACGATTAATTAATAATTAATTAATTAGTGATTAACCCTTTAATTATGTTGCTCTCTTAAACAGGAAGCAAAACTCTCATTTCTTGACAAATGAAGCCTGTTGGATTAATGGATGGCCTAAGCTGACATAAGGAAAGATCGGTCATTAATCCTCTTATGTTAATATCATTCAAATTAAGTTGAGCAACCTGATATCAGTAGCTAGGAATGTGTGTCGGATATGTTAATGTTTTATTGCTAATAATATGGCGTTCTTATAGTTTAGGATTCATAAAAAACTACCTATATGATATATATATATATATATATATATATATATATATATATATATATATATATATCCTAATTAACCTAATATTGGAAGGAATAATTCTAACGTATATGATACATTTCCAAAACATTTAAAATCTAATAAATATACGCTTGTATAATCGCTATGAAATATATAATATGTATTGTGTATTTCTGTACATAAAAATATTTTTCAAGTTTATAAATAAATATTAACATTCTATAATTTGTTTCAGGTAATAACCGATGTGATTCACTATAAATGATTAATCTTCTTATTGAGGTATGTTTCTCTTTAAAAAAAATCATATTGTTATATCATTCCCTAGCTATTGAATAGTATAATAATCCATTACTTTGTATTTTTCACTTAAAACCTCACTGGTTTAAGTACGCATTGTAGTTCCCAAATATTTATTAATCTTTAGTAATGTATAATTTTCGAATGTTGTGTAAGGTAGGGGCAATTGGTGTAAGGTAAAGAAGCATTGTTATTATTCAAAGCTTTTTGGAATAAAATTATTATCATTAGCAAGTGAACTTTTGATGAATTATTTTCCGTAATTTCAATGATCTTGGCTCTTCATTTGTTTTTTATTTATTTATATAAATCTATGGATGTATTTGGTGTTTCAATTCCATGACATTACTTTATTACAACAAATGAAAACATATTTTTATTCTTGAAGTGGCATTGTGTTCATTTGTAAGAGAAGAACGGACCGAACATTCCTGGGAAGTTAATCGTGTAGTAATACAGCTTCTCCTCTAGCCCGACGACGTGGTATTGATTACGGACTCAGTGGAAAAGTTCCAGCTGGCAACCATGGAATGGTATGAAGAGCTTTACTGAAAAGGGATGCTTGCTTATAAATACCAACAAAAGTAAGACCCTACAATGTGGAAGGAATTAAGAAGATATCCACATATACTGTAATGGAGAAGAATAAGAGGTGGTTTCACATACCAAAGTACAATTATAGACGGATCTGGGAACATAGACGCAGAAATATCAAACAGGATTAACAAGACAAATGAAGTTTACAACCAGATATGTAACACTGTGGTAGTGAAGAGAGAGGTAGCAAACTGCACAACTTCAAGACGGTGTATCTCCCCATACTTTTGTTTGGAGCAGAGAGTTGGATATTAACAGATCGACAGGAGAGCAGAATCACCGCTGCCGAAATAAAATTTCTGCGGAGAACGATTCTGAAAACTAGGAGAGACCGAGTTTGTAATTAAAGGATTCGTCAGGAGCTTAAGATAGCCTCATTAAAAAAGCTCCTAGAAACTCGCCAGCTGAAGCGCCTATGCCATGTTATAATGATGGACGACCACAGAAATCCTCTCAAGACCATGGAATATGTCCCAGCCGCCCTAGGATGCCCTATCTCGACTACATTGATGGACGAGAGGGAAGGACCTCCGACAGGCAAGGAACCTAGCTAGAAGAATGGAATTCTTGGCTCCTCTACGCTGAAAAGGTACTAAAGAGGGAAGCTAAAGAAGAAGAGGAAAATAATTTTAATAGTACCTTGTATTTATTTTTGCCTCAACTTAAACAATATGTTTGTTAATTTGTTTACATGTTGATAATTCATTGATACATTTGAAAAGTATCAATATCTATATAATTATAACTTAAAGGAAGACTGTTATTGGACATAGTAGAATTGAAACTATTTGAATACTTCTCTAGTATTTCTAGGTTACCAATTGAATTACAAATAGTCAATATATTTTACGTAGTTTTGGTAGTTCAGACTTTTTGTATAAGTTTACTTCAAGTATTTACTTATTTATATACTTACAAAACAAATACATAAAATCAGAAGTGCATTTAGAGGTGGTTTCTAGTTTTGTGGGGTGACGACTACCAGGATAGAGTTTTGCCTAAGGGGAGCAAAGAAGGTGACCAGTCAGAACGCTATAATTATAGGGCGGCAACTTTTTTATAATGTTAATTTTGATTATGGAATATCCTTTATTTCGGAAAATTCCACATATGATAATGTTACGAAATATTTGAATTTTATTTATTAATCACTTGAGTTGAGAGAAGATCATTTTGAAGCTATTTCAACTTCATTAGGACTATATGAAACCATTAGCCCATCTAAAAAATACGATTTTTAATAAGGTTTGAAAAATAATAAACCGATAGATGTTTATCATACACCTTTATTTACAATAAATAAAATAATATTATAGTAACATAATTTAATTATAAAAATTACAATTTCGACTGCCTATATCTCAAAAAATTAGCTTAATGTCAACTATTATTATTCCAGATTAAATTTTATTTTTTGAGGAACTATTAGGATTTTTTGGGGGGAAATTTACAGGTATTTTTGGAAATGGAAAATTTCCCATAATCATACCCTTAAATGCGGTATTGAACAAATAAATAATGGGCACTCCTTTTAAATGTAGTATTTTACAGTTCTTTAAAGTAAAATATGATTTTTGCTTTGTGCGTAATTGTTTATGAAAGTTTTAATGATGCATTTATTGCTGCGGATGGTCCCATTTGATAGAAAATATTCTACTTAGATAACTTCTGAGCTCCCATATTACAAATGATTCATTTAATGCTTCCATATCATTATCGAGTCATTACGAAAGATTTACTTCGATACTATAGAATTTAGACCTTTTCTTTGTCCACGTGATTCGGTCTTATAAGATAAAAATTAATGCTCCAGAAATATTCGGGCCAAGGAGGATCGTGAACACGAGCTTGGAGTGGGCGCACGATCTCTCCTGACTTACTTCCCTTATCCTGAGTACACCTAGTGATGGATATTGTACTCACTTTTTGGTATTTTTAATTATGGTCTAATATGACATGGTATTGTTTTAATGTTAAATATTATCATGTCAAAATAAAAATTGTGTCATCAGAAATAGCAGCCTGTTGTGTCATCATATATCGATATTTATATCATGCCCAATCCTACTTATGCCCTTATTAATCTGACTTTAACCCCTTCACCTTAACAGAGAAAAGAGGAATTTTTCTTCTGTTACATATTAGAAAATAAGCCCTTAGCTACGCTGTTGAACCAACTTTTCCCCCGTTTAATCTGATGATTTCAGTGATTTCTGCAGAACAGATCCGATACGTAAGACTGCATCTTGACAATTTTTTATATTGGAATCTTGACACTTGACTGAAACGACAAGAAACTGCTCGCCGTTTTAGAATTACTAATCAAACTTCAACACTTACTATAAAAACGCTCTAAGCTCCCAATTAATTACCAAATATTCATTTACATGACTATTATAAGATATTTTTGGACTCACAGTAGAGCTTTGGGGCTCCTGTCAGCCTTCAGATTCCTCTCATATCCAATCCTTAAAACCGACCATTCTTCGAATACAGTCATTCGTAATGGACTTGATGTCTTATTTGTTGCTGATTTGACTCGAACCTGATATCAATCCTTTCATGAAAAACTTAGTTCCCAATCAAACCCACTTTTTCAAACCAAGATATGTCACCTATTGCCTATAATCCTCTGAGGCGTCTGAAAAGAAGATGGCCTCGTGACCTTCTAAGTTGAATTTGTTGTTTGAGTAATACCTGCGGGTAGTTTCTTTTCTTGCGTTTATCCCATGCCCTTAAGTATTATTCGGTCTATTTTCTCATTATGATACAGTTTCATGTAAATTTCAATAAATTAATTTAAAAAATAAACCTAGCGTTTGTTTATTTTTTTCATCAGGATGCGCATATTTGATCAGTATGTGCTACTCACAGGAAGGGTATCATTCGTTTTTATTTTACCGTATTTAATAATGCTATATGTTTAAAATATAAACATTAAATAAAGCCATTATATTATATTGAATAATCACGTTCTTGGTTATTCTATAAAGAATATTTTCAGTTCCTGTTTTTTTTTTTTTTTGTTTTTTTTTTAAATCCCAAAGAGCATTTAAGCTATGCAGAGTCTTCAGTACATAAAATATCTGACCGTGAGAAACGAAATATCTTAGAAGAAAGCGTCTGTCTTGTTCAGTATCTCATGGTCTACAACGATGCTCCCCCCGAATAATGGAACATCTGACGTCAAATACATGTATACAGTATTGTGACTTACATGATAAATATAAGATAATTATTATTTACCTCGTTGTCGATAGTAGTTCAGTGTTTAAAATTGGTCAAAAATATTTGCAAAGAATGTAACGAGAAGAGCTAATGCCATTTCCTTTGTTAAAAAAGGGGAAATGGTAACCCTGAAATAACCACCCACAATTGTCTGTAAATTTCAAACTCAGATTTTGTTTGGAACGCTAAAATGTGGTATTGTAGTGGGTAATCTAGATAGTCAAACTCAGGGTTTATCATTAGATGTTAGTATCATCTATTAATGATGTTTCGGTCATCTTTAGAAAATATTATCCTTCTTTTATGCCCCCGTCATGAAAGCCACGGGGCTCTAATTATAGAGGCCATAATTATCGTTAAAGAATAGCATTGTTTTTTTAAGGTTTCCTCTGCAACCTACTAATGCCAACCATCGATTCAAAGTTTTATGGAACTCTAAAGAATTATTCAACAGTGAATGCACCTTGTCCCTGTATTATTTACCTTGCCACCGTAACTCAATTTATGACCTTCCATAATTTTCTGGGAAATGCTAAATACAAAGTTTTCAAGTCGTGTAATATCAGAAGTTGGTTTAAAAGTACAGGACCTTCAAGCACCCAAATTTTTACTAGGAGTGAATCACTACCTCGATTGCCTATTGGAAGCTAAAACTCTTTCTTCATCAATAGTAGTACTTCTCTCATCTTTGCCATATAATTCTTCATCAAATTTTTCTGTAACTTATTTTCACTTTCAATCAAAGAACGATGGGTAAAAGAAGAATAGGAAAATCAAAAGTTCTCCTCAATCAAACACGTATTAAAAAATAAATAAATAACGGAATAGAACGAGGGGAAAAGAAATAATTTCTTGTAAAAATAAAAAATCTCAGATGAAATATTATATATAAATTTAATATTGAAATATTGTATTTTTATGTAGGGAGGAGAGTGCCCAGTGGTAGAGCACTGAATTTCCAATGCCGGATGCCCTGGATTCAAATCCTGCTCTCTGACAGACTTTTAATTAATCCATTAGAGACCGGAGATGGATCCTATGCGAGCTAGGACCGTCCTGGGCCTCACCCAGTCTGTAAGAGTGGGTACCCAAAATATGGGAGAATACCTGGATCGTGATCTAGGACAAATCACCTCCCTCCACAACCGTTGTTCAAGAAACAGTACAGCGTCTACCATGTACTGAACCCCAGACCCTTCATGTGTTGTAGCAGTACAGGTTTTTTTTTTTTTTATGTAGTTAAAAGTCAACAGAAAATATTGAGAATCATTTGATTACATTTAATTGTGTTGAATCATTTCTTTATGTGATTATATGAAGTCTCTATACTCACGAAGATGCGATATGTATATTTATTGTAATAAATGTGCTCTTTTAAACACTAAGACTGTTTGATAATCTTATGTACGAGTATAATGCTTAAACACAATATACTCAATTTTCAGATATGTAGTAAGCCACACTCTTTCTCACATGTTCACATTTTATATAATTTGATTGTATACTATAATATTATGTGCTGATACAATATACTGACACTACATTGTGTCTATTCTACTATAAGTGTGCATACATTTCGAGAGTGATGACGAATCTACCCTATCGAAACGAAGGCCACCGAAGGCTAAAAATATCCTCGAAAAGGACCAGGAAGAAAGAAACAAAAAAGTTTTTAAAGAAAAGCGTACTCCTTTGATGTGGAAGTCGAAGATATCGAAAACCTCTGTGTAAGAATTTTTTTTTGTTAGCTGTGACGAATGGTCTGGGATTCGGTCTGCCGGTGTTCCTGCTCTCCTAGCTCACCCTGGGTCGTGATTGGCATTTCTGTTATGTTAATATATCCCCAATCCCTTCATCCTGATTCGGTTGAGTTCTTAATTCGTATTAATAATTATTATTTAATTATAGGAGGTTCAGTTAGTAAAAAACAGCTTAGCATTTTATCTATTATAGATTCACAAAAATCACAGACTAGTTGACTTCTGTTTTCGTTCTGGATCATAAATCTTACTGTGAGTATGTGTACCTAGAAAACTGTACAAAAGCTGTCATTAAATAAGGAACTTGAGGCAGCTCCTATCGTAGGAAGCTCAGAGCGTTTATTTTTTTATATTAAAACTATCATTTTTATATTTTATGACGAAATCTTTGGATACATTATAATGTTTAAAATCCATCTCGTAGACTACTAGTATAAAAAATATGCTTATACAATGGGTAGTAGTTATTATATGGAAATGATACCTTTAGATAAATATTTACATACATTGATAAACAACAATCATTTATATTAAATAGTATGAATTCGTTTGATATATATTATAGCTTGCCAAAATATTAGTCCGTAAAAAATATAAAATAGTAAAAATAATTGTCCATTACTTCAGATTCACAAAATTCAATTATTTGTATATACAAAATGTATTTTTTTTATTTCTTAAATAAAAAAATTGAACTAATGACATTGTTGTAGATTTGAGATAGAGCGCTGACTTGGCTAACTTTTTGAAGATCCTTAATTTAAATCGGGCTGTAAAAGATAAATAAATTGATTTACAGCCATAAATGGATTTAGTGGGATCTGCAGACCCCCCTGTGCTCACCCAGCACTTGAGCAATCGTTGTCTTAGAAAAAGCACCATATCGACCACTTAGCCAAAGCCCTTCTACAGTTGTAGGGTTACAGTTTTTTTGTGAAATTGTTCGTTCTTAAATTATATAAAATCTTCTTTACCGATAGATTACTAACCATTCTTAATTTTTAAAAATATGTTTGTGCAATGAACTTCTTTTTGGGCGGAGACAAATTTATTTGGTTGATTCTGATAAATAATATTTTTCTTTTTTTTTTTTTTTTTTTGTTTATGTAGAGTTACTTCAGAAAAGAAAATTAAGTTAATTCAAGTATAAATATAGCTAATTTAATTTTCAATTAACTATGCTGGTTGTATACGCACTGTAAATACAAAATATTGCCCAGGAATTGGCATAGCTGAGGAAGGGGAGCAATATCTTGGAACTGCATTATTGAGCATCACCCCCACTCCCCCCCCCCCGCACCTTGTCCAATCATAGTTAAGGAAATTACCTTGTTAAGGGAAGGGAGGAATTCGCAGCATTCCTGCCTTTTCCAGCTTTTTGTTTAAAACAAGCTGCAATTTACGCATTCTACAGCTAATCATTATTTGGGTAGCGTTGTTAGGCTTTCTGAAACCAACCGTGAGTTATATTGTAGTTATGTTTACCCCTGCCTTACCGAGTTTGTACCTATTTTTTACTTTAAAATATTTTCAATTTCGGAGTTTAAAAATGTTTCTGTACCTAATCAAAATTTTTTTTTTTATTCCTGCTAAAAAAATTATTTTTACTATACTTCAAGATTTCTGCCTATATACATGTATAGAAAACCACAAGCAAGCGCTTTTCTTATCTTTTTATTAGCTGTGATATAGGACAGAGCCTACTTGGTATCACAGCTGTTATAATTAAAGACATATATAGAGGATACAGTTTTAATGTACGGTTATAAATCGTTAAATTAATTGTGTGTGTTGAGTAAACTGAAATTAATCTCCTGGAAGATATAGAGAAACATGAAGTAAGGGATTTAAATGCTGTTCGCTACTACATATCTTACATACCCTCTTGGAAACGATATTACAATTTTACAAAGATCCCTATTTATTATCCAAAAGATGAGTGTATGAATGTTTTTTGAATATTATTAAACATATTTTCGGGATATGTATCTGTATATTTCACTTTTTTTTTGTTTAATATTTCACATTTTGTTGCTGGATAATTTTTTAAATAGGCATATGATTTCTAATTTTTATTTTAGTTACAAAAGGAATCTTTATTAACAACTAAACATTTTTTTACAATTGAGAATTTTGGGGCTTAAATAATTATGGGATCTTGAGATAAAAATAAACTTTTTATAAACTTATTTTAAAAATAAACTCAGAATTACCTTTCTCCCATGAATTACGAATTCCACCCACGTCGGGTCATACCCTGAAGATGGAACTGTGTCTGTAGGCCAAAAAGCCCGGCGTAGGAGTTCTTCGTGATGGCTATGTGTGTCAGGTTTGAGGTTCCCCCACAATAGCCTTGCGGTAGAGCTTCCTCAATCACTTCTGATTTATGGTCGATGCCCCGAAGTCGTCCATATCCAGGGTCTCATCTGAACCCGACCCCAGGAGGTGATGGTACCTATGGATTGCCGAAGTAGAAAGTTGCTCCGACCGGTCGACGAACCCGAGCATCATTAGTCCATTTTTGGCTCGGGGCGACGGTTGCTTGCTCATTGTCTTCTGCATGTGCTGAGAGCTTTAATGAATTATTGCTTGCCGTATACGTGCAATGACGGATGGTTATGTCTCAGCAATACTTAAGTTGTGTTCAGTTTCGATACCTAAATTCCACGAAATTGCCGGTGATTATTATACAGAAAATGGAAATGAAAGATTTCCAAATATTTAATGGATTTGTACCTCATTTGTACAAGTAAAGTTTTAATTAGTTTCATAAATAACATAAACACTACCCTCTTACCATTTCATTTTTATGGTTACATATCCAGTCTTGTACACTCACCACTAATCAACCTTCAGTTGCATTGCAAGGGTTGCCCAAGGTTTTGACTTACTCCCACTCACTGCATACTTATCCTCATCGATTCGCCATAACTCTTTTTGAACAGATCAGCAGAGGATGTAATATACAACGTTCATGGTTATATATAATACATAACCCTGTTCACTGTAATAAGGCCCCGGTGATGAACTTTCGTAACTCCTGCTCCGTTCACGGCTGCACCTTGGTCATCTGTTAGATTACCTCCAGATGAAAATTCATTAAAAATCCTATATTTAAAAACTTGATATTTGAAATGCACCTACATTACTTCACTTCTGTGTTGCAATTTCTTCTTCATAAGTACCACCTCCTAAGTTTCTCCGTAAAAATAAAATGGGTAAAAGGCCATTCTGGTATTGAGGGCAATGAGATAGCTGATAAATTAGAAAAAGAGGCAGCACAAAGTGATTTGTCCCCATCTCTTCGGAAAACACCAATATCGTTCAAAACCAATTCAATATGAGGTAAGAATCGATTTTGAGATGGAACGAACGATGGGGTGCTTCAAATAAATTTCTTAGTATGCATAGGTTCATTCCATAACTGACAACCAATACCTAAATTAATTAAAGCCACAAATTACAAACTAACTCAAGTTTTAACTGAACACTGACATACCAAATCATACTTCCACAGATTTCACATAATCAATAACAATACTTGTTCACTAGCCAGAGAATGACATACATTTAAACACAAACATAGGCCTGTGATGAAAAAATTGTAGCATATTTAACTAGTGGGTTTAACAGTATTTTTTGTGCTGATTAGGGAAAAAATTCCTTCACCCACAGTTATGTCAATTTTCACCAGAAAATTTTAGGGTCTAGACTTAAAGAAAGACATATGTTAGCCTCCGGTGTTTCATTTTCATGGTACCGATCTAGAGAAAAGGAATTTTTCCCTTTTTTTACAAAAGAGGGTGACCTAGTTTTCTGCAATGATGTACCTGGAATCATGGAAATGTTCAAAATCATGCATGAACCAGTGGAATGGAGACTTTTCATCGATTCATCAATGTTAATTTTTGAAATCAGCGCAAAAAACTACATAAGATCAGTTAACTAAATCAAAACCATTTTTTTTTTTAGTTTTTTTTAGACACCTGTGTAATTATGACTGCCTAATGTTTGAAAGGGGAGGGTCAAAATTAATTATTTCTATAATTTTAATAGGGAAAGTTTGGCCAATATCAGAACACATTCTATTCAATAAATTTCTGCCCGAAATCACTAAATTCATTAACAGTATTTATTTCAAAAAGTTGGCATCAATTTAAGAATATACATACAATATAAATCAATTTATAATTTTTGTAATTTTAATTTTGTTAATTGTAATAGTATGTAGTAATGTTTTTGTAAATATAGTAATTATCACATATGTTGTATCTTCATTTTATTAAAATTTAATTAACGGCACATAGTACACCATAGTATGGAATGTGTAGATGAATTACGGTCCTTTGAATAAAGGGTTACTTTGAAAGAAAAAAAGAAAAAAGTAACATCCCATCTTTTTTAAGAACACGTTTACTCAAAGGAACCATTTTCTTTGTTTAGTTTAGAGTAGGTATTATTCATTTTATTTAGGTCTCCCATTAAAACAAATACTTGATTAATAGCTTAATTTATAATTGGTTACTATTTATTTTTTCTGCATCATGATAAATACAATTCTGTATTAGATTAGAATATACGTTTTTTTCCCGACCGTGGCACAGCCTCTAAAGTAATGAGACATCCTCTTGAGGCATTGAGAGGTCCCGATCCCTGAAAACTATTTTACTAACCTCAACTTCGTGACTTTCGTCACTAGTTGTTGCTAATGTTGTCAACATTACTCACACGGAAACGTCAGCGATTACTAAGACACAAGTATTTATGTACCGCAGGCTTTTAAAGTCATTATTATAAAATGAAATAACATAAATCTATTTTTGCCATAGTTAAAATAAATTGCGCCGCACTCCTTTTTATTAATCGGTTCGGTAATATTTGACCTTCCATGACCTTCCAGAGCTGAAACAATGGTAGATCACTCGAGCAGGTGCCGTCACAGTTTGGAACAGCTTCTTCTGCTCCGCCGACCGAAAAACCTCTTCTTATTCGGATAAGCTCTATATAAAAAATATTTCTTTATCTGAGTCTTGATTCGATTCGGCTTTTTAATAAATAAAAGAATGTACAATGCAAATAGTTTTATTTATATATGTGTATATGCAAACGCGTACAAATATATTCATGTAAGGAAAGGAAATAACTGGAGTTGTTGAGCATAGAGATTTTTAGCTGAGTGATTTGGTCTTATTGCAGATTTATAGTACTTGTGGAAGTACCTGAAGGGGGTAACCAAGCCTTTAGTTAGCGGAAATTTGGCATTTCAAGGTCAGTAGGCGCACAAGGACCTATAATTCTTTCACCAATCGACCCTGGACCTTACGGCTTATTGTTTCTTAGCTCTTAACGTAATTGACACGGACAGCTATGAACAATGGTCTCGGTATCCAGCTGATTGAACTTGAAATGTCAAGTTTACTGAACAGGCTTGCCAATTAGGGGTAAAGATACATACTAGCTACAAAGAAGGCGGTAGTTCTTTGTAGTTGGTAAAACTGTCAATCGTTGCGCAATTTGTGAAGGTGAAGGTGAGAACGGCTCACTAATCGATACAAACCAGCGATGTTTCGATTATTCCCAAGTATTATTAAATTAAAATAAAACCATAATTTTCTCTGAAATTCTCAATGTTTTTATACTTCTTACATTTTACCAAAAAAACTGTTTTTTTCAATTTTAAATGATAACCACAATCTCTATTGTTTTAAGCAAAACAGTATCAGGCTAAGTTTTTGACTGCTATGAGAGCTGATTACCGTAGAGTGAACGATGACACACAATACATAAATTTATTAGTGTGGAAAAAAGTGGCCTGGGAGGAGGTCCAAAATTTCTATTAAGAAGGGGGAAATGTTTATTAAAGAGCCAACGTTTCGTCCCAGATTGCAGGTCTTCTTTAGGGCTGTCGAAGGGCAGCGGGGCGATCCGGTATGGCTTTTAATCATATTAGTGCAACCAAAATTTAATTACTATCCATCCGTAATCCGTAAAATAATTGGAGCCCACATTAAAAAAAATGTTATTTCATATTATCTGTTTCTTCGGCATTGGTCTACTTAGGACTACTGAAAACAATTGAGTTGTTGATTAATCATTCATTCACCCTTTCATGATTAATCATTTTGTATTCTCCCAAAACTTCTTCATACTTTCGCCGCGGATCCTCTTTCTCTATTCCCATCTGATGTTCCTGGCTTTTCCACTTTTCTTTTCCTGGAATACCTTGAACTTATCAATAGACAGCGTCCTATTCAAAATCTCTTTTGATTTACAACAACTTCCGTGTTGTTCCTTATTTCATCAATATATATCTTACTATCACTTTTATTTTTAAGATGTGGTTATGTACTTTCTGCATTAAACGAATATCGCTCATTCTTATGAGGTCTTCATAAAAATTCATTCACTTCTTCCGTATGGATTTTTTCTATTTTTTGGTATAAATCTTCGTTTAGCCTATTCTACCTTTTAGGACTCCTGCTGTAGCTTCGTCCGATTAGCCATAGCGACATAAAGTGACGTTTAACAAAACAAACAATAATTGTTTTGGATTAATTTTTAATCAGTCCCGATTGGAACTCCCTTTATAAATGGAACTGGATAAATTATAATTTGAAAGTTTTTATATTTATAATCATCCCTTTGTGGTTCTGTGGTCATAGCCCATCGTAAACCGTTGTCTATGGCTGCGGACAATCGAATGCTTTCAAAACATCCTCCTTCAATAAGCGGTTAGTTTAGCGTAATACCCTAGGTAATCACCGCATGCCAGATATGATTGTGTTGATTTGAAAATTATGTCCTATTTGAAACTATCGAGTAATGCATATGGTTTTATAATGTGGGTATCAGCACACACTTTCAATGCAACACTAATGAAGCGGCAAAAAAGATGCTTTCATCTCAGTAAAACAGACGAATAACTGAATAAAGTAAATAGATAAACCCCTTAGTTACAATTTCATGATTGTAACTAGGCAATTTAAATAAAATTTCTATAACAAAATAATGGGAAAAATGCATATAAATATACAAATAAACACAAATATTAATTAAATATACAAATAATAGAAATATTAATTAAAAATAAACAAGTCCAAATTCAGTAATGTTCATTGCAATATACTACCGAAGGCATAGAGGAGTATGTCGATATCGGCACATTTTATTTTTGCAATTTTAGTACCATTAATTTTAGTGGTTAGTGATTACAAACGATTTGTTCATTTTTATCATATTATAAATGAAAAACAATATTAGCCCGAACCCCATATCAACCCTTTCATGACGAAACATTATTCCCTAGTTTCAAATCTAGCTACTTTTCCCGATAATCCTCTGAAGCTTCCGGAAAGAAGATAGCTTCTTTACCTTCTAAGTTGAAGTTTTTCGAGTTTGAATTTGAGTACTACCAGTGAGCAGTTTCTCTGTATGGTTTTATCCTTCTTTATTTTTTTCCATTTTTAATTTGTTTTGGAATTGGGGAAGTGATGGGGTAGAAAAGCAACTTTAACTAGTTTACGCGATTTAATAATTTAATAATATTAATAATTATCGTAAAACAATAATCTCAGACAAAATATGCCTTTAGGTTATTTTTGAAATATTATAAAATTTTAGTAATAATAAATATTTATTGACAGAAATTATACAAATGCCATTTGGCACATAATTTATTTTTGATCTTCTTTCGAAAACCTCTTCTGAATCCCTTAGAAATAGTGAATACCTGGAAGCGTGTGAACTTTTTTCTAACTTCAATGCAGTTTTATTATGACCTATAAACTTGGAGATTTTCGGGCATGACCATTCTAGTCAAGGAGTTTAGTTTATTCATAAATAAATATTCTACTATTGCGCTATAAAGAGCAAATGTATTCGTAAAACTGCGTCGAATTTGTCGGTTCCAGTTTGTTGAAGTCAAGAGAAAGGCAATTAATTATTATAGTATCGTATTTCTATGACATAAAAACTTGTTATCCATAAGAAAGGGGAAAAAAACATTTCAGAAAACAGGAAATATAGATCAACGTGTTACGAATGCAGATCCAGTCATGCAATATTCAAGAAGCAGTGAGGCCAATTTGAGGGATTTGGTTTAACAAGGCTACTTCGTGAGCTATTTCCATTGTTCCCTTCCTCTGGTTAGATTTCTTGTTATACAATACCAAATTACAAGCTTATCCCTGTCTACATCCCTTGTAAAATCTATTGTGTACTTCTCAACATCTGGTATTGTACCTCTGCTTAGGGAATACTTATGTACTCTACTGATCGTGTGAGTTCCATCCTTCTTATATAAATTAAACGATGACTCTGAAACTTCGTAAGCGAATAAGCTTATGTAAAATTATTTTATCCAGCTTTGTTTAATTTGTTGACTTGTTTAATTAATATTGATTAAATTCTATTGTAACACTTCTATAATTTATCAGTAAACTCTTCTTATGTATCCTTAACTAAACTTCAATCGACCAGTGAACTATACTTCAGCTTTAAAATAATGGTCTTGTGGCATTATATTATAAATTTACCAGCAATATTTTTATTATCCATTTTATTTATGTACCCTTTACAATATTTTATCAACAAATACTTCTTAGAATATAATTATTAATATTCCCATTATTTATCTGTATATTACACCAACTCAATCACAAATACGATTCACTGGACTAATTTGTATTACCTTCTTTATTACGTATTACGGGAGCGGAGTGGCTCAGTGGTCGGGCACTGAGTTGCCATGCCGGAAATCCTGGTTCAAATCCCGCTGCGGGCAGTCACTTTTATTTAGTCTGTTTTCTGCCGGAGATGGATCATATAGGATCTAGGATCCTCCTGGGGTTCACCCAGCCTCTATAAAATATTATAAAAATAGAGTACCCATAATAAGGGGGGGGGGACCTCGCGGTTGAGCGTGACCTAGGACAAGTCACCTCCTTGCAGAACCGTTGTCCATGAAACAGTACAGTCTCAACGATGTACTGAACCGCCAGACTCGTTCACGGGTCGTAGTGGTACAGGTAGGTATTACGTATTTGATAGTACTCGAGAATTATTCCTTCTGTTTTTATATTTATCTAAGGTCCTCATTTTTATTTTTTATCACTCATATACCTTGATGCCTATAAAAGGTGTTCCACTACAACCCGTGAACGGGTTCACTACATAGTTGAGACTGCACTGTTTCATGGACAACGGTTGTGCAGGGATGTCATTTATCCTTGATCACGCTCAACCGCCACTTTATTTTGGGTACCCACTTTATAGAGGCAATAATCTAGGAGGGTCCTAGATCTAATATGATCCATCTCCATCTGCAAACAGACTAAAGAAAAGTCTTCCCACCAGCGCGGTTTGAACCAGGATGTTCAGCATGGCAACTCAGTTCTCTATCACTTTGCCTCTCAGCTCCCTTTGATTCCTATATGTATTTTTAATATCTACCATGATAATTCTAATTTTCTGTATCTTAAAGAAGACACCTCCAATGTGGGTCAAAACGTTGGCTTCCCAATAAACAGTTTTCCCTATTTATAAGAATTTTTTCCCTCCACCCGGACCATTTTCTTCCTTATATATCATAAGGTCAACTAATATTGTTCAAGACTAATATTTATTACTTTATTTTAAATTTTGCCTACTTTCATTGAAGCAACTTATGACGAATTTCTTAAATTAGATAATTAAAATGCAGCGGGAGATAGATCATATTGGATCTAGGACCCTCCTGGGGCCCACCCAGCCTCTATAAAATATTATAAAAATAGGGTACCCAAAATAAGGGGGAAAAATCTGGCGGTTGAGCGTGACCTAGGACAAGTCACCTCCTTGCAGAACCATTGTCCAACAGTCCAGAACTGTTGCGGAATATGTAAGAAACAATGTGAAATATGTGTTGTTACAGATTGAAATATGTAAACGTAGGTGAAATAAAAAAACGTATTTTGCTTCTTCTTCTTCTTCTCTAGCTTCCCTCTTTAGTGCCTTTCAGCGTAGAGGAGCACCCAGCCAGGAATTCCATTCTTCCCTATTTCCAGCTAGGGTCCTGGCCTGTCGGAGGTCCTTCCCCCTCGTCTACAGAGTCGAGATAGGACATCCCAGGGTGGCCCCCAGGTCTTCTGCCATCTGGTACATATTCCATGGTCTTTGTGGTCATCCATTCTTATAACATGGCCAAACCACTTTAGCTGCCTAGTTTCTAGGAGCTGTTTCAATGGGGCTGTTTCAAATCTCCAGTTCCTGACGAATCCTCTCACTACGAACTCGGCCTCTCCTTGTTTTACCAATCGTTCTCCCCAGAAATTTCATTTCGGCAGCGGTGATTCTGCTCTCCTGTCGGTCTGCTAATATCCAAATCTCCGCTCCATACAAAAGTATAGGCAGATACACCCTATTATTGCAAATATGTAAACACATATGAATCCTAGGCCTAATGATAAGTAATAAAAATGAGAAATACAAATTACTAATAATGGGGACAATTTACTAATAGTCAGGTATTTATGATAACCACGTTTTGTTTAGTTAATAGTCTTTTCCTTAAATCTGAACAACAACGAATCTAAATATTTCAATATAATCTAATCTACAGGTTCTGCACGTTTTGATTCAATATCCAATTAAAAGGAATAGTAATAAAATAGTTCTGAGGACAAGCAAAATAAATCCCTCACTGTCCTCCAGAAATAAATATTCCAATTTCAACATATCCCATTTATCCGGCCCTTAGTGACCTTATTACTTATTCAAGAATTTTCACCGAAGATTACGAAATGGCCACACCCTTTAGCTCTACAGTAGTTCCCTCAGCTTACTAGGATTAAATCCACAGATTTGCGTGCAAGTTCAGCGGTGAATATGCAATTATCGCTTACTCAAACGTTTTAAATGTTTAATGGAAGAAAATTACAGCATTGACTGTAAAGGTTTCATACAGTATGAACTTTTAGGTGTAGCTAATATTCAGGAAGAGTTTCACTATGATTTATATAGGAATTTTTTTTAATTCGTTTAATTTAAAACTTGCAGTATTGTTTTCTCATATTATAAAAAAAAATAATAATCTTAAGTGGCCAGTTTTTATAAGCACCTCTCATTCTCTTTAATTCAGTTGGCAGTAAACATAAAAAAAGATCCTTCTGTGAGGATTTGGTTACGAATAAATAAATTGGATAATAATCTTAATTTAAAAATACTTTTAAACAACTTATTTCGAAAAATAAATGAATATTAATTTATTCTAACGTAAGGAATATGCGTCGCTTCAGGCATCTGCTACACCAACTAGACAAACGTTCTAGGCTTCCAATTAATTACAAAAGACTCATATACATGACTATTATAAGACCTATTTGGACTTGCGGAGTGGAGCTTTGGCTCCACTAAGGCATCAAATTCATCTCGTATTCAATCCAAAACCCTTCGTAAAATCCTCAATGCTCCTTACTTTGTTACGAATAAAGTAGTCCTTAATGACCTCAATGTCCCTTTTGGTGGTGATTTGTCCAGACCCGATGCCAGTCTTTTCATGAAAAGCTTCATTCCCACTCAAGCCCACTAGTTTCAAACCTAGCTACCTCTTCAATTCCTGATAATCCTCCGACGCGTCGGAAAAGAAGATGGCTTCGTGTCGTACTAACTTGAAATTGTTATTTGAGGAACCACTGGGTAGTTTCTCTACTTGTCTTTATCCATCCATCTATGTATCATTCCTGTCATTTACTTGTTGCATTGTTGTAATACAGTTGTAAATTTCATTGAATAAATTAATTAAAAAAATTAAGATACTATGTAAAATATTAGACCACGAAATGAACGATTCTAAGGGCTATTATCTGGATATCTACCTTATGAACGGTTTATGAATTATAGAACAAAAGAAAGGTGAATTATGTTGTGTAATCTCCTCTTTACTTTTCCAACTCTTGTAAATCTGTATATGGTAGTTTTATATTTTAGGTCAACCTGGGGAATTCTCGTTTTAATTTTCTTTCTTGTAACTAACAGCCTTGAATTGTCCAGAAGCGAAGCCGTTCTTCCGACATGGTGGTGTAACGTTTCGGAAGTAATATTCTCATAAAATAGCTTTTGGACTGCCCGTCATCGAGTGAGGCAATGGTTGCCTAAGTGTCCATTGTCTTTCTGGGAGAATCGAGATGATGCCTGTCCGTTCGAAAATTTCTCAACGTTCTCATAGTTTCAAAACTGGTCGGGGATTGCTCGCAGCGCAATGGGGTACTCTCGTATTATTATCGTGATGTAATATACATACCCTAACTTCGGGTTAATGAGACTAAAGGCTAGATAATTGACTTATTATGGCACTCGTGTCTATTTTTCATTTTAATTATGTCTTGCCCATTAATAGAAAAAATTTAACTAAACAACTGCTTCTAAGTCAACCTTTGGAAAAGAGAGGGATATGTTTTACAGTTGTTAACGATACAGTATTACTATACCTGAGTGGTAACGATCTCAGGGTAGCATCTCATTTTATTTTTTAAACATTAATCTGATCAAAGGAACTGACTTTTCTCTGATATTATTGCTTATATAGCAAAACTCTTCAATTTATTTTTCAAAACTTAGTGAGCTGCTGTATAGATCATACAATGCACTATGAGTATGTCGGTCTTCTTCCGTGTTATCTTGCATAGTCATGCTTATAATAACTGTCAAATTATAGGCAGTTAAAAATTTCCCATATATTATTCAATTTTCTTGTAAACTACACTTATCGAATAATCTTAATCTATCCCTATCTTTAGAACCACGAATGTTTAATTGATTCCATTCTTTTTGATTCCTTGTATATATATTGTATATATATATATATATATATATATATATATATATATATATATATATATATATATATATATATATTCCTTTCCCATTAAAATATTTTTGCTAGAACACAGCCCTTTGACAAACTCAGATCGATTTTATTTAAGGCAGAAAATTCTGAAGGTGTTAATAGTTTCTTCGGAGTATGGGACAGAGTTGTCTTATATTATTTATTACATTGTAAGGATATCCCCGGAAATTAAAATTAAGGAAACATAAAAAATAAATTAAAATAAAAAAAACCTTGAAAATATTAGCTTACTTCATTGTACAAGTACTTATGCAGAATCGGGAAGGTGGGTACCGGTTGTAGCTGATGTGGCCGTTCCTTCCTCCGTGATTCCATCCCTTACATCCCTTATGGCTTACCATCTGCTCCAGCCATTTCAAAACCCACTCGTTCCATTGGCCGGCCCACTCCAGTTTGCCTATCTTCTATCCCACGCTTTTTATCACTTCCTCATTCCTCCACTTGTCCAGTATCCATTTCAGAATTATCAACCACACCTTGAGGTATATATATATATATCCTTCGATATACTATATATCCAATCATATATCCAATTTAGAATGGAGAAAATAGTAATACACGTTATCACACAGTAAAAGCAAAGCTAATCATCACTCTTTAATCAGGATTAAAAAAGAATAAAGTAAATTAAAACAATTGTATTTTGAATAATATAAGTTGATCTTAGAAACATAAGGAAGAAAATGGTCTGGATGGAAGTCAGAAAAAATTCTCTCTAGTAAGGAGGACTGTTTAATTTAATGCTAAAGTTTCTATCTACATTGCAAGTCTTCTTCAATCTGCCAACCCTTGAGCCCTGTTCAAGAGATGGAAAATATCATCCCTTTTAATGGGATATGGTACATTCCCTCTCTGGTAAAAGAGAGTATTCGGACTGGGGTCCTCCGCATATCTAGCGCGGTACTCTACCAACTTAGCTACCAGGGCTCGTAACCAGGCCAGATAAATCCATTCTCTTCCGAGAATTATTACCTTCTCAAATCGCCGTCGTTAAAGCAAACAAGGCCGAAGAAAATAAACAGTAAGATTTTCTATTTGAAATTGAAAGAATTATTCTTTTAATACAAACTATCTACATTACGAAAGACAATTTCGTCCAGGATCCATCATAGTGGTTTGGAACACTTAAATAGAATATCATCTCACTAAATACTAAAAATATTATAGTAATATTGCTTACTATAGATCTTGTGAATGAACTGGCATTGTCCAATAAAAAATATATATTTCACTAACGACAAATTCTCTTAATTATGACTTTTTACTGTTTCTTTTTGATATGACTGTATTCAGGTGTGATCCTCGGGTATTTAAAAGTTCTGAACGACTGATACTTTCGGATTATATCTTTCACGGCATATTCCCCCGGACGCCGTTATGAATAATTTTACGAACCGGAATATAACACGGTTGGAGACCGTGGAAGGATATTTCCAGTAGTTGAGTGTTTCCAGATAGGATTTCTATCACGTTTTGTACATATCCATTTGATTTATATATGTTAAAAAATTCATAAATATTATATTATTAACAAACAAGTGAAGTTTTTTTATATATTATATTCCTATCGTTTTCTTCCTGAATGAGAATAACGAAAACGACGAGTCTATACTAAATTATCCACTTTATGATAAATAAAGTTAACTTTACGACATGTTGCGAACTATAGGTAGGAAAAATACTATAAGTATCATTATTCCACTGTTCCCCAAAAATGGTTCGATCTGAAAAACAGTTCGCAATAAATCCTGCTTGAATTAATTTTATAAATAATTAAATGGAGATTTTTGATTGTATAATAATCAAAACTTTCTTCTTCACGTTTTTTAAAAATTTATTATTGCTTTCAAACTGTGTTTTAGCAGAACTTCTCCATCCATTACATGTGGCAGCCCTGCTACATACGATAAGATACCTCACTGGCATACCCTTCAGTTTTCCAAATTGTTAAAAAATAGTTTTTTCTTTTCTCCATAAAAATCCTAATATAGCGGCATTTTGTTTTTTTCATAATCAAGCTTTAATAATTTTAGTTTTGCTAACTCCAACAAAAATTCATTTGGTAACGAGGTAACGATATTTTCGAGTGAAGCCTTTTACTAAATACCAATTAATTTATTGATTTTCGTATAAAATATGAAATTAATTAAAAACAATTAGTTGAAATAAATCACTTTCTACCGATTCAAATTTAAAAAAACAACTTTATAACTTAAAGTATAGGGTTTGTCTCGAGACTGGCGACGCCTAGCGGCCTTTGCGTAAGTTATACAATTACTTTTAATCAACTTTAATTTAAAGGTTAGAATTTCGTTGATATAAGAAAAATTAAACTTAACTTAAAGGTCGTTTAATAGTTTTGCTATTCATACTAGTAATAACTTAAAACATTGATAACGCTGAACTTTTCGTTTCTCCTAAACGATTTTATTTCTCATAGTTAAATGTCTTATTTTATGAAATGATTGAAAGTATTTATGATCCAATATATAAATAATGTAACTAGATATTTATTATTATTTTGTTTCGAGTTCGTGCAGATTATGTGTTTTGGTAAACAAGCTACTTGAAAATGTATATAATTATTTATAATTTTTTATTAATTGTTTTAATTTTTTAATATTTTTATTTTGAAGAAAAAAGATTTGCTCTGGCCGGGATTCGAACCCGGGTCTTCCGTCTCTCCGTGACAGCACTCTACCATTTGAGCTACCAGGGGCCGCCTCACAGCCAGAACAAATCCGTTCTCTTCACTGATCCCATATCCCCTTGCAATTTCACTTGTTTAAAATATTTTAGACAATATAGTACGAAACATGCTGTTTTTCTGAAACTTTTAAATTTTAATTTTAAAGTAAAAACATGCTTAATTTATCCTGAAATTTATTAAAATAGTCTTGTTGGAAATGTAACTAAGGAATCGTGTATAAAACTTTGGCACCATATTTTCGTGTCCACGTTTCAAATGAACGGCAAATACCATATACGTTTATGGAGTCTTATTAGTATTATGAATATGATAATTATTTACATACATAGTTCCTATTCCGCTCCAGTATAACTTATCTTTATCGAATAGCTTTGAAATTGTACAAGTTATTATAAACTGTTTCTTTGTGTAAGCGAATGGAATACGTAAGCTTACAGGGGCAGTGTAGCCCATTTGTATTCAGGCATCGCTCCTTCGGTAGCAAGAAGGCAATATAATTGGTCTGAATGTCCCGGCTAGTTCTAACAGTTCACATGATAAAAATTCTTCAGTTCTTATATACCTTCTCTATATATTTTATGTACAGTATGTATTATGTTAATTAGTATAAATCATATAAATATTATTATTATGTACCAATAATTTTCGTTTTTAAGTTTATTACTTTAGCAAGTGGAAATCGAAATTATATTGCATTATTAAAATTAAATCAAACGGTTAAATTAATTCCTAAACATTTATCGAGATATTAATGTAATAAAAGGCCTATAAATTTTATAATGACTCGCCGAGAAACACTTGTTTTTAAGAGCACTCATAATTTATAAAATACTTCCTTTACTCGTTATAACAACAATTAGTGTTTTGATAACAAGTTTATTATTAATTAAACAAGCATTAAGCGCATTTAAAATGTACAACACACACTATAAGGGACCCCTTCCATTCTTACCTAATTGTAATTAGCAACCTTCCAACCAAAAAGGGGCTAAAAAAAAACAAAACAAGCATTTATTACTAAATAATTAAAAGTCAAGATGAACTGTTTTACACACACACACACACCAAATAATAGTAATCTATATACATAAAAATCTCCTGTCACGATGTTTGTTCGGGCTGATCTCCGAAACTACTGGACCGATTTTAATGAATTTTCGCACAGATATGTAACATTGTCCAACTTAAAATATAGGCTGTTTTATTTCGATTAATGACCGCGATTTTTATTTTTTTTGCATAATTATATTTTTTTTTAACCTGCTACATATCTGATATGTTGTAAGTCCTTGTCTGAGTAGTGTAAATCCAAATTCGCAACCAAAAAACGGACGGGAATACTTTTGGTGGCCGAAAAATTTCGAAATTTTCGGAGTTCTTTCAGTTTTTGGCCTGTATCTCCTAATTTAGAAAAAACCTGTGTAACCTTTTTTTAAGTAGATTAATTTTTCTACAATTTGAGCCCAAATGCAGCTCAGTAGATCAAACAGATCTTCAGATAAGCCGGAATCTTAGATCTTAGATAGAATCTCTCTATCTAATATATAAAATTGTCGTGTCACAGTGTTTGTAACAAAACTCCTCCGAAACGACTTGACCCATTCTTATGATATTTATTGTGTATATCCAGTAGGTCTGAGAATGGGATGTAAACTATTTTTCATATCCCTAAGTTAATTATTATATACTATAGTTTGATATAAGATGAATAAAATGTGAAATAAAAAATCTATTATATTCATTTTTTCATTCATTCATTATTTCTTTAAAATTCAAATTTTAACTAATATTTTTTTAAACTATTATGACAGCCACAGCAACGCGTGGCTGGGTCAGCTATTATATATATATTACTATTTTTTGGTAAATTGCTTGAACTTTGTTTTCATTGCTTTGTATTACAAAATACAACGATCGTTAACAAATCGTTATAACATATAATTTCGTCTCTGAAAGTAATTTTAATTTAATAAAAATTTATTTTTAAAAGTATTTTACTGTAAAAAATAGAAAAAATTGATTGTGGCAGACTATGGAATCCCCCAGCAAAAATATATTAAATATAAATTTATATATATCATAAATATATCTTAAGTGGGCAGGAGACAGACTTAGGTAAAAGCGGGAAAGATGCTATAATGGCTCAAAATGATTTCTTCCACGTCCCAAGAGTTCTATTTGTTTTTTTTTACATCTTAGGCAGTAGGTTCTTAACGATTTGATATGTCTATCGGAACTAGAATGATCTTATTTGTTGGATGACTTGAACTCAAGAAATGACTCCCAGCGCTGTTTCCGTTGATAACAATGGTATCAACATCTATCAATGCTAATATCCTTATCGTTTGAGATCAATTTCAACTGTTAATTAACTATTTCTCTATTTGACTGACTTTTTTTTTCTTTATAAACTATCTTGTTCTAACAGGACAGAATTATCACAATTAAGTGCCATTTAACTTAAATTATTTATATTCAATATTTTATTGCTCTAAAACAGGTACTCCATTAACAATACCTTACGTTAAGTTTTTCCTCTGAAATTCTAACTCTTAAAAATAACAAAATTAATATTAACATGGAATACGAAAGGATACTTAGGGGGTTGAACGACACTTCTTGAAATGCCCCATAAAGTTTACTGCTCTTCGTTGGAGTGCTTCCTTACTTCTTTTATCGAAGTGGAAAAGAAATACAGTTAGGTTAGCTTTGTATTCGATTGATTATTCATCAAATCGCTACTAAAGTATTAATAAACAGAGGCGTTATTTACTACTTTTCTTTACAAAAAGATCTAATTAAATATCCCACCAACCCTTCTTCTTTACGATGAAAAAAGAAACATCATTGATCATTGCCCTTTTCAGTTCTATCCCGTTTAAATCAGATGATCTTATTTATTATACAACTTTTCCTACATAGTTGATAAGTTGCAATAAAAAAAGAATCAACCTCCCTAGTTGATCTTTTTTTTTTACCATGAAAACCTGATCTTCGAACAATTTAAGTGTTATTAACTTTTTGTAATTAATTTCAAATTATACATCCCGTTGCATTACACGACTCATTAAGTATATAATTAATATTACATCTCGCACACCTGATTAATATAACGGCGAATGAGATAAGCCCTGTTGTAATTACAACCCCCCCCCCTCAACTTGGCCATTACAACGGACCCGCTGTTACGACACCCTGTGTCACGCGACCACTCACCACGCGGAGGACACCTTGACCCCCAGAGAACTGGAACAGCGCACCGACTCCTGAGATAATTACACCGGAGGGGCCGGATCTCCAGCTAATAGCTGCCTCTAATCTTCATATATTCTATTTTTCAGGCTCTCATCCTAGGCCTTTCAGGGCGTCTTTTGTCCGAGCCGGAACTGACGGCGTAACCTTTACCCGATTACCTGAGCCATAGGAGCTTCTGGAACGTCCTTCTCAAGGTGGAAACGTGCGCCCTCTGTGGATCAAGGAGTCGCGGGATTTGATGCTCCGAGGCGTGCCATTGTTAGCCTCAACTCGGTCTTTGCCAATGCTATGATGTCATCGGATCTAAGGCAACGGGTTAAGTCACCGGAATGGATTATCATAAATATTGCAGGATAGGTTTAAAATTCAATTTATTGAAGCTTGGATGGAGTAACCGATTGCAGGATATCCTATTGAAATTGAAAAGTAACTCGTTACATACCTTTGCGTTCCAAACTTAAAAAATAAATTAATGGAAGTTGGTAATCGTTTAGGAATGGTAATAAAAAATAAAATAAACTCTACAAATCATGAGGGGGCTGGGATTCAATACATGGTAGAGACTTTACTATTCCAAGGACAATGGTAGTGCGGGGGGAGGGGGGGGGGGGGATTTGTCCTAGACCACACTCAACCGTCAGATTTTTTCTCTTTATTTTGGGTAACCACTTTATAGAGGGTGGGTAAGCCCCAGGAAGATACTAGATCCCCCGCCCACTAGATCCATCCATCTCCGCCCGCTAACCAATTAAATCTCTACGTATAGCATTTTTGGTAGCTGCCGCTCCGCTCGAAGCTACCAAAAGTGTTATACATTGGCTTTATAATTTATTTATGCTAGTAAAATAAGCGTGAAATGTTTTGTTCTGATTATATTTATGTAAATTATAAAGTTAATTGTAGCTAAAAATGAAATCTACCCAATCGTTTAATATTATTTCATAAACGTGACAGAGAAAGATGGATTCTCATGTTTTTATTAACAGTCTTCTCTGGGGAATTCAAAATCCATACAATCATTGAAAAATCCACATCTAAACCAAAACTTGCAATACACAGCATAAAACTATTTTTCGTTTATCTGTCAATTTCTAAATTACATTAACTGCAGTTAATAAAAACGTTGGGATTTGAACTCATTGGATGAAAATGTCTAATGACAATATTTATGGGAAAATAGAAAAAAAGTTAACCAACCTACAGTAATTGTTAACAATAATATACTAGCTTGCGAACCAAATATGTACTATGAGATCCAAATAATTTGGGAATTGTTTTTTAATAATAAGAAATTCAGTAATCTACGTCCAATAATTAGCTAAATAAATCAAACTTAACGATATATAAGGGCTACAGAACAAGGAATGATAAACTAATAATCAGAATATCAGTTGTGACAGAAATTACAAATATCGCTCTTAACGTAGACATTTCAAACATAGTACATATTTTCAGGTCTATAGTAACAGTTTTCTCCTTGAATTATATTCATTATTATATAAAACTGAAATTGGTGTCTGTGAAACTAACGGAAAATTTACTTTTTGTGAACTTTTATAAAATAAATAAGTCTTGCATTAAAATTAACATTATCCCCTCTATTTTTTGGAGGAAAGCTCAAGCAAGCTTCATTAAATCGTCTAAACCGTTATAGCGGACACTCTATGGAAACCAATGGTTCTTCTCCCGGCTCGATTCGAGTGCTCGATTTACTGTACGGGGACAACGGGCTCAAGCGATGCAAAACATTAAAGGATTCGTTCCAACTATTCAAGAGATAATCGTGGGAAATTCAGAAACAAAGGTTCCGAAATTCGCCTTAACGGAAATATATGTCAATAATTTTTATATTATGCATACAAAATGCTCTACAATAACCATCGAATTTTAAACCCCGTCCTCTCCGTATTATGATTTTGACAAAATAATTTCAATGACTTCATTCTGCACAAATACTACCCACGAAGGGTCTTGTGTTCAGTACATTGCAGCAACTGTACTGTTTCTAGTACAACGGTTTAGGGAGATGTTTTGCCCGGGATCACCAGGTATTCTCCCCTATTGAGGGTCCCCACTTTATAGAGTCTAGGTGAGCTCTTGAATCAAATTATTTAACTGCCATGGCTGGATTTGAACCAGGGAACTTCAGCGCAGCAACTCCGACTCCCCGTTTTTGACAAATAACGATAAAGTAAGATGAACCACTAGAAAAAAATGAAATTAATTAGATTTTTTTTTTAGAGTTAATCCCAACAGTATTTTTCACTTTGATACATTCAAAAACTTGATTTTAAACAAATATGAAGAGTTTATCGAAAGTTTTTGCGAGTCTGCGCTTACTAATGAAGTAAAAAAAAAAAAAAAAAAAAACAGGTTCCACCAGATTACAATATAATATGAATATTTTTTTAAATTTTCATTATACCTTCATCTATCTCTATTTTTCCGAATATGGAATATTCAATGCCAGTTCCTAAAAAAAGTTCATGCTTTAAAACTCCTGCTGAATCACATTAGTTGACCTTAAACATGTGAGGAAGAAAATGGTCCGGGTGGGAGGTCAACAAAATTCTCTTTACTTGGTAGAACTGTTTATTGGAAAGCCAACGTTTCGACTCACATTGCAAGTCTTCTTCAGGGCGTGTGATGGGGTCAAGTGGCTAGACTTAACTGTTGAGTATTCTTCTTTGAAAAATTCTCATTTCATTTCTTTACTTGTGTATGATTCTTGGTGTCGTCTTTGGATTCCTATCTTTTTATCAAGAAATTAATTAAATCTGATTCAGTAGCTCGTTGCGCTAACTTGAGTGGAGCGGTATAAATTTGAAGGAAAGGATTGAATTGGGACTGATGTTACACGTGATTTGTTAATAATGTTTCCATTTATTTTATATTATTTGTTTTACTTATTTATTACTTCTTAATCATTAATCGATCTTTCTTATTATTACTGTTATTAGTTTGCATATCCACGGTTTATTAATGATTCCTCTCTGTGAGCATTAAGGACGGGAAAGGTTGCCAGTAAATGGGTTAGTGAGAAAAATCTGTGGGATCTAGAAAGAGCGGAGGGGCGTCATCTTAGCTATTGTTCCATTGCTTTCGCCCTAACAAAAGCTCCTTCATAAAATTAATTATTTTCGTGCGATCGCTTTTCTAAATCACTCTCACCTTTTGGACGGGACGATATGACTCCAATTCTTAAGGCACTGAGAGGAATCACACCATCGCTTCGAGCACTCGTCCTCCTTCACTAGACTTCTTCCGACATTCCCAACCTTACGCACAACATATGACAGCATTCCACAGCGATTACGGAACCGATTACCGTGGGAACCTGATTGGTTGAAGGAAATACTTTTGAACATCAGCGTTGTAAATGTCAGCAATATATTAACTACTTCTATGTTTTATTAGCTCAGTATCCTGTAGAATATGTGGGGTATTTAATTACTTCTATGCATTTTTCTGTTGTGACCAGATAGATAGATTTGTATTAAAATACGAGATGAATGTTAAGAAATCGGTTCCCACGTATAGCGGCAACTATGTATGTAGTTTTGGTACCTAAGTTTTTCACTCAACCAGTCAACAAAACCATTCTTCTGTATAAATCAAAAGGTACTGATTTATAGGTGTATGATTGGGAGGAACTGTCCAAGAGTGGTTGTATAAATCAGAATGTTATATAATTATTTATTTTAATTCAATACATACAAATTGTGACAACAAACTATAAATTCTACTAGCTGCAATAATCATGATAAGTACGATATAAATTTCTTGTATTTTTAAAAGTTTACTCTCATGGTCAATTAATTTCAAATTTCGTATTCGAAAAAGTAGTTGGCTAATAAATTAAGTAAAATAATAATTGAGTTGTTCAAACTAATCTAATGAAAGGTATTTGTATGGATTTTTTTTTATTTAAATGAAAATATAATTAATAAGAATGCTGTTGGATAGTATAGAATAACATGACATATAGGAATTATGACTATAGATAAATTATATCAAAGTTACAACAGAAGGGATTGAATTATTTAATAATAAAGATTTATTATTTAAAAATGAAAAGATTAGCAAATGAAAAATACGGAATTATTCGTGCTATGAATAGGTAAGAATAATTCCTTATTTTCTAAGTCTTTGATTGCTTTTTCTAACTTTATACTATTAATGAAAACTATTTTTGGAGAAGAAGATAGAACAGGGGAAATGCAAAAAAAAAAATAAGGAGTCTTTTTTCATTTTATAGTTAAAGTATTTATCACTATTTAAAGAATAATAATATATAGAAGGGATAATAATAAGAACTTATTAGTAATAGGCTGGGGAAAAATAAATCCATTATTTTCTCGGTAGATGGCTGTATTGATCGATATCTTGTAAAGTTTCGATCAAACAATTGCAAGTTTATGCTCGTTGCCAAGGTGACATTTCAAACTAAAAAATTCTCTGGCTGTTTTTTGTTTGTTCCATTCAGTTGTGAGTTAGAGGGTGTTAACAATGGAAGTCAACAAAGAGAAAATTCGGTACATTTTACAGTTTTTCTTTGATAAATGCAAGCCAGGCCGCTGAAATTGTGAATGGTGTTTATTATTTCAAGTATATTTTCTTGAACTCCACTCAGACCATGTCCTTCTACAGACATCTAATAATTTTTGATCCCGGCAAGGGTTCCATGTATACCATACCGCATAACACGCGTTTCGGCCGTAGAGTTGCACCGAACAGACTGTTGCGGAATCGATACTTATTTATTAAGGTATATATACTTACATATTAAGGTATATATTTAAATAATAAGGATAGCCTCATCGATTATCGATCTCTTAACTGATCACGTACTTGGTAAATTTATTAGTAATTATTAAACTACTTTCCGTTTTGGATCGGCATATACGCGTATTAAGATGTGCAGGTCATTTCAATATTTATCTTGATACTGTGTGAATTTTTTTCACAGTCACACAAGTGTAATGATTGTCAGTCATAGTAATGCACTGGCATTGAAAAGTCATGCTTCTCTCCAATCCAAACAGATCCGATCCCCTGAAGAAACACGGTGGGTGTCAATTTGTGCAATGCCGAGACGTCTCTAACCGCGTTGCGACATTAAGTACATTGGAGCAGGCACGCTTGCTCATGTCGGTGAGTGTTCATGTTCGCACTTCCTTGCACCTTGAAGGTCTCTCTCGGGTGATTTCTTTTAGCTGGATCCGTTTTGCAATTTAAATGAGAATTCTTGAACTTTACGTTTCTTTTTTTTTTTTAATCAGACTTTTTAATAACCTAATACAGTTTCAATTCTTTATTCCATTTCTGCTGAGGCTCTGATAGTTGACAATACTTGAGGAAAACATTGCATATCGAAAAAATATTTATGACTAATTTTATTGTGCCTACGTTTTTGCGAGTTCTCGGTTGGAGTTTGACTCTTCACTTCATTGGCCTGAAGATGGCCTAAATCATAAGCCAAAAGGTAGGCACACTAAAATAAGTCATTCTTATTTTGTGTAATCATTGACTGCACCCCCTGACCATTTCAAACCTCTCTTAGAATTATCTAGTCAATTATTTGAAAAAGTATTATGTGTGTAAATATATGTCCGCAAAGATGTTTAATTATATTTATTATTTTTTGATTAACTGATTTATTAATGATATGGTCTCGCCACTTGGATCATAATCTTATATTTACACCATCGATATATTATGAGTAAAGATTAAACTCTTTCTGAATTTAGCAGTGTTATTTTCCCTATTATGCTATCCCAAATTATTTGCAGTATATCTATTAATAATAAATGTTTCACAATACGTTATATTCATTTAATTCTTTATTTTTTTTAGGTAAGAAATTTCGAAAACATTTTGGGCGATACGAATAATAACAAAACCATATCAGGTAATGTTTTGTAATTATTTTTAAATGTGAATATGACTCTACTGATGGTATAGTTGCTGGTTATCGATTATTCCTCTTTTTTTATTTACTTGTAAAGACTTATTATGATTTATATTTAAAAAAAAAAATGCTTAGGTCAGTTGATTGCAATTTCGCCAACTTATAACGTCCGTGTTCCGAATGCAGTACTCAGTTAATATATAGAATTTGATTTATGGAGAAATTATCGTGAAATTGCAGACCTCCCCCATCATTATCAATTCGGATAAAAAAGTCGATTGGGCGATTTTGATCGAATTATTTCCATAAACAAGCGTTACAATAATATTTTTTTACCATTTGCCCTTCATATTATTTATATTTCTTTATTAAAAGTTAGTATAAGCGATATTAGTATCAATAAGTAAATGGTATTAACGGGGATGAATAATCGGGTTCTGTGTAATATGTTTTATTCTATCTGAATATTTATTTGTATTATATCTGAATATATTTGTACTTATTGTCTGTTTAAGCTATAACGTTTCCTACAAACTAACTACGAATTTTAAACTGTTCCTTGGATTATTCAAGGGAATTTCATATACTGGCGGAGTTATAAAATATCGGAAATAAGAAGAAAAAATATGGTAATGTTTTAAAAAAACCCTAATTAACATCTAGCTGTTCCGGAAATTAGAACCATTAAATTAAACACCAATCTTTAATGATTTTTTGAATAATAATTACTTTGAAAACGAAAACAAAGGACTCCAAGGACGATGTGTAAAGGGGGCCTATTAGAATATTTTTTTTTATTTAGAGCAGGAATTCTTAACGATTTAGATGTATAAACTTACTCAAGGGCATTCGTTTGTACTTATTCTAATAATCACGGGCAAGGTTCTGTTAAGTCCAACAAATTTATTTTTGTTTTAGAATGCCTTGGTGTTTCTTGAAAAATTCCTTCCTATGAGAACCCATTAAACTTACATAGCTATTTGTAATTCAAATTTATATTGACTAACTACGGGCATTAGCAGATTCCATTTACGTATTGATTCAACAAAAGGGATATTCGCTATTTTACTGATCTTAATGTATTACTTTTTCTTTCTTGTTTTTGTTTTTTAATTTTGATAATATATAAAGATAATTGACAATCAGTCATTTGTTTTGTTAATTTGAAATATGTTATTTATATTTAAATATGACTACATGTAAGAGTCTTTTCATCTCCTTGTTAACGTAATATAATAACGTTTGATAACGAAACAATAAATTAGATTTACCATTCATCTATCATCTAACAATTGCCTCATAAGTATAAATTAATAAAAATATTCAATATAACATTCAGACCTAGCCCTATAAGCAGTCTATGTGTAGAAGCCGCTCTAGCTCCGCTAGCTGTCAGAACACCAACTTGCATCCGGATACATTTTGAAGATTAAAATTCAATGATAATAATCCAGCATGGAAACATATTTTTCAAATAAATATAAGAAAATTTACAGAAAACCCAAGACTACCACCCCCACTTGGAATATGAGGAAGAAGATACATTGAAGAAATCAAGAATTTTCAAACAAGCACAAATGAAAACAGCTACCCATCTTGGACCTTAAAAGTACCATCGATAGATTTAAGGCTCAGAAAACACAAGTCGAATATCACATCAGAATTCACAAATTTCTTAGAATTAAAAAAAAATCGTTGACAAATACAGAAATACCTAGCACATTTATACAGATGGGTCCAAATCAAACCATAGCGTTGGATGCTCTATAATTATCGGTTCCAATACAATTAAATAGAGGCTCCCACACACAACCAGTAATTTCACCGCAGAATGCTACGCAATCAAAGCAGCCCTATATCATATTATGCAATGTCAAGAAAAATGTTTCTTTATTTTCACGGACTCTTTATCTGCAATAACGGCTTTCGCTAATATATATACGAAAAACAACGTAATTAAAAAAGCTCAAGCTTATTCAACGATGATCAAAAGCATGGACAAACAGGTAGTATTTGTCTGGATACCATCTCATGTGGGACTCAAAGGCAATGAAGCGGCAGACCAAGCAGCCAAGAAAGCAGCATCATCACTAACCATAACAAATGTTTTCACCTTATCAGACATTTCGCAATATCTAAAACGCCAAGCACTCAGTTGCTGTGGGAGGCAACTGAGGAAAATAATAAATTGAAAAGGATTAAAGCATAAGTAAAATCCATGGCGTGGATGTGGAGGCAACTGAGGAAAATAATAAATTGAAAAGGATTAAAGCATAAGTAAAACCCTGGAAAAGTTCTTGCCGCATCAACAGAAGAGAAGAAGTAGTCCATCACAAGACTACGAATCGGTCATACGCGTCTGACGCACGGATATCTGATTGAAAGACATGCACCACCAAATTTCGGAATTTGAAGTGTGCAATTTACTGTCACCCACGTCTTGGAGGACTGCCCAATGTATGAAACATATTTTCACGGTTTGGTGATTGATAGAAAACCCAGTCTATCCTGGGTGATAACGTCACAAATATAGATAAAGTGCTAACTTTTCTTAAACAAAATAATATGTTCAGTAAAAAATTATAATTATATGTGAAGTGAAAATATAACGAAGAATAATAATGAAATAAATATTGAACCAAAAGAGGGAAGACGCTAATGACCATGGATGCTGTGCGTCTTTAAACAATAAAACCTAACCTATTCAATACATATGTATTTGATTGACAAAAAAACAGAATAAATACTTGATTGTATGGAGCGGATTTGCTCCGTGTGTAGAGTGCTGAGCTGCTATGTTTAAGATTCCGGGCTCAAATTAGTCTAAAACCGAAAATTAGAGGTTTTTCGGTTTTAGACCCATGAATGGACCATGTGGGTTTTGCAGACCTTCCTAGGGCTCACCCAGCCTCAATAAAATGAGTACTCTAAATTGGAGCAGTTGAGCATGATGTCGGACAAAGAGGTGGTTCTCTACAAACACGTTATCTTAGAAATAGTGCGGTCTCTACCGTGTGAGAGCCTGTGACTTCGTGGTTTGTAGTGCCGCAGATTTTTTTTTTTTTTTAATGCCAGGGAACTTTTTTAATTTTTGTTGCATCATAGCTAATTTATCTTCTATTTTACTGTATAGGAGAATAGTACCCAGCTTTTCTTAATGAGTTTTAATTAACATTCAACTTGACAATAAAAAAAACAAAAAAACACAAATATGTTTTTACCGTATCCAAGACATTATTTCATTACGACTTTGTATAGTAAAACTTAAATTATTGGGATTAAATCTTTCCCCTCTGAATGGAACTAATATAACCTAAATAAAGTTTAAAAAATAAACAAAATGCTATTTGTAGAAATTTTAACTATTCAGTCATGCAAATGTATCTGTAAAAATGCAAATATTTAAAAGAAAAAAAATAACAAAAGTAATCAATGTTATGACCTTGTCGGCAAAGCAAAATTAATTGTAATGATTATTAGTAAGAACTTCAAAGGCAATTTTTATTAGTGTACTTTGGCAGGGTCGTAAAGAAATATAAAAAATTAATGTTGAATAAGACCAAATCGTCTAGTGTCAAAATAGCCCTGAAGAATGTCGTTCTTTTCTTTCATCATTCTTTGATAGCACCTAAACTTTGAAACTCCGAACACCCTCCCTACTTCTAATTATTAGGATTTGTGACACGACCAAGACCAAGTCGGATGACCTCTTCTGACATACTCCGACCAACCTGGATTTCAGTGGCGAAGGATGTTGCTGAAGAGGTGGATGACTGAGCGGTACCGGCAACGGTACAGTCCGATTGTCCCCAGAGCAGTCGGGTTTTTACCACTGTCCGCCATTTACCGGCTGTTAACCGCTCTATTTCTAGTCTTCAACACGACAGTTGATTTTTTAAATTCGTTTTAATGGTATTTGAGCTTGGGAAGCCGTTAGCTCAACATAATCACACGAAGAAGAAACGTTAAAGACTCTCTAGAAAAGAACTGTACTTGTCAATCGTAATATATATATATATATATATATATATATATATAACCCGTACCACCACAGCCCAAAGAGGGTCTTGGGCTCATTGAATGGTAGAGACTTGAGAATGGTTCTGCAGGAAGGTGATTCCTCCTAAATCACGTTCAACCCCCAGATCCCCCCTTTATTTTGGGTACCCCATAGAAATACCATTGGTTCCATTTCCGGGGCACTATGAGAATAAATAAAATTCTGCCAGCGAGCGGGATTTGAAGCGAGGACCTTCGACATGGCTGCTAAGCTCTCTTCTTCAGAGCCACTCCAAGAAAAATTAAGTTCCAAAAGTGGTGTGTTTGACAAAATTGCTTGTCTAGCCGAGCGAAAAATGTTAAAAAATCAATTTTTTTTTTAATCCGCTTTTGATCTTGAACCACATTTATTTATTTTGTATAATCTTTTGTTTCTTTATATATTTTTGTTATAAACACTTTTTTTTCCGTATTGGCCAACTAAGGACCTACTCATTTCATTTGTCTTTTTGTTATTTGTTTCGCTTCGAATTTTGTCACAACAATGTTAACTTTTCAATCCTTACCTTTTTAATATTTTCTAACAATACATCATGAGCTTTATTATGGAAAAGAGAAAAAAATTAGGGGAAACGTATATACTTCGGTAATTGTTTCATCCAGAAATGAACGTTTCATTGAACATATACACTTTTATCTATATTTCGAAATAATAGCTGAAACTTTTAAGTTCTTTATGAAATGATTACCAAGACCTACTCATTACTCATAATATATTTTCCATACTATCACAACTTGTGTTTTTGGAAAATATTAAAAATGGAACAGTTAAAACTAGTAACTCAACTCGAGGCGAATAAATAAACACTTATTTATTATTGTTATTAATTTTTTTTTTACCCTGTGGTCAATACCCCCTGGTTTCATTATGTTGCCTCTTTGCCAGTTGCATTTTCAGTTTTTTCTGTACACAGTTGTTTTTTAAATGGACCTAGCACTAAAATATTTGTTTTTATTTTCTGTTCTATCCTACAATGGATATATATTGTTACGGTCAGAGCGGAAAGTAGGACCGGCTTCTGATCTGCCTAGAGCGGATTAGGCAAACAATGGGATTAAGCGGAAGGGATTATAGAATGGCGTAGAACCTTCTAGATCGGTCTAGGTGGTCCTCGTCCGTGTTCCGAGTAATGCCCCACCACGACCTACCTTGCCTATATAAAAAGGACAGCGTTTTCGGCCGCGGTAGTCAGTAATAAGCAGTGAAGTAATAAGCAGCCGTTAACTAGTGGCAGTGTGTGTGAGTTAATTAGTGTTAATATCAGTCTGTAATAAGTGCTTAGTGAGCAACAGTGACAATTAGTGGCCGTGTAATAAGTGTAATAAACTGTGTGGCAGTTAGTCATATTTGAAGAGTCTTACGGTCGGTGGACTTTAGTTAGTGAACTGTAAGTGTTAATTTGTAATTGTAAACTATAGTGTAATATTATTGTATTTGTACACATTTATATATAAATAGTTTAGTTATTTAGTATTACCAATATCTTATATTATTTGTATATTATTTTAGAAATAGATAACATTTAGTAGAATATTGTTATTGTAAATTGATATTAGTTTAATAATTTAGTTGTTTTTAATAATCTCATTGTATTCTTTCTAATTTGTTAATAAATATTAGATTCTTGAATTAAGTAATAGTTTAGTCCATTTTACACCCAGTAGCCCGTAACAAATTGGTGTCAGAAGTGGGATCTTGTGTAATTGTTATTTTATTTTGTAATAATTGGGCTACTGTTTGAAAAATGGCTTCTCAAAGTCTTAAATTGATGGATTTAAAAGTTGCGGATTTAAAACGGGAATTAGAAGAACGTGATCTGGATTCTTCCGGAAATAAAAGTGTACTGCAACATCGCTTGCGTGAATTTTTTGTAGAGTTAGGGGAAAATCCAGATGACGTTCTGTTTGAAACTGATTTGAGCAAGTTGTCTGCAACTTTTAAAAATGAATTAGGCAATGTAGAAAATAAGCTAGGTAATGAATTAAGCAATGTTAAAAATGAGCTAGGTAATGAGTTAAGCAATGTAGAAAATAAGCTAGGTAATGAATTAAGCACTGTTAAAAATGAGCTAGGTAATGAGTTAAGCACTGTTAAAAATGAGCTAGGTAATGAGTTAAGCACTGTTAAAAATGAGCTAAGTACTGTAAAAAGTGATTTATTGTATACATTAGAGTCTAAATTAGGCACATTAGAGAATAAGTTAATGGAAAATGTAGATAATAAAGTAGCTGTTGTAGAATCTAGGCTAGGAGAAAAAGTTGACGAAATTAGGCTAAGAATGGAAGCTCTCGAGGGACGTATGAGCAACCCACCGACGAACGACACCGACCGTTCCTGCGAGGGCAGCCATCATAACACCATTCTGCCCGCCTATGCTGGGGCGCCACCAACTCACAATACCATTCCAGTATTCGACGGAAAGACGCCGTGGGAGGACTACATGACTCTCTTCGAGACAGCGGCTTCGATCCACGGGTGGTCACAGGAGACCCAAGCTTCAGCGTTGTGCCTGGCACTGCGTGGAGACGCCTTGGGAGTCCTGCAGGGGATGCCCATCTCGGAACGGTCCAACTACGGTGAGCTGATGAGAAGACTGGAGATGCGCTTCGGCCACCGCCACATGGACCAGCTGTATCGCTCACAGCTGAGAAGCAGGGTCCAGAAGACAAACGAGACTTTGCAGGAATTTGAAGCGGATATTGCCCGGCTGGTGAGGAACGCCTACCCATCGGTCACCGACGAAGTCTACGAAAGCTTGGCTGTCGACAAATTCCTGGATGGACTTCGGGACCCAGAGACACAACAAGCAGTGAAGCTCGCCCGGCCGAAAACTTTGGGAGACGCATTATCCCAGGCCATGGAGTTCGAGGCTGTTAGACAGTCCGTACGGGGCCATGCGCGAGTTAGAGCAGCAGAAGCGGAGCCTAATGTGGTCCCTAGCATCGAAGACATAGTAACTAAAGTTTTGGAGGCTCTCAAGACCCGTAAGAAGGAGATACGCTGTTGGAGCTGCGGCCAACTGGGACACCCTAGGAGCAAGTGTCCATCGAAGAAGCAAGAAAAGCCACAGGAAAACTAAGTAGGGTTGATGGGAAGGGGCAACTGTCAACCCGTAATGTCAAAGGCCCCAGGAAGGCCATCAGAGTTGCGTCAATAGGAAGCAGAACGAACAGTTTCTACGTTGATGGGATGGTGAACGGGCAGCTGCGAAGTCTGCTAATAGATACCGGCGCAACCATGACGATCTTGAACTCGAAAACACTTCCAGCTGAGAAGATCTTACCAACAACTTGGGCATTACGGACTGCTACGGGACAGCCAGCCAAGGTCTACGGGGAGACAGTTGCCACCTTCATCATCGGGGGTCAACATCTGAGGCACGGTGTTCTCGTGGCAGAAATCGATGAAGATGTCATATTAGGCACGGACTTGATGATCGAATACGGGATTAAGTTGGATATGGCAAGAGGTGTGATGACGCTGGGAGAGGAGGAAGTCATCCTTCGGCAGGGAAAGGACCTCTACGCACGAGTGCTCTTACTAGAAGACACCACATTACCTGCACGGAGCCAAATCCTGACCCATGGGACGGTCGAAGGACAGTTACCGGAGGGTCAATGTGTACTACTTGAACCCGGAAGGCACGAAGAACAAGAGATCGGACGTGGCGTACTTGTTGCCAGGTCTCTCATCAAGGTCGGACGGACAACTCCAATCCGGCTAATGAACCTGAACAGCTTCCCGGTAACGCTGAAGAAAGGAACACCGGTCGGGGAGTGTACAACCGCTACCTCAGTGGTTCGTCAGCTGCAACGTCGTCCCACCGAGCTCCGAGGACTGCCAGAAGAACTAAAAGGATTTGTTAACGAGTCATGCCGCGACCTTTCATCTGAACAGAGCGAGGAAGTGAAGAACATGATTATCCGATGGCATGACGTCTTCGAGATCGGACCAGGACCACGGGGAAGAACGGATATCGTCCAGCACAGGATTGACACCGGGGATGCGAAGCCCATCCGACAGGTCCCGCGGAGGCTGCCGTTAGCCAAACGGGAGGACGCCGAGAAGATCATAAAGGAGATGGCGGCTGATGGTGTCATTGAGCCTTCGAGTAGCCCCTGGATGTCTCCTGTCGTATTGGTGAAGAAGAAAGATGGCACAACGAGGTTCTGCGTAGACTACCGTCTTCTGAACAATGTCACCAAGAAGGACAGCTATCCGCTTCCCAGGATTGACGATACGCTGGACACCCTAGAGGGGTGTAAACTCTTCTCTACTTTGGATCTCCGCAGTGGATATTGGCAGGTTGGATTGGCACCTGAGGATAAAGAGAAGACGGCGTTTTCAATTGGCACTGGGCTCTGGCAGTTTACAGTAATGCCATTCGGGCTTTGCAATGCTCCTGCCACATTCGAGAGGCTGATGGAAAACGTGTTAAGAGGTCTCTCTTGGGAAGTATGCCTGGTTTACCTAGACGACATTATTGTGCTGGGAAAGTCCTTCGCTCACCATCTGAAGAATCTGGAGAAGGTCTTCGAACGACTGCGTGCAGCGAACCTAAAGTTGAACCCGAAGAAGTGTAATCTCTTCCGAAGGCAAGTCAACTACCTGGGGCATATTGTGTCAGACAACGGAGTTGCTGTTGACCCAGAGAAGATAGCAGCGATCACCGACTGGCCAGTACCTCGAGATAAGCACCAGGTGAGAAGTTTTCTCGGGCTCTGCACCTATTACCGGAGGTACGTGAAAGGATTTGCTGACATCGCAAAACCTCTTACCAGGCTTACCGAGGAGAAAAGGACTTTCCATTGGAACCACGAGTGCCAGGCATCCTTCGAGGAGCTGAAGAGAAAATTGAGTAGTGCTCCTATTCTGTGCTATCCACGTCCCGAGGGCAAGTTCATACTCGACACAGATGCCAGCAACATCGCCATTGGAAGTGTCCTCTCTCAGCTCCAAGACGGAGAAGAAAGGGTGATTGGATATTTCAGCAAGGCACTCTCAGCTCCGGAGCGCAACTACTGTGTCACAAGGAAAGAGCTTCTGGCAGTAGTAAAATCTATAGAGCACTTCCATAAATATCTATACGGAAGAAGGTTCCTGCTGAGAACGGACCACGCGGCTCTAATGTGGCTGCTGCGATTCAAGTCACCGGAGGGACAAGTGGCGAGGTGGATCGAGCGCCTTCAAGAGTATGACTTTGAATCTGCACATCGTTCTGGAACGAGCCACAGGAATGCGGATGCACTGTCAAGAAGACCTTGTGATGAAGGCTGCAACCATTGTTCTCGACAAGAAGAGAAGCAGGCAGTGGTGTTGAGGACTACAGTTGTCATGGACAGTTGGCAAGATGCAGAGGTGTCAAAGGGACAGGACGAGGACCCGGATTTAAAACAGATAAAGGAATGGAAAATATCGGGGCGAGGAAGACCGGCCTGGCAGGATGTTGCTCCAATGTCGAAGAATGTAAAAACGTACTGGGCCCAATGGAACTCCATTTTAGTGGACAACGGGCTGCTGAAACGGGCATTGGAGAACGCGGAAGGAGATCAGCGCAGGCTACAGCTCATCGTTCCAAGGAATAAAGTGCCCGAAGTGCTTAGGGAACTACATGACGGTGTAACTGGCGGCCATCTTGGAGTTCACCGTACATTGGAAAAAGTTCGTGAACGCTTTTACTGGGCAAACCTTAAGGACGATGTGTTGGACTGGTGCAGGCGTTGTGCGACTTGTGCGGCTTCTAACGGACCAACAAGAAGAAAGAAGGCCCCTATGAAGAAGTACAACGTGGGAGCACCGTTCGAGAGGATAGCGATTGACATCGCTGGCCCTTTCCCTGTGACAGACGAAGGCAACCGATATATTCTCGTGGCCATGGACTATTTTTCTAAGTGGGTGGAAGCGTATGCCCTTCCGAATCAAGAGGCAGTCACGGTTGCAGACGTACTTGTGAAGCAGCTCGTCAGCCGGTTTGGAGTACCCATGGAACTTCACGCTGACCAGGGAAGAAACTTTGAGTCTGCAGTCTTCTCCGGGATGTGCGAAGCACTGGGAATACGGAAAACCAGGACGACACCTCTTCACCCTCAATCGGATGGCATGGTGGAGCGCATGAACAGGACAATGGGTCGATATTTGTCTAAAGTGGTCTCCGAGTATCAGCGAGACTGGGACCAGTATCTTCACTTGTTCTTGTTAGCCTACCGGAGTTCAGTCCATGAAGCAACGGGGCAGACCCCCGCAAATGTGGTCTTCGGCCGAGAACTTCGTTTGCCTTGTGATCTGAAATTCGGGTTCAAGCCAGACGAGGAAGTTAACGGAGAGGAATACGTCACGAATCTACGGAAGCGGATGGATAATATCCACGAAAAGGTTCGTGCAAACATCCAGGGAGCCAGTGACAGAATGAAGGAGCGTTACGACATCAGGGCAGAGAAAGGTGGATTCCAACCTGGAGATTTGGTCTGGCTACATGATCCTCGAAGAAGGCGAGGCTACTCACCTAAACTTCAGAACTCCTGGGATGGCCCGTTTGAGATCATCAATAGGATAAACGACGTCATCTATAGGATCAGAAAGCAGCAAAAAGGAAAACCCAGGGTAGTCCATTTTAATAGACTGGCCCCATACAAAGGAGACCATGGCCCGACAAAAGACCAGCAAGTCAGGTACCTCAACAACGTGGAGGCCAGTAAGGTATCAGTTGCACAACCTAAGGTACAAGGTTCCCGTGGAGTAACTCAGGCAGTATACAGAGATATCTTCTCGTTACCCGCGGACTATTCTCTGGCCCATTGTGTAGCCGAAGATCTGAGGACTTCCCGAGGGATTGCAACCGTCTTCAGGAAGAAGTTTGCTGGAACTGAGGAACTGGAACGCCAAGGACCACGCGTCGGGAAAGCACTCCACCATACGCACGAAGGACGACACCTGTTCTACTTAGTTACCAAGTGTGCTACTGATCAGAAGCCCACATATGACGCACTGCGGCGAAGCCTCGACGATCTGCGGAGTAAGCTTCTGAGACTGCGTGTCACCAAGCTCGCGATCCCTAAGTTGGGCTGTGGATATGACGGCCTGGAGTGGAAGGTTGTCAGGAACATGCTTGAACAGATATTCGCCAACTCTGGAGTCGCCATATTGGTGTGCACGTTCAACCCCTGGAAAGGAAATGCGTCTCCATCGAGGGAAGCTCATGACCGCCCGATTTCTCCGGACTATGCTCTGGGGCAGAGCACTTTTAAGGAGGGGGCAGTGTTACGGTCAGAGCGGAAAGTAGGACCGGCTTCTGATCTGCCTAGAGCGGATTAGGCAAACAATGGGATTAAGCGGAAGGGATTATAGAATGGCGTAGAACCTTCTAGATCGGTCTAGGTGGTCCTCGTCCGTGTTCCGAGTAATGCCCCACCACGACCTACCTTGCCTATATAAAAAGGACAGCGTTTTCGGCCGCGGTAGTCAGTAATAAGCAGTGAAGTAATAAGCAGCCGTTAACTAGTGGCAGTGTGTGTGAGTTAATTAGTGTTAATATCAGTCTGTAATAAGTGCTTAGTGAGCAACAGTGACAATTAGTGGCCGTGTAATAAGTGTAATAAACTGTGTGGCAGTTAGTCATATTTGAAGAGTCTTACGGTCGGTGGACTTTAGTTAGTGAACTGTAAGTGTTAATTTGTAATTGTAAACTATAGTGTAATATTATTGTATTTGTACACATTTATATATAAATAGTTTAGTTATTTAGTATTACCAATATCTTATATTATTTGTATATTATTTTAGAAATAGATAACATTTAGTAGAATATTGTTATTGTAAATTGATATTAGTTTAATAATTTAGTTGTTTTTAATAATCTCATTGTATTCTTTCTAATTTGTTAATAAATATTAGATTCTTGAATTAAGTAATAGTTTAGTCCATTTTACACCCAGTAGCCCGTAACAATATTGTACTTACAGGGGTTATTGGAAGTCCAGATTCCTTTTCCCTCCAAAGGTTACAGGCGGGGAACGCCTGCTCAGAAGCAGAATGCCGTAGAACTCCGGACCGGCCTGGTATAATACCCTGATAAATCTTGCCCTGAAAACAAGCCAAGGTCGGAGTAAAACTGGAAGCTCATTACCATACAAGACAGTCCCTTCCCCGGCCCTAGTGGGCTACTACCTTTCCTTTCATAATTTATATTGACGCTTAAATAGGGCTTGTTTTATTATAAACATGTAGTCGGCTTTTATAAATAACTTGTGTCTGCTTCTTCTTCGAATGGAAATTAATAATATTCAGAAATGTTGAGTAGGTTGGAAACAATGACAGCGTACACGATTCCTAACATTCTCTTCAAAGAATGAAACCTAACAAGATTACTTGACCCATTATTCATTTAATAACGTTATGAAATGTTTACGCTTTTTTAACCAATAATGATTCTCTTATCGCGTAAGCCCGTTCTTCCACGGAGTTATGTGATCGCTTTAGATAAGGCATAGCGGGTATCAAGTTATTATTTCTCCAGACAATAAGCAAAAGAATTACGACTTTTGATAATAAGAACCCATCTCGAATGAGGTTACAGACATTGGAAGAATGCCGTCTAAAGATTACTTGATATTTATACCGCATCGACCCAATCAATTTGAATATCATTTTTGGTTTTCTCACTGAGTAATTTTTAATAACACCATATCCGCAAATAATTTCCTAAATTCTTTTCAAACCTGATTTTTAAAACTTGTTTCCATATCAAAGTAATCCTTTGAGAGGAATATTTCTTGGCCGGCACATTCCATGCAATCGTATACCTTGTACTTTATAATTAATAATTTTCAATAAACTGTCACAATATATGTAATATTAATAATTTATACATAATATTTTAAATTACATCCTTATACAAAATTACATGTTACTTACATAGTTTACGGACAAAAATCAATAACGGGTAGTTTTTCAATTATTTTTATACCTTTTATCTTATATTATATATTATATCTTATCTTATATTTAAATTTTTCAATATTAATTAAGAGTGCTAATTAATATTGAAAAATTTAAGCACAAAACCGCCTCAATCTATAGTCAACTTTTATTATTTAAACTATTCTTTTTCGATTGAAATCTTTTAGCTATATGTCATTATTTTTGTTTCTTCTTTGTTCTGTAATACTGTTCTCTGAGGAATTTAGGTTCTTGGACCATTTATAAGTTTTGAAGTAAAACTAGACTAAGCTGGTCATAAAAATATTAAATATCTCAACCTCCATCTTTGCCTCGTATTCTTCTTCTGTGCATTTAGATGGTCTTTATAAAAAATAGAGCTTTATTAATATTTTTGCTGTTGTTTTATAAGGCACAAAAACAACGTGTAATGGTACGTATTGGTTTTAATTGAACCTGGAAGCTGTTTTTTCATTCTCTTGAAAAGTGGTGTTTTTCATATTCGATACTTTGCATTTAAATCGACGAGGTATTGGGTATTTGGGGTGGATTATATGTTTAGGTGTTCGGATATCGTGAGAGTATTCTAATCAATCGGGATTGAAGACTGATTATCTGATAATCTAATCTAGTTGCATGATACGTTCCAAGATTGTCCTAACTGAATAGGGTTTCATTTTAGCGACTAATGAGATAACTAAAGGGGAACGATGGACAATCTGAGCCATTGACAAATAGCCCCGGGTAGAGAGCGCACGACTATCTGCTCTGAGATCACGCTTCATCAGCGGGATGAATCAGCCATGACGAAAGGAATGAAAGAGAGTCCTCTGGAGCAAGAAGTCGCGGTCGTGCCTCCGTCCTGGAAGGTCCTCGAGTCCTTTGGTGGTGACCTTCCAGCCCTAGAGCGGCCGGAGGATTAGCATACTCGCCGGTGGTGACCCCAACCTTTTGTCCTCAGCCAGCCGATGACTTAGCGAACTATTCTCGCCTGACCTCGGCAACCCTGTCATTGCGTATGGAAGGGAGGTGATGTGTAAAGAAACGTCATGAGGGACGGGAAAAAAAACCCGCTCGGATCGTGAGTCGTTTTCTTCGGAGACCTCAACGACGGAGGTTTGCGGAATACCACAAACCAAAAGCATTAGCAGTTACAAGGCTAAACCCGTGATTTCCACGAGTCATCTTTCCCATTTAAAGGAATGTAGTCTTTTTCTTAAGGTATCCTCATTGAAATTTGTTCCTTATGACTCTCATGTTTATCAATACAATTTTAAAAATCTGTACAAGCACAACCCATAAAAGGTCTTGGTTTCAGTACATGGTAGATACTCCACTGTTTCTTGGACAACGGTTGTACAAGGAGATAATTTTATCCGAGATCACACTTAACTGTCTTCCCCTTAGGGTACCCACTTTATAGAAGCTGGATGAGCCCTAAGAGTGTATACAGATCCAATAGTTTCAGCCATGGCTGTTAACTAATTAAATAATTTATCTGCCACAGCTGAATTTGAACCCGGTACCTTCAGCATAACACTTAGCTACGTTTATAAATAACTCCGCTATTTTTTATAATTACATCATTAAAATAAGAATGAACGATACAATTTTAAGGATGTTTTTTCATGTAACTTAAATTTAATCTTTAATTTGTAATTTATTGAATAGATTAAATAGAACATTATTCTTTCCAACTAAACAACATCACACTCACCTTGCAAATTTCGCTGCAACTATCATCTTGTTTTATTTTACACCACAAAAACAGGATCGAAAAGTAGTAAATAATAAGAAGCATTAGATATAATATGGAAATAAAGAGTGGACAAGGAAAACATGAAATTTTACTTACAGTAAACTACATCGATGTTTATCCAATCGATTTTATTCTTTGTAGATCGAAAACAAATTTATTTATTTTTTTACCTAAATTTTGTTAACGGCGAAGTTAGATGCGCAAAATATTTATATAAATAATATATTTATGAGGGTATGTCTTCTTCATTGAGAACAGGGTGGAATTTTGTATTCAGAAATAAGCACATCAATACAGAAAAGTCCTGCATTTTTAAAAAGATGAAGTTGTATATTTGGAATATTTATGTATTTATTATGTAAGAAGGAAGGGTGAGGGATTAAGTAATATGAAAAACAGTCATCAAGGTTTCTTTATTCCAAAATAAATTTTTAAGGACCGGAAAAATATGGAAATAGTAAATTACATAAAAAATATAAAATGTTTCAACATACAAATATTGTATTTTTTGATGTGCCAATATTGTTTCATTTTTTTGGGGGGGGGGGAGAATATGTCAATCAGATACCTTATTTTGTCTGCGCCACATGTTTTAATTTGTCTAACATGACCAGAAATATATCTGTAGTGAGTGAGTAAATAATTGCTATCTTCTTATAATAAAGTAGTTTATATTTTAACAAGCAAGAAAATATGCAACGAATTCATTCAAGGACTCACCGCTGACATCATAGTCATATTTTACCTACCATATCTTGTCTGCTCCGAGGAAATATTTTTCGTGGCCATTTACAATCGCCTAAGTTTTTAAGTCGTCTAGTCTTTCCTTTTTATATTTCTTACAATTTATATAAATTAAATTACTATGTGCAATTATTCATAATTTATTGTTCACCTACTCTTGTGCTTAGAAATATTTTAGTTTTATGCCGTACTATTTGAAGTAATGATTATCGTAGCGAGTAGTTGTGTTTGGCTCGTATTTGGAAAATTATAAAAGTCTACTCAAGTCCTATTTTTTAATTTACTTTTTAAAAAAATAATAAATTTAACAAAACTAAAAACTTGGCATATTTCTTGAAAACTCGTAATTTAATTTACATTTAATTGATAATTTAATTTCGTAATTAAATGACTATTTATTGCCATCCTATAAACTTTGTTATCATTCACGTTTTGGTTTTTAACCTTGATTTTTTTCCCTTTTAATGACGCTCATACGAAGGAAATATTTTCGTTCTTGAATGGTAATTTTTATTGCTTCAGGTGCAAATAAGATAAGACAACAATTAATAAAAGAAGTCATAAAATTAAGGTTAAAAGAGATAAGGATTCATATATATCCCTCACTTTTGTTATAAATTTCTACCTCTGTACATATATATTTTTTCTCATTTATCATATACTTAGTCTGCAATGTATTTTTATAGTTCTGTTATTTTGTCTGTTTTTCTTTCTTAGCCCTGAAGATGACCCACAAAGTGGGTCGAAACGTCGGCACATAATTAAATAAGTAACCACTTATTTAGTGTTTTTATTTGACTGCACCCCCCACTATTTTCTTCCTTACGTCTATCTTCCAGTCAACCATCCCCTCGCTTCTCATAAAATATATATAAGTTGGTAACCTATAGGTTAGCTAAATTGCTCCCCATTTATGTGTACAATACCTTAAAACCAATACAATATATCTATTATTGCATATTAGCACAAGCACCTTTCAAGGAGCATTGTTTAGTACAAATGGATTAAACGAACGAACCAAGTTGCATTAAAATTATAAGATAGTATAATCTATTATTTTCCCTTCATAAGATAATTTAGAGGTATTCTGCTCACGAGCGAATATTATGTTTCCGTTATTAACTATTCACGAGTATTTAATTACTAGTTTTTGAGAAATAGAAGTATTTACACGTTCTATCTCGTTATCATTATTAAAAATACAGTTTTTGTATACGTTTTTTTTCATTTCAAGAAATGACAGGGTTTGATTTATTAAACCACGAAGAGGGGACAAAATTGAATTTTCAAATGTCTACGTAGCACAACAAAGCGACTATTTATTTTTTTCACTGTTGATTAATTTATTTTTTTGTGAGCCTTAAATAATATTTACCGTTTGGGCTTAAATTAGTCGGTTTTAGGACACAAAAACGTATATACATAATTGCCATTTTTTTATAAATGAATTAATTTGTGATTTTTGAGTGAAAACAACACTGAATACAAAACCCTATTATCAAAGCCATAAAGACGAGATCTTTTGGTCCTGGAAGAAAACATAAAAAAAAGTGTTACATACCGCACGGATAAACTTCATTTTTGTAGATATTTTTTGTGTCACTTAGGTGACAAATTATACTTGCATTAAAAAAAATAATAATAATAAAACATTCTGCAGATAGATATAGAGATGTTATACATAGACATGTACTTACAAATGGATTCTACAACTTTTCATAACTCTCAAATATTACGTAAATATCCTTGTATAAAAAACAAAAATCGTGTTTTATTTTTTGGTTGCATGAATTAACCTTCCAAGGAGTTGTGTTATATTTTATTATAATCGTTTTTTTAAAATTATTTACTAATTTTCGAAATTTTCAACTGAGGAACACAGAAAATATATTATTTTTGAGTACACTTCATAATTTATGGAGTGTCTTCTGGGTGAGGTATGAGAAGATACTGATTATTCATACGTTTGAGTTTTTCAGCCTCTTCAGAACTAAAATATATACCCTATTATTAACAAACCACCTTGCAACTGTTAAGTAACATCGACTAACAATTACGCTGTGTGATGGAATGCCGAAAATCAATGAATTGTTAAGAAGGTGTATTGTAAAGAGAGACTCTTACCACCTCCCCACCATGAGCTAAGGCGGAAGGCGATCTAGCATCTTGTACTTCCGGCCGCCTAAGAATTAATCCTAATGAATACACTCACGACAAAGGGACGAAAGTTGGTAGCATTGTAAGCTGGACAAAGGTGGCCATCAGCTCCTTCTCCTCTCACTGTCAATCAGCCTTTAAAAGGCCCTGTGAAATCTCATCCTTGTCTTCCATTCCTGTATTATAATGTATCCTGCAATTTTAATAGATTTAGATATACATTCACGGTTTTAAAATCGTTGAAACTTGTCAACTGATGTAGATAGGTTTACTTATTTCTGCAAATAGTTCAAGATTAAACGGTAGATATATAAAGAGCCGTTTTTTTTGTACTGAATACCTATTTTCTTCACTGCACCATTTTTTTGTGCCAATGATAATGAGTTATTTTTTCCCAACTTTCTGATACAAACATTAATACTGTTAAAATGTTCAAGTTATTATATTTTTTTTTTTAACCGTTTTTGAAGAAATTAGTTTATAATAAAACGATTAACTCTCACTGCTGGTACCCAAAACCATTATGATTAAACGAATGGACGGATGAAAGAAAAAATGAAAAATTGACTGTCATAATAGTGATTTAAAAAGGGAATGTTTCCAACTGCCTCGTAAATAAATATAGTTACAGCATATTAGTCCCAATTATTGCGATGCTGTGAAGATAGAGAGAGTAGATATTTTTTTTCTTATTTAAGAGCACGTATTAAAGAAAGTTTTAATGCCTATCAAATATCCAATATGGTATTCATATTTTGCTTTTAATATGTTTCAAGCTTTACGGATCACTGAGCCATGGAATTTCTCTCTTAACCAATCATTACTATCCAAAATCCTCCGTAAAATCCTTAATGCTGCTTACTTTGTAACGGAAAAGTCAACTCGATGTCAGTTTTTCATGACAAACTTTATTCCCTCTCAAGCCCATTAGCTACATCTTCAATTCCCGATAATCCTGCGAGGGGTCTGAAAGAAAGATGTCCTCGAGACCTTTAAAGTGAATTTGTTATTTGAGTACTACTACTGGATAGTTTCTCCAATTGGCTTTATCCATCCCGGCATGAACCATCCGGTATACTTACTTGTTGTAATTATATAATATAAGTAGTTGTAAATTTAAATAAACAATTTTTTTTTCAAATATGTTTTTTTAATTTGGACGCTTCGAAGTCACCAATTCTTAAAATATGCTTAAAATTAGGTTTTAGTTACCATTTATTGAATTTCAATTTGAATTTTAATGTTTTAAGGATACCAATCTTAATTGGAATTCTCACTTAAGGTGTGAAGAGCTTAAGTAAAAGAGTGTGCATTGTGTTATTGGCCTAAATCATTTCTCCTCAGTCCATCGACCTCTTTCAGTTCATCAGACAGGATGATCCCATGGCAAGGATGGATGGATGTCACGTAGAAACCCGCAGAGCGAAGATATTTGGCAGATGGTCTTGGGCCAAGACCTTGGGACGACGCTAGCCGTGAACATCCGATTCTCTCTGCTCTGTCCTCGGTTCGCTCCGGATCTATTTCACTCTCCCTGGTCTCTCATGATGTGTGCCATGGTTTGCAAAAGTCATAGACCATATTCATTCGTACTCGTTTTTATTGTAACTACTACCTTTTATTCTTGTTTGTGTTCAAAATAGTTGCCTGGATAATGTTAATAATGGATTGAATTGGTCCGGGGGGGGGGGAGGTTGCAAGTTTTGCTTATTCTGTGCTATCTTTGACTGCACCCATGAGCAATTCAATCCGTTATTACCCTCCCTTATTCTTGTTAGATCGTTTCATACGAAATGTCCGTTTTTATTATTTCTAAAAATCACACTGTAACTAATATGTTGACTATACGCCATCAAATATAACCTTGGAACCCCCGAATATCGAATGATTTTTTTATGAATTTTAACTTGGAAATTCGGCAGCGCAAGTTGCAAGGGACATTATCACTGCGTTCGGGTTGTAACAAACGGACCACTCGCCGAACGGACCTGTGGTTGGAAAAAATTTCAGCTGGCAAAGCAGATTAATTCACAAATAATTCATTTCACCTTTTTACACAGAGGCGAAACCACCACATTCACACCGCACTGCAGGAATATTGACATACAGCAACTAAAACTTATCAAAAAACAGCCTGCATAATCAATCGGAAAAGACCTATACTCTTATGTTTCGCAAGACCTCATGTTTCACGACAGACAGTGAAGATATAAGTACTAATGAAGATACTACAAGTGAAAAATTTAAAATGATTCATTTATTTCATAAAAAATCCCTGAATTTTGGTCTTCAGAACTGAGGGTAAATTTTGAATAAAATATTATTTCATAAAGTTGTTTTACTAACACGTTGACTGCCAAGTACGAGATAAATCGTCCTGTGTTTACTTGCCATTTTTGTGCAGCTAAGATTATACTCGAAATATATCAGAATTAGAGTTTTAATAATATAATATGATTAAATCAAATTGTCATTTTAGGTCAGATTTCTGAAAATTGCCGTGGCAGTCAACGTGCTGTATCACTTTTTCTTTGAAAACAGATTTTGCATAGTTTTAAGTTTAGAAATCGAACCTGAGTAGGATTTGGTTTTATATTAATTAAATATTAACTAGTATTTTAGATTGATATTCCTGTAATGTCAAACAGTATTAACGTTCAGAACGGTATTTTCAAATTATATATATATGTATGTAAATATATATATGTGTGTGTTTGTTTTTTTTTTTTTTTGTTTTGTTTTTTGTTTTTTTATCTGGGTAGGGGAAAAATCTTTCATAAGACGAAGTGTAATAACACAACAGTGTGAGATTATTACTCACTAAAAAAACACCTCCCAATTCTCCTTTTCCCATCCCACGGAACAGCCGTCAAGCATTACTTCGTGGGGTGGCAGAAGGGCTATGTGCCTATTTCTTCTTTGGACAACTATGTCGGATTAGCCAGACCTTGGCCTCTCCTTTCTCGCTCCTGTATTCTGAGCCTTATATATATTTGTATATTTAATTCTATATTCTATATCTTATTCTAGTAAATAAGAAATAATCTCAGTTTATACATCGCAATGTCTGAAAATTTATTAAACCAACCAAAAATTCAGTAACAAATAACAAAAATGAATACAAAAATACTATTAGAAAACAAATATCTGAATAAGCTTAATTAATGATTCTTCTTTAGGCTCTTGGAATGCAATGATGTGACAATTTACAAATTAAAACAAGATATAATAAACGAAATATAAATAAACGATATGTTACAGAAAGGTTGTACTCCACTAGTAGGTGTAAGTTACATTATTACTCCTACGTAGCCTACCTATTTATAAACTATTTTACACACAAACATAGTTTTTGTGTGAATTGGATTTCTTTATTCATGTTTTTCTACTAAGGCCTAGTGAAGCTTCGGGTTCCCGGTAGCCTTTTATGAGGAGCCATGCAGTCCCACAACCCTTGTAGAATAACGGTCTCCGCAACTTTGCCGGGTTTTTTCCCTCTCTTTCACCCCGGCAGCAAAGGCTTGAGGATAATGGTCGACCATTGCCTAGTTTTCTTATTCTTCTTCTTCTTGGGTTCTCGGGTTAGAAAGCATTTACCTGCTGCGGACCTCCTCATACTAATGTATTGAACTTCTCACCTCCTTCCAAGAAAGAGACAATCGAGTGTCTGTCGTGACAAATAGTGGAACGACATGATGTTTTCACGGTTATGTAGAACTACTGACGTATGGAAGGTTATAAGTTGAAGCTCATAAGCGCTTATTAGTCCATGCACCCTATTCCCCTGATTAATGGGAACTTCAGAAATTAATTAAACACAAAATAAAATAATAAGACATGAAATGTACAATTGTCTATAAACGAGTTGGGTACTTAATGGAACTCTATGCCCGGCCACCGTTTCAGACTTATGCGTAGGCCATTGTTCATATTTATAAAGTTTTTATTCCTAAATTGATTGCACAAGTCGATTGTCGCGTTTACCCACTTTCCCCCTTTAATTGTAGAGTGATCACTTACTTAGAATAAATAGATTAAAATTCGAATACTTTCATGCTTGAAATAACAATTGGGAAATAAAGTACAATAATTGATAAAAGTCTGGAATGTTTCATGAGCAACTGTTTGTTTGTTCATTTAACGTCACTTTATGCTTTTATGGCTAATCGGACGATGCTACAGTGGGAGCTCTAAATTTTGTCTATCCAGGTTTAATTAGGATAGGGATTTTTAACGAGTACTTGACATCGTACAGACTCGGGACCCCCGTTTAACGTCCCTTCCGAAGGTCGGCTTAACCAAGGATTTTTTACTCCCTTAAAAAAATCCTAGGGTCACCTGCCGGGCTACGAACTATTGCTAGCAAATGTATAACAGTAAAAATGTAAATATGTTGGAAGTGTAAAAAGAGTTTACTGTATATAAGTCGATCCTTTTCAAATGTATGAATTTAATTATTCAAACTCCCGTGATTTATATAGATACAAATTTAAGTTTAGCATTTACAAAGCTAATAAAATTGTTTACGCATAAAAAAGAATCAAGAACTTAAGGACCTCTGTGGAGAACCTGATATAGTTTCTTGTATTAAAAAGGCGAGATTAAGATTGTTGGGGTACGTTCACAGAATGGATAAAAATAAGGATCCCAAATCTGATCATGGAAGGATGTCCAGATGGAGTAAGACGATGTGGAAGCAGACCTTAGGCTCCTTTGGGTAAGAACATGGAGAAGAGCAGCGGAAGATCAGTCAAAGTGGAGGGAAATTGTAGAGGAGGGCTAGGTCTTCCATGGACAATAGCGCTGTGTGTGTGGTGATGATGATATACAAAGTTTTTTCCACTTCCTGAAAAATGGACTTTTTGGACTTTAAAAAGCATTTAATCCTTTGAAAGAAATCTTTAAAATGTTTATTACTATCATTAAAGAGTTATTAGACTTACGTTTAACGCTTAAAATGTATATGTTATGTATCTTATCAACTTCATCTTTTTCAGCAATCCTCTAGGTGACATTTAGAATGAATGTAATGATAAAGACATTCAGATCTAAAATATAATACCTTAGAATTCGTTCAACATATCGTTTTCAGGAAATTTAAATCTAAGTGATGTCTCTTATCGGTATGTACTGTGCTATCTGATGATAAGAGTAAATTTAATCGTCTCATTATTTGACTTTCTCTTCCGTTATGTCCTGACGCAAGAGACGGTTTTTTTTTTGCCAGGGTCCCGTTAGAGCATGTTCTTGGAGAAGAAATGGACCGTGTTATTAAGTATGAATGAGATGCAAAGTAGCACATTCTTCTGACTGATCATCGATCTCTGGGCGCAAGGGGGACAAAAACTACCGCCTCGCCGGCCGAACGGTATCCGATCTCCTCTTGCTCGGATGATAGAATCGAAAAGCGTTGGAAGAGGAAAAAAATAACAAAAATAGTCGGCTACACAGTGATCGCTCATGCGGGCAGCTTGATATTAGAACTTCTGATGATAAACACCTCATCGTTAAAAAAGAAATGCCATTCCGTTAGGTGGAATACATATTCAGCAAATTTTTCTTAGGAGCGTTACGCTCAATGCATCGCAAAGTAATGTTAGGTAGGTACATTGAGTTTGAACTAGCAATGAGTCTAAAAAAGTGACAACTTTTGAAAATCAAGAATTTACAGTAATGAACACTATATGAAATAGCCTGGAACTTAAGCATGAGATATACTAGAAAAAATGTGTTATTAGTCAGAAGAATAAATTTATCACAATAGCTATTTAAGGGATGAAAATCGTCCGGGTGGAGGTCAGCAAAAAATTCTCCTCAATAAGAAATATTCATTTCAAAGCCAACGTTTCGACACACATTTTAGGTCTTCTTCAAGGCTTATAATGGGGCCAAGGGTTGACAGTGAACTAACGAAAAAATGAACTCATTGTTTTGTTAGTTCACTGTCAACCAATAACTATGTAGGTTTAATGTGTCTCGAAATATAGCACTACCAAGAATGATAGTTGATGTTTTTCTAAAATCAAGTCAAGACTAAGGAAATTGTGAAGTTGTATAAAAAACACCCAGCTTTAGTTCTGTACTCAATGGTTGAAACATAATTTCAAACAAAAAATCTATAAAATTCGGTATAATTGTTTTAATTACACTTTTTTTTTGGAAAAAAACTCAAAGAAGTGAAACTCAAAGCAAGAAATCAAGTATGAAAATATTTGAATGTTAGGGAACAGTTTAATTCTTCATTATTACTTAATTTATATTGAACTACTTTTAATATTACTAATAATATATTATTACAGTAAACATAACAAACTACGCCAAATCAAGGTCTTTGCTTGTACAGATTTCAAGTCATGTTATTTTTCATTGATCGGATACAAAATTTGTTAACTCTTTAAAGAAGACCCGCAAACTATGTAGAAACGTCGGTTTCTAATAAATATATGAAATGGTCTCAAAGAGGACCATTTTCTTCTCATTAGATTTGCAGCCTCGGTTAATAAGTGGTTAAGTTGAATTTGTGCATCCGCATAGTTTTTGGCCTGAAATGTACGTATTATATAAGCGACTGATAATTATTCATTACAAATGCCCGAACGTGTATAAGGTACAGCTCATGTTTTCTTCTGTTCAAATAGTTATGTCAAATAGGGTAGTAAAGTCGAGCTTGGCATAAAAAATCGATTATTTTGTGAAATTAATAATCGAAGGATCCCATGCTCAATAGTCGATGCCCTGAAACTAACGGGAAAATTTGTTTCTCTTTTGGCGTTACAGTTGTGGCCTTGATTACATTATTTGCTCTCCCTCCATGCGAACAGCTTGGCTTTCACGGGAGTTGACAGATGCTGTTCTACTTCCGAAACCGCTCCGTCACACACATTCAGAAACTGAACGCTAGACTCGTGCTCATCCCGGAGAGATAGGCAGCTGAAAAAAGAGTGCACCCTGCTCTACAGACCTCGATTCCGGCTGCAACTGATCCTCGGCATGCAATCTCCGTTATGGCGGCTGGGATGATCTTCTTGATGGCTTAATAAACTGAAAGAGGTCTGAGAGTTTGAGATGCTCTGCGTTTCCTGTAAGCTCGGACATCAACCTTTCACGGGACCATTAGACTGATGGATGTTGTACCAACTCCTCTCGGCTAGCCACGGACAGGACGAGAACAGCCAGTGATGCGACGGTATCAGAATGCTGGCTGATTGACCGACCGGTCGGGCCGGTAATACATCAACTCCCGGCCCAAGATTGCCTGTCTCGCTTCCAATCTCCGGTACCGGTTTTCTCAAATTTTAATTGAAATTTTAATTGGAAAATTGGACGGGCTTTGGGAAAACATTCGCCTTCTCTTGCATTAAGTCAGTCTATGTTATTGGTGCAGCACCACGATAGTCTGGATCTTTCCGGAGTACGTATGAAGATCCAATAATACAAATATCCAATAACTATGAACCAGTTTATTGCGATTTTATCATACTGCTATTATCTTGTGAAGAAAAATGAATAGTTTGATTGATGTAGTGGTAGAAACATTAATTAGAGCTAAACTTTGAGAATATTTTTTTTTTACGATTATTGACTACGTTTGTTCCAACTGCTGTTATTTTCTTCCATATGTCTTCCATTCTTTCTGTGTGATTTTGCTTTCTTTCCTGCGTCCAAATTATGCCTGATTCGATCTTTCCTTAATTCATTTAATTATCATGCCTAACCTCAGTTCATAAACTGTAGAAAGAAAATCTTGTTTCTGATATTAATTAGAATTATTACTTGAGAAAAAACAGCATTTTTTCAATCTTATTAACAGGAAAATGTTTGTATAAGCCTCAATTATTATTAAATTTATGTTCTAGTGTTGTATAATATTAACATATATCAAACAGTGGATTTTTTTTCCGTATTGGCCTACTAAGGACCACGTCATTTCAAGCATTTTTTCTTGTTGATATTTGCCCAATACTCCCTCATTCTTGTTCTCCGGTGCTGCTCCCTTCTTTCTTCCGTCCATTTTTTCCCGTCTTCAGCTTTTGTTTTTCATGAAAACCCACACGAGTATCCAGTTTCATTCTGAGACGGTTGCTTTCCAGAACATCCTCGTAGGTAATCCCCATATCCTGTAAATATCTGTCTACCTTTTCGAACAAGGTAGGTTTGGTCTGTTTTGTTTTTAAATTTATTTATTTAAACGAACAGTGCATGGCATTCATATGATTATTTTAATATGTTCATAACTTAAAAAATTATATCGGTTTTTTAAAGATTAATATAATAATAATAATAAATATTTATTTTAGAGATTATGGGAATTACATTTGGACTTATTGTATTTGTGCTCTTCTTATGAAGAGATTCCGGCTCTAGAGACGTATGAGTTGTAATACGTCTGTCAGTAATGTTTGTACACTTACTTTGATTGATATTTAAAGAAAACTCGAAATATTTAATTAGAAAAATCGGTAATAATATGTGAAATAATAAATAAAATTGGCTGGCTCCCTTTCTCATTTAAAACCTTCACTAATCATATCAATAATTTAATATCTCATTTATTACATAAAGCATCATAAAATGAATCTCTTTGCGTTTATCATGATCGTTTGAATAGTGAAAAAAAATACGGAATAGCCAAAGTTAAAATCTCGGATGTTGTCTGCATGAAAGCAAATGTGGAAGATACTACTGATTCTTTGATGTGTGACAGGTGGAAGAAAACCATTGTCTCTCCACATTACCATCCTTAGTGGTAAGAGGAGGTGCTTTTTACTGTCAGTAAAAGAAAGTTTGTCCTTTTCCCAGTGGCAGTTGAATTTCCTCCAGATGTCATCAGGTACCTCTTTGACTAACAGCCTGTTTAGCAATGTAAATCTCTCCTTACCATATCCTCTACTTCCTAGTCGTTGGTGGCTGTCTTCATTAGGCTAACGAAGAGAAGGATCTGTCGCTCCGAGGGGATTTCTAAGCACTGTAACAGTCCTCTACTGTTTTAACACACAGGACTACTTCTCACTCCTGTGTTTTCTAAATAATATTGTACTTCAGTGTTGTGTGCACGGTTTATATAACATGGTTTATTACATAGTCACCACCCAGTCTATTAGTTTGCTGCTAAAATACAGAGTTCTCAACACATTGATTTACACAATATGTTACGAAGAAAATATTGTTATTATTAAACCACGTGGAACTTTTATCTGATCAGTGATTGTCATCATTCTTTTACTTCTGTATTATTGTTGTTCCAGTTTCTCGTAGTTGTCTAGATAACTAAGTTTTTACTATATGTTTCAATTTTAGTACCTTGGTGACAGATCATTTTAAATAAATAATAACTTTTTTTTTTAACTATAAGTTACTCGTACATCCGAAATTTCAGATGTCTAACTTCAAAAGTTTGGGAGCGGAGTGGCTCAGTGGTTGAGCACTGAGTTGCCATGCCGGAAATCCTGGTTCGAATCCCGCTGCGGGCAGTTACTTTTATTTAGTCTGTTTGCAGCCGGAGATGGATCATATAGGATCTAGGACCCCTCCTGGGGCTCACCCAGCCTCTATAAAATATTATAAAAATAGGGTACCCATAATTAGGGGGGGGGACCTGGCGGTTGAGCGTGACCTAGGACAAGTCACCTCCTTGCAGAACCGTTGTCCATGAAACAGTACAGTCTCAACCATGTACTGAACCCCCAGACTCGTTCACGGGTCGTAGTGGTACAGGTTGTTTAACTTCAAAAGTGACGGATTCCATACAATCTTTGAACCCCTGTTATATTAAGTGGGAGGCCCTTGGGAGTGGAATTATCCAAATTCCTTTCTTAGTGCTCATTTAAGCTATACAAAGAACCTATCTGCGAATCTCAAGACGCAAAGTTCAGTGGCTTCTGCTGTGCGTTGACCGCTGGTTGTGTTAGTAAATTAGGTTACAGTTTTATATAAACTTCGCCTTTTTTTTATAAAAAGTGGTGTGTTGATAAAAAGTACCCAATGTCCTTCCCCAGTCTTGAGATTATCCATATCAAATTTCATCACAGACGGATCAGCACAGCCGTGAAACATACATTGACACTGATTAACGAACGGGACGGACAGAAGTTTACTGTTGTCAGTAAAGGATAAGTATGTAATGCTATCGAATTTATTGAAAAGGATTACTTAGTATAACGGTTTCACTTGTCTTACGGCAGCAGCGGGAAGTGAATTATTTTACATGAATTGTTTTGTTCAGCGAATTTGTTGATTTTGCGTTAAAGAAACACGTGAGCAAGCATACAAACTTTGTCAGCCCTTTTCACCCCCTAAGGGGTAGAATTTCGGAAAATCCTTTCTTATCAGATGCCTACGTCATACAAAGAACACACCCTCCAAGTTTCAGGTATCTACGATCAGCGGTTTATGCTGTGCCTTGATCCCTCAGTCTTTAAGGACAAAACATTTTATATGTATAGATTTAAACAAATTAACATCACAAAATACTAAACTTCAAAAGGCTAGAAAGTAGATCCAACAGATTTGTTGTAGTACTTACTCTCACTGCTATTAACATTAACATCACGTGAGATTGTTTAAGGAATACTATATTTATGAAAGACGTCTTCAATTTTAGGGCTGATCCATTTTAGAAAACTGTTTTTGGAATTTCAGACTATTTAAATACATAGTTAATTAATTTATATTATATGAAGATTCATTGATGGAATTAAAGAATTCTTAATTTTTTTTTCTGAATTAGACCTAGCACAAATTATATTCAGAACATTATAATAACATTTCATAGCTATAGTCTATAAAGTAAAGACACATTAAATAGAGGCAAGTATCATATGTTTCTCCCTTCTTCTAGAGCCGTGTACCATATTCCGAATATCATTATTCCGCAACGTTTGCAAAAATGGGTCTTGGTATTCTTTTGTCCACGATTAGAAGGCCTCCATTTATCCCTTAGTCATTAGAAGTCAGACATCTTTGTTTGATTAATTGCCGGAGTCCTGTTGAAGAATGGACTCAATAGTGAGTCCATACCCATCGGCATTATAGAAATCCGCATTGGCTATCTCCGGCGAGATCGGATCAATATGTTAAAGAGATGGGCCGATTATTCTGTCTGTGTCCATTGCCATATCATTTCGCTATTCGTCAGCTGGGAACTGGCATTGGAAAACAATCCCACATTCTAATGAGTCTTTACCTTCTAGCATTTCGTCATACAGCCACGTATGTTATTATTTATATTAAGGATATTTATACTGTTACACTGCACCACATAAAGGACCTTGGTTTCTGTTCATGGTAGAGACTGCACTGTTCCTAAGCCAACGGTTGTGCAGTGAGTTGATTTGTCCGAGATCATACTCAACGGCCAGATTTTTCCTCCAACTAAGAGTACTCATTTTATTGAGGCTGATGTGAGTTCCATGTCTACATATCCCACAGGGTCCATATGTGACTGTGAACAGATAATAATAGGCAAATCATTTACATGCCATATCCGGATTTGAACCCGTAACCTTTAGTGCATCATTATATTACGCTTTATAGAAAAACGCAATAAAGTATATAACGCTATAGAATCCGGAATGAATTCCAGAATATGCCTTATAGTTCTTTTGTTGGGTTAGACGCTAAGAAATTTATTTCAGCTTTTAAGTATATTTGGTCAAGACAAAGGCTTTTTAATATCTTATTCTTACTGTAATATATTATTGTTTGACCTTTAATATTATTTTCAAACCATGCTTATTGAGTTATCCTTAAATGACTTAATTTTATTACCAAGAATATCTTTTATTATTATTATACTTTTTATATTAGGTGCTGCGGGGACGAGGATGGGGGAGGAAAGAGAGGATCTGCGATGACAGGAGAAACAGCCACTTCCAACGGACCCTACATACTCAACACCTCACCAACGGTATGGTTATACTTTAATTATAACATTGATATATTATTTTTGTATTGGCATTTACGAAATACGAAATACAATACAATACCGATGTCTGGGATCTCAAACTCTTATGACTATCTTACACAAAACCATTTAAAATCTAAACTCGTCAAATGGCTTATGTAAGTTTCATGACATCGAGAACACATAATGAAATACAAAAATTTTTGTCAAATGTTATCTGTTAGTGATAATTTGAGTCGTAATCAGGGATTTTTTTTCGTGGAAACTAGATGAAATATATTTATCCTCAACTACAAAATCGTGGTGCTATCAGTCGATGGCTTCTAGTTCCATGATATTACAGAAAAAAATATTTAGCATTACAACCCTCTAAGGGTCTTGGGTTGAGTACAGGGTTCAGAATTTACTATTTTAAGGATAACGGATCTATGATAATTTGTCCGAGATCATGGACAATCACCATACCATTATACAAAAGAAAATCATGGGTAGGTATTTCATTAAACAATCATTATTTTAAGCCAAACTTGAGGCTAATACAAAATATAAATTACCTTAGAAACTAAAAGATAATGTCCTGCAAAAGAGATCCATATTATATATGTACACTAGCCTTTTTTCATTATCCTTTTTTGTATACGAACCATCTGTTTTTAAGAACCAGTGGGAGCCATTTATATTACAGACTTCACACAAATTATTCAGTTATTAATGTTCCTGAACATATGTTGATCATAGATGATGATGTATGATATATGATAGATAAATAGATGGTTACTCAATAAGATTAAGACTGGCTATTACTCCAGTTGCAGCTCTAGATTGCAACGGACAGCGATGATGTTTCAAGGAGCAGTCCTTGAGCGGATCATTGTAGAGAAATATCGGCCTTGTTCGACAATAAGCTTCGCTGGTTCCTTTTTTATTTTTTTTTTTGGCGTTCCTCTGCACATCGAGATCCCTTCCCATAGAGATATTTTACAAGCGCACCATCCCTGCTATCTGTACACCTCCATAGACTGTAATTTCCCCTTATTTATTTTATTCGTTCCTATATTTAAAAGAAACTTAAATATCAGTTATTTCTGTAATATTAACACTCGATGATGTTTCTGATGGTATCACAGTTACAACGTAAGGTATGGTAACTGAATTAAGCAACGAAAGTGTTACTTTTAACGTTATGGAGGTGTCTTGTAAATACTGCATCTATTGTTGTGCCTTGTTGTAGATTCCCTTGGATTATTATTAATATACAACTGAAAATCTTGTTGAAGAAACGTAATCAATGGTGCTGACTCATCTTTTGCGAAATTTACATTAAAGTCTCCAGCTAAAATCATGGGTAATTCATCTAAATTTTCGTTTAAAATTCTTGAACCACTTACACTGTACGGAAGTAAACTACGGTGTAAAAATGAGATGATATCTTTGATTTTTTGGTTAGGTGAAATATATACAACAACCATGAGTACCTGTCTCCCACCATCTATTGTAGTTTGAGAAGCACATTTATCGAGGCATTTAAGCGCTTAAAGCGTAATTTTATAAGGATAATAATTGTATTTATATTAAATAAATAATTTTTAATATTATAATATTAAAGCGTAATTTTAAACAACTTAAAATTGAGCACATTTAATGTTCAATTAAATAATAAATTTAACAAGAAGCACAGTCACGGGGCTGCTCGAAGTTTCGCATCACGACATCGACAGTTGCTCTCACTCGCCAAACGCGCCATTAGATGTTTCACATCAAAATAATTAATCTAATTGAGATACGAAAATAACAACAATAAATTTTATGTTCATTATTGAGATCTATATTATTGCAATTGGAAAGTTGTCTGCTTTCTTCGTTAATCAAAACGTAGACGGGATTTGATTAAGTTCAGTAGTAGGAGGCTGGTACTTCTGGCTTGAACGGTTCCATTTTAATCGGTCTGAATGTTCCAGTATTTGTCTATATCATTGTATTCTATAAAGATATGTTCAAGTTGCGAATAGCTAATAAAGAATAAATAAATAGTTTTAACTGAGATAATATAATAAAAATAGGAATGATCTTCAAGATGATTAAAATAAAAGGATGTATATACAAAAAAAAATGTCTCTTTTAATTCAAGATTCGAACCTGTTCGATGTAAATGAGCCATACAGTCCTTAAATAATGTTAAAACTTATCAAAACATAACGATTATCGAGTAAAGTATTTCATATGAAGCGATATGACCCAGTATAAAGCGCTGAGTTGATGAGACGAAGGTCACGGGTTCAAATCCGCTTGTGACAGATTACTTATTTAATATATTAACATCCACGTATGGTCCTACGGATCTGGTTACCCTCCCGGGGATCACCCAGCCTCTATATTGAAGGTACCCTTTACACCACCCTGTAAAACTGTTTCCAAGGGAACTATAAAGACTCAACCATGAACTAACTATAAGCAAGACCTTGTAAAGATACAGTTTTTTGTTTTGTGTTTTTTTCAATGTCCTTTATTAATATTAATTTTTTTTTTAAATGGAGTATAGCTATTTTTATTCTTGTTCCTTTAAGCACCTTTTCAGTTATTCGTAACCTGTTCCGTTCTCCATTATTTTATTTTTTATTCAACAGCGCCACTTCTCTGATTCCATATGTTACGAGGACTCTAGAATCTCCTTCGGGAAAACTATTTCCATGGAAGATGACCCCGGTAGCAAGCCCTGGAGGTCATCAGGGCTGGAGAATCAGTCGCTATAACGGTGACAGGGTGTGGTTCCATTAATAACCTGTTACGTAAGGCACTTCTCGACCTGCACTCTACCTGTCTCGTCTTTGCTATCCCAGAAAAAAAATATGGCATTAAGTCAGTGTCCAGTTTGTCATTTTTTTTATATTACAATCCGTCACCGTGCCGCCTCTGATACACACCCCTTCCACAAGACGTATTGTTCCCAGAGCGGCGTCAACCCATTTGAAATATGATTCCTAAACACACAGAGCCCTACCATCTGTCATCATTATCTTTTATGACTGTTGTGCAAGATGTATTGTGGTTAGAGAGTAAATTGAGAATGTTTTAACTTGTATCTACAAGGTCTAGAATTTCGTTTGCTGTTCCATTATTTAGACTCATCCATCTATGTTGGCATCTTGTATATTATTCATTTGGCTCGTTTATCATATTTAATTTAATTTTTTTTAACATATCCAAGGATCCTTATTTTTATTTACTTATTTTTTGTTATGCTAATTTTGCTCTTTAAAAGTGCGTTGAATATATACATGTTTATAATATTAATAAGACAATGCCAGGCTCAGAGAATTACTAAACAACTTGTCTGCATTTTTTAGAAAGATTAAAAAAAAACAATTTTTCGTCATTTCGGTCATTATCAGGACGTGAATAGCCTTTAAAAAATAATTAAAACCAAATATATAGAAAATGAAATATATACAATATTCACTTGTAAATAAATTAATAGTCTTGTGAAAACCACACATAAATCGGTGTAGTCACAACCCATAAAATATGTACACATTAAATACAATATGTACATTTATTGCTAAAGAAAAACAACTGACTGTTGCTAAAAAAATAACGATATGTACATACAAATGCTTTTGAATAAAAATATAAGAGTGTAAAAAGGTCAGGGGATGCTGTCAATATATTACACAAAATAAGATGGACTTATTTTATTTCTGCTTACGTTTCGACCTAATTTTTTTTTATTAACATTACAGTACCTAGGAACTACATAAACATTGCACCCCACCTTTCGCTTCCATGTTTAAGGGTCGGGAGTTAAACAGATTTATACATTAAATTAAAGTCTCCAATTATTTTTTCGAGCAACAATCTCTAATATTTAGCATAGTATAACTCATGAAAGAATCCAAAAATTGATCACTTGACATTTTTACTAATTTATTTTTCTTCATCACAAAATATTGAAATGCAAATTATTAGAGACAATGCAATCATGGATGGTTAAAATATTATTTATCACCTATTATAGTGGTGTAATGTGTATGTTAGGGATTCCATAATTTAAAAAAACCTTATCCACAGTATATAGTGACTTATCCCTACTTATTTATATCAATTTAAACAAGAACAAGAAAAACTAAATTTTCTTTATAATTCTCCAGTCTTAATGATAAAATAATATTGAACCACAAAATGAAGTATAAGTGAGGGCATATTAAATAAATGAAATAATATTATTTAATAATATTTTAATATTTAATATTAAAATGGAGTGCAATAATAATTAACGAAAAAATTAAGTAAATCAATAAAATAGAAATATTATTCAAGGGTGGTATAAAATATTTATTCAAGTGGTTTTAAAATGTTATTTTAATTTACTGGAAACAAGAAACAGGCAAAGCTAATTTATTAACATTTTAAATTTTAAAATGTAACGTTAAAAAAATAAATAAGTAGAATAATTCCCGTAAGCTTTAATACCCCAAAATAAAATGGATTTCAATTGTTAAATTTGGAATCAAATACATGGCATTGAAGTATACAAAGCGTTTTAATTTACTTTATATATTAACTACCGGGAAAACAAAAGAGTTGAATTTATTGTGGTCCTGTTTTCACTGTTTGCCACAAAGCTGATACCATTCAGATTTGGAACGTTCCTCTGGGAAGTATATGGACAAACCTCGCCCATAATAAAACGATAAATTTCAAAACAGATACTGATTATTATAATTTTATTAGGATATGTTTGTGTATAGTTGGTTGGGTGTTGGGGAGAGGAGGCACAAAGTATCCAATAAATTTCCAGCGCTATCGTCTTTCCTCGAAACAGGACCGCTAACCAAACCGGTTCGAGGTGGATATAAATCGAATTTAATGGCCAATCCATTTTAATATGTAAATATATATATATATTTTAAGGTGTTGTTATAACTCATGAATGTTACATATACATTATATTTTCCGTAATATTTATTATACAACGGTGCATTTCCTTGCACTAGCTGACGTCAATTTCCTTTGAATTATGCCATATTTTGAAAATATTGTTAAGTTCGTTTATCAATGAGATATACTGATGAGATATACTGAGATAGGCCCCAAAGTTTCTAAAATAGCGAGGAGTACATGTCAATATCTAATTTTGATTTACACAATTATTTTATAAATATGATACTTTATAAAAAATGTTGTTGGGTATGTAATCTATGATAATCATATTTTAAAACATTATATTATATTTTATAATCCTTCCCTAAAAAACTGTTAAGCAGTTTCAGATGAACATATTTTTTTTCTTACCTCTTCTCACTCAAAAAAGTAGCCACAAAGCACGGGATCCTTCGTTTACGGAAACAGGTGCGATATTTGACAGTGTGACCTGTGTTAAATTACAATTAAAATTTCATGATGTGGTATATAAAATTAATTGTTATTAAATATTGGAATTATATTATATCTCAATTATATATAAGACAATTATATTTGTTATTAAAAGTATTGACATATTGGTTTATAGACTGTTGGAAGAATTAATACTTGATATTTATTAAGATAAGTAAGTATTAAGATAAGTATCTTATATGTTAAATTTAAAAAGAATTTGACTACATTTAATCAATTGTGTTTACGAAAATGTTTATCGATTCAAGTCAATTTCAACCGGAATCTGGGGTCATTTTATTAATACTATAGTATATCTTATATAATAAATTTGAAAAGTTTAGCAAGATATTTTGAATTTAAAATGAAAATTTATTGTGACCTTCAGGAAAAATTCCACTTCCCCAGTAATTCAAAAGTGAACCAAAAGTAAGGTTCACAACTAGATATTTTTTCTGATTTATGAGAGATTCGGAGTGTATTTAGAGGATGACCAAAATTTATATTTCCGTTGAACATGCTGAAACCCAAAATTATCGACATTTTCCTTCCATAACTGCGTACAAGCTGGATAAAAAAGTTTAATATATAATAAAAAATAACCATGATCCTCTACCTGTAGTTTCTGAAATAAGCTTACAGTTTTTAAATTTACCATTATATTTTTTAATGTTAGTTATATGTAAATATAAGTGATTTTTTATAATGATATATAATTTGTTGAACACGTTTTAGCTTTCATTATTTGAGCTCTTGGAAATTTGTATTCATACGGTTGGTGATAGTACCAAATTCTACTGTTACATTTTTCCAAATTAAGATTTTTTTAGGTATATCTCTACAATAATTAAAGAAAAATGTAGTTTTTTATCAGGTATGGTATAAAAATGTAAGGTAGAAGAGATTACATAATAAGAAGAAGCTGTTTAACAATCCTATGCTGGAATTCGGTTCAAGTACAGTACAGTGACTATTCTGTAGGAGTACGAGCTTCAACCCAAAGTGTTGCCTTATTAAGAGGCCGTTAAGAGTAGGGTTTGAGAAGTGTGACAAACGATTGAGAGAAAAGATAGGCGTTGGAGATGACTCACAGCAATAGCCTCCGATCGCTCTGACCTCTGCCGACCCCTCCAGTACCTGAGGATTGAGTCACTGTGTTCCCTGCACAACAGTTCCTCAGCGATTAATTGGCGTCTAATATCCTGGTAATTGCCGATGATTAAATACATCGGGGCTGTTCCATTTAGGAGGCAATTAAGATTCCTTCTGCGATTACGAATCAGAAATTTAGCTTTCTTACTAAATGAGAACGGTGACAATTCTTGCATTTCCACCGCCTACGATTTTACAAAAAAATCTTCGTTTTTCGGGCATGCAAAAGGAATTGTTCCATTTTTATAATTTCCAAAATATTTATTTATTTTTATCCACTATCATGGGAAACGAGGTAGCTCAGTAGACTTGGCTGTAGAGCGTGATATAGGACAATTCACCGTTGTTTTAGAAACAGTTCAGTCTCTGCCTTGTACTAAACCCAAGACTCTTCATGAGGTGTAGTGTTACAGGTGTTTTTTTTTTCTCTTAACAGCTAGCATATATTACTCTCCCAAAATAGAGTTGTGCAGAACATCATGTGATTTTCCCAACGAATATTATTTGGGTCAATTTGTGAATTAGTGTGTGTTGATAAATGTGAATCCCTTTACAAATGTGTCTTCCATCAACGTTGTTTCATCCATTTTTCAATCATTTCCATCAACTAATTACTTGGTCATGGAATATATTTCTTACCATTTTAGAATTATTTTAGAAGAAACACTTAATCTAAGTTATGCCCTTAAGATGAAAGATATTGGGGTCACCTGTGGTATAGTGAGTGGCTGGCATAATAACCTACTATGCCCAAGCTCGGCAGGTGGCCTTCGGATTTTTAAAGGAAGTAAAAAATCTTTATTTTGAAAGAAAATGGTTGACATTTTCTTCCACAATAAAAAATCTTTAGTTATGCTGTCCTTCTGATGGGGCGTAAAATGAAGGTGCTGAGCCTGCGCGATGATAGGTATTCGTTAAAGATCACTAACTATACCTGGTTAGGCGAAATTTAGGGCTCCCATTGTAGCATCATCCCATTAGCCATAGCAGCAAAACAAATATACCCAAAATTAATAATATATGTATGATAATGATATGTACTAACAAACCATGACGATCGATGATTGCACCAACAATATTATGGCAAAGCCACACTAATGAGACTGGAAAGAGGAGTAGTGTCCCACTCTATTTTCTCATTCTCTTAGTAGAGTGGCGTCCGTCGTCAACACAAATGTGTTTCCTCTGAAATTTACGCCACTTCAACTCCTTCGGCAAAAATGCTTACTTATTATTCTGATGGAGACCATTTTCTTAACAATGTTTAAGTCAACTACGTTGTTCTCACTTGCCCAAACAATGATTTCAGGAAAAGTTAAGATCCTTTAATCTGATTCAGGGATGCAACCATGAGATCATTTTAACTGAGGTACAGTAATACTATATTATAATTGATTAAAGAACATATCTCTCTCTTTCACCAAGGTGGACGTGGTTTATTGACTGTGAGTTGTTTTAATAAATAAAGATCGATTTACATCTGACATAACTTTACTTTTATTATGTGCTGATCATGGTTACAAAATTATAATATATGTCTACTTACAGAAAAGGTCACATGCCATTTATGGCTGACGTCTGAAGTTAAAGAAAAAAAGCAATAATCCCAGTCTACATACTATTATCAGAAACATTATTCTTGTTAATAGTAATCTTATTATTGCTTAGTTAAATGTATACATGCAGTTGTATTTCGTCTGAATTTTTGTAAAATGTTTCATCTTTTTTTTTGTTTGTTCCGATTAGTTATTAGTCTAATCTGTTTGAATACTTCCGTTTTCCTATTTTGCTAGACTATTTACCGTTGTATATTTGTGTATTTAATATGAAAATGGTTCACCACAAGCCTCTAATCTTGGAAATATTATATCTCTCTTAGATGTTAAGTGTTCTGTTAAAAAAAAATAACCTAATAATCCCGACAACAATGCTCACTTCACCATATCGAAATAAAGATTCCTTTAGATGTAGGAGAATTTTCTTAAAATTTCTTGAGCAAACAGCATTTGTTTTGTAATAGCATAATTTCTAGATTATTAGAATTATCACATTGATATATTTGCTTATAATTTTATTACTTCAACTATACATTATTATCACCGCAGCTTAAGACGGTGATGGAGCGAGAGAAGTTCCTGCCGGGTGTCGACAGGGAAGGCAAGAGCCTGGGTGAGCCCGACTACACCATCCCCTCGCCACCCGAGCGGGACACTTCACACCTGGACACCTTCACCAAGTACACCGAGATCCGTCTCTCACAGGTGAATGGACCTTTTTTCTTAAAATTTGAAAGATTTATTGCTTAAAATTAAACTATATACTGAATTCCACAATATATGTGGAATGAAATTTTAGAATAGGTTTATATTAAAGATTAATAAACTAACAATAACGTGTATGAAAATTGAACTATCACTTAGTTTATTAAGAACAATAATAACAATAACAAACTAGCACCATAATATACCCTATTTCTATATTTCATTTGGGATCTTAATGTACTTCATTCGAACTATTTAAAGTTCCACTCAAATCTTCCATTTATTTTAAACTTATATAAGTTATAATGTTTGTTTTGAAAAGTTATTTATGCTTTTTTTGTAACCTGTTTCTACTTTATACTCAGCAATACATCAAGTTATATTTGGCTGAAAATAAAGTAATATAAGCAAATGAATTATTGTTAAATAGTAATGATCCATATTTAGTACCAAAGTAATTTGCAAAGCTTAGAATTTTTTTTCCTTCTACGTACAGTCCATAATATTGAGAATAATTTTAACTCCAGTTTCTTTAAGGGTTGCAAATAGATTATATTTAGTTCTTGAATTATGCTAATTATTACAATAATGTGTTTATTTTTTTAATATTTTAGGTTGATTATGTAATTAATAGATGATAAATAACATTTTGATTTCAGTTGAGTATTGATGGGGGCTACGATGGGTCGCAGAGTTCCCTGACGAGAGCTGAGCTGGAGCAGTACTCTAGAGCGTACGAGGAAGTGAGGGCTCCATCTCACAGCCAGCAGCCTTCTTATGCCCAGAGTGAGGGTTACCATAGCTATGTCTCCAGTTCTGACTCGACCACCACCACTCCCTTCTTAGACAGGTAAATATCTCCATCCTTTGACTTGTAAAATCTATGACTTTGTCCTTGTGTATTAATTAAAAAGAAATATCAAAAATACCTGTACCGCCACAACCCGTGAAGTGTATTGGGCTCAGTTCATGCTAGAGAACGTACTGTTTCTAGGATGACAGTTGCGCAGGGAGGTGTTTCTCCAAGATTACACTCTACTGCAAGATTGTTTTCCCCAATAATATCCAGTTTACTGGGGCTGAGTGAGCCCCAGGGGGTCATCCGATACCACAGGATCGAACTACAGATATTTACAAATTAGCTAACTTATCTGCCACAGCTGGTTATGAACACAAAACATTTCTCATAGCAACTCAGTGCTATCCTACTGAGCTAACCCGTTCCTTGGAATAACATTTGTTGTTACTTTAAATCTTCCACTCAGGGTGTGACCTCTTGATTAGCTCTTGATTTAGCCCGGTTTGGGCCCTCATAGTTGAATAATAAACCCCATTGGTAGCCTTAGTTACGCCTTTATGAGGCCTATATGAATTTAATTGGATGAGCTAATATGTAAGCTTCTGTAGCTTGTAGTATTTTCCTTGTTCTAACCATTTGAGAATGGCCTTTGTACTCATAGACTAAATCTCCATCTGTGTATAATCCAAGATTCACTAGTGTTAGTTTAAACAAAGATTTTAAATAATTTCAAACTTGTTTCTTTAATTTTCAGACTTCGGCGGGAAAATGAAACAGGTAGGGAGTCTTCAGCTAGCTCCGGCTCTTCTAGTGAGACCCTGAAGTGGCACGGTTCCCTCTCTGATGTGAGCAGCACACCGCAGCACATAGCACATTCTGCTAGGGTTCCTATGCCTCAGCGCCATCATTCGGAATCAGTGCTCTACCTGGAACCCTGGCCCCAACCAGTCAGTAATAATAACATGAGGAGGCTTTTTCCAGTCAGCACATATGAACCTACAGCCCCTAGGTACGATATATATTATTTACTTCATTTGACCACTTATGTTTAAAAATACACTACATCCATTAATGGGATTTGTTAAGGCCAGATGAAGTAGTAATATAAAATATTATTAGTTTTAATCATAAAAATTAAATAATTGTTTTCGTAAAAGAAAGAGCATTTTTACTTATTTTTCACATTTATTTAATATAATAATTTAAACGTTTAATTTCATAATTGTTTAGAATAATTTAATTAATTGGTTTTTCATTATCAAAAGTATTAGTTATTTAATTTACGAAAATTTATTTATGTTATTAGTTTAATAAAAGGTTACATTCAAAATGATATGCGATCTGGTATAATTGAATCAGAAATTTATTTTCCTTATCCATTTCGGAGCTCTCATCGAAAGGTCCAATAACTATTTCGAGGTTGCTCAAACAGGATTAATATTACAATACTGAATTTAATAGAAAATTATTGTTACCATTGCCTACTTACTCCTTGGCACTACAGGCCTGGGTGACTCTTGGCCTCCAGGATTTACCTTCTCCATTTTTCTCCATCCATTGCTTCCTTTTTCCAATTCCTGATATCTAGTTTCAAGGCGTCCTTAGACACTTCATCCTACTGTCTGCTTTGTTGTTTTCCTCTATTTCTCCTTTCAGCCATTTTAGTTTCCAGCAGTCTCTTAGCAGTCTATCCTTTTTCATTCTTACAACATGGCCCACCTTAACCTATCCACTCTTATAACCCACCCGTGTAAACCCACTCCTCGTTTGTCTTTATGTACCATATTCAGCCTGCTAGTTTGGTGCCACATATTAATCATAAGAAAGTAACAAAAGTGGCTTATTTAATTAACTGGGATGACAATGCCTAATATGTTTTACATAATTTAAAATATTGTAGAAAATCAAAACCAAATATTTAATTTTCTTAAATATACTTAATGAAAATACTTTGTACAAATTAATTATTCATGAAAAATAATTACACTACAGAAATATTATATACAAGAGATATGGTAGTGTGTATATTTCAAAACTGTGAATACGTGTATTTTGGAATGTCATTGATTTGCATATTGAAGATTTCTACTTTTTTTTTTCTAAAGTATACCATTTTTATTACCTATTAAACTTTATCTTCCAGTATGTGGTTGCATTAACACATACGAGTGGGTGTTTGGTATAAAAAGCACACTACTCTGCATTAAAGTTATTTAAATGCAAATTCCATGTTGTTGGAATAATTATTAGAGACAGTAATCTTTGTAAAAGTAGAAATTGGAACTCAGTATCTCCTAGAATAATCTATAACTATCTTAACAAAATGTGACGATTATTCAGGTATTTGCCCCCCACTAAGGATGCTGTTGATTTGGACAAAGAGCAGTTCTATGTTCTATAGAACAAGTTGCCGAACCATTTCAGTTGTCGGATTTCCAGGTGCTCTTTTAGCGGGACAATCTGCAGTTCCTGACGAATCCTCTCGTTGCGAACACAGTTTCTTTTCGTCTTTCCCGCCACTCTTCGCAAGTACCTCATTTCCGACGTGGTAACTCTACTTTCCTGTCTCTCCGTCAATACCCAGCTTTCAGCTCCATACAGCAGTATCGGCAGGTACACTGACTCGAAGATGTGGAGTTTGACGTTCCTTCCTACCTCCTGCTGTCCTACAACAGTATTACAAATCTGGTAGTAGACTGTGTTTGCCTTATTAATTCTATTGGATATTTCCGCATCCAGCTTCCCAGTCCTGTCTATTACTGTGCCGAAATAAGTGAAGTCAGTCACCACTTCCATTTCCTCTTCATCGCAGTATATGTGAACTTCTTCCTGCAGCCTATCCACTTGCAGGATCTTACTTTTGTTGGCATTGATCGTCATTCCTTTTTGTCCGAGTTCTACGCACCATTCAGTCACCGCTTGTTGCAGCTTTCCGACTGAGTCAGCAATCAGTATTACATCGTCTGCATAGAGAAGAAACTGGACCACAACCGGATACAGACTTCTCTCACAGACTTCGCCTCAGAAATGTTCTCTTAGTTCTTCTCCTACAGATGTATGCTACCTCATCCATGAACAGAAGGAACAACAAATGGCTCAGACTGTCTCCTTGCTTGACCCCCCTTGCTATACCAAAATGGCCAGACCCCAATCCATTGAGCGTAATGGTTCCTTTAGGCTCCTGATAGGTAGATTATATAACCTCCACCAAATTCCTTGATATGTTCTTGTTTCTCAGGGCAGCCCATATCTCCTCTCTTGGGACTGAGTCGAAAGCCGATTTCAGATCCAGAAATGCAATATACATATTCTTGTCACGGTCCCAGGATTTCTGGAGGATTTTTCTTTGTGAGAAAATATGATCCTGTGTTTGTCGTCCTGGTCTGAATCCCGCTTGCTCTTCTCCAATCTGGCGTTCCAATAGTGGTCTAAGCCGACCTTCCAGGATTGAAGTATATAATTTGTAGACTACCGGTGATAGACATATCGGTCGGTAGTTGGTACATTCAGCCTGGCATCCTATCTTGTGGATGGGGATTATGATGTTATTTTCCCAGTCTGTTGGGATCCTTTTTTCATCCCAGGCTTTTTGAAAGAGAGCTTTTAGAGTGCGTTCCAGTTCAGGGCCCCCATGTTTTACCATTTCGGCCACTACGTTATCCCGTCCTGGAGCTTTCGATCTCTTCCTCTTCGATCATCTCGTCATACTCCTCCTCATTCCAAGGCCCATTGCGGCTCGTTGGGTGGAGGTCGTTAACACCGAAGGATAGCTTTGTCTTCCGAGATCACCGTGCCTTCATGTTTCTTACTGCTTTGCACTTGCGCCCTCTCAAAGCTTTTATCTTTTTCCAGAAGAGTTTTATGTTTTCCTGGTGATCCTGATCCATCTTCTTCCCAAATTCCTCCCACAACTTCAGCTGTGCTTTCATTGTTTCCAAATATGAAGGCATTTCATCGATATTTAATCTATTGATATTAATATATTAAATAGTACTGTCATAATTGCTGTCATTTCTATCAAATTGATAGCACATAACTGAATACCCCTCAACAAAGTCATGAAAATATCCCTGGGCTGCAACTTTTCCACAAATCGAACAGGGCTTTGATGTGACAAACTTATTTTTTATAATATTTTGGATTTAATTGAGCACAAAAGACTGAGAAACAAATCATTGCCTTCAATGTGAACAAAATAACTTACATATTATTTGTTTAAGTAAAGACATGCCATAATTTAGAAATGATATATGTTGAAAAAATGTTTTTACTGACTTTCTTTTCAAACTTAAAATTAGGAAAATTACTAGGATGAAGTGATAAATTATCAAAATGATACGAATGGTACTCTCAATAGGACAGGGAGGTTTAAAAATAAAAACAAATAACGATGATGGGGTTAGACAGTCAAAGTTCCATTTATATTTGAATGGAACTAAATAAAATTTAAAAAAATAATAAATTCTATTTTTATACCTTTATAAATAATGTGACATAAGGTACCAAGAAGCACGTGTACCCATAATTGAAAGCATATTGCTATATAGAGCAGAAACATGGGTGATAAGAGCTTCTTTAGGAAAAAAGCTACTTGCTACTGAGATGGACTTTTGGAAGAGAGCTACCGGGGTGTACAGCCTAGAAGGAAGGACTAATACCAACATCAGAGAGCAAAAACAAACTCTACAAAACGTCCTCTGAAACATAATGAAAAAGAGATTGGTAGGATCGTCTCAGAAAAATGAAGGAAGAAAGATTGCCCAATTTAATTTGTAATTGGAGTGCTGAAGGGAGAAAACGGTGAGAAAGTCCACGAAAAAGATGGATAGGAGGAGTTGAGAAAGTATACACGGCCATGATCTCTGGGAGGATGATGTACAATATAAAAAAAAGTGGAAAAACAAATTAAAATAAATTTTTGGTTAAAGGAAACTTCAATTTGAGGAAACCCTAGGGGAAATAATATATCTGTATAAGAAATAATTCATTTTTAAACTCGGTATTTGCTCTAAATGTTATAACTTGTTTTTTGTTTACTTGTTTATGCTACTACTATGCTCAGTATGGGTTGGTTTGTCATAGAAAAACATTGAATTCAACATTTTAATCATTGTGTCTTTTAAAAAAAGTTGTACTTGTTATAATTAAAATTTTATTACTCAAATATTCAATTAATTTATATTGTCCCCTTTAAAAAAAAAATCTCAATTTTTTTTCCTAATTTTTCAGATACATTCTAAGTAATGATCGTTCACCACCTAAACTCTCAGTAGCTGAGAGAATTTGTGAAATTGAGCGACGTGGAAACAGTGAAGATAAAAGGAGAGGAATGACTGACCATGCTTCTCTTAAAGCTATCCAGAAAAAGGCCCTTCTCTCCTTTTACGAGAGGCACGCATCTGCTTGGAAGTCCGAACCTCAGCTCACAGCCCCTAGCATCCCCCCTCAGCCGCCACCTCGCCCTCCACCTCAGGCTAGCAGGAGGTCGTCATCAGCATCGGATTATGCTGGAGCCTTGAAGAGAGATGTGAGTTGGAAAATAACTATTTTGGCCATCAATTACCATATTTAATGTGCCTTATTTATAAGGCATCTGTTTCCAAAAAGAGAATTATTGATCAATTATTCAACAATTGCTTTATTTTGTAGACATTTTTTGAACCATAAAAAGCAATATTATTTATTTGAACATTTAATAATATTTATTTTTACTAATGTTTTTTAACTTTTTTTTCAGATCCCTAGAAATAGCCTTGATATGTCAAAATCTGATAGTAATGGGATGAGAGATTCAAAACATCAGCATAGGTATGTATTTTCATATCCTTTGATATCAATTTTTTTTTTCTAATATTGTTTTATTAAATTTTTATTTGTATATAGTTCTTCTTTTCCTCTCTCCATGTGCCTCTCAACGTGGAGGTTCATCAAGCCATCGCAAATAGGCATCCTGGTCTCCCACAAATGCCCTATTTATCCTATTGCTTTTCCTCTTGATCATCCTACTGGATAAGAGGTTCTCTTAAGACTGTCAAGGTCTTCCTATTGGTTTTTCACCTGTTGGTTGGGCTTCATAGAAGCTTCCGAGTTTTCTATCTTCACCCATTCTGCAGACATGCCCATACTACTTAACCTGTCTTTTCTCGAGTATTTACCCAGTGGCTTGATATCTAACCTTCTCTTATTCTGTATTTTTGTACGCAGTCTTGTCTTGTTTTTCTGGCCACTCTTCAGAGATATATTAGTTTAGCAGTGGCTATTCTATTTTTATGTCTCTTAAGTTACCCAGCTTTCACTAGCAACGAGAAAAGTTGGGAAGTACACATTTTTTAGTTTAACATCCTCTCCGTCATTGCGTTGGTGTTGGGCAAGCTATTTGACATGGAAAATTCTTTCTAGGACTAAAATTGAACTCATCTGTAAACATTATAGCTCAAAAAATATTTCCAGCATGAAGCCTGTTGTTGTACCTGAACAATCATTGTTAGGTGACATCACTGCTGAGCAACTAAAAATAATGAAAAATATACTAACTTTCCAAAACTAATTTCACCGTGTTCAAGCAAATATACTTTGTGATACATTTGTTATTCCCATACCCTGGAAAAATAATGAGTTATTTTATTGGATTCATCTTCTTAGGGCCTAAGTGATCCCATTTCTCCTGTTGGTACACTAAATTGATGTGGCTTTATCCAATACTTACTTATAGCAATACTTCCTAGTTGTCAACCTTTAATACTAAAAAATGTCACGATAAATCATTAATATAGTCATGATGGATAGATTGGTCAGGGGGTGCAGTCAGAGATTACACAAAATAAGTGAAATTAGCTCATTTCCTTTATATTCATTTTGGGATTAGCGATGGCACCTCATATTATCCATTACATAAATATATTTTTGATTAAAGGATGCATTGAACTAATTTAGGAAATGAACAAATGCTTAAATTCTTATTGGAATTTTTAAAAGTTTTTTTACATCAGTTAGTGTTTTTGTTTTTTGTATTTTAAAAACCTTTTTGTTAATTAAATTTACAATAATAATTATAAGAAGCGAGGGATGGTTGACTGGATGATAGATGTAAGGAAGAAAATAGTTGGGGGTGCAGTCAAATAAAACACTAAATAAGCGGTTACTTATTTTAATTACGTGCCGACGTTTCGACCCACTTTGTGGGTCATCTTCAGGGCTGTAACAGCAGGAGGCTGACGCAAGACTCTACTTGCGTCAGCCTCTACGCAGTCTTGTGTCAGCCTCCCGCTGTTACAGCCCTGAAGATGACCCACAAAGTGGGTCGAAACGTCAGCACGTAATTAAAATAAGTAACCACTTATTTAGTGTTTTATTTGACTGCACCCCCAACTATTTTCTTCCTTACAAATAATAATTATAGTTAGAATTAATAATCTATGTAGAGTATTTTTTTTTTCAAAAAAGTTTATATTCAGTTTAGAATAGTATGAAAAATGATTTTAATATAGATATTGAATCTTTATAGAATAGAATAGAAAAATAATTTTATTCTGGGACCAGGTCCCTTTAGAATAACAAAGATGAACAAAATAAATGAATATATATCTGGCCAAAGGCCTACATCAAAATAAAACAATAATTACATAATATCCTAAAAGTAAATAACTAAACAGGTATGTTTTGGTAGAGAATCAGAAAATGTGATACAAAATTAAAATAAAAGAACAGACATATTTACAATAAAAAGAAATAAGCTTTTGGAAAAATAAGTTTTTTTTTTTTTTTATTTAATTTAATGATATTTACAACTATAATGGTATTATATCAAGTAAATTCTCTACACTTGTGGAGAAACTACCCATCGGTAGCACTCCAATAAAGTTCTATAGTAGATGATCTCGAGGCCATCTTGGAAAAATAAGTGAATAAATAATAGCATCTGATAATAAAAAAAACAATGGCATTATTATGAATGAGGAATATTTACAGTAGTTCATCAATCGAAACAATATGAAAGGCTTAATAAAGACAATATTATAGATTTATTTGTCATTTAAAAAGATTGTCGAGATATTCAACCTGATTTAGATTTATTTTTAAACCACTACCACAGCTAATGCTTTGAGGTTTTAATTCAGAGGAGGCAGGTATTCTATTTAAAACATGAATCATAGATTTGAGCAAAGCAACTAGTACCTGGTGAAACTTATTCAATATGTTTTCCAAAGCTATTTGCTACATTTTTGTTTTAAGTTTTGGGTACACAATTTGCTATGATGTGTTTATTTCTATCTAGAATCCAAGAGTCAGAAATCTTATAAAGTCATTCAAAGTTATTAATTAGTTAGTTAGTTATTCAAATTATATGTTTAATTGAATGAATTAATGAAGTTACATTAATCTCTGATTATAATTTATATTTTTAGAATAGTTATGATTATGTAAGTAATTTTTGGTTAATGACAAACAAAGCTGACACAATTTTTCATTATCAATGGAAATCAATAATTTTTTTTTTTATAGCTCAATTGCATACTTTTTCTTTATTTTACATTATTATCAGATTATTTGAAACTGAAATTATTCTATATTTGTTTTCCAGTTCAAGTTGTGGATCATTAACAACAGCATCCCTTGGCCCAATGATTATTGGCCCATCAATTTGTGTGGACGACTGGGTTCCAGCAAGGCCACCGAAGAAGCCTCACTTGCGAGCTGCTTATCCACACCCTCCTCGCCCATCAAGCCCTGCAAGTCCTAACATAATATGCAGGCCTGATCCGCCATATCCAGTGCCTAGGCCTGCAAGTCCAGAACCACCACCTCCGTCACCTCCACCACCTCCGGAAGCAGAAACTTATCCTGATGAACCACTTCCTCCACCGCCTCCAGAAGTTCAGCAAGGCTATACTTCACGGAGGTATGAAAGGGCCATGAATGCTTCTCTTAGTCTTGATAATCTGACAAGGTCAGACAAGCATTCATTACTCCACTCGAAGTCTCATGATTCCTGTAATGACGGCTTTTATGAAAATGGGATGGAAATTAAGAGAAATGAACATAACAAAAATGGTTTTACCTACGCAGACAAATTTAACGAAAGGTTTGTCGAAAACCGGATCGAATCTATGCAATCTAGTTACTGTGATCAATTAAACGAATTATGGGATACAAAGAATTACTTAGATATGAGGAAATACTCAGAGAAAAAGCAGCCTGAAGCTCAGGCGAGAACTAGTATTCTTTCTCCTCCACTACCCAATAAGAAGAGAAGCCACAATGAACAGCCAAGGTCATTGGACAGTAACTTATCTTTAGTAGAATGCAATAATGAAGTAAACAAACCTGGACCTCAAACTCCTATCCACAAGAAGTACTCCGCACAAATGAATATTAATGGTCATGATAAGCAAGTTAACTATAAAAACATTAGAGAAAACTTTCTGAGGGCAGTTAGTGTTCCAGCTGATCCTCAGCTCATGAAGAATGCTCCCGAAAGGCAATCTCTGAGGTTCACTACTTCCACCCAAAAACTTCTTGTCAATGGAAAAATAGCAAATGCCATTCACAATGGAAAAATTTCTCCACCTTCACGAAAAGCAAACTTAGTCCGAACGCCTAGTGATGTTGTAAGACGAGTAGCTGGTCTTCATCATGCTGAGCCACTTGGGAAAAATGAGAGTCTCCCGAAGCCTACTCTTCCACCGCATTGTCCACCTACTACCCTTCAATTGTAAGTACCAATAATTCTTTATGCAATTTTTAATTTTGATCTAATTAAGAAATGTTATTTAGGGTTTCTCTCATTGGATTTGTCTAGCTGGGCTTCTAGCAAGATGATTTTTAGAATTATGTCTTCCTTAAATTTTATCTGCGTTTTACCATTAATAATCATTGAAAAAATATTTGAAAACGTATTAGGTATATTATCTCAAGTCTGGTCACACACTAAGATTTTTATATGGCTTATTTATTAGTAGGTATAAGTAGGTTTATTCAAGAACTTGTGTAAAGCAACCCATCAACTTCAATGACCAAAAAAAGTCTAGGGTAGTGCAAAATGTTTTATTCAATGTTCCCCTTTTAAAATTGAGGTCTTTATATTTGAATTAAATTTGAATATTGAATATTAAATCTTTCAATTATATTTTTGTTAGAGATGATTTAATATTTTACTTTACTTATGATTTGTTAACATAGTCATATCACATGTAAGTATTGAGTAGTACAATTAAATGAACAGTTGTATTAGTTGCAAAGTGGTGGTTGGTTCACTCTTAGGCAGACAGAGGTTACCTCTCTATGCTTTAATATTTGAATAAATCATTTGATAGTTTTCATTTTGTTTGTTCTTCCACCTCTCTTGCTTCTTCCGGTTTTTGGAAGTATTGCCTGCCACCACAACCTATCTGTCTTCTTTCTTTGGTAAAGTTTTTTGTTTTTTTACACTCATTAACTAAGAAAAAACATCTTCTGTGATGCAGAGGTTTTCCTTTTTATTTTAATTATATTTTTGTTATTGCAAATTTTCTAAAGAATAAAAATATTGTAATGGCAACCGTTCTTATCAGCACCATGAAACTTCTAATGTTGTTTTTTTCTTACATTAAAAGTATGAATATTACCAATAAAACATTTTTTCATGATCATTTAATAATATAAAACAGTCAATAAATTAAATAAATACTTAAAAGTTTGCTATGGAACATATTCTGATCAGAGCTCCTAACAGCCTGTCTGCTCTTCAAAAGCTGTTGTGCATTCGAGCCCAGTGTGGTCGTGCTTACAAATTTATACAAATATAAAATAACTTAATGACACTTAATAACTTAATGACTACATAATGAGTCTTTGAAGCTACTGATCATCATTTGAGTTATTTCATTGGAATAAAATGGCTAAGAAACCATGCCATACTCAACTTAGAGCAAACCATGCTTGAATGGTCCTTCTCCCCTCCCATAGGGAGGATTGTCCTCTCGGATAGGCTCGGTAGAACTGGATTTCTACTACCAAATCTAAGTATTATTCAAATTACACAAATACTTCAGAAATTTTTAAATTTATTTAGTCTATTGCTCATTAACTAATCTGAAAACAAGATTTTTTGTATGTAGATATAAATAATAGGCAACCCTAGTTATTGTATTCTTTAATGACAATATATACAATTTTAAACAGATCTTATAAAAAAATTCTAAATTGAGTTTTCTCTTAAAATAATTATCAATAACAGTCACAACAGTAGTTTGCAGTATTGTTCTTTGAAAAATAATTTTGATTTTTATCATTGTATTGTTATTATTGTACATAGTATTGTTCCTCAATGTTTATGTCAGTTCTTGTTCCTCAATGTTTATGTCAGTTCTTGTTCCTTAATAATTATTAACTTCCCTTTAGTTTAGATTTTATGCAGTATTTTATTAATATTTTTTTATTATTTATGTATAAATAGTCATTTATACCATAATTGAATCCCTTTGTGCATGCTGGCCCTGGATGACCACAATTAAAATTCAATGAGAACATGAGGTAATTGTGTGCATTGCTAGAATTATTTTGTTAGTATCCTATTTTAGTATTAAATAAAACTGTTTTTATCCTTAAACAAGTAGACATCTAATCTATCTGTAGGGAATTCACTTTTTTTTTTTTAATTCCCTACCTTCAAATTTTCAAACTTTTTTCTTATTTCCTGTATAATATCCTGAATATTATTAGATTCATATTTCTTGTTTACTTCTCTATTTTTTCCTCCCGCTATTTGAAAGTATTAATTTGAGTTTGGTAGTAAATATAACATAAATTAGATTCATTATGAAGAATAGCATTGGATCACTTATTTGTTGAAAATTCCAGATTGCTTATATTGTAATTTTTTCATCCATAATATTTATATTGGTAATTACTCCGCAGGTTGTCACTCTGTTTTAACTTTACAACATTTAACTTTGCTTACAACAAGTTTTAACTTTTCATTTGTTTCCCTTTTAATATTTTACAAAAATACAAGTTATGATAAGCTTTACTATTGAAAATAGATGTAAGTATGGGAAATGTGTATACTTTGGTAACTTATATATTTACTTATATAATGGTAATAATTTCATCTTGATATGAGTGTTGAAGAAATGAATGTTTCAATTAGCATATATCATCTGTACTTCAAAACGTCAGCTGAAACTTTTATTTCTTGATGAACCGTTTAAATTTAATTTGGTAATTTTCCACAGGCTGTTGCTTCGTATTGAGTTACAATAAGTTTTTACTTTTCATTCGTTTCCCTTTAAATATTTTCCAAAGTGCAAGTTATCATGAGCTTAAGCATGGAAAAGAGAATATAATTAAGCGAAATATTTATACTTCGGTAATCTATTCATCTAGAAATGAAGTTTCAACAAACATATAACATCATCATGTCAGTTAAAACTTTTATTTCTTGATGAAATGATTACCAAAATACACTCATTGCCCATAAGTACAATTTCTTTTTCGTAATAAAGCCCATGATAACTTGTATTTTTGGAAAATATTAAAAATGATACGAATAAACAGTTAAAATTTTAACTCAACTTGAAGGATAACCTGCAGAACAGATACCTTTATATTTTATGAATGATGAAATGGAATGATTTTAAGGATTATTTTATTTATTTATTTTTTATCTCTGGTCTTTATTTTGCTCTTAAACACATCTTTTCTGTGTGTTTTTTGTATGATGTATTTACTGTATTCATAAACTTATAACTACACTCACTTTTAAGACTTCCACCAAGTAAAGTTACATTTTTCCTGGAGTTGACAAAACTATTGCATACAATTGATAGCAGTTGGACAAATTGCATTGATCTTGGACATCTTGGATTGAAAGTTACATGCATGGTATATAGGACATTTTCTTGGTATATGGTGCTTACTCAATAATTGGGTTGGATCAATCAAACCAGTATCAAATTAAAACTGACTATTTTTGGAGAAAAAAAATAAATCATTAAATGACTTCTATCATCTCCGAAGCAGTTGAAAGTGGATTCACAATCTATGCATAATGATATTTTTAATGTATTGATCTCTGGCCCTATTCATCCCTGGTTTGATTCATGCAGCAACTTACATGTGGACTGAAATAGGAAAGATAGAAGGTGTGAATAAAATATTATTAAGTGCCCAACACGAAACACGATAGGATACTCTGAAATTAATTTATTTCTAAAATTTTATAAAAGGGTACTTATAATGATTGCATTAGTAGTACTTAAATGTCATATTTGCAATAACGGGTTTAATCACTTATCTCCTTCACGAACATCAGTAGGTAGCTAGAAATTATCTGTCTGCAATATGATCAGTGACTGCCTCAACATAAAAAATGGTTTGGCCCGAATATCTCTGCCATAATGGTGTCCGTAGTCATCAACATGGGAACTGTGGCATTTCGCAACGTTTCTTCCAGCTGTGGAGATCTACCGCAGATGTGGGAACGGCGCATTATCAGAGCAGTGGGCTCCCGCCCATTGTACAAGTTCTGAGCATAATTATATGAAAGTCACTGGGGAAAAGGACTTCTTTTGTTATGGCGCATACCTTGGAAGGTTCTTAGAGCTAGTTGTGAGAACCACGGAATCTTCTAATTGTCTTTTGGACGTGTGTAGGGAACCTGCGCGCGAAACAAGCAAGGTCGAGCTGCAACTGTTCCTGACAATCCTGAATCGATAAGAATGAGTTGAATAAGTTCACATAACTTGTTGTTGGTGTAAAATATTAAATAAAACCACGCTAGACAAACGCATCTATTTTAAACCCAAAAGAATGGAGTAAAAATATATCATTTTATGTTATGGTATCTGCTTTTCATGACGTCGCGACCTTTTTTAAAGTGAGTAATTCAGTTTTCTAGAGTCAAAAGGTAGGTAATTAGTTTTCTGTGATATTTTACGTTGCCTTACTTCAATCCAAAGATTATCATAGTTGTAGTGATAATCAGTTAGGTATATTTGCTAAATCAGGAGCTTTAGCCTCTCATTATGTCAACCAGTAACAGGTATGATAAGAGTCAATATGACAGGTCATTTTGTGAATAAGGTTATATATTGAGAAATGCTCTTATGGTTGTAATGATTATTGAGTGTATTTAAAAGATTATTTTGTACAAGCTTGATTTTGTGTACTGAAGTATAATAAGGTTATTTATTTCTGTCATTTATAACACAAAAAAAGCTTGTACAAAATAACCTTCTAAATTCACTGAACAATCATAACAATCATGAGATCATTTCTTATTACATAACCTTACTCACAAAATCACCTGTCATACATCGCCTCTTATTTTACATATAACAACATTTTCAACAGTATTTTATATCACAAAGCATGGACACAGTTATTGTAAGTTTGTTTATTTAAGAGGATCCAAGTAAAGAGATATTGTATTCTTAATAACAGGCATCAAACTAAGTATAAAGCATGGGATCCATATACATATTTAAAAAAATTATTATATACATACACCGTAACTCCGCTTCCTATGAATTACCAGCTTTGGAAATGATAGAGGTCCTTCAAAGATCTTTTTTTTCCAAATTAGTCAGTCTTAGTATCGTTACTGGTTCACTTGCTATCGTTAGTTATTCAGTCGGGAAAGGGGTGCGGTCTAACTACTTTTCTTTTAACTATCTCGTCAAGAAAATTGTTTGTAGATTTGTTTATAAAATAAAATACATCAAACTACCGGCTGATATCTTGCTATCGTCTTACTCTCCCCTCACTTTCATGGAAACAGTTCCGATTCTACTTCAAGGTTGATTGCATTAGTATTTCGACAAGACGGTCCATTCTTCTGGTTCCTTCCGATAAGAAAGAAACAATCGGTAATTATGAAACGGAACTAGGTGGAAAGTGTCCGGATGTTGGTTCGCCACGGTGTCTTAGGTCGGCTCATGAATATTGTATCCAACTCCCTACTTCATCATCGAATTGAGTACATCGGTGTTAGTGGTATCCCGGTGTTGGTGTAACTTTTTTGTAACCTCTACTTTAAAACCCTTGAATCTTGTTGGTTTCGTTTAACATCAGTTTATACAGCTATAGCTAATCGGACGATGCAACAGTTGGAGCCCTAAATATTGCCTATCAAGGTTTAATTAACGCGTATCTGACATACCTCAGGTTCGGGAACTTCCTTTTATGCCCCATCCGTACGACATCATAACTAAGGATTTATAACTCCCTTTAATAAATCCTAAGGCCATCTCCCGGGCTGCGATTCTGCGACCTTTGTATAGTAGTCTGTTATGTTAACTATCACCCCACAAGGGACCGTTATCCCTTGATTCTTACATGCTAAGAATGACTATAAAGTTATAATCACCTACATAACATAATTACTTATCATCAATGATAAGAAGCTCCATTAACTAAAATGTATAGGTAATTATTCTTACCCATATATAAATAAATAATATATATATATATATATATATATATATATATATATATATATATATATATATATATATTATTTTTCATGTAACTATTTTTGACATCTAATACTTGTCACTCTATACCCGTGACTCTTTTTACAAGGTCATAGATAATAAGAATGGAATTCGACGTAAATTTGTTCGTTGCTATCAGGTTCGTATGTACTACGATCCAAAAGACTATATACTATAAATATTTAATTCATTTTATTTATAGAAAATGGCAAACCTTAAAGATTACTAGAATAAATCAACACCGAGCACAGGTTAATATTTTTCAATGTTATGCTTTTAAAAAATAAGGTAGATAATAGGTAATATTCATAAAATCTCTAATAAATCACGATCATTTTTTTTTTAAATTTAATTTATTGATATTTACAACAATAATATGATTATAACTAGTAAATCTGCAGATATGTACATTATGACATGAAAAACACATGTGGAGTAACTACCCATCGGCAGCACTCCAAACGATCAATTTAATTTGGTAATTTTCCGCAGGTAGTTGCTTCCTGTTGAGTTACAATAACTTTTAGATTTTCATTTGTTTCCCTCTAAATATTTTCCAAAGTGCAAGTTATCATGAGCTTTAGTATAGAAAAGAGAATGTAATTAAGGGAAATGTGTATACTTCGGTAATCATTTCATCTAGAAATGACGTTTCAACAAACATATATCATCATGTCAGTTGAAACATTTATTTATTGATGAAATGATTACCAAAATCTACTCATTACCCAAAATTACATTCTCTTTTCCATAATAAACCTCACCATAACTTGTATTTTTGGAAAATATTAAAAATTAAACTAATAAACAGTTAAAACTTATTGTAGCTCAACTTGAAGGGAAAAACTCCGGAACAGATACCAATAAGTTTTTTGAAAGGTTACAAATAAAAATTGAAGTTTTAAATGACTTTATGTGAATACTGGTTCTAGCTATTATTTAATAATAAGTTTGAAAATTGGTATCCGAAATAGAATAAATCGTTGACTTTTAAAATGTTCCTTGTTACTATTTAGGTTAATGTTTCCGTAGTAAAGCAGTTTATAGTGTAGCTTAATGTTCATTTACTTATAGCCTACTTATTTGTGACAAATGATTTATGGTATTTTGCTCGAGATATCCTCGTGTTATTGAGTTAACGTACTTCCCGAGTCTTATTCCTTCTACCTTACCCTGCTCCTATCAGACTCGAGACAGCTACTGACTCCAAGTGGACTTCCTAGAATAGGCCAAGACCACGATGGCCGAAGGATAAGTGAGCAATAGATCGCCAACTATGCCGACAAACAGAAGACATTTCGCTGAAGATGGTAGTGACGGATGAAAAAAACATCTCCCCTTGGTTTATTATGTCAATCCATACCAAACCTGGAGTAGCCTCAGCTTCTTCATTCTTCTTCCATTAGCTGCCGCCGAATAGTTCTTCTGTTCCCTAGACTGTTTCCTGAAGGCGATCTTCTATGTCTTTTTGTTCTATCCTTTCAGTTTACATTCTGCTAACAGTCAACGACCTAGCCTCTTTAAGTTCTATTAATTGTTTTCTTATTACGTGAAATACCACATAGATAGTTTTATTAGTACTTTTGAGGAGAAATCGTCTTAAAATTTATCAATCCTGATCAAGCAAAAGTATAATTCATATAAACAAAATCTTATATTATTACGACTTCCTTCAAAATTCAAAAACTTCAACGGAAACGATACAAATTACCCTGATGATTCTTCTGTAACTATTCTCTAAAATAAGGCGAAAAAATAATTGAGCGCATTTCTTTGATGTTTTATTTCATATTGATATCAATTTTGTCATAAATTAGGATACAATTTTATATCTTATTAAACAAAAAATAATGAAAATAAAAGTATATATTAAAGTTGATGGAATGGTGAAACAATCAATAACAACTAGTAATTAGGGATGGGATTATAACCAATATTTAATTAATTAAAATAAGTTGACAAAATCAGTTGATTAGTTTTTAAGATTTACCTTTTGCCGTATGAGGTAAATGAGGTAAAATGAAGCCATAGGAGGGCTCACCCAGCCTCTATAAAGTTTTATAAAATTGTGGGAAAATCTGGCGGTCGAGTGTGATTTAGGACAAATCATCTTTCTGCATAACTGTTGTTCAAGAAACAGTACAGTCTCTACGACGTACTGAACCCAAGGCCTTTCATGGTTTATAGTGGTACAGGTTTGTTGTATATATCATTTTAACGTTATTCTTTTATTATTTTTAAAAAACTTGTTCAATTTATTTCACAATTCTTTATTGTTACCAAATGATTATTATTCAGAATTATTCGGGGTCTGCGTTCATTTACTTATCGATTTGATTTGAATCAGACCATATGTTTATTTATTTTTTTTATTTAAATATTTATTTATCACATTTGTTTTTAACAATTACTGTTTTTAAAAAATAAAAACAATTAAGCTGCTATATTAAGCAGTAAATAAATTTTTTTTTATCTTGACAAATGTGCGAAAAGATTCATAGCTCTGTGATTTAAAGTAACATTCACGACCGAAGCCAATAATTACTACAGTAGCTGTGACTTCCTCATTGTTAGTCAGTAGAGTCGCGGTAATTCTATATCATGGCTTCTGTATTAGTCATATCATGTAAATTTTACTTGTAACTTTTACGGACAATTACCATGTATGAACGGATGTGGATAATAATAAATTACCCGTATGTTAATTCGTTACTTAATAAGTAATGACGTAATTTCGATGTTTTGCCTCGGCTATAAAACAATTTACACCTGATAAACAGGAAAAATATAGATGTTTCAACAATATAAATTTTCTTTTAAGCTTCCACGGCCACTATTTATACAAAAGGTTTCTACTGGTTTCGACCGTGTATCTAAAATTCTCGCCAATGTTTCACCGGACATGCTGCTGGCTTCCTCAGGACTTGAATTGAGAAGCCAGCAGCATGTCTGGTGAAACGTTGGCGAGAAATTTAGATACACGGTCGAAACAAGAAGAAACCACTGAAACATTTTGAATAATATAAAGTCTACTATCAAATTGCAAAATTATAAACATTTATTTTTTCGAGTTACCCAATTTAGGGTACGTTAAATAAATAAAGATATAATACATGCTTATCTATCAATAAATGTCAAAGTTGAAATAATTTATTGATTTATTCATTATTATATATGTATTTGGTATATTCCTCGGGGGTTTTTTTTTTGTTTTTTTATCCGCTTTTGATCATATTATTGATATCATTTTCCTATAAATAAGTATGAAACTTAACATGAATTTAAGTAATTCTTAAAATTACATAATTTTAATTTTTAATACTGATTATGCAACAAAGATAGGTATGTAAGCAGTACTTCACCAATCAAGTGAACCACATAATTATAGTTATTCAATTTAATACATATATATATATATATATATATATATATATATATATATATATAATTATCAAGTAAATTTTATTAAACAAGATATGAAGTCTATTCCATGGTTTCTGTGTTCATTGTTTGTATCAATAACTCCACGCTTATCAGAAATAATTCATATCTTTCATTGTTTTGTCTGTATTACCGTCGCTCTGTTTGACATCCTTTCAGATCTAGTAAAATCCATGTTCTTCATGGTTTATACTCAGAGAAAATCCCTAAATCTTCCCGGCAGCCATAAAAAAAAATCCATTTACCACTTCGAGTTAGGTACCGTCGTTATTCTTCTGTTTCCCTTCACTTTTTTCTTTTAGTTCAAAAAGAAAGTAGTGCACGGTCTCGTTTGCAAATCAGTTTTCAGCACCGGTCGTGAATACTAATAAAGGAGAAGTGCGATCCCAATTTCTGCCGCAAAACAATCGAATATGGCGGATTATTTGCATACGGCACAAGTGGAAATGGGGCGAAGATTTTCATTCCGAGTGTAGGAGGCAAAATCGGTTTTTCTGAAGTCACGTTCCTGCTCACGGGTTTTCCTCTAGCGTGGCCTTGTTTCGAGGACAGCACATGTTTATGTATGCCCATGCTTTGACTTCCTCTTACAGCCTTGATGAAGGGTCGATAAATATCAAATTTTGGAAATAATAATCATAAGTCATAGAAACATACAATTTTAACAGAACTCTAGACCAGTGGTTCCCAACCTAGGGCGTGAGTACAAGTCAGGGTAATTGAAAATTAGAAAATCTCAGTTAATTTCAGTTGTTTTTCTCTTACCAGTACTTGTTTACCTTAAATTGAAATAAATGATGCTGTATCTTGTGACAGTCAAGCTAAATGTTATGTTTTCAATGTAATACTTGTTGTTTTTCATTTGCCCATACGATGTACTGTGTGTTTTTCATTTGAACAAGGGGCTGTGGTAAAAAAAAAGGTTGGGAACCACTTCTCTAGAGATTACTTTAAAAATTACTAGAATTATTTCTAGCCTTGTGAATTCAATTTTCTTTTTTGTTGAATTAAATGTCGACTAAATATCAATTTTTTGTCGGTTAAAAAATATCTTATTTATACTACACCATTAATCCTCCGCGAGAATACTTTTTTTTTTGTCATACACCAGGTGACACAAGAATACTTATTTATAGAAATGTTATACAGATTTATTGTAGTGTGTCTCAAAATATCTTCAACATCATCTTTATGGATCATACTCGGGGTGCGTTGCCGCAATGAATAATTTTGCCGTCTCTTCAAAAATGTTTGCCTTGACATCTTTATGCATCAGAGATGCCGACGTCTGCTAAAGCGAGGTCGTCAACAATTAAAGTACTCTTAAAACAGTATATAATTTATGTCTCGCTGCTCCTTTAAGTACTCCACTCCAACTTGACAGCTACCAGGCCTCAATCTTAAAACTGACTCGAGTAGAGAATTATTGTTGGGGATTCAATTCTGGATAACGTATCTTTAATTGGAGAAACCTCTGGGCTATGCAAAAGAGATATATATATTTTTTATAACGACAGTATTTTAACACTGAATACCAAGCAGGTGGCAGTCAAGAACAATATAAATTACTATTTAATTAATCACTTACTTTCTAAGTGACGGCTGACTACGATCCATGTTTATCAAGGATTTATGTTCTACGGTGGAAACGATAATGCTTACGTAAGGTTATGTAACCTCCACAAACGATTCTTCTCCAATTAATAATAATATAATAAGCGATTTCCGCATAAAAAATTCCCTAAGCTCCGAATTATCTCACTCAAGATTAAATACGTAAAAAAATTATTAAATTTAAAAACTAGAGAAATTATCAATCAAATCCATTGCATAAGTCTCAGTCATTAACTAACCACATTATTACTCCTGGCTATAGAAAAATACTACATTACCATCCTTTCTAGTTTATCCAAAAATTTTGATAACAGTTTTTGTGAAGGGTCTACCCTTTCCCAGGTTTTATCCGCATGTCAAAATGCCGTGTTAAATAATAACAAAATAATCATATATTATTTTATCTTCTTCTTGACCGCAACTCGAGCCTTGTTACCACATACGTTCTCATTGCAATTAATATAAAATAAAAACTATCAAGTGGAACTACATAAAATTTATAGAACAAATTACTATTACCAACACTATGCATACTTCATTTTTCATCTCATTGTAATTGAGGAAATGGATAATTAAATTACAAGCTGTAATAATTCTTTTAGAAAGTGAAACTTCGAAAAATTAAATGTCATTCCTGTCCCGTTTATTTCCTCTTCTGATTCCCGACCAGTTCTTGTCCATTTTTAGTATCTCTTATCTCAAGTTGATCTCTGATCAATTCCATCAAAGATCAAGCCATGAATTTTTTAAAAAATATATATTTTTTATTCCATGCCAATCAGATTTCAATCAGGCGTAAGGGGGTCTGATGCATTAATGTTATGGTTATAATCAAATAAAAATTACTTTTATTATTATTGCGTTTGTTTTTAGTTTTATTTCAAAATATTATTGAAGATATATAACAATGATATAAGTACTTATTACATCATGTTTCTTCCTCTAATGAAATTCTTATCATTCGTGTGCTTGAATTCTTGCTTCAGCTCTTATAAGTATAGTGTGTACTGCATTCCGTGAAAACACTCAGTTTTACTTGAAAATTCTTCTCTCCAGTCAGTCGAGTTACGAAACGGGCCGAATTAAACATACTGGAGAAAAGTAATCTTAATTAAAATGAATGTTATAGCTGGAAAATTGTATGTGGTTTTATGACTTTTAATACAAAATTATCATTTTGTTGATTGTTTCAATTGATAAAAAATTCAAAAGAACTTTGAAATCGTTTTTGGGGTGGAAATGGGTAGAGCCGTTTAACAAACTTTACAAGAAAGACATTAAACATTTTGATTATAAAATAAAATTTTTAATTAGTAAATAAAAATTGGGTGATGTTTTTTTTTTGTTTAATAAAGAAATTGAACCTAGACACATTTAGTTTAAAAAATAAATTAGAATTCTGCTCCGCATGTTAAGATGAATTCATTCATGAATATAATAGACTAATACATACGTTGATATTTGTTAATAATTAAATATTTTAGTTAATCCACTACAAATTTGTGCTTTATTGATCGAATAACTGAAACTTCCATATATAAATTTTTTTTTTCTATAAAATTCTAAAACTTTTTTCTGATTGTTTTCTTTATGGTACACATTAATTATTATAATTTCTTACGTGGATTAATTATAAATCATTTAACAATGGTTGCATAAATAGTTATTTATATAAATGTGTCTTATATGTGGTATTTTATTTTCTTTAAATTTCTGATTGTGTAAAACCTGCTAAACAATCAAATTATAATTATAATTCTTTTTATTCTATTCTTTACTTTAATTGTGCGTTGAGAGACCACTAGGATACTCATTAGACCAGCGTCAATGGGAAAACGGCTGAGGCACCCTTGAGTTCACTCAGTGAAGGCCGCTTAATATATTGCACCTGCTAGAAGATATTACGAAGGGACGAAGGTATTTCGGTTGAAAAAATGCTTAAATTACTTTTAAGTGAATTAAAGCTTGCAGTGTTGGCTTTGTGAGGAATAATATTAGTCGTATGTATTTGCTTATTGAAAAAAAAAATACAAAGTGGAAATGCATCAAGTTCTGTTTCAATAAAGGCAGAAATACACCTTGAATTTATTGCTTTCTTACCTTATAGCTCATGGTGGTACCCACTTTACGCCTAACGGCAGACCGATCCCCATTTTTTAAATTATGCAACTGTTCATTTAATGGTACTACGGTTGGTACTTAACATTATTGTAGAGATATCCTGCTATTATTCCAGAAATGAAAGTTAACTTTATTACTTATTTGTCTCCCCCTAGTGAGCGTTTTAAAATATGAGTACTCACTAAATATTGAGTATCAAGAGATATTGAGTATTATGAATTAAATTAAATAACAAATTGTACCTTAATTTAGCTATGGTTTATAGAGTTTAAAAAAAATTATAGTTTATTAAAAAAGTCTTTATCATATTTCACTAGACTCTTGGTATAGGATTGAAATAGCAGTCCAAAAATCGAAACATTAGAATAATATGTAGCTTGCTTTATTTTTTAAATCGTTGCATTCAATTTTTCGATTTATAATTTAAAACTTTATTTTGTGTAACGGTTTAAGGAAGTCAGCAAGATTAGCTTTGTGATTTGTCAATTTAAAAAAAATAAATATAATTTAACTGATTTAAGTGGTTCTTCCATCCGGTGCTGGGCAAACATAATACAATATCGCATCACACTATAAACTTTTTGATATAATAGACAGTTGATTTATTAGAGATTCATAAAAGAATTAGGTGTCGGTTTTTATGGCATTCTGAACATGGTTGCATGACATATAATATACTTTTTTATTGAATAATATTTCCTGTCCATATGCATATGGTGGAAAATAGTCCGGATGCAGGTCAGAGAAAGAGAAGAAAGAATCTTAAATAGTTATGAACTACTTATTTTAACTCAACACACAATCCAGGTCTTATTCAGGGCTGTATAGACAAGATACAAACAAATTAAAATGATATATTAAAAAACATTTTTTTTTGTATTTATCATTTTAGTATGTATCTTGCATATCCAGCTCTGAAGGAGACCTACAACGGGGATTGAAAAGTGGGTTTAAAATAAATAGCTCATCTATATGAATATAGTCAAGTAGTATTATTCAAGAAGAAAGTTTACTTAGTTAAATACATATAAATAAGTCCTGCAACAGAAATTTAGAGCAGCAGAAAAATTGACATCTAGTTGTTTTATGGATCTCTAATAATGGATCTCATCTGTTTATTATTTAGACAATGTTTTGGTGATGCAATATTGCGTTATTGCACCATTTTCTTTCCCTTTAATATATTTTTGATTGATTCATATTCAACTGATAATAATTAATGTACAGCTACCGAATGTCGATTAAGCTAACCTACTTATTTTGATTACTGTATAAGTAGATAGTTATTCCATTAATAATTTATGCCAGATATTGACTACTTAATATGTCTTACATTATTTGTTAATTTATTAGTTATTTAATGTTTATATTTTTATTATTATTATTAGTTATGATTAGTCGCAAGTTATACCGGAACCCATAATGCTTGGATTGCTATTCTGTTCCGTGTTTCCCCACCAAATGATTTATTTAGGAAAGCCGTATCCTCTTAGAGAGTCTCTTCGAGAAAGAGAGCACTTTCGGAGGCTACTTAGCGATGCTGGGGGCGTACTGCGGCTTCGCCCTCCTTCACGTAGCCTACACCTCCGGATAGCACAAATACAAATATTATCTAAAGAAAATTCTATTCTTAACAGTAACTTCTGTCTCTGCCCTCGGGAAAACTGACCTAGATATAGAGCAGTATTTTCATTCCCCTTTGTTTTTTATTTTGTTTTTTGATATTGTGTATTCATAAATCTGTTTATAATTAGTTGAAAGTATATACCATGTCTTTAGTTTGAACTTAGGTATAATAATCTTTATCTATAGTATGTTTTCATTGTCCTTTTGTATTTATTTGACAAAAAAAAAAATTAAAACTTTTCAAAATAGTGATTGAAAATAGTAGTCGTACCTGCAAAGCCTCTTAAATTCCTATTTATTTAAGTATCTTTTGAGTACTACCCCTGGGTAGTTTCTCTACTTGTCTTATACAAATGGCCTTATGTATCATTCCTGCCATTTACTTATTGTATTGTTACAATAGAGTTATTAATTTTAATGAATAGCTTAATAAAAAAAATAAGTGTCAGGAGAAAAATCTATAAAAATAAAATATTACTGTTTAAAATATTGAAAAACGGAAAAACTTATTGTTATTTTAGTGTAAGGAAGGGATCACACATTTGTTTTTTTATTTATTATTTTTTAAATTTAATTTAATTTAAATAAATTAATCGAAAAAGGAAATATTTGAAACGTTAAAATAAACATATTATTATTCAAAATGAAATATTATTTGTAATAATTGTTATAAAAAAAATATAAAAACTTCTGAAAACACTGATAATAGACATAGATAGTTCCTATTAATTTAAGTATCTGGAGAAAAATAAATAAACAAAGTTAAGTGTATTTATACTTAATATTTAAAAATTGAAAACCGAAAATCCTTTTTTTATTTTATCATTTGCTGTATAAGGTGACTGACATTAAATATTTTTCTTTTGACATATTGCTATTTTTTAAATTTAATTTAATTTATATAAATAAATCGAAAAAGGAAATACTTAAAACGTTAAAATAAACATATTATTATTCAAAATGATCAGTTGTAATAATTGATATCCTTTCTTAAAATTATTTTATACATAAAATACGCTTATAAAAATATTGGTATTAGATATGCCTTCAATAACCTCAAAGTTACTAGAGAAAAGTGAATTAATAAAATAAATTTTAACTATTTACAAATTGAAAACTGAAAATAAAGAGCTATGATAGGAAGGGGCCTTTCATTAAATAATTTTATTTTGACTTTTTCATTTGTTTTTAATAGTTTATTTGTTAATGACGGGAGCATAGTTCATCGGAAAAATCGAAATATAAATAATAAAAAATTATTATTGTTAAAAAAAAAATGTAACTTAAAATGTAATAATGTGTTTACTTTCCTTTTGTTTTTATTTTATCAATCAAAAATCAACACTAATAAAAAACATTGGTAATAGAAATTTATAGACTAAAAATTAATTAATGAAAGTAATGTACTATCTAAAAATTGAAAACATTAATTAAGATTCTCATCCAAAGCTGTTTTTTTCATACTTCTTCCACGGCGAAGGACAATTGAATATAAAAAGAATGTTTGTTTTTCTTCCAAGGAAACATTGCAGTGATTAGGTGGCTGCTAAATCATCCTTATCCATCATCACATTCCTCATTCATTTTCTATGATTCATCCATGCCTTGGCCTCTGCAGATAGTGTTATCCCATTTCTTTCTGGAATAAATCTACCATCCTTTTGTTGCATTTCTATTATATCTTATCTTATTAATAAGATAATTTATTGGTTTCGATAGAGACCAATCTATATTAAGTTGCTATACATAAAATATTGTCAAGTGATCCTTGCTAAATTTATTGTATATACCTATAGTTATTTTTTTTGGAATGATACTCTTAAACGTTTAGAAAAAAAATCATACAATATTTAATGTATTTATATAGTAAATAAATTTTATATAACATACAGTGTATATTCTAACTAAAAGACCTAATTTTTCATTAGAAGTATTTGAAAGTTCCATGTGAGTAAAAATGATAAAAATTTGTGTATTTGTAAAACCATTCCTATACTAATGATGGTATTTAAATTCATTTATTAACCATTTGAAAATTTTTAAAAGCTTGAATCTTTTTTTATTTTAACTTATGTCAATATCCCTAATGATATATGATACACCTCAAAATATTACTGAAAAAAAAATCTTTAACAATACATTAAATGACTAATACAATGACTGAAGCCCTAAATGAAAATGGCTAAATTTTGAGTTATGTCGTTGTTCTTTTGATGAACCGATATATGGTATATAATTGTACAATGCAATATAATATCAATTTTTTAGGTCTTTTTCTCTCTATTTTCATTGTACAAAATTCTCGGAGGAAAATTGTGCACCTTTAGAGACGTATTCAATATTTCATTACTGTTCAGTCAGAATTTTTATGCATCTTTAACTGCGCGGTGTCTTTCAACTAGATCATAATAATGAATTCCTTATAATCTTCGTTCTAAATGAAAATATATCAACTTAACGCCAATGTTAACAGCCAAACGAAATTAAATTTGTTGTAAAATAACGTAACGCTGAACTTTTGCACGATATGAAGCAATCTATCTCTAATATTCCACCTAGAGCAACACCAGGAACTCATTTTTCGACTTAGGATAGCAGAAACTTTGTTGCCTCGCATTTAAACACTTCATGCCTCGTATTGCCAACTGTCCCTGAAACGACTTATTAATATTAGTCTCTCTCTCTATATGAGCTTTTGTTCCGTTGTTTTAATTTGGACCTCACTTGCGCAATAAGCATTGGATATCTATTATTATCTGTTCTGTTCCAATCTGCATGTCGAATGGGAGGGGCTCGAATTTACATTGCATTGTTCCTCCTGGCCGGAATACATTATCTTCTTTCGGAGGATAATCAATCCAGACCCAGGTCTGGAAACACTACCAGGGTTTTGCTTTCATCGGTTGCCAAACATCCATCCTGAAGGAACATTAGTACAGGTAATTATGAACCCAGATGGTAAGGGCTGCCTCGATGTTGTCTGCACTGAATTTTAATTGTGGAATATGTCAAGGCTGTGAAGCAAATGGTTCTAGGGCACTATTTAGGGACATTCCATTGATAAGAATAAGCAATAATTAGGGCAAAAGGATAGATTGTTCACGCGGAAAATTGGGGATTTTTTTTTTTGGGAGGGGATTTTTCCAATTGCAATCTATTTATAATTAGCTAGCAACCCCCCCCCCCCCCAGCTTCACACGGATAGCAGAGCATATTATGCCTAGATGTTTTGACTGGTTACTCCCATACCGTGGAGAGGTAGATTAGATTTTAGATAATCTTCGAATATGTAGATTAGATTTAAATTTCAGGTAATGTCTACTCTCCACAAAGTATTTTAATTTATTCTGTTATCATGATGATATAATAAACAATCAAACAAAATAAAATATTTCTTCATAGACGAACGTATTTTCACGCGCGTTAATTTTTCCCCATAACTCCTAACATACTCATTTAAATTATATGGTGTAAGATATAATAATGTGCATTAAATGCTGAAGGTAACTAAAGTATTTAAGTTGATAAGATTTAATGGGTCTTTTTCGTTAATGCACAATTCGGTTATTAAAAGAGTAACTGTTATTAAAAAGTAACACGTGATATAGTTACAACTTCCATATCAGTAGAACATATGACTACATTTCTTAGTTTCGTTTAAAACCTAATAATGGCTATATTAAGGTTATACGAAGATTTTAAAGATTTGGACCGAACCATCGCATTCTTACAAGAAAAAGGCCTCATCCATAAAGAAAAACTATGCCGGAATGGACATTCTATGAAGTTGCGCGAGAGAGATGACCGGTACAGATGGCGGTGTCACAATGCAAGTTGTCTTTTGGAAGTAGGACTCAGGGAAGGTACGTGGTTCAACGGTTCAAAATACCCTCTGAATAATGCAATTCTTTTTATTTACTCATGGACCAAGAAATATACAACAACGTTATTTTGTAAAGACGAATTGAGTATGTCTGCAGAAACAGTAACAAATTGGAAAAATTATTTGAGGGAGGTTTGTGCTGATTCGCTACTTAAAAATCCTATCAAAATAGGAGGATATGGTATGACCGTCGAAATTAGATAAAATAATAGATAAAATAGGTATAGTAAGCTATCCTTAAAAGATAGATGTATGGAATCTATGACTTTTTTGTTGATCTATAAAACAGGAGTATTCCATCATGCATTGTTTTGTTTTATCTCAAATGGATTAGGCAGCGTCTTCGATGAAACCTCCCAGGCGGCAATACTTTTTTCAACACTTCCAACAATTATCTTTATATTCCTACCAATTTAAACTAAACCCTGACAAATTATATACCTAAACCTTCCTCGTGAATCATTATATCTATTGGTGAAAACCGCATGAAAATCCGTGCACTAGTTTTTGAGTTTATCGCAAACAGACAGACAGATGCAGCGGAAGACTTTGTTTTATAATATGTATAGATGTATCTTTTTGAGTTTGTCCTCACTTTCATTGATATAATCTGGCAATTTTTGTCACGAGAAGGTTCTATGATTGGGATTATATAACCTTTTGGTACCGGATCCGCACAATATGGTTCCGATTATAAACTACCTCGCTGTCACCAGAAGCTACATTAAGGAAGTAAACTGTTACACATTATACGTTTTTCTAACTCCTGACTGCTTTGAGCCGATTCGCCCTGCTTTCTTCTGGGCTCCCGTAGTGCTTCATGGTCCCGGGCCCACCCTTTCAGATCTTGCTTCTTTCAGCAACTTGATATCCGATGGTGTTTCGGCAACGAGTCCTTCTCCAGTGAAAGGGCGGTAAACTATATGCGGTATTTCGCCACTGTTGTGTTATTTTAGATCCGTTTCATTGCCAAGATCTTGTTATGCAGGTGTCCCTGGTGTGGTTTACTGTCTTCTTACTATAAGATTTCTTTGTTTTCAATTTTGAATAAAAACTGATTTAAATAAAAAAACATTGATAAAGTTAATTTGTAACTAAAAATTGCAAGTTAACTAATAACGTACCTGTTTCCCCGAATCCAAGAGGTTTTGATTATTCGACACCGACATAACTGCTCGCTAGAATTTGACTTCTAGAGTTACTTCTGTGAAACTTCCACACATAAATTTACCCCAGTTTCGTTTTGTTTAAGTCATAATCGAAATATATCACTTTTTTCTAGTTGTGCCGGTTTTCTAAGTATTAAACTTCTTCTTGTTCTTTAACTTTCTCTTTTGTGCCTTTCAGCTTACAGTCTTTGGTCCAACCCAATATCTCCATCTCTTTCTGTTTCTCGCAAGAGTTGTCATCTCTTGCAGCGTCGTTCCTCTTGCTTGACCCAACCTGGATATATAACTATGGTACGTAAGCCGAGGCCTTCCCCTAGGTCTAATACCTGCTGGTCTCGCCTCCATAAATTTTCGTGGGTCTCTTTCTGGGCTCATCCGGCATAAGTGGCCATACCATCTCAGCTCCCTCTTTTCCAGGGTCTCTTTCATTCCGGGGATATTTAATTCTTCTCTAATTCTTTCATTTCGGATTCTATCCCGGCGCGTTTTTGAAGCCACTCTGCGTAAGTACTTCATCTCTGCAGCAGTTATTCGGCTCCATTTTTTATCTGGTAGGACCCAATTCTCTGCTCCAATATAGCAGAACTGGCATGTATATGGCTTTGAAAATGTGGACCTTGACATCTTTCCCTATCGCTCTCTTCCCCACAATTGTGTTGCAGATGGAGTAGTATATACTCTTAGGTTTGGCTATCCTTTGGGATAGTTCTTGTTCTAATGTCCCATTTCTGGAGATCACAGGTCCTAGGTAGGAGAATTAATTCACTACTTCAAGCTCCTCATTATTGCAGGTCAGATGGATTTGCTCGGGCTATCTTCCCACTTGTAGGATCTTGCTTTTCCCCACATTCATATCCATGCCCTTCCTACCGAGTTCTGCTTTCAATTCTACCACGGCTTGTTGGAGGCTATGCGTATGTAGAATCAGCAATTAACAAGATGTCATCACCATATACCATTGCCTGTGCCAGTATTGTTCGCATATTCCAATGTCCTATCATTGCCCTTGCTGTTCCTCTCTTACATATTTTAATAATTTCATCCATAAAGATGATAAGAGTAGAGGACATAGACTGTCTCCCTGCTTATCTCCTTTTTCTATTGGGAAGCACTTTGACACCAAGGGATTTATTCTTACAATGCCTTGGGAGCCTGGCAATCAGACCTGATGGGACGTTTTTAGCTCTTAAGGCACTCCATATTTCTTTCTTTGCCACTAAGTCAATTGCTGCTTTTATATCCAGAAAAGCAAGGTACAGGCTTCTGTTTCGATCCCAGGCTTTCTCAGTTATCATTCTTAAGTCATAAATGTGATCTTAGGTTTGGCGTCTTGGGCAAAATGCAGCTTGCTCTTCATCCAGGTTTTCTTCGACTGATGGTCTCAGCTTCTTTTCTAGAACCGAGTTGTATATTGGTAGACGTATTGGCCTTTAATTACCATATTCACTTGTGCTGCCCTTCTTGTGGATTGGGATGATGATGTTGTTTTCACAGCCTTTAGGAATTATCTTTTCCTCATAAATTTTCTGGAATAGGCCTGCAGCACCTTGATTATCTCGCTTACAGAATTCTTAATAAATTCTGGAGAGATTTCGTCCCTACCTGCAGCTTTCCCAACCTTGATTCTTTCTACAGCCATTTCAACCTCTTCTTCCCATACTATGTCCAGATCTTGGGGATTATCTTGTTCCTCTTTGTTAGGGGGATCCGATTATATCTGGTTTACTGATTGGTCTGAAAATATTGCACTGTATAGTATTTCCCACCTTTTTAGCATTTCAGTGGCTTCAGTAACCAAGTCGCCATTTTCGTTTTTCACATTTCAAATATCCTTGCCCTTTTTACTTCTTAGGCACTTAACTCTTCTCCAAAACCTTTTAATATTTTCCCGATAGTCATCATCCAATTCCTTACCAAAGCGTTCCCATGACTCTCTATTAGACTCCCTCACAGTTTGCTGGGAGTTATTCCTCTTTTGAACATATTTAGACCAGTTCTGCTTTGACTTATTTGCCATATAGTCTTTCCAGGCTTTCTTTTTGTCAGCAACCGCGCGTTTTAGATGCTCGTTCCACCATTCTGTTATTTTGGCCCTCATATTAATTTCCTTGAAAGTGCATATTTCAGTCGCAGTCTCAAGTATACAGCATCTGATGTTTGACCATATTTCATCTATATTCTTTTTGAGATCTTTCGATAGGAGTGGATGGTCTGGCAGCTCTGCATATAAAGTCCTCTTCTAGTGATTCCGCAACACTTCCGTATCAATTCTTTCATATGTTTTTGGTTTCCTATTGATGGGCTTGTTAATCCGGGTATCTGCTACGAGAAGTAAGTGGTTGGTGCTCAGATCTGCACCACTTATTACTTTTACATCAATAAAGTAATATCTCCTAATTTTCTTCCTATTAATGAAGTAATCTATGATGCTGTGTATGTTCCTTTCTTGGGCAGGGATTGTTATTGTGAACCAGTTTATGTGGGAAGAGCGTGTTACCTATTAACAGATCAAAGTCTATACAGAATTCTATTAGTCTCTGTCCATTTCTATTTTTAGTTGTTTCTCCAGCTTAATGTCCCATTGCACCTTGTGTTCCTCTATTATCTCTTCCGACCATCTAGCATTAAGATCTCAATTTATTATTATTTCTCTTCCCAAGTCATAGATTCTACTTATTTATCTTTCCAGTTCGACACAGAACTGTTCTTTGTCAAATATATCTGCATCCTCGGTAGGTGCATATACCTGGATTAGAGTTACATTACATACCGATAATTGCATGTCTACAGTTAGAATTCGAGAAGGGGCAGGATTATAGTTTTTGACCTTCGCGCTGATGCTATCTTTCAAGATAATGCCCACTCCCACTTTTGCTCTCATTCCTTTTGGTATCCTGAGTATATGAGGATATAATTCTTATCTAGCATCATCTCCCCATTTCCTTTCCTCTTGACTTCAATTATTTCTATGATATCCACTTTAAATTTTTCTATTTCCTCCACTATTTCTACCTCCTTTCCTATTAGAGACCTTATGTTCCAAGTTGCTAAGCGTAAATCCTTAATCGCGCCGTGTCTTAACCGTTTATTCTGTCCAAATCCGAGGCTGGTAATGTTTCTCTGAATCTAATGTTACCTTCCTATGGGTGATTGGCCCTAATAGGAAGGATCCCGTCAGCCCGGAACCACGGTCCTGGCAGGAAGGCGCCAGGAACCTACCCTAGAAGAAGTGCTCCTTCTAGGGCCCGTTTCTCTCCAGTCCTCCGCAGGGATTGGTTACCACCACCTTGGACTCGGTTGCTCGGCTTATACAGGCCTACCACGAGCAGGTGAGAGGCTGAGTAGCCGCTGCTGGCTATGTAAGACACATCACTCCCCCTTAGACCCCAACAGATAAACTATTACTATGAAATTCACAAAATCCTATAATTCATTATACTTTCATATTATATTATGCTCTTGGGGTGACCTGTGGTCTAGTGGTCAGCATTACAACCTACTAAGCGGGTTTGCAACCCGGCAGGTGGTCCTAGGAATTTTTAAATGGAGTAAAAAATCTTTGGTTTTGTCGTTAAAAAGAGAAACGTTAAACAGATGTCCTGAGCCTGTACTATGTCATGTACTCGTTAGAAATCCATATCATAATTAAACCTGGATAGATAAAATTTAGAGCTCCCGTTGTAGCATCGTCTGATAAGCCATAACAGCATACGAGTGAGGTTAAATAAATAAACAAACAAACTATTACTCATATCTTTGATTGTAGGGCAATAATATTCCGTAGAACATTTGTTTTAAATATTACAATAATAAGACTAATGCGTAATAGATTATAAAATAAATTTGTAAATAAATATAAAGTAATTTTTAGTATTTACTTTGTCTTCTTTACTTTTTTTTTCTCTGACTTCTTAATGATTTTATAACTCTATTTAATTATAAATTAAACTAATAGATGATTTGAATTCTATAAATAAACTGGTAAATTCATAACTTATTCATACGGTTTGTTAAAATTTATTGTTGGTAAACTTAAAATCGGTCTGCGATGGTATCTTCGGCTTAGCGTTCAAGTCATAGAACACGATATTGACCTTTCACAGCAAAGTTTTGACACTCTTAACCTTTCAGTAACTGACTTAGGTCTAGCCATGTCTACAGAGCATTGTAGATAAAATTGTCTGGTGTTATATATAGAATAAATTTTACTAAGATTATATAAAATAAAAACAATATCGTATTGAAATTATGTCTTCAATAGCTTAATTGAAATCTTTACAGACCCATTCATGTCCATCTTCGTTTTAAGAGTAAAATATAGGGCATTTAAAAGCCTATCTTTTCAAATATCATGGAAAAATTCTGTTGCAATTTATTATTAAAAATATATTATGAAATAAAAGTTAAGAATTAGTATTAACCTTTGTTTATTTACCACTATACGTATTAAATAATTCTAATTAATCAGTTACGTAGGATTCATTGCAGTTGCATTGAATGGTTTATTATTCACATGCGTGCTTTGTGCATTGATAAAAACTGACATGGTTCTCAGTTTGATTACGTTTATTAGTATGAAAGTTTTATCAAGATATTTTTTTATCAGATATTCTCATACGGAATGCGGTAATGCAAGTTAGCCAACATAACTACTGAAATATAACTTAGCTATTATCATGTTTTGTAAGAATTCTTCATTGTAATTGTCGAACGATTTCTTCTGATATTATGTACAATACACATATAATGCTGAGATTATAACAATATAAAACTATTTAATATAACGTACGTTTTATGATTTTAAAAAGTTTTTTATTAGAGAAAAAGGATATTTCGCAACTCACAATGTAAGCTCTCATTTACATTTGAGCTGTTATTTTTTTTTACTCTTAAGAGCTATAAGTCCTAAAAAAATGTTTATTCTTTTAGATGGTTTTAATGATAATTGGTTTTGTAATCAAATTCAAAAAGTGTATAGGGTTTAAAACGTCACTCTTTGCTATGTGATAAAAAAGTTTACCCGCTTGCACTTTTTTTTAAGTAATTCAAATGAAAACCTTGAGATATCGCGAATTTTGAAAAAATGGACTTCTACCACATTCAAATATAACAGCTCATAAATTCAAGTTTCAATTGACCGGTTTTCTTGATTGATAAATTGGTCATAATTACGAATAAACTACCTAAGTTCCTGTCTAACCATTGTTCAATATATTTTACTAAAAAAACAATACTTAGGGAAATGTTTATTTTGGAAGGTGCTATTAAGAGCATTTATCAGTCATTGAGTGGTATTTTATTTATTTTAATTTTCTTCTTGTAATTATTAATTAATTATTAATTTAATGTATTATCACTGTTCCTGCGGTTGTAAATTGTTTCATTATGCCCCTATCCTAACTGGTCGGCAATGTCTAAAAATATTTCTAACGTTTACTTCACCATCAAAGAAAGATAACATAAGAGGGAGGAATAAATGGCGCAGTTCCAGGAACCGAAGAGCGATGTTTACTAAAGCATATGTTCATTACTGACTAAACTCATATACGATCCCAATCACTTAGGAACATTTATAACTGTGTTTATGTTAGAGGTAAAAAAAAGAAAGAAGAAATGTAAAAAAAAAAATATTTAAAAAATGATTTGAATATAATTTAAGAATGGATAAACAAACAAGTTAGTAAATATGAACCACCAAGAAAAGGTAGCATAACAATCCAGGATAAATGGCATAACTCCAACAATCGAAATTTAATGATTAAAGTATTGTTATTTAAATTTTTTTATTAAGTTTCATACATCAAGAAGTCAAGAAATATTAAAACCTGAAATTTGAAGTTTCCCTTTTTTCATAATTAAAAAAAGTATTTTTAGCTACTCCGCACAAACAGAAATTGTCCTTCAATCATGGATATTGCATTATTTCAAAAATAGGAAATTCAATTTATTCGTGTAAAACAATATTTCAATCGTGCAGAAACTAGCAATAGCTAAACTTTCTATGTAATAAATTCAATAAATAAATACAAAATTTTCCTTTGTAATTTTTATTTTTACATTTTCATACCATAATGCATTATGCACTATAATGCATGTTGAGAAAATGATAGTCGAGTATAATAAATTCTTATTGCTTTGATTAATGACCATTTTTATTCCTATGTAAATGACTGTTTTAAACAGTTGTATACTTTTTTAAATGCTAATAAAATATTTTCTCGTTTCAATTCCCCTCTCTATTTTCTTAATTTAAGCTGTATTTGTATATCTACTTAATGGTTTGAATCTTGAATGAATATTTAAGTTTATTTTTTTTAAATTCATTTTCATCTCTATTTTACCTCGAATTCCGTAGATGAAAGATCATTAACCTAGAAATAATCGCGTTATTTTCTGGTTATTAATTTTGAATAGCTAAATGATTTAATTGATTTTTTAAATTATTATCCCTGTTAGGGTTTACCTCTAATTTTTGTAAACTGAGCAATCAAATGCAGCGGTAGAATTTACTCAAGGTTCATAAGTATGTTATTGTTTTAATTTATGACATACCGGATTCAAGAAGGTCATGAAATGATGACAAGTAATTCTGGTGTTTTTATATTTTTTTTTTTTTTTTTTTTTTACAATGTCCTTGAAAAATATTTTTGTGTTTTATTAAAGTGGAGTCTCGATTTAGTATTCATCTTTATATATAGAAGTATGTCAGAAGTCCAGAAATGAGCCAGCAAAATGTGCTCTTTGTGGTGGGGACCACCCGGCGAATTATAAAGGCTGCCTGGTATACAAAAACTTCCAGCTACAGAGAACACATAAAATGCAAGGGAAAAGCATAGAGAATAATGTTCCTCATCCACCTGAATTCAACAACTCAACTATATTTCCGGAATTACCAAAAACCATTACAGATCAGCACATCACCAGAGTTCAACCTCCGGAAAACATAATCCCGACCTCAACGAACCAGCAGCAGCCTCAACGTCAGGCACCTCTCCCCTCCCAAGATAAACCACAGCCTTCCTATAACAAGCCACAAACCTCCCAACCCAAACCCCGAGATCCTAGATCCAAGCCTCAGAAATTCAATACTAAAGTCCAACCCCCACGTCAGCATATACCTCTCCATCCTGAAACCTTAATAGTCAAACTACCGCCACAGCAACCATATCCTACCACTTCCAATCACAACAATCAAATGAATCCTTCAGTTCATCAAACAATGAATGTAAATCCAGCACCTCGGGTACAACCCCCAGCCAACCTTCCTTTACCCGTTAATTATCAATATCAAACTCCAGACCCATATCCAGTCCAAATCCAAAACTCCATCGACATAAATTCAATCCTGTCATCCTTCCTGAAAGATCTCCAAGAGACTATCAAGCCTCTCATCATTCTACTCACGAGAATCCTTACCGAAGTTCCACTTAATTACCCACGATGAGCATAAAGCCCCTAGCTATCGTCCTATGGAATGCTAATGGACTGCATAATCACCGTGACGAACTTGATATATTTTTACACGACAACCAAATAGATATTGCTTTACTTACTGAAACACACTTCACTCATCGCACACATTTCTACATACGGGACTACATCACATATAGATCAGATCATCCTGACGATACAGCACATGCCGGTTCTTGTATCCTTATCCATAAATCTATACCACATTCTCTTATTCCTTCTACTCCAACTGACGCCATTCAATCAACATCAGTAACCTTAACGACTAGTCCTTTCCATATCACATTTTCAGCTGTATACTGTCCTCCTGGCAATTCTCTTTCTTATAACCTCCTCGAATCCTTATTCCAATCCTTCGGACCGCGCTTCATTGCCGGAGGAGATTACAACGCCAAACATCAACGATGGGGTTGTCGAACATCCAATTCCCGTGGTAGCATCTTATCCCAAATTTCAACCTCTAATAGTTTCTCTATCCTCGCACCCATAAACCCTACTTATTGGCCTACATCCCTCAAAAAACGTCCAGATATTCTAGATATATTTGTTTCCTCACAGATTTCCTGCAATCAAACTGCTATAAAATCCCTGGATGACCTTTCCTCTGATCACAGTCCAGTTCTGCTTCAAGTGCATTCGATTCCCATTCCTAAGCCCTCTCTTCCCCGACTGATTACAGGACGTGTAGACTGGGATAAATTCCGATCAAATCTAGAAAATAATTTAGACCTCAAAATTCCGCTTAAAACAAAAGGAGACATTAATTCTGCAATAGACAAACTAACAGAAGCAATACAAGTCAATATAAAATATAACACTTTACCAAGTAAAAATCACTATCAACAGAATAACTGGCCACTTCATATTCGCGAGTTATTAAAAGAAAAACGACGGGCAAGAGCAAAGTGGCACCGCACGAGATATCCATCGGACAAGAGCCATTATACCAAACTGACCAACAAATTAAAATCAGAGATCAGAACATTCAAAATTCAAAATTTGTATTAGCGTACAGAAAATCTCAGTACTACTGACAAATCCTTATGGAATACCACTAGAAAACTCCTAAACTATAAAAAATTCAACCATCCACTTTTAACCGAATCCCAAACCTGGTCAAGATCTGATAAAGAAAAATCACAAATTTTCGGCCAGCACCTATTCAAAACATTTAACCCTCATCCAGATATCCTTAATCAAACCCACTCTGAATGCATTGGAGCAGAATTAAGTATTCCTCTTCAGTTGTCCCCTCCTCCTAAAGCATTCCATCCTTCCGAAATATCAAACATTATTCATAGATTACCCGCCAACAAAGCCCCTGGACACGACCTAATCACATCCCAGATTCTAAAACGCCTTCCTCGGAAAGCGATCCTACTCCTTACATATATATACAATGCCGTACTCCGCACCACATATTTTCCTGATTCCTGGAAATTATCCATAATTAAGATGATTCCAAAACCTAAAAAACCACCAGAACTCCCATCCTCTTATCGTCCTATATCTCTCTTGCCCATAATGGGGAAAATACTTGAAAAACTCATTCTGAAACGTCTTCATCCTATCATAGAATCCAATCAAATAATCCCAGATCACCAATTTGGTTTCCGAACATCACACTCCACCATCCAGCAATGCCATCGTGTGGTGGACGTTGTCTCATCTGCATTAGAGCGCGGAATGTACTGCACGGGAGCTTTTCTCGATGTAGAGCAGGCTTTTGATCGAGTCTGGCATCCAGGACTGCTGTACAAACTCCGTAAATTCTTACCTTCAACTTACTTCCTTATTATCAGTTCCTACCTCAGTAATAGAACCTTTAAAGTAAACCATAATTGTTCCTACTCTTCCCTCTTCACTCAGTCTGCCGGTGTTCCTCAAGGCAGTATCCTGGGGCCCATCCTATACACGATATATACAGCTGACATCCCAACCCATCCAAGCACTGTCCTCACTACTTACGCTGATGACACATGTGTGTTATCAGTTAATAAGGATCCATTTGTTGCATCCCAATCTCTTCAATCCCATATCTCACACCTACAAGAATGGTGTCAAAATTGGAGGATTAAAATAAATCCTAACAAATCCCATCAAATTACCTTCACCCTTCGTCGTAAACCTACGAATTCCTGTCCTACTGTATCGTTTAATAATACACCACTGAACCCTGTCGAACAGATACGTTACCTAGGACTCCATCTGGATAAACGTCTCACTTGGAATCCTCATACAAGACTGAAAAGACAAGAAACTGCTCGACGTTTTCGCCTACTTCAACACTTACTGGACAAACGCTCTAAGCTACCAGTTAATTACAAAAGACTTATTTACATGACAGTCATCAGACCTATTTGGGCATACGGAGTTGAGCTTTGGGGCTCTACTAAACCATCCAATTCATCTCGTATCCAATCCTTGCAATCCAAAATCCTTCGTAAAATCCTCAATGCTCCTTATTATGTCACAAACAAACTCATCCATCATGATCTTAATATCCCATATGTTACTGATTTGGCCCAAACTAGATACCTTTCCTTCCATAACAAGCTCCATACGCACTTGAATCCGCTAGTCGCTCAGCTTGCTTCCCATACTATTCCTGATAACCCTCCGAGGCGCCTGAAAAGAAGATGGCCTCGAGATCATCTACTATAGAACTTTATTGGAGTGCTATCGATGGGTAGTTTCTCCACAAGTGTTTTCATGTCATATTCTACATTTTTGCACATTTACTTGATATAATACCATTATAGTTGTAAATATCATTGAATTAAATAAAAAAAAAAAAAAAAAAAAATCTTTATATATAAGATTTTTATTTATCGTGTATCTTGAATTTTATCATTAAGTTATTGAATTAGTCAAGAAGTTACTAATGGCCTTGTCATTACACCCTGTTACTCAGTCAGGGAATGAAATATTTTAATACTAAGAAAGAACACAGGCAGGAGAGGTGTGAATAAATAATAAAACTGTTACATTTCCTATTAAAATAATAAAATCATGGTTTAAATTTACTTTTCGAGTAACTCCTAATTTTAAAATAAAATCATTTACTCTCTCTATGATAATTTAAAAAAAAAAAAACTGTACGCTTCACCTTCCATCATTTAACGATTGTGTAATCCCATCGCAACAGAACCGACGCATTTTACGATTAAATGAATTTGTTTGTTCATCACTCTGTTCTTATTTTTAACGGTAATTATTCCGTAGGTTGTCACTCCGAATTCTGTCACCACAAGTTTTAACTTTTCATTCGCTTCCCTTTTAACGTTTTCCAAAAATACAAGTTATTATGAACTTTAGCACGGATGTAATTATGGGAATGTAATTATTGGAAATCTGTATACTTCGGTAATAATTTCATCTAGAAATAAACTTTTCAATATAGCATCCATACTTCGAAATGTTAGTAGAAACTTTTATTTCTTGACGAAATGATTACCGAAATCTACTCATTACCTATAATTGCATTCTCTTTTCTATACTTAAGCTCACGATAACTTGTATTTTTGAATAATATCAAAAATGAAACGGGTAAAAAGTTAAAACTCATTGTAAATCAACTCGAAGCGACAACCTGCGGAACAGATACCTTTTAAACTTACTGAAAATTATAGTAGAAAATTTTTCTGTGCGCGTGTTTTTTTAAAACTATTATTTGTTCTTTTTTATGTGCCTATTTTATTATTACACATATTTTACAGCATTTACTGGGTGTAAAGTAAAGTAGGAAAGTAAAATTAGAGGATAGTAAAATTAAAAACACTCTATTTTAGTGTATTTTTTTTAGTTTGGTCATTATTGTTTGCACTGTTAGAACGTCCAGTATCTTTCTGCAGTTGGTTTCCTATTCCTAAATTTAAATCGCCTAATATTAAGTCGATCCGCGGATTCAGATATGATTAAGTGCTGCGTGGTATTATAATCGATTAAGGATTTTAACTACAATTATTTTTCGGATGCAGAGAGAGAGAGAACGATATCGACTATCTAAAACAATTGAAGAAAGTGGAGGGTCTGAAGGAAGGTGGAGGGGGCGACCAGAGAAGGCAGTCGGTAGCCAGCCTCCGCGGTGTACAGTTGGGGACAGTGCAAGTGCCGTCTGTGATGACCAAGCCCGGGGGTTCTCGTCCGCTGTTCTGATCCAGCAGCATGTTCAGTTCCATCATGGTCTTCGGCAGCGGGAACAAGTTCAGGATCAGGAGGTAGGAAATAGTATTCTGTGTTATCAATGTTTACGACAGATCTGTAAGCTGTCTTGGTGTTATCCATGGATTAGAGGAGTCGGCCCCCTATTGATCTTGCATGGATAATGAGTTTCTACCTTCTACGAGCTAGCTTCCGAAAAATTTTGCAGAAGGCACTTTCTTGACAGCTCGAAACCTTTCAGGTGAAACTGGTTTATGTCACTCGTGGATAAAACTAACAATCCGTTATTCATAGTTCATGAATAATATTGATTTTTTTTTGGTAAGCAATGGTTTTCGTCAATGCTACATAATAAGATTTAGGAGTGATACATTCGATTGATGCGTAGTGTTTATGCACATGTCATTTCTTACTTTCCATCTACTAGTTAATGTTTGGGTATCTGTTCCTTAGGTTGAGTTGCAACAAGAAATAAAAGTTTCAACTAACATCGTATTATAGCGGATATATGTTTGTTGAAACGTTCACTTCTAGACGAAATGATAACTTCTTGAATGAAAAGTTAAAACTTGTTGCGACTCATCTCGAATCGACAACCTGCGGAATAAGTACCGAAATTATTTGCTTATGTCTTATGTGATCATCTACGGCTTGCCAGTTAATATACATATCAATTTGAAAATGCCTATAACACCATGTTGATTCATTTAAGTGTGATTTTTAAATAATATTAAACGATGAAACGGGTATAACTCCAAAAATTGGCTTTTCCCTTTTTTTTTCTTTTTTTTTGTGAGCACTGTCAATACTTAAAACCGCGTCTGCTAATTGGAAGTAACACGTTTGATTTTGCACTTGTCATTTCTTACTTTTCATCCACTTGATAATGTTTTGTTATATAATTCTCTCTCTTTATCGTAGTTATTCCATTGTCAATTTTTGTTTATTTTTGGCATGAAATGTGCTTATAATTGAGGTTGTGTATTATGGTATTTTAATTTTAATTTATGGGCCATAAGTAGACTAATCAAATACTGTCTACTATTTGAGAGATTTAGACCCACTCAATTAAAATGTTTGAGTAATATTGTAACAGTTCTGTCAATTTTTTTTTTCCTTTTGTAAATTGTGTGAAAACTGTAAAAAACTTAATTTAGCAGAAACATTTATGAATTAAAGTCGCATATTTATGAAAATCCTGTACTAAAATGTGATATAGCCCGATATATACGAGTTTGTTTCACAAAAATTATAAACAATGGATGAGGGGGAAATAGGTCAGAAAAAAAAACCATTCCTTTTTAGTATTCTCGATAGTAAAAATAATGGTATTATTGAACGCATACGTATAGTAGGTATCACTGGTTCTATGTAGATTAAATAACCGACTTACACATATTGTTTAGGTGATACATATTATAATCTGTACTTTGAAATATTTTTTGGTAGCGAAAACCTTCGTAAACTGATACCAAAAATTCATTAAATTAAAATTATAATACAAACATGAACATATCTGTTACTAATGATCTCGTTATAAGTAACGGGTATATTTTTCCTGAAATTGAACGGTAACAACTACAGGGAATATGTGACCTCGATAAGAGGAAAGAACAAATTATCCTTTTCTCCTTGGGATATTGCCGAGGATCTAGCTGTACATCTTAGCAACAAAAGAGCGTAACGTTTTACCATGAAACCTCCTCGACAATACTATCCTCTTTGGATCGCTCTAATCCATACATTGCCCAAAATGTATGTTTTGTAATAACCGCTTTATGTAACGTTTCGCTTAGTGTTGGTGAGTTATATGTTGATCGACCATACGCATACATATGCTCATAGGCAAATGTTTAGCTCATAAATAGCTATTCAAGCTGATGAATGCATTGGTATTTATATATTTGAAATATTGGTATATATTCCGAAGGTTGTCGCTTCAAGTTGAGTTACAGGTTTTAACTGTTTATTCGTTCCATTTTTAATATTCTCCCAAACCTCTAGTTATCGTAAGCTTTAGTACTGGAAAGAGAATGCAATTATGACAAATGTGTATACTTCGGTAATGATTTTATCTATAAATAAAAGTTTAAACTAACATTTTGAAGTATAGGTGATATATCTTTGTTGAAACGTTAATTTCCAGATGAAATGATTTCCGAAGTATACATATTTCCCATAATAGCATTCTCTTTTCCATACTAACGCTCATGATAACTTTTTTTTTGGAAATTATTAAAAGGGAAACGAATGAATAGTTATAACTTGTTGTAACTCAACTCGACGTCATAGCCTGCGGAATAATTACCGAAATATTTCCTTAACATACGAGTATAAAGCTGAAAATGTCCGAGCACCACTTTGATTCATTTCATTTATGTGGGATTTTTACATCATGTTAGGTGTTCACGATCAAATGGGGACAACTCCAAAATTTAAAATAACGAGCTTTTCTTGTTTTTCGCTTATTTAGTCAAGCAATTTCGTCTTTTAGCTCGGCACTCAACTGTCTTATTTCTCAGGATTTAGTCCGGTTTTGAACATGAAGTTTCGGAATCATTAATCGTATTCAAAATTCAGAGCCTTCGAACTCTGTAAATTAGTTATTTTATTTTTTTACTTTATGCTCTGATAATTTAAACTTCAAAGGCGATAAAATTATCTAAATAAATATTAGAAACGCTTTTTACGTTGATATTACTGATGTTATTATAACTTGGATATTCTTATTGGCTTTCATATTTATATAAAATTTTAATATTCTTTTAGCCTCCCATTTATAATCTTCAATTTCAGAATACTCTTAAGTTAAAATTTCTAAATATTATTTTATAATTAATTTTGTTGTTTAAATTAATTTCTTACAATTATCTCAATTTCTAACTCGGTAAAGTGGATTTGCCTAATCGAAACTGAATGGAATTATTGCAACGCATTGCGTTAATGATGAAATAAACAATTCGATAACGAAAAATATTTATAGTTACGAACTCAGACACTAGGTATAGATCGAGATTAGCCTAATTAATAATTACAATTAATAAATTATGTTTAAAAGTTTAATAAAATCTTTTTGTATATTCTTAAAACATTATCTTATTTTGCCTACAAGTTACTACGGAATTTAATGCCTCGTCGAATACCGTGGCAAACGCCACAGATTCTTCCAAAGTGTTTGTTGTGTAAGAAATTTGTTTTGTTTTTTGTATTTGTTGGGAACATGATATTATGTAACCCTTAACAGGGTTGTCTTCTTTAGATATCGTCCATTAAACAGAATGTCCTCTCACTTCTTGTGATTTATATCGTGTCTTGGAGATTTTATATGGAGTGTATGACACCATGAATGGTAGTTTTGTTGTAACAGTATGTGTTTTATTCCGATAGATTATTTTTTCTATTTTATTAGTTGATGAAATTTAAAAACTTAAAATTAAAGTTTACCTTCCTGTTTATAAATTACTCTTAAAACGAATTTAAATTTATTTCTGTCAGAAAACTATAAAATATAAAGTGTTATCACTAAAATAAGAAATAGAAATACCCAATTTTCTAAAATCTTCCCAACGAGACACATCATTGTATGTCTGATGGTATACCGAAAATACCCAAATCCCATTCTGGGTTTTAAAGAAGACTTAAAAATACATTTTTTAGGGGGGAAATGTTTCATATAGATTGCACTTTAGTTTTTATCAAATTGTCATTTTGAAATATTTGTTTTCCAATCTTAAAAAATAATTTGTTCTAAAATTCATAGAATTAAAGTTTGAAAATTTAGCACCAAATGCAATAATAATTTTTTTTTCTTAATTATTATATTAGCGAAGAGAATTTAAAGTGCCTGTAAACATTTAAATAAAATTACCAAAACACAAAATTTAAAAAAAAAAGAGACTTTGAAAAGCTCTTTTATATTATTTTTGCGTTAGTATTTTTTATATTTAAAAGTTTATAAACCAGGATAGTTCTTCTGTCTGGATGTTTGCATCAAGAACATTTTTTATTTCAAAAATAAAAATTAACTATTTCAACCTAAATTAAGAACTAAATTTACTTTATAACAAAATCAATGTTGCAGGATACGAGGATTTTTTTCTATTTAGAATTTTCCTCAGATAATTCTCCAGAATTCATTTTAAAATCTAAAAAACATTTTGCCTGAATACTATTACTTTTAGAAATAAATTTATTATAAAAAACATTGAAGTTTTATTGTTGCGTATAAGAATTATATTTTACACATGAGAAACCCCACGTTGCTGGGTAATGTCCAACCTCCATGCTTAAAATTTCAATGATCAAACATATTTTATGTTCACCCTATCATTATGGAGTATCGATTTTTCTATTCAAATCAAAAATTATCTTTTAAGGATTATTTTTACTTAATAGTGCTGGTTTAATTAGGTTTGTTCATTTCAGTTTGAGAAAAGGAGTTGGGACCACACACAGTAGTCGGTACATGTTGTTTTGTTTAGGTATTTTCTAGTTTTGAATGCTAAGAATACTAAGCTATTCCGACCACACACGTTTTTCTGTAGTCTGCTCTTAAGATACAAAATAACCTAGGTCTAAATGCTGTACTAATGTTCTACACCCTAATTTTAAACTTCTTTAATTGATTTGAAACAACTCAGGAATGGATATGATTATTTTTTCAAATAAGATTCGTATTTCATCCCCTTATATTGATTTTTTTAACCAATTAATGGGATACAAATTTTTTCGGGTTGCGTGTATTTGTTAAACTTAAAATATTCTGCGGTGTTTGATTTCATAGTTCAGGGTATGTTCAAATAGATATGTCAATATGGATAATTTGCGTAATTAAAATACAAATTTAGAATGGACTTAAATATCCTAGTTCATACGTTATCAGCTGTAATAATAAAATTCAGTGTTACTTACTGAAGAGTGCTGGCAAATGTTGAAAAAAGGTAAAAATAATATGTAAAGGAATTTTTTGTTGTAATTAAAGAATTTCTAATGCTTTTTCACGTTTTTGAACATTTGCCAAGTTAAACTTTTCGTATTTAGTCTGATGTACACATGCCTCTACTCAAACATTAAATTCCTCTCATACAATCATTAAATTTATAGAATTCTTAAAATCATTTCACAAAAATGAAACCAAATAAGATAGATGAGGAGTTGTGGATCAAAAACGGATTTCTCTGAAATTTCAATTTATTTTATTTTTTTCAATTTTCCCAAGTCGAGGCAAGCAATTTTGTTTAACCCGACACGGTTGGACACTTCGTCGACTTATTGCTCATGGTTCAGATACGATTCTGAATCTGAAGGTTGGGATACATAAAATAGTTAGACTAAACAAGCGAAAAACGTCAGTTTTTGCATTAATCCTTTTGGTTCTAAATGCCTCATTTATATCGTATCGTCGAAATATGAGGTTTTATAAGATTTTAGATTTCAGAATACTTCTTCAATTATGGAGTGTGAAATAGTCAATTATTGAAATTTCGAAGTTAACTTTTATTGATCCCAAACGCCTCATATGTCGCAAGATGAAGACTTAATTGCAGAATGATTTCGGCTACAGGACTTTTTTCCTACGATTGTATTATTCCAAGTAGTTGCAAACAAATTTATTATTATATTTAATATTGTTGAGTGTTCTTATTAGTATTAGAAGATATTCTATATCAGTATTAACTATTCTTTATAAGGATATTAGTTTATTTGTTTCTATATCCTTTTACAATTCAAAACGTCTTTATGCTCATAACTAAACATAATTTCCATTAATGGAGAAAGTGGTTTATGGTGAACCTTTTGCTTAGGAGTTTATTGCAGTAATTATGAGTTTAAATCTACAGAAATGTATTTACCCCTTTTATTTTCCTCGAGTTCCAGTTAAGATGGAAAACGCTATCGTTAAAATCGGAGGCTACTTGTTTATATTATTAATAATGAAGTTATAATTACTCTTACTGCTCAGGCATTGGCTATGAAATGGGCCATAAAAATATTTTATGACGCTCATTAGAACATTACTAGTCGCTATAACTTTCCGAAACAGGGAACGAGGATTGGCGTTCCTTGTACGTCCTTGCCCTGAAGAAGGAGCACGTAGCCGTTCGATTAGCCGGCGATCTTACTGACATTTCTACCAGGTTTCGGCTCAGTTCCAGCCCGACTTTTCCTATTTCCACACAACTTATTGAACGTTTCGTTATCGATTCAATCCAAAAGGTCTCCCTGCCCAGTTGGCCAACGTGTTTTTATATTAAGAAAATAATGCTTTTCTGTGTTACGCTAGAATGTGACTTGGTCCAGTTCAGGGGTCGCCTTTCCTCCTGGTAGCTATTTTTTTATTTTTTTGTATTCACCCCTGAAGCATTCCTGGCTGTTTCTACCGATTCTAAAAAGCCTCTACCACTGCAACCCATGAAGGGTTGTAGTTCTAGTACGCGATAGAGACTGCACTGTTCCTAGGACGACGGTTGTGCAGCCAGGTCATTTCTCCTTTAATACGCTCAACCGCCAGTTTTTCCCCTTCAATTAAGGTTCTACTCACTTTATGGAGGCTGGGTGGCCACCAAGGGAGTCTCCAGATCACAGATAGACCATCATAATCAGTAATGAACATTTTATGTCTTTATCATCATTTGAAACTTTGATTTACATGCATTTTATTTCCAATCTATACACCCCTTAATTTGCGAATTGATTCTATTTATAACTAATGCCCTTGCTAATAATAAAAATAGTTGAGGTACATTTTTTTACAACAGTGGCTCTGACTGTGATGCTTGAGTAGACTTATGAATTAAGAAGTAGAAGTATAAAAAATGTTGAAATAGGTTGGAACATGTTTGTCAAACAACTCAGGGTGGTGAATATAACTCTGCAAGCCTCTTTTGTTTAACAGCATTTTATAAATAAATACACACATTATGTATAATGCACTAGTTGTCATAAATAATAATTATTTTCATTTATTTATAAAAAATATATTGCATACTAGGACTGAGCTGTTCTGTTAATTGAAGGTTGGTGGGAAGAAACTGCAGAGTCTCGTATAAACGGATGATATCATATATCACACCTTTTATGGAACATTTCTACACGCACCACAGAAAAAAAATATTGAAAAATTCTGTTCATTGCCGTGAGTCTATACCTCCGATAAGTTTTTCGATAAAGGATCCCTTCGGATTGTAATATGAGAATCTACTCCCTGTTCGTTCTCAGTGAGTTACTGTTGATATGCAATGCCTGTACAATGTGAACTTGCAATAAATATCAAGAACTCGACCCGTTGGTTACTATACATACGTTATAGTATGTAATTTCGTACACATACACTACAAATGTATTTAAAAATGATATTTTGCTGCCATTATTTTTATGAAAATGCATTTTAATAGATACGTATCTCATCAGTGATTTTAAAAATGTGAAGCACCTCTATTGAAACATTTTATGCACTTGATCTTTCTTGTCTTTAGTCTCATGTATCACACTGGAAAATTGAAGATTTGTTCAATAAGTAGCCGTATATTTGTAAAGGTAACTTTTTTTTTTTCATATTACAGCTGAGAGAAAGTTTTTTAACAGCACTAATAACATTCAAATATCCCATAAAATATTACTTTGTAATAAAGTAAGTGTTAACTAAAAAAAATCTAAACTAGGTTGTTGAGAAATTTTAGTTATTTTTATAGATTCGGAAACATCAACCTTATCGTTAATTTTACAATAATTAAACGGTTAAAATTAGTTCAAGGCTATTATATTCAAGAATTTACTATTGAAAACCAAAATAACACTAGGGGAAAACATAGAAATCTATTGACACTGTAGATCATAGTTTGACAAAGCTTTTATAATTTTAACTTTCAAGGATTCAGTTGTGAATCATAAATAATTTTTTCACGACATTTCACATTATTTTATTAATTAGTTTACCATAACCGGGGAGCGGGATGGAGGGGGGGGTGTATCTTGGTTGGTAGAGCTCTGAGTTGCTTAGCCGAAGTTAGAGTTGACGAGTCTGCAGCTATCCTAGCTCCTATAAAGTATGTGCCCTTAAAAGGGCGACAATACTGTGGAGGTTGAGCGTGATCTCAGACATGTACCTTCCTGCACAACCTTTATCCTAGAAACAGTAAAGACTTTACTATGCGTTGAATCCTAGACTCTTAGTTGGCATAGAGATCTGATTGTCCTGCCAGGTCCTGAGATCTGAGGTCCTGTCAACCTGAAGAATTGAGATTAAATCTGTGAGTTTCCAACGAAATGAATTCAAACCATACGTGCAGTATTTGCAGCAGATTCGATACTGCTAATGCATAATGCCTTAACGAAATCATAACGTAAGCATTCCCTTATGATTATAATTAATACCTTAAGGACGTAGATCCTTGTCTTGATACGAGTAAAAACCTTCCCATTTGTCATCTGTGACTAGCATGGATAGATATTAAGATGTGGTTTTTACCAAAGTGACTAGTGAAGTTGTCCCTTGTCCAGAAGCTGAAGGCAGGGCACGTATGGAGAAGAGTTTTTGCCCCAGCTTCTGTTGAGGAACGCTCTCGACCACTGTCACGTCGGAGCACATAACCGTTTACGCCCGGGCAAGGGTAAACGACCCAAAACAAGATAGGCCTTCACGTCTCGAGGTTTTGTAGAGCGGCAGTCCTAGTTTATTATGCAAGAGCCTTGTCATCGGAAGCTCAATAGGACAATCCCTGTCAGCAGCGACAAAGATGATAGGACGTGATCTGGCAGTGTAATCGCTGCTCGGCCATTGTGTGCCCACCGCAAATATAATCCTGCCCGCTTCCAGCTCTGGCCACTTCATTATCAACCTACATTTGTAGAGACGATGCATGCTTCCTTCCCATTCATCTGCATAGATAGGATCGGGGTAACATCCTCCCTTTCAGCTCAGCATCTTCATCATCTAAGGAGGCGGAATGCATTGCTTCTCTTCCCGATAATAAGTACACGATTCCTTCACTCCCTCTTTAAACCACACAACCGTTAATGCTCCATTTAATGGGACTGTCATACGCACGTTGACTTAACAACATTATTGATATGAATGAGTTTATTTCGTTTGCAAAATAGTTTGTTATTTGGAACACCACATTTTTCAGATGTTATACGTTCCCAGAGTCTACAGAGTATTACGCAGTTTATTTATACAGCCCTGTTTAATAAGTTATTAAGCAGTTAAGGAAGCGGAATCGTAATATATTTTTGGCGTGAATAAAAGGCGAAGTTAGGCCTTGGTTTGAAATGGAGTTATTGCTTATATAACAAGCCCATTCCAAGCCAAAATATACCAAAAACACAAATACAGTTAACTCAACAATTCTGAACAAAATTTGTCATTTTGTTTCGATTATTCCGCTTAGTTTTACTCTTCCCCGTTAACTGTTAGACTTTTTTTTCTTATCCTCGAATTATCCTGGGTAAACATAGCCTTTCTTCCGTGCATAATAATTTATAACAATAATGATTAGTGAGAAGCGAGGGGATGGTTGACTGGAAGATAGACGTAAGGAAGAAAATAGTTGGGGGTGCAGTCAAATAAAAACACTAAATAAGTGGTTACTTATTTAATTATGTGCCGACGTTTTTTAATAATTATTAAATAAGTAACCACTTATTTAGTGTTTTTATTTGACTGCACCCCCAAATAATAATTAGTGATAATAATGTTTTTTTTTCATTATAAGTTTTTGAAATAACATAGAACATAGAAGGCTTTCTTACAATTTACAACTTTCCACTCTCACACTTTTCTACTACAAAATTAGAACTCATCGTAATGTTTTCTGGTCTAAATAATAAGGTAATATAGTAAGCGAAAAAACAAAATTATAAAATATTCCTCTCAGTTTCCGTCATAACAATGTCATCTAAATATAACTGAAATCTAGATCCTCACTTTCCTGTTTCTTTTAAGCTGTTCACATTAGTTGCGAGTTCATATTAATAGATTTTTATTATTAACATTTGCATAAAGGAGAAACTATTCCCTAAAGGCAACACTTGAGGGTCCACTGCCATTATATAGATTACTGGATACACGGGTTATATTTAAAAAGTAAAACAATGTAGGTTTGATTGGTTCTGCATTTCAAACTTAAAATTTTGTTTCCTGGTGTTCCTAAGCATCGACGATCGATCAGTATCTTCCCTCTGATTTGAAATACTCTCTATCTGATCGACTGTTTTCTCGATCGACCTTGTTGTGCGTTTGAAATGATAATGAGTAAGCAGATATTTGGCCGAGGAAGAAGAGGATACTCTTAACGGTGAGGGAGTGCAATGTCACAGCTAGCGGAAGGTTCCAATTAAAATATTTCGAGCGGAACTAAATGGCAGTGGTGTTTTAGTGCTGACGCCGGATCAGCTGCCAGGTCTGTAGTTCATTAGTGACTGGGGTAGTCACTGACGTGGATGTCAATGTTGGATAGTACTTGCTACGTATTTCTTTGTGAGTGGCATAGAGTAACGATAATAATAATAATTGTTTATATAAATATATATACATGCATTGGTATATATTTTTCTAGACTGCTAAGAACATAAGTTTTTTCTTTCAGTTCTTGATATTCAGTCGTATATCACTGTTAGGGCATTGTTATGAGAACAATACTCCACAGTATAGTTACGACACAGATATTGAAGGCTACTGAATCCATAAATTGCTTTGATGATGTTTAAATGAGGGAGGGCAGAGATCAAGGGCTAAAAGAATTTTGTTTCAAAAAAACCATTAAGTTCGGTTAATAATTATGATGATAATAATCTTTGCTAACCCGAAGGATCGGTGCCGATGGCACTAATCGAACTCAACTAACTTACTTCCACAACTTACAGCCCATACCAAATACATAAGATCACTCTTAACGTACTCCTGTCACATATCCCTCAGTATATTTCCCAGAAAAAGGATGGTTAAGGTTAGTTAAATGGTAATATTGTTTGATTTTCAAACGGGGACTAAACTCAACTATTACACTATCGATGTTTATGATCGACAGGCTTTAATAATAATTAATTTTTTTTTTTATCCTTCGCTAATTACATCTAGACCTACAAGCATCACATATGTTTTATTATTATATGATTTGTGATAATTAGTTTCATTGTGTGTATATACGTATATATGCATACACCGCCTATTGGTAATTTACACCCTTTGTTTGGAATCAAAGTGGATTACTTTCAAAAATTATTTTTTTAATCATTTTTCTCTAGTTTAGTCAAGCAATGCTTTATGGTTCCGAAATTTCAGGTTCAAAACCGAAGACAAAAAATAAATCAACAAAACGACAAAACGTCGTATTAGACTAGATGAAATACCCTGACTAAACTTGCGAAAAAGTCAATTATTGACATTTTGGAGTTATCCACTTTTGATCCTGAGCGCATCAAAAGTAAAGTAAATCACCAATAGTATGTGTATATAAACACATATTAAACCAAACTAATTCTCACAGATTAGAGTTTTTGTTTGAACAAATTCATATTTGTTCCTGTACACATCATATTATCTATCGTATTTGGTTTAAATTTTGTGACTTGATAAGAAATTTTTCTATGATTTATTAAATCCTATTATTAGTTTATTTTTAAAATAAGTAGTTTCAGCCTCTTAGTATGATTAGCGAAACTAGGAAAAAAACCCTGCAAGATTTGGCTTAGACAACTAGTTACTCATAAGTAATGCACCGGACGCCCAACGAAGAGTACTTCCAACTTTCCAAAGTCTCAGAAAGTGCTTTAAGTCCCAGAGTTCGCCTGGTGAAAGGGGAGCGGACGATTAACGCACCTGGTTGTGGAGTTTTGATTCCTTAGGGGGCTTAATATCCTCCTTTCCAAAAATTTTGAAATTATCTCACGAGATGTTGGATCCATATTAGTAAATTAATCGTGAACTTTGGCACTTGTTTTGAGATCCACGTAATTTGGCACATGCCGAAAATGAATAGTTTGCAAATTTTAGATTCGATTGCCTTTCGCTACATGAAATCATCTTGAGAATTATTAGTAACAGGCGTCTAAAAAATGTGCATCTAATTATACTGTTCAGACCAGATGTTTCATTCTCACAACTACATTCTTGGCGTTCTTATGTAGTTATTCCTCTTTACTTGAATAATTAATTTTACTGCTTAGATGGCTGGTGTGCGCGTTGATCATGCTTCTCCTGCTAGTTCGTTGTACCCCGATGGTCCGCGCAATGCTGTATAACTTTTAAATGTTGCTGAACAATAGACCGTTCCGGCAACGTCCATTGTTTCCTGTGGAACTGAATAGCTTTCATTCTTCCTGGTCTTACATATCTAAGTGCTGTGGTGTATTGTGAATATTAATATATTATTAGATTTTATTAATTAAAAATACTACCTCTGGTATTAATATTTAATTGATGGTTTGCAGAATTATTTTGATTTATACATATTTATGTATGTATATTAATAATTTATATATATTGTGAGTACATATTGCATAACAGAATAGAAAAATAATTTTATTCTAGAATCAAATCACATTAGAATAACAGATGTTAGCAGGGAAAATAAAACATACATCTGGCCAATAGGCTACACAATAAAATATATTAAGTAAGTCCCTAATTATTATATAAAAACCAAAAGGTTGGACCTCATGAAAAAAAAGACAAAATAACAAAAAAAAACAGAAAATATGTTATACTAAAATAATTATGCTTATATTTATTTTAAAATATTCTATCCGTTTAAATTTCTGGCTCTGGTGCGATCATTGGAATGTGATGAATTCAAATTACTTCCTTTTTTCAAATTTTCGCATTCTTTATCATTTTTTTTTTTAACTGATAAAATAAAATCCATTTTAGATTTTAATATATAATGTAATTATTATTATATTTGGAAATTTTATATTGCCTAGAATTTAATGTTATTTGTATTTATTACCTTATAAAATATGGAACATTTCAGTATTATATTTTTTAATGTAATCAGGATTATTATACATTTTTAAGAAATTATTGGGTAATTTGTGACCAGGTTGTGGGGTTTTCGGTCCAAGGTCCAAATTGATTTAAAGAAACCATTGTCCAAAGAAAAATGTTGTATTCTTATATTATACATCAACGGTAACATAATGCCAACTCCAAAACTTAACCATAATATATATATCGTAACACCACCAACTAAAAATCATAGATACATAATTAATAAAAACAAAGATTATATACACTTTTATTTACAAATATTAATAGGATGCTTACCGCTGAGCCGCAAAGATACGATAAGGTAAAACAATTAAATTTGGCAATTACTTGGCCATATAACCGACTTAGGCTACCCATCCGTATGGAATGACGGTCCTCAGTTAAGTGAGTTCAGACAGATAGAGACACCTGACGGACGAATTTAGCAACAAAAGAATACTCGTTACACACTCCCCTCCAGCGATTAAGTCCGTCGGGTTGGATAAAATAATTTAAGTTTTGAGGGATGCCATAAGCCTATTATCTTTCCATCTTCATCTCTCAGTTTACAGGATCCACCACCCGTAACGGAAACAACCGTAAAAGGGCCTTCATATTTGGGGTTCAGTTTAGCCGCGAGTTTATCAGCTGCCGACGATAGCTGAAACCTCATCTTTAAGACTTGGTCCCCCGGTTGGAAACGATCTTTCCGGCGTCTCAAGTTATAACGACTGCTCTGATTTAGACTTGCCTTCAGAGAGTTTTCCTCGGCTATATGATGAACTTCAGGCAGTCTGCCCACTTTAGTGGCCCAAGCAGCATGCTCGTCTCTGCCAGCCACTAGGATATCATCGTCGTTAGCTTGATGTAGAGGCCTCAGTTCTCTACCAAAATTTAAGAAGGCAGGACTGAACTTAGTCGAATCTTGAACGGCGGAATTTAAGGCAAACTGGATCTCTCCTAGTTTTTCGTCCCAGCGTTGGTGTTTCTTCCCTAGGTACGCTACGATAAGTTGCTTGATATTCCGATTCGCTCGTTCTGTCGGATTTGCCTGTGAATGGTAAAGAGGAGTAGTTTCCCTCTTGATTCCAAACTCCTTAGCCACTTCAGTTACAAGATTACTAACGAAGTTCTTCGCATTGTCGGAAATTATTTTATGCGGTGCGCCATATCTGTATATTATGCGGGATTTCAGTTTATTTACAATAACCGAAGAGGTAGCTTTTCTGATGGGACATAATTCCACCCATCTACTAAATAAATCTACAAACACTAGTAGATATACATTGCCTCGAGAACTCCTAGGATAAGGACCCATAATGTCAACTGACACCGTTTCCCACGGCTGCTTGTTATAGCGAGGGAACATTAACCCACGAGGTGGCGTGTTATTGGGTTTGACCTTCTGGCATAACTCACACTGCCTCACATACTGGCTTATATCTCGGTATAATCCAGGCCAATAATATAGTCTACTAACCCTAGAAACAGTTTTATCTATCCCCAGGTGGCCTGACTGCGGTAGATCATGATTTTCATATATTATTGCTCCCCTTAAATGTCTAGGAACGACAACTTTCCATTCCTCACTGGGGTCTTCTAGCTCTCCCTTCAAAGGATTCTTTCGATGGTATAATAGCTGTCCATCTTTTATCGACCATCCAGGGTGGAGTTCTGGGGACTTCTGGACTCGATAAAATTTCTGATTATACCATTCGTCGGTCGCTATGAAAGTTCCTGAAGTCGAAACTGAATCGGTAGTAGAATTAGGATCGGAACTGGTAGACAATACTGTGATTGCAGCAATTCGTGATAGGGCATCGGCCACTGTGTTGAGTTTCCCCTTTCGATATTCCACCTTGTAGTTGTAAGGCTGTAAGCGAAGAGCCCATCTAGCCAAACGACCTGAAGGGTTTTTCAAGTTCAGTAACCACTTCAGACTGGCGTGGTCAGTTATTACAGTGAATGGATAACCTTCCAAGTAATGCCTATTCTTCTCGATACCAAACAGAACTGCGAGGCATTCCTTTTCGGTTACGGTATAATTCCTTTCAGCTGAACTTAAGGTACGAGAACAAAAAGCGATGACTCTTTCTTCGCCGTCTTGTATTTGAGTCAAGACCGCTCCAAGACCTGTATCACTGGCGTCAGTCTGTAATTGAAAAGGCTGTTTAAAGTCTGGCCTAGCTAATATTGGTGCTTCCGTCAGCGCTGACTTGAGAGCATTGAAAGAGGCGTCCTGCTCTTCTGACCAGATCCATTTAGCATTACGCTTAAGCAAAGCTGTTAGCGGAGAGACAACTGTGGAGAAGTCTTTAATAAAACGGCGATACCATCCTGCCATTCCAAGGAATCTTCTGAGCTGCCCAGCGTTGGTGGGAGGAGGAATCGAAGTAACGGAACCAACCTTATCTGGATCTACACTCAAGCCATCCCTATTAACCAGATAGCCCAAGTACCTAACTTCATTACAACCAAATTCACATTTTTCCGGGTTGATACGCAGACCTGAGGCTTTAAGTCGACTGAACACTTCCATTAGCATATCCAAATGCAGTTTGAAAGTTGGTGTGCAAACCAAAATATCATCCAGAAAAACGACTACGTAAGGGTAAAGTTCGGGTCCAAATATTGCATCGGCTAACCTCTGAAAGGTAGCAGGTGAATTCGTCAGCCCAAAGGGCATAACTTTAAACCTGAATAGTCCTCTGCCAGGAACTGTAAACGCAGTAATGTCTTTACTAGTTTCGTCGGCAAGGGGCACTTGCAAAAATGCTTGCTTGAGGTCAAACTTGGAGAGATATCTAGCCTGTCGAAGTCCGTCTAAGAGAGATGTCATATTAGGCATAGGATAGGAATCTTTACAAGTGACTTCATTAACCTTACGAAAGTCTATACAGAAACGATAACCTGATCCCTTACGAACCATGACTACCGGGGAAGACCATGGAGATTGGCAAGGTTCCACTAAGTCTTCATCCAACATTCGGTCTAACTCCTGGTGCATTGCCTCAAGTACTTTGGGCGAGTAATGGTAGGAGCGCTGCTTGATAGGTCGGGCATCCTGAACATCTACCTTATGGCTAATGCGCGTCGTTAATCCTGGAGAATCTTGGAGAATTCGCAAACCTTCACTGACTATTCTATCCAGATCCACCCTTTCTGAGGGATCAAGTGAACTAATGCCGCATATTTTTGATGTTTCCTCTTCTACTAATTGAACATCTTGACGAAACGAGAACTTATGGTCGGGGTCATCTTGAAACCACCATGTCGCTTCACGATGATTAGTACTCATATTTGTGTTAACGATAAAATCTAACCCTAAAAGAAACATAAATGGAAGCTTTGTTAAAACGTAAAGCTTCGTGTCATATGACCGGTACCCAACGGTAATTGAAATGGAGAATCTTTCATCAACGATACAAGAGCTTCCATTAGCGACACAAATATTAAATTCGGGAATTTTCTCAACTTCATATCCCAATTTAAGGAGAATTTGAACCCCTTCTGGTCCAACAAATGAGGTAGTGGAACCAGGGTCAAACAGGGCCAAGTAGGACAGGCCTCCTTTGTCAGGTTTCCCTATTCGGAAATCAATATAGTGCTGTTTAGGAAACGGTAAAATATAACAAGATACGGTAGAACTTCCGGGAGAATTCGATACGACACAAGGAGAAACGATATCAGATTTAGCGGTACAAAAAGGTAAACGATAAGACACGGTAATAGGTAAATCGGTACTTGGTGGGTCAGCTGAAACCGTGGGAATAGGAATGACCCTCACTTCCGATTCCCTTGCACATTTCCCGGAGTACATTTAGGACATGCGTGAATGGAAACTCCTGGGTTACCACAACGGTAGCAAAACAACTTTCGTGGTAGCGGACATCTGGAATATACGTGCGGTCCACCACAATTCCAGCAAATTAATTTCTTAGCTGGTAGAGCCGGTTTTGAGCCTTTTAGACACGTTTTCTCGTAGAGAATCGGTTCGGTACTATTTCTTGATTGTACATCAGTCGGAGAGAATACCTGTTTCTTAGAGCCAACTGCCTCAATTTCGAACTGGTCGAATTGAGGATCGTGATTCGTTGTGTTAGCAGCAACATCGGTTTGTTTTTCCAATGGCGAAACAGTAAAAATTCCCGGAGATATTTGTTCTTTTCCGGAATTGGATTTGTTATATCGTCTAGTGGAAATCGCAGAGCGGGATTTTTCTATAAAAGGCTTTTCTGATCGGCCTTCTTGAGCCATCATCTCATATACTCTAGTTCGTTCGGTGACGAAATTAATCAAATCCTTATACGAGGGAATATCCGCTGATTTTATTCGTTCTTCGAATGCTTTTCTAGTCCCTGGGTCTAAATTATTAAGAGCTAAATGAAGTTTAATGAAATCCCCCATGTCTTCAATGCCTAAAGCCGATAACGCAGAAAAATTATTTTCATGCTCAGATAAAAATCTCTGCAAATTAGACGCTGAAGAATTGTTTAAAGGGGTAAAATCCATCACCTTCTTGATATAAAATCTGGCTAGCCGCCTTTTATTTTGATAGCGAGAGACCAATGCGTCGTAAGCGAGCGAATAATTAGCTTCGTCTAATGCGAAGCCCGAGATAAGCGACAAAGCTTCATCGCGTAAGCTACTTCGTAGATAATAAAATTTCCTAATGGTCGATAGAGATTCTTCCCTATGAACCATAGAATCAAATAGGGAATAGAATCCATTCCAGTCCTCTAATTTCCCTGTGAATATCGGTAAGTCAATTTTCGGTAGCTCCTGAGGAATAGAATGAGAATGGACAACCACAGGTTTATTCTCAGGAGGGCAGGTAGATTGTACCACTTTGTAATAATTCGCTTTAGTAATATCGACTAAATCGTTAAATGAATTTTGTACTGCTGTTGTCTCGAGTTTTTCACTTTTGTTCTTTAAACTTGCATTAAATATCCGAATTTTTGATTGAATTTCTTCAAATCGGATTTCATTTTTGAGTAAGCGGTCATAAGCGGGTTTAAAAGCGGATGCTGAATCGGTACTTAAAGATTTGGATTTTGTGAAAATGGATTGAACTGCGGCAAAAATATCCTCCCTCTCTGACACTAGAACGACTGGATCACCCATCGTGACAATAAATCAAGACGTTACCCAAAGTTACAAAAAAAAATGCCAAAGAAATTAAATGTTGAAAAAAATACCAACAGAACCTTTAAAAGTCGTAAAATACTTAAAATTAAATTGATTAAATTATATTAAAACTAACAAATTAAATTAAATCGGTAAGCGTCCTTTACAAACTTAATATATAATTTTTTCATACGTCAGCCATAGATAAACAAATATTTTCCTTTTAAAAGGAAACACAAGATAATGCTAAATAGAAACAAACAACAGCTGTTGTCTCTAAGTGAACTTAATGCTTACTTGCTAATCTATCATGTGTTCAATTCAACTATTTAAACTTACGGTAAAAATACAAAATAAAATAATATATTAGTACAAAACATGTGTTAAACAAAACTATGTCGTTCTACGACCTTAAGTAAAAATTCTTGATTTTTGTTGTTGATACAAAATTATAAATTGAAAATAACTATCTTTACATTTCCTAAATTGTGTCAAAGACAAACCTTTTGCTTCAATCAACAGAAATTTAGTACCTTCAATTAATACGAAAATTATATTTAAACATTAGAAAAAAATATTAAAGTATTGTTTGGAAAAATTATTCTGTTACTATTATTATAAAACTATTGTCAGTTAACTTCACTATTTCAAAAAAATGTTAATATAATAATTAAATCTTCAACTAATAACTTATCTGTAGATTTTTCTTTTGTAGTCCCTGTATTCGAGCGCCATAATATTTGTGACCAGGTTGTGGGGTTTTCGGTCCAAGGTCCAAATTGATTTAAAGAAACCATTGTCCAAAGAAAAATGTTGTATTCTTATATTATACATCAACGGTAACATAATGCCAACTCCAAAACTTAACCATAATATATATATCGTAACACCACCAACTAAAAATCATAGATACATAATTAATAAAAACAAAGATTATATACACTTTTATTTACAAATATTAATAGGATGCTTACCGCTGAGCCGCAAAGATACGATAAGGTAAAACAATTAAATTTGGCAATTACTTGGCCATATAACCGACTTAGGCTACCCATCCGTATGGAATGACGGTCCTCAGTTAAGTGAGTTCAGACAGATAGAGACACCTGACGGACGAATTTAGCAACAAAAGAATACTCGTTACACACTCCCCTCCAGCGATTAAGTCCGTCGGGTTGGATAAAATAATTTAAGTTTTGAGGGATGCCATAAGCCTATTATCTTTCCATCTTCATCTCTCAGTTTACAGGATCCACCACCCGTAACGGAAACAACCGTAAAAGGGCCTTCATATTTGGGGTTCAGTTTAGCCGCGAGTTTATCAGCTGCCGACGATAGCTGAAACCTCATCTTTAAGACTTGGTCCCCCGGTTGGAAACGATCTTTCCGGCGTCTCAAGTTATAACGACTGCTCTGATTTAGACTTGCCTTCAGAGAGTTTTCCTCGGCTATATGATGAACTTCAGGCAGTCTGCCCACTTTAGTGGCCCAAGCAGCATGCTCGTCTCTGCCAGCCACTAGGATATCATCGTCGTTAGCTTGATGTAGAGGCCTCAGTTCTCTACCAAAATTTAAGAAGGCAGGACTGAACTTAGTCGAATCTTGAACGGCGGAATTTAAGGCAAACTGGATCTCTCCTAGTTTTTCGTCCCAGCGTTGGTGTTTCTTCCCTAGGTACGCTACGATAAGTTGCTTGATATTCCGATTCGCTCGTTCTGTCGGATTTGCCTGTGAATGGTAAAGAGGAGTAGTTTCCCTCTTGATTCCAAACTCCTTAGCCACTTCAGTTACAAGATTACTAACGAAGTTCTTCGCATTGTCGGAAATTATTTTATGCGGTGCGCCATATCTGTATATTATGCGGGATTTCAGTTTATTTACAATAACCGAAGAGGTAGCTTTTCTGATGGGACATAATTCCACCCATCTACTAAATAAATCTACAAACACTAGTAGATATACATTGCCTCGAGAACTCCTAGGATAAGGACCCATAATGTCAACTGACACCGTTTCCCACGGCTGCTTGTTATAGCGAGGGAACATTAACCCACGAGGTGGCGTGTTATTGGGTTTGACCTTCTGGCATAACTCACACTGCCTCACATACTGGCTTATATCTCGGTATAATCCAGGCCAATAATATAGTCTACTAACCCTAGAAACAGTTTTATCTATCCCCAGGTGGCCTGACTGCGGTAGATCATGATTTTCATATATTATTGCTCCCCTTAAATGTCTAGGAACGACAACTTTCCATTCCTCACTGGGGTCTTCTAGCTCTCCCTTCAAAGGATTCTTTCGATGGTATAATAGCTGTCCATCTTTTATCGACCATCCAGGGTGGAGTTCTGGGGACTTCTGGACTCGATAAAATTTCTGATTATACCATTCGTCGGTCGCTATGAAAGTTCCTGAAGTCGAAACTGAATCGGTAGTAGAATTAGGATCGGAACTGGTAGACAATACTGTGATTGCAGCAATTCGTGATAGGGCATCGGCCACTGTGTTGAGTTTCCCCTTTCGATATTCCACCTTGTAGTTGTAAGGCTGTAAGCGAAGAGCCCATCTAGCCAAACGACCTGAAGGGTTTTTCAAGTTCAGTAACCACTTCAGACTGGCGTGGTCAGTTATTACAGTGAATGGATAACCTTCCAAGTAATGCCTATTCTTCTCGATACCAAACAGAACTGCGAGGCATTCCTTTTCGGTTACGGTATAATTCCTTTCAGCTGAACTTAAGGTACGAGAACAAAAAGCGATGACTCTTTCTTCGCCGTCTTGTATTTGAGTCAAGACCGCTCCAAGACCTGTATCACTGGCGTCAGTCTGTAATTGAAAAGGCTGTTTAAAGTCTGGCCTAGCTAATATTGGTGCTTCCGTCAGCGCTGACTTGAGAGCATTGAAAGAGGCGTCCTGCTCTTCTGACCAGATCCATTTAGCATTACGCTTAAGCAAAGCTGTTAGCGGAGAGACAACTGTGGAGAAGTCTTTAATAAAACGGCGATACCATCCTGCCATTCCAAGGAATCTTCTGAGCTGCCCAGCGTTGGTGGGAGGAGGAATCGAAGTAACGGAACCAACCTTATCTGGATCTACACTCAAGCCATCCCTATTAACCAGATAGCCCAAGTACCTAACTTCATTACAACCAAATTCACATTTTTCCGGGTTGATACGCAGACCTGAGGCTTTAAGTCGACTGAACACTTCCATTAGCATATCCAAATGCAGTTTGAAAGTTGGTGTGCAAACCAAAATATCATCCAGAAAAACGACTACGTAAGGGTAAAGTTCGGGTCCAAATATTGCATCGGCTAACCTCTGAAAGGTAGCAGGTGAATTCGTCAGCCCAAAGGGCATAACTTTAAACCTGAATAGTCCTCTGCCAGGAACTGTAAACGCAGTAATGTCTTTACTAGTTTCGTCGGCAAGGGGCACTTGCAAAAATGCTTGCTTGAGGTCAAACTTGGAGAGATATCTAGCCTGTCGAAGTCCGTCTAAGAGAGATGTCATATTAGGCATAGGATAGGAATCTTTACAAGTGACTTCATTAACCTTACGAAAGTCTATACAGAAACGATAACCTGATCCCTTACGAACCATGACTACCGGGGAAGACCATGGAGATTGGCAAGGTTCCACTAAGTCTTCATCCAACATTCGGTCTAACTCCTGGTGCATTGCCTCAAGTACTTTGGGCGAGTAATGGTAGGAGCGCTGCTTGATAGGTCGGGCATCCTGAACATCTACCTTATGGCTAATGCGCGTCGTTAATCCTGGAGAATCTTGGAGAATTCGCAAACCTTCACTGACTATTCTATCCAGATCCACCCTTTCTGAGGGATCAAGTGAACTAATGCCGCATATTTTTGATGTTTCCTCTTCTACTAATTGAACATCTTGACGAAACGAGAACTTATGGTCGGGGTCATCTTGAAACCACCATGTCGCTTCACGATGATTAGTACTCATATTTGTGTTAACGATAAAATCTAACCCTAAAAGAAACATAAATGGAAGCTTTGTTAAAACGTAAAGCTTCGTGTCATATGACCGGTACCCAACGGTAATTGAAATGGAGAATCTTTCATCAACGATACAAGAGCTTCCATTAGCGACACAAATATTAAATTCGGGAATTTTCTCAACTTCATATCCCAATTTAAGGAGAATTTGAACCCCTTCTGGTCCAACAAATGAGGTAGTGGAACCAGGGTCAAACAGGGCCAAGTAGGACAGGCCTCCTTTGTCAGGTTTCCCTATTCGGAAATCAATATAGTGCTGTTTAGGAAACGGTAAAATATAACAAGATACGGTAGAACTTCCGGGAGAATTCGATACGACACAAGGAGAAACGATATCAGATTTAGCGGTACAAAAAGGTAAACGATAAGACACGGTAATAGGTAAATCGGTACTTGGTGGGTCAGCTGAAACCGTGGGAATAGGAATGACCCTCACTTCCGATTCCCTTGCACATTTCCCGGAGTACATTTAGGACATGCGTGAATGGAAACTCCTGGGTTACCACAACGGTAGCAAAACAACTTTCGTGGTAGCGGACATCTGGAATATACGTGCGGTCCACCACAATTCCAGCAAATTAATTTCTTAGCTGGTAGAGCCGGTTTTGAGCCTTTTAGACACGTTTTCTCGTAGAGAATCGGTTCGGTACTATTTCTTGATTGTACATCAGTCGGAGAGAATACCTGTTTCTTAGAGCCAACTGCCTCAATTTCGAACTGGTTGAATTGAGGATCGTGATTCGTTGTGTTAGCAGCAACATCGGTTTGTTTTTCCAATGGCGAAACAGTAAAAATTCCCGGAGATATTTGTTCTTTTCCGGAATTGGATTTGTTATATCGTCTAGTGGAAATCGCAGAGCGGGATTTTTCTATAAAAGGCTTTTCTGATCGGCCTTCTTGAGCCATCATCTCATATACTCTAGTTCGTTCGGTGACGAAATTAATCAAATCCTTATACGAGGGAATATCCGCTGATTTTATTCGTTCTTCGAATGCTTTTCTAGTCCCTGGGTCTAAATTATTAAGAGCTAAATGAAGTTTAATGAAATCCCCCATGTCTTCAATGCCTAAAGCCGATAACGCAGAAAAATTATTTTCATGCTCAGATAAAAATCTCTGCAAATTAGACGCTGAAGAATTGTTTAAAGGGGTAAAATCCATCACCTTCTTGATATAAAATCTGGCTAGCCGCCTTTTATTTTGATAGCGAGAGACCAATGCGTCGTAAGCGAGCGAATAATTAGCTTCGTCTAATGCGAAGCCCGAGATAAGCGACAAAGCTTCATCGCGTAAGCTACTTCGTAGATAATAAAATTTCCTAATGGTCGATAGAGATTCTTCCCTATGAACCATAGAATCAAATAGGGAATAGAATCCATTCCAGTCCTCTAATTTCCCTGTGAATATCGGTAAGTCAATTTTCGGTAGCTCCTGAGGAATAGAATGAGAATGGACAACCACAGGTTTATTCTCAGGAGGGCAGGTAGATTGTACCACTTTGTAATAATTCGCTTTAGTAATATCGACTAAATCGTTAAATGAATTTTGTACTGCTGTTGTCTCGAGTTTTTCACTTTTGTTCTTTAAACTTGCATTAAATATCCGAATTTTTGATTGAATTTCTTCAAATCGGATTTCATTTTTGAGTAAGCGGTCATAAGCGGGTTTAAAAGCGGATGCTGAATCGGTACTTAAAGATTTGGATTTTGTGAAAATGGATTGAACTGCGGCAAAAATATCCTCCCTCTCTGACACTAGAACGACTGGATCACCCATCGTGACAATAAATCAAGACGTTACCCAAAGTTACAAAAAAAAATGCCAAAGAAATTAAATGTTGAAAAAAATACCAACAGAACCTTTAAAAGTCGTAAAATACTTAAAATTAAATTGATTAAATTATATTAAAACTAACAAATTAAATTAAATCGGTAAGCGTCCTTTACAAACTTAATATATAATTTTTTCATACGTCAGCCATAGATAAACAAATATTTTCCTTTTAAAAGGAAACACAAGATAATGCTAAATAGAAACAAACAACAGCTGTTGTCTCTAAGTGAACTTAATGCTTACTTGCTAATCTATCATGTGTTCAATTCAACTATTTAAACTTACGGTAAAAATACAAAATAAAATAATATATTAGTACAAAACATGTGTTAAACAAAACTATGTCGTTCTACGACCTTAAGTAAAAATTCTTGATTTTTGTTGTTGATACAAAATTATAAATTGAAAATAACTATCTTTACATTTCCTAAATTGTGTCAAAGACAAACCTTTTGCTTCAATCAACAGAAATTTAGTACCTTCAATTAATACGAAAATTATATTTAAACATTAGAAAAAAATATTAAAGTATTGTTTGGAAAAATTATTCTGTTACTATTATTATAAAACTATTGTCAGTTAACTTCACTATTTCAAAAAAATGTTAATATAATAATTAAATCTTCAACTAATAACTTATCTGTAGATTTTTCTTTTGTAGTCCCTGTATTCGAGCGCCATAATATTTGTGACCAGGTTGTGGGGTTTTCGGTCCAAGGTCCAAATTGATTTAAAGAAACCATTGTCCAAAGAAAAATGTTGTATTCTTATATTATACATCAACGGTAACATAATGCCAACTCCAAAACTTAACCATAATATATATATCGTAACACCACCAACTAAAAATCATAGATACATAATTAATAAAAACAAAGATTATATACACTTTTATTTACAAATATTAATAGGATGCTTACCGCTGAGCCGCAAAGATACGATAAGGTAAAACAATTAAATTTGGCAATTACTTGGCCATATAACCGACTTAGGCTACCCATCCGTATGGAATGACGGTCCTCAGTTAAGTGAGTTCAGACAGATAGAGACACCTGACGGACGAATTTAGCAACAAAAGAATACTCGTTACAAATTATTATTCCGAATTTGATCACAGCTGTATAAGAATATACATTATAATTTTAGTACAACTAGTATTAATAAATGCTAAGGTTGTATACTTCCAATTTTATGTAAAATATATTTTTTATTTGCGTATTATAGTTGTAAGAAAATCTGTGTCAAAATCATTAAAAATAATCTAAATAATATATACTTATGAGTTGACAAATAGACAGCAAAATAAAGAAATATTGTAACATTAAAAAAAAACTATTTAATTTCATTATTCATTTTTTAATTATTAACTGCCTTTTAGCATCAGTTTCGATGAGTTTTAGATTTAAGTTTTTAAGCTGGGGCGGTCGCCATGCTTAATTCATGTATCACGAAAAATGTTGCTCACGAAATAATTAATATCCTATAAATGAATAACAAATCACGTTTTTAGAATATTACATTCGGAAGGGTTAGTAACAAAGTTTTTTAATAGCATAATTAAATCCCGATTCGCTGCAGCCTATTTTGGAAGCAACGGATGAGTAAGAAAAATAGTCACTTTTTATTATTTTATTTTATTTTTTGCACATTGTTAACATTTGTATCGTTTACTTCTGGAAAGAAATTCCATAATTTTTTCTCGTAGATTTTATTTGTAAACAAAATATGATCTTTCTAAACATCAAAAATTTCAGTATGTGTAGTGTAATTTTCCTTTTGATGAATTGCACTACACATACTGAATAAAAGAGTTGAATAAAACATTACTGAAATAAGAAGGATTAATAATTATTACATACTAGTAATAATTACTTTTATACTTCTATCTACTTGTCGCTTGTGTAGATTTTCTTTCTACACAATGCTGAATGCTGAAGTCGTCAGGTTTATAAATTCCTCTACCTTTCGCCATGTACTGCACTATCTTTATTTCTTCTTACACCCTGCCTCGGAGTGTTGACAATCTTGTTAAAGAAAAAACGGGCATTGTAAAAATAAACTTAGAAGAGAAAGAGAATTTCTTGGCCGTTTTCCCCATCCTAACTAAGCACATGTTTTTATATGCCTGCGCTATCCGAGACAATCTCTATCTGATAAATATACGCTTGCTACTCGTCTTGCGACCATATATGGAATATTTTTTGGATGGGGATACTAACCCTTTCCCCATGTTTCTTCATTTCTCATGCTTCTAAGTTGTTCTCTTTTCTTTTACAGTTCAATAAACTTAGCTGTTTTACGTATCTATATATATACATGTAAAATCCAAGTACTGGATATTTAGTTAGCATTGGTTGAGGTTATGGAACCTTCATATTTATAATAGATCACCTGGTGCTAATAGCTCACAATCAGAGTAACTTTATTAGTTGGATTTCAACCTGTAATTTAATTTATAAGTTGGATAATAACTGATTTTATTAATCTGAAAAGATTACATATTGACGTTTTAAAAGATAAACAAGACATATTAATACACTATTTATATAACACAACTAAACAATACAAACCTGAAATGATTAATTAAATTACAGGTTGAAATCCAACTAATAAAGTTACTCTGATTGTGAGCTATTAGCACCAGGTGATCTATTATAAATATGAAGGTTCCATAACCTCAACCAATGCTAACTAAATATCCAGTACTTGGATTTTACATATATATGGATAGTAGAAACCAATATATATATATATATATATATATATATATATATATATTGGTATATACTTATCTTGACTGTTGTGGAAATATAGTTAATAAAGTTATTTCAACTTCTTAGGCTAAGAAGTTGAAATAACTGTCTGAAACTCAAGAACCATAAACAATATATATATATATATATATATTTTTTTTATATATATTTAAGTATTGGTAAATTATTTAATAATTTAATACGAACCCAAACGATATGTATAAATCCTGTTCAACTCCAGTTTTACAGATTTCAAATGTCTTTCTTCTTCGGTCTTTATAATTTTTTAAATCATTGTTATATTGTCTTGTTTACAATTTTTTCTTTCCGATATCTTGAAACTTCCCTTATCTTTTTCATTCGTTTTTGTTTTTCAATAAGTTCAAAAATTGCTAGCTGTTTGCTGGATTGTCTTGATTATTTTAATTTTACGAAATTGCGTTTTATAACGCAGCTTTAGAGTTCTTGAGGAAGTATATGCGCAGGTTCGAATCCGGTTTGAGCTATGTATGATTAGTTTCGTGACGGATTTACAGAAAAATCACGATTTTTTCATCTCTCATGAAATACTTTTGCAGCCTGCGGGAGAACCCTTATTTGACATCAAGTTAGCAGAACTCTTGTCCGTTAATGTCTACAAAGCGAATGGACAGGATTGAATAGATATAATTATAATCTTTTATTTTTAAAATGCACTAAATTGCAATAGAAAATAAAATACTGTCTTATCAACTCTAGATTTACTTTGCTAATATTGATTTTGAGAGTCGGCTGTTTTATTCTGCAATTTAATTCTTTTTAATTTACAGAGCGAAAATGATTTTTTTTTTTTTTTTATCTGATCATTTAACAGATTTGCCTATTGTCAGTAATATGCAATCACACGAGTATGTATTAAAAAAAGTCGGTTGTTAGTGCGAAAACTTATTATTGTTTCCTCTTTATTTAGGAAAACATATAGCTTCTTGAAACAGTAATTGACTTTTTAATAAAATATCTGTAACGGGAAAACAATGTTATGTCCTTCAGCATTAATTACAAATTATAAATCCCTTAATTAAATCTTAATTTATGATTTTTTAAATTCTCATGTTTTATGTTGAGATATTTCATTCGTGGTTTTTCGTTATATTAGTTGATATTCCATAGCGATCAGTCAGCAGTCTACCAAAGACCGAAAATGCTAATGAATAAAATTTTTTTTATTAAAAACCTTTTTATTAAGTTTATATAGATATTTTTCAACTGATCTATATCTGTAATCGGTAATTTAATAGTATCTAATCATTTCTGAACTACACATTTTTTTTTTTTAACTAAAACTTGTGACAGAAGGTTAGTACAATAAGTTATAACAAGCTGTTTAGATTTTAAATATGTAATTTTATTTTTAGTTTCTTATTGGATGAAACATTAATTACTTTTAAATTTTAAAGATCCATAAATTTTATAAAAATTAACTGATGGATATGAAGACATTATTTTGACTAGCCTTGTCTAAATTGAAATCTATTTTACGAATAAAAATAAAAACTTTAAACGATTTTACTACATGAAGATTTCTTCTTAATTTGATTAACAGAAATAGTAATTCAATAAAGTTTACTATAGACGTGAAAAGAACCATATCGAACATAGTTTCGAGACTACCTAAAATGAACGGCCGTGGTCGATATTTCCTTGACCAACAGAACACAAGGCAAGGTTATTTACGAATGGACATTGCCGAGCTGTGCATTTTTATTTTTATTTTACTTTCACTCGGCAATCAATTGAGGAAATAAAATTGTTTCTGTGGTTTAGGTTTTTGTTAATAGGTACAAGAACAAGGCCGATCATTACCAACAATTCTTCAATTTATATCAATTGCTTCAATTAGTGTTTCTGCAATCGGTTACGTTTTGTTTTGTTATTTTATCAATCAATTACGTTATTCGATTTGTTTTTACCTGTATATCCTTCCGTTACTTATAATCTTAGCATGCTGTGCGTATTGAATTAATTGTTGATAATGTCAGTTAAGACTCTGGTATATTTAAGTATATCTAGTTATTTTTCTGTACCTGATCACTATTGGCACTGGTTGTGTATAATCATATATATTAACATCTCAACGAGTTCTTTTATTTTATAATTATGCAGAATTTGAACATCTATACACAATTTATTTATTTGTGAAAAAAGACAAATTGTTATATACAAGTAGTTTGTTAAGAGTCAACACTTAGCTGTGACGTATATGATTGAGGCAAACTCCAAAAGTCCGAACAAAAAACTCTAATCTGTGAGAATGTTTGGTTTTATTTAAGTAAATATATACATTTTGTTCTTGTACCACTACAACCTTTAAAGGATCTGGGATTCAGTACATGATAGAGACAGTACTGTTTCTTGTACAACGGTTGTGCAGGTAGCTGATTTGTCCTAGATCGAGCTCAACCGCCAATATACACATGCTATTGGTAATTTGGACCTTTGCGTTTGATGCGTCTAGGATCAAAAGCGGATAACTCAAAAATTTCCAAAATTGACCTTTTCCTATTTTTGTGAGCTTAGCAATTTCGTTCAACACGGTACTTTACCGATTTATTTCTCGTTGTTTTAGGCTGATTCTGATTCTTATGTTTCGGGATTTTAAAGCATTACTAGACTAAACTAGTGAAAAATGTCAAAAAGTCAGTTTTTGAAATTTGGAGTTAACTGCTTTTAATATGGAACGAACGCCTCTTATAAAAAACAACAACAAATGCATTGTAGTTTTTTTTTTTTAGCATAAGATTTTAACATTTTAACCTTAAATGTATATTTATTAACTTAATTAAATATAGAAGTGTAAAAACACAACAAATACATTGTGGATTTTTCCAGTGTAGATTTGAGATTTGATTCTGAATACCTCAATTATACTGTCTCACTAAAGTATGAGGTTTTATGAGATTTTATATTTAAGAATACTCCTTCAACCATTCGTGTGGACCGACAATTACCTAGAGTTTATTCATACCGGAAGAAGATATCGATCATTCGACGAAACCATGCGTATCGGTATCGATCTGTTCAAAGAGGTAAACCTCATTTTAGAAACCAAAGTGAAAATCTTTATTCTAATGTACCGCAAGAGACAAATGGTGACGGTTTGCTTAAGAATATGGTCGTTATGGTGATGTATTCGCACACCAACTAAAAGAATGACCAACGTTAAATGAGAATAAGGATCGTGCTGTGAACATTTGACTGATGAATTAGGCAAGGTTAGGAATGCCTCGTGTTGAACATTAAGTTCCTTGGTACTTTGCAAGGTTTGCTTGTCTTTAGCTGGTAGTTATGTCGTATTATTATATTATTAGTCGGATGGTTTTATGAATAGAACATTTAAGGATCTCAATGCCCTTGGATTAGTTATGTAATGAACTTGAGATCATCCGCTAATAGCTACATACTAACTTCGAGAAATATTCTAGATCCTCTTTGATAATAATTTTAAAGATGAGTCACAGAGAACCCTATTCATGTCATTCTAAAACAACACACAGCACAGTTTTACTTATTCTATCAAACATCGTAGGAGACCCTGATCTACAACATCTTACTTGGCGTCATCCTTTCATATCTTCCTTCCGTCACAAGGCCGATTTGTTCGAAATTCGACTTAAATCATTAAATACAGAGTTTAAACAGATTTCTATGGTGTTATTTTATGTAATATTTACACTTATTACAATTACTCATCTAACTATGATCGTGATGTTTGATATTCTTCAACTTTCCTAGGTTTCTTTATAGTATTCTTAAGCAATGGCATCTCTGGAAGAAAAAGAGAGAACATTGAGCAGGATATTTCATAAGAGCCAAGTCCTTTACATCCATTCATAGGCGAAGTATCCATTTCCATTTATTCATTTCCCTCCTGCTTTCCGTTCTCAGAACTCAAGACAAAGCTCCACATATCTTTTAATTTATGCTCATTACTTCATATACTTTTTCGCTACTTATTCACTTTCAAAGCTTCATAAGCCGAGGATGAATCGTGTGGGATCTGGAGATCCTCCTAGGGCTCACCCAGGTTCTATTCAATGGATACCCTTATTAGAGCAAAAACCTAGCGGCTGAGCGTGGTCTCATATACATACATCATCATGATTAATAGAAGAATATATTCTTCTTTTCTATTATCTATTTCTTTTGATTCCTGTCGTAAAAGAAAAAAAAATGCAGTTGTTTCCGAATATCATATATGTAAAAAATTAATGTACATTCTGAAGGTTAAAAGTTAAATTCCTGCATTTTCTGGCCGATTGTTATAAGTAATGTTGATATACTCTCTTAATATCTTCTTTGATGTTTGCCTCATCGGGATCTGTTTTCCTCATGCCCTAGGCCTGATGGGACTCTTGAAGGTTTGTTCTGGACCAGGAAGTCATCTGGGACTCAATGTTTGCGTTCAGAGTTGTAATAAGATTATTTCGATTACTTCATTAAGACTATAATGTCATTAAGAATTAGACCAAAGCAATTAAAATTCTCTCAGTTATCAATTATTACTGTTTAGCATTTATAAAAAATGTTTAGAGTCTCTTACCTGACGGGCTCTTTGTAGTTTAAGCACTTTGTTTGTAATTTTTCCCCTAATTAATACGTAGATATCATTTAAGTTAACGTTCGAATTGGGAAATTACGTCAATTCCCACATCTGCTTACGTATATTGATACAACTGTTACATTGGAATCGAATGAAGGTCACAAGTGATTGATACATTGTTTTTTTCTCGATGTTTTTCTTAACATTTTTTCAGTTCAGTGTAGACTTAATAAAATATGCCCTTGCTTCTTAGCAGATGTAGATTACCTTCAAAATTAAACTGTACAGGAAAACTTTTATGTAACATTTTTAATCGATTCTATGAAATTGTAATTTTTTTTTAGTCTCTAGCTAAGTTCTAATCTTGGCTAAAAAAAATTTATTTTTTTATATGTTGATGTTATTAAAAATATTTATTATAAAATCGTTTTCAAGTTAATATTAAAAAAATTTAACTTATCTAAGCTAAATAACTTAAATATGCAACTTATAAATTGTTTTAAGTTGAACTGAATTCTGATTTGGATCGACGGTTAGTGCCTGATGTTTTAGTCCTTTAGGATTATCTCTTGAGAGCATGGAATTTTCCCGAGTTTTCGGGGGAGGGTAGGAGGGACAGTTTCCCGGGCGGAATCCGTTGCCTTAGCTAACGGTCCCTTGTTATAGTCCACTTTTTCACCTCTCTCCATCTTAGGTTTCCGATACGACACTCTTACCTGGTATCTTTTGGATATTTAGGGCTCTCAAGTCAATCAGGATATGTCAATGAACCCATAAAACCACATAATTAGTAGGCACAGAAGCGTAACTCTGGCATAAAAATGACATTATAACATTGTAACGATATGAGTACATGGAAACATACATTTTTCATGGATTCCGATGGAAACATGGAAAAATAAACGTCAATAATTTTTTTTTTTTTTATTCTCGAATTTACCACAATTACTTTGACTTATGCCAACTGACTATAAGGCTTCCTGACATTGACGAATCCCTTTGGCACAGTGATTTTATGTTAAATGTATTCTAACCAAAACTCGTGTAGATTTCATTCCTTCAGCTTCCAAAGTAGTTAAAATGTACAAATATATTTTATTATCTGAAACATAAAAGGTATTTGGGATCAGGAGCGGGCAACGTCGAAATGTCAAAATTTGACTTTTTAACTAGTTTACTCAAATAATATTGTTTGACACGACACTTTGCCGCCTTATTCCTGATGGCTTTAGTCCGGTTTTGAACCTTAAGTTCGTGAGCACCAAATTACTATACCAAACTAGCGACAAATGTGAAAAAGGCAATTTTTGAAATTTCATGGATATCCTCTGTTGATCCCAAACGTGAAGTGGCCTATCAAAATAATTCTATAATTATTTATCATAATAGTAATATACTGTTTATTATTATTTTCTAATTTTATTTTAAAATTTTACATTTTAAGGAATTATTTCTTTGACATCCACCCGGACCAGTTGCTTCTCCATATATATAAGGTCAACTAATATTATTCAAGATTCAAGATCATTATAATACCTACTCTTTTTTTTTTGGCAATTTAAAAAAAAAATTAAATGAACAATCTGTTGTATATTACATTAACTTTAAATACAATTTTATTACAAATGAATTGGTTAAGCAATAATTTTTCTGCTTAATAATCTTCTTCATAAAAAATTGTCAATATAGTTTTTATACCTTTAAAAAAAAATCAAGGATAGAACTTAATAAGGACATTCTCTAAAAACCTGCAGGTTCGGTTTTGATAAATTAATTAATTTGCAATCAGTGTCAATTACTAATTCCAATTAGGAATTGCCATACATATATTTTTATCCTGTTACGGTGGTCTAGTGTCCTTTTTATGTTGTTGAAAAAAGAAAGAAAGAGAGAATATAACTAAGAGAAAACTGTATGAATTTGTCACAGAAGTTCGAGCGGTTTTCACTGATAATAATTTCTAGTTATTGATGTGAATATTTAAGTAATTGGGTTGTTTATTTTTAAACAATCCTCAAACTTGACGAGATAATTGCCTTTTTATCTATGTCTGTTATTATCAAATATTAGTAAATATTATTTCAAGAAAAAACAATGTTATTTCGAACGACCTGAAAGCACATACTGGAATTTTGTCAATTTTTTTTTACACTTCTGTTGGATGATTGTTGGTTAAACGTTTTCAGTCGACTTAAAATAAACCCATACTTCTGGCATTATTACTGGCGTAAATCCATTTGAGACTCATGAAGTCACGTTTTAGCTAAAATACATTCCTCTCACAGCATTCCATCGATTTACACTGTCAAATAAAACAATACTGAATAGTTGATTTATGCGCTCTGCCTGGTGCAAAATATTGAAGGGAATGTTTGGAAAAGCAGCTGTCCCAATACTGTTGTGCTCGGTTTTTAAAACAAAGAATAACCAATTGAAATTGGCTTTGCTGATGCAATCACAATTCATTAGATAAGGGGGTTAAATAACATTCCCAGCTTTACGACAATTTCTCAGTTGACGGTCCGTAAGATTTTAGGGCAGTAAAAGAAAGTCTTGCGTGGAGGAACATAGTGGAGAACGAATGCTGCCCAATTGTTTTAAGCCAATTTAACAGAAATGTTTATGTTTTTTTATTAGTTATTTTATTACTGGATAAAAACCGCATTAGTCTAATTTTTGACATGATTTTCGGGACTTAAATATTTTTTTGTAAGTTTTGCAGCGCAGTAGAGCTTCGAGGCTTCATTAGGCCGTCAAATTCCTTTTTATTCAATCTTTAAATTGGAAAATTACTCATAAAGTCATTCTTAATGGCCTTAGTTTCTCTACTTGCCATCAACTCATGACATTACATATCACTAATTATTTTTACTTGTATTATTATAATACAGTTGTAAATTTCAATTAATAAATTTATTAATTTATTATCGAATGCTATTTAATCTGTTAAAACCTATTTAATAGAAAAGTTTTTTATGGATTATTATTTTATTCCTGGATAAATATCGCATCAATACATATAATTTTTTGACAATGCTATTTAATCTGTTAAAACCTATTTAATAGAAAAGTTTTTTATGGATTATTATTTTATTCCTGGATAAATATCGCATCAATACATATAATTTTTTGACAATGCTATTTAATCTGTTAAAACCTATTTAATAGAAAAGTTTTTTATGGATTATTATTTTATTCCTGGATAAATATCGCATCAATACATATAATTTTTTGACAATGCTATTTAATCTGTTAAAACCTATTTAATAGAAAAGTTTTTTATGGATTATTATTTTATTCCTGGATAAATATCGCATCAATACATATAATTTTTTGACAATGCTATTTAATCTGTTAAAACCTATTTAATAGAAAAGTTTTTTATGGATTATTATTTTATTCCTGGATAAATATCGCATCAATACATATAATTTCTTGACAATGGATAGGGTTGGTGTTTAGTTAATTAAACATTTAAGATCCCATATAAAAAATGAAGCTGTGTAGAGAATTCTTATCTCCACATTTACTTATTTAGAAAGTACTTCGGAAATTTAACAGAAAATTTTATCTCTTATTTTTTTTAATACAATTTACCTGGATGAAAAACGAATACGTTTAATATTTTGCCTTAATATCTTGAACATTTGTTTTTTAAATTTATTTATGATCTCATACATTAGAATACATTATATAAAAACAACAAATACATTGTAATTTTTTTTTCAATGGAGCTATTTTATGGACCCTACATTTAATATCCCATATAAAAATAAATATGTATCCAGAACTCCTTACCTTCACATTTACTTATATAGAAAGCTTAAGTGATCTCCTTTTTTCTTCCTTCTAGTATAGAAAGATTACATCCAAGCCGAAACGAATTTTTTTGCCCCTTGATGATATAATTCGATCTTCCTCTTCGGGAAGGTGATAGACTAGGATGAAACAGTTTTGAACAACTGAATGAGCTTCTCGCGGGGGGAGTGACGTAAAGCCTTCTTCGGAGCTAGAACCATTATGAAGTGGACGACACAGCTTAACCGACTAGCCCGATTTCGGCTCGAGGAAGCGACACAGGACATCTTGAATAATCGAGGACCCACTTGCGTAATGCTGGCCTTTGAGTAGGAAGTTGGAAGGGAGCTGCTGATTGGTCGTCGATCTGTGTCGTTAAGGACCTTCTACTTAGTTACGTAAGGGCTCTTTGGGTTTCCGCACACATTGAAAGTTGTCAAAGGGTCTTAGGCAGAAAGCAATCGTTTGTGTAGTAGATGCATACCTGCTTTCATGTCACTCCAATGGTGTTCGTATAGTTTTAAGAAGATTGGGGAAGGTAAAGAGAAGATATTAGCTTCTTGTTCTTGTTTATAGAGCCACCTATTATATATAGTTAAGTATACATACATCCTAAGGACAAACCTATGGCCTGCCAATATTCTCCTTACACTGCAGAGTTCCGTACTAAACTTCCACTTTTTTTTAGAGTATTATAAGAGTTTGACGTAATGAATTTTCTGTATAATTGGATGGCATATGCTTAAGCTTACTATTTTCTTTTCTTCTAGTACTTGTAAGTTATTCGTTTCATAAATAGTGAAGTAAGGAAAAGTTATAGAAAATTTATAAAATAATTGATAATTAATAAAAAAAAAAGAAAAGGGAAGGTAAACCACGCGACAAAATATTCTACTGGTCACTGTTTTGGACATTGGATAGATTCCTTGAATTCTATCAATGCCTGTAGGAATAAGTCTATAAATTACTCTCTTTAAATATAATACAATAATTGATATATAACGTTCTAATATAATAAGAATAAGAAGCAGAAGAAAAAAAAAATTCATAAATCATTAGTTATAAAACTAATCTGTCTGGCCGCTCATTGAAATTATTAAAACTGAAATTCGCTGTACATTTACACTATAATATAACTTAATGATAGGTTGCTATTCAACGCTTTAATCTGATCTTGAATTTAACTTTTTTATGTATTGGTTAAGATCCGTCCCAAATCCATGATAAATTTTTAAAAAATGTAAAAAAATAAATAAATAAAAATTGACATTTAATTTGATTTTTTAGGGTATGTTATATATCTAAAAAATAATAATTCCTTTAATATTGATAAATTATTTATTAGAACTGCAGTTTCGACCCATGTTGCATGGCTTTGGGTTTTCAATGCAGGTAACAAATATGTTGGTGAACATTGTCTGGACTGGATGTGGACGATGCCTAAGACCTCCACTCGGACGATTTTCTTTTCTTATATTACAAAATAATACTTTATTAAAGAAAATTTAAATATCCACAACTGGTCTGAGAAGTAACTGTTCCATCTGGAGAATCCCACAGGTCTTAACTCCGGCAGTTAAGGATTCCCTCCTGTGTCCTGCCTTTTATAGCTTAATCCTTTTATCCGCGTTCGTGTGCGAGCAGCTATATGTCTTTGTTTCCCGCTTAGAAAGTTAAAACTGCTACCAATGGCTACTTCATAAAACATCTATAGACCTTGTTAGAATTTAAAAGCAATCGTCCTGTTAAGTAAAAAAATATTGCATTGTTTTATAATAAACACAATAAATACTGTTTGAATTGGTTTTCTGGCTGATTCTCCTCCAGTGTTCAGTTCGGGAAAAGTTTTCATTAATGGCTTTGAAAAATTAAAAGACGAGCTATTTTAACATGTGATGATTAGATAAATTATGTGTGTAATTGTTTCGTTAATGTTTAACCCTTAACATGCAGGAAATGCCCATGTGGGAGTATAAATTAAAATCACTAGCATTTGCTAATGTAACGTATAACGACTTATAGAACACATACATATATTGGAAAATATTCCACATCCCACTTTTAAGAATGTCAATGAAGGTTTTAAAATGCTCATATCACTTAAATTTTAACTAGTATATATAAAAAATAAAAGAAATGATGTGCCCCAACGCCATCATAGTTATTTTTTATTAACATCAGCTGTACCATAACTCACGGGATTCTTTTAAATTAAATGAATGCAGAACAAAGCAACGCAATAGAAAGAAAAAGAAGAAGAAGCAGAACTGTTTATTAAAAAAAAAATTAACTATCTTCAATTATGACTTCAGTAAAGTAATCATTTGCTAACAAATCATTTTGAACTTGCTAGCAGCCGTTGTTACCTGAAGAATAATTATCTTCCAGAGCACTGATAATTGGTAATTAGTAAAAAAAATGGTTAGGGAATGGTGGTTAAAACAATGGCTGGAATATAAATTGAAAACAAAATGGTTTCAAATTTCGGAATAAAGAAGTAAAATAAAGCTTACATTTTTTAAATCTCAATCAGACATTACATCTGTATGTAGTATATAATGTAGTTATATATTACATACAGATGTTTTCTTTGTACTAGAACGTAGACGATACACAGATTACTATCCCCCTTCCATTCGATCTTTTTTAATTTACTACAAAGCACGTAAATCTTGAATTTTATTGGACGAATGACATTTATTTATGTTCCTCTTTAGCGGATTTATATCGTAAAGTTCGTAGTTACGTTATATTTCTTAATCCTATGTTGCATCAGCGGAATTTTTGACGGTTCAGTGGCCCCAGAGTGAGAATTCAGATGGTCTTATTTGTATGGGTGGCCGTGTCGGGGTAACTGTATTGCCCAAACATAGTTTATTATTCTGTCCCAGCTCCTCATATTTAATTTTATTTCTTTTCTCAGGAGTATAAATCTAACAAATACCAACTAAAATGTATCAATGTTTGGTTAGTATATAAAATGCTAAATAAGTACTCAATGAATTTCTAATTATTCTAAAACCTTGCAGCCAATCAAGAAATTCACTCGAATATATATTAAAAACATACAAACACAAAATAAAGCTACAAGGTTTTATTATTAGAGTATCATAAGATTATCAATAAAAAAAAAAAAAAAATACTGCCCAACATTTACGTCCTGTCATTCTGTGACATTTCAACCTTTTTTATACAAATGTCATGGATATTTTTTCACTTGGTATTATGCTGCCATTGTTGGTAACAAGGAACTAACTTGAATGACAGAGGGTGTTCATTTTTTTTTAAAGTAAGATTTTTTTTATGAAAAAGTCTTTTTCTGCCAATAATCTCTCCTGAGTATTCCGTTAGTTCTTCTTTATTCCCTGTTTTCGGATTTGAAAGAAATCGTATTGTCCTTGGTTGCAGCAATTTTTATTAATTTTTCTTTAAAAGTGGATTTGATTAAATATTTTATATCTTCCTTTTTTCTTCTCCTCATGCCTTCTATCTTAAAAATTTCGGTTATTTTTTTATACGAACCATTGAATTATTTTCTGTTTTGGGTATCCATCAGTGAATTTTTACAGTACTAGTATTTGTTTTTAGTATAATTATTTTTTTATAACAGTGTAGTGATGAGGGTTTAAGCATAGAATATTTACAAATATAAACATATACATATGAAGTTTACTCCGTATTAACATTGCTTTCTAACAGAAATATTCTGAGTTCTCACATTCTTAAACAATTCTATTGAACAATAATATCGAATAATCTTACTGAATCCAAGGTGTAAAACATATTGGTCTCTACGAAACTTTATCCATTGCCATTCCATCTACGCCTTGGACGAACTCATGGGCGTTAATCCATATATTCAGCTGCGATGAACTTTTTAGCGTATCGTTCATTGTTACGTGGCCTAACTACTATAGATTTTTTTTCTATATCTAATAATCCTTCTTCCTTCTATTCAGGATTCGTACCTATATTACTACTCTAGTATAACTACATCTTTACATACTAATTCTCATTATACCACATCCGTAAATGAACCTTATTTATATAGGCAGTGTTTATTTAAAACCTTACCCCTACAACCCATGAGGGGTCTTGGGTTCAGTACCTGGTAGAACATGTAATTTTTCTAGGAAAACATTTGTGCTAGGAGGTGACTGGTCCAATATCACACTCAACCTCCAGATTTTTCCTCCAATTAAGGCTACCCCAGTTTATATTTATCCACACATAGCTATTAAAAGATTAAATAATTTATATGTCACAGCCGGATTTGAACCCGGGACCATCTCAACGCTCTATTACTTACAGCTATATAATATAAAACTATTATGTTTGTATATGGTTGATTTGCGATTTGCAAATATCCATTCCGTAATGAATAAAGCCATTCCTGGTTCTGTTCAATAGTATTATAATGGGTGAAACTGAAGAAATCTCTTTCCCTTTTGGGTTATTGAATTTGTAACATCTTAGGGAAAGATGAAAGGTCATTTTAAAGTCCTTTTCATTCTAGTTGACTACTTTTCTGTATCCATACGGAGTCTTTTTTGCCACTTTAGGGCTATGTTTTATTAAATTTCGGGGTTAGATTAGATTCAGTAGTATATTCAGTACATCCTGGATCTCGGAGTTTGTTATGGCTGCTGATGTATATTTCTTATTATGATTATTTTTATCTATTTACATTTTATATATTTTTTTTTTTTAAAGTATTAAATGATGTTTCAATGTAGGGCCTTTGTGACAGCGATACCGGATTCGGGAGGTCCGGCCCTGTTGAACTAGCGCCAGTACTCCAGATGTCCCCTGAATCGGGAATGTACTCTCTCCCCCGTTCCTGTCTCTTTCTGTACCCGTATGTCACGTAGTTCTACGGCAGGAGATAGAAAGCCCGCTGACCTGCCTAGGGACTGTGTCATTCCGGTTTTATTAGTTGTTCGATTCCCGTCCTCCTTAGCCAACAACATGGCATTTCTAAATGGTGAAGATGGTTGTGTCCGGTTTTTTAATCTGTCCGTCCTTCAGGTATTTTTATGCCTATTGTTTATTGCCTAGTCATTATATCATATTTTCAGTATTTAAATTTTTTTAATTTTACCCCTGTAAAGCGCTCTCCGTTTCAGGCTACCTCAGCAATTTCTAGGCAAACGCTCTAAACTCCTAATTAATTACAAAAGACTCATATACATGACTGTTATAAGACCTATTTGGACATAAGAAGTCGAACTTCGGGGCTCCATTATGCTATCGAATTCCTCTCGTGCTCTCGTATTCAATTCTTACAATCCAAAATTCTTCGGAAAATCCTCAATACTCCTTACTTTGTTACGAGTAAAGTCAACCATAATGACCTCAGTGTCCCATTTGTTGCTGATTTGGCTCGAATCCGATATCAATATTTTCATGAAAAACTTCATTCCCAATCAAACCCCCCACTAGTTTCAAACCTAGCAACCTCTTCAATTCCTGATAATCCTCCGATGGCCTGAAAATAAGATGGCCTCGTGACCTTCTAAGATGAATTTGTTAATTGAGTACTACCTCGGGGTAGTTTTCTACTTGTCTTTCTTTATGTCATTTAATTGTTGTTTTTTTGTAATACAGTTGTAAATTTCAATGAATAAAAAAATTAAAATAAACCTTTGTAAAGCGGAAGGGGCCGTAACGGAGACTTCTAACTTCTTACTCCCAGATTCTTAGTCCGCCGTTGGATGAACATGGGGTACGGTACCCTTCTAGTAGCGGATAAAGAATATGCTCCTATTTTCAAAATTTGAAGAATTCTTCGTGACATTCATGAATAAAATATCATTTCGAATTCGTCTAAGAGTTAGAAGTATTTAACTTTTTCCTTTTATGTGCACAGTTAGGTTCCTCATAGAATAATATTTACAAATTTACAAGCACTAAGAAAATGTTCTGTATGAACACCATGACGTGACATTTGGGGGAATGCCCATTGTTATCACTCCATGATAGTGAAAGGTCAACTTATTATGCTTAAAGGTTCCGGAACCATCTCCTTTAGAAATATAGGATTGTTGGTAATTAATAAAGCATGGTTAAAACGTTTAACTAGTAGGTTTTATTTATTTATTTAGTATAAACTGGTGTGGTTTCGCAGATTCGAAGAGAAATGGAAGATTGGACTATATTCTGAATTCAAATGTACATGGGCCTCAATTGGTTAATTTCATGTGATCAGAATTGTTTATTGTTTTGTTCGAATTCGTTTAGATCACCAAATCTCAAACAGTAGCAAAACCTGAACTCCTAAGGGGTCTATATCCGGTCTACCAAGTTTTATTTTTTACTCTTTTACATAATATTATATAATATTATGTAATACATTTACATAATCGTTTTGATGCATACATTATACAGGACGGGAATGGACTTCTGTGCGGAATTTAACGTTTGAGTGCGTCCTTTGAATATTTGCCTTAATACATGCAATTCCGGAAAATGTCTCTTATTTTTCTTAACGATCCCAAGCTTAACTCTATGCATATCTTAGTGTTGATTTTTTTTTTTAATTTTAAGTTATCTAAAGCATAGATTGTTGTAAAAGGCATCAATTTTATATGATCCTTGATAGGAGACAACTGTGTGCAAAAGTTGGGTATGGATACTAAAGGGGCATTTCAAAATACTTTGTACTCTGGGTTAATACATTTTAAACATATTCGTAATCTAACGATACTCTAGTATTTTATATCTTTCCCTAGGTGTTGCATTAGCATTCCCTATGATAACATTACGCTATTACTGAACTCTCCGTATAGAACAACTGGTTACTGCTGCCTAAAAAGTTAATAAAAAAAACATGTAATTTATCAGAGAATGAACGGTTCTGAAGAGGAAAATGGTATTGTATAATGGTTAAATCAAGAACTTGCCTTGTGTTTCGTCACAGATCCACCTAAAATAGAAAACAGCTGTGAAAAAAAGTTCCAATTCCTGAATCCTAAAAAAAAAAAAACACATTGCAGAGTACGTTATATCATGACCAAACTAGACTACAATAAGAAGAGTCCATTCTTCACATTGTGAAATGTCATTGTATATGTCGACATATTCATGAGGAAGCATGAAAGATGTTATGGTTTATGTATTTCGATCTGTAATAATAATAGTCTGTTGTTGAATAAATGTTTTGCATAATTTTCTTATGATTATTATAATCTACATTATCCCGACAATAATATCTACCGCTTATATTGGTATTACACTATCTCATAACTGGCAATGAATCTGTGATACTTTTGTGACTTATGAATCTGAATTTTCCCTCATAATAGTCAAGAAAACAAGGTTGTAAATCGAAAACATATATTTCTCATCACCAGAAACATAATAGAATTCTCTATAAAACAAAATTAAACCCCACCAGTACTAGCAAAGACACCGTAAATATAAACCAAAAAAGCATTACATCCATGATTTCTGTGTAGGTTCCCTAGGAAATTCTTTCAATTGTTACTTTTATTTTGTTTAAAAAATATATATACATTATTTAAGAGTGTTCCAGTTTACATGTTTTGTTTTTTTTTGTGAACGGCGCTTCAGTTATACCTTGCCGCATTACTATTCTCTTTGATTCGGTAGCTCTTTTTTTATTGGATTGTATAATTCTTAAATTAATTAATTGAAATATCATCTAAGGTGTATGTATATATATAGTGTGTGGAGTGCTGAGTTGTTGTATTAGAGGTTCCGTGTTCAAACCCGGCTTTCAGAGAAATTATCTTAATTTTAACAGATATGAATGGATCATGAGTGATCTACAGACTTAATTTGGGGGAAACGTTGCGGTTGAGTGTGATCTTGGAAAAGTCACTTTCTCAACAAACAAAAAAAAGTACTGTTACAACCGTGTCCTAAACCCAAGAGCCTTCTTGCGTTGTAGTGATATTTTGTTTTTTTATTCATTTTAAATTTGTATTAAAAGAGCTGAACACACGGGACTTGAATCGATCAAGAAAAGCGCACTTGATGGAGACCCAAACTTATTGGTACAAACAGTAGGTTTTCGAAAGATCATTAATGCAATATGTGCCAAATAGAATTTGTATCATTTCTCTCAATAAATTATTATTAGTATGTTCTTTGATCGGCGCTGGAATTAAAGGGTTGAAGTGGTTCTGAGAAGATTTTTAGATTTATTTTTGTTATTAGGAGCCCTAAATATTTTGAAAGGTTAATTGTAAATATCCCTTAGCTTTCATGACCTCTTTTAATATTATACAGTTTAACTGGCATATTTATTTATTTAGATTGATCGTTGATTTATTGATAATGTTATTCGGAATAGTTTTCCAATCATTTTTCATTTATTTTTCTTTCGAAGATCGTTCTATACACCTCCCTTCCTAGTCAACTAAGTAACAGGGGGGGGGGGGCTGTGGTCTAGTGGTTACCGTAACAAACTACTAAGACCAATACCGCGCGTTCGTAGATCGGCAGGTGACCCTAGGATTTTTTAAACGGAGTAAAAAAAACTTGGTTATGCCGTCCTTGATTAGCCATAGCATAAAGTGACGTTAAATGAACAAACAAACAAGCTAAGTAGCTTAAATAAAAGACCCTCCCTTGGTCATATCCTGACCTTAAGAGTGAGCTTTTTATATACCTAATGGTTCCAAGTTCCCTGATAAAGGCCTCGTAAGGATGCACGTTTCTGTTAATCTGGAGGAAGGAAGCGTGTCGTAAATTTGATAAGTGATCGTAAACCACGTACGATATCGTTTCCCCGCGAAGAGACTAGCGTGGTTAGGGATCGAGAAAGCGTGAAAACTAGCGGTCTTAAATAACTTGTCGTTATTTATGTAAGAGTGCTTAGGCTTGTTCTGTTGTTCATAATTTTAACGTAATCAAAAAAACATGTGATGCTTAAACGCGTTACGAAAGCTTCTTGTTCTTCATTACGAAGACTGTTACGAGTTAATTTTATTTTCATTTTTGAGTAAACCCTACCTCACAGAGACGAACACATGATGTGGCCCTGAGGCTAAGCTAGTTACTGGTGATTCAACACCCGGTTTGCTGAAAGTCACCGACCCTCTCGACGATTTCACTTCTTTAAAAATTCTCGTTGGTTATTTTTTTTAAAAAGTCTTATGATTAGTGCTACATATATTATTTTATTTCCTAAATTCTAAGAAATTGTTGTTTATTCATTAACATAAATGGCCACCCACGTTTTACCTTATCAATAAACAATAGAAAAAAATGGTCTGGGTGGGGGCCGAAAAAATTGTCATAAATAGAGGGAACTGTTTATTGGAAAACCAAAGTTTCGAACCTCGTTGCAGGCCTTCTTCAGGGCTAAATTTAAAAAACACAGACAAACTAAAATTCATTATATTATTAAATTATATGATTTTATTATATTATTGTTAAATATTTAACCTTTAAGAAGATCTGCAATGCGGGTCGAAACTTTGGCTTCCCAATTAACAGTTCTCCTTATTTCAGAGATTTTTTTTTACTCCACTCGGACCATTTTCTTCCTCAAATATATAAGTTCAACTAATATTCAAAAATTGACAGCAAATATTTGCTAAAAGGCCAAACAGAAAAAATTTTGGATTAAAGAAAAAAAATTATTCATTATTGTTCATTATCACTAGAATGAATAAAAACAATTATTAAACAGTAACTAAAATATAATGCATTGATCCGCGACCAAGCTATCAAAAGTCAAATTTTTTACCTCCTGTATTTATTTATTTTTTAGTGATTAGTGATCTTATAATACGAATATTAATTTGCAATTAATATGATAATTTAGTAAGGTACCTACAGACAAATTCGGGTGGTTAAAAGTAAACTCATGAATCAAGTTGATCCAACACATTTATGCTATGATTTTAAGTAAACAATGCGTTCCCACCTGATAAATATTGTCTAAATTTCTTATCTTTGACTAATAAGTTTATTATTCCTATAATTGGTGAGACCCAACGCCATCATAGATATTGTAAATTTATATCAGCTGTAACATACTCACGGAATGCCTTAAAATGCAATAAATTGCAGTATAAGAAGAAGTTCTTCAGAACTATTTATTTATAGGGTTTTGGGGGAAACAAATATTCTTACCATTGTTTATTTAAAACAAAAAACACACCACTGCAACGTTTGGAGGGTGGGTTTTTGGTTCTAGAATATATTAATTTTCTTTTAGCCTAATCTCATTTTTGAACAGTTGGAGGAGAACTAGTTGTTATGCAATATTGTTATGGTCTGACAGTGAAATTTCATATCTAAAACTCTTATAAGGTATTAAGGAATGCCGACTACTGTTGAAGCCGATACAGGAAGTGTTTAGCCTCCTTCAGACATCAGGAGCATATATTATTGCTATTTAAGCTATGAGACCTTCCTCAAAAAACTAATCGGAAACATGGAAGATATGACGTGAATCATTAAATACAATCTTAGTGAAAGAAACGAACCTCTTGCGCTGGGAAACGACTCTGAAATCGGGTGGTACAATGAGCTATTACCTACTTTTATTGATGTAATTATTTGTTAATTTGAAAAAGACATCGTGTTCCTCAACTCTTCTTTCTTATGAATTGTGTGAACAAACTGTTCCATAATTCATGTGTAATTAATTGTATATGTCCTTGGCCTCAATGTAACAATTATAAGTACATTATGTTAAAATGTTTGTATTTCTTACAAATTTTAAAATGACTGCTGTGTAATGAAATTTATTCTATGAACGTGGAGTTATCAAGAGAAATGCTTCTTTATAGAATGCCGATTGTTACTATTTTATTTTATATCAATTAATTTATATATTCCATGACAATATATTAGTCTGCGAATACCCTGTTGAAGACAAAGATTCTTTCGTCGTTATTGAGGACCAGTGCAGTAATTCACCAATTTATTTAATGAGTTATGTCGCCTAATTATTTTTGGATCGAGTGAAACCATTCTCAGACTGACCATAGTCTATGTTACATTTTTGCTGACTATATTTGACTAAAAATGATTCTATTTAGCCTCTACCACCCACATTACAAAACTATTAAACTTCGTTGTTATACCCTATTAATCAATTGTAATAAAATCTCTAGTATTTTAACAATGATCTATGTTTTATCCTATATCCACTGATGTTACATTGTCGAGTTTTAATCAGTACATACTATAGGGTGTCCCAAAATTAACGCAAGCTTTAAATTAAATAGAAAACACAGTTTTTAGTCTTTTGATTGTTATATTTTATTGAATCATAAAGCACATAGGATAAGGTTATTAACACATCAGGCCTCCACGGCTTTGCATGCACATACCCACTCGTTTGTCGAAATTTCCCATGACCATTTTGCATAAATGTGGCTGAATTTCGTTGCAGCGTTGAATCCCCTCCTTTAATGCAAGGTTGGTTAGGGGGTTCTTGACATAGACCTGTGATTTCAAATAACACCATAAAAAGAAATTTGATGATGTTAAATAACAAGATCTAGGGGGCCAATTCTGATCACCGAAACGAGGGAGTACACGACCAGGAAATGTCTCACGCAGTAATTGAATTGTTTCACGGGCTGTATGGCATGAGGCACCGTCTTGTTGAAACCACATATTGGCCACATCTATATCATCCAATTTCGGCAGAAAGAACTGAGTTGTCATGTCGCGATATCGAGCACCAGTAAACAGTCACTGCTTGGCCAGCCTCTCACACACTGCTTCGATATTGACATTTGAACGGCTTGTTTTTGGACGACCAGTGTGTTTGGCGTCTCTAACGGATCCAGTATCCCTGAATTTTTCAATTAATCTCTTCACAGTTGACGAAGTTAAAACACTATTTCGACCATATTTTGTATGAAATTTTCGAACTGCGGAGACACGTTGATCTATCGTGTAATTCTCCATTTTTACTAACCCTAAACTGTCAGCTGTCGAATCGTTTTTTTAGGGTTGCCAACACTGCACAAATGGCGACAAATTCAAATTTCGGGACACCCTTTACTTACTCAATAATGGGGTATTGTGCGAATGATCATTACTTAACCATTGATTAATTGGTGCTAACGAATTTTGACAAAATTAAATGAATGCCATAAGTAACAACAATGTCAATAAATGTTCGAGGGATTATAGGTCTATGTTAAGTTCAATCAAAATGAAATTCTCATAGAATTATTTCTTTACCTATAAAATAGAATGGTGTGTGATCTCGTCAAACCAAACCTCCATTCCATTGTGATGTTTTTTATACATTTTACAACAGTTTATGCTAGTTTGTGTAATCGGACGATACAGTGGGGGTTCTAAATGTTTCCTATCCTGGTATAATTAGGGCAGGAATATTTTAGGACGAGTACATGACACCTTAAGGGTTTGTTACCCCCATTTTACTGACCTTTCGGCATAACCAAGGATTTTTACTCCCTTTTAGAAAATCCTGCCCTTTAGTGTCACTTACCAGGCTTTGAACCCGCGACCTTTGGTATACAATATTCTTATGCTAGTCACTACACCACGGGTGACCCACTTGCATGCTTATTAAACACTACAAAGTAAAATATCAATTGCCAAAGTAATTGAGGTTAATCTGTTTATGACTAGAGTGATCCATAAACAAATGGGGTGATCCATTAATTCCATAATGCCATAGTAGCTTACACTTCTGATAGATTTTGTAAGATTTACTGATAGATATTTTCACTTGATTAACAAATGGATATAGTTCGGTGTTGCGCTTCACATTTCAAAAGCGTCAACCATTTCCATTATTTTAGCAACCTGTGCCTGTAAAGGAAAAGGTTAATCGGGCCTGAACCATGGCCCAGAGGTTCGACACCGTGAATTGTTCCATTTCAGTCCACGCTTAACCTTTCATGTCCCAAGCGTAGGAAGCATTGGGTTGCCTCAAGATCCCTTCTAAAGATAATCACAGCCCTGTTGAGACAATACAAGTGAAGCTTCGACTACCGATTACAGGTTGCTCTTCTGAATGAAACCGCTTTTGTTTTTCTGAACCGCAAGAACAGCATGTAATTTAACAGACTGCTGTGGTAGTTTTGTTCAGTGAGATCTTTGGATTAATTTTTGAAGTCTACGGCAATAAGACAGATGATGCAATGGTTGAAGATATGTCTCAAATGTAACAAAGAAATTGTCCGCATCATAATAAAAATTGAATGAGCTGCATTTAAACTATTTGGGTTCAAAAGTGGTAATTAAGCTAATACGCATTTCCAAACCTGAAATTAGTATTAACGGCATTTGGATTATAGTGGAAAACTATTTGAATTAAAAAATCTAACAATCTGAAATCAAAAAACGAAAAGGCAATAATCAGTATTCTGAAATTCGAATTTTTATTGTTTCTATTATAGAATCATTTTGAATAAAAAAAAGAATATATATATAGAACTCAACAATAAACAATAGGATGCGCAATTGTTAAATGCAAAATTTATGGACCTAATATTTATGTCATTTCTTCCTTCTTTTTTTTATTTCTTAAGAAACATTTAACGGTATCTACACACATAAGGTATAATACACCTTTTTTTGTATTTTCAATTGGTAATAGTTCCATGCATTTAAAACCTTGTAATTAAATTGTAAATGTTGATATTTTTTTTAACATGGGTTATTTCAGTTCTCATTTTTCCTAAAAATAAATAAATTATTAAACGTATATATGTATGTGTGTATATATATACATATATATATATATATATATATATATATATATATATATATATATATATATATATATATATATATAATACAGTTAAGGTAAATAATATTGCTGGTTTAATATTTTCATTTGACAATGAAAATAATTTATTAGAATTCTAATTTGTTATGTTTTAAATTATTAGTTTAATTTAAATGAGTACAAATTTAATGTTTTATTGTACTGCTTAAAGTTTATTGAACAATTATATGTGATTTCTTTGTTTTCATATTAATTTAAGGCCTTAATTTCAGTATTATATTACTCACACTTATTTTCTCTGTTTCAGGTAAGTACTTCTTCAAATTCAAAATTGATACGAAACCTTGATGAAGTGAGTTATGTTTTAATTTTAAATAAAGGGCTTTCTATTTGAAATGGTTTGTAAAAGTTTATTATGGACTATTGATCTTCAAAAATAGTGAAACAGTCCGTTTAGTAAAATAGTATAGAATTTTAATAATACTAATTATTTACTTTCTCTATATTTAAAACAGCTTTCTTTAACGATTATTAAACCTATCTCAGATAATATTATTTTCTATAATTTAATAAGAAATAAATAAACTCATAACTATCATGTTTAGTAAAAATTAAACAGATAGTTATGGGATTAAATTTAATTGTGAGGTAATAGTAAGAATGTAACCAATAAACCCTTAACAAATATTTAAAAAAATAATATATAGAAAAAAATGTTTTCAGTGATTTTTTTATTTTTATTTTTAAATTAAAGAAAATTTAAGTTTATTGATATATCAAAATAATATAACATGTTGACATTGAAGGTTAAATGAACTGTGATGTACAACCTTATTGACATTATTTACCTATTTAATTATAAGAGCAAATTATAACTTAATGATATATTTTTTAATATATTATAATAATAATAAATAAAAATATTTATTTAAGAAATTATGAAAGTGCCATTTGGCACGTTTTTATATTATAACTAAAGTTTATTTAAGTATAGATTCAGTGTAAAACATTCGCCTAAAAAATAGAAGCTTTCAACATCAACTATAATCTATTAATAATATATGAGAAGCGAGGAATGGTTGACTGGATGATGTAAGGAAGAAAATAGTTGGGGGTGCAGTCAAATAAAACACTATTATAAACATTTTTATAATACTCATTTTGTTTTAAATTGATTTTTAATTTTTGTTTGGGATAAATATGTAATCATGTTTATTAGTATATTTCACCAAATACACTGTTCGACCAATGTGTCAAATTATTACAGCTTTTAAAAAAAAATTGCTATTAAAATGTATTAAGTTTTTAGAATAAACATAATGGATTGAATTATTCAGGGGGTGCAGTCAATAGAACATTTCAAATACAGTTCAGCTGAATTCATTTGACAGTTGACAGTTTGACGCGTCGTCACCTCACTGCTGCCCGGGAGATGGCCTACACGATGGCCGAAACGTTAGCACTATAAAATAAGTTATACTTATTTTTGCGTTATCATTGACTGCACCCCCTGACTAATTCAATCCATTATTAGAAATTATCAAAAATAATAAACCTATATTTTGAAGTTTAATCTCTCTAAAATGCTATTTTCCGAACTATGATTTCAGTAATTAAAATTAATATATATATATTTTTTTTTTAACATTTTCCATTTCAAGAAAGTCTTCCCGACCTGTACCGTTCAAAGCCGACATGGGGAGAGAGAAACTGAATTTCCAATCTCTTTGAGTTTCGATAGCTCCTGGTTGTAAAGTTTATTTGAGCTCAGATTATTAAGAGAAATCCAGACTTCTTTTTTGTTGCCGACGGTGAGAATATCGGTCATGTTTTTGAAAAGCTGGGAAAGTTTGGTAACTATGGTTGCGCATCGTTCAGTGGCCTACAAATCGATATTGTCCGATCGGGTTAACATCACTTATGTGAAACCATTATAAATAAGAACTCTATATAAAATAAGGTGATACCAAAACTCGGCAAATTCGTCACTAACACATATTCACACCGGACAACCCCAACCCCCTCGACAGCCCTGAAGAAGACCTGCAATGTGGGTCGAAACGTTGGCTCTCTAATAAACATTTCTCCCAACATAAGAGGAATTGTTGACCTCCACCCGGACCATTTTCTTCCACATATCTGCTTTTATGTTAGCATCCCATTCTTACTTTCGATTGCAGTATTGACAATCGAAATTCTGGCTAAAAAAAAAAAGAAAATAACTTATGTATTTTCTTCCTGAAATCTGGAAAACATATATTGATGATCATATTTTACCCATTCAAAACATTATTTATCATGTACGCCAAAGCTTAGTTTTACTAGATTCGCAGGAGCATGAGTTCTTCTGATTAAGGGGTCATGTTTTGCAACAGTGGATTTTGCAATATTTGAACCTTGTGTGGATGTAAAACACTAATCACATGCGATATGTATGTTTTTTTGTCGACTTGTACATGCTGTCGTTATTAGTAAGTGAAATATATAAAATAAAATTAGGATTTTGTTTCAGCATATGCTGTAAAATTATTTTTGTTATTTCAATATTATATTCCAACCCTGCTAAAATAAAACGGTTAAAAACAAATAAATATATTGTATAAAAAACAACAAATGGTTTGACGTATTTATTTCTTGTTTCTACTTATGTTTTTATTTTTTTTTAAATATTCTAATTATTAACTTTTTAATAATTATTTCAAATTATAATAATTGTTTCATCTCCGAGATGGGTTTTGTATGATTCAAGCATTGTTTTTGTTTTTATTTATTGTTACTCATAATTGTGTAAGATAAAAACTTAGGATTGAGCCTTTCGATTTTACAACTGCCCCACTGCATTCCACAAATGCTTCACATATCATTTCGCCGAAAGCCTAATTTCTCTACGTGTTGCATCATAGTTGCGACCTTTTGGAATTAGGCTACTTAAGGAACTGTTTAATGAGAGACCAGTTTCCCAAGTCGGGCTTGCTTCATCTTCTGTGGGAGATGTTTAGCCCCACAAGTTACTAATTTGTACCTTAGTAACCGACAGGTCTAGAATTCGGAAGATTTGAGATAGTTAAGAACTAGGGTAAATACTAAGTACATTTCAGAGAAACATAGCTTGGATTATCCTCCACCTTTTATGGGCACTGATGCCACCCATTAAGTCTAGAATTGATATAATTAATAATAATATTATTAATATTGTTTGTATAAATTTAAGTAGTTATACATGGGTGAGCACTAGATAATTTTCATATTGACACGATTTCCGTGATGCTTGTAAAAAAATTGTTTAGTCCTCCGTGTATTTTCCCTTCCCATACTAACTCTTTCTTATATGTATTCATGGTTTTTGTCCTATTTTCCCACCCATTTCCACGACAAATCTTATGTGGGAACATAGTGTGCGGTGAAGAATGGTCTACCTTACAGACCACAAATACCTTCCAAGCTATCTGGTCGTTGGTTTTTTATTTTATTTTTATTTGAAAAGCATCTCTTTTTCCACAAAACTCTCTCTTTACAAATTTTCGATAGTTTATTTTCGATTCCATCAAATTTTATGACGGCGTCATTAAAGTTGTTAGAACATTGAAAATGTTGTATTTAGGTTGTATCTGTTTATACTGAATACAGTCAAAATAGAAAACAACTATTATGTAGCGAAGAACAGTTATTGTTTTATTTCATTTTATAGAAATATCCTTTTAACATTTTCGAAAATTATTTGAACAACGCCAGAAGTATATGAGTAGCATAATCTTAACAAGAATTATTTTTAAACAAGAAAATCGAGCTGTAAACATGTTAAACAATAAATAAAGATAAATATCTAATAAAGATGTGTAAAGAAATTTTTTTAATAAATTAAAATTATAAACATTGGACCCTTCGTCCCAAGTTTACCTAATTTTCTTTTCCTTATGTTTACATTATTAGGCAATCATCTTTTATTTTCAAATAAACCATATATTACAGAAATAGATAAATTATCTATTATTTACTTGTGTATAAATATATAAAACAAATCAATTCTTTTTGTATATTTAGTTATTAAAATTAATTAATTTCATCACGAAGGTACATGTAGAGGAAGCTTGTTTTTTGTGTTTTTTAATTTAGTGTTATTGTTAAACCAGTTATTCTGTATGACAGTTTATCTGCTATGCCTTTTAACCGTGATATGTATTTTTGATAAATTTGAATAAAATTAAACAAAAATCAAAATCTCCTGATTTAAACTCATAATATATACATTAATAGCCTTGAATGATCATTAAAGAAACCGGTTATGCATTAATAAATTAATTATAGGTATGATTCCAAAATATCTTACGAGGGATGTAGGAAAAAAAGGGAGCATTTTTATTGTTTGCTGGAAATTTTTACTGTGAAAGGTGATAGGCATCCATCATAGATTATTTGTTTTTTTAATGCTGGTAAGTCTAAATTATTTGAGGATACAGCTGAATCAAGGAGAGATGTTTGATAGGGTTCGAACCATCTAAAATGCCGCCATTTGTAATAAAGCATTTTTATTGTGTTTCTGAAGAATGGAGATTGCAGTAAGACTCATTATCATAAAGTTAGCAGCATGTTACTCAACGCGTTTCAAATTATACTCTCTATTATATACACCTATGATGTTAGTTTGTTCATCGGTACGCAATACTGCTCTGAGTTATAGGTTAGAGTCTAATAGAGGCGGCAACCTGGTGCTTAAGTTCCTGTTTACTACTTGTTGAATCGGCACTAATGTGTTGTGTAAGGAGAAAGTGCTTTGCAAAATTGTGCACTTATCGCACAGAGACGATATATCTTCCGTTAAGTTGAAATTAAAGCCCATTTCTAATTTTGATTATTTAATCCAGGCAGGTCCATGCCCATGCTCCGACTCGATATTTTAAAGACAAAAGTATTATCTGTACAACAATTTCATAAAAAATGGATAACAGAAATGAAGATTTTTTTTAAGACATTAATAAAATTAACCGAAGTAACAACATATGAGGCGCTCAGGACCAAATGTGGATAACTCAAAATTTAAAAAAAATATGGTTTTCACATTTTTCGATAGTTTAGTCGAGCAATGCTTTATGTATTCGAAACTTCATGTTCAGAATCGAACTAAAACCATTAAAAATAAGATGGTAATCTTACGTGTTAGACCACATTGCTTGACTAAACTAACTAAAAATGTGAAAAAAACAAATTATGAAATTTTGGAGTTAACTGATTTTGTTCCTGAACGTCTCTCATACATATGTGTGTGTATATGTATATATTCATAGTCTGATACATAGAGGTTTCACATTTATTTGTAAGGAATGTTGTTTAATTTTTTTTCTAAATTATCCAGAATGCCTTTTAAAAAGAAGAATTTTTGTATGCATGGATGCAACTTGTTCCTGACTTGTCAATAATTATTTCTTGATTAATGAGATAATAATAATAGTAATAAATAAATTACATTTTTTCCCTCCAGATTTCTTTATAATCGCATTTATATCCCAGAATTCAAAAAATAAAGGTGTTATTATCATCGGTTTTATTTATTTATTATTTTGGTAGTTGATTTCTTCGGATAATTGTATTTCTTCTTACATAACATTACAGTTAGTTTGCTATCTCTTGAGTACCAATGGCCGCTGCCCGAGAGAGTTACTCCATCAAAAAGCATCGAATTATTCAAATGACTACATATGATCTTAGTTTCCGGGCTGCTCAGCGGCCGGGAATATTTTCTCACGACTTCTTCGTTTCCTTATGTACCAGGTATTTTACGGGATCTTCATTTTCAAATACAGTGGAAGGAGACAAGCATGTATTGGCCTTGTGTTTATTCTGATTAAAAATCGAAAATTATAGATAATATCGTCGATACAAATGCCAAGTATAGAAAGTAAAAGAAATGTCCTTTTTCAACAGAGCGAAAAAACTATTTTATTGTTCATTCTAAATTAGTCAATCTTATTCTATATAATGATGGATTGAATTAGTCAGGGCATGTAGTCAAAGATAACACAAAATAAGTGAAACTTATTTTTTAATTGTCCCAACATTTCGAGCTATGATTAATGCCATTTTCAGAGCAACCACATAGTGGGTGGGTGCCTGGTCTGCGGTGTTTCGTCATGCTAGCAACTATCAACTGAAGTGCTGTTATTTTATCTATGTTTTTATGCGTGGCTTTGTGGCTTATAGATGACTTTAAATGAATTTTATCGAAAAATGTATTTTAATAAGTGAAAAAACACATTCGTTAGTTTGATTATCTGTAATTTATGATTATTTTTTCTAAAATGAGTACTATTATTTTTGTGAATTACTATTGTTATTTTGATAATTATTATTTTTGTTCAACGCGCACTATCGAATGTTGCATATTTGTTAGTTTGGATAGTATGATGTTAAAAAGTTCTAATAGATCAAAAATGCTCTTACTGTTGAATATGTCATAATCGATTTTCTGATTTAAAATAGCTCGTTGATTTACAAAAAATCGCAGCTTCAGACACACGAACATTACTTATCCATGCAAATAATTTGTTTTATTACTATTCGAACCAGATCAAACACGCGAATATGGTACATTCTATTATTTTTAATTTCCAGTCCAGAAAAAAGTTCACAATAACGAATATTATATCGCCTATCGTCAAGATAGTGGCATATTCTATCTCTCGAAAGGATTATTCTTCTCCTTTACAAAATGAATTAAGATTCAAGAATCTACTTTAATATTCATCAACTCTAAAGCAATCATTACATGAAAATGAATATAGAGTTTTTTTTTTGTGAGTGTTTTTTTACATTCGATGCTTTCTATTTGTATCGACAATATATTTTTACTATTGAATTTGTTATTCTATCTAGGCTTACGGAAGAGAGCTTTGGAGCTCCACTTAGCCATCGAATTCCTATTTTTATAATCCAAAATTCTCATTACTTTGCTACGAATAAAGTTATTCATAATGATCTTTATGTTCCATTTCTTTCTATATAAGTTCATTACTGTCCGTTTATATATTGTCTTATTAGTTGTTTATTACGATATATTTCACTTATGAAATTTCTTCTAGTTACTTTACTTTCCTTGTAGTTGTTATCCAACTGAAATGACTGTTAGGTGAAAACAGTAGATCTTGTAACCAATTTTACAGAACTGACAACTAATATTCTTATCCAAAAATGATAATGATTTTCTGCCCCTTTACCCCGTTTCTTCACGCTGACAGTAGCGGTACTTCTTAAAGAGATTACCCTCGTCAATAAATTTTTTTAAAATGAAACAATGATTTCTTGTAAGGGACGGGTAGGCATAAGCCACGAGCGGAGAAGGAACAAAGACGCTGATGGTACAGTTATAAGAAGCGGCCTTGGTAACTGGAAGACCTTATTGTCCAGGCGACCCAAAAAAACCGGATCACGTACAACTGCTAGGCCTCTTCCTCCTCTGTATCTTCTCATCAGTAAAAAGTTTTCACAACATGTCGCCACAGATGAAGACGGGAAACCCAAAAATGTTGGCTTTCCTTCGTTACAAGGTACATGCAGTTAGCGATAAAGTTACCTAAAAGAATGTTTGCAGTTTCTTAGAAGAATATCTTCATTTCCAAAATTCGAGTTACTCCAAAGAAGTAAAGTTTCAAATTTGCCGTGCAGTTTCTTTTGAATGTGAAAAAAGTATTTATGTGATTATCTGACCTTTTCTTTTCGAAGTGAAGGATTTCAGGAACAATTAATCATCAGAATAACAAATGGTTGTAGTCAGTAAACATTGTTCTTTCGCCTATCCTAGAAAGTATCGTTTCTACTATTTTTTTCACAATTACGATTCACTGTTGTCTTTTTACAATTTATAGAAATAAATTTAAACAATTTAATTAAACACATCATTGTAAAACTATTAAGATTCGATCGGCATTTTTATGTCATGTTTTAAACTATAGTTTTATTTAAATCAAATAGTTTTCTTCGCTTGTTTATATAAAAAAGAAATTGAGTTATAAGAAAATTAGTTCAATTTCAATAAATCATAGTAGGGAGTCAGAATACAAAGCACCTAGGTAAAGATTTGCAAATACTCCAGATAGCCTTAGGGCCAATTAAATATTTTCAACGATCACTTAAATTAAGCATAACGGTTTTATTTTGTTTCCCTATTGTCAAGGCATATTCTTTCGTGATTATTTCCAAAGAAAGTTGACTAAACTAATTAAACTACCAACAAGTAAATAAACTATCAGAAAATAAGGAAGCATATGTGAAGATGACCTTAAAGGTCATCGAACTATAATATTTGAGTCAGCTAGAGCTTGACATCTTACTCCATCACAAGCCATGAAGAATACCTGCAATGTGGGTCTAAACGTTGGCTCTCCAATAAACAGTTCCCCCCTACTTAAGAGATTTTTGTTGGCCACAACCCGAACCATTTTCTCCCTCTTATAGTATTTGTTCTCTGGCTAGAATTTTATTTGTTTTAACCCCTTCTGATCAAAGTTTTCAAAAGAGGTTTAAAAAAAATATATTCGGCCAGAACCTTCAAATATATTAGAAATATTTTATAATTCCGAAGAATCTCACATCGAACCGACTAGATCTAACTATTGGGATCATGCCTTAGAACATCCGTCTGCCTTCGGAACAGATCAGGAAGTCACATATATAACTGAACAGCTTCGCTAACCTTAGTGAAACTAACCTTCCGAACCATCGAAATTCGTGCCCGCTAAGTCTAAATTATCGTAGCTCCAAATCTGACGAGAGGAACATAGTGGCTAGAAAGCGTTGGCAACTCGACTCCTATATCGAAAAGGAATCGAGAGAAATGAGGAAGGGCTCGTAGTTGTGTTTATTAGAAGAAAGTTCGACGAGGTCCAAGTGTTCCAAAATAGAACACCTTGCGGTTTGTTTGTTCCAACAGCTCTGTAACTAAAAGGCTTAGATCATGTAACCCGATGCATGAGGTATGGACGTATTGTTCGGTTCTCTTGTCTCTTTTTCGGATTGTAAAAGTAATTCATTGTATAATATTATCAGATTTTATAATATTTTGTTAGTTAAACATAAACTGTATCAGGGTAACTGGATAGACTTCCCAATGTTTTATTAAATGGATAACTAAAACAAAAAAAAAAGTATGAGTATATTTTGCTATCCTAATGATCCTCAAAATGCTACAAATTTATTAAAAATTAATTTACTATCAACTTATTCTTTATTTTTAAATTTATTTATTGATATTTACAACTGTATTATAATCTATGTAAATAGAATGAGACAAAGGCAAGTTGAGAGGCAGTTAATCATAATACTCAAATAGCAAAGTAAACATAGGTCATGAGGCCATTTTTCTGATTAACGGTATTGACGAAGTAGCTTTGGGGCATGATTCTAGTGGGCTTGAGTGAGAATAAAATTTTTCATCAAAGGATTGAAATCTGTTTTGGGCCAAATTAACAAGAGATGAGACATTAATTCCATTGTGGATGGCTTTATTCGTAACAAAGTAAGGATCATTGAGGATTTTCCGATGGATTCTGGATAGTAAGGATTGGACAAGCGAGGAATTCGATGGCTTGGTGGAGCCCCAAAGCTCTAACCCGTAAGTGAAATAGGTGTTAAAAGAGTCATGCATACGTGTCTTTTGAAATTAATTGGGAGCTTAAGGCCTTTGTCTAGTTAGTGGTCAAGTACCCCGAGACGGCGAGCAGTTTCTAGTCTAGTGTCAATTCCAGCTGTTCTTAAGATATCCTTCGCTTATGAAATCAATTATGTTTAAGAGAATCATTAAACATGTTTTCGCTTTCGACAATACATATTTCTTCTTACTTCCGATCATTAATTTCGGATCTGTCATATTAACATTTAGAAATAAGCAGTTTGTCTCATCCCAAAGTAGACAATTATTTGTCATTTGTGAAGAAGGGTATTGCTTTTCTTGCAATGGTTAGTTGTTACATTTTGGTCAACTAAAATATCTCACCTACTTATTGTAAGGATCCACCCTTTTCCTGAATTTGTCTTTCGGTAGGGTTGTAAGATTATGATGGAATGGTCGATACAATTTTACTGGTACTATAGGTTCTTCAGACTTCGAGTAAATTCAGTTATTCAACAGTTACGGTTTAAAGTTAAAAAACAAAACAATTTCTTTCCACTAACATAAATTAATTTTTAACTTTGGATAATTGAATTGTTTCATTTCATACTTCGTTTACTAAAAAATACCGAGTCTGGTACTCATCTGCACTAAATTAAACTCTGGAAGAAGGAAGAGGGCAAAAACAGGCGGTTGGTATTATCCAATAAACGTTTGTGATAGGCGTACCTCGGGCTGATCCTTTTTCAAGTAATGTACAGTTAACTCTCGGTTCCAACTAATTTAACCCTTTAAGCCATCATGGTTCCGATTACATGGTTTGCCTTAGCACTGGAGGTGTAACGGGCAAAAGGGACCGTAATTTCTTAATTAATTGTCAATGAGATAACATTATTTAAACTATTCTTCCTTAAAAATTCAATTTTGGACCGGGGTAGCTCAGCTTTGTTGTCGTGCCGAACGACCCGGGTTCGGATCCGACTGTGGCACTTATTTTATTTAAACTATTAATAGTCTGAAATTGATCCTGAGGGATCTGAAGGCTCTCCAGGGACTCACTCATTCTCTATATAGTGGCACAACCGTTGTCCTACAAACAGTATAGTCTCTAACACGAACTGAACCCAACACTTATTATGGGTTGTTATTTTTTTAATTGTGCAAATCATTTTTTTTTTAATTAGTCTCCACTACACTGAATGTAGGATCTTCCATGGGTTGTAGTGGAACAGGTTTTAAAAAAAATTTTATTACATATGAGTTTATTGCTTTCATTATTGTTAATTGATTTTTGGGTTCCTATTAAGAGAATAAAGTCTCATTTCTGTATTGTTCCATTGGTATAAGCCTGGCTTTATTGAAAACGGTTACTTCACGAATTAACAAATATATAGTGTTATTATTTTTATATTACTTATAATATTTATTTACATCGTTAGTTAAAGTGTATTATATTGGTCATCAACCTCTAAGAATAGAAGGAAGTTAGTGGAAGAAGAAAAGTGCTAGTAGCATGGCGTGGGCCTTACGGTCACTCGTGGGCGACACCGTTAAGCTTTCCAAAGATCCGATTTGGGAAAACTGCCTTTAATAATATGGCCTACTTGCATCTAAAAATAAATCTAGCTCATATATACCGCTCAGATTTTCCTTCCTGACATACTTTTTTTCAAATTGTTTTTGTTATTGTGAACAAGCATTTTAAAGTGTTTTGCATCCGGAGGGATAAACTAGTCATAACTGACAAGATTATCAGTTATAATTAAAAAGAAACTGTTATAATGTTGTAGTTATATATAAATAATTTTAAATTGCCTTCATTGTAAAGGAATGACAGAATATATTATATATATCAATGCTATTTTAAATCGAACACTATTAAGTATAATAAAAATAAGAATCTTAAAATTGCAGATTTAGAATATATAACGTAGGATTAACGGGGATTGAAGAGGTAGCTAGGTTTGAGACTAGTAGATCTGAGTGGTAACAAAGTTTGTCATGAAAATATAGATATCGGATTCGGGCCAAATCAGCAACAAATGAGACATTGTGTATGATTTTATTCCTATCAAGAAAGTAACATTAAGAATTTGGATTTGTAAGAATACGAAAAGAATTCTATGGCATAGTGGAGCCCCAATGCTTTACCCTGTAAGTCCAAATAGGTCTTATAACATTCATGTATATGAGTATTTTGTATTTAATTGGGAGCTTAGAGCGTTTGTCAAGTAAATCTTGAGGTGAGCGTTTCACTCTAGTATTAGGATTCCAAGTTAAACGTTTGTCAAGATGTATTCCTAAATATTGGATTTGTTCTTCAGGAATCAGTGGTATATGATTAAAAGATATTTGAGGGCAGGAGGCTATTGGTTTCCTACGAAGGATAAAAGTTATTTGACTGGATTGTGGGAATTTTTATTTTCAGTTTGGACACCATTCTTCAAGGTCAGTGATATGGGATTGAAGAGTATGGGATGCAATAACTGGATTATTATTGATTGATAATATACATGTATCATCGGCATACGTGTTAAGGATTATGGGTTGGGATGTCAGCTGTATAAACTGTGTAGAGGATTGGGCCGAGGATACAGCCTTGAGGAACACCAGCTGATTGAGAAAAAAGCGATGAAAATAAATTATTGTTGGTTTATGTCTTGTGGTTCAATGGGATGTTATTAAAGGATACTGGAGGAAAGGAAAGTGATTGGTTTACGATGAAGGGTAATGGTTTATAGGAATTCATTTTAATCCACCAGATTCGACACCATTCTTCAAGTTCAGTGATATGGAATTGAAGAGTATATAAATACCTCTGTTTCACGGACAACGGTTCTGCATGGAAGTGATTTGTCCTAAATCACGCTGAACCCTTAGATTTGCCCTTTATTTTGAGTATCCACATTATGTAGGCGTGTTTAGCATATATTTCTATTTAGTTTTAACTTAAATAATTCTTGTAGGTATATTTTTAGGTCAGTTTAGAACATCAGGTTACAGAGCTTTTGACTTCGGTAGCTGATATATTTGTGGTTTTACACGGGTTTGAGCCGGAGCAAGGACTGGTGGCTATGGCCCGGAGCGGGTGCAGTTGGAAGGGGCCGGTGAAAGGTCCCTGCTATTCAAATGAACTTCGTGATTATAACTTTCCCATCTACTCCCCATCTGCCCCCAGCGGCTGATCATCCTAACTTCGCATAATGTGCACATTTCCAATCTTCGCAGCTCCTTTCACTGACTAGTTAATATTCTTCGTCAGGGCCTACCTAGGTCACCCTGGCGATGAGCGACCCCTGAGGTAGCTATTGATGGAGTGTCATAACTAACAGGTCCATTAGTAACCCTCAACTTAATTATCGTCGAGTAAGTTAATTTTTTCCTGTAATGTCCTTCAATCTTTAAGAGAAAGATTCTTAAAAGAGTATATAGCTTCAACCAATTAAATTTTTGGTTTCAGTAACTAAACCAAAACTTAAAAAACCTGAATGGGGAACCTGACGTAGTGTCTTGTATTAAAAGAGCAAGAATAAGATGGCTAAGCCACATAATTGTTAGAAAATGGCTCACAAACCAGATCTTGGTGGGCGTCCTGATGGAGAATGAGGACATTTGTTTGTTTATAATATTATAAGGCTATTCGGATGATGCTACAGTTGTAGTCCTAAATTTTAATAATCCAGGTATAATTAGCATAAGGATCTTTAGCGAGTAACTGACATATCACAAGCTCGGGACGCCTATTTTACATCCCTTCCGAAGGATGGCATATTCAAGGATTTATTACTTTTTTTAAAAGATCCTGAAGATGCCGGGCTGCGAACCCACAACTTTGGGCAAGGTAGGTTCTGGAAGAGGAAGGCGCAGGCCTAGACTGCGATGACTAGACGATGTAATGGCATATCGTACACTCCTTTGACTCCTGGGGTGAGATTATAGAAAAGAGTCTCATTGTGGCAAAAAATTGTTGAGGAGGCCAAGGTCTTCTTTCGTGGAACATAGCATCGATAAAATAACATAATTTAACGTCTAATCAATCATACCTTTATCCCTCAATCTTATTGTACTATTTAATTAACTAATGAAAAAGTTAGAACAATGTGAATAAGATGAGAATCTATGTTTCCTGTAGAGGATTTATCAATTAACAGCGCTATTATGATTGTTCTGCACAAGAAGTTTTCTGCGTCATTAAGGCGTAAGATAATGGTAAGGGTTATAATTGATAAAGTTTCATTTTGATTGATTAATTTGATTATTGGGGTTTAACTTCAATACTTTTCATAAAAGAGAAGATGCCTTATTCCTCAAAGTACCAACATAAGTGTAGTAAAACAAAATCTCATCGTACACAGGGCATTCAACATCAGGAAATCGGAAAGGAAATCAAAATTATAAGCCAAGATTTCAAATTTTCTTGTAGTCCAAAAAGTTGAATATAACTGTAAAGAAAATGAATAATATTGAATGAAAAATATGTGTTCTGGAAAATACAATAAATGCTAATAAAATGTAAAAAATATATACAATATAGCAGATTAGATATCATGTGTAAAAGGTATGAGGCTTGTGTCGAAATACATTAAATCGCTATTAAACTTAAAACATTGAGTTTTACTATAAATAATAGGTCATTCATTTGTAATGAATCTGCGATTACCTTCAAGGCACTTTGAATGTTAATTTATAACTTTGTTCCGATATAAATTCGGTTATTTCTGATAAAATACGTATTTCTCTTATTACTGAGCACCTCCAGTAACATGCTATCAAATTTGCTTCATATATATTAAATTTCCAAACCTATTTTTTTATTTATTTAGAAAAAGTTGATAATAAGAAGCTTATAATTTTATATCATCCAAGACGTGGGTGGGGTAAGTGCACTAGTTGTGAATTTATTTAGATTCTAGTTTTTACGAAGTTTAGTGAATTGTGTTATGTAGGTAGAGTTGATTTGCATTTAAAGTAAACCAACGTATCAAGATCAAGTTTCATTTCCTAGGCATTTTTTTCTCTATTAAAAAAAAGTAGATCTGCTCTAGTGCATAAAAAAAATCTTCGTTTCTACTCCGAAATATTTTTTTTTCTTCTATTAGCTTAGTTTGTAGAGTTCTGAATTATCAATAGAGGATGTATCAGCTTTCCCACCACCGTTCAAATATAATTTATATCTCCTATTATTGATTATTATTGATATGACAATTTCCTAATCTTACCTACCGTTGACGCACCCCATGTTTACTAATGAGTCATAAAAAAAAATGCTTAGGTTTAATTAATATTCCGTTCGTCAGATGACGCGTGACGACCCATCCATCAAAGATATCTTCGAGGACACGTGTAGCGCGGCAGAGGCCCAGATATCTCCTAAAACACGTGCTGAATAAGGACTGGAAGAAGCAGCTCAACTGATACGTTACGCACGTACCTCCTGCCAACCGCTCACATCCAACAGGATGTCTTTCTCTTGGTCATTGTAAACAACCGATGTCTTCTTCACCATTATCCTACGTCCTCCAGTATTATCCTTCTTTCAATCTAACGGTTACGGACAAAACCACCCTTTGGTATGGCGTTGCATATTTTTTTTTTTGTAAATATTAATGTATCTTATCACAGTGTGGGTGTTTATGAACCATTCGCACTAGATCTCAAAAAGGGCAATACAGGAAAAGGGCAAAGAATAACGTAACATAAGATGTAATTAGGGAAATGATGAAATGAGTTATTCAGACATATTGCAATTGAATTTATTTGAAACTCGAGTAAAAAAATAAAGTAAAATTAATTAAATAACACAAAATAAACAATCTTATTTTATTTGCCAACGTTTCGGCATAAGATGTAGGCCATCTGCAGTTGATAGTTAAGAATTGGATGGGTCACCACAGACTCAGCACCCACTACTGGTTGCCCTGAAGATGGCCTACATCTTTGGCCGAAACGTTGGCACAATAAAATAAGTATGGCTTATTTTTGTGTTATCTTTAAATCCACCCCTTGACTAATTCAATCCATTATAAGAATTATGCAGTCAACTAGTTTCCACTCAAATAGTAATATTATGGTATCACGTATTGAATAGTGAAAAAACAAAATATCTATTAATTAGCAAGTGTTTCCCCATTATTTTTATAAGAGACCATTTTTATAATTAAACCAAAATAATTAATCAGTATAATTACTCAGTCTAGATGTTTACATAATGCAAGTACACGAGACTATTGATTAATACACTTATTATTATGACATAATACTCTCTGCACGAAATTTTAAATACCTTGAGTCCCTTTTTTAAATGATTGGCCTTCTGTATCGTTTTTACTCTATATTTATATCGATTTATCGAAACGCTTATCGATTCTCCGCTTTTATTTTTTCTTTGTAAATACCTTAAAAATTATGTTCTACACCAAATTTGACTTATAAATCTTCACAAGGCATATAATTAGGTATTTCTGAAAATTATTAGCCTGTGAAAAACCGAAGAACATCTACGCATCCTTTGATACCAATCTCAGATTTATTGGGCCTTGTAAATATGTGGATGACTAGCACATAAATCACTTCATGCTAAGGAGTGGTCTTATCTTACAATGTTAAATGAAACTAACATTGATTTAAACATTTTTTAACTGGGAATTTATTATTATAATCTCATCCGAACTTGTTCATAAATAATCCTCCGTCCATACGATATTCGATAAATCGATAGCGTTTCAATCCTTTGATTTTGTATCTTCCTTAATTGGGAAGCAATGAATTAAAGGAAATACGTGTGTGAAAAGCGTGTAAAGTTAATTTTTTAATAAATGGAGTCTATACTTTAGCTACCTAGTATTGAAAATACAAATTTTTATTTCTTTATATTTGTTTACTGGGATAACAAAGAATTTATAATGAAATATCTATTTTATCGTTTCTTTACAAAAATAAAAATATGATATAATATAACTTATTTATTTATTTGCGCCGTGATGATATCCACTTTTATCTTCCTCCACACCATCAGATATTTCGATAATTATTCCGCAGGTTTTCGCTTCGAGTTGAGTTTCAACAGGTTTTAACTTTTCATTCGTCTCCCTTTTAATATTTTTCAAAAATACAATTTATTATGAACTTTAGTATGGAAAAGATAATGTAATGTGTATATATTGGTAATCATTTAATCTAGAAATGAGCGTTTCAACTATACATCTATTCTCGAAATGTTAGTTTAAACTTTTGTTTCTAGATAAAATGGTTACCGAAATCAAATTATTACCCATAATTACATTCTCTTATCCAAACTAAAGGTCACGATAACTTGTATTGTGTAAACAGTTTAAACTTGTAACTCAACACGAAGCGACAACCTGCGGAACAGACACCGATATTACTTTAGAATTATTCACTACTATTTACAATATGTTATATTGAGTAAATATTTGTCAGTTACAGTTGAACTCAGCATCTATCTGCCCTGTTGATGGCTTAAAAGTTGGGTAGAAGTGTTGGCAAAAATAAAATAAATTAAAATTATTTTGAGAGAAATGTATTTACTGCAGTCCTGACCATTTCAGACCCATTCAAGATATGTACAGTTAGCCATTTCCACATCAATGTATATCATTTTGATAGATTAAGATTGCAGAAAAGAAAGTATCCTATGAAGCCAAGATCCAAGACGATCTGTACATGGTAGAGATTGCAATATTTCTAGGTCAACGGTTGTGCAGCGAGGTACTTTGTCTGAGATCAAACTAGGCTTCCAGAGGTTTTCCCTAATTAATAGTGACCCCATAGAGGCTGAGTGAGCCCGAAGAGAGTCTCAAGATTCCATCAAGGTCCATCTCAATTTGGCTGTTAGCCGATTAAATAATTTATCTGCCAGAGCTGGATTTGAACCTGGTACCTTCAGTATAGCAATTTAGTTATAGTGACTCACTGAGATAATAATTTTAATTAGAATAATCACGGGTTCACAGAATCATATTGACCTAAGACCAAAAGTTTGCCTCCTTAAAATTTAAAAAATGCTCATTTTCACTTTACTGTAAAATAATGGTACGTGTACTATCACTCTTTAGCTTGCTTTAAGGGGGCAGGGGCCTCCCGGACTCCTGCTTTGCCCTCGTTCCTGGGGAAGAAGCTTAGTTCGGGGATCCTAGGCAAATTATAAATAGTGTAATTATGGTATGAATGTAAACAATTATTTTATTTATAGACTTTATTTTTATTATAATTTTCGCATTTATTTTGTTTTTATTACCGCATGTAATATTTTTATTACATTTATTTATTTATTTATTTTTATGGAATGATTGTATAGCTACTTAGCACTATTACTTATTCCCCACAGGTGGGAGATTGTAATATTTCAAAAAAGTGTAAAAAAAAAAAAAAATGAAAGCTTGCTTGATTTGTACTAAGTATGCTTACTTTAGCATAATTCGTGGCGTTGATAGCAGCCCCTGTCGAATAACTCAAAACCTTATTATATTATCTTCTTATTGAAGGTAAACCGAGGAGTTATTTAGGTGAAATCAATTCACGGGCCAGCTCTCGTTGAAACCTACCACAGTCCAGTTTGCTAGCAGTTTAGATGAAATGATGATACGCAGCAATTCCGTGTGAATGAGGTCGCCTGGTTTCTTGTGGATCGTGTACGCCAATCCATCAGCATTCGCGTGTTTGACATGCGCGAGTTTTCTTTATACTTGGATCCATTAGGGCGTAAGAAATCCGAAATAGTGAATTGAAGGACGAATGGCTCGAGTTTTAACAATTCCACGTATGTACATTATGTTCATACTGAAAATAGTGTTTACTTCCGTATTTTTTTAGCCGTAAATTGAGGGGAGGGGGGGAACTTGACAGTTTTCTGTTATTAGCGAAACTACCAATATTTGGGGAAAAAATTAATTTATTATGAAATACCAGAACCTGACCGAGGTCTCGTATAAATGTAGAAACATCCAGAAATCAAGCCTAAATGAAAAACAATCGTTGAAAAAAACCCGACCTAACTTTAAAAGCTGTTCTATAGGAAGCTTAATATTTTTATCGAATTTCAATAGATTACTACTACTAGCTAGTTATTATTATTAAAGTAAAGTGTTGTCAATTTTTTGACTATATTTTTTGGACTGGTGACAGTATTGTTAAAGAAGAAAAAAAAAAAAACAATGCTCGCTTTCGATCGCACGATACTGTTTTGTTTTTAATATGAATTAAAAAACATGTGTGCATCGAATATAAATTTTAATTTAATTTTATTTGGAGTGCTGCCGATGGTAGTTTCTCCACAAGTGTTCATGTCATAATGTACATATCAGCATATTTACTTGTTATAATCATATTATAGTTGTAAATATCAATAAATTAAATTAAAAAAAGAAAAAAATATATTTTATAAAGCTGACAGGTTCTTCCTTACAATAATTAACTCGGCACTTTTTAAAAATAATCTTTTAATATTTTCTTATTTTTATAAATTTTTATTGTCTTTTTTCACGAAATTTGACGTATTTTACTTTTGTTGTTGTGAAATCCTGGTTATGATTTTCTGGATAAAATTACACGTTTAGTAAATACATAATAAAGGATTGCACTAAATCTGCAAATCTTTCATTGGTTTTCGTAGTTCTTTTTTTTATTAATTTTTTTTTTTGCGCTTTGTTTATGTACTCAATGATTAAGCACTAACGCTTTCTAACGATAATTGTTGCTTTGTCATTGCTTGCTCCTTAATTCTTGGACTGATATTACGCCCCGCCATGAGGAAAGACCATAGTGTTGGCGCCGGGCGATGATGCTACTTAGCACGAAGACGCTGGCGTATCGGCGCCGATATGTGCGGCAACTTCCACAGCAATTATTGCTGTGTTGAGAACCATTGTGGCCTCTGGACAATGGCTGGCCCGCTAGTCGTCCTACAACCTCGGGCTATCCTTGTCTTAGATCTGTTAGCACTCACTGGTTCTTCCGGAGTTAGCTCTTTGGACGTTGGGGTCTATGTTGATTCATTAACGTGAAGACTGTTAATGTTCCAACTATGGGTATAATTAAACGAATTATAATCTTCTGTATCATTACAACTAGCAAAGATATGGTCTTAGGTTGATGAAACTCCTGAAGTGTCCTTGAAGTTATTATGAAATTATAAATAAAAACAAACATTTACAACAAATGATAACATCATAAGGAGGTCACGTATCTGCGTCGGTGGCAAGAATGTCCTTGACACTATGATTTATAAAAACTTCGAAATAATTCAGTATTAGTTTTCGTGTTCTGGGGTAGTTTTAATCAAACCTGTATCCAAAAGTAATAAAATAAGTTTTCAAAAACATTGTTTCGGTACATAACAAGAAATTTTTACTTGTTTAATATTATTTACAAAAAAATAATAAGCCATATAAACTGTGTACATGTTTACTTAAATTTTAAAATGTATTATCGTTTTCTGAATCAGAATATATGTTATATTTTATATCTGACCTTTCCTGATTTTTCCCAATAACAATAATTTTTCTTTCCCTCAAATCATTTTGATTTTCCAAATATTAATAAATAAAAAAAACTGCTCCACTTCAAGGAACCTGTGTACAGGAAAGGTCTTGGGCTCAGTACATGGTAAGAAGTGTACTGTTTCAAGGACAATGGTTATGAAGGTATGTGATTTGTCCAAGATCATGCTCAACCGCTGGGTTTTTCAACCCGATTTAGGGCACCCATTTTATAGAAGTTAAATGAGCCCAGGAAGGTTCGCAGATCACACAGGGGTTACATATACCTCTTAACGGAGTTAATAATTCTTCTGTTCCAGACGGATTTGACAAGAGATCTTCAGCATTGTAACTCAATGCTCTACCTTCTTGATCGCCCCGTTCTTTTCTAAGTATGTTCGGATATACCATTCAAATTAAAAACGCCTAAAAACCACCAATTAGAATGTTCTAGTTTTGAAATTCGCACTTCTAACAAAATCCTGTTACATTTTTTTCCTGTTAATCGATTACTCGTAATTAATATCCCACGGTGCTAGAACAGATTTTTTCCCTCAACACTGAGGAAAGGCAGCCGTGCTCAAACAGTTAGCTACCGGACCGCAGGATCATGATGCCATGGCGTTACCTCCCACCGTTCTACTCTGATTGACAAATGACGAAAAAACCGACGCAAAAATTTGTCATCCTTAAGGGAAAAGAATGGTTGATTGGTTTCACCAGTTTCTAGCGTCATCGTATGGACGTAATGCGGATACATATCTTTAATTACTTTTTTGAAGTGAGAACTTCATTCGGTGCGTATAGCAACTTTTGGTAGGGAATGAACTTGTGGTTTCGTATCAGCAATATTCTCGAGGCAGGCCACGCCTTTGTATGTGTTATACAATTTCTTTAAATCAACTTTGGTTTAAATTTTAGAATTCCATTGATATAGGAATAACTATATTTATCTAAGACGCCGTTTAATAGTTGTACCATTGGTACAAAAAAGTACTTAAAATATCAGTAACTGGTTTAACTTTTCATTTCCCCTAAAAGATTTTATTTGTAATAGTTAAATGTCCTGTTTAATGAAATGATTAAAAGTTTAAATGATCTAAGTATTGTTGAATTTAACGGTGATAATAAAGGTAAAAATGAAAATAAGATCTCGTTGTAATATATTTATTCTATAAAAATCTTGACAAGGTGTTGTATAGCAGAAAGAGGCTTTTCTTATTTAAAAAAATGATTTCTTGTACTTTATTGTTAGCAGATTGTTCTTGGTGCAAACATTACCAAACTAAACATATTCTATACAAAAACCTTTACTATTAGGCGTTGAAATAGATACAAGGTATACATTGTATAACTATATACTAACTATTATTTCAATGAAATAATTGAGATTTTCTATTCAGCTTGTGCAGCCCATCATGTTTTCATTAATTAATAAAATACTTGAAAATTTATATGATAATTGTTCGGAGTATCAAGATATGTGAAAACCAGACTAATGTTAATATTTCTAAATTTACGAATTTGAAATTTAAATAATTCAGACTATAATTAATTAAGAAGTTAAAAAAAGAACACAGTTATTCCTATAAGGAAATAAGCAACTGAATAAATAGTTTATACAATCCTCACATGTTTATCGTTCTTGCATATTGCCATATTTTTTCCGAATGACATTGATACTATAAAATATGGATTATTTTATTACTCATTCTTCCATAAATAGGTACTGAGAATAGGATTTGCCATTCCATAATTAAGTTAATAAGTTTTTTATAGAATATATACAGATTGGCAAAGTAGGCTTAATGGAAATAACTTTACTTTTTTGCTATGGATAGCTATCATTCAATAAACATAAAAGAAAACGTTTGCTTTTTTTTTGTATAGGAAAAAGTCATCTATTTCAACAACTAGTATTAAAGTTTTTTGTATTGAATATGTTTAGTTTGTTAATGTTTGTTTTCAATGGATAACTTAAGTTTGCACCAGGAACAATCTGCTTCAATAAAATAAAAGAAACATTTTTTTAAATAAGAAAAGCATCTTTCTTCTATACATCACCTTGTAAAGATTTTTACAGAATAAATATACTACATTCAATGAAAATACAACGCTTTTGCAGGTATTTTTAATTTTTATTTTTTTAATAGAAAAAATCTCTTCTATATCAACATCTAGTAGATTTTGTTTAGCTCAGATAATTTTGGATTAGCATTAAATAACCTTTAAAATTCACCCGTCAAACTTTTATTGACAGTATTGTGATATTTTTTAGAAAATACAATCATAATACATTACTTATGTTAATACATATCTTTTGAAAAAATCTCCCTTTGTTTTGTTTATGAACGTTATCCGTCTGTTTTGCATAGAACAGTATCTGCAATCGCTACCGGAATTTCCATTTCTTCTTTTCCACCTATTCGGAGCAATCAACACTTATTTGCAAGTTAAGTTTCGTTTCTTTATGTATCCCTTAACCCATTTTCACAGTTGATAAACAAGTTTGAGCTATGACCTACTCGGTGTGGCGATATCGCAAATGCTACTGGGAAGGAGTTATCGGCCTTCGGAGGCGTCGTATCGAACTGGGGCATTCCTAATGGGCGTTCGCATTGTCTTTGTTAATGACGGCAACCAGGTAGATATTCTCAGAAATATTTCGGATAATATTTATCACTTGTTTATTCTCCTTAGTTTGATAGCAAACCTTGTTATAATTTAAAAATATTTACAGAATTTAAGAAATATTACATTATGATATACATTTATGTAAACTTTCAATCTAGTTAGATTTATTTTCAGTTTTTAGAGTGATGTTCACTTTTAATTGATGTTAATTCATTGTCGAGGATGAAAAATATCACAATGTTAATTTAGCTAGTTAAATGTATAATAAGTGGAAATTTTATGAGATATGGTAATTAAAAGTAAAATGAGAGTTCCTTTTTTGTATCCTATAGCTATAATCATTATTTAAATGTTTCTTTTGTACAGTAGCGACAATATACGCAATTACAAAGTCACGTTGTGATAACTGATGCCATCCCGTCAGTTATTTTAATGATTTTTTTTTACATATATTTTCATTAAAAAATTACATATATTTCTTGCATTGCTAATATTATTATTGCACTTCAAGCCGAATGCAAAATTGACATTCCGTTTCGCTCAGTTAAATCAACTCATTCTACACAAAATTGGATTTCTTTTTCATCCGGAGTGCAGATATATAATATACATATTTGTGCAGATATTATTGGAAATAGTATATGGTATAGTGCGGACTGCTTACAATAAACGTTAAAAAAATAAAAGTAAAATTCTGTCATTCAGTTATTTGATGGGTAAAAAATTAAATCTGCATATTTTGTTGTTAAGTGGAAATGTGCCCATCCCTTTTTATGGGATATGGCACAATACCAATTGGCACTGTGGACTGTATGAAGTATTTTATGGGATAAACAAAGGTGGTAATTAATTTATAAGTATGTGAAACTGAAAGTATAATAAAATAAATCCGGAATAAAGTCTTACTACTAATACATATAATTCATTGCCCCTTCGCATGGCTTTTAAGTCTTGCTTGAATTGACATACATACGTCACATCGCTTCGGTTGTTGGCTAGGCGATCGCCTTTCCTGACTCTTGCTGGCTTTCTGACAAGACTTTACTCCATGTTAGCTGTAAAGATATGAATTTAAAAAAAATGTTGTTGCCATATGCCCATAACTCTAGCACCTTTTCTAATGGTCATTTTGTCCAGGTAAGAGCCATTATTAGATTACAGATATCTCTATCTCTACTGCAAAGAGATAGAACAGAGTCAGTAGTATGGCGAATATGATCATATCATTGAACATTTTCACTAATTAAATTTTTTTATTAATCAAATTAGTCGTATTTAATACTTGAATTGTAATAACTATAGTAAGTCTTAACTTACGCCCTAGTTTCGTAGCTTGTGTTAGAAGTTAAAGTTTAACTTTGTGGAAACGAAAATGAAGAAAATGAAATGAAAAGTTTTAACTGTCGTAACAAAAATTTTAATAGTTGAAAGAAACTTGCAAATCTGGTGAATTATTAAGAAATTAGATATTACTTCTTACTTGATTAATTGGTTTATTTTGTATTTCTTATTTCTCCAAGGAGCGGGAGCGGGGTCCTCAGTACCTCAGGGTTTTAAATGCTTAGCTACTATGCTGCAAGTTCCGGGTTCAAATCCAGCTGTGACAGATAATTTAATATATCACAATTAATTGATGGATCTATAAAGAGGTTAAAGAATTTGTTAAAAACCTCTACAAAGTTTGCAAGCATTTCGATAAACAAACATTTTAAAAATTTAAAAACCAATAGATATATACATATACATGTTAATGAAAGTTTTTTTTTGTAATATACAAAAATATACATGAATATTTATTTATTCATGTATATTATTTACGTTATTTTGGTTTGTCTATCTTAAAGTCTCGGTTGCACAAATATATTCATTTTAATTTGTCGGTTAAGAAGGTTCAAGCCACTGGAGAGAAACCACTGAGTACTGTTCTTCTTCATGCCTCTCATATCATTTTTTATCTTACTGTCAGCCAATCTGCTGATTGTCAGTTGTTTATACTTAATAGGTGTATATACAAAATATAAATTGAGAAAAAAAAGTGCCCGTTAAAGTCACTCGCACACTGTTAAGGGTCTTTTTGTCTACAGAAGCACTCTTAATAAGTACTCAAAATAGAACGGTTTACAAGGTTTAGATAGTGGCCTCCCGGTGGTTTCTGATTTCTAACCGATGCGATCATGTGTGCCTCGTCTCTCACTCCTGTGATACGCCTTTCCTTAGCTTTCCAATCCCTCCGGCCTGTCTCTAACACAATTAACGTTTCTTCTCATGTCTTTACTCTCACGAGGATACTCATTACGATTATTAATTATTATAATTCCAGTTTTCGATTCCCGCGCTTATTACTTAATCAATTTAATTGTTTTGCAATTACAATGGTATGTTGCATTGCGATTGTGTGTATGATTATAGGTACATAATGCCAGCAATTTTAGCCGGTTCTTTAGAAGTGTTACTCAATTCACTCTTAAAGGCCAGTTTACTAATTTACAACTTTAGGTTAAACAAATTAAAATGTAATGCCATATTTTTGGTATTAGATAACTCCAAATTTCAAGAGTTTTCTCATTTTTGCTAGTTCAGTCTGAAGTCATTTCCGATTTAGGCTAAAGGCATGAGATACCAGGTGGCAAAATATCGTGTTTGACAAATTTGCTTGACTAAACTTGCGAAAAATGTCAAAAAGTAATTTTTTTTTTTAATTCTAGAGTTACCAGCTTTTGATCCTGAAGTTCTTATTTAATATAATTCTAAGAGTGGTGTAAAATGGTTAAGGGGTGCAGTCAATGATTGCACAAAATAAGAATGACCTATTTTGAGTAATCATTGACTGCTCCTCCTAACCATTTTACACCACTCTTAGAATTAAACTGTCAACCGTTTCCATCTAAACATCATTCTACATAATACCCTGTCATATTCCAGAAATTTATTGCATCCGTTTTCAATATTTTCATCGATCAAAGCTGGTAGTAGGTTTGTTAATAAGTTCGTTGTAAGTCCACAATGGTTGAGTTATCCTTTAATAAGGAATTAAGTACAATTTAGATTACGCTGATAAAACACGCGAAAATAAAGTCCTTTTTGAAATTCACAGAGCAAAAAAAATGAACCACAACTTTTCTTTCCTGTCATTATGTTATTCTAAATGTCAGGATTTTAATTATTAATTTACGATTAGCCTTGTCCAAGAATTAAAATATTAGTAATTGCGTAATTACTTGTTACTTAATATTTTTAAAGTTTTTATTATTTATACTAGATTGACCGATAGATTTCGATGTCTATAGAATGTAAATGAAAGTGCTGTCTTAGATTTTTCCGTGGATTTTTATTCGGATGATATTTTAAGTTATTATTTTAAATTGTATGTACTATAGTATGGTCTGTCTGGTTTTAAAATAATCACTTATTGTTGTTCATAAGCCTAATTTAAAAAAAAAAATCATATTATAATAATATCTTTGATAAATGGATTCGTGTCTTCATGAATTTTCAAAATGCGATAAAAAATCAAAAGGACCGGGGTGACACAGTGGTAGTTAACATTATCTGTTAACAGCAGGAAGTGGATAGTATGAAACTGGGGCTCACCTATTCTCTATTCAGTGGATACTCTTAAAGGGGAAAACCTGGGTGTTGAGCGTGATCTTGGGAACGTCACCTCTCTGCACAACCATTGACTAGAAACAGTAAAGTCTCCACCATGTATAGAACCCAAAACCCAACCTCATGGGTTGTTCTCTCAGGTTAATCAACCATTTTTTAATGTTTTTATTACCTGGAAACTGATAAATTATTTTATCTGATAATCCTTTTTCCTATAATTTCATTGTTTAATTTTCTATTAAATCACTACAAATGTCTTTTATAGTCTTTAATATTACATGCTTCTGAAAACTAGATTTATTAGATTTTACTTTAAAAATAAATCTTTTATTTAACAAAATAAATCTGGTAAATTAAGAAAACTAGGACATTAAAAAAAACGTGATTTTCACGATCGTTAATTCTACTCGTCACAGAAATGTATTCGTAAATGATTTTGAAGTTATGATTATAGACATTCATGAAAAGAAAATATAATTAGAGGATTCTTTCATGCTCTAATGGCATTCGTTAATAGAGGCACGAGGAGGAAAATAAATGTTGCTAATTATCTATCATTAACTTCTTCTTTAGGTCTTAAACTGCATAAGGATTTAAGACTAAATCTCTTTCTAATATGCAAAAAATAAATTGCTGGGTCAGTAGCGGCTACCTTATTTTCCAAGTAAGTGGAGACTAATTGCTGAAATTGCTGGCTAGATTGAGCAATTTAGATGTCTCTTCTCGTCAAAATATTTACTTAAGGAAAAAAACATACCTTGGAAAGTATTTTCGAAATATGGTTCATGAAGCATGGCGCTTTTTATCAATAAAACAATTCTTATATGTAAAATTAAAATAATATGCTTTGATTATTATATTGTGTTGGTGATTCGTTCTCGAATTTAATAGGTTAGTAGATTACTCCTGCCTGTAGGTAGGAGGGAGTAAAAATCTTTGACTATGGCGTCCTTCAGAAGGAACGTAGAACGAGGGTCCCGAGCCAGTAGGGTGTCCAAGGCACATAACCCAATTATTTCTGGATTATTTAATATTTATTTCTGGATAGGCAAATTTATGGCTCCCACTGTAGCATCGTCTGATCAGCCCTCGCAGAATAAAGGTACTTTAAATGAATAGACAGAATTGTTATATTCTGCGTGACATTTGCAGACCTTTCCATTTAGTGCGTGATCTTGGTCAAATCGCATTCTTGCACACCCTTTGTCCTAGATACATTAAAGACTCTACCGTCTACTAAGCCAAAGACCCTTCATGAGTTGTTTTACGGTTGTTGTTTTTTTTTATGAATATGTATATTTATTTATCTGTTGCATCACTGTACGCATTACATCGGTCTCTACCGGTGGGTGTTTTTAGACTGTTGATATCAGATGTCTTTTTCTATCCCGATATCTGAATTGTTACTTGAACTAGTTACTGTGTTTGAGAGACTAATAGCATTGGATAACCTTCCTCTGTATTCTCCGAGTCTTTCCCCTCTTTTTTTCGCCATATTTTTTGAACAATAATATTTATTAGTAAATCTATTTCTTAAGCATGAGCTATAGTTTCGTTGTTTGTTTTTTTAGTTCAAGCGAGAGCTGAACAAGGGGTGTTTTTTTTTTTAATGTTTCAATTATGTGATTCGATCATTGTGCTCAGTCTTATGATGTTTCGATTCCATCAATATTTATCGTGTTGTTGCATACATTCCAGTACTTCTCACCAAATCAATTTCTACTGGCGCTAATATCGTGAATCGCATAGAGCAACGGCCTTATATCGATTTCTATTTAGATTCGCCCCAACAGTTGGACATTAAGTGCTTTGTTTATAGTCCTGTTACGGTGGTTCGGATACTTGCAATGTAATTGTACCTCCCGGCCGTAAATAGGAGCTATGAAATTCAAATGGAGGAGGCAATATAATAAGATGAGAGTAGCCTAGGATAGTAATGAAGGGACCCGACGGTAAATAGAAACTTTCTCTTCCGGGGAAATTATTGCATGTGGAGCGCCTGTCTTAAAATTGTCGAACCCAACTTTCTTATGCACTTGCTCCTGATGTTATCTGTCGAGGCTTCGTTTGTCTTTGGTTCGGATCGCCTGTAACACTTATCTTCATACATGTTTAATAACTTTTTTGTTAACCAGCCAAGATACGAAAGTCGCCATACTAGAATATCTACTTTTTAAGATCAAGTTTTACATAAATATGTATCCCAGTATTCAGGTCAAACTTTAAAAACGTCATATGACTCATTTAATTTTTTTTGATTCATGGATTGAATTATACAATTAAAAATCGGCTAATTCATGAAATAGTGACAAATTTTACCACTAGATAGATAAAATATTGGATTTAGACAAGTTGTGACACCTATACAATTTGGTTTTCTTCTTTTTAACTGGCCATAGAATTTTTTAAAGGTAGTAAAATATCCTCAGTTGCGCCATTTTTCAGATGGGACGTTAACAGGACTCTGTGATACTTGTTAATGATTCTGGATACACAAAATTTCAACATCTCATCTCCCGATGAGCCCTAGCAACATAAAGTGAGGCTAAACGAAACCAGCAAACCACAAACTTTAGTTCGGCAGAGGTTTTATGATAAAGACTAACTATCAGTCAAAAAATCACCGTAAAAAAAAATTAGTTTTAAAAATATTATATTTCTTATTCAGTGTTAACCCTTTACTTTCCTACATTTATTTACTATCTTATTAACTATGTGTAAGGGTTATTGACTGTAAACTATGCTATTACCAAGCCATCGGTTCTGCAAGGAGGTGATTTGCTCTAGATCATGATCAATACCCAGCTTTTCCTAAATAAGGGTACCCAATTTATAAGTATTGGATCAGCCTCTGGAGGGTCTCTTAATCCCTCCGAGTCGATTCAACGCTTTTAACATAATGGATAATTTATCTGCTTCTCGATATATAACTTTACGAAGTGTTTGTATCATGATTGTCTAAACTACTCTTGCCGTGAACCTCATGGTGACCAGTTTTCCTACCAAAAAAGAACCTTGGGTTTAACACCAGAACTAGAGGAGGCGTCTGGTAGCGCCAGGGGTTGGTTGTTCTCTTGAAATAGCCCCCAGCAGCTGGTTAGGTAAATTTAGAAACCTTGTTCTGGGTTCCGGAAATGGTACCTCGACTCTGCCTTCTCAAACTTATTTCACAGCTTTCAAGGAATATATTTTATCATAAATATTTGTTTTAAACTCTTATCTTTCCTGTTCAAAAGCATTAATTTCAGAATTTTATAAGGAAAGTAGCACTAGTAATAAATTTAAATGAATATATTTTATTAATTTATAGAAAAAGAAAAATTATAAATAATAATACTTAGTCTAAATACATAGTATGTATAGCGAGCAAATTTAAATTAATAAATATTTTTTTTTTTAATCCTTTACCATTGCGACCCATGAAGGGTCTTGGGTTCAGTATTGTAGATGGTAGATAATCTACTGTTTCTAGATTAGTAGTTAAAGTTTATGAATGCATACAATTTATCTATTATAAAATTTATCATTTCTATTTATTGACTTAATCTAATCTTTTTTTTGTTTTAGGTAAGTACCTTACTGGGCCAGATAATTTTTACTTTTCTGTGAGTAAATATGATTATTAAAAATTATTTTATTTTAAAGATTTTTTTTGGTTTAAATTAAACGGCCATTGATATCTGCTTACCCGGGTATTATATTTTATATGTATGTTTTTATGTTTTCTTATTATGGAGTATATTATTTTTATTAGCAAAACAATATTTCACTATAGTTTTGGATAGTATTTATATCTTAATTTAGTCGATAAAATGAGCCAATGTTATAAGGTGGTGATATTGATTTAAAAATAGATTATTTACCAACTGCTATAAAACTGAAATTAAGTATGCTACTTTACAAAATCCTTATTGTAAGTCCTTAAATCCTTATCGATTCTGGTCCTCATGAACTTAAAACTACGTCATTTATTCTTTAACCCTGTGCAGTGTGACTTAATGTATTAGTTTAATTATATAGTAAGTATTTTTATAATAGTTTGTCCGATAAGTTTGTCTGAAGACATAATTGTGGTAATAATTCTTAAACACAGAATTATGTCTTACATTATTAGTCATTGAAAACGAACTATGTTAACCCATTTAAATCTGTGTGTTTATTGTTAGGAGTTGTGACAACAAGGGTAGCTACTAAACCATGAGAATCTGGGTTGTGTCGTTACCGTGTGACCTCGCATTTAGGCCATGGCAAATATGTTTTCCAAACTACTCTCATTACTCATCCAAGGCCTTGGCAGTTTTCCGCCATCGTTCTTTGAAAATCGTCTTTTCCATTTATTTTTACGAAGCTCATTTTCTTATTTGTATATTCAAGGTTTAAATCTGACTGTCCACTTGCTTAGGACTGATCAAGGAAAACACCAAAATTACAGATTAAACTCGTACCCTCTTATAGGTGAAAATTAAAAATTAAAGTTAAATTAAACAAACACTCGATAAGTTATATTTAACATATATCTACTATGATGATAGTTTGTTTATATTATTTTCGAGTTTGAAACTTCGATATTTGAGATACAAAAGCTTCGATAGAAACTGTACTAAAATTTTCCTTGGCGCCTTTAGAGACTTACATAGATATAGAAAGAAGATATGAGAGGGAGAGATCTTGCAGTTATTTCAAGTGAAAGATGTTTTATTATTTATGATAAAAAATTGTGCCAAAAACAATGCTATAATAACTTCCTTATGATTATAAATTTAAAGTAATTAGACTAATGTATAGTAATGTTTAATTTATTTTAATGTACATTTAAAATAATTATCTAGTAAAAATCGGACTAAGTATTAATATCCTTGGTTATTTTAATTTTAATTTACAATATGTGTATTGATAAAGATTAAAGTATCAAATATTTTTACTACTTATATAACTATTTACACTTTATTAGCAAATTTCTTAAGGATTATAATTTATTGAAACTATGAATATGGAGGAAAAAACCAATTATACTAATATCTGTTTTGGCTAAAATACAACCTACTTGGCACGTACTTATCTTACGTATGTATTTTGTTTTAGCTGTTGTATTTGAAAGTGGTATAAGTCCATTGTTTCTTTTTCGCTCTATCTTAACTTTTTCTATTTGAATTGCTTTAAAAATATGTACTAACGGTCAAATGTTTTTATCACTTAGCACTTATCAAAGAGTGATGTTTAAACTTTATACACCTTTTAAATTTTATTATGAAATAATAATCATTATAACCAATTAAAAGAATAAATAAAAAAAGTAATAAAACATTTTTAAGAGAATAAAAGATTTTTTATTATATCACTTTCAAATATAATAGCTCATATGTACATTTGGAATCTTGATAATATTTTCATAAAATTTTAATTAGAAACATTTCTGTGATGTAAATGTGTGGATTTTGATTTGATAGATGGGTACCAATTTGAGATATTTATTTCTTTACCTGAATTTTATCAATACTATCATTTATCAAATTTCCTTTTATAATTAGGGGCGGAAACTAAAGTACACGAACCAGCTTCTCTGCATTTGAAAAATGAATTATTAAAGATAAAAGTGTTTCATAATGCCTAGGCTTTCGATCCATTGTTAATAGAGGCGAGATAGTTTTTCGATCCAGTAATTTTTCAAAGTCAACCTGACAAACAGGTAGGTTGGATAGCCCACTCCAATTCATGACAGCTCTGATATGATACGAGAGTGATGCCTCAGTAATAAATGATAGCAACGACCTCTGCCGGAATCGAACCCGGGATGGTGTGGCCATTCTGTTTCGTTGGAATCCACTTTTGACTCGGGACCTGACTTTCACTGATCCCTGGTCGAGCAAGTTCTAAGCTCGCTTTCATGTCTGTCTCCGAATACTATCCGTGATCTCGGGATCCTACGCTGATTTGGATTACGATAAAGGATAGTCGTTAGGTATCTGGATCCAATTCATCATCCGACCAGAGAAGTGGGTTATCGACGATAGCTGCCTTATCTATTCGAGAAATCTATGTAATACTCATTAAAACTCTTCTTATAAACATATGAGTGTTGTCGAACTCTTCAAACATGCTGAACTTGAAAAAACTGGCACAGGAGTTTCCGGATTTAAGGATGTAGATGTCATGATATTAGTGTTATTCTTATAAAACCGGAATACTAGAAATATACAATTTGATTTACGGAAATTTATTTAATCAACATGATAATATAAATGTTGGTGTAATTTATTTATTCAAATTTTGAATAATATTATTTGACCTTATATCTATAAGGAAAAAAATGGACCGGCTAGAGGTTCCGAATAAAATATCTTAAAAAAGGAAAACTATTTATTTGAAAGCCGAAATTTCGATCCACATTGCTGGTCTTCTTCAGTGCTGGTAATGGGATCCAGTGTTGAAAGTGAAATGATTCATATGTAATTTGACCATATTACCAGCCCCGAAGAAGGCCTGCAATGTGGGTCGAAACGTTGGCTTACAAATAAATTGTTCTCCTTATTTAAGAGAATTTTTTCTGACCTCCACCCTGACTAATTTCTTCCTCATATTTATTTAAATATTCACCCTTCCTTGCCTATATTACACAAGAATCATACATAATAATGTTGTCCATAACCTTCTTTTGGGCTTCTTTGTTCATTTCATAGTTCGGTCGTTTTCTAACTTTAATTTTTCTAACTCTGATGATAATAACTGAAATTAAGTCCTGAATGCTTAAATTAAAGATTATCGATTGTACATGACGCGGATATTATGAAAATTAAAAATAGTAAAATAAAGTTTTCAAAATAAAAAAAAGCGGATAGAAAAAAGTGTAGCAAGATGAATGAAAACTGTATCTAGTATATTAACGATTTCGTCGTAGAGAAAGGGTTTTATTCATCACTGTAAGGTATATATCGTGGATTATTTTTTTAAAGTGTGTGAAGTAGGTGTTAATTGTATGGTTGATCTAATCAATGATAATTTGAAAAAAATTATCGCCAGTCATTTAACGTGTTTAAAAGATAATTTTACCTTTAGCATTTTAGTGGATTTTCTTTGAATACCACATAAAAATGCGTTATTCTCTTTTAAATTCCTTCTAGGCGATAAAGCAGTGACTGTAAGAAATAAATATTTCTTTTTTATTTCAGTTCTTTTATTATGGCTAGCCGGTATCCTTAATTTACATGAAAACTAAACATCTTTATGGCTAATTACTGTAAAAGTTAATACCACAAATTTTATATTTTACTAACTGTATTTATTAAATATCATCCATTTTCCCAATATTGGGCATTTTTCATATAAAAGCACATTTTTCTCTCGCATATACACATTTAAATTTTTTTTTAAATCCCTGGAGTTATTCAGTATTTTTTTTTCAAATTAGAGATTCGCTATTATATTGTTCCAAAAATCTGCAATGTTCTTCTTCATTACATTCTAACCATCACAAATTGGGCCTTCCAATTCTTGGCAAGCGCGATGATCCGTTGTTGAACCGAATTCGTGATCATCCTCACGCTTCTTTGGAATATTAGAACATTTCTATTGCTCAGCGATAATGTATCTGTTTTCTTCTGGAGTATATCTATTTTCTCCTGACTACAGTTTTTCATCTCGGTAATAAGGTTGTCGGGTTCGACGCCGTTATGTACAAGAGAAGATTGGAGGCTTGTTCACGATTTACCAATCCGCCCTAACCGGACTAGGACTTTTGATATGTATAATTCACTAGTATACAATAAAATATATTTTAATCCTTTCCGTTTAGAATAAACTACAAACTGGTTTTATCACTTCAGAAAATTTAATGATAAAAACTGATGGATTATTTCACGATGCCAAGACCCCGTACTCTACGTTAGGTACTAAAAATTTAGCTTAGTTTTTACATCACGTCTTCTTGCTCTATTTCCTACATAGCAATATTGATTACATCCAGAGATGAAGTAGAGATTATACACAGGATGATCCTTTGTTAATTTTCATTTAAACTTTATACATGATTAATTATCGAATATTTTCACCAGGAAGACTTAAAAATTAAAATTTTCAAGCAAAAAATGTATATCCTAGGAAAGTCTTAATCGGTAATATGACATAGATCTACAATCATTATGGACGATCATCCTGATTATTTCAACTTCATTTATATTCGTAAATCATGTGTTTATGATTTTATATTTAAGCTGTTTATTTAAATTTTTATATAACTCTAATTTAATCCTATTATATTCATTTTTAGAACGGCTCAACATCTTTTTTTGTTTTTATATTGAGACCAAACGGTAGCAAAAAAGTATTTCTACGTGCTTTATTTCTGACGGCGCATGGACTATCATCTAGATTCTATCAACTGTAATTAATTCCATAACAATAATATTGTCAATAGTTCCTAATAATGATAATGTAATTGCATTAGTGGGGGAAAGACTACTCCTGGACCATGAAGGTTTGAAATTTCACAAATTCCACTTTCACATTTTTCACAAGTTTAGACAAAAGATTTTGCCTTTGCCGCCATATTTCTCATAGTTCCGAGTTTCGAGAGCTTAAAATTTTGCTTTAATAAAATGGCGAAAAACGTGAAAAAGTAAATTTTTGAAATTTCAGAGTGGTTCTCTTTTGGTCTTCAACGCTTCATAAACTCGTTAAAAATTGGGGTTGAATTAAGACCAAAATCCTATGTGCAGGTTGTCACTTCGAGTTGAGTCACAAGAAGTTTTAACTTTTCCGTCGTTTCTCTTTTAATATTTTCCAAAAATACAAGTTTTAGTATTTTTCATTTCATGAGCTTTATTATTGAAAAGAGTATGTAATTATAGGAATATACTTGGGTGTATACTTCGGTAATCATTTCATCTAGAAGTGAATATTTAAACAAATATATATCATCTAAACTTCGAAATGTCAGTTGAAACATTTATTCCTTGATGAAATGATTACCGAAATCTACTCATTGCCCATAATTACACCCACTTTTCCATTTCAAACCTCGCGATAACTTTTATTTTTGGAAAATATTAAAAGGGGGACGAATGAAAAGTTAAAATTGTAACAACTCGAAGCGACAACCTGCGGAACAGATACCCTCCATTTTCTGTAAGAATGTGAAAGCATCATCAACTAAATTTGAGCACATAATAATTAAAAATACTATGGTGATATATCAGCCCTTGTTTATAGCTTAAAACGAGTCTAGCATAGATTCTTCCAAATTAGGTATCTCATTCATTCTTTAAGATTGGAATTCGCAGTATCAGCGGTTGTCAACTTAACCGGAACGCTAGAATTCTAGATTTCGTAAAGCGAAAAAGAAATAAAAAAATGCTAGTCCTACGACGTAACTTAGAGCCTCGCTTAGTGAAAGGGGAGCAGGGAGGGTTACCACACCACTTAGCTATGTGATATCCTTTTAATGGGTCGATCTGTCAGCTCCTGTGAGCCTCTGGTCCTCCGGTATCTTCGGCTCTTGGGAAAGATCTCAGAGGGGTATCTTCAAGTCCACACATGCTATTGGGGTTTTTACACATTTGTAAATGTCTAAAAAAATGATTAAATTAATAAATGATATATGAACGCTAAATTGAGTAAATTAATTCAGCAACAGGTGAGAGTCATTTAGAAGATTTTGATTTTTGCTGTTTTATTTTATTGATTTATATATTTTATCAGAATGTGATGGAAATGATTACATTAATTAATGATAAAAGTAGCATATCGGTAACTTTACGATCAATGTTAATAAAAATGTATAAATTATTCTTGAAACATTGAATGTCATTCAATTCATTAATAAACTAACGTAGAAAGGTCTATTGTTAATGAAAATCAAACAAAAAAAAAGAATAATACAACAAGTATATAATTTTTCTAATATAACCATCCTTATTATTAAATCTACAATAGTCTATCCCCCAAACTTCAGGAAATAACAAAGTCAAATATAGATATTTGCGGTAATCCAAAAGCAAATCAAAATAATTTTTAATATTTTTATTTGAATATTGACATTGATATTGATTTGAATATTCATATGTCTGACCGAGATGCGAGCCATGTTAGCTCAGTTGGCAGAGCACCACACTACGGACGTGGGCGACCCGGGTTCGGGTCCCGGCCCTGGACATTTTTAACTTTCTAACTTTTTAACTTAAATTTTAACAATTAATAAAAATAGAATAAAATAAATCAAAATAATTTTGTTTGAACAAGTAAAATTGTCTTCTCTTTTAACGCATGATTATGCGAAACTTAAAGACCTCCGAAATGTCAAAAAACTGTGTTTGAGAAACTTTTTATTTAGTGTCTCTTTTATGTTGCTATGGCTTATCGGACACTGATATAATTGGGAGCTCTAAATTTTGCATATCCAGGTTTAATTGGGAAAGGAATTTCTAATGAGTACCTGACATCGTACAAGCTCGGGATCTCCGTTCAACGTACCTTCCGAAAGAAGGCATAACCGAGATTTTTTACTCCCTTTAAAAACTCCAAGGGTAACCTGCCGGTCTACGAGCCCGCATCTAGCCTCTAAATTAACTATTATTATTGTTAGTTTAGAGACTATTATAAGAAGAAAAAATGTTCCAATTTCAATTGTTTTAGTTTACTGTTTTGTATGGCAAACTCTTCAAAAATATGCTGTCCATCCATCGATTATTTTAGATAAGAAATTACTTTGTAGCTGCATACACAAAAAATCATACGGATGAGTTCATTAAAGATTATTCACGGCTAGGCTCATGTTATTGGCTATGTTCCATCGACGCACTGATCCTTTTCAGAGCCGCAAGCTCCCTTGAGTCCTAGTTCCATACCTTCCTCATTTTCTCGTACCCCTGTACGTTACTGTTCATTCCCATTGCCCGGAAGCCCTGCCTCCCGCTGATTGTGTCCTGTCGGAGTTTTCCGAAGCGACTGAATGAGGTCGGAAAAGAGAGCATTTCCCGGGGCAGTGAATGGGACAGCGAGGTGACAAGGACCGTTAGTGTTCCGTTACCTGAAGCAGCTACCCTCAAGGTCTTCCTAGCCGGCTGCATCATCCACCGTGATTCGCGATAACGATGGATAACCTGTAGCAATGTAATGGTAGTCTTTTTCCCGCATGTCAGTGGATTCATCTAGTTAGAAGGTGGTTTAATGAGACTTCAAAATCGACATATAAGCGGTTACAATTAAAGTTTCATACATCTTAGAAGAAACAATAAAATACACGCTTTAATAAAGAAAAACCCTGCACTACTAAAAATTACGAAATATTTTACAATAAGTTTAAAGTAAGAATTGAGAGATTAACAATACACTTAATTTTATCGTTAAAAAACTTGGAGTGCTTTAAAGACATTTTCATAGTGACTATTAACATCAGTCAGTAAAATATTTGCAATTATGAACGTCAAATATCCCACAGTTTTCAAGGATAAAAAAAATCCTTTTCTACTCCTGTTCTTATTTTAAACTTTTTGAAAATTATATTCCACTTTCCGCCGTGGAACCACCATCCACCCCAGACCCGGCATCCACTATTTGGTTGCCCTGAAGATGGCCTACATCTTAGGCCGAAACGTTCGCTCAATTATAAAATAAGTTCTGCTTATTTTGTGTGTATACGAAACACTCCCGATGATCCTGCCAATAGTCATATGCTTGTCTCACAGATTAAGCCCTGTATGCCTTAGTGCACGCCATACTATATACTTATATTATATACTCATATTATATACTATATAGCAAAAGACAATTACGGATACGAAAAACTTTAATCCTAAAGTTCTTGGCTCAGATGAGAAAAACCTATTAAATTATAAAATTTTCAGTGGTCCAAATTTGATATTTTGAATTGGCCGAAAATTATGTTAAAAGATTCCGTTGCCAATGCTGGCAAAGTTACATATAACCGTGTAAGAACATACAAAAATATTGCTTGCTATTCATTATGCTTGATACAAAATAATTTTTCGAAGCTAAAAAAACGGAGCTGTGAACCCCGGAGCTGCAGATGTGACCTCCTTTAGCTGGCAGATGAACGGAAGAAATGAATTAATGTCTTGAATTTGAATATCCAGTGTATTTTCGATTCTGCACCACAATGTCTACTTGCTACTTCAACACAAGTTACCCTAAAATAAAATTTTGTTTCGTAGTTAATATATAAACAAAGAAAGTAAAGATTATTTAGAGCTAAAGAATAATGCCTCCTCTATCCTTTCTTTTTTTTATAAGATTGAGCCACTGTGGACTAGGCTGGTTTCAACTGTTCTGTCATTTACTTCTTGTCTTACATTTCTCCTTCATTCGTTTCCGTTTTTGACATTCCATCATGTTTTACCGTTGAAAAATCTATTTTTTTTCCAACATCTTGGCAATATTTCAGCTAATCCAGGATACAACCACGATTGAAAGTCTTGGAGGTCCTAGCAGCGTGGGCCACCTATAGATTCCTCCTTCTTTATGGATTGTTTCCCATCCCTAGGACAAAATGGTTCCCTCCACCAACTGCTCATCCACTCTAATACGTCCTATGTTGTTATTAATTGTTTTGCTATCTTTCAATTCTTTATCTTAATTCTATTCAATATTCTTAAATCCTCTATTGTACTTATTGTTTTGATTTAACTTCATATTTCATTTTTAACGAATAAAATAAAGCATATGGTTATAAGAAAGTTAAGTAAATATTAAAAATGTTCAGTGGAGACGGATCTACTCGTATGATCATAATTTATTTTTGTAACTTTTCAACCATTTTTTAATTATAAAAAATGAATAGATCCTGATATACCAATATCCGTATATACCTTCCTTGAACCAACATTTCTACAAAACTACGTATTTTTTAGAAAATCTTATTTTTATATTATTTTATGTTTCACAACTTATACATGCAAATTAATATATTTTATTGTTATGTGATGCGCAAACGATCATCATGTATAATTATAAGTATTATAAACTATATTATGCCTCCTGTCATTAACTTCATATGGTGGGAGTGGAGTGGTTCAGCGGTAGAGTGCGGAATCGCCATGCCGAAGGTCCTGGGTTCAAATCCCGCTGCTGGCAAGACAATAAAGGGCTCACCCAGCCTTTATAAAGTTGGTACCCAAATTAAGGGGCGAAAATCTGGCGGCTGAACGTGATCTGGTGGTGTTGAGGACAAATCAACCTCCCTGCACATCCGTTGTCCATGAAACAGTACAGTCCCTACTATGTACTGAACCATAGTCTCGTTCTTCTTCTTCCGATAAGGTTATTATGTATTTACAACAACTTTTTTGTACAGAAGTAGACATTTAAAAATTAATAAATTAAGATAATTTTGTTGAACTATAACAAAGCTCTTATTTGTTCACTAGAAGTTCTAATATTAATTTTCATTTTTGGTTACCATTTCGACTCAATAACATCGCTATAAAATCAAATACTTCTTTACTTTCTTCCAAGAATTATCAATTAAGTTGAGAGTAGTAAATTACTCTTGACAGTAAAGCTCTCTCTTGTAAACCCTATCAGATCGATTTCGCTTCACTAATGTTAAATAATCGATCCAGATTTGGTTGTTACTCTGTCACCCAGAGTTCCCTTCTCCAATGTTTTTATGTCATTCGAAATTTAACTCCAAATGGAATACTACTGAAGTTCCTTGTCATCAGAGTATTTCACTAAAACAATTAATTCGTTCGAATAAGGCTGACAATACAAATATAGTAATTCAGTTTTTATTTTTAATTACTAACTTTACTTAATTTGGGTATCATAAAATGTATTTAAATGAATGAGAGAACAAAGTGACTTTTTATATTACCTCAAATAACATTCCCAAAACAATAAACAACAAATTAAAATCTCTATTGGTCCAAGTTTAGTACTATTTACTCTTACGGGACTAAAATAAATTTTACTCCCTAAATAAATATTAACAGTTTATATAATAAAAGGGAGACACCATTGGTAATTGCAGAGAAGTATAGTTGAAACATGGAAACGATTATTGTTTTATTCATTCTATTTCTCCTGTGGGAGTAGAGCTATCATTAGATATCTAAGAGATATTCCTATGAGTCCTGTGGCCGTATCCCTTGAAAATGCAATGGAAACTCATCTAGTTTGCAAATGTCTCCTGATATTCTTACGTTGGTAATAATATTCACCATAGGAACAGGCCGAAGTGTAAGATGTTGGAGTAGTGAAGCCATGAGTATCTAACCTTCAAACCGCGTTATGATTGAGTATTCATGAAAGTAAGCTAATCTTTATAAGTAATGTTGAATATAATTTTTGTTGACAAAAGTGAAATTTTATTTGAAAAATAAATAAAACTATTACATTTTATTGTGCAAAAGGGTTTTTATTACGAATTTTCATATGTGCTTGTCAGTTGTCACACTAACTTCATCTACAATTTAAATGATATATTGAGATTATTTCGCAAATTTTCTAAATAATTGAAAGAAAATATTTTAATTTACTCTCGTTTCTCGTTAAATAGGTACACACCCGCACTAAATAGGTACTTCTGAAGTCCACTTCCCAAAATCTACCTTTATTATTGAAGCTCATGGAGATCAATAATTATAAATATTTTAAGAGAAAAGACATGTCCAGAGCCGGGTTCGAACCCGGGTTATTATATTTAAAATTATAACAATTAATAAAAAAATAAAATAAAATTATAAATATAAATCTTTCCTTGAACCACTTCCTTCTTCTTCTTATTTGTCTTAACATACCTTGTTAGAAATGTCTATTGCAAGGTCGGTGACAGCTTTTCTACTCCTCTTATTTTTATGACTAATCTTCTAGGTTCTTGTAATCTTGCCATTATCAGGAAATGAAATAATTACCACGATGGAGCTGAGTCAGAAACTAATACATGTAACATATATACTGCCAATTAAGTTTAAAAACGATTATGTACATGGTATGTGTACCTTAAATATTAAAATGAAGTATTTATAAAGTAAAGTAAACTTTAAAGTTAAAGTTGTAAGTTTAAAGCAAAGTTTCAGATATAATTCCGTAAAATATTAATTATCGATGAATTTACTTTTAAACATTACTTCATTAGATTAATGATCTTTGTTAAATCACTTTTTTCTAATTAAAAAAATTAAAAATTTAAAAAATTAGTGAGTTGACTTATAGTTTTATTTGGATCGACTGTACACGTAAAGGTTATCTACGAGTATATATATATATATATATATATATATATATATATATATATATATATATATATATATATATATGTAGATACTATAGAATAGAATATAAAACATCAGTGGTCCCAGTACAGACCCTTGTAGTGCTCCATAGGTGGTGTTGCTAGAAGTCAAGTATCTGTCCCCGACTCGCACGACGAAGATCTTCCGCGAAGATAGCTTCGGATCAGTCGATTTAACGAGACTGGGAAGCTAAGTTCTTCCAAGCGTCGGAGTAACAGTTTGTGGGGCACACTGTCAAAGGCCTGAGTGCAATCTAATGAGATAAAAGCCATGGCTTTGTTCATGTTCATCTGCTCTATGGTGTGCGCTTGGAGCATGGCCAGGTGATGGTTAAATGAGACACCTCTGAGGAAACCAGTCTGCACCGGTGGGAGAATGTTTTCCTGCCTACAGTGGGTCAGAATATGGTGGTGGACCAGCCTCTCGAATACTCTACATATGAGAGAGCAAGATGATTGGCCGATAGTACTCAGGTAGTTCATCAGACTTCCCCGGCTTGAGTAGCGGTACTACGATGGCTTGTTTCCACACTTCAGGAATGAGATTCTCATACGGGTATTGAAGATGTTCATTAGGAAGGCTTTACCCTTCCTAGGGAGCATCTTCAACATGACATAGGGGATGTTGTCTAGCCCAGAGGATTTTTTTCCTTTAATTCGCCGTAGTACCGACTCAAGCTGGTCGAAGGTGGAGAAAATGGGCTTCTCATTAGGCCCAGTGGTCCTTCAGGGATTGATGGAGCATGTACCAGCCAAGCAGCAGCACTCGCCTAGTTAGCCTTCGCCAAAAGTTCAGTCTGTTACCAGGGCGTCATCAGGTGGTTTCCGGATGATAGGTGTACTGTCCTCCTTTTAGATACGTAGGTTTTGACGAGTCACCAGAACTGACGGTGGTCGTCGTGAGTCCTTCGTTACTGCTCAGACCTGGGAGGTGGCAGGGCAGTGTCCCCTTGGTCGACGTGCTCTCATTGGTCTAGGGATGGAGTGAGGACTCCCTTGTTCTTATCTTTTCTTCCTTTTTTCCTTCCTCTCCCCTTTCCTCGTCCTATCACATAATCTCGTAAAGCGGTCTCTCCCTGTTTTGTATGTATAAAGCCAGCGGCCTTGTGCCAGGTTTAGAGAACCCGCCTTCAGCGGACTAAGCCTTGTAAATACTTAAAATAACTTTGGGTAGTACAAGTAAATTGTAATTATTGCTGTATATATATATATTTTATGTAAATATTATGAATTAACGGAGATTTTGAAACAAAAATAATATAAAAGTAACTTTATTTAGGGACTAAGCCCCTTTAGAATAACAAACATGAACAGAATGAAACATAATATATATCTGGCTACTATACAGAAGGCTACATAATACAAATAATAAAGTGTTTAAAAAGTGATAAAAGAGTAATAAAAAAAAGTAATAGGTAAATAAAAAGTACGAATCCTGACAAGATATTAAGCAATATACAGATGTTTTAAAGTAGTCATTATTAATGATCTTTTAATTAATATATATTATAAGATTCATCCTTCTCTCATTTTACACGAACAGCCTCTTTAATTCTAAGATTTTCGAATTAGTCTTTCTATTTTATGGTGATTCTGATTTAAATATTACAATATTCGTGCTTTACAACAGGTCTTGGTTCGTTCTTGAAATTTCTTATAATTTTTTTTTTGTTATTTGCCTTTTTCCAGTTCATATCCCTTTCAACGTTTTTACTATTACTACCTTGAGATTAATAGATAAGATATTTCCATTTTTTTTTAATTAAGTTTATATTATGCGAATCTAATTTAATTTTATTGATTAGCGCTGGTATTATTCGATCGTATTACATATCACGGTCAAGTAATGGATGGAGTACTTATGGAGCAACATTGTATGACTTAACACGCCATGTTGGTGTATGGAGGCTATTAGTAATAACCTTCTACATCTCAATGAGCAATGATTCATATATATTAAATATATGGCAAATATTTTAACACTAAATTTATAAGTCAATAATTAGGCCAACGCTGCTCTATAGTGCGCCGCTCCTGAAACACATTTATAAATACACCTTAAAGAGTCTACAGCAGTTCCAGAACTCCATCCTTAGGCCTATAGTTGAAGGCACGTCGCTCCAAAGGGCGCGTAACGTTAAATCAATGAGGAGCTCAAACTCCCCTCCATTCCAGATTTCATAAGCCGGAGGCACATCAAATTTTTTGATGGGCTAAGGGCGTGCAGTAACCCACTTTTCAGAGACATAGTTCTCCTTCCCAGACCTGGACAAGGAGCAGTCCTATCTCCAATCCTCTTCTACATCTATATGGCAGATACACAACTATAGAAGAGCAAATATAACGTCGGCTTTACCTGAAGTAGAGCACTTACTACCAGAAACTGTATGCCGAGAAATACTCAAAAAGCTATAAACTCTCAATATCTAGCTAAACCCAGCCAAGACCGAATGTGTATATAGATGGAGAAGATATCAAGATTACCACAGATGTCCCGAGTAGCTGACACCACATTGAACCCTTCTAACTCATTAGTTTACTTAGGAACCAAGTTAGGCCTTCACTTGCCGCACTCAAACCAGGGCCACATCTCAACCCTCATCATATTCATAAGGCGATCATATCGACCTCATTATGTACTTCTTTCACTTGCTCTTTCTCTTTGACTAAAATCAAAATTAGCAAGAGCATAAGGCCCTAAGACCTTTATTTCTGCTCTTCAAAAATTTGTTTGATTCCCTATACACATCAAATAACCCAACCTCTAGATCATTGACTCCTCATCTTTAGCTCCAGTGTTGTGGCAACAAGCAGTAATGATCAAACATGAATACATGTGTTCTGGCATTGAGACTATAATTCTCTTCTCTTTTAGTCAGTCTTATAGTCTTAATCAGATAGGAGTGTTATAAGAGTAATATGAAATTGGTCCCGAACAACTTTTTCATAGCAATTTAAACGCAGGATATTCAAAAACTACATAAAATGAAATTGAGGAGTTGGCATGGGAAAAGTAATTAATGGAAAAGCAAAGAACTGTCTAGACAATTGAAAATAAAAGTTAGAAACGGAAAATAATAACTCCCACACAACTTACAGGAACATAACAACTCCCAAGTTTATATGAACAAACTAAACCACACCCAGTTTTGACTTGCTCCTTCTATAAAATTGGCATGATTAATTACTACTTTAAACCGAACTGAAAACAGTTTTTTTTATAGTTAGGTTTCCATGTCTACGTTTCAATTCTATTGCAAGAAAAGGAATGATTAGTCCAGGATCCATGGTCAATTTTTTCACTTGATTGGTATCAAGCTGAATCTTCGTGAATAGCTCCGTTTCGATGAGGCGCCCAACAATTTCCTGTGCGAAAATGCTCGATTGTGGTAGCAAGGATAAAATATGTCGATTTGATGATGTCATCAAAAATGATCACTAACCAGCTGTTTTTTTTTTTACTTCTTCTTTTTTGACTTCGTTATCGATACATATCCATATGTATGGACTCTTTGATCAAACCATACATTTTGTAGGACAAATAATTTAGATAATTATCTTGAGATTTAACAAAAAAAAACCCAGTTAGTAATAAATTTTTGAGAATCATCAAATCGACATATTTTATCCTTACTACCTCTTTAAGCTACCACAGTCGAGAATTTTCGCACAGGAAATTGTTGGGCGTCTCATCGAAACGAAGCTATTCACGAAGATTCAGCTAAATACTAATCAAGTGAAAAAATGGACCATGGTTCCTGGACTAATATGTTTCCTACGTACATAATAGATTTGAGATATTTACTGCTTAATCTTATCTTTTAAAAATCCTAATACATCTTTTTTTTACATGAAATTCGTATAACTTAACAATTGGTTGTCTACTCCTTGATTTGATCCTTTCATACAATTCAAAATGGTTCAACTCGTCATGTTAAATGTTAACATTGTTATAATAGTATATTTCAATCTGGATGAGAATGTGAGAACTAAACCATTTTGTAAAAATTGAGTGTAAGGTGTCGAACCTTAATCTAAAGGTATTTTTTTTTAAATCTGAACTTCAAAATTGCAAAAAATTGAGGATTCACTTACATAACTGGCTTTGCAAGTGAATGTTTGTATAATCTTCTACAAGGTTTTCTTAACAGCAAACATCTCATTGCAGAATTGTACCAATATCGGTATAATATTATTATTATAAACTCCTTAGGAACCATTTCGTTTTTGTTTTTAACGACTAGGAGGAATAGTCATCTGGTAACATAAAACCCAAATTATGCGTAAGAAACTAATGTATCATATTGTAACAAGTTCGCCAAGACAACTGCAGAAATGCAAAGTTTGTTCTCCGTCATTAAAATAATATCTGCACCGTTGGACGAACGGGAAAGAACGATGTAAACAGGAAAAGATTTGTTCCATGGGAACCTCAAGATTTAAAGATTAGAAAGTTCCCTTGGACTGTTGTTGGATGGTTTATCGTCCAGAGATTCGGATTCGGACGATCCACTCCAGGCTAGTTGATCCCCATCAGTTCAGTTCCCAGGCGGGGAAGGGATCTCTCTGGGTAATTATGAAGCAGAGTATAGTTGTGTCCAGTTGGAACGGTACCTTGCCAATCATCACCTTCCCGTGGAGTGAACTACGTCAAAACAAGCCTTAAAATTAACACACCAATAAGGTTTTACCTCCATTCATTATTATCATTAATCAGTATTTTATACCGTTGGTCGTTTCTTATAAAATGTCCGTTTTCATAATTTGTTGCCTTAATTATTTCATAAACAACGTTATGAAATAAAAACATTTAAAGACTCCCCAACGTATCATCAAAATTACAATCCCAAAACTAAAAAAATTCAGGGTTTCATGGTGAAAAATTGCGTCCTTGGCTTTTGGATCATTTTCAAAAATTAATAAGCCCGGCGTATAAGCTCAGTGTTGGAGAACTTCGTAGCCTAGCACGTTTAGTTTATTCACTGTCATTCTTGAAACATCAGATTATATTTTGTTTTGCATTTGTAAGTTGTTCGATTTGTCAATATTCTTGCAGTGCAAAGTACCTATATTATTCCTGCCATTGGCCACAATTGCCTATGACAAAGAAAACAATAAGTTTTTTGGATATAAATTTGGCTTTGGTACGAGCGAATGGTCTGTTCCCTTTCCCGAACGTTGTGGTAATGTTTCTTTTAGCTTGGGATGCCGACTGTCCAAGTTTAAACTGTTGAAAAAAATTAAACGAAAATCGGTTGTTTTTCTGGTTATATTTGATGGCATACTAAACAATATTCGTTCTATTGTAGTGATAATAAGCATTATCAAAAAAATATAGGATTGACAACAGCTCATTACGATCTGTATACATAAACATTGTAAATAACACAAAATTTACTAATTCCACTTTGAATTTTAGAAACAATAAAAACGGGCATTTTATATGAAACGACCCTATATTATAGAGCCGGTTATCTAATATGACTTTAGTATTCTTAAGTCAAAATAAAAATAGTTGTTTCTAGTACATCTGTATGGTAAGGCAGTCCTTGACAAACCCAACGTACTGTTCGCTGCCAAAAGGGCCCTGACCAAAGACGGTTGCTTACGCCACGACACCTGACGCCTCCTAACAATAGCTGTTAATTAAATACTGTCTAATCTCATTCTTCTTTATATTAGAGCTTTGTTTGTTTGTTGTGGTTTAACGGCTACATTGGTCATCGACACCCTTAGTAGAGCTCTTTTTTGGAGTTCTTTGTAAGTTCATTTCTTATTGAAATGTTACTTTGATTCGTCTAGATGTATTAGTTCATGGGAGCGATCATTTCTTCCTACCAAACTAGAAAGATCCTAATTGAAAAGTATAATTTTCAATAAGCAATTTGGACAACGTTGTCGTGATCTGAAATTGTGAATTCTAATTTAGTTACTATCAGCATATTACAGGCCAGAGCTGTTTGGCGATGATAATATTACTAAACAATATATGTGGTAATTCATACTATAATAGTTTAATCGACTTCAACACATAATGGGAAAAATAATAGTCCCTGAAAAACATTTTTGTTGGTATGTTATACTTCTATATGATGTTGTTTTGTGAAATTGCACGTTCCAAATGCATGTAAAGAGATCAATATACATTTTTTTTTATATATACTGATTAGGATAATATGATTTATATTTATTTTTCTTAATTTATAAAATGCAAACAACTATCACATCTACTGGACTACAGATCTTCACTTAACTTACGGAACAAACGATTTATCTATAATAGTATACTAAAACCTGTTTGGACATATGGAGCTGAACTTTGGGGTTCAGCAAAAAAAAGTCCACGTACACAAGATACAAACAACACAGTCCAAAATTCTCAGAAAAATTGTTAATGCATCATGGTATATTTCGAATCACACCATACACAACGACATGTACATTCCCACTATAAAATCATCTATTCATAACAAATACATGACATTCCACTCATCGACATAATATCACCCAAACCCACTCGTTCTTCCGCTTTCCTACTCCCTATTACCTGGACTTGATAGAAAAAGATTAAAAAGACATTGGCCAAGAGACTTACTCACCTATTGATATTTTTACTCCATCATCATATAGAAGATCATGTAGAAAAGCAAAGTGAAAAACACTAGGATCAAATTTGCTGAATGCGCAATTGCGCAGGTGCAAATGAAAATTAAATAATAAATAACTAAATTTATAAAATATATAAAACCAATCTATATTGGATATTATTTCATCTTGCTCCATTAAAGTTATTTTTTCTAAGACCAGACACAGTACTTCACAATAAATTATGGAACACGATACTGAAATGTACCGTTGAAAAGTGTCACAATGATATATAATATAAAACCAAAATATTTCAAAAATTGTCCAAACCGAATTGTCTGAACAAATATAAGTTTACGGTACCTTAAAGCAGCTTAATTGAAAAATGCACACTATGGGCAGGAAACCAAGCAAGGCCAAGAAGGAGCTGTTATTATTAAAAGAATGGAAAACAAGAAAAAAAAAACTTTACAACAAAGGTAAACATTTTATGGTTTGTTATGAGTAAAAAGTACTTCTGATTTTTTTTTTTTTTTTTACTTTTGATATATGTAATGTGGAAGGATTTATTTTACACTCTATGTTCCGTAGTAACCAACTTACTTATAGAAATTGTTATTATTATTGCGTCGCTACAATACAATGATGGTTTGTTATGATGCATGACAGTACATTTCCAAATTAAAGTTACAGAAATCATATTTATAATTAAGACAAAACAATTTATTTTCTAAATCAATTTAATGTTGGTAATTGGTTGTTTAAAGCTTATTATGTGCTGTTTGACACATAAGAATATATTTCAGCATAGAATGATTATATTGCTAATAATGCCAGGAAAAATCTTTAATGATAATCTAGTTCCTTATTATTAGGTTTATTTTTTATTTCTTATTGCTACTGTTAGATCATGTTATACCATTCCAATTTTACTATTCTTGCTTGCTATAGCCATTAGTGCAGACATTGCCCTGGAAGACTCCATCAATTATTGATATAAATAGCTTCCAGCATTCCAGATAAACATTGAATGCTGACAGCGTCGCCCGTGATGTATTGCCCTCCGATAAAATTCTTCTATATCAGCTTACGACAGACCTTGCCATGTCCAAGCGTCTGATTGGCTTTTGATAAATATTTCCTTTGGCGTGTTTATGCATTTTCTTCTTGTGTTTTTTTTTTTACAATGCAATGTTTCAGCTGTGATATTAGTCCAAAATTCTTTTTTTTTCATATATTAAAAAAATATTTATTTTTTATAATTTTAATCTTTTCTATGTGCATTTATGTATGTAAATTTGAGTCTTATGAAAGCTAATAAACAATCAGCCTGTACAACTTAAACCGATAAAGTGTCTATAGAATTCACTACATTGAAGAGACTCCACTGTTTTTATTCTTTGTTTTTTAGAAAGATTTTATTCTTATGGACGGTTAATAAAAACGATAAAATTTTATCGTAGTTTATTTACTACCATAAGTTGTTTCCTAGATTATTTTAGGGCATTGAAAGGCTGAAAAGCAGATTTTCTAATTCATTTCAGAGTATATTTTTGACGTATATATATTACGTCAAAATAGTTTTGTGTACAATTTCGCATACTATAACATGGACACAAAATTATTTACCATGCTGTTTTTCAATACGACAGTTGCTAATGATTAATGATTAGTCATTAATTACCTTCATTCTTTATAATTAATTCTTTGATTCATTATTCATGTATTAATTCTTCGTAATATGCTTTTTATAAACATAGAAATTCTTCTTTATATGCTTCTTGTAACCATAGAAATCATGTTTTATATTTATAAATTACCGAAATTTATAAATATAAATATCTCTGAAAAATATGAGCGGTAAGGAAGCATAGCTTAAGACAGATCCGATATTATATTTCTTGTTTCTCCTTCATTACGTACCCCGCCCTGGGAGAGGCAGTACTTTCTAAGGATTTCTCTAAACTAATAAGATGGCTAGAAAACTAACCAGCGTTCACGCTCACTGTTTTTCTCACCATTTTACTCCTTTCATTATCATAAGTTATCAGCACAATTAATTATGAATTATGTTAATTATAGTATGAGTTTCTTTGTGTTTTCGAACCATGATGTCTTAAAATATTTTGCGATATTCCCACGCCTTTATTCGTGTACCATTTAGCAGTGAAAATTATATCTTAATCGTTTATTATTACAAGCGTCCTTTAGTTTATTAATTAAACAGAGTAAAACTATATTTTCATTTGCTAATTGAATAAACCTGCCAATTTAAATTTTATATTAGTTATACATCTTTACATGTTATAAATCTAAGTTATATATAAAAGTCATAAATCTGTATTTTTTTAATGTTTTATATGCACGTATCTATGGATAATAAAATATAATCTCATTCTTCTATATAATTAAATATAATTCATGTATGCTTAGTAGTTTTTTTAAAAATCACGCAGTCATACATTCCAAGACTTTATATTTTTATCCTACCTCTCTAGAAAATACAATTGACTATCAGCAGATTGACTATCTGAAATATAAAAACAAATAAAATGAAAGGCATGAAAAAGGACAGTAGACAATGGTACCTCTCCCATGGCTTGACTTAATAAATTATAGCAGATCTCTCATCCACGTTCTTTTTAGTCACCTCCTAATGTTCTCAGACATGAGAGTCGTGGCCATTTGTTCTATCAATTGGTTAAGGTGTCCATGTCGTTTTTCATGGAACCGTTTGTAGTATGTTCGTATGTGTTCTTCATGATATGTGTGAGTCTGTCTGCTGATGCCATAAATCTGTAATGCATCAGACCAAACTGGTTTTAGTAAGTGCACGTCTTCAATTTTATCATAAATAACACTGTTCTGCAAAAAAAAACTTTTCTCCCCTCCCTTGAATAATTTTGCCTGTTTCTCATGTTTTCAGGTGTGCTGAGTCCGAATCCGAACTCAGAAAAATTCTATCACCCTCTGATTTTGAGAGAAAAGAGGTGAAACTTGGAAAAAATGAAAAATTGTATTTGAAAATTATTGTCTTTATTAGAACAGATTTTTTTTCTTTTTCAACGATAAGATATAATTAATTGAATCCTGCATGCTATCAGGTATAATACTATAGATATGACACAACTCAAAAATATACACACATCGTCAATGAGTAGTTTTTTTTCTTTTGTACTCTTCCTCCTCTGTCTCCCGCTGCAGTGTCCAGCAGTAATCCGCCAGCATCTTCTCATTCCATTTGCCAGAATATCTTTTTTCCATTCTGGATATGTCTTGGTGGAATCGTTCTCCATGTTCGTCCGAAACTGCACCCAAATTTGGGGCGAAAAAGTCTAGGTGACTATGCAGGAAATGTATTTTTAAGGACATTTGCATCCCAATGTTTTATATGAAGTAAGCAGTTCTTGGACTATTTTTCGGTAGTCTCTAGATTTTTTGTTTCCCAAAAACTTAGCACATACCTCTCGAAAAGCAATCCAAGCCTTTTTCTCAGTAGTATTTAACTTTGCTTCAAAAGTGAGGTCCTTGAAAAACTGAAAAAACACTTTTAGCCATATTTCTTTAACCACTTGTAATATTCCCATCAAATTTTTTCGTTCAAATATACTTAATTGCGCTCAAAATCATCGGGCTTTTGAATTTTTTTCACTATGTTTTGATGCCGAAAAAAAATTCGTCAAATCCACAAAAATCTCACCTTTTTGGATAAAAAACTAGAATTTCTCAGGAAACTGTGCGTGATAGACAAAATCTGACTTCAAATTCGTGTTCACCACATCTGATAACAGTAAGAAAGCATGTTTTGGTTTGAAAGAGGATTTTCGTGCAGAACAGTGTAATCTAAAATTTCTGGTTCGATTTTGCGATGACTGGTATATTTGATTAAATAATAACCTTACATAAAAAAAAAAAAAAATAATCTCGCTTTAATGCATTGTCAATTTCAAGTATTAAAAAATCTGTGTTGATGTTAACGATGTATGTGAAGATTTTGCACTCAATCTGAAGTCACGGACATATTACAGTGGTTTTGAAACGTGTCTCCTTACTCGGTTTAACATCTTCATCGAACTTTACCTTGAAATTTGCAACGCTTAAACCGTAAAAATCCTTGCTGATTACACACTTTACCAGCTCAAAACTTCATTTTATTTCTCAGCGATTTACAGAAATTTAAGTGTTTGCTAATAATCTTTTTTCTTTATTAATTTATTGATTGACATTTACAACAATACCAACAAGTAAACGGCAGGAATGAAACATTATACCATAGATAAAGTCAAGTAGAGAAACTAACTAGTGGTAGTACTCAAATAACAAATTCAACATAAAAGGTCACGAGACCATCTCCTTTTCAAACTCCTTGGAGGATTATCAGGAATTGAAGAAGTTGCTAGGTTTGAAACTAGTGGGATTGAGTTGGAATACATTTTTCATTGAAAAGATTAAAATCGGATTCGGGCCAAATCAGTAGCAAATGGGACATTAAGGTCATTATGGATTACCTTAAGTCCAGATGGGTCTCTAATTATTGTCATGTATATGAGTCTTTTGTAATTAATTGGGAGCTTAGAGCCTTTGCCTGATAAATGTTGAATTGGGAATAAACTTTGTCATGAAAAGACTGGACAAAGTAAGGAGCATTAAGGATTTTACGAAGGATTTTGGATTGTTAGAATTGGATACGAGAGGAATTCGATGGCTTAGTGGAGGCCAAAAACTCTACTCCGTAAGTCCAAATAGCTGAAATAAGAGTCATGTAATTAATTGAGAGTTTAGAGGGTTTGTCTAGTTAATGTTGAAGTAGCCTGAAGCAGGGAACGGTATCTTGTCTCTTCAGTCTAGTATGAGGATTTCAAATTAAACGTTAAATCCTAATTAAATATAATCCTAAGTGCCGGATTTTTTCTTCAGAGATCATTGATTGAAATAATGTAACAGTCTAAATAGGTGAATAAGAAATAAAGTTTTCGAAAATTTGTTACAACTGGTTCTGATTACAATATTGTGGGATGATATTCGATATATTACAACATCGCTACTCTTCAATCCGAAACTAATGATGCTTGGTTAAGGAAAGACAGGATAATTAGGCAAATAGGATACAGCGTATACAAACGAGGCTGATTTCAATTTCAAAACAGTCAGTACTCCACGTCATCTTGTTAGGCATCGTCCCTTCCAGTTTCTTATTGCCGTCCGCCCCTTGAGGGAAGGTAAATAGCGGCCATCTGCAATTCCCATGAGCACTCACATCGTTTAAGTGCGCCTCAAGATGTTGCGAACAGATAGAACTGTTAATTAAAACCTTTTTGCCAACGTAAGAAGGACGTGTACGCTCCAGTTAAGGACTAACATTTGAATGGAAGGAAGACCTTAGGTAAGCTGTTTGTTCCCTATCCGATTCCTAAACAAGACATTAAACCGAAGGTCGGGTTTTTAGCCAAACAAAAAAACAAACGCTGAAATCAGGTTCGCTTAAAGGAAAACAATTAAACCTTTAAGAGAACCGTTTCTTCAAATGAGCGCTAATTTGTCTCTCTCCCATGGCCTTCTTTGCCAAAGGTCGGGATGAACGAATCGATGATTAATTGTCCAAGTCCATAATACCCTCCTACATCAATTTTTTAAATTATTTTTTGTAATAAATCAGATGATCTAATATTAGTTTATGGAAAAATAAAGTATTGGTTTGATAACTAGTAATTATCATAATGATGGACACATTTCTTAACATAACCTTCGGTCTCGTACAAAACTGATTTAATTGGTTTTGCTTTTAATGAATCAAACTAAAAAATTACTCCTAGGCTAAAGAGGAACATGCAATTATTGCCGATTAACGGAAGGCAGTTTAGATCTCCCATGGACGTTCTGTTGGTTTTAAGTAAGAATTTATTGAACCTTACCTCAGTATTCGGCCTTAGGAATTATTTCCTATTTTGTTATAATAGTAGTATGGTAAGGTAGTCCGTCTATCTCAATGAGGATCTTAATAATGGGGTCAAATTACAATTGTTAAATAATAAATAGGTAGCGTGTAGTTCTGAGTCGCTGTGCTTAAGGCCCGAGTTCAAATAATAAATATTATAATTTAATCATTTAAGAGCCATTCCTGAACCCTCTGCAATCTGCAGACCCTCCTGATGTTAACCTAGCCTCAATAAGGTGCCCTTACTTCTGAGGAATACTGGGAGAAATCTGTTGAGCGTGATATCTGACAAATCACCTTCCTGCACTCCCCAAATAAGATTTTTTTTCCAATTTTTAAAAATTATATATATATATATATATATATATATATATATATATATATATATATATATATAAAACGACATTATTACAACAATGAGTCATGTTTCAGTGCCCTTTTATGCCATCGGTGGTCCGCCATCCTCATAACATGACCAAACCAACTCAAAATTTTATATTTATAAATTATTACAATACGCTGTACCATCGTGAGGTCGAACTTTGAATGAACTTCTTTTTTTTTTTAATTCTAAGAACGACAGGTACAGTCTTGGTTAAACTTAATCTTACCTTACATGGAATATATGATTGTTAATGTAACCTTTGTGATTTTAATTTTAGGGTACTGTAATGGTTCATAGTTTCACCTAATGTATTTTAGAATTTTTAAGGCACATGAACGTTACTTCATTGTCGCATGTTCAATTAAATTCAAAGGGTTTTCCATGTGAAAACAAAGATAAGAAAAATAATATTTGATTCCAAATATATTTTCGAAATTCTGACTTGTATTTGATATAATTAAGGTTACATTTTCTTTAGATGATAGGGCTAACAGTGGTATTGCAATTATATCCAAATAAAATATGGCAAAAAGACATAAAATATTGATTAACATTTATAGACGAATGAATTATTAAAATAAAGTATAAAACTTTCTACGAAATACAAATAACAACAGGATATAAAACATGATGAGCAGAAAGTGGGCTAACTTGTTTTCTTATATACCGCCAATGTTTTTAATAAACTATATTGTTTATTTATATATATATACAATTGCAATTGAGGCTCCTATCAACTATTCTAATTTTAATAATTTCTGTTTCAGGTAAGTTATTCCCTTCCCTATTCGGTTTGGTGGTGAGTAGTAAGTTCATAAGTAAAGTGGAGTTCTGGTTTTTATTCATTTGGTATGTTTCAATTTATCAACTACATTATATGTGCATACATTAATGTATTATGTAAAAGAGCGTAAAGAGTTGTAGAGGAAACATTAGAGAACAATTTTGAATCTTATACACTTAATCTTCTATTTCATTGAATCCAAAATAGCAGTGTATCATTTTAAACAAATTTTCTTTAGACATTATTGAAACTTTTTATTCATATTATTGGAACCAAAACCGTGTTAATTTCCGGAAATACATGTCACCTTGCTTCTTATCCAGAATATCGAACTATTTCAAACAGGAAAGTAGGACAAAATGCATACGATATACCCGCATATCCCTCGGATGAACCACTGACCTAATATATATTTCATATAATATGCTGGTATTTTATGAAAACCATCTGCCAAAATTCCCGTTTCAATGGCATTTACACTTGCATCGAAAATCAAAGAGTGATTCGCTAACTAAACAGCAGATTATTTCGATATGAAAACTACTTTTAGAAATTATATGAGACAGAACATGGTCGGGTCGAGGGCAGAAAAAACTCTCTTAAATAAAGAAAACAATTTATTTTAAAGCCAACGTTTCGACCCACATTGAAGGCTTCTTCAGGGCTTGTAATAGGGTCAAGGGTTGAAAGTTGACTACGAAGCAATCAGACAGAACAAAACAGTCATTGTTTGGAAATTATTTTTTTAATGGAACGTGTATCGATACAATATGAAAGAAACGCGCCTTTTTTGAAAATTCCATCTGCATTTCACTAATACAAGATAAATAAGAAATTTCAATCTCTATTCAACCATTAACCAGCAGACATTTCCTAATTCATACTTGATCAAAGGCAATAAGAAGTAAAGAATCCAAACTCTTTAATTTTTCAATTAATTGCCTTAACATGGAAGTGGTGTGAGTTGTGAACGATAATAGATCCCCGTTGGCCCTTTTTCACTGAAGTATATGCCCAAAAAAGTAAAAACATGTCAAGGTTCAACAGATTGTTTCTTGAGAGAGAAGAAAAAAGAACACATTCTAGCTGGAAAGACTTTTAGAAAACATTGAAATAAAAATTTATCGGGATAAACCAATAATTACGGACCACAGTGTAATACATAACCGTCCGGATATTTTGTTGATCCATAAACCGAAGAATGTTGCCACAATCATCGAAATATCAGTTCCACGTGGTACAAAAGTAATAAACACTAAAGCCTAAAAAAAAAGGAAAATTCAGGAACTTGCTATTGAGTTAAATACGCTTTACTATTTGGAGAAAGTGCTAATAATTCTAATAGTCATTTAATCGAATGGTCTCATATTTAAAAGCACAAGGGAGGGTACTGAAGACCTTAGCCTCCATTTGGAATCGGCGCAAAAGGCAGTTTTGTTAGAAAAAAAGAATTGTGAGAAAATTCTTGAATCAGTAAAATTTTTTACATTTCCATTGAATTTAAAATTCCGGGCTTTAAATTCGGTGCCATAGAAATCTAAAAAAAAATAATTAAATAATAATAATAGTAATAGTAAATAGTAATCATATTACCATAATAAATTATAATAATATTTAATGACGTAAGTATATAAGATCCTAATCAAAGTAATGTTCAATGAACATTCTTCCCCTTGTATACATCGCAAATTGCGAGAACATGGGGATATGGGATCAGTGAAGAGAATGGATTTGTCTGACCGAGGTACGAACCAGGATAGGTCAAGTGGAGCACCATGACGGAAACATGGGAGACCCGGGTTCGAATCCCGGCCCTGGACATATTTTATTTTCTCTTCAAAATAAAAATATTTAAATTTATATCAAATAATAATAGTAGTTTTATATAAATGAAATAATAATAGTAGTTTTATATATATATATATATATATATATATATATATATATATATATATATATATATATATATATATATATATGTGGGTGTTTTTGGGTTACCCCAATTAATAAATACATAAGCTTATTCGCATAATAAAACCGGATCTAGGATGAAATGGCAACCTTTACTTTCCAATGAAGCGTTTAGGAAATTTTCTCTCCCCGGCTGAAATGAAACACCGCATCCTATAAAGAAATATTGGCTTTGAGGCGGTGTCACATATCGATGCTATTGAAGACTTTCGATATTAATGCGGTCGATGTCAACTGTCGATTCGCAACCTTGGAAAGTGCACCGCCTGCCTCGGGGGTACGGTAGGCCACAACATATCCCTGCGGTTATATTATTTTCAATAACAACTCTATTTTCTACAAGTCCATAACCTTTCTTGACTGACTGATTGTTTAGAAAGCAACAGTTATCCGTCCCTTCCTCTTCCTGCGCTCTTGAGGGAAACAAATGGGCGAGCGGTGTGTGCCGTGCCCGGCCAGCGCCGCGCAAGGAGTTCCTTCCGCCCGGTTATTGCGCACCATCCATCATGCGCTGTCACATCTTCATAGAATAAATAATGCAAGAGTTCACCACTAGCGTTCCTTACAAACTATCTTGGCTGTAGAGGCAAATTATCATTTCAAGAAATTTTTGTATTATTGGGAACCTTCTTTTTTTGTTCTCTACGGCCCTAACAAGGCAGAGTTATGGCCCTTCATCTACATTTCAAATCAATGTCCAATGTCATTACCAAAAATTATGTGACAACTACTACTTCATTGTCACGTGTATGCCATTTATAACAAATTCCAAATTGTACTTGGAATCCAATACTTGTATCGTGTTTGTTGTTTTTAAATAGGGTATAGGCAGTCTTGCAGGGTGCCACGGATCCCAAGTACCTGCAAATGAGTCCATTATCCTATTTCTTTCATCTACATACTAAATCAATGTCCAATATTATTAACAATAGTTAAGTGTCCATTACTGCCTTATTGGCTTGTGTATTCCGTTTCTAACCAATTTCTAAGTGTACTTCCTACATTTTTGATTGGACTATTTTTATATCTTAGATCTATTTATAAACGTTAACTTTAAGCATATTTAAATAAATAAAGTCTATGTCTCTCTACTTATCAAAATTTAGAAGAAATCACTCTACTACATAAAAAAACTTATATTGGTGTAATATTTTATCAGTGTTGCCTAGCAACGGATCTGAGAACTACTTTTTGTTTTCGTCTTTTGCCGTCCTCGATCAGTTAAATAACTACTATTTTTAAAAGCGCCGTATCCGAAAATCTCTGGTTTTAGCTTCTTTTAGCCGTTACACAAAATATAACTTTGTTTTATAATTTTAATTGAAAAACTGGAATGCATCGATATAAAATATAAACCATCTACATTCTGTTAATTTTATTTTAATAAAGATAATGCAGTGAAATACGTTTTAGTATACAATAAATTATTTTTTGTTACCTATATAAAAAACGTAAACTAAAAAAAAATCATTATTTGTTTTTTTTGCAAAATACTTATTAACTCAAAACAGTACAATTAGTGGATAATTATCTTGTTTGTTTGTTCATTTAACGTTACTTTATGCTGGGATGGCTAATCGGACGGTGCTACAGTGGGAGCTCTAAATTTTGCCTACCCAGGTTTAATTAGGATAGGGATTTTTAACGAGTACCTGACATCGTACAGGCTCGGGACCCCCGTTTAACGTCCCTTCCGAAGGACGGCGTAAATAAGGATTTTTTACTCCCTTAAAAAAATCCTAGGTTCACCTGCCGGGCTAAGAACCCGCGATCTTGGGCTTAGTAGTTTGTTACGCTAACCACTAGACCACAGGTAACCTTGGTAATTATCTTAGAACTACCTTAAATTTCTAGAACAATTTATATACCTCTACTAAAACATTAAGTACCTACTCAAATACAATTTTACAAATAGTTGTATAATAAGCTAAATATGAATTCTCCGCCCCCAGACAGTCATATGCAGCATTTTAGTAAATTTAAAAATATTTTTTTTTAATATTATCGCAATATTTTACGCCTTTTCAATTCTTACGTTCGAGGGTGTTGTCTTCTTTGGGTTCTTATTTTATTCAGCCATGGTTTTGCACGCAACTTATGCCATTACTACCAAAAGAAAAATGGAATGTTTTGGTGAAGAAAAGTTTAAACCATCATATAAGTTTAAACAAACATATAATGTGTGTTATTCACGACGGTCTATAATTAGTCTGGCTCATATATTTTTTTTATACAAGAACATTAAATTTATTATTAAACATTAGAGGTTCTAGTAATTCCTTTTTGTTTTTTAAAACGCCAGTGTGTTGTGGTTTTAAAAACGATTGGAGTGGTGAGATATTTGGCGCTCTTTAGCGTTTTACATACATAAACACCAATGTTAGGCATTTAAAAAAAAAGAAAGACTGTTAATAATAGATTTTTGTCAAAATGTTCAAATTTTGATGTTTTTTAAGAATCTTTTCCTAATAAATATTAAACTATATTAATTTAGCTGTCAAACAATTAGTTACTAATTTGAGGTTTGGAAAATTGTGAAGGGGGTGAGGATGTGAAACAGGTTTTCGCTCCTGCCTTATCTTAAAGATGATACTGGTAATTCTAGATATAGCTTTCCCAAAAATTTAAAAAATGATTTGTTTTTGTTTATTTTAATAATTTCAATACTTGTTTCGTGTTTGTTGTTGTTGAATTGGGCATAGACCGTCTTGTATGGTGCCACATACCCCAAGCACCTGCGATTGAGTTAATACTCCTGTCTTTTGATGATCAAAAATGTACTTTATATACAGAGAAGTTATTTTATTTATTTTTTATTTGGTACACTCGTTAATAAAGTCTACAGGATACTTTTTTCTTCTCTCTTTATATTTATCAAGTACAAACAATTGCAGGATTCTAAAAACTTTATCCCAGGAATCCCAACACGACTTGGTAGTAATCAGCTCTTCGGTACTATGGATCATACGCAAATGTTTCTTATGTATGTATATGTGTGTATGTATACTTAAGTTACACTTATGTGTTCCAGTTATAATATCAACATGTATGACATTGTAACTGGATTAAATTGAGTATTACTATGCTATAAGTAAATATTTATTACTTTCCATTATAAATTCATAATTTACAAAAATTTAATAATAATAACCACAATAATTTACCATTATTTCACCTCCATATAATATTTCTTGTCTTGATCTTTCAGATCTTTCAATAATTTTCGATCCATCACTTATATAATTTCTTCATCAAATATAGGACTCTCTTTATCGGGTTTTAGTGGCATATAAAATACATTGATTAACATAAAGGGTCTTTTAAAAAATGTTTTGTGAGAAAGCTGTAAAGTCGTGTCGTAATGTCTGTTTCGAGATAGCGATCTTATCTAGCGTATCCATCATCAACTATAACGGCTTACTAGCTCTTAATCTCTTAAATCAGATCTATTGCGGCATGTAAAGGCAGGAAAAAGTTTATCTATGTATATTTAATGTATGCATTATATATAATATAATATTATATACTTACTATATGTATGTTTCTAAACTACGAGTGTCAATTCTTCATTCGTTTTTGGTGTAAATGATAAAATAATTGCATTCATAATGTTGAGTTGTGTCATGTTGTATTTACACTATGTTACGCCTTCATCATGATTGGTGGCTATACTATTCTAAATTTGTATTGTATCTCTCATCTATTGAATAATATTCCATAAATCAGTCTTCAAACGTTACCGATATTGCGTCTTAAACAAGAATAATCATCTCTTTTTGTCATACAAGTTAAATTTTCTTGAGAATTTTTTTTTTTTTTTACCTATGCATACTTTCATTTGTAATAATAACCCTACGACCAATCTTCCTAATTTTTTTCATATTTGATTTAAAATATTTAAATTACTCTAGTAGCCTAATTAGTCTTTTGTTTAACCTTTCCTAGAAGGAGAATTTCAATTTGTTTTATTGTTTACGTTGATCTATAAGTTAAAATAAGAGGAGCAACGAGGTTATTCAGAATATAGCACTAACTGATTCAATAGTCAAAAATTACTTCCGGCATTGTACATATCGATTTAGGTGATGTAAGTGATATTTTTATACACAATTTTACAATTGCAAAATTTTAATATTCAAATGACCAACACATTCAGTATGTTAAAAATTTGTCTATTAATTAGTAAAAAAAATTAAAAATACGTATTTTGCTAACAAAAATAACGACAGGAATAAAATTGGTGTAAATAATAATATGTAGATAAACACAATGAGTTCACTAATTCATTTTCGGGCATTAAAAAAAGCACTATTTTAGTTTAGCTAATTAAAAGTAAAATGAGAGTTCCTGTTTTTGTGTCTAATAGCTATATGCATTATTCATATTTGTTTCTTTAGTACAGTAGCGAAACGATATTATAATGCTTATAAGCATTATAATTTTCTCGATTTTATTTTTTTTTTACTGACTCCATTTAAATATTTTGTAGAAACCTTAAAGTAAAACTTTTAACCGAAAAAGTCCTTTAAGTACCGAATCTGCAATTCATGGGACAGTTGGGAAAGTCGAAGCGGACTAGATGACAATAGAAACAAAGCGTAACCTATTTTTCCAAATGTCATTTCATCTTGTGCAAGCTGGTGCGGAAAAAAAGGTTAAAATTACGGACTGCACGAAATGCAAATTGGAAACGGCGTAAATGTAAGGATCCTAAAACGTGTAAGGGAGTTTTAAAGTGAAAGTACCACTGCGAATTAAGAGAGTATGCTAGGAATAATATAAGGAATAATTGACATCGAAATTATCTATTAAGAATATTAATAGAGCGATTGAACAAATCATTGAGTTGATTGATAGGGTTCTTGAGCTGTTTATATGATAATATTCAGTTATCCAGTATCAGAGGTTCTCTCAATTAGGATTCACATTGTATTTGAGTCTCTATTTAGTTCCGTAATTGGGTCTGTATTTATTTGTAAAAAATAAATGTTAGGAGTATTATAAAAATTAACTTTTTGAAATTTCTAATTTTAAAAAATTAGAATTCACCATAGTTTCAGTACGTTTAGTTATATCTCCACTTACTCATTGCCCAAGATAGTAGCAGAGTGTATTATTTCTCAATAAAGCAAAAAAATAAAAAATAAAATATCTCCATTAATTCGTTGCCCAGTCCACTGTTCAGTATCTATGAAAAGTACTTTATTATTAATATCCACAATATATACTCACCTGAAGTAGATGTCAGGTTAACCAACTTGTAAAGACTGTATTGTTTCTTGGACAACGATTGTGGGGGAGGTTATTTGCCCTGATTTACTCTTGACCTCCTGAATTTCCCCTCAATTTAGGGTTGTAGTAGTTGATTTGACCCACCCCAGCTACCAAAGGTATTTGAAATATGTTAAATATGGTATAATTTCCATAGCTACAATCCATCAACTAAACAAACAATAACTAGCACACGCACATCATATATGAAAAGTTGCCTTATTTTTGTAAAATGCTAAGGCGTATTGTTTCATTAATTCTCCTAATCAAACAAAATATTTAAATTTGAAAGCATTGATATCTATACCGATCGGTTTGTTTATCGACAGTGACTATAGCGTAAACAAACCAATTTAGACCAAACCTGAACCTGGTGGGCGAAAGGGAAGCGGTCATTCGTGGGGTGGATAACCTCGGAATGTAACAGCAACGTACTATTACGTAGGAACCGGGTACTAGTCACAGTAACGACTTGGACCTTGGAGTCGCTATCAGGCAAAAGAGGATGAGGAAGCGTTTACGACACCCCAACTACTAAAGTTCCCGTTGCTATGGAACAGCGACAGTTAAGAATGTTACGTGAAGGGCTGCTGAAAATAAGTCAAGGGAATATATCAAATTTAAGGTGAAGTTAATTAGAAAAGTATATTGTTTCAGAAAAAATATATCAAAGATGTATATACTTATTGTTTTTAAAATAAAAAATTGTACCCCTACTCGTACAATCCATGAAGTTCTTGATTTAATTACGTGGTAGAGACTGTACTGTTTCTAGGATAACGATTGGGAAGGGAGATGGTTTGTCCGAGATCACGCTCAACCTCCAGGTTTTCCTAATTTATTGAAGCAAGCGGAGCCCCAGGACGGTCCCCAGATCCTAAAGAACCCATCCCTATTGTTTCAACTATAAATGTTTATATTCGGTTTTTTTCAAGTTACTTTGATTTTCGACGCATGAAGTTAGTGATTCGTATTCAGCGTGCTCCTTTTACTAGAGAAAATTTACCCTAGAAAATGTTACAATTAGAAAAGAAATTACAAGGACATTATTGATATAAGTTTGTTTCCTTCATTTTCGTATGTGATAAAGGTCGCCTATCTATGGTTCAGGAAAAAAGACAGATTATATTTTTTCGGGTATGAGGCGAAAAGGTATCCAATTGCATAAATATCCGATGCTGTTTTCAAATACATTATAATATTCCTATCGTGAGATATTTACTGATCATTCTATTTTATTTGTTTATTTAACGTCATTTTGTGCTACTATGGCTAAATAGACGATGCCATTGTGGGAGTCCTAAATTTTGTCTATCCAGGTTTAATTAGGATTTTTAACGAATACCTGACATCGTACTGGCTCGGGACCCCCGTTTAATGTCCCTTCCGAACAACGGCATAACCAAGGATGTTTTACTCCCTTTAAAACTTGTCGAGCTACGAACTCGCGATCTTAGGTTTTTAGTAGGCTTTTATGCCAACCACTAGATCACAGGTCGCTCCTATCATTCTTTTTTGAAAATTCATCATCTTTTTCCTATTGATTCAAACACAAACTGGAAGATATCCTTCTTGCTATTCTTCATTAGAAACAGAATAAAAAGAAAACACGATAGTTGAAGAAATCTATTAAGTTCCATTGTTCAACTATCATCCGTTCTTTAACCCCCTATTGTTCTTATTAAATTCTTTTTATTAACAGTTAGAGACGCCTCGCCTCAGAAATAACTCAAACAATTCTCGCTTCTTATCAATCTCAAGTCAAGGTCGTTGGATCCTATTGTTTACAGGCGTCAAGGTCATTCCAACTAGTCCCCCATCTTTGCTTATGGGCATTGTAATCACATAAGTAAATCTTAAAAAGGCTTTTTTAACCTCTTTGTATGGGGAAGGATATGCGGATTTTTTACTTTTTGTGTCGCTATGCACACGAGGTAAAGAGTCGTATGATCTTTGGAAGGTAATGGTCAATGAATATTTTCGGCTGAAGTAACCTTCGCGGTCAAGTTCGAAACTGCCCACAAAACGTAACTGTCAGTCATGAATAAGGATTTTTATGGCAGTTTAACCAACATGAGCATTTTGAAAAAAATATATAAACTATAGACTTTAACATTTATTTCATTACTTTAGATTTAATGCTCTAACAAATAGTTATCTGACTTTATCTTTTCGTCTAGTATATAGAGTTAAATTGCGATACTACTGAAGATATCAAATTATATATATATTTTTTTATAGATAGTCAATATTATAAACGATTCCGTCTAGATAACAATATGTTTAGCACAGTTTTACACTTTCCTATTACTAAGAGCATTGAATCATATGGTAATCGTCATTCGATATAAGCAATAATACTTATATATAAGAATAACATTAAATATGTTATTATATATATATATATATATATATATATATATATATATATATATATATATATATATATATATACATACATAATAACATACACACAAACACACCTGATCAAGTGTTATTTCGTTGGTTTTTCTGTTCGCACCTTATTGAGTTATGTCAAGGACAGTTTGTATCCGCGTAGTGTTCACCAGCATAGCCATTTCTATGCTCTTAACAAGAAAAACTGGCGAAAGTGCACACATTGTTGACATGGAACGATTCTTGGGAGAAAAACTCTACTTATTTTCTGAAAATGTTGTCCAAAATTTCCCTTGTGTTCCTAATTTTTGTTTTTATTTTAATGGCTGTCAATTTACCAAAATTAATAATTTTCAAATGATTATACGTATTCTGTTTTTGAAAAGAAAATGGTCCGGACTCAATTTAAGAAATAATATCTTCGTTAGTGATAATTTATTTATTGTAAACCAACGTTTTGACTCACGCTTCAGGTCTTCTTCAAGGCTGAATGGGCAAGATACAAAAACTTTCTTGACCTCCACCCTGACTATGGTTTCCCAATATTTATACGGTTAAGTAATAATTGTTCGAGTATTTTACGATTATTTGTTTGGAAAAACTAGCTTCCTTAATCATGTGGTTGTGAATCGTCAACTATGAAGGAATTATCCCTCAATAAACCATCAAGAAACAAACTGGATTATTGTTTTTTGTCTTCTGGTTTTACTATTGCCTGATCTAGGATCAACAAAAAGTTTTTGATGAATTGAGAGGATTTACTATTAAACTGCAAGATGTTTTACATTCCACTTCGACTGGATGTCGAATAAGCGTGTAACATGAATTTTTTATACTCAAGCTTGCAGTTTTTTGTTTGATCAAGGAGCCGTGAACGTCAGATCAGTCTTAGCGTCCGCGAATTTCTCTTCCTGATATTGATGAACCCCGAGCCTAATGAGCAATACATCTCCCGGCCAACGATGGACAGAAATTTTTTCAAGTCCATTTCCTCGGAAATTATCAGCATTCGAATGGTGGAAAACATAAATTACTATATTGGAAAATATTCGGAATTACCATAGCAAAATACAGATGAGACAGCGACATTTGCCCATTTAACAAAAATACTGTTGACCAGTGTTATTACCGTCAGTATAATAAAGTAAATAAATTCCAGTATTTCATATTTCTTTTCATAATTTAATATTAATTTACTCATCAAGTGTATCAGTCAATTATATGTAGAGAAATACATAAAAGATTAACAAACATCCTATCCTCTTCTAACCCCCCTTTCTACCTACCTAACCTCGTCTAACACCCCTTTCTACCTAGCTATCCTCCTCTAACCCCCTTTCTACCTACCTTTCCTCTTCTAACTCCCCTTTCTACCAACCCCCTTTCTACCAACCTACCCTCTTCTAACCCCCCTTTGTACCTACCCACCCTCTTCTAACCCCCCTTTCTACCTATCTATCCTCTTCTAACCCCCCTTTCTACCTACCTTTCCTATTTTAACCCCCCTTTCTACTTACCCTCTTCTAAACCCCTTTCTACCTACCTACCCTCCTCTAATCCCATTTCCACCAACCTACCCTCTTCTAACCCCCCTTTCTACCTACCCTCCTCTAATCCCCTTCCTACCAACCTACAGCTTCTCACAACAAGTTTTAACTTTTCACTAATTTCCTAATTTTACTCTTGAAAATATAACTAATCGTGAGTTTCAGTATGGAATGGGTGTAATGATGATAAATGTTTATATTTCAGTAATCATTTCATCAAGAAATAATACTCAACAATCATATATATATATCAGTCAATTATATGTAGAGAAATACATAAAAAACTAACAAAGATCCAATCCTCTTCTAACCCCCTCTGCCCTCTTCTAACCCACCTTTCTACCTACCTACCGTCTTCTAACCCCCCTTTGTACCTACCTACCCTCTTCTAACCCCCCTTTGTACCTACCCTCTTCTAACCCACCTTTCTACCTACCTACCCTCTTCTAACCCCCCTTTGTACCTACCTACCCTCTTCTAACCCCCCTTTCTACGTACCTACCCTCTTCTAACCCCCTTCTACCTACCTACTCTCTTCTAAACCCTTTTTCTACCTAACTACCCTCTTCTAACCCCCCTTTCTAGCTACCTTTCCTATTTTAACCCCCCTTTCTACTTACCCTCTTCTAACCCCCCTTTCTACCTATCTATCCTCTTCTAACCCCCCTTTCTACCTACCTTTCCTATTTTAACCCCCCTTTCTACTTACCCTCTTCTAAACCCCTTTCTACCTACCTACCCTCCTCTAATCCCATTTCCACCAACCTACCCTCTTCTAACCCCCCTTTCTACCTACCCTCCTCTAATCCCCTTCCTACCAACCTACAGCTTTCTCACAACAGGTTTTAACTTTTCATTAATTTCCTAATTTTATTCTTGAAAATATAACTAATCGTGAGTTTCAGTATGACATGAGTGTAATGATGAGAAATGTGTATATTTCAGTAATCATTTCATCAAGAAATAATACTTAACAATCATATATACTTCAAAATGTTAGTTGAAATGTTTATTTCTTGATGAAACGATTACCGAAATATTCACATTTCTCATTTAACACTCTCATAATTACACTCATTTTTCATACTAAAACTAACAATGATTTTTATACATCAAGGGTTTAAATTAGCAATTTTTAGGTTTGAAGTAAACCTTCGGGTAGTACAAGTAAATTGTAATTATTGATGTATATATTTTACGAATAAACATTTTGAAATAAAAAGTGTTTTATTTTTATTTATTTATTTTTTTTTATTTTTTATTTTTTAAGGGGGGAGGGGGTAAAGGTGGTTAGAAGATGGTAGAGGGGGGTAGAAGAGGGTAGAGAGGGGTAGAGAGGGTAGAGGGGAGTAGAAGAAGGTAGAGGGGGGCAGAAGCACTTGCGGACCTAGGAGAATTTTCAAAGGGAGCGGCAATGGGTCAATGTGAATTTCTAATCAATGTTACGATCCATATATGAATGAAGATACATAAAATATCAATTTTTAATTCAAGACAACTGAGGCCAGAAAACAATAACATGGATAAAATGAAACAAACGAAAATACGATCTTCAAATTCTAATAAATAATAAACTCTGAAAAATGGAACATATAGCTATCTATGTGTGAATGGAAAACATAAAAAGGAACGGAATCGCCGATTTTGGATGGACCCATTGAGAAAACATTCGATGCAATGAATATTTTTGGTGTGTAAAACGTGTTTTTTTCCTGTTGAAAACCAACAAAAATTCAGCTCAATATTAACTAATGAGAACTCTAGGGGGCCCCTTCCCTCAAATCCCCGATGATCTTCTGTGAATATTGTCCTGATAAATTGCGAAGATTACTTTATAAAAAACAGAATGAGGGAATGTTTTTATATTTCCCTCAGTATCTCGATTTTTATTGCAATAAACGTAAACTGCAATTGACATTTTCGTAAAATATCTATTGAAGCCCTGAAGAAGATCTGCAATGTGGGTCGAAACGTTGGCTTACCAATAAAAAGTTCTCCCTTTATAAGAGAATTTCCTTGACCTCTACCCGGACCATTTTCTTCCTCTATTAAATTTTAGTTACTTAACATTGAGTAATTATAATACACCAAATGTTAAGAAAATGAAAAAACTTTACAATTTTTCTTCCTTTGATAGGGGTTCTCCTTAATATACATTGCCCTAATGTTCCCTCTGAACTGTAAAAATCCTGAAAAGAAAATGTGAAAAATGTTTTATCTGATAGAATCTAATATGTGGCGTATCAAACTCTCTCTGGTACATCGCAAGTATGCAACTGTTTGAATTATTGTTTTTTCATTTCTTATAAGAACGTTTTTATTTTAATAGTGCCTACTATTGCCTCTAGGATTCCCATATTATTAGTCATTCTTGAACGAGTTTTTAAAGTTTAAAGTATGCTATAGATTTCATCAACAAACCGTAGCTCTTATGAACACAGATGCTATTTTTCATTCTTCTTTTGTTGATTGTGTCATGCCCTAGCAGCGTAACTGCAAAAACGTTTGGCGCTTTTCTGCTTCGTCATATAGGCTGCTACATACGAACGTAACATCGTTCCAGTTTTGTGACTCTCAAGAAGTCATTGTGTCTTAGATTGAAACGAAAGAATTACTGGAAAGGCGCATATTATCGCCTAGCATTTTCTCCAGAGTGATCTGATTCCGGAATGTATTATATAAACTGTTTTATTTATTTATATTTATGTCTTCAATCCTTTGAGACCGTATCTGAAAGTGACAGCACGCGTGATTAGATCTATTTCAGATAATTTCCCGCTTCCTCTATAAACCAGCTAATAAATAGATTAATGTTTTTAGCAATGAAGTAGTATCGCTTATGAAATTCCCTTGTATAACTCAAATTTATTTTTACTTCCGTACATTACACACGACTGAACCCCATGACCATTAAAGATTTATAATAATGGGTTGAAATGCTCAGGGGGTGCAGGCAAATATTACACAAAATAATAAAAACTTATTTTATTTTGGCAACGTTTCGGCCTAACATATATGCAATTTTAGGCCTAAAGATGGCTTACATCTTAGACCGAAACGTTGGCACAACAAATTAAGTTATTATTATTTTAAGTTATATTTATCTTTGACTGCACCCTCTGACCTTTTTAATCCACTATTAGAATTATCCATTCAACTATTTTCAACTTAAAAAATTAACAATTTATATTTAATTATATTATTATATTATATATAATTATAATGTAGTAATTATATTTATCTTTTATTCTTTCCTCATGTAATTATTCTTTTGATTTATTTATTGTGATATACACTATATTATTTATTACGTTTCTGAAGCTGTCCTCATTACGTTCCTCATTTTTTTTTTACATTTTTACTTGAGTAATTATTCTAATACTGCACAAAATTATCATTTGGCAATGCTAAAGATTAAGCTAAATATTTAGTCATAAATCCGTCATAACAATTAAAGCGAGCAAAGCATATTTCTTATTCTTAAGTGGAAAAAAGTAATTATTCTAATACTGCACAAAATTATCATTTGGCAATGCTAAAGATTAAGCTAAATATTTAGTCATAAATCCGTCATAACAATTAAAGCGAGCAAAGCATATTTCTTATTCTTAAGTGGAAAAAAGTTGACAGGATAATTATAAGAGCGGTGTGAAATGGTCAGGAGTACAGTCAATGATTACACAAAACCAGAATGATTTATTTTATTGTACCCACGTTTCGGCCTAAGATTTCGGACATCTTTAGGGCTAAGAAGAATAAACAAAATCGACTATGTAAACATTGCATTAGCAAGAAAGAATAACAGTTTTTATAAAAATAAATGATAAAAATGTAAAGAAATACAGGAAGTATGATAAATTATGAAATATCTGTTGAAAAATAATAAGAATGAAAAGAAATTTAGGAGATAATAAAACAAACATAATGCAGTTAAGAAAACATAGTAAAAAAATAAAAAAAACACGTTGTTAGTAAAATTACAAAAAAGTATATTAAAAAATGTACAAAAAAGTTAAGTTAACAGAAAATTATGATTTGTATTTAATTATGTGATTTGGTTTTGAAATATAATGATAACCATGTTATTAGTAATATTACCAACAATGACACATAAAAATTGTTTAAAAAAAAAGTAAAATAATAATTCTTATTTATGTTCCGGTCATAATCAATATAATTTTACATTATTTGCCATTTCTAATTTTATTTTAGTATTTTTATTTTTTTATTTTTAGTTTATCAAATTATCTAATGATTTCTATGCACATTTTTGCTTAATTTTCTTTCTAAATTAAATTTACTAAATAGGTATATTTGTATTGCCAAATCAATATTCATTAGTTATTTAAATATAAATAATACAAAACAACTAATTAATATAAGTATAACTTGTATTAATAATAGTATAACTATTTTCGGAATCACCCCTAGTATTGCTATATAGAAACCTGATGATGGGTGAAACGAAGGTGCCAAGCAAGTTTCTCTTAAACACCTGCCTGCCTCAATCTCTGCCTGCTTTTTCCTTTCCAGGCAAAATTTAAACTCTTACTTCATCAGTTTGGTATTTTCTGTCTTCTAAAAAATATATAAATATTTTCTATACTTCTAATTTTGATTGTCTTGATTTTGATATTGTCCTTTTTTTTAGACTTTAAATATTACTCTATAAATTGAGAAATTAACCTCGTTTCTGAATAAGGTAATTATTGCGCAGGTTGTCGCTTCGAGTTGACTTAAAAGAAGTTAAAAAAACAATAATCAGTTAACATTAGTCGTTTTATTTTTAATATCTTATGAAAATACAAGTTATCGTGAGCTTTAGTATAAAAAGAGAATGTAATTATTGGTAATGAATAGATTTTGGTAATCGTTTGGTAAGAAAATAAAATTTTAAACTAACATTTTGAAGTATAGATGTTATACGTTTCTTGAAACATTCATTTATAGATGAAATGATTACCGAAATATACACATTTCCCATAATTACATTATCTTCTGTATACTAAAGCTCATGATAACTAGTACGCTTAGAAAATATTGGAATAAATGAAATAAACAGTTAACACATGTTTTAACTCAACTCGAAGCGACAGCCTCCGGAATAGATACCAAAAATTCATATGATGTAGAACGACTTTTAATTGTTTTATTTTTTTTTTTTTTTTAGTAAATCGAAAATCTGATATTTAACATTGCTTTTTTTTTAAGGTAATGAATATATTCTTACTTCTCGTCATCATTTGGAATTCCATAGTAGTTTATAAACAGTAATTCTTATTTTTTATAATCTTCCTCAAAATGTCATACCATTGATTTTCTTTTAGTGTTTATATTTGAATTATAATTATTGTTGTTAATAAATTCGAAAGAATAGTAGTTTGATTAGCTCTACGTTTGTTTGAGGTGTTACATTTTTCCTATACCTACTTCTCACTTAATCCATAGTCCAAGAATAGATTTTTTTTTTTAACAACTACTAGTCCAGGATCCATGGTCCATTTTTGCACTTGATTACTATCAAACTGAATCTTCGTGAATAGCTTATTTTCCTGTGCGAAAATTCTCGATTGCGGTAGCTAACAGAGGTAGCAAGGATAAAATATGTCGATTTGATGATTCTCAAAAATTTATTACTATTTTTTATTTTATTTTTTAATTTATTTTATTTATTATTACAGGGTTTTTTTTTTGTTAGATCTCAAGATAATTATCTAAATTATTTGAAAAAATATTTGTCCTGCAAAATGTATGATCTGATCAAAGAGTCCCCTCCTTCCAACATGTATCGATAACGAGGTCATCAAAAATTATTACTTACCAGCTGATTTTTTGGTTTTTCATTTATATTGGAAGGAGGGGACTCTTTGATAAAACCATCTCCACTTATTTTCCATTTAAATCGAATTTTTTTAGTGTTGGAGTATTCGGGCGTGAATAATTTTATGTGAAAATAAAAATTAATAAATAGGACATCAACGTTATTAATGTTTTTACTAGAAGAATAGTAAAAACAGTGGACTGAAGATGAATCTGCAAGAAACCGAAGAACTAGGTAGAGAAGCATCGCATTGATACTTAAGTAATATAATTTCATTGTGAATGTTTCTCACGCCATGACGACCTATATTCCATCAGTAGCGTAACCATTTCCCCCAATCCAGGTGATTGTGAATGCATCATTCGGATCGCAATTAATGAGTGAGTGAGGTAACTCAATTCTCGTGTTCTGCTGGAATTTCTCCTCATTATGTAGTCCATCTTGCATAAACGAGTTCGAAGTTATTTTCTGTAAAAACCGAAGTATGATCAATTAGTGTAAGTATAATCTGTTAGCGGCCGGAGGTGGATCAAATGGGATCTAGTACCCTCCTGGGGCCCGTCCAGCCTCTTTAAAGGGGGTACCCAAAATATATGGGGGAAATCTGGAGGTTGAGCGTGATCTAGGACAAATCACCTCCCTACACAACCGTTGTTCATGAAACAGTACAATCTCTACCATGCACTGAACCCCAGACCCATTCACGGGTTGTAGTGTTACAGGTTTTCAGATTTTTTCTGGGTTACCTCCCTACCACCAGTAAACAAAATATTGAAGGTAATGTCAAGACTGAGCTATCTTATAGACAAGTTTCATTTCTTCAGCAATCAGCGCCTTCTGTCTCCAGTTAAATTTAAAAGTATGTCAATTTTTATTTGTATCCTTAATGTGGAAGAGTAAACATTTAAGAATAAGTGTAAGTATCTATTGTGATTTCAATTTTTACTAAAGTAACACATTTTCATTTTTAGTGCTTACTATTTGATGGATCCCTTTTCCTCTTAAAGCTTAAATATTCATGTTCACAGAGTAATTTTTAAGGAAAGAATTATTTCTTCTTTCCCAACCTTAGATAAACATAATTCTGTGAAACTATTGTTACCTTCCTGACCTTCAATAGCATTAATAGTTATGTTCAACCTTGAAATGAATTTAATCGTGACCGCAATATCTGACAGGTAATTGCAACTTCAGAATTCTGAGGAAAATTGTTAAAACAAGATTCGCTTTGCGACTCATGGGATTTCCTAATATGAAGCAAATATTCATTTTCTTTTTTTCAAAAAGATGTAACTTGGTTCTGGTTTATCATCTTCATTAATGAACATTTTAATCGATCAAAACAATAATAAAAAATGCATCACATTAATAATTTAAGATCTTGACGATTTTAAGATACGTTTAATCAAATATTGAATTTTTAAATAATCCGGATTACCTCAGTTTCTACCGAAGCAATCTTCTTGAAATTTGACACCGTAGTCGCAGGTTCAAATAGCACGACCAAAATGGCGATCGATCAGTGATTAAAACGTCATTAACTAGGTCATTTATAAACATAGTGGGAACAGTAAATTTTTTACATCTATTCGATTCTCTACGAAAAAAAATTTTTTTTTTGAAATTGGACTAGAACTAACCAAGATAGCGGTTCTTGAATTTTATAAACACCTTACTAATGTTACAAATCCCGCTAGCTATTATGTTTGCATATATTACATAAAAATTAATTTTATATTATATCTTAAAAAATGTAATTTTAAAAACTATAACAATTATTTCGAAAAACTTTCAATCAATTTATGATAATAGATATCTAATCATTAATAATCATAATATGATTATTCCCATAAATTATTATAACCCATTATTAAAAATCATGCTTTATGTTTTAAATCTGTGCATCTATATTAATATATAATGCAATATGTATAACATGTTTATCAAATGGATTTCTAACATTTCCTTTTTTTTTTTCAGGTAAGTTCATAAGTAGAATCTCTGAAACTTTTTCACAGTGGTAATGTATGTAATTTAAAAACTGTATAAATGCGCTATTTTTTTTCATCTTTAAAACTGAAGGTATGAGATGTAGTTGCTATTATTTATTGATTTTTTCATAGGAATGACTTTATATGTCATTTACTCAAAATTTCAAATTTTTAATACGATTTTCATTAATAATAAACAAATAAGTACCTAAAAATAACATATAGCTTTATTTTTTTTTTTACCTTTTTCGTTTATTATTTTTAATTAGGTAATATATAATCACTTTTCAATCACATCTATTGATTGAGAAAATTATACTATCATCAAATAACATGAAAACAGTTTAAACTAAGATAAAAACAAATTGTTTTGTTTGTTGTCTAAGGAATGTTGCATTTTATTTCATTCACTTTTTTTTTAACCTGCCATAATATTTATATCAGTGATTTGTTAATAGTTCTGGTTGTCTTTGAAGTACGTTTTAAATTAAATTAGTAACTAAAAAAAATGGATGGAGTTTTTCTACCGAGGATTGACCAAGATTTTTAGTTACTAGATTCGTGTCTCTTCCTGGTCACGAAAAGATATTCGTGACCATTAAATTAATTACTAATGCTTTTTTTAGTCCAATTTTTGTCCTGACTTCCTTTCAGCCTTTATATTGATATCTCATAATATCACGTCTTATCTCATGATCAGAATCCAAAAATCAGTGCAATGTTGATCATAGTAATAGTAGTACACTTTTTATTTTGTAGGAAAAATAATCCTATATAATTTATATTGCATGAGTCATCAAATAAACACATACAATAAGATGAAATGTATAACTAAATGATTTTGTTATTGTAGATGGACTTGTTCTATGCTAAGATCTATATAGTATTTATAGCTTGTGGAGTACTACTATTATCAATTATATCAAAATGTTAGCAGTCCAACGGTGAAACGAGTTGTTTAATTATTAAATTATTTATCAAAGAAATAAAATAAAGTATCCTTACAATAAATTTACCAAATATCTCAATTTAAACGCCTAGCCTCCTCGAACTATATTGTTTCAATGTGGTTCCGGTCTGAGATCTCAAATAATTTTTGATGATGCTTCAACAAATACGAAAATGCCTGACGCCAATAAATTGACTATCAAGATATATATGTCTTTTTTTTAAACAGGTATACGTCCATTTTTTCATGTATCGAAATATTTAAGGGCAAGGCCTTTTAATTAATTTTAAAATATGAGCAAACGTTATGTTGTTAATACTACACTCCTTTTAAATGGTATTATGAAATAATAATCATTAAAAGTATTTAAAAGATGAAACAATTTTTGTTAGATCCAAATGGACTTATACCACTCTCAAAGATAACATTTCATTTACTTTATGGGTAAGACGTGAACGAAGCTTTCAGTATATTCATTGACCGTTTCCATGGCTGGTTTTTAGAGAACATATACTCTATTAGAATTTTTTTTTGAAATTAGAATTAGAGAAGAAAGAAGACCTATCACGGGCTGTAGAAAAAAATTTATTTCTTGTTACTTGAATCGATTTAAATTATTTTAATCACAGATAGAACTAATTTCTCATTTCCTTATAACAGTCTTATTTATTCATTGAATTTTACTTTATAATAAAAGTACAACTAATAAATGTTATGAACATTTCTGTCATGCCATGAATAATGAATGACATGACAGAAAAGAGCTTGTAGAGAAGCTAATCATTTGTAGTACTCCAGAATATTTTTCATTAAAAAATATATTAACTACTAGGTATGTAAGTCTTCACCATAATGACTTATAATTAGTTTAATCATCTTAATTTATCGACTTTACTAAGTTCTTAACTCTGATTTACAACTACACATACAAATCTACCGTTGTTTTCATAGAAGATATTTACATTAATGGTCGTATTCGTTAAACAGATAAATACAAACTTAGCGGTAATATAGAAACTATATTAAAGGCTTCCTTACTTACCTTATCAGTTAATAGAGAGCGCTACCCACATCCGCACTTAGCTCAGTTGTTATGACTTCCGTTCTTTCACATAGGCGTGCCAACTCAAGGGAATACATTCAATACAGTTCATTCTTAAGGAATGGTAAGAAAACATAATCCTAAAAAAAGTCTAATGAAGTAGTGCATAATATTATAAAATATTAAATAAACTATAGCCTGCGAAGTAACATCGTACATCCTTTGGAAATTTCCTATCGACTTTCCTGTTCTCAACTTAAGAAAATCAGGGTTTTCTCATATTAAGCAATGTTTCAAACTGTGAATAATTTTGAATAGGATCCTACAGTCCTTTTCTTCTGAAGGTGAAATTTATTTTTTTCTTTTTAACTTATACAATAGAATATGTCCGGGTTAAGAGGAAATCGATTTACCATGAGTTTCATGTATATCATCGGATAAAATTTATCGTAAATATGCTTTGGTGCTTTCTTTAATCAAAGTTAAGTGTTGAACTATGCAGTTTACGTTAGTAAATATATTGATAAAAAGATCATCAAGGAATAATTTTTCAAATGTATAAGATTAAAATAACATACTACATATGATAATTTTTTTTAAATTTAATTTATTGATATTTACAACTATAATAATATTGCAACAAGTAAATCTGCTGATATGTACAATATGACACGAAAAACACTCGTGGAGAAACTACCCATCGGTAGCACTCCGATAATTTAATAATTTTAAAAAGTATCATTTTATTAGCATAACACCCAAATTTTCTAACACCTAAAGCACTTTTTCATTAACAAAATTTTAATTTATTATGTTCAACAAGTGTTTGAGTGTGAATATATCAATTTTTAGCGTAGTTATTCCGCAGGTTTTCAGTTCAAGTTGAGTCACAAGTTTTAACTTTTCATCCGTTTGTCTTTTAATATTTTCCAAAAATGCCAGCTATGATGAACTTTAGTTTGAAAAAGAGAATGTAATTATGGGAATTGTGTATACTCCCATTCGGTAATCGTTTCATCTAGAAGTGAAAGATTCAACATACATGTATCATCAATATATATATATATATATATATATACTTCGTGATAATTGAAACTTTTATTTCTTGATGAAATGATTTTCGGAATCTACCCATTATCCATAATTACATTTTATTTTCCATTCTAAAGCTCACGATAACTTATATTTTTGGAAAATATTAAAAATGAAACTTAATTCGAGCGAGAACCTGCGGAACAGATACCTTTTTTAGGATTAAATAGTATTATTACTCTCTATGAACTACTTACACATACTAATATAGTATATTTATTATACACTTTTACACATCTTACTAGCAATTAATATGTGTAATAGTTTTAAAATGTGTATTAATATGTGTGTAGTTTTAACACTACACGCCTTTAAATTGTATTATGAATTAATAATCATTCATATTATTTAAAAGAAGAAACTGTTTCGTTTTTAGATCCAAATGGACTTATAGACTTTTGGAAATAGTAATTTCTAATAATACTACGTTCATACCGTATGTATCTGTGGCTTCTTTTTAGATAGCGAAGACACGATTTTGTTCGTGATTCCTTCGCATCTTTAAGGAAAAGTCGAAAGCAGGCTTATGTCTGAAGACGTAAAAGTGGGAACTTGATCTTTAGGATAAGTTCGATATCCAACTTTTTCTTTCCAAATGCAAGACCAAATTGGAAATCATTCGCAGCCTGCACAAGGAGATGCAAACTGTAGAATAACCAATTAAGGGATTAAGAGTCTTTTCACTTTCCATATTATATCTTGGACGATACAAAACATCTCGCTTCAGGAACATATATTAACAAAAAAAGGTATTCCAACTCATTTTTAAATCAAAGTCGAATTTGAATGCTACTCTAATTTTATTGTATCACTTTTAATTATAATTAACTATAAATGCATTACATTACTTTATTAATTTATATTGATAAAATTATTATGGGATTAATCCTTTTAATAAAGGTTTAAAAAATAGTAAATCTGTAATTCAAACTACAAAACATAAATGTATAATATGTATAATTTATACATACAAGCGCGCGTGCCTCCACTCACATAACGTATCCATTGAGTCAGTATAATTTTTCCCCTTTTGTTCAATTTAAAAAACAGCTTCAGAAAAAGTTGGTGACTGTATACAATTATTGATTTTTGTTCATTTAAATTATGGTATAATTTACCATATAAGATACCATATAAATTGTGGAAATATATTTTTATATTTGCATAAATATATATATATATATATATATATATATATATATATATATATATATATATATATACGATTATGAAAGTTAATTTTTATATTAACATTAATTTATCTTTGTGGTTAATATTCTTCAGCAAAATTGAGATTTATTTTTTTTAAATTAATGTCGTGTCGTATATAATGTAATTTATTTCCTTATTTAGCGTCATTTATTAGTTTTTATCAACAGCATCTTCAGTTGACATAAATTAATGGATAGAAATATCAAGAAAATGTGTTGGAGATTTATTAATCGTAGATAACAAATTTCGTCAAATATGCTTATAAAGATAAACTTATTCTTTATTGTTATAACATATATCTGTAAAAATGGATAAAAAACGGTATAAAAACAAAAATTTAATAAGTAGTGAATATAGTATGATTTAATAGTAGTATCAGTTAAATGAACTTCGTATGAGGTATAGAAATTAATGATATATTTAATAATTTTAAGGATTTATATTTATTGTTTATTTTAAAAACAAAAAATATATAAATGCATTTCTGACGCAAGAATGTGTTGTAGCTTTCACAACTTCCTGAATTTCTGCTGAAGAACCCGGTTAAGCCTCAGTCGAATTTCGACCGTTATATATTTGCTATGACCTTTAGCACTTATAAGAACCTTTGTCGAGCATGAAGTAAAGATTTTGTTCCACGGTGCCATTCCTTTTCCTACGATGCACCAAAAACCTAAACCAAATCTAAACCGAATCCGTGATACCCAGAAGACCAGTTGGCCAGTTCTGGGCGCCAAAAAACCAGGCGGGAGTAACCTTTCGGCCCGCCCCACTTCTTTCACTTTCATCCGACCACTTTCTGTAGCTGTAATATTATTATCAAAACAAACGAGCATCCTCCTGCTTTCTATCTCTTTGTGTAACAGGGCCAGTTTTTATGGAATAATTTCTATGGCGAACTTGGCGCATCGAGTACTCTTATTTTCTGAAGGTCATTTTTTTTAAAGAAGAGTTAATCGACGTATTAGAGGCGAGTTTTCACAAAAACCGAGAGGAGAAAGTTTACATACAAAAATAAACGCTATCAGCCGTATTACTCTCTTGAAACTTTATACAAAATACATTAAAATATTTTAAAATCTTAAGAATAAATAGATACAGATATTAATTAACCGTAATAGGTTAATAAAAGCTCAAATCTGACGCCAAACTATAGAAAATATTGATGGATTGAATTGTTCAGGGGATGCAGTCAAAGATAAACCAAAATAAACAGAACTTATCTTTTAATTGTGCCAACGTTTCGGCCTACTGTGTTAGTCATCTTTAGGGCAGCCAAATAGCGGGTGCCTGGGCCATGACATGTCAAAATAACAACTGAAGATGGCCGAAATGTTGGCCCAATTAAAAAATAAGTTCTGCTTATTTTGTGTTGTCTTTGACTCCACCCCGTGACCAATTCAATCCATCATTAGAATTATCCAGTCAATTATTTTCCACTCAAATATAGAAAATATTGTTCTTGAATGCAATGTTTTATTTTAATATTAGATTTAAAATTTGTTATCTATAATCAACAAATATCTAAGACATTTTCTTGATATTTCTATCTATTAATTTATGTCAACTGACGATATAAGGAAATAGATAATATTAAATACGAAACGGCATTCATTTTTCATTTCATAGGAAAATAAAAAATCTCAGTTTTTCTGACGAACATCAACCACAAAGATAATAAAACAATGATAAAGTTAAGTTTTCTATCAATCTAATAGTTCTTTCATCTAATATTTCTATTTCTTGTACCTTCTTAATCGATTTTGATGATAAAACTTGCAGTAAGGTTTCATACTCGCACCTTCATTAAATATGTAATTTCTGTTATCTAGAAATAATTTTGAGGGACTTGGTACATTAAAACTTCTGTTTCTAATATAAAATCAGATTGGATTTTTTTTTTAATTTCAATATTTCCCTTTGCTTATATTTATTTCATCTATATCAACGTAATTTAAAAAAAATTGTATTAAGAAATGCTGTGCAATTTCAAAAATCTTGAAGAATTCCGACATTTTTGTGGATATTTTTGAATAGGATCGTACAGTCCTTTTCTTCCGGAGGTGAAATTTATTTTTAACTTATTCAATAGAATATGTCCGGGCAATAAGGAAATCGATGAAAGTGCTTTACATTTTTCTTAATAAAATTTAAATGTTGAAGTAAGTAGTGTACGTTAATGAATATAAAAATAAAATGGTAGTCCTGGCCACTATACGCTAGAGATATTAATAAATGTAATGAGGAAAAAATATTAAGAAATGCTGTGTAATTTCAAAAATCTTGGAGAACTCCGACATTTTTATTACATCTGTTTTTGATGTTAAAATTATCTGTAAAATGATTTAGAAAAAAAGAATATTGCAAAATAACGTAATTTAGAATTATTTTTAACATCAAGGTGAATGTTCACAAGGTTGACATTACTAGTGAAGTGTTTTGTTTCCAGACACATTTCACAGGTCCTCCGAATCATGTTTCAACTCACAATACTCTGGATTTTAAGGAAGTTTAAAAACTAGCAGAACTGAATATTAAATTAAATCTTGTAAACTGTTATTTATTTTGGATCTGCTTAGATGCGCAGTTACGTCTAAATAGAACTAGACTTTCTGATGCTCTAGGAATAGTTCACAACATTAAACCATGGCCTCTTGGTCTGACGTCAATAAAAGTTATAAATTGCCAGGCGATTTTTAGATTCTCTGTCGTTTACGTTTTCAACGCAATATTCTAATGTCTTATTTAATTTGTTTGTTTGAAAATAAATGCAAGTGCTGGTGTTTTGCGAATACCTCTGCCAAATACTGAAATATAAATCGACTCTTTTTTTTTTTTTTAATTCAAAATAATTATAAATTTCTTTTAAGCTCACTTCGAAAATACTTTTGTTTAGTGTATCAAAATATGTTATATTCCTTACTTGTTCGTGAAACCCTAAAAAACCTTAACCGATAATAATATTAAATTGAAGTTATTCCGGTGTATATTCAATTCTCTGTTAGATCGGATTCGCACTGAGACAATTTAAGATAAGTGATATATAGTAAGCTATATATGATACGCGGGACGCAAAATCAGTTCCATACAATTTACAGGGAGACAATAAAAAAGATCCATACCCACGTGATTGATCGATATATCGTAAGTGATATGCTTCTCAAAATATCACTTGGTCTAACATCTACATTTTCAAGGAAAAGATTTTCCCAAAATATTCACAATTGATTTTTGTTTTTTTAACTTTTTGTACGGAAGTTTTAAATACATTTAAATATTATTTATTTTAATAATTTCATTATTGCTATATATTAATTAAATTAACATTAACATTGCAATTAGTAGGTAATTTACGCTGTTCAAAAATATATTAACTACAACTTTTAAGATTCCGGTTTGAAGACTTTAAAAATTGCCTTCAATTTATCGACGAATGAAAATTTAGGTCACTTCGAAAATACTTTTGTCTAGGATATGTTACATATATATATATTTACAAAATATGTTACATTCCTTAATATGGGAGTAAAACTATGAGGTTAATATTTGTACAATTATTTATTTTAATAATTTCATTATTGGTGTATATTAATCAAATGTATTTAGTGCAATCAGTAGGTAATTTACGCTATACAAACATATATATCAATTTGGGATTTGTAATTTTTCACTTTTAAGACTTCAAAAAAATGACTTAAATTTACCTACGAATGAAAATTTAAGGACTTTCTGTTTGTTACCGTAATGTACCTGATTAAGTTTATTTTGTTGTAAATCGAATCAATAAATAATAATAATGAAATGGTATTTTCACTGCGGTGATATTCATGTCTGCTAATTTCTTACACTTTCTAAATAAGTGGACTCATCAGACCTGGGGAGTTCCTTTTGTAGGTTGCACGAGTAAATTGCCAGTTCCAGATTCTATTAAAATTGCTGTGTCATTAGCGAAAGTGGCCTATAGTCACCATCGGCCATCCTCTCGTTTCCATTTCCATATCCAAGGATTACCTAAACATCTTTTTTAGCGACCATGTATCAGAATGATTCAAATCTCCCTAAATTATTATATTTAAAATTTTAATAACGGTCATCATGCTCTCTGCTTTACAGGAGAGTAAAAATGTCGATTTTCAAACCCTTCATTTGCTTAGCGCCGTTCTATCAAGTAGTTTATATTTTTTTATATATATATCTTAGTAAAGTATATATAAATAGTATATCTATTGATATTTTGTATTAAGCTTGTGCAGCCCATCACATGTTTTGATTAATAAATAAATTACTTTAAATTTTTTACAATTATAGTTCGGAGCGTCAATATATGTCAAAACCAGACTAATGTTAATAGTTTTAATATACAAATTTAAAATTTAAATAATTTTGACTGTAATTGATTTAAAACATCAAAAAAAAGTTCTCAGTTGTTCCAAACTCTTGAGTTTTCACTTCTGACGGCACTTCTCGTGACGGCCTATTTATAAATTTTTATTGCCTTGTCAATTAAACAACTATATACCTTTAAAACTTATACATAAACATAAGTTATACATATATACATACTTCTATTAAGTTTATTTACTTTAATAAATACTTTTATGAAAGCTTTATTTATATACATACTTTTATTATTACATAGTCATTATATTCGTATATGATTATACATTTATGCTTGTATTTATATCTAGTCGCTCGTTCAGAGTCAGTTCTTAGTAGTTATGTTTAATATTTCTTTATTTACTAATGTAACTTTTTGGATAACAATGAGTATTTTTTTTTTATATATATTCGAAATCAGATTTAGGAATTCAGTTCCATTTTGTTCTGAAAACCATTTACGACCTTTCCATTCCATCTATTTATCTATGCGACAGTAACTACTTTTTAAGGGATGCATAAGTGGATCTCAAGTGTAGTACTAAAACTTAAATATATTTCTTTTTACTTTCATATTTAATTTGGTAATTATTCCGCAGGTTGTCGCTTCGAGTTGAGTCATTTTAAATTTAACTGTACATTAGTCCACACGAACACTATTTAAACTATACAGAAACAATGAATTAAAACTAATCTGAAGCCTGCTGAATTCACTGAAGACTTCCGGTTCCTTGGCAAGTTTCTAAACCATCCCCCTTTCTAAGTATTTTTTATCTGTTTCCTTAATTTAGAAAGCCCGATTTTCACACCGATTAGTTTAGCCGGAGAACTGTTCCTATTAAATGGTCCGTAGAAAGTCATTACATTGTTTTCATCTTCTTAAGCCTTCCGAAGTTCGATGCTTGTTTGTACAGCCTTCAATGGAGGGAAAACAGCAATAACAAAAGCTTACGTGTCTGGTGCGCGTTAGATCTTCACGTTCTCATCCACTCAGCCACTCATGATGTTAATGTGGTGTAAATCATGTGCAATATTTGAAAGTATGCTTCCCAACTTAATCCTCACTAAATACTAAAAATAGCATTTGAATTCGTTTAGTTGTGAATTAATTATGAATGAGAATCATTCTTATCACATTTTCTCTAAATATACCTTTTGGCTCGCTCCAGCTTTTTTTCTCTTGTAAAATAGTTCGTTATATGAGCAACATTGGGGAAACGAAGTACTAACTTCGGTATATGTTCCGCTGGTTGTCGCTTCAAGTTGAGTCACAACAAGCTTTAACTTTTCATTCGTTCACCTCTTAATATTTTCCAAAAATACAAGTTATCGTGAGCTTTAGAATGGAAAAGATAATGTAATGATGGTTAATGAGTAGATTTCGGTAATCATTTCATTTAGTCAACAAACATACTTCGAAATGTTAGCTGAAACATTTATTTCTTTAAATATTTTTATTTTGAAGAGAAAAGATATGCCCACGGCCGGATTCGAACCCGGGTCCTCTGTCTTACCGTGACAGGACTCTACCAACTAAGCTACCGGAGTTGATACCAGCCGAGGACAAATCTTTTCGCTTATCTGATCCCATGTCCCCCTATTCTCGCAAGTTTTGCGATGTATACACGAGAACGAATGTTCTTTGAACATTACTTTAATTTTAGGAACTTGTTGACATACATAATATTTTTATTTATAATTTTTTATAATTATATTAGTTTTTATAATTTATTACTAATAAATTATAAAAAATTATATAACTTCATCATTAATCACAAAGCCTTAGCATAGGTTCGAATCCCGGCCGGGGGCATATCTTTTCTCTTCAAAATAAAAATATTTAAATTTAAAACAACTAAGTAATAAATAATAAAAAATACTTATTTCTTTATGTAGATTTCGGTGATCATTTCGTAGTGAAATAAATGTTACAGCTAGATTTCGAAGTTTAGATGATATATGTTTGTTGTCTAAATGAAATGATTACCGAAATCTACAAAACTTCCCATAATTACATTATCATTTTCATACTGAAGCTCATGATAATTAGTATTTTTGAATAATATTAAGAATGAAATGAATAAACATCCAAAACTTGTAACTCAACTCGAAGCGATAACCTGCCGAATAGATACCGATCCATTTATTCTTCATGAAGAACATTGGAATTATTAAGTAAACTCCTAAAATATAATAATTAAAGGGATATATTGAACAGTTAAAATTCAGTTAGTGAATTAATTAACTTCATAATTAACATTGAAATTTAATTAAAAACTTTTCAATTCAGTGCTTCAGAGATATTCATTACTCCACTGGGAGATTATAGTATCCTTTTAAAACGTATTTTAAACAATTTTGTATAATAGTTTTTAAAAAAAATCAAGGCCCTTGTCATGCATAAGATTTATGACTTAATGATTAGTAGTTTGTTGTGCAAACCGGGCAAGCTTATGCACTTAAAACGTTAATTAACTATTCCTTGATACATTTTTCAGCTAATAGGATGACAATAAACCATATGATCAGGATCAAAATTATGATTTCGCTGATTCTATAATTAATTTGTTCTCGCTATTGCTATTGTTTTTATTCTGATGCCGATATAAATATAAGTATTTCGACTTATAGTTTACCGAATGTTCTATAACACCTGTGATTCTTGTTGCCTAGCCTCAGCGTACTTATTGGCTAAGGCTGGCTTTTGGAAAGCGTTACTGATAGACCGCAGACGTAACCGTCTTCTTTTCTACCTCCCCGGCAGGCTACCAGAAGACAGCCTGATTCTGTTCTACCAGGTTGTTTGAGGCTGTAAAATATGAAACATGAGTCTTATGCCTGTTTATCTTCATAATGATACTCCTGTTTATGATATTATGAAATGATATTCCTTTAATCAGATAATCATCGCTAGTCCGGTCAAGAAACTTTAAACTGAGTGTTCCAGGGTTAACTAGCCAAACTGAAAATTTGATCTAAGGACCTCAAAACAAGAAAAAAAAATTTCCAATGTAGGCATGTCCGCAAACCCTTTGTTTAGGAGATATTCACTGTTATAGATTTTCATTGTTATACATTATTTAGGCAAAGTATATAAATAAAACTTCATATTAGAAAATGCATAGAAATTCATTATAAATCATATAAGTTCATAGAAAAATAAGTAGAAATCCATATTAAATTTTGTTCAATACATATCTAATGCTGTTCTGCACACCAGCCTTTTTTTTTTTGTCATAGTCTGTCTTCTATCTATGTCTTACATTCTTATCTATGACAATACGTTTATTCCTTTTTTACTGTTTGTACATTATGTTTTTTGTGTAATACAATTTCATTGAATTTTCGAAAAAGCATTCGTTTTGAAGATGCATTAGTAGTTGTTTGAAATTGACTGAAGCTTAAGCCAACATGTGGAAATCATTTTGTAGCAAGAAGAATCTGCAGTATATCAGAAATAACTTATTTTAATAGGAATCTTCTTAAGGGACTGGAGTGGCAGAGTGCTAAGTTGCCGTACTGTTCAAATATCGCTCGATGGTAGACTTTTATTTAATCTGTTAGTGGCCAGAGATGGATCCTTTGGTATCTAAGACCCTCCTGAGGCTCACCCAGCCTTTATATAGTTGGTACCCAAAATTCATTATAAATCATATAAGTTCATAGAAAAATAAGTAGAAATCCATATTAAATTTTGTTCAATACATATCTAATGCTGTTCTGCCAGTGCTGCTGTTGAAGGAATATGCCTGTCTTAAAGCTCAAAGAAATCACTTTGAATGTCATTTAATATGAATTTTAATGTTTACATTTAATGAATTAAGTAGTTGGAACAAATAAGTTTTATTTATTTACTATGCCTAAATAATTCCAATATAAGGAAAATCTTTAGGGGTGAATATCTCTTAATCAAAGCGTTTGCGGGCATTCTTATATTGGAATTTTTTTTCTTGTTTTGAGATTCTTAGTTCAAATTTTCATTTTGGCAACTTAACCGTAAAACACCCTGTAAATTACAGTATGAGTCTCATCCAAGGATAACTTAGGGGCCACCCTTGGCTAGCATTTTATTTGAGTAATTTTAATTATTGATTTATTTATTATTATTATTATTTATTAATTTGATTTAGTGGCAAAGTGATAATATTCTTCCATATCCAATTCAGTGTTTTTTATTTACATTGTCACATTGATCGCGATATAGTTCATAATCTGATTAGTCTTATCTGCCTAACATGCCCTAATAGTTTCTTAACTTGAGTATTGAGCCCTACAATGCAGCGGATAGACCTACTTCTCAAAATCGGTAAGTCCTGTTGAAGACAACCGAGCTTGGGGACTCCACAGACCAGATATGAAAAGATAGAGTACTCCACGTTAAGTTTCTCTGACCAAATAGAGTTAGAAAGCACACCAGCCTTTTTTTTTGGCATAGTCTGTCTTCTATCTATGTCTTACATTCTTATCTATGTCAATACGTTTATTCATTTTTTTACTGTGTGTACATTATGTTTTTTTGTTTAATACAATTTCATTGAATTTTCGAAAAAACATTCGTTTTGAAGATGATTTAGTAGTTGTTTGAAATTGGCTGAAGCTTAAGCCAACATGTGGAAATCATTTTGTAGCAAGAAGAATCTGCAGTATATCAGAAATAACTTATTTTAATAGGAATCTTCTCAAGGGAGTGGAGTGGCACAGTGCTAGAGTGCTGAGTTGCCACTGTTCAAATCTCGCTCGCTGGTAGACTTGTATTTAATCTGTTTGCGGCCAGAGATGGATCCTATGGTATCTAGGACCCTCCTGGGGCTCACCCACCCTTTATATAGTTGGTTCCCAAAATAAGGGGAAAAATCTGGTAGTTGAGCGTAATCTCAAGACAAGTCACCTCCCTCTCCTACCGTTGTCCATGAAACAGTACAGAACATCATGTACTATACCTTCATGGGTTATAGTAGTGCAGTTTTTTGTTTTAATTACAGGTTGGCTAAAACACATAACGGTTCATCTTTCAAGAAATGTTGAATCACGTTATTTCTTATTGCATTCACATGAATGCTTCCAATCATTATGTCCTCTATTACGATAGCTGTTTTTCTTCGATAACAATAGACTGTGATTGTCGAATAAGATGATGTGTGAACCGTGAATTACAAGACTTTGTGGTATGTGTTTTGTAACTCGTCGTCCGATTCAATATAATTCGGGGTTTAAAGGAAACAAAACTCGCGCTGTCCGGTATATACCGTATCCGTGATGAGGGGTTTGTGTTGGCGTGCGATCCTCCTCAGATCACGATCCCGATAACGGTAAACGTTCCTGGATGTCCACCAGTCCTTCGACGTTAGCATCTTCTATACTTGCCGGCAGTTTACCTCAGAGTGCTTTCTTTATGGAATCCTCTCAGGCTAGAGAGCCACTTGAATTCGTATAGTACATGTTTCGGAAGATTAGGGCACAGTTTCGGAAGGATTCTTATCCGGATCTGGTTGACCACTAACAAAGACGACATGTCCACACATTCTATTACAATATAATGATCAAGGTTGGCATAATTAATCTTCCAAGGGAATTATTTTTCAGTTTTATATTATAACTATATTGACCAAGTAGTAAGTTTATGCCGTCTGTTTAAAAAAAAAAATAATGAACAGAATAAGTTGCTAGGTTTGAAACTAGTTGGTTTTGTGGAGGAAACGAATTGATAGAATCGAGTATGTTACGGAGGATTTTGGATTGTAAGGAGAGGAATTCGATAGCTTAGCGGAGCTCCAAAGCTCTACTCCATAAGTCCAAATAGTTCTTATGATTTTCAAGTCTACGAGTCGTTTCTAATTATTTTGGAGCTTAGAGCGTTTGTTTAGTAAGTGTTGAGGTAGTCTGAAACGAAGATGCCGATTAATAGATTATTTTCTACCGGAAGCTATGCAGCAGTATTATATTATCAATGATAAAGAGTTGAAGGTCAAGAAGAAGTTAATAATTAATAGAGTTTTTGAAATAAGAGTCTAACAGTAATCAGAGGTGAACTATCAGCTAAAAGTACTTACCATCATAAATCGGTGTACGAGTGCACATGAGAGCTCTGACGTGCTATTAATTTACAAAGGGTCCTGAGAAATATCGAAAATAGAATATCAAAAATTCCAACTACAAGAATTTCACATGACAATCATAAGACCCATCTGGCCAGGAGTAGAGCTTTGGGGCTCCACTAAGCCATCGAATTCCTCTCGTATTCAATCCTTACAATTCAAAATACTTCGTAAAATACTCAATACTCCTTACTTAGTTACGAGTAATATCTGTTACTAATTTGAATCGAATCCGATATCAATCTTTTCATGTCAAACATTATTCCCAATCAATCCCACTGGTTTCAAACCTAGCTACTTCTTCAGTTCCTGCTAATCCTCTGAAAAGAAAATGGCCTCGTGACCTTGTAATTTAAATTTGTTATTTGAGTATTACCATTGGGTTGTTTCTCCACTTACCAATATCTCATGCCATTGTATATCTATCATTTTATTTACTTTACGCGATATTGCCGACTAAGCTACACTAAATACTTTTTCTTGTCGGTCCATCCGCTAATAATAATTGAATTTAGAAATTTTATCCAATGATGGTTTCTCGTGTCAAAGCTTCGATGTTTACAGGAAGTTCAGCGAAAGTACTCGGACGCGGCCCTATAAATATTCAAGGGTCAGAAATAAAATCAGAAGAGTGTGACTAAGACCTCGAGTGATGGGCGGATGTCACTCGGCGATCGAACCGGTCCACCCACCGCTTCTCGATGGCCTCATCCACTTCTTGATGGATTTCGTGAAAGTGCTCATGGACTCGTTGATACTAATTCTTCCCTTCGTAGGTGTATCACTGGATTCGTAACGGTTACATTTCCTAGTCGTTCGTTCCTCAAAAGAGCGGTTACGTTATAACTATAAATCCCGATAACGAAAGATTAATTTGACAACCAGAATACTCCAATAACGTTAATTTAATGTACTCTTCAACTTTCTGCTTTCCAAATTTCTTCATCATTAATCACTTTGTTAAGTTAGACATGGATTCTTCCTCCGCATTGTTTCGAATCTTTTGAGTGACCAGGTGATTCTTTTCTGTAAACATCAGATTAGCAGGTAATGTTGTTACTTAAAAACGTTCACGAATCTTTATTCGTTTCAAAATATAGGTTAGGATACATCATGATTCACGCTAGTTCTTAATTGGATTTAAAAAATAATAATGGCATCCTCAGCTTTTAATCACCTCACTGAAGTTAGTGATTACACAAAAGCCATAGGTTAGTGAGGTGAAGAGTCAAACTCCAACTGACAACAGTTCGAAACATAGGCACAATAAATTAACTGACTAGCCCTGAAGAAGCTCACAGCGCAATGAGTGAAAGCTTGGTTACTACATCTTCACCGACATGACACGGTCCATCCCGAAAGAAGAATATAAGAAGGATATCAAGGACCGTGGAAGCCTACGTGAACTATAAAATAAGTCATTCTTATTTTGTGTAATGACAGACCGTTGACTGCAACCCCTGACCATTTCACACCACTCTTAGAATTATTTAGTGAACTATTTTCCACTTAACGTTAAACTCACTTAGTTGGGGTCTCAGTTTATCAAGAAATAGACGTTTCTACATAACACATATTATTACATCCTTTTTACCAAACTCAGGCTCACGATTATTTGTATTTTTGGAGAATATTAAAAAGGAATCGAATAAACAGTTATAAATTGTTTAGTACTTAGTTTCTTCACTCTTGGTCATTGAAGGAACTGTTGTTCAAGAGAAAAAATCAATTTTCGAAAATATTAGCAATTGCCTTCTGTTCAAAACCAAAGCCTCAATTAACAACTATAGTTTCAATAGGACGAAAAAATTCTTTAATAACTCACACTATTTTTCTTTTAATTAGTGGTTCCTGTCCAATTAATGCAAAGCAATCGAGAAGTCATAAATTGAACTAAATGCAGAATGATCTAGCCATAGATATATGGAATTGGATGCTTAAATATTCATGTGGGACACTTTAATAGTTCACTGCCTTAATAAAACACTCAAAATTTAAAAAAAAATAGTACATATCGATGCCTTAATTCACGAATGTGTTCAGTGCAAATTTTTCAGAAATGGGTTTTGTTATATAAATAATATTGTAAAGTTGTGATCAGGAAGTCATAGATCAAATGTTGATATAAAGTTAATAGAGAAGCTGTAAAGGTTACAAAAATATATCTTGTGCTTAAATTTGAACTGTATTTCTTGTGTTAAATTATTATCAAAGTTGACTCGTGTAAAATCTTGTTTTCGGCACTTAACACATTTGTGAACTTAGGCATCGATATATAAGGTAAAATTTAAATTTTTTGTATTTTATTTAGAGATAGTAAAGTATTTTATTAGTTGTGGATTGGAGACAATGTGAACGGGTCTACTGTAAGCGTGATGGCTTGTGGTCGGAATTTTCGAATTGTGAACCGATGTTCGAATCTAATTGCGACCACAGTATTCGGGTTTTCACTTCGATATCAATGATCACCATGCACAAAAATCTTGTCATTTTTCCGTTGGAAGTGAAAATTTGTGTTTTGTTAATAAAGAAAGTACCTCGACAATTGCCTGCAAATTACCTCCTCAGGTAGAATAATCTACTCTGGGGGTCTTAATTAAGTTAAATGAAGTGTTTTTAATTCCCTCTCATTTGTTATTTCATTATATCCTATAAGGAAAATTCAATTCAAGTTTAACTAAACCCATGGCCATGGAATATCAAAAATTAAAATATACCTACCGCGTTGAGGACACTTCTAGATTCTCGGTATGCTTGGGTGCCGTATTGAACGGCAGTACTCGCAGTATAAATAATATATGAACAAACGTTTTAAACTTTATTTATTCAATAAAGGTAGACCCGAAGATACTTCTTCATAGAAATACCGACGACTTGAACACCCCCAAGAAGTCTTGAATAGCCGCCACGGTTTTTCGCACCATGGCAATCCTCTCTTAGGTTTAGTGCCCTCCATGCTATGCTCTTCCTTCAGGAATCACCACTTTTTCTTCCTTCAATATATTACCGCATATCTCCAGCGATCTCTTTGTCGTCGGCGGAAGAAAAACCTTCGGACGTACTCCTCTTTATTTCGTAGCGGCTCGAGGTACATTTATCTCTGGCACTCTCCCTTCAATCACAGGCGGCCTTCCTCTGGATCAGATTCCTCTTTTTTTTCTCTGAGAGTGTCTATTTGTATTGGTCATGAAAAAAAACGCAGAGAAAACAGTATGTTGCCACTTGGACCGAACATGTTTAAAATAAAGTATTTGTTGAATCTCCATAGATTTTATTAACTGCCTTCCCAAGTGGACAAACTTGCCCATTTCTCAAAGAGAAAAGGTATTTGTCCTGCTTATCCAATTTTGTGAGATTTTATTCTTGATTGCTTGCAGGATTAAAACAATTTAACTTATTATTATATCAGAAGGATGAAATAAAGGGTATGGGACGAAATTGAAAATTTTTGTTACTTTTTAATTGTTTGTTGAGTAGAATTAGTTAATCTCTCAATTAAAATTACATTAAATATATTTTTAACATTTCATTAGCGATGTCTCATATTCATTTAGTTATATTCGGTATTGCGAAAGCAGAAAGAAACACAATCCAAAAATCTATAGATATGCCACTTTGGATTTTGACCAGTGATATTATGTTTATTATGAAACTGTATACATTAAATGAATTATTAACTAACAGAAAACAAAATCTCTTTAACTTTTAAATCTTGTTTGAAATCTCATTTAATAAAATATAAAGTTTAAGATATAATTATGTCTGTTTTATAAAATCTCATTAAAAAGTTGTAGTAAACAATAACTGTGCCTTTCAAAATAATTTTTATTAAATTTCAAAGCAAAAAAAATTAGTGTATGTAAAAGTATGAATTAAACATAAATAAGATGATTTTTTTTTATACATTTGATTTTTTAATAATTTTCAAAACGAAGAATGAGCGAAACGAAACATCTTAAAATGTTTTTAAGAAGTTACCTAGCTTGGAAGCTGTTGTTTAATCTTTTAACGTCACTTTATGCTGCTATGGCCTATCGGACGATGCTACAGTAGGAGTCCTGAATTTTTCCTACCGTGGTATAATAATTAAGACAGGGGCTTTAAACGAGTACCTGACACCGCACAGGCTCAGGAACCCTATTTTACGTCCTTCCCGAAGGACAGCATAACCCAAGATATTTTACTCCCTTTAAAAAATCTAAAGGTCCCACCTGCCGGGCTATGAAACTGCTATCTCGGGCTTAGTAGGTTATTATGAGCGGTTACAAGATTATATATGATTTTAATGATTTTTATTAAAATATTATTCCATAAAATAATATTTATTCCGCTCCACCACAGTGTGAAACTCTATCCCTCCTTTTATCCGCCATGCTTCTTCACTGACTTCATTTAAATCCTTGGTTTTCCATCATCTCTTGACATCCCAAAAATATGTTCTCTAAGCAGGTCAATCATCTGCTTAAATTAATCAGTTCGATGTCGTTGCTTACGCGTTTTTCGTTAATTTTTCCTAAAAAAGATATAGACTATGTAAAGACTTTATTGCATGCTATCACAATCATTTATTTTATTTAGCAACTTCTGTTATTAATATATTTATTCTAGACGATATCTCAAGTTTCCTACTTTTTATTTATTTCATTTCTATTTTTATTTTTCTTATGTATTTGTCACTTTTAAATACTCCATGGTTTGTATTATTCTGTAGCCTTCTGGCCAGATATATATTATGTTTATTTTTCTGTTCATGTTTGTTATTGTAAAGGGACTTGGTTCCAGAATAAAGTTTGTATTTTATTCTAATCTATTCTATTCTAAAATATGGGATTCAGAGTTCATGGGAAAGCAGTTACGCGTTTAATGTTACAATTTATTCAGAAATATATTTGTATTTTTTTATCTATGAATTTCTTGTCATCGACTCCAGAAAAGTAGTTGACTGATTAAGTCCAGTATTACCACAATAATACTGGTTTCTTCAGTTAAGGTTTCTCTATGGTTGATTCATAGATCAATATAGACAGGGAAATCTGCCCTGAAGGTGTTAATACCGATTTAGATTTATTCTTTTTCTCGATTTTACTTAAAACTAAGAGTTTTCTTTCTAAAGAAACAATCCAACGTTTCGCCTATCTGGGATTCGTGATAAGTAAAATCGGATAGAGACTGTTTTAAAGGATAAGGATTAATTAGAGTGCAAATTTTTAGGAGAATTTTAAGAAATATTTTCGTAACTAGAAAATATTAATCTCGAGAATGTATTTGCCGCCTTATGACGTGACTTGAAATTTATGAAAACACAAAAATAGAAATTCGTTGACTTTACTCTCTTCTTGCCCGTATTAAAAATTTCTTTTACCAATCTTTAATAATATTTTTTTATTTAAAAGTAACCAATTCTTTTTTTTGTTCATATAATTGGAGCAGTGGGCATTTAAAAATAACACCAAAAGCTTTTTATGATTTTTAAGTACTAATAGTCAGATTGGGTAATGTATTGCCATATTCCTCAAAACCGCATTAATGTTCAGTAGAGGCTTCATGATTTGTAAAAAAATATACATACATATCTTATTTTACTTTACTTTATAGGCGTTCCGACAAGGGTTGCCTCAACTGGTCAGAGCAGAGCTCCAAGTCTCCTGGAGGGAGTCCAGGAGGAGATGACTGGTCGAGGACTCCAGGAGGATGATTGGGAGGATCAGGAGACATATATATCTAAATTATAAATAATTAATTTACATTTTTACTTTTTTATCTCAGAAATACAGTCGTTATTATCAAAAGGGGGCGGATCGGAGTGGCTCTGTGGTAGAGCGCTGAGTTGCCTTGCCGAAGATCCTTTGTTCAAATCCCGCTGTTCGCAATACTTTTGTTTAATTTCTTAGCAGCAGGAAATGGATCCTATGGGATCTTGGACCTTCCGCACGAACTGTACAAAAGTTTCTTAGATACCTAAGATGAGAAATTTTAATAAAGTTTGTTCAGTATTCCTTGATAATTCTTCTATCCCCGATGAAAGACTCTGCCTTACTCGGACTCTAAAAATAAACAAGCGCTGATGGTGTGAAAGCGAAAGGGGGATCTGGGTATGGGGTCCCTGCAGCCTGTTGGACCCACTTTCTCGAAATCAGCTTGACTCGGCCCTAGCTACTACATCTTTCTGGTTTACTATGCAAGGCGGTGTTAACGGATTAGCAATACAGAAACTTGTATTTTATGTAGCAGGTTCCACCGGTTTCTAAAAAATTCTCGTGAAATAATTCAACTAAAAAATAAATGGATCTAGTCTATACATCCTTGAAGAAGACCTGTGGTTCGAAACTTCGGTTTCTAATTAATAGCTCATTACTATTTAAGGAAATAATTATTGGACCTTCACTCGGACCAGTTCGTTCCCCTACAGTAATAAATTCTAACATTTACAGATCTTAAACCTTACTTTTATACAACTATTCTATTAATCCGTCCACTATTCGCTGTGAACAATACACTTTCTTATTTATATACTTCTTATTTCCTTCTTTTAAATCCTGCTTTTAACGACCGTGTCCACACCAAGTTTATCTCGCTTATCCATACTGATTTTAAAAACCAATAAAAATTTTTTAGTAAATTAGTAATGTGAACAGATTTTTAAAGCACAGCTTTTTTGTCTGCTAATCATAAATAGGCTTAGGGGTTAAAAGAGAAAACCTTTGAATGATTGTAGATGCTAGTCACAATTTACCTTTTCTTGCCATCCGCTTTTGCTTTTAAATAAATTACAATAATGTAACTCCTTGAAACGCCAAACTAATTTCAAAAGTTCAGCAATAAAGTCTTCAACAAGAAATAATTGATTGATGAAATTACTTAAAACATTCTCATATTATGAATGTAGTCTTGTTCATTTTCCCTTTTTAACATTTAAAAACCATAACTGATGATATTTCAAGGTATATACTTTATTTTATGCTTGTCATAACCTAGTTTTCCTGTTCGAAAAAAAAATAGAATAAATCCAGTTCCTAGATATTGGCCAGCTAATTTTTTTTCTTGAATTAAAATTGTCTACTTCTCGATTTTTTATTATAATTATACTTCTTGAGCAAATGATATTTAAGAAAACTCAAATTTTTGCTTAAATTTAATATTTTAAATTATTTAATAGCATAAAATAATTTACGCTAAATCTTTTTCCGACACAGGGTTTTATTTTACAAGTACCTATATATAATGTATCATATGAATAATAAATGTATATATAAAACATTATTTATTCATCCCCTCTCCTACAGATACAATCGTAGAAATTACAATTGATTAAGAGAAGGTTATGTAATACTATAGTTATAACATACGAATAATAATTTAATTTAATTAAGTTTGAAACAATTTGAATTAGCATGGATGATATAGAACATTACCAACCCCCTAACTCTCCCTATATTGGTAAGAATTTCTTCAATCCAAGTTCTTTATCAGGTACAGAAGTTGTTTCTATTGTTGAGTCTGAGTGTCCTTGTATTTTTTAATGAAGTCATTTACTACCTATTTAACGCAAATGCTTCTAGTATGCCGACAATCTAGGAACAATCATTAGAAATTACTAACAGGCATTAAAATTTGTATAGCGTCCTGAAAATTGAATATTTCCCTTTATTATGTCCTTAAATAGTCGTTTTAAAAGGGAATAGGAAGTCTGTTGACAAGGCTATTAAAAATGTTCAATTTTTTAATTGCAAATTAATTTTAAAGCATTACAATATTGCAACTTAAATAACAGATTAATTAATCTTGCCAAAATAGGAACGCGAAGGTTGTCCACTTGCAATTGAGACCATGAACAGTCCCACTCGAATCGTATATTGAGAACAATATCACTCTATTCGTTCCTGACAGGTCTCTTATTTATTGAGTTCTTATGCAGATCAAAGCATCTCTTAGAGCTCCACTTTCGGCTGCTGAGAACTCCTGACCTCAGTACGCATTTCGAACTTCGAGGACTGTATTGTCCGACACAATCCTTGCTGTTATGTTACCGGTATTAACTGACTGGACCAGATTCCTGTTTGTCCAGGAAGGACAGGTCAGGGCCTGGGTTCAAGGGTACTGGGTACACCTACCTTAGCCGTGGTAGCTCTGCAATAATTATTCCCTGCCCGTGTTTGGTAGCCTGCTTCTATTCCATCGGCTTTGCCACCAATTTAAGAAACGAAACTACTCTTGCCTTAAGAGGAGGAAGGTTATATGCCGAAATGTCAGTCCTCTTTTTGTTATGAATAACAATATCAACAAAGCCTACCTGACTATACTTCTTTAGTTGAAACGAAGTAAGTCCTAGGACTAACTACTTGTTTTTAATGTACAACTCATAACTCTTTGGGAATTTCACTATTGGGTCACCTGTGGTCTAATGGTTATTATAAAACAACGTATTATGGCCAAAAAATACAAATCTATTTCTGATTAAACGCGTATCTATTGTCCCATAAACCGAATTAGTTCTTACAAGCTTTAATGATGAAAAACTAGGTCCTCTAAATCCCAACATATTTTATGGAATCATATTATGTTTGAAAAAAAATCAGATCTAATCTTGTGAACTTCCATAATTAACTCCTAAGCCAAGATCGCGGCTTTTGAGCCCGGCATGTGGTCTTAGGATGTTTTAAAGGAATAAAAAATCCTTAGTTGTGCCGTCCATCGGAAGCGGCGCAAAATGGGCGTCCTGAGCCTGTACTATGTCCGGTACTCGTTAAAGGTCCCTGTCCTAATTATACAAAATTTAGGGCTCTTGGTGTAGCATTGTCCGATTAGCCTTAGCAACATAAAGTTACGTTAAATAAACAAACAAACAATTTTACTATAATACGAGGCGTTCAGGGTAGGAAATCTCCAATATTTCAAAAATTAGCTTTTTCGCTAGTTTAGTCAAGCAATTTTGTAGAACATGACATTTTGCCGCCTTATTTCTCATGGTTTTAGTCCTGTTCTGAAATGATGCTTCTTTCTGGAGTACATAGCGTTGAATAGAATAGAAAAATAATTTTATTCTGGGACCAGGTATCTTAAGGATAAAAGAAGTGTACAATAATAATAGAATATACATATATCTGGCTACTTAATAAGAATCATACAGTATTCACATAAATACTTAAATGTATGTTGAATGAATGTTCTGATCAAAAAAAAAAAAATAATAATAAAAACCTAAAATGACAAAAATAAATAAATAAATGCACATAAAATATATATAAAAAATAACATCGTTAGTTATAAGTACAGAAAATTAACCAAAAAAACGAGCATAATTATGAAAAAGGCCAGTTTTAACTTGTCATTCGTTCCCCTTTTAATATTTTCCAAAAATACAAGTTATCGTGAGCATTAGTATGGAAAAGAGAATGTAATTATGGGAAATGTGTATACTCGGTAATCACTTCATCTAGAAATGAACGTTTCAACAAACATAAGTCAACTATGCTTCGAAAACTTAGTTGAAACCTTATATACATATTTCCCACAACTACATTCTCTTTACCATACTAAAGCTCACGATTACTAGTGTTTTTGTAAAACATTAAAAATGAAACAAATAGCGAAGAAAAACGAAAAATGAAGCGACAACCTGCGGAACAAATATCTTTTTCTTTCAAAACTAATACATTTCATTTTTTTTAATTTAAGACAACCTTAAAGTTCTCGTTAGTAGAGGGCAGATAAACCCACAATCCTTGGCCGCCTTTCGGCTCCACAGGATTGACAGGACGGTCGAGTTGCGCCTGCCTCCTCAAGGCCCCTCCAGATAGCGTTAATTTACCTTTATCATTATCTTCTCTAAACCAGTGGCTTAGTTCCTAATGATGTCATTTCAAGGAGCTAAGCGAAAATCCTTGATTGCATGTTAGTTTTTTTCCTTCTTTGAAATAGCCATACCAGTATCAGTATTACTGTTAACTTCTTGCGAATCCGTCAGCCAGGTCCGCCTTATTGATTACCTAAATAATCAATTTCTGGAATTTTTCCAATCACATCCTTAATAAATAAATAAATTTACGGTATTAGACTACGCCAACTCCCTTTAGACAGGTACTCCAAACTGGATAACTGATAAATATTATCAAGTTAGATAACACTCTAAACAATACAAAAGATTGTCCGTAAACGGCAACGATTAGGCTGGCCAAGGTTTTATCTTTGAAAATGGGTTATAATTGATACGAAACCTACTCCGTGCAAGGATATCCTAAATTGTATGATATTATTTACATAATCAATTCCGAAAAGGTCGTCGAAATGCCTACAGACTGCCTCGTATTCTTCAAATTTATTTTTTCATATTCTTATAATACTTTTTTGGCACTTTATAAAAACTTTATGATTTGTTTAATGTTGCTTTTTGGCCAGATATGTATTATGTTTCTTTTTCTGTTCATGTTTGTTATTTTAACGGGACTTAGTCCCAGAATAAAGTTACTTTACCATTCTGCTTCAATTGTTTGATTAATTTCAAATATTATAATATTTATAAATATTATGTAACCTACTTAGTATAAATAATACATCATATCATTGTTATAAAATCTCGTCACTCCATTTTGTGTTTATCTGTTATAGCATTGCTGTTTTTTTTTGTTTTTTTTTTGTTAACTGGTGGTTTTAACGTGTAGTTTAGAAGTAAAAGAATGTCAAAAAAGCACTCGTTCACAAACAAAATCTGAGGGCGACCTGTGGTCTTGTGTTCAGCATAACAAACTACTAACCCCAAGATCGCGGATTCATACCCCGGCAGGTGACCCAAAGAATTTTTAAAAGGGAGTTAAAAATCCTTGGTTATGTCGCCCTTCGGAGGCGACGTTAAACATGGGTTCGGAGCCTGCATGATGTCAGGTAATCCTTAAAAATCCCTATCCTTATTAAACCTGGATAAGAAAAATTTAGAGCTCCTTCTGTAGCATCTTCGGATTAGCCCTGGCAGTATAAAGTGACGATAAATAAACAAACAAACAATAAACAGTTACAACCAACAAACATTCTACAGAACCTGTTGTAGAATTATTTTTAAAAGATGGGTAGCCTATATGAGCTATGGTGTCACCAGAGCCCAGGCACAAGAGCAATGTAATTCAGTAATATTATATTTCCGAATCAATTCAATTTTTTTATGACCCATTTTTCATACTCCACATTATTTTTAATGTTAATTAATTATTTTTTGTGCATTCAATTGATATAAAAATATAGAATATAATAATAGTACAGTTAGAAGATTAGGGGGTTAGTTCGTTGGTAGGCAGGGGGTTTTCCCCCTGAGTACCCCCTGATATACATACATTTCTGAGCAATCCTCTGGTTAATTACTTTTTTTATATTATTTTTATTGTTTTATTAATCAATTAATATTATTTTATTCAGGAGTCAGTCAAAGGCATCCTACCTGTCGTACAGAAGGGAGCCTAAAGAAAAGGAGAAAGGCCTTCCCAACTTCCAAGGAAGTTACAAGAGAACCATGTCCCCTTCGGGAGGAAGGATTATTGAAGCTGCCTGTAAGTATAAATTTTAATCCAACTAACTCATTTATATAATATAGTTTATTAAAATGTATTTAAAAATAAAATATTAGGAATTTATTTAAAAGTAAAATGCTAATCATGAATATTAATTATGTAATCAATTGACAAATAGTCTACCGTTCTTAAGCATGCTAATTAAGCTTAATAAACTTTAAATTATACTATTAATATTTTAGTATTGTTTCTAAACACATTCATTCATATACCATCTATATTATGAAAAGCAACGAGCAATGATTTAGATTTTATTTGTATTTTAAGAGTATTAAAAAAAAATTATTTAAAGATGTTTTTTTTAAAAACATAAGTTTTTATTTAAAAATACTGTTACAGTGGATAAGCCAATTGAAAAGGTACCTGATGCCTCTCCAGTCAGCGAAGAAGAAAAGTTAGTAAAAGAAAAGCCTAAAGAGGAAAAGCAGTCAATTAAATGTGAAGAAGAATCTCCTTCATCTAACGTAGACTCTGTCTGCGAAAGGGACGTTGGCTCAAAAACACTCCCCCGGGGTTACCCAATAGCTGGACCTGCTAAGAGGGGAGTTCGTGCACCCCGTGCTCAATCGGATCCTACATGTTCAACTAAAGTCGAAAAGAAGACTGTTTCTGCATCAACTCAAGATAATTTAGGTTAGTGACTACTTCTTAAAATTTAGTCATTTTTTGTATTGATTATAAAATGGGGGACTATAAATTGCTTCCTTTTACTATTGCAAATACAAAAATAATTGTGTAGGAACGAGATAGAAATCATTATTTCCTCTTTTTTCCTAGGAGAACACTTGTACCCCATTTCATCTTATATTGTTAATAACAAATAAGAGAATACAAATGAGAAAAATATTGTTAACAAAAAAATAAGAGAATACAAATGAGAAAAGAAGATCTTTTATTCTATTTTCTCAGAATTCCCATATAGAAATAATAGCAATATATATTCGTTGATGGTTAACCATGTAATGATACTAATGTTGATCCTAGAGCCAACAAATATGATTGGCCTTTTGGTATATAATATAGATATTATGGTCAAGATAATTATAACTATTAAAAAATAAATATGTTGCTCAAAAATTGATTCTGAATTAAATTAAAATATATGTGTAATTAACTCTCTCTTATTTTTTAGTACAGGGTCACTCACAGAGGAATTGCATGTTTTTTAAATAATGAGTACTCAGTTGATTCTACATGAATAGTTTATTTATTAACATGAAATTACTTTTTACATAATGCCATTTACTATGCATTGAAAAAAAATACTTTATTCTACTATTTACGGAAAATTACATCACTTAAATGACGGCCTCTTTCTGCAATACAAATTTTAAGCCTACTAAATAATAAGAATGTGCTGTGGCCCCATCCTCCTGCTGAAACCATACACTTTCAATGTTTATTCCCTGCCTCTGTAGTTCTGGCACCAAACCACACGAACACGTGGTGTTCCACATTCCATTGCGACATGGCAACTAAAATGGCAAAGCCTGCTCAAATGAATAATACTGTGCTAGTTTCCCCCACTCTTCTAGTCGTTGGGTACTGTGCGTTTCAAAAACATGCGATCCCTCTGAATGACCCTGTATAAAGTACTACAAAATGTATAAAAAATATTGTATATAATTCCTAAAAGTAAAATCTGAATATGGGATATAGATAGTCTGGGGGTGCAGTCAAAAAAACACTAAATAAGACAAACTTATTTATTATACGTGCTGACGTTTCAACCTATATCCCACTATCTATATCCCAGACTATCTATATCCCACATTAGATCTTCCAATCAACTATTTTCATCTCAATCATAAAATCTGAATAGATGATTTTCAACCCATGATTTTCATCTCAATCATAAAATCTGAATAGATGATTTTCAACCCACTTCCTATAACTTAACTTATGGTGAGCAGTAAAAAGAAGTTTAGATTGTCAGATAAACTATCACTTCTAGGTTATCAATTAACCATATCGAATTTTCAACATGATATCCAACTGTTTAATGTTAAATTTAGAAAGAATTTGTTTACATATAAACATATTTTTGAATCAAAATTTATTCAAGCATAAACCATATCTTTTATGTCTTTACTGCAACACTACATTCACGTTTTTTGGTGATACCGCTTGGTCTTTTTTAATCATAATAAATGTTTTTGAGAACACTTTCAAAAAATCGCACAACTTGTTAGTTTATCTTTATTTTAATTTCAGACACGTGTACAATAAAAGTTTCTTTCTTCAATTGTGCAATCCAATTGTTAGATACATCTATAAAATTTTCGGCACAAGTCTTACGAAAAATGAGAATTGGCTACTTTGACTGACATTTTAGCTTTTTATTTCACATTGTGACTTTCTACATCTACAGATCTTTAAAAGTAAGAAAATTTAGGAAAAGATCAGTTCTGGCAGCAGATTTTTACTCTTTATTCTAGAAGTTGAAACAAATCAGTAAAAATAGAAGTATGGAGTTTTGCAGCTTAGACTCTAAAGTTAAAAAAAGGTTAAGATTTATTTTTGTTTCTTTTATATATATAAGCTTGGTTTACAATTATGTTATCTTTAAATTGAGCATCTACTTTGATCTGAGAGATGAATAGTTTTAAGTTTTAAAAAATTAAACTAGGAATGCTTAAGAGAGAAATGCCCCGATGATTCCGACATTCTTTATTGTCACCTTTTTTGAATATAGGGAATAAAGTTGCCACTCCCCAGTCCTTTGGGATCCTCTTATTTTTCCATACCAGATTTAGCAGGTGAAGCAGTATCTCCTTGCCTCTTTCTCCCATATACTTAAGCATTTCTGGGGTTATATCGTCTTGTCCTGCTGCCTTTCCAAGCTTTATTGTAGAAATAGCCTCCTCGAGTTCATCCTCCGAAATATAATCATCTTCTTCCCCTTCTTCTTCATGGTCCTCTTCTAGTGATGGGAGTGTATCTTCGCCTTCAAGTAAATCCATGAAATGTTCTCTCCATCTTTCCATGATTTCCTGTTCTTTTCTGAGGACAGTTCCTTTCTTATCTTTGATGAACTTAAGTAATGTTGGCTTTTCCCTTCTCATGCTTCTTAGGACTCTGTAAAATAGCTTCTGGTTTGCTTTGGCATCTTCTTCAAGCTTCCTTCCGAATTCCTCCCAGTTCTTCCTCTTCTGCATTGCTACCATCCTTTTGACCTCTTTCCTCTTGTTTTTATAGAGATCATACTTTGATCTGTCTTTGGTGATGAGATATTGCTTCCAGAGTATCTTCTTTTCTTTAACTGCCTCTTTTATCTCCTCCGTCCACCAAGAAGATACTCGTTTCCTGTCACCTACTTTGATTGAACCACAGATCTCAGTCGAGGAATCAAGGTATATTCTTTTCAAACTTTGCCAACAAAGTTCAATATCATCGCTATCCCATTGATAGCTCGGATCTCTACTTCTTTTTTCCACCTCCATTTGGTATTCTGCCGCTTTTACTGGGTCTTTAAGTTTGTAGGAGCATATTTTCGTCTTATAGGATATTTTGACTTCTTTTCTAGTATTCAGGGTATCTTCCTTCCATATTTTATCCATTTTGGGTACATAATGATCGGAGCCTATTTCAAATCCTCTTTTGACTCTGACATCTATGATATCTTTTAGATAGTCCCTTTTAACTAGAAAATAGTCGATTATTGATTTTTCTCATCTACCTGGCTCTTCTCTGGTATACTTATGTGCGTCTCTGTGTGGTATTACCAGTAACCAAGTTATTCGCTGTGCATAGACTCAGAATCCTTTCGCCATTGTCGTTCAAGTTTGCTTCTCCGTGGATTCCAAGAATTCTAGGCCACCTTTCTTTATCTTTTCCTACTCTTCCATTTAAATCTCCCAAAATAATTGGTTCTCCAGCAGCATCGTCGATTTCTTTTTGTAGTTAGTTGGTCAAAGAAAGTTTCTTTATCTGTTGCTGATGCAGAATCATTTGGTCCATATGCAATTATATTTGTCCAATCCTCCGTGCCTTCCTTAAGGTTTATGGTCATGATCCGGGAGTTCACAAATTTCCAACTTTCAACAAGTGCAGTCATACTTCGTCTGAAGAGGCAGCCGATTCCAGCTGCGGCTCGCTCTAGACAATGAAATCCGGGAGAGGGTCAACTCAGCTGGTAAATTGTTCCATGCACTAAATAAAAGGTTCCTGAATAAAAGAGAAGTATCCAAGGACACAAAGTTGAGGGTATATAAATCTACTTTTCTCCCCATATTAACATACTCCTCGGAATCTTGGGCGTTGACCACCAAACATAAAAGTAGGATCCAGGCTTCAGAAATGAGATTCCTAAGGAAGATAGAGGGAAAAACAAGACGAGACCGAATTCGCAACTCGATCATTAGATCAAGCTCGGAGTGGACCCTGCGGAAAAAGCCTTTGAAGAAAACAGTCTAAGATGGTTTGGACATGTTTTAAGAATGGAAAATAACAGGCTGGCCAAGATGACATACGAGGCTAAGGTTGAAGGAAGAAGGTCCAGAGGAAGACCCGGACGTGCCTGGGAAGATGGCATTAAGGAAAGCTTCGCAAAGAGAAGTCTGGAATGGAATAGAAGGAGAGAAATGGTAGAAGATAGCACGGTGTGGTACGGGCTATACAGAAAGAAACCTCACACTACAGAGCGGTAGAGAGGAACGACTATGATGATGATGATGAAAAATTAAACAAAGCCCTTAAAAATTCTTCTTTCATGGCCCTACAGCCCATCATTGAGCCTTGGCCTTCTCGATACATTTCCGCTGGTCCTCTCAGCCTAGTACAGTGGCCTTCCAGTTCCGAACATTCATATCTTGGTTTTATAATAAGTTTGCTTACAGAGAATGGATTAGAAATGTAATTCCATTAAAAGTTTGCAGTAATTTGGGGGAGTTGTAATTTTAGCTAATATTAAAATTACTTATCTGAGCTTATAATTAGCTCACATTGGTAACGTAATATAACATTTATCTGAACAATTTTTTTTTTTTATGACCCTTGTTCATATACATTAAAATAAATTATCTCTTTTACAGATGAAATAGTTAGAGAAGAGAAGACAGCAGTAGTCGGGCGATCGCAAAGTGATCGTACAGAAACGAGGCGAGTGGAAGAACCTAGGGTTAGTGATGCATCTTCCCAAACAACCCCCACACCTTCACCTCCTCCAACACCACCAAGAAGGCACCTTCAAGAGGAGATTGAATGTGATCAGCTCTCTCGAGATCTTGCTAGTCAACTCTCACCATCACACAAATTGCATGGCATTTTAGGTAAATATTAAAAGTTTCTATCGTTATTCAACAATACTTTAATAAATATAAAGTCTCATATGTATTGTATTGTAAAAACAATTTCTGCTCGTTCATGTAAGGTTAATTTTCATTTGTTTGCTTCTTCGATTTAAGTTCATAAAATTTGTTGATTGTAACCTTTCATCTAACAATCAAAACATTTTAATTCAGTACGATTTAAATTGAAGATAGTACATTTTTAATATTTTTAATTTAGGATGTTCTATTATTTTTTTCATTCTTAAAATTAATTTTATATAAAATTGAATATGATGTTCGATTGCAATTGTATTAAATAATTGTCAATTATTTGCAAGGAAAGACTTGTAGTGCTCTTCTCTTTTAAAAATCTGGATAGCTAAACTAACTAATTTTATATAAAATTCAATATGGTGTTCGATTGCAATTGTATTAAATAATTGTCAATTATTTGCAAGGAAAGACTTGTAGTGCTCTTCTCTTTTAAAAATCTGGATAGCTAAACTAACTAATTTTATATAAAATTCAATATGGTGTTCGATTGCAATTGTATTAAATAATTGTCAATTATTTGCAAGGAAAGACTTATAGTGCTCTTCTCTTTTAAAAATCTGGATAGCTAAACTAACTACTGAATATACTTTCAAATTTATTTGTATGGCGCATTTGTTACAATTTTTTTCCTCTTAATGTGTATTAAGGCATTTAAAAGATAAAGTACTAGCCAATTAAAATTTATGTTATAATGTTCTCTGAACTGACAATTGTTTGTTTAAGATGTTTTAGTTTAGTACACACTTCTTCTATTTCTTTTTCTCCGTGCCTTTCACCATAAAGGTTTTGTTCCCATTTCTTTCCCCAACTCTTATATTATATAGTTATATTATGATTATTTGAATAATGATTCCCTTTTTAATAACAGAGAGTAATTAATCTTCCAACTTCCATTTTGGACATTTTCTTATTATCAATGGCTCATTATCATCCAATTTTATTTAGTCACCTTTTATCGATATAAGAAATAAAATTATCGAATTTATAGAATATATAATAAATTTATAGATTATTAATAAATTTAGAGAATATAAAATGAATTCACAGGTTTATGAATGTTAGGGATTCAGAGGTTAATTATTCTTTCTTAAAGCAACATAAAAAAAAAATTCACAAACCTTTCAGCTGTAATTTAAATTCTGGGTCCTCCTTTTGAGTACAACAACCATTATTTTTCTTGTGTCTACTACATTCTCATGCATTTATGTATTAAACCATAATGACAAGTTTTCTTTGAATGGTGGTTTTCAATGAGAGTATGACTAACTGCTCTCTTATCGATTAATTCTTAATCAAGTCTTTCATTCCATCCAGCAAACATATTTTATTTCAATATTTCAGTTCAGTCATACGGCTCTAGTGTTATTCTAATCTCTCCCAATTCTAAGATTCGTACAGGTTGATAAAAATTACAAACATATGGACCTTGACCTTGGGGATCTCTCTCTAATCCAACTATAGTGTTTCATATTTGGTTATATGTTATATTATCTTTAGCAATCATGTCATTGTTTCTAAATATAAAAAAAACACCAACAATCTCAAGCTTCTCACTGTTGCTTTTTAAATATCTTATTAAGTTCAAGTGTTTCATTTGACACTTTTTTAAAGGTATTATTTAGGTGGTGATAGTATAAACTTCAGTTTATTATTATTTGCTACTACACATTTTCAATAAAACTATGCTTAACGCTATAAATAGTTTAGTGTATGTTTATGTATTATATATTAAAGTACATATTAAGAATACATATAAAAACATATTTATTTATACATTCAGTTTTTTCTATTGCTTTTTAACAGATTTTCCATTTAGAACAATTTGAATAATATGATTTTTTTTAATTAAACACCTGGAAGTGCATAATGACAATAAAAAACATTTAGTTATAACAGAGATTGTTTTCCATCTAGTCCCCTAATTGTATTAAAAAACAATAGCAAAAACAAGGTTCCCTGTTTCTGTTCCCTGTTCAAAAACACTCAGTTCTTTTGAAAGGTATTCCTGTTTTATTCCTGAAAGGTATTAACTTTATTAAATGTTAATAATACTTTGTTAAATATTAATGTTAAACTAACATTTTTTTTTAATTTTTTTAGTAATATAAAGTTTATTTACTTTTTTTTTTAATGCCTGCTCCAAAGGAATGAATGGATACTCTGATGGTGAGAAGTGGACTATAATATAACTATTCAATACAATTTGTTTTAACTTTCTTGAATGGTTGCTTATGGTATTAAAATTATTTCAGTTCCTGGTCCAGATGTAAAACGTTCGACTGATTATGTATCTGGGCTGTTCCGGATGGATTTTGCTCCCAGATCTAGATCTTCCTTAGCAACCTCGCAAACTACTACTAGTACTTCCACGAATACTACATTAGCAACAAATACAACTCAAGTTAGCCAGACTAATGCAACACAACAAACATCAACCAACAAGTCAGGGTAAGCTAGCTTTAAAAAAGAAAGAGTCATAAATCCTGTATAGTTATTTGATAATTTATTTTTCATTATTCGCCAATAACAGGAACTATATTAATTTTTTAGTATTCTTATTTTCAGCAGCTAATAAATGTTAATTTTAATTGTTCCAATTGAATACTTAAGTCTTCTAATTATAAAAACTGCTTAATAGGCCAAAATTAAGATCTCTTCACTCGATGATAAATTCAAAGCATAAATTTAAAAATAAGGTCATTACAAAATGAATAAATAAAAACTTTAGTGTTTATACCAGTTTTAAGAAAGTAATATTTTTTTCAACTTTCTTAAAACAAGTTTCAGAAAAGTTCTTACAATGCTAAACACAATTTGTGGTGGTTTTAGTACAACTGTACATATAGGATATCAATGAATTTTAAATTGGAATTTTGTGTATAACTTCCTTCTTCTTCTTCAAAATCAAGATAACAGTGGCAATCTTTTAAGATTATCTAGAAATAGCCTGATCTCTTGATATTATTAAATTTGTGTCAATAACTATGAAAATCGTAATGAAGGATAGCAATAAATTAGAAAATTTTCCCTAACAGACAATAAACAGGCATACGAATGTTAGTGTTTTCAGATTTTTGTTTAATATATTACTATAACAAAATTTAATTTATATTCCTTATTTATTTTCAGGAAAGAGAGTGAAAGTCCCTCTTCCAACAACACGTACTTTACAACCCCAGAATGTAAAGCTCGTCTGTTGTCATCGACAAGTAATACACAAATAGATAATACCGCACCCTCATCCATAGGAAGCCTTCAGCAGAAGAAGGTATGTATATTCCTTTACAAAAAAGAATTTTTTTTGCAAATGAAATTCCCAATACAGGAATTAGATTGATATTATTATTGACTACGTTTACTCAATCTCTATTAAAGGAAGCCATTACTTTCTGTCATAGAGTTTTTAGCATAATTCAATGAATATTTTACAATGTTATCATAAATTTCTGAATCTTACTCTTTTATTTTTTTTTAATCACAAATTAATGTTATGTGTTTTTTCAATATGTGTTTGTGTGTTCCCGCTGCTGTTAATCATAATTCATATTTGTATTGTTTTGGAATTTTTATTTAGCAAGTTTTTTTAAATATAGGGAGCGAAGTGGCTCAGCGGTAGAGCACTGACTACCCATGCCGGAAATCCTGGTTCAAATCCCGCTTCAGGCAGTTACTTTTATTTAGTCTGTTTGGGCAGATGGATCATATGGGATCTAGGACCCTCCTGGGGCTCACCCAGCCTCTATAAAATATTATAAGAATAGGGTACCCAAAATAAGGGGGAAATACCTGTGGGTTGAGTGTGACCTAGGACATGTCACCTCCTTGAAGAACCGTTGTCCATGAAACAGTACAGTCTCTACCATGTACTAAACCCCAGACTCGATCACGGGTCGTAGTGGTTACATGTTATTTTAAATATATTTTTTCAGATTTTGCCTTCCATATGATATTTAATATAGTGTAGTACATAATTGCTTATATATGCCATTAGGATCTTACATGAAACCATATAATTGGTTAATAATAATAAGATGACTTCTGTATAAAAACTGAATTAAATGGTCCAAAAATGAAAATGGGGGAATTGCTTTCTCTGATTGTGCTAAAAATAATCGGTTATTATTCTCCACAAACATATATCATCTATAAGAAGCGAGGGATGGTTGACTGGATGATAGATGTAAGGAAGAAAATAGTTGGGGGTGCAGTCAAATAAGACACTAAATAAGTGGTTACTTATTTTAATTACGTGCCGACGTTTCTTCTTCGGTTCTTGCGTCAGCCTCCCGCTGGTCAGCCCTGAAGATGACCCACAAAGTGGGTCGAAACGTCGGCACGTAATTAAAATAAGTAACCACTTATTTAGTGTCTTATTTGACTGCACCCCCAACTATTTTCTTCCTTACATATATCATCTATACTTCAAAATGTTAGTTGAAACATTTATTTCTTGATGAAATAATTACCAAAATCTACTCATAAACCATAATTACATTCTCTTTGCCATACTAAAGCTCACGATAACTTGTATTTTTGGAGAACATTAAAATTGAAATTTATAAACAGTTAAGACTTGTTATAACTCAGCTCGAAGCGACAACCTCCAGAACAAATACCATTATCTACATTTTTTTAAACCAATTTGTTTGAAATAGTATTACATATTATTAAAATTCATATTTCTTTTACAGGAGGAATTAATGATGAGACTTTCTCGGAAATTGTTAGTTTTAAAAGCAGAATCTGTGGCAGTAACAGAAGAAACTGCCGTGAATGAGGCTTTAGGCAATGCTGTGTGCGAGAGAGTAGAAAGGGTCGCAAGACCACATGAAGTTTCTAGATTTAAACTACACGTCAAGGAAGTCGGTCACATCACATCATTACTTTTGTCTCTTTCTGGAAGATTAGCTAGAGCTGAAAATGGGTTACTTGTATTACCACCAGAGCATCCAGACAGGGTATGTATAGCTCTTTATTCCAACTGGTTATTCAGTTGGATTATTTATTTTACCATAAATAAAAAGAAATCTATTACTATGTAAATAGTAGACTTCTTATGCTTAATTCATAATCCATTTCAATATTTTGGCACTTATAATTTTTTTTTATTATCTAAAAACTAGTAGTGGGCTTTATCAAGGTAGGAATGATAGTCTACCTAAGCCTAAATAGAAGAAAATCTTAAAGTAGTACTCTGATATTATATATTATGATAGATTATGGTTTATAGCATACTCTTCACATAGTCTCTCATGAAGAATGTAATGTTGTGAATTAGGAAGTTGTTTTAAATCCAATCTCCAGGTCCAGCTTGAACGGTTTTATGGGCATCTTTGAATACACTAAACATTACAGTAGGCCAGTTTTAAATTAACTTTTTATTAGGTAAACATGTTTAACAAAAAATTAATAAAAACGCAAAAAGAATAAGACTTTGCTATTAAACTATTTAAATTAATTAAATTAAATACATACATACAAACATCTTCGGCTCTACAGCCCAGTCCGGGCTTCCAGAAGAAATTGTCCCTGCCGGTCTCTCTCTGTCCCTGGCCATCGTCCACCAGCTTGAAACCCCCAGCTTCACCGCGTCCCTTCCAACCTGGTCTAACCATCTTGTCCGGGGTCTTCCTACTTTTCTTTTTCCCACTGTTGATTGATTAAATTAAATTAAATATGATTACCAATATGGAACTGGTGTGTGCAAAGTCCGAATTTCTCATATTAACTATGAAACATATAAATTTAATATTTTTTTACTTTACTTTACCCGTGCATGAAATATGGTAAATTCATCATAAATTTCAAAAAATTGTATCTACATTTTGGTTCTTTCTTTACTACTTCTTTTAGTAATCTATTCAGAGCCAAAAAGCTTTAATTAATGTTACACCTTTGAGAACTATATACTATTATACTAAGCCTTTTATTATTTATTATTTTCCTAAACATTTTTATGATTTTTATAAACATTTTACTAATTGATTGAAAAAAATGTAATGTAAACTTATTATAAACATAGTGAATTGTCATTTCACGTTCAATTGACTTTTTCTTAATATTTGTTTTCTTTCCATTTTTCTTAATAGAAAGCATTAGAAGAAAAGCGAGATAAGCTACTAGCTCAGCTGAACGAAGCCAAGCAGTTGAAGAGTAACATCGATCAGAGGAGCGGAAGCGTCTCATCAATGCTGTACAACTACCTTACCGGTGAAGAATATACAGATTATGACCATTTCATCAACATGAAGTCAAAATTACTTGTTGATTCGAGGGAAATTGCTGAAAAAATTCAACTCGGTGAAGAGCAGCTAGCTGCTTTAAAAGAAACTTTGGATCAAGTGAGATAGTTGTCTCTATAATCGCTGCTTCTCAAGTCATTTGTGTCAACATGAATTTCTTTTTAATTGTTTCCTTGCTGTTTGTCTGATAACTCTATAATATTTTATCCACTTTTTCTCATTAAAAATTGTTAATTTTTACTCAATTATAAAATTAAAAATTAATTTTGTAATTAACTGAGTGAATAATGATGAATTCAAAAACACTGTCACTAGTCGACACTATTTTTTGTTTAATTTGCCATTAATGTATGTGTAATAAATGTGTTGTAAATAATAAATGTTATGTTCCCTGTCAATATTATGTAATAAAGATGTGTAAAACCATTTCCCTAAATGGGATTAGGTGAACTGCCTTCTAAAAGGTCTCATAAACAATTTGATAAATATTTAGATTTTATTATTTTATCATTATTAATTGTTTAACTGCCTCTTAACTAGTTTTGTATTAGTAATTAATGTTTAACAAAATCCCATAATATTTTCCACATATTTTAAGAACTGAAATATCAATGTATGTATATAGAATTTACGAAAAAAAATTTCCTTAATGAATATGATCTATTGAATTAACTATTAAGATTCTCATAAATTATTGAACCCTTACTTAAAATAAAGATCCCTTCACTATGAGTCGTTAGTTGATTTTCAGGTGACGTCTTAATTTCTTTAAATAGAAATTAACCTCTTCCATTTGGCACTAGTTCAGGAAAAGAGTCAAATGTCAAAGATGGTATAACAGTTTTACCTTACTGTCTTTTAAAACCATTGTTTTAAATTTATTTATCCCCAAAAGTCTTAAAGGAAAAAAATCTTAGGTTTCAAAACCTAGTTTAATGTGATAGATTCATTTGGTGATTTCATTGGAACCATTATGGTTAAAAAATTTTGATGAATGTGTATGAAATATCTTTGTCTATTAGTTTTTGTTTTGTTTTTAAATTGTAAGTAGTGCGTTGCAATATATATAAAATTAATTACAAACCTTGTAATTATACAAATTGTATGTTTATATGTAAATAAATTTAGCATTATGGTGCTACATTATATATTTCTTATACATTTTTTTTCTTGCTTATTTTTACCTCTACCACTAAGATATTCAGTGAAATGGATGTTCATTTTTATGATGAGCTTGCTGGTTCTAAACCAGCCATAATCCATAGATCTAGACCAATCGGTCACTGTCAGTAAGCAGGATGGGTTGTAGGTAAAAAGTACACTGGTGAATTTAAAGGAACTGGTTATGGAACAAACAGGCAGCCGGCTACATTAGGAGGCTAAGTGACCATTTCCAAGCTATCTGTTCTCCTACAAATATATTTCTGAAAGACAGCCAAAGACTTACATAGTGTATATCACAAAAAGAACAAAAATATGCGTATTATATATTAATATTCAAAAGGAAACACTAAAAAATGATACAACCAAAATAGGTTTTAGGGCATGAGTGAAAAAATTCTAAACAAGAAGCCTTAATTGGCTAGAGATACTGTTTATTGTTCCACAAAATAAAACAAACGTAAGGAAGCTAATTGAAAAATTATAAATGTCCGAGGAAAAAAGATCTAGTGAAGTCATCAAACCAAATTTAATTTATGAATGTCACCAGTTTACCAGTCTTATCACAATTGATCTGAAGCATTTTGAAGTCAATACAAATCAAAATCATAATGAAAATGTTGTTTATTACGGCAGATTTAAATTTTCTAAAATTAAATTGCATAATTAACTGTGTATATATCTAATGAAGAGCATCGATTCTGAATGATCTGGGTAACTGTTTTGAAAGTAAAGACAACAGGTTTGTTTTTGCTGAATTTTCTTTTAAAATGAATTAACCTTGAGTAGGATGCCATTCATCCTCATGTAGGCATACATTGATGGTGGTTTTATTAGTAACACCATAAATTTTGTAAAAGCTTTAATCAATAAAAATATTTTTTCTAAGTGTTGTAATAGAGTCCATTTACATTACATTTTAGAGGCACTAATTTTAGTATTGGAAAACAAAAATCCAATCTAATACCGGGACAAAAAAATTATGATTATTCTCAGTTTACCTTTGTTTCCCTTAACATGACAGTCATCAGACCTATTTGGGCATACGGAGTTGAGCTTTGGGGCTCTACTAAACCATCCAATTCATCTCGTATCCAATCCTTACAATCCAAAATCCTTCGTAAAATCCTCAATGCTCCTTATTATGTCACAAACAAACTCATACATCATGATCTTAATATCCCATATGTTACTGATTTGGCCCAAACTAGATACCTATCCTTCCATAACAAGCTCCATACGCACTTGAATCCGCTAGTCTCTCAGCTTGCTTCCCGTACTATTCCTGATAACCCTCCGAGGCGTCTGAAAAGAAGATGGCCTCGAGATCATCTACTATAGAACTTTATTGGAGTGCTATCGATGGGTAGTTTCTCCACAAGTGTTTTCATGTCATATTCTACATTTTTGCACATTTACTTGATATAATACCATTATAGTTGTAAATATCATTGAATTAAATAAAAAAAAAAAAAAAAACCTTTGTTTCCAGCAATACAGGATGAAACAATGCCATACTTTATTGTAAGTGATTAAAATGATTTGAACTTACTATTTCAATTTAATAACTTAAATGAGGAAAATCAATTCATGCCATGAGGTTAAAATCACCTTCCTACTGTAGATTAGTTTTTCTTGCAATGAATATTATGCAGGTTGTGATGTCTTTAGTAGCTTCCAGAGCATAAAAACAAAAGCGTAGGAAACCCCTTGTTAACCTATATCCTTACCAAAGTCATGGAATACCACATGTCCATATGGAAATTGCAACTATCAATAATCAGAACCATTTGGTTATCAATTGTGAGTGAATAATGGGCAAGTATTTACACAAAGTAGCCTCTTTAAGTAGTTACTTACTGTTGTTGATTATACTCTTTCTTTCTTATTTTTTCAATAATATTTAATCAGTACAAGCCTTCTTTGTAAATTTTCCGGAATACATGGTGAGCGTTCTTTGTCTTTTATTCACTCAGGGAAGGTTGTGAGTAAGACCTAACATTAAGACCTAAACAAAAGTTTTATCTTATATGCTTAAGTCATAATCTTTGGGTAGCTACAGCAGAACCATTCCTCATATTGCTACCAATCTTTTTTTATCTTAATGCAAGAGCTTTGGTTTTCAGACAGGATATACATACCTCAGAATTCCTAGTTTTCAAACTTGTTTTCCTTTGGGTATCTCCAAAAGGATTAATACACATAACTTAATTCATTTTGCTCCCTTGTGCAAAAGTACTAAAATTAAGGTGAAATTTATCCCTTATAAACCACTTGGGTTGCAGATTATCAGAAAATTAGAGACCAGAAAATGTAATTATTATTATTAGTTAAATAAGTGTTACAACTCTAACTTGGGACAGAAGACATGGCTTGACCTTAGAAATTTGCTTTTTTTAATAGTCTCAATAAAAAATTAGCATTTATTAAACGAGTGCCCAATGTGTAGTAAACAAATATATATAATAAAATTATTACAAAATTTGTGAACATATAAACAGAATATTAATTTTAAAATAAACTATAATGTATTGAAATTACTGAGGAGAGATCAAGTTTAATTCTAGAAAATTGTTTGGTAAATAATCCTTCGTTTTCAAAAATGATACATTTGCTTTCTTAAGATTTAATAAACAAACCTTTTATAAATTAAACATTTTGACGGTGTTTTCAAACTGTCGAAGAAATATCTGTTATAAATATTGATTTATTTTTATGTCCGACAAAGAGAAAAAGATTAAAAAATAAGAAAAGTTTAGGGAAAAAATAAAGCAAAAACTAAACTACCATCATATTAGGAAATGAGGCTTATTTGATTAACAAATAGAATCCTCAAATTAAATTTAAACAGTTTAGTTATCTGTTAATTAATTAATTAATTGATTATTTCAATTAATAAGAATTGTTAGAAACAATCTTAAAATCAACACCAATCCTTCAAGTAATTCACTTTGTTTATTAAAAGAATAAAAGTTCAACAAAGTTTACAAGTATACATTCATTCCATTAAATAAATAATAATATTGCTCTCAAAGTAAAATATAAAATCACATATTACAGCATGATTATAGATACAATAAAAATAAAAAAAATCAAAATGCTGAAGTAAATGACAGTATACAAATAGTAAAGTAAAATATAAAACAAAAAACTAATGCATTTAGTTTATTCCCAAGTTTTTTAATCTAACAATCTAATTAACTTAATTACAAATAACAACCTACTCAACCCTGATGATTCTTATTATATTAAATTATATAATCTGTTCTTCATGAACAATACATTAGAATAATATGGCACCTGGGGCATGATAGAAAGCCTCTGGGAACGTTAAATGATTGGTACATGTTACTGCTTATCCTATTGCTACACTCTTCCCGGCGAAACATTCTACAAGTGAGAAAGACAATAATTTCTCCTCCACAAAATAAATGATATCTGAGCACAGTATGGATCACATTCGCACAATACTAAATGAGGTCCAGCCTTCATTTCTTTATCTCTCACTCAAAATAAAGTAGCTGACAAAGATATTAAATCTCAGATGATCTCGATTATAAAGCGTTTTCATTTAAACATACTGTACAAAATAAATCGAAGTTATTTAAACATTTCTTTATTTATTAATATATATTTTTGGTATATGTTTTGCAGGTTTTCACTTTGAGTTGAGTTATACAAGTATAAACTGTTTATTCGTTTCATTTTTAATGTTTTCCAAAAATACAAGTTATTATGAGCTTTAGTATAAAATAGAATGTAATTATGGGTATAAATAGAATTCAGTAATAATTTCATCAAGAAATAAAAGTTTCAACTAACATTTTGAAGTATAGATTATATATTTATTATAATTTTTAAATATTTTTATTTTGAAGAATCCCGGTCCTGAACAGATCTTTTCTCTTCAAAATAAAAATAGATTATATATGTTTGTTGAAACGTTTATTTCTAGATGAAATGATTACTGACATATACACATTTCCCATAAATACCTTCTCTTTTCCATACTAAAATTCATGCTAACTTATATTTTTAGAAAATAATAAAAATTAGTTTATATTTAGAAAAGGGTCATTCCATGTCAAATCAACCAATAAAAAAAAAGTTTTCAACTTGACCATTTCAGATTTGGCTGAAACTTGGTTTATTTATACTCTCTGACACCATGAACTCAAATATAATTTTCAAAAAATTGTATCCCTGATAGTTTTTTACTTATAAATTTTTAAAAATCACAAAATGCTGCGTTTTTTAACGTGCGCTAAAATCTAAAATCTGCAATAACTTTGGTTCTATTAGTGCTAGAGAACTCAGAGATAGCTCATTTTAAAGAGGGTTTAATGGGCTATAATGTGATACCCAACTTGAACACATTGGTGTTTAATTTTTCAAAAAAATTGAATTGAGTAAAACTCAAAAAATCGTTTTTGAAAATTTTTTGAGTTGGTTTTTTTATTTTTTTCAAATTTATATATGTTTTTATGTATAATTTTGTGAGTACACCATAACAATTTCAGAGTGGGGCCATGATGGGTTCAGTAGATATGTTAAAAATACATCACTGAAGTATCACAAAATTTTTTATTTCAATTTAATGTTGAATAATTTAAGTTATGTAGGCCTAATTCTAATGTTTTTATAAATGTTGGACCTTAGTATAGAAACAATATTGATGGTACATGTATATAAAAATTGATTTTGTTGATCTGCTGATACTTGAACAGACATGTCCCTTTTATGTCCTAACATGGCCCCACTCTGAAATTGTTATGGTGTACTCACAAAATTATACATAAAAACATATATAAATTTGAAAAAAATAAAAACACCAACTCAAAAAATTTTCAAAAACGATTTTTTGAGTTTTACTCAATTCAAATTTTTTGAAAAATTAAACACCAATGTGTTCAAGTTGGGTATCACATTATAGCCCATTAAACCCTCTTTAAAATGAGCTATCTCTGAGTTCTCTAGCACTAATAGAACCAAAGTTATTGCAGATTTTAGATTTTAGCGCACGTTAAAAAACGCGGCATTTTGTGATTTTTAAAAATTTATAAGTAAAAAACTATCAGGGATACAATTTTTTGAAAATTATATTTGAGTTCATGATGTCAGAGAGTATAAATAAACCAAGTTTCAGCCAAATCTGTATGGTCAAGTTGAGTGCCTTGTTGGTTTGACATGGAATGACCCAAAAATATAAGCTAACTTATATTTTTAGAAACAAATTAAAAGTTACAAACTTGTGACTCTACTCGAAGTGATACCCTACTTAATAATTATCATATTTTTTAATACAGATTAGGTTTAGAAAACTATGTTGAAACCCCAAATGATTAAGTTGAAAATTCAATTTGTTTGGAATAATTTTAAAATAAAAAGGCAATATAACGTTCCTAATCAAACATTACCTTTATTTTTTAACATTTAATTTGTGAACATTTATATTAAAAGTTAGTCACTACCACTTAATTTTTTTTTATGTTTCTTCTTTTTATGTTTTTTCACTTTTTTCTTAGCTGCTTCTACATCGCTTGATTCTGAACTTGACTTATGCTTACGTTTTAATTTCTTCTTTTTCTTTTTCCCTGCTTCAGACTCTGAGTCAGAACTACTATCTTCAGATGAATGTCGGGTCTTCTTCTTTTTCTTCTTTCTTTTCTTTTTCTTGTTAACCTTTTCTTGTAATTCTTGTTCCCTCAAAGCTCTAAGGGGTGTAACATAATCATCATCGCTTTCTGAACTAGTACTACTAACATCCAAAACAATGTCTTTGTTGGGATCAATCTTAATAAAATTTCTGCATTGATATGTCAAGTGCCCTGAATATCCACACTTCTTACATGCTGGTCGGATACTTTCTTTCCCTTGAGGAACCAAACGGGCTAAAATTTCAGATTCCATTATTTATAAGTGAATAACAGATTGAATAAATCAATTAATCCAAGCGATGGGACCTGATCACATTCTCATCAATGATACTTTAGTACACAAACAACATGTATTTATAACCTTAGGACTTTATAACAATCCTTGCAATCATTGCCATCAAAATATATTAATAATTAAAATATTCTTTATTAATAAATTTAAAGAAATATTTAGCATAAAACTAAATGGTTTTATTTTGTTTTATATTTAATCCCGATATTAAATATTCATAAGGAAGAGGAAAGTCTGGATTTAGAGGTTTAACGAAGATTGGATCTAGGTTGTTTCTGCTTAATGTGACCATTTTGTTCCACGGCAGACCATTAATAACGTTAACGATAAATAATTTCGGCATCTGTTCCACAGGCTGTCGCTTCGAGTTGAAGACAAGTTTTAACTGTTTATTCGTTTCATTTTTCAAAAAATTCAAGTTATCGTGAGCTTTAGTATTCAAAGAGGATGTAATTATACTTAATGAGTAGATTTCAGTAATAATTTCATCAAGAAATAAAAGTTTCAACTAACATTTCGAAGCACAGATGATAATATGTATTAAATGGTCATAGACATAGGTACATAGGTATGTATGATAATATGAAGAAAATGGTCCGGGTGGAGGTCAATAAATTTCTCCCTACTTAAGAGAAATTTAGTCAACAATTATCATTCAATATGAATACAGTTGATATACCTATGTTGTCCATTTCTAAATAAAGTAGTTACCGAAGTATACAGATTTCCCATAATTACATTCTCTTCTCCATACTAAAGCTCATGATAACTTTCATTTTTGGAAATTATTAAAAGGAAAACAAATGAAAAGTTAAAACATGTGACTAAACTCGCAGTGACAACCTGCGGAATAATTACCTCACTTTTTAGCACAATCGTATGCCTCTTTAGATTACTTAAAATACAAATTAAAAAAGAAACAAAATCCAGTTGTTCATTTATATTTTTTCACAACCTTGTATTGCTTATGATTAATTGATTACAGTAGTTTACTGGGTAGTCTAACTACTCAATTATAATGTAAATTTTGTAAGCAATATTACACTACTTCAATGAATTTCCTTATATTTTTTCTGAATACAATTATGAACGTGCTAAAAAAACTCAATTCCTTCTGCTTGTTTTATTTTAATTGTAAATATTCCTGATTGTAGCTCACAGGTTTGGGCCGAAACATCAGATTTGAGGATAAAAATATTGTTTAGTATTTTCTAAATAATAGTCTATTATTTAATCGTTACGTAGAATTTGGGGTACATTTTAGATCCTCATGTACCCTGTTATTGAGACAATCTTAATAGGCTTGGTCTTGGGTATCGTGAGGTACACATACCTGAGTTTTGCCGACATTTCACGCAGCTAATGAAGAGAAGACAGGCTCTGCGAAGGGTCACGAAGATATATAGATATATATAAAACGATGTCCCAACAGGCGATGAAAGTACTTACCGGAGGGCTGTCCCTGGCCTGGACTTTCCTCGTGGAAGAGAGGAAGTGCACTTGCAAGTTTAACGTGAAGATGCAGGGGCTGGAGGCGTGACTGGAAAACACCGACTGAGAAAAGGCGAGAACCTAATGGCTCTTTGTAATAACAGTATTAGCATAAATTTCCATTTTTGTTCCCCCGCCTATTGTAATAACTATTAACTTGAAATTTAACAATGGCTCTGGCGACCCTTTCATATTTCACAAAATTAAAGACAATGGCTCTGAGGTGGTCAGACCTTATGTCAGAACTTCGCGATCCAGCCCGCATTGAGCTTTGCCATGACAACAATATATTTATACATACGAAAGGCGAAAGAGGGTGGGTGGCACTTCCTCCATTACTTCTATGGCGATTGCGCTCAGTAAACACCACGTCGTGCTAGAAGTTAGAGTCTGAACATTTATATACGATAGCCACCACGAAAGCCATATATTGCTCTATGCTTTCCGGTCTAGGCCCTCTTTAAGATGATAATATAGCAAAAGAAATTTTGTCTAATTTTGATATACGTTTCCCCTGATCTGATGTGATGAATTCTTAAGTCATATTATATTTAGACTAGGATAAGTATGGGCGTTTGGTGCCTTCCCTTTACATTACATAGAGTGACTACACTAAATTATAGCTACGACCGGATTATAACTCAAAGATTACCATGATGTTTGTTGGATAATCGATTTGTGTATCCATGACAACCATCCCCTCAAACCGGAGATATAGTGTGTGTGTAACCTCCTAGGTTATGTTATATTATTCTATGTCACGTTTTTGTAGATAATCTAAAATATAGCTTAAGTTTCATACTATAGTGTCTCTTGTGTCTGGTCCTAATATATCAAAATGTAGTTTAACAATGTTGACTCCCTCCTCTCTTGTGGGCGAGAGTTATTAATTAGAGTGCGACCATTTATCTTCGGCCCATATTGGCCTAATGCAGCCTATCCATATTAGGAGGTTTTCTTTGCCTGCTTGACCATCATCTCGAAGTCATCTTTCTTATGCAGAAGATCTTTCCACGTTCTGCACTTTGCCTTGTATTTCTGTAATATCGGGGCACTGTTCTTCCTTTTTCTTTGCCACCCTTCCGTCCCTGTAAAGCAATACGGGTATTTGCGACAAAATGGTGGAATGCATTTCTACAACAACAATTGTGTTCTAACAACACAATGATGCAATAAGGGCTTATTATATTGTATCATTATAGCTGCGGTCACAGTCTGCTCTCCGCTACACACTCCCTTCTTCAACTTCTAACCCTCCTCTCCGACGGCCTCCCTATTTCAGCTCTTACTCTCCGAACCAAGGTAAAGTGCATTGGAGCCGCTATCTACTTCCAACCACAAACGAACTCCTTAAAGTGAGGGTAATTTTGTCTAGTAATCAGACCCGGGAAATCGTTCTCAGTCATTAGATTGAGCTCTATAACTCTCAGCAAATTGACCTTGCTCGGCAGTCTACGGTACACCGCAAATGAGGAAAAGGAGTTCGATAGTTTTCTATGTTTAGACTACTTTTCTTCAAAACCCCTATGCCCCGTAAATCTGCGAGACCCATCAATCCGGGAGGACCCATATAGCTTCTAAACGTGATCTGATGGTGCGATAGTACTTCCTTAGTACTTTATTTCAGTGTATTTCGTAACTTTATATTATTCCGCACGATACATCCTTCACGCTGGATTTGGCATGGTGATCATATTCATAACAGAGAAAGGGGGTTAATTAGTGTTTGATGATAAAGCTCCACCAACCACTGCTTATAATCGCCGGTGACAGAGACATAAGAGCGAACCTAATTGGGTATTGTACTTTCATTACCCACATAATAAGCCCATCACTAGAAGTAGAGGATAAACATGTTTCAACTATAGACCTCTGTACTTTTATTTCACCCTTTTTTCTAATTTTTCTATGACGCAAACCTAAATATCCAATGTAGAACCAGTTCTATGTTTAGAGTTTCTTTAACTTTAAGACTTTTCGCCATTACAAGCTTGGTACAAATTTCTCTTTCTTTTTGCATCCCCTGTTTCAGAAGCTTCCTTCTGTGGCCAGTTCCATCAGTCCTCACCACTGATTTGACACCCTTGATTAGTCTAAACGCATTCACTCTTGCGCCAATCTACTAAAATTCCTCCTAGGGCAGGTTAGGAATTAAGGAATTTCGAGTTTGGTAGAAAACCAACCATCTGCTTTATCTTTTAACATAACATATTTGTGGTCTCCTCGAACCTGTTTTGGAGCAATATTCAACAATTTGGCAAATGTCAATTTCTTCGTTTTCTTCTACACCTCTTCTCGAAGCATTTCCTGGATTAACACATCCTCATTCTTCCTCCGTCTTCACTGCACGTCCTTTTCGGACGATAGCTCTTCCTCTTTTTTATCTCATTCCTCCATTGATGTATCTATCCCCGCAAAACGATGATTTAGTCTTCTTCCCACGGGCCACTGAAGCATGGCGTTTGCCCTTCTTCCTGGGAGCTAAGACCTCCGAAAGCCCGACCACGGCTCGCAATATTCTTGTCTGGCTTGGAATGGAAATCTTTAAAGCGACATTAAAACTTAACTCTTAAGGTTCTCAAAACAATCGGCCCATGCCATGTGTCAAGCCAATATTTCAACCCAGCTATTAAAAGTGGGGGTATTACTTTGGAATAATTATTCATAAATCCGAGAAATAAACATATGAAAATTAATGTTTTTTTTTACTAACATAACGTCAATTATGCTTGTGCTTCGCACTTTTAGCCTTCTACTGATATCTGACAAAGTTTATCGCAAGACAAATATTCCTAGAATCGAATGAATTCTTTATACTAATTACTTATATTCTGCATTTTTGACAAAATTAAAAATATGGATTGAAAAATAAACAACATATGGTACTTTTGTTTTAATTTTCTCATAAGTTAAAATTGAAATATACTTTATTTACTAGTTGATAGGAATCCACAAACAAAATGGCTAGAAGAAATTTGGGAAAGAAATTAGTTGACGATAGATGGAATCTGGCCGATCAAGTAGTCATGACGAAAGGCCTTTACGAGTTTAATGGTAAGTGTACCCCCAGAAACACTATACTGTATTTGGATTTGGGAAATCCACTGATTAAATTATCGATGGATTTAGTGTTAAACCTGTTAAAGTTTTAATTTTTTACTTTTTTAAATGACCTCAAAGAACTCTTTTGGTTTGCATTCAATATACATAGAGCATTGCATTCAAAGAAGGATAGCCAAAAACTTAATTCAGAACATTTGGACGAAACTTGCACCAGGAGCATAACTCCAGTTCAAACTACATAACCTCTTGTTAAATATAGTATTTTGATTTAAAAAATAAACATTTTGATATGTTTTATACTTTTTTTTAAAAGGTTCTTTTTTCTTATGTTGCTACACTGTTTAACAATTTTTGTCAGCCCTAATCTATTCTCTAGAACAATCATTTGTTTTATACTTAAAGCTTTAATGTTGAATGAAAAATGGAAAATTAGACTAGATTAGATTCGTATTAGTAATATTATGTAGGAAAGTCACGACACATCACTTTTACTCTTAGACGTGAAATATGCCGTTCACCTTATAACTCACCCACTATACTTAAAAAAGTTTAAAGTTTAATCTTAAAAATCTTTAATGCAAAGGGTATATTTGAATTAAACACCATCCAATATTGTGACCGCAATGAATTACTGTAAATCGAATTATTACATAACGTTGTTAGTAATGGAGTAAGAAGTTTGTTAACTCCTTTTATTTTAAACAGAGCGATGCAAACGATGGCTCAAACTGAAGGAGAAGCTTTACAGGAAAATGTATAGCGCTCAGATAAAAAATGCTAAGGAAAAAGTAAAAAATCTCAGAAGAATAGCAACAAAATACGAGTTCGGATATATTGATCAAACTCTTGATATTCTAAAACAAGATAAGGAAGTATATCTCCTATGCCGAAACAAACACCCTCAAGTAAATTCATAATAATATAGTTAAAAGCTACTAATCGATCACCAGGTTTTTAAAAAGAAACTTTATTATGAATGATATACAAATAAACAGTAAGCTAACACAATATAAGAGTAACTAGTCGGTCAAGTGACGAAAATCAAGAGAGCGAGGAGCCTCCGCTCCAGGCTTAAAAAGGATCTGTTATTGATGACGTTAATTTCTAGAATTGTTTACTTGGTAGCCACCTGCCAACTGCAGCTGCATCTAAAAGTGCATAACAATTCTAGGAATTAACTATTATTTTAAGAATTGTTTACTTGGGTGCCACCTGTAACTCCACCCTACCTTAAGTTTTGAACTCCGGTCAAAACAAACAATATTGACATATTGATAAATTATAAATTGGATACATAATAGTTTTTAAAATAAACGTGATACATTAGTCAAAATAAACATAATACATAATAATTGTAAAATAAAGATGATACATTAGTCAAAATAAACATAATACATAATAATTGTAAAATAAACATGATACATAATAAATGGAAAAATAAACATGATACATTAGTCAAAACTAGTTTGGTATAATCTACTTAATATCATTCTATGATTATCTACAGGAATGGGTACTGTTGGAATATTAGGTATGGTTGACTTATTCTGTTGAATATATTTTCGTTTATACATAAAAATAATAATAATAATTATGAAAAGGATTATGAAGAAGCATACACCATAAAAATAAATATCGTTGTCTCTTACAAATGTAAGCACTTCCAATGGTGGTATAGTATAATTATGAGTAAACATAATTGTGGTGTTTAAAAGTACAGAGCTATAAAATGGTTCTATTACAGAATTAAAATTATGAACATAAATTTTATTAAATTGTGGGAAACAGTCCTCTTTACTAATACTAATTAAGCTAACAATGGGTAAAAACATGCTATTATTCTTACAATCTAATATTTTATTAATATTTACAGTGATATATTGTTTAATAAATTCAACATATCTGATTGTGCTTAGATTTCGTGGTATTAATTGACAATTTTCTAAGTTTCCATTTTTAATAATAGATTGTACGCATCTAGAATTTGTCTTTTTGATATTTAAACAATAATAGTCGTCAATTAATATACATTGTCCAGTATACAAATTCTGTCCTTGTTGTAAATATAGATCATGAATTAAATCAATTTCAAATACGGTTTGGTTGATCACCTTTGGTATTGGTAGGACATAATATCCTTTATAGGAGTCATCATGAATTGGTAACTTTATAAACGTGTGAATTATATTGTTTTGTGTTGAACAAAAGATTTTACTGTTTGTCCATAGGACTTCTGAATTATTAGATATTAATTTTATTGTTTCAGGCAAGTTTCGTAAAACGTCGGTCATTAAGTTAGTATGAACTATCCCTAGTTTACAAAATTCTAAAGATAATGTTAAACTTTTAATTTTATTTAATAGAAATATAATATGTATGTAAAAATCATAAGCATTGTCATTTTGTTCTAAGGTATTAAAATTGTGTCTGTTAGTCATAAAATTTTTATTAATGGTCTGTACATCTTTCTTATAGTCTTCTATAATTTGTTTGTTGATATTGATGGATGTTTCAATGTTGTGTTCAATTTTGAAATTGTTCTTTTCTACATTTGTTATAATTTGATCATAATATGCTTTATCATCAGCATCCATGTTTCCCGTAATCCAACTAATAACGTTTCCTAATCCGTTTATGAGTCCTCGTTTATGACGATTGTTAAATTCTTTAAAATACATTAGATTAAGTTGGTCAGTTGCGTCATTTGTTAAGTCATGTAGGATATTATACATCCTGTGATCCTTGAAATTAGTCAAATGAATTTTTATATTTCTAATTTCTATTGCTAACAAACTTAAATTGTAAAAATGATATGTCTCATAAAATTGATTAATAACTTTAATGTTGTCAATTGAGTAGTGTAGCAGTCCAGGGGAGTTAGTCAGATCTACTACTTTGATCGTCAGAGTCTTCTGAAGAATAGTCAGTAACATTAACACGTAATGAGTCTTCATCTGAAACAAAATGTTTCTTTCGTTTACGTTTGTTAGGTCTCCTAATGTTATCTACATGTGTCGTCAATTGTCTAGCTCCTTGAACTAAAACATTTATTTTTCTAAATTTATCTCTACTTTTTATTTTGGACTGAGTATTCTTAATAAATTCTTGATTAGTTAGTTCTGGTGGGTCTTCGCGATTTTTATTTAATTTATCTGTGCGTTTTTCTTTTTCTGCATTTATTTTTGTGTGTGTTAACTCATGTAATAATTTTAAATCGTTATGGTATTTTTGTACGTATAGTTCCGTAATATTAATATCCGTTTGTTTATTATTATCTTGTATGATTCCGAAAGTTATTTCATTTGGAGTTAGTTTTAAATTTGTATTTAATGTATTGTTGTATGCTGAGACTGCGATTTTTAATTTTTGTTCAAAAGTATGTTTTTTCTTTTCGTGTGAAATTAATCTTAGCAATTCTGTCAATGTTAGATGTACTCTGTTAAGTAAACCTAAAGAATTCGAATGATTAGTAGATGTGTAATGAAGAGTTATATTATTGTAATCACAAAACTGTTTAACTAAATTGTTCTTCATCTCTGTACCTTGGTCCAAAGTGATCTGTGTTGGTGTTGGGAAGTATGTTAGATAAGTTTGTAAGCTGTCGCAAATATTTATGGCATTGTGTGCAGGTATTGTTTGCGCGAATAGTCTTTTTGAAAATGTGTCTACCGATGTAAATATGATTTTACTTTCAAATTTTAGAATGTCAATCATTAGTTGTTGAAAAGGTTTCTCTGGTGTAGGAGTTAGTTGGTATTTTGTTTTGATTGGTCTTCTATCGTATTTAGCTTGTTTGCAAATTTCACATTTGTTTATGTATTCAGTGATTTTGTCTTTCATGCTCGGGAAGTATACTTGTTTTTTTAACTTTTCGAATGTTTCAAATATTCCGCGATGTTTAGTTTTTCCTAAGTGATAATTTTCGATTGTTTCAATTTGTTCGTTAACTTGTTCAATGTCTCGAAGGAACTTAAAATAGCGTTTAATTTTTACCGTTGGAAATTCGTCCTCAATTATCTTTCGAATTTCATTAAAATATTCATTATAAATTTTATCTAGTGTCTGCATATTGCTGGAACAGTAAATTCCATAGGTTTTGTGAGGTTCAAGTATTTGGTATAGTAAAGTTTGTAAGTCATCTTTTTCCGTAAAAATTAGTTCATGTCTCTTTTTATTTCCGAATAGTTTTGTAAAGTTTAATTCGTCTTTGTTTCCTCTTTTAATAATTATTTGATGATTTTCAACATTTATACATTTGTCAGGGTCACAGATTCCAAATTGTTCCCTACTTGATTCTTGAGAATGGTTTCTAAGTCCGTTTGTTTTTTTTTATTATTATTGTGGTTATTATAAATAATTATTTTATAATACTTATTTTTATTAACACGTTATTCTATTTTTATATTTATAAGTTCTAATTATTATTAATTTTATTGTTTTATATAACTGTACTTCTTTCTATTATTTATAATATAATTTTATATTTCTGTTTTTAATTATTATTCTTATTCTATCTTTATCTTTCAATGAGATTATAGTATCATTATTGTTATGAATACTTTTATTGAAACTTAATTTTAATTATGTTAAATGTAATTAATATTTGTAGTCCGATTCCTGCCGTTTGTGTCGTATAATATTCTATCCGATAAATCCTTTCTAATTTTAAAATCTTTTCTTAACCTTCCCCCGAAGATAATTGCGCACATCCGCGGGCTGACTTTTAAATAAAATCTGATGTAATCTCGTAGTTTTTCCTTTATCTAATTTATTTATTTTTGATTTTTGCATATTTATTTCCTTTTGAATTTTTATATTATTGGGGTATTTTTCCATTTTCTTATTAATACTATAATGTAAACTAATCGATGGTTTTGATTTAAACCAAGCGGACAAGTTGGTGCTTCGTTGACTTGTCTTTTCCGCGTTTTTAATTTTATTATTCTCTTTTAATATTTCTAATTTTTTGTAACAATTTGTTTGTAATGATTCCGAGATTGGTTTAGTTAATTTTACGTTCCCATTAATATTTTGTTGATAATACCCAGACTTACCCGAGAACTGTCTTGTCGACATTTTATCAAGGGGTATTGGGGAATTACTTATCGTATTTATTTTATTTGGGTCAGTTTTTAAACTATCTTCGGCAATTACAATTTCATTACTTGCTACATTATTTATTTCTTTATTTTCATTACTTCTTATATTTTTTGTTTCCTTATTATTATCAATTAAATTACTATGTATCATAGTTTTTGTTTCCTTGTTTTCGTAGATTATATTATTACATATTATTGCTTTCATTTCCTTATTATTTTCGATTTTATTATTATCAACTAATATTTCTTTATTATCGTCAATTTTATTAGTTCTGTTATTTTTATAATCTATTATTCGTGGTAAATTAATATTATCCGATTCGCGATTTAATTCGTATTCTATATTAATTTTTGTTTTGTCCGTTTCGTCTAAACCCGATCCGGCGGTTTGTCGAGGTCTTGGCCTAGCCCTAAAAAATTTTCGAACTTCGTTTCTAAGGTGCTTAATTTGTCCGTTAGTTTTTGTATAATTACGTCTTTGTCCTCGTCAACTAGATGGACGCGGTTAGATACGGTACGCATGGATACTGTTTGGGACTCTCCCAATTTTTCTACTGGTGGTTGAATTGCTTTTTGTTTCCATTGACCCGATGAGGGTTTGTTAAAGAAACGGTGTTGATCCTGGGGATTCCATGATTGATTATAAATTGGTTTTGTATAATTATAATTTTGTTGGTTATAATTTTGATGGTTATAATTTTGATGACTATAATTTGGATTATGATAATTTGGTTTATTAGAATTTAGATGACTATAATTTGGATTATGATAATTTGGTTTATTAGAATTTGGATGACTATAATTTGGATTATGATAATTTGGTTTATTTGACGTATAGTTATTAAATTTAAAATTAGGGTCGTAATTTTTGCCCTTATAGTTCGAATGTGATGGTTGTTGTTTTTCCTTTTTATAACTTTGTCCGTAAAGTCTATGCACAATATGAGACGCAGTATTGCGCAATATTTCGTCAATATCTTCTAGAGTATTAAATGTCATATGATATACAAAGTCCGTCAGTTGTGGATTGAGATTATGTACCGCGTGATGAGAAATCTGTCTGTCGTAGCGAGACATTTCGGATGCCTTGTCAACAATTTCGGGGTCTGCGTAAACCCTAGCGTATAAGTCACATCTCTTTTTGCCTAATCTGTCAAGGTAGTCATGGGGGTTTTCGTTCGCGTATGATTTTATACTAAGGATTTCACCTATTAATTGTTCGCGAGTTCTAGTATCTTGATATTTCCGTTTTAGGAATTTTAAAATGTCTTGTACGTTACTAAATTCTTTGTCGTAAGTGGCAATTTTCGCCTTGCCTTTTAATTTAGTTAATAAAGTTAATACTAATTTTGAATGATTAATTTCTCTAAATGTATTGTCTTCTTTACAATATAGTTCATAGATAAAGTTAGTATTTCTGATAAAATCTACCAATAACAACGGGTCACCATTGTATTCTGGTATTAATTTAAAATCATGATCCTTAATTTCCATATTGGTCATTATAGTTTCGTTTAATAAAAAATTGTCTAAGTTTTCAATTGTAAGTGGAGTAGAATTGTTAATTTGTCGAAGTTGGTTTAATCTTTCCGTTAAATATGGCATATAAATGAAATAAACTTAAAGATAAATTATAAAATAGACATAGTAATAATAATAAATTTAAAATTTGGAATAAAAGTAATTGTAAAAAAAAAAATGAATTTAAATTTAATTATAATTATGTTAACTTAAAATTTACTTGACTAATCTTCAGTGAAAAAAGTTTATTTGGAGATCTAATAGTTTTAACAAAATTTGTTCAATCTTGGGTGAAATATTTGAAAATATTCAGAAATCTGGATACCTCTGTAGTCGTGGAGAACGCTTGCTGTACCTGTACACGCAGTGGCGATTCTTCCTCAAGACGGAGAGTAGTGGTCTTGCTGCTTCTGGGGTGGTCTTCTCGACTCTGTCCAAAAGCTCCCGCAATGTTACTAGAATGTATCGAAATCTGCCCAAGTCCCTGTTCGGGCGCCAGTTAAAAGTTACTAATCGATCACCAGGTTTTTAAAAAGAAACTTTATTATGAATGATATACAAATAAGCAGTAAGCTAACACAATATAAGAGTAACTAGTCGGTCAAGTGACGAAAATCAAGAGAGCGAGGAGCCTCCGCTCCAGGCTTAAAAAGGATCTGTTATTGATGACGTTAATTTCTAGAATTGTTTACTTGGTAGCCACCTGCCAACTGCAGCTGCATCTAAAAGTGCATAACAATTCTAGGAATTAACTATTATTTTAAGAATTGTTTACTTGGGTGCCACCTGTAACTATATAGTCTCTATTAAACTTGTATTTTTTTAGATAAAATAAGTATTTTATATAGGAAATTATTTCTTACATTCAAATACTGAAGTTAGTATTATGAGCTATCGATATTATATACTATCGATAACAGAGTATAGTCTGTACAAGAATAAGTGTAATATGGACTAAGACTTATGATTACACAGGTCTGCGATGAAAAAATTGTAGCATATTTAACAAGCGGGTTTAACAGTATTTATTGTACTGATTACGGAAAAAATTCCATCACCCCTAGGTAAGTCACAAATTTCACCTGAAAATTTCTTATTTGATTCATCCAAAAGGAGTTTGAAAGCTGTACTTCTTCACAATGGTAACCGATATGCTTCTGTGCCTGTTGGACACTCAGTCCATTTGAAAGAATGCTACGAAAATCTTGAGTTTCTTCTAAGCTCGGCTATTCTGACCATGAATGGACCGTTTGTGGGGATTTGAAAGTTATTTCCATTTTACTAGGTCAACAAAGTGGTTACACTGTATTTCCGTCCTTCCTCTGTGAATGGGATAGCCGTGAAGGAAACAATACAATGTCAAGCAGACGTGGCCCATCAGAAAGGCTCTTATTCCTGGAGTTAAAAATGTTGAAAAATAAAGTTTAGTGGATCCTAAAAAGATCTTACTTCCATTACTTCATATCAGATTCGGGTTTCAAGTATCTTTGTGGACAATTTTCCTGGTATATCCGATGCTAAGCTGAAAGAGGGAGTCTTTGTTGAGCCTGACATCAGAAAACTTTTAAAAGATGAAAGCTTTGTCACTACAATGGAAATGGAAGAAAAAAAATGCCTGGAATTGATTTAAACTTGTTGTAACAGGCCTTCTAGGAAACAAAAAAGACCCAAAATACAAAGCTTTGGTTGCTGAATTGTTACAAACTACAAAATGTTGGGCTGCAACATGAGTGTCAAACTTCATTTCCTTCACTCACATCTGGACTTGTTTCCAGAAAATCTTGGGGCTGTAAGTGAGGAACAAGGAGAGCGTTTCCATCAAGATATAAAAGAAATGGAGCGCAGATACCAAAGTCGATGGAATGTCAACATGATGACAGACTACTGTTGGATTATAAAATGGGAAACTTCACAGCCGAAAAAGTACCAAAAGATGGAGAATGAAAACTATTTTACAAATACTTATAACACCTTTACAACACATGTGCATCACTTTTATGCTCAGTTTAGCTAAACCTAGCTAGGTATCGTTGTTTTTTTTCTGCTTTTACTTCATGTTAAAATAATAAAAATAAATCCGATATTTTCCGTTTTTTGTACTTTTTCCAAAAACTTCAACTTTATTTTGTAGGCGAGCCTTACGTGATAGAAAAAACTAATGCCATTTTTGAAATCAGCGCAAAAAAACTATATAAAGATCAGTTAACTAAATCAAAGCCATTTTTAATATTTTTTTTCCAGACCTGTGTTATGGGCGTAACATACCAAAGCAATGATCCTAGGAAGGGCTATTATTTATTTTAAACATACACATAAGCACAATTGTAAATTAGTTAATAGTTAAGCTGAGCAAAATGATTCTTTCCTGTGTTGTATAAATTAACCCTTTTTTATTTTAGACACATTGCTTCTCCTAACTAGAAGCTCCCTTTTGAATAAGATATCTGAATTAGTAATATTTTTTTTAAACGTGAAATCTAGAGTAGCATGAATATCTAAAGGGAATGCAGCCGATGTACTCATATTCTAAAAAAAACAAGAAACCTATTAGGAGCAAAAATTCTTATTAAAGAAGACTGCTGGTATACATTAAATTCAAGCAACAGTTTCAAACAGTAAAGGGTATTGAAAATAAATATTTAGGAATTAATTTTTAGACAGAATTTCTTCACTTCTCACAAGAAACAGCCAAGATTATCACATTCAGGTCTTGTTTCTAAAGATAATAATGTTATTTGAATTTACGTTTGTTAGTTTGTTAGATGCGGTATTTTCCAAAAATACAAATCTCTATTTTTTAAATTTTATTGAGAGAAATATACTTTCCATCTTACAGGTGAAATATTTACATATAAAGTAATTTATGATGCGTGTAACTAACTGTTTATTGAAGAGTAACATGTATATGCAACATAAATAAATATCGCCTAATGATACATGATAAGTAGAATGTAATCTTTTTTGAAATTGGCACGATCTAGATTTAGTTGTTCATTGCGCCAGTCATACTGATGGTTGAATTGAAGTACATGATCAAAATGTCATTATTGATAATATTCTACCGACTATAGACTTAAGGCAAGTATACTCTTTACTCTCTGTTCTTGGTTAAAATATTTCAGAAGGATATAAAAAAAGGATTGGATTTTAAGGGTGTTTTTAAAGGAACCAATGTCATATTTAATGACTATCTTCCTGGGCCATAAAGCAATGTGATATATTCTATTTAAAATAAATAAATAATAATAAAAAAATAATAACGTACATACTGACTTCGCAACGAAACTATTCAAAATGGATTCAAGAATGTGCAAACTGCACATATCCATTACAATAGGAAAATCGAAAATTCATTACAATAATTATCATCAGTGCTTAGAAGGAATTTGCGTTTGATTAACACCGAGACAACTATTTAAAATTAAAAAGGTGCAACTGATTATTTTAATGCCAACGTTTCGACCCACATTGCAGGTCTTCTTCAGGGCTAAATATACAAGATACATATAAATTAAAATAATACATAGTACACAATAAAAATATATACATAGGTCAATTAGGGATACGGGTGAAAAAAATACTTGACTAAAAATTGGGAATAAAAATTAACGAGAAATTGGGAATTTAAGTAGATAGAACAATGTTTTATCACCCATATCCCTAGATGACTATATATATATATATATTGTTATCCTTTACTATGCATTATTTCATATATGTGTATGAATCCATATACATACATACGTTATATGTATCTTGTATATTTAGCCCTGAAGAAGAACTGTAATGTAGGTCGAAACGTTAGCTTTAAAATCAACAGATCTCCCTAATAAATAGAATCTTTTCTGACCTCCATCCGGACCATTTTCTTCCTCATATATAAGGTCAACTAAAATTATTCAACATTAAAACAGTTAATCACAAGGTTGAAAATTATTATTATTCACGTTAGTGAAATGCTGAAGTATGGCCACATGAAAAAACAAAACAATTCTTATTAAATATTTTTATTTGAAAAGAAAAGATATGTCCAGGGCCAGGACTCGAACCCGGGTCGCCACGTCTGATCCCATATCACCGTGTTCTCGCAATTTGTGATGTTTACAAGGGGAAGAATGTTCATTGAAGATTAATTTAATTAGGATCTTGTTGACTTACTTCATTATATATTATTATAATTCATTTTATAATATATAATAATAACAATATAATGATAAATTAATAATATATAAAGACGAAAGTCAACAAGATCCTAATTAAAGTAATGTTCAATGAACATTCTTCCCCTTGTATACATCGCAAATTGCGAGAACACAATGATATGGGATCAATGAAAAGAAAGGACATGTCTGTCCGAGAAGCGAGCCAGGTTAGCTCAGTTGGCAGAGCACCACGCTAGAGACGTGGGTGACTCGGGTTCGAGTCCTGGCCTTGGACATATCTTTTCTTTTAAAATAAATATATAAAAAAAATTACAACAATTAATAAAAAAGAAAATAAAATGAATTAAAATTATTATTACATTGAAAACAAATATTTTTTACAATCACAAGATACATATAACTTATATATGTATATAACTTTCAATTGAAGATATAGAAATATATATAAAATAAGTGAGAACTTTATTAATTTTCAATTGGACTCGTGTCTCCCCCCCTTGACTTGTCTTCACACCACCAGGTTGGGAACTCCTGCACTAATGTATAGTTCTTTCAAGGTGAAGGCATGGATTACCAGAAAACGAGATTACCCCATTAACACCTTACTTAATATTTAATAAGTTTAACTTCATCAATTGATAAAGATAAATGTTAAGTTCATTAGGAGTTAGTGTACTTATTAAGTATCATTTAATTCTTATTTAACATGTTGCTTAACGTTTTCATTCCAGGACATCATAGAAAATCTAAAACACATGATTTTCCGACAAAGGAAGACAGTGGATAAAGTAAAGTCGGAAATAAAGGAAGCTAAGAAGGAACTATTCGAAGTGGAAGCAAGTAGAACAAATTAATTTATATACTTTTGTGTAGAATTTAAAAAAAATTATAATCTTCTCTGTTTTATCTATTTCTGTTATTTCCAGTTGAATATCGCTACATTAAAAGATAAAGTGAATGCTGGACGAGAATATGTGAGAGATCAAGAAAGAGAACAAAATGAAAAATATTCTGCTGCGATAGAATATGTCACTACGCAGCAAGATGTTTGTAATATTCTGTTAGAGAGTTTCAAAAAACTCATTGGAATTTTAAAAAAGGTCTGTCATCTTAATTAATTTCATATTTATAAAATGACATTTGTAAATTTAAGGGCTTAAACTAATCAACCTTAAGATTGATTTTCTAACTTAATTTGTTAAAGTCGCGTTTAGATCGTAATTTTTTTAGTTATAAAGACATTATATGACATAATACTTTGCTAAGCTTGTTTAGATTATAGATGTTTTATATATTCAATTAATTTTGGAATGCCAGAGTGATTATTTATGATACAATACAATACAATAACCGGTACAACTCGTCACTCAACTCGTCGAGTCCGCCGGGCCGCCTCTAGTAGTCCCCGCCAGTTGGCTCTATCCTGTGCAGCAGTCTCCCAGTCCCGCACGCCGCACAGTGGAACGAGCGTTAGGGAGGCCTGGACATTCATTAATATCTCCGCTTCTGGTTCTCCTAGAATAAGGCTATTGCTACGGTTTTAAAGCTTTTTGAATGGGCTATTTAATTATATGATAAACAGGATCAAACATTTTAGGGGAAACGTGTAAAAATTCTAGATTTGACATTTCGATGTTAGATAATTTATTATCTAACATTGTACCTATATACTACTAGAATGGGTACAATACAGTATTCTATGGAAAGACAGATACATAGGTATTAAATGAAGTTATACAAAGGAAAAAGTAACAAACCAAATAATTTAATTATTAAACAAAATGAATATAATAATTGATAATTACTTATGTTAGTTAATACACTAGGTATAATTGATACATCAAAATTATAATAAATGTAGGTGCCTATATAAATTTTTTTTATTTAAATAACGAAATAAAAATTTAAAAAATAAATAAATACAAATTTAAAAACTTGACGGTTTGTTGTAGGGACTATTGCACCTATGTGCACCATTACACATATGTCGTTCAAATACCACAAACAAACTAAGTTTCATTGTTAATATTATTATGTTAGATAAGGATTCGGATAAATGAATGTAAACAAACATTGGTAAACAAAAGAAAGCTTGCGAAAAGTAGACGCCAATATCCACAGAAATTATTTTAAATTAATTCTCAAGGCCCGGAAAAGAAAAAAAATCATTTTCTCGGAAAATAGCACCTAGTAGCAGAATCCGACTAATGGAAAAAAAACTTCAAACATTCTAGTTATTTACTGTGAAGGTAGTTTTTTGGGCGATTTTGAGCGATTTTCGCAATTGATTATTTTAGTTTTATCCCCCAATTTTCACCGAAAATTCCCAGACGTTTGAAATAATCCCAAGTTTTATTTGCCTAAAATATCTTATTATGGATGAGCTTTTTTCCAGTAGGTGCACGATTAATTTAATGCATTACCTCAAACAGTAGATTGCTTTAAAAATATGAGTTTTTAGAAAAATTTATATTTCAATTCAGAATTTTTCATATAAGATTTAATTACACAATTAATTTATCTATGGATTTTGTTGAGAAGAAGTATAAGGTATAATTTAAGATCAAAATAAAGGACAAATTTAGTTATTTGAGAATTGGTCCAATGTCCAACAAATGCGTTGATTCGTTCCACTGTGCGCCGAGAAGAGTCCTAGCGTCCTCAGGTAGGTAGGTAGAACTGCTTATGGACACTCAACATCAAGGGTCTTCAGTGTCCGTCGTTCAATCTATTTTTTTTTTATTTTTTTTTTTTATTTTTATTTATTTTTTTTTTTTTTTTTCCTTTGTCCTTTGTCATTTTTTAAATTTCTTTGTCATTTTTTAAATTTTCTTTTGTAATTGAATCTTTGTAATTGAGCTTCCTGAAAATAACTATCCCAGAGGGGGCAGTCCTCCAGTATGTTTCTAATTGTTAGTTGTGCGTTATTACATGTTGTGCACTTCGGTGGACTGTCCTTTGTTATAAGGTAACCATGGGTAAGTCGGGTGTGGCCTATTCTAAGTCTTGTTACAACGACCTCTTCCCTTCTGTTACTGCGGTTGGAACTTTTCCATATTTTTAATTCATTTTTTACAGCTTTAAGCTTATTTCGTTCCTCGGTGTTTTCCCAAAGCTGAATCCAATCTTGTTTTACTCCATATTTTAAAAAGTGGCATATATCTGATGAGGTGTAGATACTTGTAATATCAATCGATGACAATGCTGCTTCCTTGGCAGCCCGGTCTGCTGCTTCATTACCATCAATCCCCACGTGTGATGGAATCCAAACCAAAGATATGTTCTTATTCATATCTTTTAACATTGATGCATAAACTTGTGCTTTCCTTATAAGATGGTCTTTACTATAAATGTTTTTAAGTGCCATAAGAGCAGATAGGGAGTCCGTGTATATTACGAAGTTTTCTTCTTCGCATTGCATAATATAATAGAGTGCCGCGCAAATCGCATAACTTTCGGCAGTGAAGTTGCTGGCCAGGGAGGGAAGTTTATACTTGCCGATCCTGGAGTCTGATACAAATGAACAACCAACATTATTATTTAATTTAGAACCATCTGTATAAAATTGTTTTCTATTACTATATTTTCCCTTAATTTTTTTATATTCTGCTAAATACTTGAGTCCTGTAGTGGTATTTTTAGTGAATTTTTTAAGCGTTATCCTAATTTTTTAGGACGCCCTAGCGTCCTCAGTCACACCATCCATCCATCCTACTCTTCTTGTTCCAAAGATCTCTTCTGTGGCCACTTTCTTCGGAATCTCGCCATCATTCATTCTGGCTAGATGGCCAGCCCATCGAAGTCTTCCCAATTTTTTGATTTTGGATATCTCGTTATCTTCAAAGAGTTTGTACAATTCCAGGTTTTTTCGTCTCCTCCGTGTCTCGCCTACTTTGATGGGTCCATATATCCTCCTCAGAATCCCCCTTTCGAACAAGAAGGGCCGTTTTTCACCTGCCTTCTTAATAGCCTGTGCCTCCGAGCCATAAATTAGTACTGGGCGGACTATTGCTTTATATATCTTGATTTTTGCCTTCCTTGACAGATATCGGCTCCTGAAGTTCCTTGATAACCTGTTGTAGCTCATGTTAGCGGTTATTATCCTGCGCTTAATTTCTTGGGTGATATCGTTTTGGTAGTTATTATTTATGATAATTACTCTAATTATTATTTTTTTCAAAGATCCTTTATTAATACATTTTAAAATATGATTAATATTTCAGATAGATATATAGAGGATTGCTATAAAATACATACACAACATAATTCAAAACTTATTTGGTAAGTCTATGGGTAGGGCCATTCGTGTTCTCCTGTAGCAGCATCTATTCTTCCGGCTGCTCTTCGGGAAGGCCTTCTTCAGCTCGTGTTCTTCGGCTTGGTTTTCTTCAGAGAGTGCCTTCCCTAGTCTGCGTTCGCCTGTCCCCTCCTCCCCTCCCCCCCTCCAGGGTTTTTGACCCGCCTTTTTACCAACCTGAGTGACCTAGTTGTTATAATAACTATTTGCAAATCATGCAAATTCATATTTATTTTTATTATAACGCCTACGAGAATAAACAGCAACTTATTAGCGCATCTATCGGTTTGTATTTGAAAAGTTATGCTTATATAAAACCGTGACATTTCAATACGAAAAAAAGTAAGTTTTTTTTAGGTTTAAGTGTTTTACCGTTTATATAAATAGTTGCAATATTTGGGCTTCCAAGTGTTTTTAGGAAGATGTTTTTTCAGGACTCGATGTACTTCAACCAAGTCATCGATGACCTCAAGAAGGATGCTGTAATGCAGAGCCATACAATTTTAAAACTCATCGAGCTAGGCCAGCTGGCTACTGAGGATTTGGCTTGGCTGAAGGAACAAGGTAAAAAAAAGGTTTTGAAGTTTAACAAACTTACCATTGAGCACAGAAAAGAAATAAAGGAAAACGGTGAAGCAATCAAAATATTGGAATTGATGAAAGCTAAACTCAACGAATACGCCGTAAGTATTAATCGAAGAATACATTACAATGGCTTAAAGCTATGTAATGTATGAAATAACTACTCGGCTAATAGTGGTCAGAAAAATAGGTGCGGATGTGAGCATCACATTAGTTTTTCTTTCCGCATTAATTCAGTCACTTATTCGGAATATTTTCAGTAGTCATTTTTTTTTGTTTTAATAGCCGTAATACACTTAACTTCTCTACAAACTTAAAATTCTGAAGCTGAAAATAAAAGCTTAAGATGTTCAATTCATTTTTGTAGAATTTTTAGAAGAGATTAAAGCTTTTTCCATTTTCAGTTAGAAAGACAGAATCTATCAAATGCGGATGATGATTTTCTTCATCATTGAGACCATTTTTCGTCATTGCTTGATTTTTAGGGAGACATTTTATCTTATTTGTCAATCGTTATTTTACAAGCGTTCTCCCTTTTCATTCGTGATTTTATATTAACTGCCACTATGTTATAGGGTGTGAATTCCGGTTCTTTTCCAACCTAAGAATTAAAATCTCCCAAAACAATTTTTAGGTCAAACTGTTATGTATTATAAGTAATTGTATTTTAACATATAAAATTCTTATAAGCATAGATGCAGTATGGCATTGACGAGTTACTATGTAAGAAAGTATTATACATGTAGTCACATCACATTGAATAATAATAACTATACATTCATAATTAGGCGAACAGTTATCCAATGTTTCAAGAAGAAATGGTGGAACCCGAAAAAGACGCGGAATCGGAAGAAATGAAGCAACAATTAGAGGATTCAAGGAAACTCTGCAATGATGTGAAGGAAATCTTTGGGGTTGATTCACTTGGCGATGTCTTCAGAGAGTAATTATTTTAGAAGCATAACATATCAAATTTATATTTAAACATGTATCATCTTGTTAAACTGTATATATTGTGTTTTTATTTATAGATTGGAAAACCTGAGAGCAAATCAGTTTGAATTTGAAAAATTATTTGAGCAATTGTTTGAGAAAAGAAAGCAGCGGCAAGCGACTTATGAACATACGAAAATCCTATCCACGCACTTGGATAACTATGTGCCTGAAGAGGTCAAAAGGTATTTATTTACAAATCAAAAATCTATCAACATTTTTAAAATATTGTGTATTTAGGCTAGACGTTCTGTAAAGAACCAAATATTTTTTCTTGAGTCAAAATCTTTATTCATTCCATCATTTTTATAAGATAATTGTATCCAACGTTTCTGCTTATAACATTGACTTCAAATTGAAATATTCATTAAATTCTTTAAGGTTCTTCTAAATTGGTATTATACCAATTCTGCACGTAGCATAGTATAGAATCTATGTGAATAAATGCGTATTTCTTCTTAATCAATTTCGTTTATGTAAAAAAAAAAATCTGTACCGTTACGGACGTTGAAAATTCGCCCCGAATGAGCATTTGTTCGGCCTGATTTGCTCAGATGAGTACAAGACGAGCCGAACGGATCCGCACTGCTCAGCCCGAGCCGAGATTTGTCGGCACTTCAGAGTGAGCACCTATTCGTTTCGTGCTCGGTGGGTATGGGGAACTCGGTTCCCCGAATGGCCGAAAAAACATCCCTTCTCTACTCTGAACTCCCCCTTTTTAAGCCGACTATATACAATTGAGTTCTGATGAAAGTTTTTTTGTATAATTTTTTTCTTTCATTGTATATGTGATTCTGTAAAGATAAATTTAAATATGTCCAAGTTTTTGAAGTTTGAGACTGGTCCGTCTGGTACAGCATATTACTTTTGTGAATTGTAGAAAATTATATTAGAAATATATATATATATTAATACACGTATATAAAAAATTTTTTTACGATTGAGTGTTGAATTCGAACGTGCACTCGACATAGATATTGAGCAACGTTCTAAAAACATTAAAAAAATGGAAATTGGTTTTTCTGTTTTTTATTTTTATGGTTTCCTGTATGTAAATATAGGAGATCCTGGCTAGAAGTTTTCTGTTCACCATGGATTACAGGGGCTCAGGGCAGACAGGGTTCCGTGTTCGGCGATCGGGCCTCTACATTCCCGGCTCAGTGCTCATGTGGTGCGGGGGAAGCTCCCCCCCTCCCGGAGGACCGCATGCTCATTCGGGCCGAATGCTCAAGGATAAACGCGGCTTAAGATACGGCTGGCATCTATCTGTCCATCGGTCTTCCACTTCCTCTGGCACGGTCCAACTTTCCCTCCCGTAGCTTGTTCACGGGATCCTTCTCACTCATTCTGGCCACATGGCCGGCCCACCTTAATCTACTTATTTTCACCCAGGTAATGATGTCGCGCTCCTCAAACATCTCTTACCCTTCTCGGTTGGTTCGCCTTCTCTGTGGACCATTCACATAAATAGACCCGAAAATTCAACGGAGCAGCATTTTTTCGAAAACACTCAGCCTTTTTTCTTGGCCTTAGATAAAGTCCATGTTTCAGAGACGAAGCTCAAGACTGGCCTAATCAGAGTCTTATGCAGAATGACTTTTTTTTCCTAATTAGTAGTGAGCTCCTGGACGCTTCCTCAGCCCAAAATAACATCTATTAGCGTTTATGACCCTCTTTTTTATTTCTTGAGACATATCGTTTGACGATTTACCAACACTTCGAAGATAGATAAAGCTATCAACCTTCTGAAACTTGTAAGAACCTATTTCTACAAACATCTGTACTACATTGCTTGCTGATTCACCTCTCCTCATACATTTAGTTTTTTCTTCGTTGATACTTGGAACCATCTCTTCTCCCACCTCCATCAGTGATGCGAATGCTGTCTTCTGTGCTTCGAATGAGCGAGCGACAATATCTAGATCATCCGAATAGCCTAATAATTGAACTAACCTGCTATAAATTGTGTTATTGGTCTTGATTTTTGACTTCCTCACAACCTTTTCCAAGGCAATATTAAGTAATCTCCCTGCCTTAAGCCTCTTGAATTCAGGAGAGAGATCCCCCTGCTATCTGACAACACAATATGTTTCATCCATTGCCAAGGCGAATTAACTTTGAGGGTACCCCTAACTCTCTCATAGCTTCATAGAGTTTGGCTCGTTTGATGCTGTCATAGGCACCTCTGAAATCTATAAAGAGGTGATGTTTGGGCATTTTATATTCTATTGCCTTCTCAAGGAGGGTCCTAAGGCTAAAAATCTGATTAATGGTCGATATGCCAGTTAGAAATCCTGCCTGGTAGTCTCCTATTACTCTTTTTCTTCAAACGGAACAAGTTTTTGATAAGGATATTAGACAATAATTATTTTTTATTAATATGTGCACTGAAGTAGAGTAATACAAAGGTAGTTTGAACACTGAAGTATGTCTCCCTTTTATGTCGGTAGCCGTTATCATTGGTTTCTTTATCTAGACTGTATTTACCTATCGTTGGCATAAATACCTTCTCTTTTCCAATCTTTGTATTGAAGTCACCACAAACGATTTTTAAGTCACATTTCAGAATATCGTCGTAGGCTTTGTCTAACATTTCATAAATTTCTTCTTTTTCACTATCTGTAAAGACTTCTGTTGGAGCATGAAAACGAAAAACACTAATGTTCTGGAACCTTCCTTTAAGGCATAGTACTCTCTTGCATTACCTCTCACAACAAACCCCGTGCCAAAAGCATGCTCTTCTTTGTTGTGACAATAATAGATTTTATGTTGCCGTTTTTCAATTAGTCCTTTCCCTCCTGGAGGACAACATTGTCCAATCTATAAATCTCTATGACATTTGAGAGCTGCCTAAGCAACCCCGGTATAAAGTCGGTATAATGAAAGGGCATTCCACTGTCCGAGTCGTAGGTCCTTATGGCGAATTCCAGGTCTATTCCATTTTAACTGTCCGACTATTTCTCTCTGAGGATTGAAGATAAATAAAATTTAAGGAGGGAGGGCGATCAACATTCCCCTCCCGGGTCGGGTAAAGGGAATGCCTTTTTTTAGCGTCCGACATGATCCCCTTCGGGGCGGTTACCTAGGGTGTGTATTGTAGGTGTCCTTAACCTGTAGATGTGGAGTGTGCGTTGTGACTGATTGAGGTCTGATAATCGGGCGGTAGGGTCACCACATCCCTACGCCGAGCACCCCGTAAAAGAGAATATAATAATAATAATAAATTATTTATTTATTCTGGGACAAGTCCCTTTAGAATAACAATATTGGTTTCTATATAGGGTATTATTATGTGGTTATGGTATTGAGTAGATTTCGGTAATCATTTGATCAAGATACAGTAGTTTCAACGGACATATATCATCTATATTTAGAAATGTATGTTGAACGTATGTATATTGAAACCTTTATTTCTTGATGAAATGATTACCACCGAAATATACTCATTACATACCCACTTCCGTAATAAAGCTCACGGTAAATTTTATTATTGCAAAATATTAAAAGGAAAATGAACAAACAGTTAAAACTTGTAACTAAACTCGAAGCGACAACCTGCGGAACAGATTCCATAGTTCCTGTTTCTCTTTTTAATGGAGTCATTTAACTTAGTATTGTGAGTGTGCCGATAAAAATCAACTATTGTCACTTTATTATTGGATCATTAAATATAATACAAACAAAACCTATTTCTGTTATAGATTTATCAAAGAAGAAGAAGCGATTAGAGAGGAAATAGACGTAACAGTTGAAAACATACGAAAAATAACAGAAGTTCGTGACGAACTAAAGCATAGTATAGTTAACGACAAACATTATTTCATGAACATGAATAGACTGCTCTGGGCTGTCCAAGTTGGGGATCCGCAAACTACAGAAAACGAGGTTGACGAAAATGCCAATAGCGAAGTTAAGAACAGGGACGATCCTTTTGGCTTGTTCGCCAAGGCCGAAGGACGCAAGACTCAAACAGAAACCAGAAGTCAGGGGGACACAGGAGCAGGGAGCGGAACCATTAGTCCATGCGAATCTGATAACGAGGATATACGTGAGTAAAGGCCCAGTTTTTAATATCCGTATAGAAAGAAGAAATGGCATTGTACAACAACTTATTATTATACTACTCGGTATTTTTTAATTTTACATAAATGTAGAAGGGTTTAAAGCCTATCGACAGTGAGCCACCCATGATCTGGGACATTGAGCCCTCCAATGTCAAAGATATCTGTTGTCAAGGTAAAAAATTATTTTGCTGAATAAAGACCTGATGAAGGGTCCGGAGTTCAACACATGGTAGGCAGAGCGCTGTTTCTTAGACAACGTTTGTTCATGGAAGTGATTTGTCCTCAACCGCCAGAATTTCCACTTATTTTAGGTAACCACTTTATAGCTCCCAGCAGTGTCCTAGATCCTATAGGATCTATCTCCGGCCGCTAAAAGATTAAATGAAAGTTTTACCAGCAGCAGATTTAACCTGTTAATCAGTGGCCACGCATTTCGTTTCCTTTGATGGGTATTTAAGAATTTACACGTCTTTCCAATGATAATTTCATCTTTCATAATCCATCGTTTTCGTAAGATCCGAAAAATAAAATGTTTATTCTTTCGTATCAAAAGAAGGGTAATTATAATGCCTCTAATGAGATAATATCGAAAATCTAAACCTAGGACACAGATATTTAATTACTAACTTTATTTACTAGGAGAAATACTTAATTTGAAAGCATTTAACAAATTTGGATCCAAAACTATAATTAAATATAAACTAATTCTTTTTAGTTTTTTTTTTAATATTTAACAGTCGCATAAAAATGTATTTAATTTTAGATTTAGTAAAACTGGATGTTATGAAACCGTACCCATTATTGCTTATATCTGCAGTACCGTTGAATATGTTATTATTATTTTATTTAAAAAAATATATATTTATTGAAATTTACAACTGTATACAGGAATACATCAAGTAAATATAATGAATGAGTACATTGACATGAAAAGACAAGTAGAGAAACTACCCAGTGGTAGTACTCAAATAAAAAGTTCAGCTTAGAATGTCACGAGTCCATCTTCTTTACACATCAGATTGATAATCGGAGGATTATCGGGAATTGAAGAGGTTGCAAGGTTTGAAACTAATGGGATTGAGTGGAAATAAAGTTTGTCATGAAAAGATTAATATCGCATTCAGGCCAAATCAGCAATAAATGGGACGTTAAGGTCATTATGGTTTACTTTGTTCGTAACGAAGTAAGGAGCATTGAGGATTTTATGAAGGATTTTGGATTGTAAGGATTGAATACGAGAGGACTTCGATGGCTTAGTGGAGCCCCAAAGCTCTATTCCGTAAGTCCAGATGGGTCAAATGATTGTCGTGTATATGAGTCTCTTGTAATTAATTGGGAGCTTAGAGCGTTTGTCAAGTAAATGTTGAAGTAGACTGAAACTGCGAGCTGTTTCTTGTCATTTCAGTCTAGTATGAGGATTCCAAGTTAAGCTTTTATCAAGGTGTAGTCCTAAGTACCAGATCTGTTCTGCAGGACTTAGAGGGATGTTATTAAACGATACAGGGGAGCAGGAAGTCGCTGGTTTACGACGGAGGGTAAAGGTGATTTGATGAGATTTGTGGGAATTTATTTTAATCCTCCAGTTTTGATACCAATATTCAAGGTCAGTGATATGCGATTGAAGAGTACGGAATCCTATAACAGTGTTGACAGATAATAGACATGTGTCATCCGCATACGTGGTAAGGATAGTATTAGGATGAGTTGGGATGTCAGCTGTATGAACTGTGTAGAGAATTGGGCCGAGGATACTGCCTTGAGGAACGCCGGCAGATTGAGGAAAGAGGTATGAGTCGCCATTATTATGATTTACTGTGAATGACCTGTAGAAGAGATAGGATTGGATAATGAGAAAGTATGTAGGAGGTAGGAATTTACATGTTATTATTTAGAATTTTGTCCAGAGAGAATTAATTCTAATGAGGGAAGCGGAATCGTGTCATTCTCGTAGTTTTGGCCTAAAATTGTAACAAAAGCAATAACTCCTTTTCAAACCAATGCCCAACTTTGCCCCTATTTACTACGAAAATTAAACGACTCCGCTTCCCTAAGTAGAAGAACCTCATTTTGAATAAAATTCGATTTAACCACTTATTCACTGGGGTTGTATTTTGCGGCATTCTATTATGAATAGCAAATTATAATTGAGTAACACACTTCTTAAGGTATACGCAAATTTAAACTTTAATGATGGTCACATTTTGGGCCACTGATCAATAAAAGTAAGGAGAACAGGTATATTTTTCCACATCCGACACATTGTCAATACAAATGCAAATTATCAAATGTGAAAAACACCACTTTTCAGGAGAATGAAATTAATGTTTAAAAGCTACCTCAAAATCAGTCAAACGTATTTTACCTTACGTACGTATTTCTATTGTACTATGTAGAAGACTTGGTATGATTTTTTTCAATCCAAAAGCAAACGAAAGGATATAGATCAAAAACGAAAAATGAATTTTTTTTTTTCACATTCAATATTTTGAATTTGTATCGATATATAAGGCTGTACGTAGATATTATTAGCCTAGATAGGCCTAACATGACGATACCTTATTATAATAATAAATTGCAAGTTCCAATAATCTGCCGATTTGTGCTAATACGTTTTGTAAGTTTAATCTTTTCTTCAGTTCTAATCGTTTTATATTTTATTCCTGATTAAGGGATAAAATTTCAATGACAATATTTGAGCGTGCTAGACAAAATTGAGCTTTTGTTAAAATTGTACGCATCTCAGTAAGATGTGTTAGCTTAGCAGGAAGTGAATTTTTCGTCTTTGTTGCAGCTTTCAGATTGATGGACATGGTGACGATGAAAGCAAAGATCTTACACGACAGTATCGGAGACAGAGGGTACGAAGACGAAGTCGATCCGGCTATAATGGAAGCTTATGGAGATAGCATAGCAAAGGAACAGATAAAGAGGAAGAAACACTTCGACGAGCTTCTGGGTGATGAGAAGTTAGGGATAAGACAATATAAGCGTAAGTCAATGTTCCTTGTAGTTAGTTACAATCATTGTTATCTTATTGTTACATAAGAATCTGAATACCAAGGGTGGCCAACCCAAATAATATTGAGGGCAACTTTTGAAATGCATCTTGACTAGGGGACCCGCAAATGAACTTATATATCTCCATATTTCATTTAAATTCACTATATAAATTAGAAACAAGACAAATATTGAAAACGAACATTTACTAAAAACAGTTTGGACTTATGCTTTACAAATTTATGGCATGGCTAAACAGATTCACATAAATGATTTCAAGCTTTTCAATCACAAATACATAGAATTTATCACAAAAGCACCTTGGTGTGTTAATAATAAAACTTTTCATACTGGCTTATAAATATTAACGGTCGACGAAGAAATACGGACATACTACGAACTTTTCAATCATAAATACTCAGACTTATCACAAAAGCACCTTGGTGTGTTAATAATAAAACTTTTCATACTGGCTTATAAATATTAACGGTCGACGAAGAAATACAGACATACTACGAACTTTTCATTCATAAATACTCAGACTTATCACAAAAGCACCTTGGTGTGTTAATAAGACTTTTCATACTGATGGCCGAATGACAAAAGAATTGAGTGTAATAAGCAGGTTAAGAATTCATCATACTAAGCTGGCACATCTCCACCTACTTTTAGGCAGTACCAACCAACCTGCCAAAGCTGTAACAATGTACAAATTACCGTAAAGCATCTATTTGAATGCAAGAAGCATCAAATACAATGAACAAATTTGGACATTGAAAGGTGCCAACCTTTCAAAAATAATAATGACCTACAGAGGACCCTGATGTACCTAAAACGCACAAATTTAATCCAAGAAATATAAGAAGATCAGTCTTCGCTAATGGCCCCAGCAGTCGAAGCGCCGTTAAAGAAAATCAAATAAAAAAAAAGAAGAAAAAAAAAGCATTATTAAATAAATATATTTAGTAAAACTGTGATCTCGCGAGCCGAGATAAAGCTCAAAGGGTGGTCACCCCTAGTTTATATCATAATATGTAAATCACATCTTCGAGAATTATCTAATGATACTTCAAACAACAATACAAATATTATAAATCATAAATACTCTTTTAGGTTTCCACGGTCACTATTTATACAAAATACTTCTGTGGTATTTTCTGGTTTAGACCGTAGAATGAAACATCATCTTTTCTGCCTTAAAGAAGTTAGCAGCAGGTCTGGCGAAACGCTAGCGAAAAAGTTAGCGTCACGGTCTAAACCAAAAGATACCACTGAAGTATTTTGTATTATAAATCATCTTGGAGATCAATAGATTGTTATAGCTTTTCGTAATCATTTTTAAGGATATATTTGTTGACAGATTTTTTCTTTCTACTGAAGTCCTCATATTAATCACAAGAGGTTTCATTTTAATTTCCACCAATTCCTTAATTGTCCTAAAATAATAGTTGAATTATTTAATTTTATAAATTTATTCAAATGGCAAAAAAAATGTTTTTAAATTTTCTCCAGGCTGAAATGAGGTTCACGAAGCTCCAACAAAAGTTGAAACATGAGTTGAGGGTACAGTTGCCACAAAAAGTATTTGCACACCCAGCGATTAGAGGTTTTATGCATTATAGAATTTTTTTTTTAGCCTGCTTGATGTATCTTTAATTAGTCAAGAGAAGACAATTGAACAAAATAAATATAATATAGAAAAAATTAAACAAATATTGAATAAACGGCAAAATGTAGTTTTTCATCGGCCATAAAGTATTGTAAGTACTTGGAATTACTGAGAAGTTGATTACTAATTTTATACCTGAGGAAGGAATCAGTGACCTACGGCACTCACTAATGCTGTTACTGCTTATTACTTCCACTAATGCTGTGATGTTGTACTTCCACCATATTCAGTATCTAATGGCCCGCAAAATTAGGGAAATACCATTGTCTGTTAGGGAGCTGATTATATCATTATCGTCTTTAGATAAAAGTTACCGTGAGATCGCTAAACAAGTGAAATTGTCAATCTCTACAGTGCGGTATATTATTAAAAAAAAGATAAGAACTGGGTCGACTGAAAATCAGCCTCGGAGACGTCGCCCAAGGGCCCTTACAGTGCGAGAAAGAAGACAGGTAGTTAAAGAGGCTTTAAGAAAACCCAGTAAAAGCACTCAAAATCTTTCCGATGACCTAGCATCATCTAGTGGAAAGTATCTTGCACTACAAACAGTCTGAAACGTTAATATTGAAGGCATTCGTGGCAGAAGACCTCTAAAAAAAAACTTTCATTATTGAAGTGAATAGGAATAAGACACTTGAGTTCGCGAAAAAAATACGTAAATGACCACTAGATTTTTGGAAGAAAGTTATATTTTCGGATGAAAGCAAATTTGAAGTTTTTAAACCGGCTAACATTTTGACAATTTGGCGAAAAAATAAAACAGCTTTAGATACCAGAAATATATTGAAAACGGTGAAGTGTGGAGGCGGAAATATTATGGTTTGGGGCTCTATGGCGTTCTCAGGCGTTTGAAATTTAGAAATTATTGAAGGTATTATGACAGCTCGCTCATATGTGGAGGTGTTGCGACGCAACCTGAAAAGTAGTGCCATTAAATTAGTTCTGGAGAACGAATACTACTTCCAGCAAGATAATGACCCGAAGCACACAGCCAACTTAACAAACGAGTGGCTTCTATATAATGCTCCCAGAAGATTGCCGACACCACCTCAGTCACCAGACCTCGATCCTATAGAGAACCTAAGCCATATTTTGGACAGAAAGGTACAATAGACAAACCTTACTAGCAAGAAACACTTAAAACAAGTAATAAATGAACAATTTATCAGTAGAAATATTAAATAATTTTGTAGAGTCGATGACAAGGCGTCTGCAGGCAGTTATTAATTCCAATGGTATGTTTACAAAATATTAAGTAATTTATGTGCCTTTGGCACTAATATTAAATTATCAATTAAGGTGTGCCAATACTTTCGGGCGGTGAAAAACTGCATTTTTTTTGTTTATGCCCAACTTGTTAAATTTTTGTTTTCTATATCATATATGTTTATTGTTTGCAAATTTAATATATAACAAAAAGACCAAAAAAAATTGGTTTACATGTATAAATCCTCAAATCACTGGGTGTGCAAATACTTTCTGTGCCACTTGTATATACCCGACATTTTAAAATAGACTGGCTGTTTCTAGTTTTTTTTTTTTTTAAGAAGAATATAATTATTGGGGACTTACCTTCAAGTCCACAAAACATAGTTACAAAAACCCATGTCGGTACAGCTGAAATATGTTTGTTTGACATTTATTGATATACAAGATGTTTTCGAAAATGGCTAACTCAAATTCCTGTTTAGGCCACCATGTAATTAATATTCTCGTTATAATTTTTTTAAAGTTGTTAACTTACAGATTATTGCTATCACAATGCTCTAGAAAGGTTTGTATTCTCAACATCTAAATCGTTATAAACATCAATATTACTGGCCAAACATTCGTAACACATGAGTGGTGGATTGCCACTTTAGTGGAACCGCTGGTTTGGAAATCCGTTTGTATAGGATCAAAAAAGTTAGACTTTTAGAAAAAAATCAGACATTTGTGATCAAATTAATTCTTTATAGAGGTTTGAAAAGGTTAGACGTTTTGAGATTGGTTAGAATGGACAGATGTTTTTTTTCCAAGTGATATGAAATACTGAATTTTAGAGAGAAAATTTAACCATGGAAAGGAGAAACGGTAGGATTTTGGAAGGTAATGAGTATTCCATTGCACTGTGGAATTAGTATGAGATATTAATTGTAATGAGGTAAATAAGAGGTCATAGGAGAAATATCAGAAAAATAAAACTCATCGGATTTAAGTGGATAGTGGAAATCAATAGAAGGCAGTTATTTGTTTACTTCGTGAGGAGATGTTGGGAAGACTGATAGTGTAGCTTTGTAGAGTGAAGTTTTACAATGGAACTGCCAATATGAACTCGTCTGGGGCTTAGCTTAATGATTGTGGTTGGATTTCGTAAGTCTGATTCATATCCTAGTAAGATAAAAAAAAAATGGCATGATTTTTCATTGGTTTTTTCTCATGTATCTCGTGAACGGGTGAATTCACCAGTAAACACGAATTTCAGATGATCTAGGGTTCACACAGGAATGATAAAATGTTGCAATTGTGTATTTATTTACCTTTTGTCTTATATTTCGTGAGCAGGCGAATATTGCAGTCAAAATATATTATTGACCGATTTTTACTTTTCTTTCCTATTAACCCTCAAGTACCGTCATGATTTTCCTTACGCTAGTACTGACACCTGGTCCCGCGGACCACATTATTTAAAATTGCATCAATAAATACAAAATAAAATGTTCAAACATCTTATTGCTTGTTATTACATACATGAACCTTCTGGCATTGCTCACAATCAAAGAGTATACGATATTTTATCAAATTCTAGTAAACAAAAAATAAAGACGATCAATACAGAAAATAGTAAAAATTAAAAACAGCATGTTTTAAAACTTGTGTATTCCCTACAATATATTTAATTTTAATTTTAAACAATTAAAAAACTATTAATAAAATTAAAAATCCTTTAAAAATTAAAGTTGTGACTATCTCAAGCATTTGACACACAATTTCTAGGAGCATTTAAAGCATATAGGCCAGCGGCCAGGCACCAAACAAGGGCTTTAGGTTGCAATAAATTGAAGAGAGCTGAATTTTTTATATGTTGTAAGGGCATGTCTGACCCAGGGAAATCCAAGTTTCCTACCTATGGGAAAACTTTTGGTGGCCGAAAAACCTCGACATTTTGAGAGTTATTTTAGTTTTTGGCCTATATCTCCTAATGGGTGCATTTTTGATAAAAAACATTAATAACCATTTTTAAATTAAATTAAATTTGCTATACTTTCAGCTCAACTACCGCTCTGTAGCTCTAATAGATTCTGAGTTCCTTCCTTGGAAAAGTGGTAATTTTTTCCAAAAACTCCAAATTTAAGTTTTGGCCGACTTTCGTGAGGAACACCGGCCGAAGGAGAGCTCCTACGATGAAAGTAATAGGAAATAAAGCTGTAGTAAATTTAAATAGCTTTAATTTAAGCACAGATCGAGGTATGTAGGTCTAATAGATTCTGAGTTACGCCACTTGCTATTTTTTTCCAAATAGTCCAAACATACGTCAGCGGCTAGGTGTTTGAGGGTCGCAAAAAATCGAATAGAGTTTAACTCCAACTTAGAGATTAGAGTTAAGAAATAACTCCAAAACTTTCGTGGTTTTTCGGTCACCGAAAGTTTTTTCGGTAGCGAACTTGGATTTCCACTAGTCAGACATGCCCTTACAACATATCAAAATACACCTCTCTTCAATTTATTGCGACCTTCAAGTACTAGCCTAATATGGGTTTGTTATATTTGTCACAAAGGAATAATTTTTTTGTTTTTTAGACATATGTAACAAAGCGTTGGCTTGTTTCTTGGAAACAAGCAAACGTCGTGAACAAACGGAGCGATTTATTTTAGGCCTAATAAATCGTCAATTCATTTGGTAAGTTGGTCTCTATTTCGCGATCTCGTCGGTCTGGTTATTTCAGAATATTGTGTGATGAAACTAGAACTCAGCTGACAAGATAGGAGGCTTCTGAGTCGTACGGGGATTTCCCATAATCGGAAGGCGGGAAAGTTCAGGAATTGGCTACCATAAGGTCCCAGGGACGATGCCCTTCTTTTTTAAAAATAAATATACTTAATAGTTTAATTGTTCTGTCTCCATTGATTGAGCGTAGTATCTCTAGTAGTTCAGATAAGGGTATTTCCTCAGTTTCAAGAAAAAAAGGCATTGAATTATATAAATATTGGGTTTATTTTTTTAGCCAAATATGAGCATCATCACTGCCAAAACAGCGAGGTAAAGAATCGACTCGAGTTGAAATCCATTAGCAGACAACTCGTAGTTGAAAACGAAATATCTAAAGAGAAGGGAGAAATAAAATTTCATATGCATCCTCAAGGTGTATTCCGTGGCATGTTTATAGAAGTAGATAGTGAGGATGAGAGTACTGAAACAGCGGAGGCAGACAAAGTTATAGGCAAGGGCCAGAAAGAGGATGAAGATGGTGATGTCATTGATGAGGAGAGTGATATCGGTTATGAAGAATCAGAAGAAGAAATGGTGGATTCCGATTTGAATCCCAATGAACCAAAGCCACACATATGTTATTGATTTATTTCTAAGAAAAATATTGAGGATATGCTGTGATGTTTTAATAAACTAAAAGAATATATTCCTTTACTGTAGAATTTTTCTTGAAATTTTATATAATGCAATAAGTGTTAGCTATGTTTCACTAAAAATAGTTCCAAACGGAATTAAACAAAAATTGAAAACTAAATAAACCAATCATGAATAATATTAGTTGACCTTATATATCTACAGCCTCGGTGAATAAGTGGTGAAGTCTAATATAACAGCAACTCCTTTTCAAGCCAAAAATTTCGATAATAATACGATTCCGGTGTCTGAAAGCAATTAACTCTGCCTGGACAAAATTCGACTTAACCACTTATTCACCGGAGCTGTAGATAGATATATGAGAAAGAAATCGGTCCGGGTGGAGGTCAAAAATATTCTCTTAAATATTTGTATTGGAACAATAAATAACTGGAATAATAACAGTTATTCAATAATATAATAGTTAATGGAATAATAACAGTTATTCAATATAATATTAGTTAAACAATAACTGTCATTCAATATAATAATAGATAAACAATAACAGTTATTGGAAAAAATAACTGTTTATTGGAAAGCCAATGTTTCGACCAACATTGCAGGTCTTCTTCAGTGATAAATATACAAAATACAGACAAATTAATATTGTACATGGTAAATTTTAAAAATTCATATAGGCATCATGGTATCTGAGTGATAAAAAATACAGATGGGTGACCCTTAGATAAATATACAATGTCAAGGGAATTTTTTTACAAAGCAAAGGAAATAATTATAGAGTACTAGCTTTTGCCCGCGCCTTCGCTCGCGTGGAATTTGATCTGCTCTATAAAGTTTCGTGACAGATCATTTTAAATAAATAATTTAATTTTTTTTTATTATAAGTTACTCGTACATCCAAAATTTCAGATGTCTAACTTCAAAACTGACGGATTCCATAGTCTTTGAACCCCTGTTATATTAAGGGGAAAACCCTTGGGGGTGGAATTATCAAAATTCCTTTCTTAGTGCTCATTTAAGCTATACAAAGAACCTATCTGCAAATTTCAAGATGCTAAGTTCAGTGGTTTCAGCTGTGCGTTGACCGCTGGGTGTGTTAGTCAATTAGTTTACAGTTTTATATAAACTTCGCCTGTGCGGCGTGTTGATAAAAATTAGCCTATATCCTTCCCCAAGCTTGAGATTATCCATATCAAATTTCATCACAAACGGATCAGTACAGCCGTGAAACATACATTGATACTGATTAACAAACTGGACGGACAGAAGTTACTTTCGTTTACTGTTGTTCGTGTCAGTAAAGGATTAGTATGTAATGTTATTGAATCTATTGAAAAGGATTACTTAGTGTAATTTTTTCACTTGTCGTACGGCAGAAATTAAAGCTGAAAGGATTAGAATAATGTACATATGCAGGTAATTTATCGATATGTTTTAAGTTTTGGCGGTCCTACTTACCTACTGCAATATACTCCTGTAAACTATGTTAGTTGATTTGTTTCGTTCAGCGAAAATATGTAGATTTTGCCAGTAAAAAACACGTTAGCAAGCTACTCAGAGGGCAGAATTTTATCCGACTTCCTTGATGTTTATCGTTAGATTATGACCAAAATACACAAAATCATTATAAATTGTAGCTTATGTGTTATTCTTCTGTATAACCTACATTACTGTAAAGTTTCATCCAAATCCTTTCAATAGTTTTTGCGTGAAAGAGTAACAAACATACATCCATCCTCACAAACTTCCGCATTAACAATATTAGTAAGATGTGGCTGTTCACTCATCTAGTTAGATATTTTTTTTAAATAAGTGTAAATTCCTGATGGTATTGTTTGAATTTTTCTTCATTATTTTTTGTTTTTTGCTTGCCATAAATTTGAGATATATGTAGCTATGAATTGTTTCTCTGCAATATACTACAATCCTATAAACAAAAAAACAATTCTAATAGGAGGCGGTCCTACTTACCTACTGCAATATACTCATGTAAACTATGTTACTCGATTTGTTTCGTTCAGCGAAAATATGTAGATTTTGCGATTAAGAAACACGTGAGAAAGCTACTCAAGCCCTGTAGCGATGCTAACAATATTTAACAATTAAATCAAATAACCGCGATTACCTACTTACCACATGTTGGAGGTAATATTGAGAAAATGTTATACCCAAGTACTTTGTAATAATTTGTCGTTATATTATGACCAAATTACACAAAATCATTATAAATTGTAGCCTATGTGTTTTTCTGATGTATAACCTATATTACTGTTAAGTTTCATCCAAATCCATTTAGTAGTTTTTGCGTGAAAGAGGAACAAACATACAAACTTTCGCATTTATAATCCTATTAGTAGGATTATCAAATAATTAATAAAGAAGGTAACATAACAACTATTTTCATTAATTTCAATCTAAGAGACGAAAAACGATCGGTAAAATTAAAAATGGGAATTACCTCCGCCCCGATAAAAAGAAACGAAATTTCACGTTCAATTAAAAAAAGACCAAATAGAAATTAAATTACAGTAATCAAAAAACAATAATCAGTAAAAAAGCAGAAATGTCAGAAGAGTGTAATGAAGTAATAGACGTGGAACAGAGAAGTTAGCAAAGTCTCACCTTGTCAGCAATATTTAAATTAAAACCATCAACACTTTTACATTATATAATTATTAAGAAGACAGAAAAAACTCTAAAGAAAATAAATATAAATAGAGTAAATGAAAAACACGACGTCGTTAGTAATATATCTTCAAAAGAGTTTGTGTTTAGAATCGGTCGAGTGAAGACGTATGGTTTTAGAGCTCCTGCGGATTAGCTGAATACAACAAACTAACTGATAAGTTTTCTTTGATATATATTTCTATTGTAAATTCTCTATTATTTTATAGTTTTAAACTTTATTTAAAAGGTTTTTCTTTTCTCTTTTTCATATAATTGCATGATTAAGCCTAAAAAATGGCTGAATCCCCACCTTTGAAAAGAAAGAAAGGTAGATTTAAGTTTGCAACTATAGGGAATAATGAACAAAGAAAGAACTGTGTCAAGTTTTTAATTATAAAAAGGCTTGAAACAGAAAATGATAGTAATTGCTCAGATTTTAAAAAAGTTTCACCTTTTTTAATACAGAAAAGTTTAAAAGCTATAATAGGTGAGGCTAAGTTAATAAAAAAATTGAAAGACGGAACACTTTTAGTGGAAGTATTTTCTGACACTCAATCGGAAAAACTTTTAAAATGTAACAACTTATGTTATAATTTTCCTATAAAAGTAGAGCCACATGCAAGATTAAATTTAAGTAAAGGGATTGTGTGGTGCCCGGATTTGAATTATGTTGACATAGATGAAATAAAAGATGAGCTGAAGCCCCAAAATGTTATTGACGTCAAAAGATTAACTTTTTTTAGAAATAATGAAAAACTAAACAGTCACAACTATCTATTAACTTTCGATAATCCCCCTTTACCCTCTGAAATTAAACTTGGTTTCCATAATGTTGTAGTAAGACAATTCATTTCCAATCCAATACGGTGTTATGTCTGTCTAAAATTTGGCCATACAAAAAGAAACTGCAATAAAGAAGCATTGTGCAAATTTTGTGGAAAAACAAAACATGAGGGGTCAGAGTGCAACAATCCGGTAACTTGTGTTAATTGTTCTAGTAATCACGAGGCTTTTTCAAAAAATTGCCCCGTTTTTATTAAAGAGAAGGAAATAAAAAGAATTCAAGAGGCAGAAAAAGTAACATACTTCGATGCAAAGAAAAAATACGATCTTTTGCACCCAATAACAACACAAATATCTTTCGCTAATATTGCTAAAAATAAAAAATCTGTTAGTGTACAAACTGAACCAATTATCGAAAATCAATTAGTATTTAGAAAATCTGTAGCAACAGCTACGTCTAGTAAGACAACTACGCCTATTGGCAGCACCAGCATTACTGATATCTCTGTTCCCCCCACCCTTGTCCCACCTCCCACCACACCTCCTTCACCTCCTCAACCAACTTCCTCCTTAATTTCCTTACCCTCCGTTTCAAAAATCCCAACTTCCCAAAACTCCCGATCCTCTGGTGGGATATCCGAAAAAAATTCGGAAGCCCATTCCTCCAAGTTCGAAGTCGCCTCTGAACCGAGGATTTTACCCTCGGTACAGAAGTCGTCTGAAGAATCTTCCAACCCTCACAAGTGTCCTGAAGGTCAACAGACCGAATGGACAAAAGTAAAGGGAAGAAGAACTAGAAGTACGACCAGGAAAAAATCACCAAATAGTGAACAAAGTGTAGAAAAAATGGAAAGCAATTAGTAGGTAGTTTTTGATTTTATTATAGGTTTTCCATTTTATTTATACTTAATAAATTTACTCTAATCAACGATATTCTAACCTATTTACATTTTCTTTTTTACTATGACAACTCCAACCAACATAATATAATGGAACTGTAATGGTATAACGGGAAAATATGAGGAACTAAAACTTATAATTAATAAATACCAACCGGTAGTTTTATGTATACAAGAGAGTAAATTACCCCTTAATAAAACTTTTACCCTGAAGGATTATAATATTTATAGAAAAGATTTTGATTATAGAAGTAGAGCATGTGGTGGGGTTTTGATTGCCGTAAATAAAAGGGTTGTATCTGAGTTAATTCAGATTAATACCTCCCTCCAAGCAGTGGTAGTCAAGGTCATTCTTCACATTCCCATTTTTGTTTATAATGTTTATCTCCCCCCTGATAATTTTGATGAGGTAGAATTAGTTAATCTTCTGAATAATACCCGTTCTCCTTTTATAGTTATGAGCGACGTAAACGGCCATCATACCTCGTGGGGTTCTTCGTACTGCACAACACGAGGAAATACTATTAGGCGAATTATAGATGGTACCGACTCGATAGTTTTAAACTCAGGACAACCAACATATTTAAGTCCAGCATACCATTCATTCTCGTGCATCGACCTGACATGGTGTTCACCTAGTTTATATACTCATTTGGATTGGCAAGTTTCTCAAGACCAATATTCTAGCGATCATTTCCCCATAATAATCACTTTCCCATACATTAATACCCGGGTAACAAAACATGCTAGATGGATAACAGAAAAATCCGACTGGACAACATTTCAAAACAATATACTGATATCTACCTCTGATATATCAACCACAAACAATAGTGATGAAAGCAATCATCAAATTACAAAATCTATTTTAGCAGCTGCGGAACTTTCAATCCCAAAAAGCTCCACTATTGTTAAATCGAAAAGAGTCCCTTGGTATGACAATGAATGCAAACTAGCGATTAAGAAGAGAAGAAAGACTCTTAAAGTCTTCCAAAGGGAACCAACTCTTCAGAATCTAATAAACTATAAAATGAACCGCTCGCTATCTCGCAGAATAATCAAGGAAAAGAAGAAAGAATCATGGGAACAATTTTTGAACACCATTTCATCAAATACCCCACCCAGAATATTTTGGAAAAAGATAAATAATATTATGGGAAGATTTGTTGACTATCAACCGACCCTTCTAATCAATGACAAAATAGAGCAAAATCCCGATTTATTGGTCGAGCATTTTGTTGAATATTACTCAAATATTTACTCCACCCAACCACAACCGACAATAGAAACCGAGACAGATAGTATTGACGATCAGAAAGAAAACTCTTTTAACTTACCATTTACCAAAGCAGAATTACTTTCCTGTTTAAAAGAGCTGAAACCATCCTCACCAGGGGTGGATGAAATACATAATGATATGTTGAAAAATCTACCAATACCGGCAATAGACGCGCTTCTTGCATTCTATAACCAGATTTGGAGCACAGGGAACTTTCCTGAGATATGGAAGAGATCAATTATTATACCAGTCTTAAAAACTGGAAAAAATAAGTTGTTTCCTTCAAGTTACCGGCCCATCTCACTCACAAGCTGCATATGCAAGTTGCTAGAAAAGATGGTTTTAAAAAGGCTAAGTTGGGTACTAGAAAAAAATAATTTACTATCGAACGTACAAAGTGGCTTCAGAATAGGACGTTCTACAATAGATCATCTGGTAACAATGGAATATGAAATTCTCAACAGCTTTGCTGAGAAAAAAGAATGTATAGGTATATATTTCGACATCGAAAAAGCCTTTGATAATTTGAAAAGATCTCTCGTCCTGCAACAGCTACGTGAATGGGGAATTGGAGGTCGGCTACTCATGCTGATCTGTAACTTTTTACGAAATCGGACCTTCCAAGTTAGAATAGGTAATCACCTGTCTTCAGTAAAAGAAATGACCAACGGAATCCCACAAGGAAGTGTCTTAAGCTGTGCTCTCTTTGCAATAGCTATAAACAAAGTTACAGAGATTATTCCTAAACAAATCAAAACATTTTTATTTGTAGACGATCTTGCTCTGTTACTGTCATTTAAAAATGTAAATAGAATGCAAATATTACTACAAAATTGTTTAGCGAATTTAGAAGCATGGTCTATGAAATCTGGTCTAAATTTCTCCACCGAAAAAACTAAATGTCTACTTTTTTCTAAACGCAGGACGCCTACTCCTTTTCCAACGCTAACCTACAGGGGCATGAACTTACGTTTCGAAACAAAAGTTAAATTTCTAGGGCTAACTCTTGATTGTAAACTTAACTGGAAAGAGCATATTAGATGTCTAAAAGAAGAAACACTTAAGAGACTGAATATTTTAAAAGTTCTGGCTGGACGTTCATGGGGAGCGGATAGATCAGGCATGCTTAAGGTATATACCAGTCTGATAAGATCAAAGCTAGACTATGGTAGCTTTGTTTACTCATCGTCGAATCGAAATCTGCTTTCAGCTCTTGATTCAGTCCACCATGCAGGCATCCGTCTTGCTACTGGAGCCTTCAGAACCAGTCCAGTGATTAGTTTATGTGTTGAATCTGGTATTGCTCCTCTCGCTTTGAGAAGACACCAACTCGCCTGTGGATACATTGGAAGGCTAAAAAATAGTAATAACAACCCAGCATGGAAACCCATTTTCAAACCGAAGAATAGACGATTTCAAGAAAACCGTAGACAACCTGCTCCATTAGGTATTAGGGCTGGTAAATATATAGAAAAAATCAGCTGCTTGGAACCAACAACTAATGAACTTAATTACCCACCTTGGACTAAAAAACTACCTGCAATAGATTTAACGCTTAAAAAATTCACTAAAAATACCACTGCAGGACCCATGTACTTAGCAGAATATAAAAAAATTAAGGGAAAATATAGTAATAGAAAACAATTTTATACAGATGGTTCTAAATTAAATAATAATGTTGGTTGTTCATTTGTATCAGACTCCAGGATTGGCAAGTATAAACTTCCCTCCCTGGCCAGCAACTTCACTGCCGAAAGTTATGCGATTTGCGCGGCACTCTATTATATTATGCAATGCGAAGAAGAAAACTTCGTAATATACACGGACTCCCTATCTGCTCTTATGGCACTTAAAAACATTTATAGTAAAGACCAACTTATAAGGAAAGCACAAGTTTATGCATCAATGTTAAAAGATATGAATAAGAACATATCTTTGGTTTGGATTCCATCACACGTGGGGATTAAAGGTAACGAAGCAGCAGACAGGGCTGCCAAGGAAGCAGCATTGTCATCGATTGATATTACAAGTATCTACACCTCATCAGATATATGCCACTTTTTAAAATATGGAGTAACACAAGATTGGATCCAGCTTTGGGAAAACACCGAGGAACGAAATAAGCTTAAAGCTGTAAAAAAGGAATTAAAAATATGGAAAAGTTCCAACCGCAGTAACAGAAGGGAAGAGGTAGTTGTAACAAGACTTAGAATAGGCCACACCCGACTTACCCACGGTTACCTTATAACAAAGGACAGTCCACCGAAGTGCACAACATGTAATAACGCACAACTAACAATTAGACACATACTGGAGGACTGCCCCCTCTGGGATAGTTATTTTCAGGAAGCTCAATTACAAAGATTCCTCCCAACTATACTAGGAGATAATAATAAAAATATAGACACAGCCATAAAGTTTCTAAAAAAATATAACCTTTTTGACAAAATTTAAAAAATGACAAAGGACAAAGGACAAAAAAATAAAGAAATAATATAGATTGAACGACGGACACTGAAGACCCTTGATGTTGAGTGTCCATAAGCAATTCTACCTACCTACCTATATCTTCAAAATACCAAATCAGTAAAATTCAGAGGTAAACTATTCAGAAACGTAAAATCTTAACAAATAGTGCATGTTAAAACATATAGAAACAAACGTGAAATAAACTGCTGGAAACTCAAATTGACTAAGAAAATCGAGAGTTGAATAACAAAAACAACGATGTACAAAGAAAGTGATCAATACAATCTGTTGTTGCTATTTAGCTGGATTTTAATGGCCATGTTGCTGCTGACACATCTGAAAATTAATATGGCATGTATACTATTTTTTTATTTCTATTATTATTCATTTTTAGAGTATAAGAATTTAACTCGACTTTTAAAAGAAATTAATAACTTAGATAACAATATCATAAATCTTAAAAGTGAAAAAGTATTCAAAATTTTACTCTCAATTTTAGTTTATCGCTACGAAAATCTATTAAAAAAGCACACATAACAAAACAAAAACACTCTAAAAGAGGTATTATAAACGTTCTAGGTAAAGCTCTAAATTGGCTAACTGCAACACTCAAGGAAGATGATATGCAAAAATATAATACAGTAATGGAAGATATTGAATGAAACATTTATACTATTGAACATAACGAAAAAGAAAGATTAAAAAAAAAATATATATATTTATTGAAATTTACAACTGTATATTGAATACATCAAGTAAATATAATCAAAGATAAATAATGTCAAAGATAAAGACAAGTAGAGAAACTACCCAGTGGTAGTACTCAAATAATAAGTACAACTTAGAAGGTCATGAGGCCATCTAAAAAGAGAGATTAAGTGTGATAACGAGACTAAATTCTGAATTAAATAAAGAAATAGCCGTCCTTAACCACTACAAAAGTCAAATCAATATTTTGAATATTACCTTATTAATTGGAAAAATAGAATACATTGAAGATTCCATTGACTATAGCATCAGAGGACAGCTTCACAACAATATTATAAAACCAGACCAATTTGAAACCGTTTATGACACACAGAAAAACCTACTAACCAAAGACACAGAATTAAACTGGCTCATTGACAAGAGCACATGTTCTATTTCAAATTCAGCTACCATTTATTATTTTGTTCAATTTCGTTTAAATGCTAATGGAATCTAATTGTTTATTGCAATGCCATACCCTTATATTTTCACTAATACAACCCGTACCATTCAAAGGAAAAATTCAACATTTATAAAAAATAATAATAATGAATTTTATTATAAAAACCTAGTATTATTAAATAATTCACGTATTAAAGAACTAGTTTACAATAACCTTCTGACAACTGTAATTCATTAATTGTAAAAACTTACCTAATGAAATTGTATATTCCAGAGAAAGGTCAAAATTTAACTCATTCAATAGAAATAATTATGACTAAGAAAGACAATGTAACTCATATTAATCAATTATATTCAACCTCATTCATTAATATTGAAAATAGGGAAAATTTTGTAAATAATACAGACCTACTCATATGATACAATGATATTTTACATTTACCTCTTATCCCAGAAAATTAACATTCAAAACATATTGTAACAAATTTAACATTGAGAGTTTAGATGTAATTTAATTAGAACCCATAGAAATACAAGAACTAGAACCATATACTGTAAATAATTTTGAAATTTGTCTTTAAGCCCTTTCTTTTACTTCTTTTTACTTTTAGTTTATTCATATTTACGCTAATGTAAAATTATTGTTATATATATATATGTAGAAATAAAAAATTTATTGTCAGCCAAGCATCCTGGTCCTGAATGAATTAAATCCTTTTCCTCCAGAGTTTGATGGCAGAGACCAGGCATATTTCTCAAAATTAATGTGTTCAGAAGACTTCGCACTAAAAGAAGGAGTTAACGTGATATCCTGTTCATTAAAAATGCTAACCTATTCCTTACTCAGGCCTTCTGATCAAGCATATTTGGAATCCCCCTCCCACTCCTAGTCCTTTGCTGTAAAATTCTCTGTAAATTAAGTTTTCAGTCTATGTCTAGAGCCTAAGTCGAATGTTAGTCTAGTTAAGTAGATTATAAGTCTTGGTCCAAGCCGTAAACATTCCTAGATCGTGTGTGCTTAAGCTAAATTTATTTGATGTAATTGTAAAATATTTTAAAAAATAAAGATTTTTTTTAATCCACTATGGAGCCAATTCGTTAACTGGCGCCCGAACAGCAGGGCCTGCAAGCAAACATCAAGACTCATTGACCACAGGTATCTTGAGAATTTTCGCAGTACGAACTTTGAAACTTATATTTTAAACAATAAATATTTTTGTTTAAAACTGCTATCCAATGAATTCGTGAATTAATTAAAAAATGGAATTTCATTAATCAGTATTTTTTATTCATATTATTGTTCTACTTTCGTAAATTGGTGGGGGTTACTTACAAAAATAAGAAAAACTTTATTTTGAATTTTTTTGTTTTTGTGCCAAGGTTTTGGCCTAATTTTTTGGCCATCAGGGCTGAAAATAAAACAAGAAGCAACTGTGAAGGAATCCACAGAGTCCAGGTAAGGCCACATTAATTTCAGGAATTATTAATTATAGCATTTACATTGGATAAGAAATACTTAATGTCTATCAAATAAATCTAAATGACTTATTATTGAAGGGGTGCTAGGTTAATGAAGAACATTTAAATCATTAAGATTTTATCAGTCTTTACAATTAACATTTATTCAAAATAATGATGTATATAAAATATAATTTTTATTCAAGTTCAGACTTTTAATTCATGAAAAAATAAGAAACAATTGAATAAATTTGATTGAATGATAGGAATACAAAAGTCACTATGTAAATATTAACTAAAAATAACCAAATTTTCAAGCCGAGCCTGGTTTAAAATAGGAATAAATATACAAAAAAAAAACCAAGTAGATTTGTTGGATTAAAATTTTTAAAAATGGCCGTAGGAAAATTTTAAGTCTTATTTACAAATAAATGCTATTGCATAATTACCTTTCCAAGCAATTTACATTTTTAAAAAGCTATAGTGATATCTGTGATACCAAAATGAAAATGAAACTGTTTATCCAGAATATTCATAAATAATACCTAACCAATAAGAACTTGTTCCAGATTGTTGGAACAAAAGACAAAACATTTTATTAGATGTATTTGTTTCTATTGACATCATTAGATTTTCTTTCTTTTTAATAAATATTTAAATGTTAAACCTAAGAGTATTGTTTTATAAATGAATCTCACAGCTCATTATTACTAAATCATCATTCAAGTTGTTAAAGTAATCATTAAAATTTAATAATTTCAGTTAGCAAGTAAAAGTTTCACTTCTTGTTTTCTGATCTTTTCATTATTTTATAAACTAATTTTGATTTTATAAAGAGTAAAATTTCAGAAAGTAAGTACAAATAACTTGGTTTAGCCACAAGCACAATCCTTCTATTTTGTTACGATAAGCTCTAAAATTTAATCATGCTATCTTAAATTACCATCGAATTGGCTGAAGTTGAAAAGTTATTTCTAATTTTAAAAATATTTCCAGAAAAATTTAGCTAACACAGATAATTAAAATTGATGTATTTCAAAAACAACTAAAGTTAAAGATCTGAAATTCAACATTATTTACAAAACAATATCGTAAACATTACAAAATATGTGAATTTAATCAGCAAGATTTAATGCCTGAAATTTATTAGCGCTTTGTAAAGCATAATCATCATCATCATCGTCATCATTTTTACCGTCTTCATCTTCTTCTTGTTCTTCCTCGTCTTCATGAGAACCAGCAGTTTTACTGCTTTCAGCTTCGCTCACTTTGGCTCCTCCATCCGAATCTTCATCTTCAGACAAATTAAATTCCTGTTGATGACTCTTAGTTGCTGCCTGAATCCATTCCACTATATGAACATCATGATGGCTTTTCCACTCGTCTAATAAATAAAAAATAAAAAAAGGAAAGTATTATTAGGCTATTTATTTATTTTTTCTAAACTGAACATAAAAATAGTTATCTACAACCATAATCTTGTTGAGGATTAGGATTTCCATTTGATTTCTTCTAACATTGTTATTTTGGCATATCATATCTACAATGGCATTTGTAGATAATTTTGTGGACAATCTAATCCTCTAGATTAGATCAGCCATTTTTGTTTGTAAGCCCACGACGGTTTTTCAATGTAGAGACAAAGCATTAATTTGAATATCTCTGCACTGGTTAAGTTAGAACATTGTGATTGTGTTTTTTAAAAGAAAAATAGATTTATGAAATTCATAACGGTCAAACACAAGTTTTTACCTTCAGTCTTAGTGTAGTCAGGAGGCCTCATACAAAATGGAATTTTTCCATCCAATGCTAACCTCAGAAGATGATTAGCAGCTCTATATGTATCAAGTCGAGCAGCTCGTGCAGTATAAAATCCTCTCTTCAATGCCCAACCTGTGATGATTAATTAAGTAATGTATGATATAAGCAGTTGAAATATTATCATTTTAAAAAACAAATCAGGTTTTTTTCCAGTTTGAGTTATACTATGTAATACTAGAGTGGGAAAGGTGGGTTATCCTTTTAAAAGATTGAGATTTAATTTTCTCAGTGCTCCAATGAGATGAGATAAGAGGAAATCCGTGAAAATTTAAAATTATTTGTTTTTAGAGATTAAAATAAAAAAATGGTCTATGAAATGAAGTATAAATTTGACCTTTCTTCTATTTTGAATAAAATCTGAGCAGAGCCCATATATGTAATAAGCATTACACTAGAATTCTCGAAAAACGGCAGATAATTGAGGATGAACTGGAACAAGAACAAGCTGTCTTTTGACTTAAGAGATAGACAAGGCCTTAATAATATCTTTGTATTTTTACATACTACTTTACAAAATTAATTTGATAAATTTAAAATCATTACTACCCAGGTATATCTAATAAATATTTTAGTATCACAGATAAATATTAAAGTAAATCTAATTATTATAAATATTAAAGTACCATCACATATATCCATGGCTGACCACTCGTCATCTTTTTCTGGATGTTGTAATTTGAGAAGAGACACTAAATCAACTCTTTCAGCCAGGAATCGAATACATGTATATGGGTTGCTCAGCTGAGCGATTGGAAAACTCCCCATTAATACCTTAAACATTAAAATTTTGATAAAATATTTTATAATGAATAACGAGCATAACACTCAGGAGAAAGTGGCAATATTACATTAGAAACCATTTCAATATTTTGCAATAACACTTTAACAATAAAAGTAATATTTATCAAGTTATTTTGTAAAGTCGCACACATTTAAAGGTTACAAAATGTGCTAATGTATTTATCACATAGTAATGACTTCTAAAATGGGCCTTCTCAAAAATTAACCAACTAGGGAAATTCCCACTACACATGAAATAAGGTATATGCCTATCTACATTATACTCAAAATTATAGTAATATTATTTCTAAGTATAAAGCGATTTTAATATTTGTTTGTTAAAAATATTTATTTCTACATGAATCAAGGCATATGTATATCTACATTGCACTTAGATTCGTGGTAATATTATTTCTAATTTTTTAAAGTGATTTATAGATTCTTGGTGGAAAATAAACTCGCAAGCTGGAACTCAGACATTATGCAGCCCTAAAAGAGTATCTAAAGAATGTAGCTTGCACGAAAATGCTGAAAGTAATTTTGTGACAATAATTACTCTTCTGTGCCTTGGGTGGCAGGAAAGTCCATCCACGTAATGCCTCTTTTCAGAGTTGTCATCTATCTTCTTTACTTCCAATTTAGTCCACATTTCACTTTTATTGGGTTTGTGTATAAGAATGATTTTTTTTCTTACGAATCATTCTTTTATGCTTTTCAGAAACCTTTACCTATTGGTCCCTCTAGTTCATTTGAACTTTACAGAACAAAAACTGAGAAATATTGGTTGATAATATTCCAAGATTGCAATCTTATAAAACCAACCATGTTGATATTTAATTTAATATCAACATGGTTGGTTATCATTAATAAGGTATAAAGAAACAATTTTTTTGTTCAACATAAATCTACACCTACCTGTAAGGACTTAGGAACTTTTGAAGGAAATACTAATCCTGGGCAATCACACAGCCTCACAGTATTTGTTAAGAAGATAGTTTGAAAGTGTTTCGTATGACCAGGAGTTCGGGACACACTAACAACCTATAATAGAATTTATTCATTAAATAATACTTGTCAACTTATGATAAATTATAAATGTAAAAGTAAGTTTACTTTTTTTCCCATTAGAGCATTCATAAGAGAAGACTTTCCAACATTCGGCTGGCCAATACAACCGATAGTTAAAACGCCTGCTTCATACATTTTATGAACTCTGTAGCTAGTATCTTGGTATACTAACTGAAAAAATAACAAAAAATAAACAAATAATTATGTAGGGTGGAAATAGTTGAGGGGTGCAGTCAAAATAAAAACACTAAATAAGTGAGGACTTTTTTATTGATTGTGCCAACATTTTGACCTACTTTGTAGGTCATCTTCAGGGGCATGAGAGAAAAAAACAGACAAAACAAGATAAACTATAAAAAAACATTATAGTACCAAGAATATAATAATATATAGAGATATAGAAAAGTAGAACAAAAAGTGAAGGATAATGATTAAGGATGTATGAATTAATTATGAAGGATATATGAATAAAAAAATTACAGAATAAATGTACAGAAGGATGATAATGCAAACAAAATACAAAGAGAAAGAAAAATGAGAAGGTAAACAGAAAGATCCAAAATGAAAAGTATAAATATAAAAAGGTGAGATATAAAAACATGGAAAACCTAGTATAATACAGATAAAATATAAAATGTATGATAATAGACTCCTAGAGAGTTACGTAAGTGAAAAGAAAGAAAATTGGTACAAAATATTATGCCAGAGAATGAATACAGGAGAAATATGTAGAAATTAATGAATAGGAATCTCGTGAATGACAGGTAGAGAAGTAAAATATAAATATAAAATTTGAAACTATAAGTATGGGATGTATACTACAGAATATAATGTAATACTATATAATATAAATGTATAAAATTAGAATGAAGTTATATCAATACAAAATATGATGTAAATATAGAAGAACCATATAGAAATAAAGATATAAAATTTTAATTAGAGAAAGGAGATAAATTATAAAAATATGATGATCGATAATTATGAACTCTTTGATTACTACATATAATGGATGAAAAAGCATGTATGATTACAACATATGATGGGAGAAACATTTAGAAATAAAGATATAAAATTCTTTAAATATTTTTATTTGAAAAGAAAAGATATGTCCAGGACCGGGAATCGAACCCGGGTCTTCCAGATCACTAGTCTGGGACTCTACTATTTGAGCTATCCTGGGCCCTAATGAAGCACACTTCATACATGATATTTTTTATATATATCATACATTTTTTTTCTTTGGTAGAGAACGGAGATAAATATAAAAGTTATGATGAAAGAAAATTTTCAGAAGACTTTCAATTTCTATTTTAGTTTGGAGACTTAAGGGCTTTTTGTTGGAATTTTCCCACTAGCTTACCATTTATTTAAGGTCTCTTTTTCCCTTTTCTTATTAAAATTTTATATCTTTATTCCCATACGTTTCTTCTATATTTACATCATATTTTGTATTAATATAACTTCATTCTAATTTTATACATTTATATTACACCCCATACTTATAGTTTCAAATTTTATATTTATATTTTACTTCTCTACCTGTCATTCACGAGATTCCTATTCATTACTTTCTACATATTTCTCCTGTATTTATTCTCTGGCATAATATTTTGTATCAATTTTCTTTCATTTCACTTATGTAACTCTCTAGGAGTCTATTGTCATACATTTTATATTTTATCTGTATTATACTAGGTTTTCCATATTTTTATATCTCACCTTTTTATATTTATACTTTTCATTTTGTATATTTCTGTTTACCTTCTCATTTTTCTTTCTCTTTGTATTTTGTTTGCATTATCATTATCACCCTTCTGTACATTTATTCTGTAATTTTTTTATTCATATATCCTTCACTTTTTGTTCTACTTTTCTATATCTCTAAATATTATTATATTCTTGGTACTGTAATGTTTTTTTATATTTTATTTTGTTTTGTCTGTTTTTTTCTCTCTTAGCCCTAAAGATGACCTACAAAGTAGGTCGAAACGTCGGCACAATCAATAAATAAGTCCTCACTTATTTAGTGTTTTTATTTTGACTGCACCCCTCAACTAATTCCATCCTACATTAGATCTTCCAGTCAACTATTTTCCTCTCTAACATGAACAAATAATTATAATTTTCCCATTCTAGAACAAACTATTGTTTATTTTCCATTAATAAATTTCAAATTCTGTAAGTCACAACAGAAAAGAAAAGCAAATTCAAACAGTATCAATCTATTGATAATAATATCAAATTTAGTAGTAACTACCTAGCATTGGTTTGGCTTCAATGTCAACAATTTATGCACAAACTTCACTTATAGGTACAAATAGTTATTTCTAATGTTTTATTTAATCAGTGTGGAAAAACAATAATTGTATAATAGATTTTAAAATATCATTCTCACAATGCTTTCTGCATCCATTGTCTTACAGCATTCATATTTGATATCATAATCAGGAAGACCTTTTCGTGTTAAAATTATTAAAAATTCTTCAATTCTTTTTTGCCTGATCCAATTAGTTTTTATTATCCTTAAATTGTTTAACATAATTTAATTGTATGAAATTATATTTAAATACAATAATTATGTATTAAATTGGTATAGCCTAAAGGTAACATGAAATTTCAAAGACAGAGAAGTCTTCTCCTTCATTTAAAAAATAATAATATTCGTTCTACCAAAGAATCTTTTGATCCTGCGTTTAAGACCAGTTGTGACAGATTGTTATCTATCCTTTTACCAGCTACAGATTGAGACTTTCTATGGTGAAAACCCTAAGAGCTAACATTAAGTCAGATATCGGCCAAACAAGCAATGGCCTAAGTATGGTAAATCCCCTACTTATCAAGTCCCTTAATGGGTTGTAGTTGAACAGGTTTTCTTTTTCTTTTGTACTTCCATCTCTGAATGTCCAAAAATGATATTGTTATGGTATTGAATGTATCTACTTGTAAGAGTCTGAGGAATTTTTTTGTTTCATGTGAGAGCTAAAAAGTGCGGTGTTTGCTTTTATAATCTTTCATACTCTTTAATTGTTTTTTTCCATCTTCCTACAGTTAAGTGGTCTTCTTTTACAATTTCAAATAGCTTGTAAAAATTTAAATTTTAAAATAACTGAAGAGAGTGTAAGCTCAGTGATGAGCACACTGTCTCCAAAGAGAAAAGAATCTGCGTATAATAGATAAAGTACTTATATCAGTTCTTGAACCCGAGGATCTTAAAAATATGTTGTGGGTATGCTTTATTTTGTCAAAACAAAGTAAATAACTAAAAATAGAAATAACAAAAATAATAATAAAGAAGTCGTTTATGTTAACTTACATGAACAGTTTTGCCAATTTCTACCTCATCTTCTCCAATTTCATTTTCAACAGTCATTTCTTCAGAGATTTTTTCTTGCCAAGAGCTTAAATCAACTAAAAACAAAAACTTTTTTAACTGTCTTAAGTTAAGTATGCCATCATTAAATTCTATATTATCTTATAACCACTAGTTGTTTCTGAGCATTCTATGTTTATTATACCATGCTTACATATACATCCATATCTAAGATTCTTATCTCATTTAGAAACTGGTGGGGGGGGAGGGGTTACATGGGCATGTTTCCTTTCTGCAGTTAATAAAATTTGCTGAGGATTCTTTTGTGTACATAATATTCATACAAATTAAATTGAAGCTAGTATTAATAAAACTTATTGGTAATGGTCTACTTTACATAACAAATTATAAAAGCATATTGTAGACTGGAGGCTGTTGTTATTGGCCATGAAGTTCCAAAACATCATTTTGTATTCAAGCCAAATATTTTTTATGACATCCATTTTTTGTTGTCAATTGGGAGTAGTTGTATAGACTTTTTTGTTATGAAGTTCGGATGGTTTTGTTGTATTTTATAGTCTGAAAGTTTCGTTTGTTATTCTCGAGAATGTTCATATTGCAATGAACTCTATGCAGAACCATAGAGGAAAAAGATAGTTTGATATGGTAATTGCTACTTTCATGTTTTGAGGGACATTTTTGCTATAAGAATCATTGCTCAAGCAGATTTTTTTTTTTTATAGGTCCAACAAGAACTGAAATAAATGGAAATATTCTCTTCCATTTCACAACAGCAAATTGATTTGGATTTTTTAGAAGAGTTCAAAACAAAACAACAAAGAGTAGTTCTCAAACTAGCCACCAGGCCATTTTAATATTTTTTATAATACAGATTAATATTAAAATGAATAATTTTAATAAATATAATATACCTTGTTCTTTGACAATATCCTTACATGCATCGAACAAAGTTTGAGCTCCTTCTGCAGCCATTCTCATTTTACCTTTACGCCTTTTAACTTGTAACCCAACAGAACCTAAGGAAATATTGAGAGAAAATGTGACAAAAAAACTTATATAAGGACATAAAATATAATTTTAATAAATTAAATATTGCCCTAAAAATTCCCTTTTAATTTGAGAGGCCTCAGTTTAGTTTTTCTAGTGTTTTTTTAATCAAAATTAGTTTTTCATTTAAATTGTTTTAAAATTAAAAATCATTCCACTTCAAATGTACTTCAAAATCTAATCAATCTTCAAGACTAATAATATCAAATTAATTTAAAGGCAACTTTAGTTTAATGATAATATACCATTACACAATTGCAGAATGGTGGAAGAATTGCTTGGAGGAGGCCAATAAACAAAGAAGAAGTAGAATGCTCTTACGAAAATTACTAACATAAAATCAATTTTATTTGTTTTCAAAAATCTTATCCAAGCCTTGATTAACAAATTGATAAAGAAAATCAGCTAATCTAAGGTTGAATTAAATGCCACACATAACCACAAGCAAAAAGTAATGGCTCATGGGAGATAATCTTTTTTTTTTTTGTATATTTTGATATTAATATTATTGCGAAATAAATCTTATAGGATGTCATTAACACAACAAAATTATTCTACATTCCCATAGACTCTAACTATATTAGATTTAAAAACATGAAATATTAGTTCCTTCTTATTGTATGAAACAAATGAAAGAAAAAAATCTCGACAATATTAATTTTATTCAAAATAAGTTCTGTTACTCTCAATACTTTTATACCAATGCCAAACATGGTATTCTATACTATGGTTTTTTATAAAGAATAAACTTAATATGCCCAAGATCGAAGCCCAGTAGGTGGCAAAAGAATTTTTTAATGGGAGCATAAAACCCTTAGTTATGCTGTCTTTTGTAGGGGATGTGAAATGGCAGTCCCGAGCCTGTGCTGAGTCAGATACTCATTTAAGGTCTCTTATCCTGATATATCTGGATAAGAGCAATGCATTGAAACTAACAGAAATAATTTTGAACAAAAATAATCCCATTAATGTTTGTTTTATTTATTTTAGCTACATATATTTTGTGAACTGGCATTCCACATACCATTGAGCGTCGATTATCCGAACGTCAGTTATCCGAATGTTCAATTAACTGAACTATTTTTTTGTTTTATTTTCAAATGTAATTTATAATTTGATCAGATCATCCAGTTACTTATTTGTATTGTTAAAATGATTATTATTTTAAATAAAATTTGACGAAAAAATAAAAATATTTTTTCCATGAACGTCAATAAGGGGGTCTTAATCATTTCTCGGAAACAGCAAAAAAATGAACTTAGACTTCAATATGTATTTGTTTACAAAGAACTGTGGTTTACAGGTTTTAATTAGGTAATTTCATTTGTTTCTCTGAATCCCTTCCTATTCATTTGGTAGGTATTTATTTTTTAGTGAATTTCGATTGTCCGAATTTTTGATTATCCGAACCACCCCTGACATTAGTTCGGATAATAGACGTTCCACTGTATTCCAAACCAATACTTTTTTGCTGGCTTGTTTAACCCTTAACCACTGAGGTGGGGTCTGGGTGGACCTGTAGGTGGTACACTTTTCTTCCTTCCTCCCATGCAAGTTGTAACATGTATAACTCCCCATCCCATTACCTTCCTGTTTTTGTTTTTTTTAATTTTCATACTACTTATATTATATTATAAATTTTCATGCTTATTATATTATATTAATATAATATTAGAGAAGAAATTCGTTGACTGTAAGTACTAATGGAGGAAGGAAATAGTTGGGGGTGCAGTCAAAAATTTACACAATAAATAAGTGGAAACTTATTATATTTTATCTGTGCCTGAATGTTATTTGAGAGGAAGGGTATATGTGGCAAAGATCTGTATACAGGGATAGATGGCGGATGTGGAGACCGGGGTGGGTTGGGGGGTTTATTATAGTCATGGATGAGTATATTAATAATATAGAGAGGAAAATTGTTTTTAAAAGGATTTTTTTGATGCGGTGGGTGTTGGTTTTATGGAAGCAGGGGTCAGAGAGGGATAACCCACGGTGGGTAATATTTTTGGCGACGTTAATTTTTTGGTGGTGCGGATGTTGGGAGTAATAATTAAGGAGTCTGCCAGAATAGGTAGGTTTTATACCAATCTGTGGATAAGGTGTGGTCTGGATTTCTAATGATATGGAGGTCAAGAAATGGTAGTGATTTGTTAGATTCATGTTCAACAGTGAAATGGAGGCGGGGATGGTATGAGTTGAAGGATGATAATAATTCTGGAATAATTTTGGGATTTAGGATAAGGAGGAGGTCGTCCACATATTTCTTAATGAAAATAACATCGTCAAGGAACTGGGGTAGAATGGAGTCAAAAAGGTCATTTAGGACAATATTGGAGAGGTCAGGAGCGAGGGGATTTCCCATGGCAAGTCCAGAAATTTGGTTAAAGAACTGGCCATGGAAGGTAAGGTAGCCTGATTCACAACAGAGGTTTAAGGATTGGAGGTATGAGGAACGGTTGAGAGAGGTATGGGGTTCTATGAGTGGCCAGTTGTTATCTATTATGAGGAGGGCTTTATCTAAAGGTATGTTGGTAAATAGGATTTTTACATCAAAGGAGGTGAGAACGTAATGATCAGGTATGGTGAGGGATGTTAATAGATCATGTAGGTGAAATGAGTTTTGGATATCATATGGGTTATTACAGCTGAGGACTTGTAAGGAAGGAAGTAAGAATTTGCTAAGTTTTGTAGATGGTGAATTGATGTTTGATGTAATAGGCCGGAGGGGATTGTTAGGTTTGTGGATTTTGGGAAGGCCATAAAAGCGGGGGGCTATGGAATTGTAGGAAATAAGGTTTCTATAAACAGGGTATGTAATTAATTTGGAATTGACAAGGCTTTTTAGGTGGAGGTTGAATTTTTTTCGGAGAGAAAAGGTAGGATCTCGGTGTGTAGGTTTATAAGTAGAAGTATCTGAAAGAAGAGAAATCATTTTAAGGTTATATTCGGAACGATTCATAATTATTGTTAAGTTGCCTTTATCAGCTTTAGTGACAATCAAGTCGTCATGGGATTTAAGGAAAGAACATGTGAGAGCAAGGTCCTTAAAAACCTGTAGGGAGAAATTAGAAGGAGTGGAATGGGGGTGTTGAAGGAAATTGGAAATGATGTTTGCAAGGGAGACATGTGAAAGATCTTGTGGAACATGTGAATGGTGAAGTAGGGGGCCATTGTGAATATATTCTAAGTCGGTCAAAAGATCAGGAATAATTTTTTTGAAGGAAGAAGAGGGTGCAGAAAAATTTGGTACTAAGGATAGAATATTATAAACTTGTGTAGGAATGTTGGTGGAAGAGATATTGCGTACCCAGTTTTTATCTCCTTTTGGGTAGATTTTGGAGGTGAGGAATTTTTGGTAAAGGAAATTGAATTTGGAGATGAGGTGGATTTTTTTACAAGACCTGGTTGTGGTGAAAGTGGATGTTATAAGAGCGGAAAGGTTATTCATGTGGTCATGGGTAAGGTGACTGGCTAAAAATTGGGTGAGGGCAGAAATACGTAGATTTAAAGAGTGGATTTGTTGTATATTCTCCCGTATTTTGAGATTCAGTAAAGATTTTTTAAATTTTAATGAGAAATTATGTAATTTGGGATTTAGGGATTTTGATGTGGTGAAGTGATTAAGGGCATTGGTTATGAAATTTGGAAAAAGGGAGTTGGATCGGCATTTAAGGAGGAAAATGCGTTGTTCTAAGTGATGAGCTAAATGTTTGTGCAGGGGGCATAGGTGGTTGATGAGGGATTTTGGGTTTGGAACTGATGATTTTATTGAGGAGATAGATAAATTTTGGGGGGAGTAGTTGTGAAAAGAGGAGGGGAGGCATTTCCATCATAGTTTGGAAAATTATGACAATGTGAAAAGATATAGTGAGAAGAGAGAGAAGAAGAGTGTTGTTGTGGAGAGTGCGACGAAGCCTGGTGATGGCTAGAAGACGAGAAACTAGAAGGTCGATGTTGAGGCGAGGAGGTAGAACATGGGTGATTTCGAGAAGAAGAAAGATCTAGATGAAGAGGTCAGGATGTAGTAGGCAGAGAATTTTGGTCTTGACTTCTAGTATTACAACGTGAAGATATAGAAGAGAAGTTCTGTTTTTGGCCCCGTTTATTGTGGTTCATGTTATTCATGTTAGAGAAGAAATTCGTTGACTGTAAGTATTAATGGAGGATGGAAATAGTTGGGGGTGCAGTCAAAAATTTACACAATAAATAAGTGGAAACTTATTATATTTTATAATTGGCACACATATAATATAATAAGTTTCCACTTATTTATTGTATACATTTTTGACTGCACCATTTCCATCCTCTATTAATATAATAGAACAAATTATTTTGTATTACAAAATATTCTTGATATATAAAAAAACCTATTCAACTATCAGGTCCACGTGGATCCAACGACAATAAGAGTGGGTAAAAATTTCACCTCAGTAGTTAAAGGTTAATTATGTAATAGAATATTAAATAAAAATAAAATTACCTTTTTTATCAGAGGTATCTCTCAAATTGTAGGATGGAAATGAAGTGAACATAATAATATGAAGCCCAGGGTATTTCTTTTTTAAGTATTGCTTCCAAGCGACCACTAATGGAGCAGGGGCTAAGTCAATTTTATTTAAAACAACTATTAGATGTTTGTGAAGCACTTTAACAACATAAGTGTATATTGAAGGTGGAAACATTAATGCCTGAAAATAACATAGGTTATTCAAAAAACTGCTTGTGTACTTGATATTTACAAAATAAAAATAATTATACATACAGGAAATCTTATATCAGTTATAAAAAGAACAATATCTGCCATTTCTAGAACTCTCCACAGTTGGCGCCATGTTTCAAGATTCAACTCAAAGTAACTAAGTTCTGACCAATCAAACTTTTTTTCAATACCTTTTATGTATTCCTGAAATCAAATAAATAAAAAATGTTAATAATTCCAAACAGAAAAATTAAATCTGTACACAAAGAATACAAACCAATCTTGAATATTTATTTTTTTCTTTAAATGGTTAGAAAGGTAAAGAAATAATATAATCAATTGGCTCTCTATTTGAAAAAAAATAAATATTTTCAAAATTATTTAATAGAAGGATCCATTTTGGAACAACTAATGATCCTCTAAACTAACACTGAGTCTATGTGACCTAATTACAACATAATTAGTAAATTCTATCTGTCTGTACTCCCAGAATAAAAGAAGCTTAACTCAAAATAATAAAATAACATTTTAGAGTTAAGAGCATTGTACGATTCACGGGAATGATTTACATATTGATGCTTAAAGGCCTTTTTTTAGAGTCAGCGTTTGCCGCTATGATGCTCTATGTGTCAACTGTACCAGTCTGGTTGGTGGGCGGGGGGGTTGGATGGAATGGCACAACTCAAAAACTACAGAGCTATTATTAACAAAAAACAAGATTTGTTACACTTTAGGGGAAAAACTTTATTCCACATTTCTTTAATAGATACCTTGTTTTCTTAATTTTTTAAAAACTTTTTTCAATTTTTAATATCATTGCATTTTTTCAACCTCGATGATACCCTGAAATTATATTATCATTTTTTCATTCTTATTAGATAATTGTAAAATTAATTTTATCAGTATTCAAATGTACTTAACTCATTTCTTAAAAGTTATAATAAGCTTAAAATATTAGTTGTAAAATTGTTTGTGACAAAAAAAACAACAATTGAATGTTCCTTGTTCATATTTATAATAACTTTCTTTCATTTATAAGAAAAACTGTCAAGCTGTGATAGTAGCAATCATGCAGTGATGTTTGAGAAACATTCAATGTGGATTGAGACAATGACTTGGATAAATTCTTAATATATTTTTTTGGAATAAATAAATTTTATCTTTATACAAAAAACTTCATTTGTTTCTTCTGGTTTAGACCGTGTCGGTGAATTTTCTGCCAACGTTTCGACAGACATGCTGCTGACTTCCTCAAGGCTTAATTGAGACTGAAGATGTCCAGCTAACCCGCGGCCTTATATAGTAGCCACTCGGGTCCACTCGGGTCCACTCGTGATTCATCGGTTCCTTCCGTTAGTCGATCGGGTTTCTTCGGGTCCGGGGGCGGAGTCTGTTTTTCCATGCCTGTGATTGGCTGCTTTCTGATTGCTTGGGGTCTGATAGGCTGGATTTCGGCTTGATTGTCGCTGCTGGTTTAATTTGTTGTTGATTGTCTTTCTTCTGTTCTATGTTAGGGAGCCATAGTTTACTTAATTTGTACCCGTCCTCCCTGTTGAAGTTTTCCGGGTGTTTAACTATTTCTATGGCTTCCAGTATCTTCCTTTCTGTGGCCTTGCTACATTTCTTAACTACTCTGATTTTATCGAATTCTATGGCGTGGTTCGTCGTAGTGAAATGTTCTGCTAAAGCCGATGTTTTGCTATCCATTTTCTTCACGCTTTTAATGTGTTCTGTCAGCCTTGTGGATATCAGTCTTCCCGTTTGTCCAATGTATTCCTTACCACAGGAGCATGGAATGCTGTATATCCCCGGTGTTCTGAGTCCTAAGTTGTCTTTTGGATTCGGCAGGAAGATAGGCCAGCAGCCTATATATACAGCATTCCATGCTCCTGTGGTAAGGAATACATTGGACAAACGGGAAGACTGATATCCACAAGGCTGACAGAACACATTAAAAGCGTGAAGAAAATGGATAGCAAAACATCGGCTTTAGCAGAACATTTCACTACGACGAACCACGCCATAGAATTCGATAAAATCAGAGTAGTTAAGAAATGTAGCAAGGCCACAGAAAGGAAGATACTGGAAGCCATAGAAATAGTTAAACACCCGGAAAACTTCAACAGGGAGGACGGGTACAAATTAAGTAAACTATGGCTCCCTAACATAGAACAGAAGAAAGACAATCAACAACAAATTAAACCAGCAGCGACAATCAAGCCGAAATCCAGCCTATCAGACCCCAAGCAATCAGAAAGCAGCCAATCACAGGCATGGAAAAACAGACTCCGCCCCCGGACCCGAAGAAACCCGATCGACTAACGGAAGGAACCGATGAATCACGAGTGGACCCGAGTGGACCCGAATGGATACTATATAAGGCCGCGGGTTAGCTGGACATCTTCAGTCTCAATTAAGCCTTGAGGAAGTCAGCAGCATGTCTGGCGAAACGTTGGCAGAAAATTCACCGACACGGTCTAAACCAGAAGAAACAAATGAAGTTTTTTGTATAAATAGTGGCCGTGGAAACTTGAAAGAGTATTTAAATTTTATCTTATTTTATTTAAAAATCGTGTTTACTCATTTCTTTGTTTATCACTTGCTATATGAATGTATAAATATCAAACTCGGAAAATTTTCAAAAAAATTAAAATTCTGTTTCTTGTAATTGAAAAAAAAAATTAAGAGAATCAGATGATATTTAAACTAGAGTAATTAACAATCAAAAACATTCAAAGCCTAAATATGGAAATTCAAGAGAGTGTGATGATAAAAGTGATACGAAAATAGAATTTTCTGAAAACAGGACTTTTTGAATAGTGCCTTTTCCATTCTGGTTGTATGATATATTTTGTCTAATAGTAACTGTATTAAAGTGCATAATTCATTGTTCTTTTGATGGTCAAATCCTGGCCAGGACAAATCTTTTCTCTTCAAAATAAAAGTATTAATGTATAACTCAATAAAGCAAATCACCGTTCTATTCTCACAAATATTATTTTGTAACAGTTAACAATAACGTACTGAGTAATTATACTTACAATCAAGAAAATATAATCATGACATTAGATAAAAACAAAATTTTAAATCAACATACACTAATGAAAATTATTAAACGACTTTACCGTGAAATATCTGTTTTCTCTGGCATCAAGTTCTTCTTTTGACATACTAAAATCCCATGGAGGACGGACAGGAAAATTAAGTTCCTTAGGAAAATATAAGTCTACATCAATTTCTAAACTTTCTTCTGAAACAGGCTGTAATGCTTTTCTGGCTTCTTCTATGCTTTGCTGTTGTTCTTCTTTACTTTCACGATGAAATTGCAAATTATATCTATAAGTAAACATAAGATACGTAGATAAATATTAAAATACTGAAGGCAATTTTTTAAATTTATTTTGCTCTTTTTTGTGATTGTATTAAGGTTTTAATAATTTTATAATGAAAACACTTATGCTAGTTATGACTACTAAGATAGATAATTTTCTTAATTTGAATATAAAAAAATTATTAAAATAAAATTCAAAAAAGTATTACATATTGAAAAAAATAGGAAAAAAAAGAGCATTTTAATGATTCCCTTTTGCAACAATTATAAGAAAAAATATTATATAATTCTAAAGCATTTGATGACTTTTCTTTTCAGTATTTCTTTTCTAATCCTTACACTTAAATATTATAACACATTTTTTTAATAAATGAAGTTTACTTTAATCTAACAAAGCAGCTTGCACAGAAGCTACAGTAAACAGAGTGTTAACATATGAGGCCGTTGGGATCAAAACCGGATAATTCAAATATTTTATGCTCCCGAAACTCCAGTTTCAAAACCGGTCTAAAACCATGAGAAATAAAGCGGCAAAGTGTCTTGTTAGACAAAACTGCTGGAGTAACTTGTGAAAAATGTGAAGAAGTCAATTACTGAAATTTTGGAGTTCTTAAATTTTGATCCCAAATGTCCAATATATTATGCTACACAGGAGCAATATATATACACAAATGAAATTGATCCAATAGATCAAAAAGTGGTCATTGTAATGTCTAATTATAAAAAGGCTTTAACAAGATAACATGAGAAAAATCTTTGTAATCTTTATATTTATGTATTAAACAAAACCTATTCTATAACGATCAGTTTATTTTCACTCAACTAATACTCTACTAAGCACATAGACCAAGTAATCTGTAAGGAAAAATAATGCTCCCTATTAATATGTAAGTTAGAGATTCTGCACTGGTTCCCATGGAAACTTGTTTAGTTTTCAATAAGTTTCAAATAAATATCTTGGAAAATTCCACTTACTATTTTTTTTTTAATTTCAAATTCGAAGACTTAAGATGATGTAATAACTGTTTTCATATGAAATAAATAAATCCCTCCTTCCAATGAGCCCTGGGTTAATCCTCAAAGAGGGTATACATCTATCTAAACATACTGCTTTGAAAATTTTCTCACTCTCCAAACTGAATTTTTTAACTTTTAACTTTTAACTGAACTTTTAAATTTGTTAGAGCGTTGCCACAGTGAAGCGGAGATCCGGGTTCGAATCCCGGCTGGGGAAAAAACTTTTCTCTTCAAAATATAAATATTTAAAAACTAAAGCAATGATTAAAAAATTAAATAATTTTTTTTTGTTTTGAAGACATTTTCAAAACCAAGGTTTTTCAGTATAATGAATCAAAATCACAATTTTTAGTGGGAAAAATCCATAAGGATCATCTATTAATCACTAAATAATTAATTTAATTAATTGGATCAAGAATACATTGTGTAGTAATATTTATATTCATCATGGATACTTTAAATAAAAACATAGGTTTTTGTCATGCATAAGCATGTGGATATCATTTTGCGAAATGGAAATATCTACATTGAAACAGTTCCAACTCACTCAGTATTTTATAATTATAATTTATTTTATTATAAATATAATTTTCACATAACTATGCAATGTGAAAATTATAAATCTTTCAAGGTATGGGTTTGATGTTAAGGGGTTTATGGAGTAATAAATAATAGATTTTAGAAACTTATTTTCCAGTAATCTACAAAATCTCTCTTGGGTCGTTAATTGCTCTTTTTGTAAGATTAAACATTAGTATTAAACATAAAGATCCTAATTCAACATTTTAGCATGGGGAGCTTAGGAAAACAGCATATATATTAAGATTGGATGATTTCACTAATAGAAAAAATGGAAACAAAGTGTTCTTATTAATTGAAGTTATGTATTGTCTTATGCAATTAGCCAGGGTTTGGCTTGAAAAGTTGATAATGTTTGAAAGAATTTAGACATTGTTAAATTAAAATGTAATTCAAGTATATATTTCAAGCATAATAATGAGCAAGTAACCATAGCAGCTCATTAAGTTGAAAATTTTATCATTATTTTAATGATAAGGGATTTTTTACAACCTTCGATACAATTTATTACCCATGGAGTTATCTTTTATAACATTCTTAATAAAAGTGAGATACCCACTTTTCAAAATATTTTTTTAAAACTATATAAAAGGTATTTTCCTAAATCCAGCATTTCTGATAAACGTAATAATATATGTAATCCTTAAATAAAATATTCTTTAAACGATCGCTAAGACATTAGAATTGAATAAAATTATTTTCTATGGTTTTCATAAAGTTAAATATATAATATAATACACAAATACAATTTATAAAACTGTATCTATATGCTATAGACAAAAAATGCTGATAGAAGATCTACAAAGATATAGAATAGAATTATAAATATATTTTTGTAAATATAGTGGGTGATGCAACAGATGTCAGGTTTGAAGGATAATTTTGGAGAACATGAGGTGACTTCTAATTCTCTCATGTATTATTAATGGATATTTTTCTGAAAGTAATAATTAACAATACAGTTGTTCAATACAAGAATAAAAAATAATACAAAGGAACAAGAATTTACTCGCCAAAAAATCAATTTTGCAGGCTTTCCTGATAACTGAAATAGGTAGGTATATAGAAAAAAGTTATACAGAGAAAGCCATTGTTGAATTTAACTTTAGTTTTTAGAAATAATAGACTTGCCACAAGGAGTGACTTTTCATGTATTTTTCTGGGATTAGCGTCCCTACACTAATCCCAGACTCACTACACCAAGCACAATCAAGAGAACAGTACACTTACATACTCACAGTACTGGTAAACATGCACGCACAACGTAAAGGCAAAGGCATGAACATTACACACCTTAGCGCTACTTTCCCCAAGTGCACTTTCTCCTCTTGCGCAGGTATTAAAGGGAATGTTTAGTTTCTCTTAGGGTACAGCACCCGACTAAACTACGATGAGACAGGATGATTCCCTGAACAACTAAAACTTCAAATATCACAATAAAAACAATTCCTCACACTCCTTAAGCAGCAGACATGAATAGATTATGAAATGAGACCATTAGTTGCTCATTCCTTGTTATTGCATTATTGGGACACAAATAATTCATATTAAGTTGCCTCCTACCTGTTAGGGTTCTGCCTGCCTCTTCGCAATGTTGGCTGTTTATTGAGAGATTGCACATTATCATCTTCTACGTCGTTACTGTTTTCTCCGAACAATAAAGTCTTGAAATTCCTATCTATTAAACAAAATATATTAATCAAACAAAATTAACATTATTTAAGCTAAAATATATGAATAACAAATATGTATTATTAATAAAGCCACTTACTGCCTGCTAACAAATTTGTATGTTGCTGCCTTTGTTTTTTTTCTTTAAGCTGTTGCTTTTTAGCTTTGCCACTAAAAGGCACTTTGTGTCTACCAAGTGGCATCTTGAAGACTTAGACTCTATTTTTTTTTAACTTCTAAATTAATTTGAAGTAATCAAAGTAAGAAAGAAATTGATAACAGGCCATGCCTTTCACCGGTGGAATGTAACACCTATATAACCTCCCATACTTGTTTTTCTTTTTTTGCTTCTGTCAAAATAAACTTTCATAACAACTGATAACAATTTCTTATCAGTTTGTTATTAAACTTAAATCTATTAAACTTATCAGTTGTCAGAACGAACACTATTAAACGAAAACATTATTTCCAATATATTGAGAAAAAAAATCTAATTTTTATTTTGCTTATCTTTCACGGTTAATTTTACCATTTATTAATAAACACCCATGTTTACAATCATAAAAATTAAAATACTTATTCTGTTATCTCTACTTTAGTACAAGGAGGTTTTGATTTATTCCTTATTCCATTGCCCTCTAACACCCAAAACATTATCAACATGAATATGATACATTCTTAATCTTTACTAATCTTCTATGCTTGATCAGAAAATTGACTCCAAATTTTAATAAAAGTTCATTTGCTCCTTTGGATTTTTTAAATTGCAAATAAAGAAAATGTATTTATTAGCTAAATCTATTGTAATGGCAATTTCATAGCTATGAATATTCTTTGATCTATGCAGGTGGTACTCAATTAGTTCAATATATCTCCAAGGGTGGGATTACATAGGACTAGAAATGGAGTAACTTTAGACAGAACAAAAAAAATGTGTAACAATAAATAATATCAATTATTTATTAGAATTTGAAAATAAAAGTGAAATAATAAAATAATGCACAATTATAAAATAACCAAGGGCGTAACTCAGAATCTATTAGACCTACAGGCCTCGGTCTGTGCTTAAACTAATGCTAATTAAATTTAGTACAGCTTCATTCCTCATGACTTTTACCGTAGGATCACTCCTTCGGCCGGCTTCCTCGCGAAAGTATGCCAAAAAATAAAATATGGATTGTTTGGAATGAATTGCCAATTTTCAAAGGGACGTAACTCAGAATCTGTTGAAGCTACAGAGCTGTGATTGGCCTGAAATCATAGCAAATTTAATCTTCTTTACAAATAGTTGCTCATGTGTTTTTTCAAGAACACGCCGATTAGGAGAAACACGCGAAAAACTGCAATTACTACGAAAATTTCGTGGTTTTTCGGCCACCAAAAGTTTTCCCATCCGTTTATTCGGTAGCAAACTTGGATTTCCTCTTGTCAGACATGCCCTTACAACATATCAAAAATGCAGCTCTCTTCAATTTATTGTGACCTAAAGCCTTTTTTTTGGTACCTGGCCTCTGGCCTATTAAGTAGAATGTAGTTATTTTAACCATTACAATTTTTTTAAAATGAAATAAACTACGAGATGATAGCTCTTCTTCCAAGATTTTTGAAGCTTAAATTACTCAGAGCGTTCAATAACATTTGGGAAACGTCAAAGGTTCCAGCCGATTGGAGACTAGTTTTAATTATTCCAATTTCCAAACCTGGCAGAGACCCTTCTCTCCTCTCTAGCTCGAGACCTATTGCCCTCATCTCCTGTCTAGCCAAAACATTCAATATTATAGTAAAACACAGACTCGAGTGGTTTCTGGAAAAAAATCATATATTAAGTCAAAATGTTTTTGGCTTTCAAAAAAACCGTTCAACGTCAGACAGCATAATGTTTTTTATTAATGAAATATATAAAACCTTCAAAAGGAAAAATATACTCCTAGCGGTTACCCTGGACCTCCAAGACGCCTACAATAAAGTAAACATAACTAAGTTAAAAGAAATATTGAGATACATTAATATCCCAGAAGTAGTGATAAAGTGGATCTTTAATTTTTTCTCACACAGACTCTATTATTTACAAACATCCGAAGGAGAGGCTAAAATTCAATCAACCACTGGCTTGCCCCAAGGAGACCCTTTAAGCCCCATCTTATTTAATATATACACACACATGATAACCAAGCACCCTCCCGAAAATTGCGAAATTTTACAGTATGCCGACGATTTAATACTCTACACAATCTGCCCCAATATTGCCGAAGGATGTCATGTTCTAGAAAAAGGTTTTTACACACTGGAAAAGAAGCTTAATGCACTGAATGTTCGAATTAACATTTCAAAATGCAAAATCATCCCGTTCACTAAAAAAAGAAAACTCAACCTAACTCAACTAACCATTTGCACGGACAGAGGTATAATAGAAACCACTAATACAATCAAATTCTTAAGGGTACATCTTGACACGAAACTCACGTTCAAAACGCACATACAAAACACATACAACAAAGCAGCAAATAGCCTAAACATTATCAAATCAATAGCAGGGGTCACCTGGGGAGCCCATCCCCACAATTTACTTACGGTATACAAAACCATGGTCAGATCGATAATAGACTATGCATCTGTAATATACAATGAGTCCAGCTCACCACTAATTAAAAAACTAGACACAGTACAAAACAACGCGTTAAGGATTTGCTTAGGAGCTTTTCGCACTAGCCCCACAAATGCGCTGCTAGCCGAAGCAGGGGAGATGCCTCTTCAATTACGAAGGGAATGGGCTACAAAAAAGTGTCTATTAAAAGTAGCTTCAAACAGTACCCACCCTCTATACGAAGCAGTTCTGAACGACGCCATACTAATTCCAAAAGCCCGCACCATAGCCCAAGAAATGAGACATATGTTTAATTCACTTTCCACCTCTGCCGGACCACTTGACTTATGCACTCCCTTTCCAAAGTCACAAACCACCATCAAAACCAACCCCAAGTTGAATCTATCAGACTCCTCGAAATCACACTATTCATCAATAGCTCTAAGACAAAAAACTCTTGCAATATTATCTGAAAAATATAAAAGCCATCATAAAATATATACCGACGCGTCAAAAGATAAAAACAAGGTTGCTATTGGAATATATGATGCAGATTCCAACCAGAAATCATCAATGAACCTCCCCACAAAATTCAGTATATACAGTGCCGAATTATATGCCGTTACAGAAGCCTTCAGGTTAGCCAATAGATCATACAAAAATACAAAAATAGTCATCTTAACAGACTCCGCTTCGGTATGCAAAACTCTTAAAAACATCCATCGACAGCACATTTCATCATACCTAATAAACGATATAATACACGTGGTCAATGGTACATCAAATAAATTCACAGTTCAGTGGGTACCTGGGCACGTTGGTCTGTACGGAAACGAATTGGCAGACAAACTCGCAAAACAGGGGATAGAAGGGCCAAAGAACGCTAAGTTACCTTTACAGGAGGTTGTTAGGTGGATTAAACAACAACAAGTTAGCAAATGGCAAGATAGGTATGCCTGGGAATCGAGAACGAAAGGTAGGGACCACTACGCCATCCACCCGACCGTAAGTCTGCGCCCATGGTTCTCTAATACTACCTTCATGCTAAACAGAAAGCAAATAGCGATAATCACTAGGCTTAGAATTAACCATGGTCGCACGAATCGCGGACTTACAATGATTAAAGTAAAAAAGAACGAGAAATGTACGGAATGTAAAATTGTCGAAGACCCAATCCATGTCGTCGCCAAGTGCAAAAAATACAACGACAAACGGATCAAATATCCCGACATTCAAAATGACATGGTCTTTCAAAATAAATTCAAAATTTTGGACAGAAGCCTTTTAGAGTCCTTATGCCGGTTCTTGAACGAATGCGATATTGATTTTTAAAAGTTAAATTAACTAGGGTAGTGTCAAGTATATGAATACGGGCTGTATAGGACTTCAAAGGAAGTCTTTAGCCAACAAAAAAAAAAAAAAAAAAAAAAAAAAAAAAAAAAAAAAAAAAAAAAAAAAAAAAAAAAAAACAATTTTTTTAATATGGCTTCATTCATAACATTGTTCTAAAGCAAATTATTTTTTCTCATTACAATTCTTTCCTACATATTTTTAAAAAACAGCCGGTCATAACTAAAATCGAAATAAAAAACTCGATCGCTAATTTTTAAAGATAATGATAATATCTCAGTGTTTTTTTATTACAATAGCTATCTCTGAATCTACAGACAAAGGAGCAATAAAACAAGAACAAATATTATTTTTTACAACTTATTACGTCAATTTATCATATTTTTTTAAGCCTTTTCTATGATTTCTTGAAGGCTTTTACCTTTTAAAAAGGTACAGAAAACTGAGCAATGCGATAACACGTTTATTATTAAACTTTTTAGTTTCCCTCGGTTTGATTGAGTTTGCAAAAATTTATGTGCACAAAATCTCATTATCAATAGCCTAGAATTTGTGTAAAACGACTTCAAAAGATATGCTTTAGATATTATATCAAAATTGTTGGTAATAATAATGCATGGACTGAAAGGAAGAAGAATTAAATGCTGATTTGAACAATGAGCCAAGTTCCGAAGAAAGTGCTGAGTCAGACGGCAGTAACAGTCCAGTCATTTCGTCACCATTGCCCTGTTTCTTTCCCTCCCAATTCCCTTTCCCTAGTTCGATCACAATATATCCAGGACTTAGTCCGTAATTTTCTGTAACCAAACAAGTAAAAAAAAAAAATAAATATTACATACATAATATTTTGTTTAGCTTCCGATTGTTTGCCCAGCTTTGAGATTTGTGCTCATGTTCTGATATAACTTATGATTAGTGATGAAAACAATACAATGTTGCATTTGTAACACTCATGTACAATGTTTAAATATACACCAATGTATGTATATTCTGTTGGAAGTTGAAATAACTGACTGAAACTCAAGAACCAAAACATCGTATTTCCAAAACAGTCAAGATAAGTAGAAACCAGTATATATATATTGCTGATAATGTGGATTTTACATAACCAAATATAAAATTTACAAAACATATAAAATATTAATAAAACAATTATGGTATTATATACATTTAAAAAAGGCCAATAAGAAATATAGGCACAATATGGACGGAGGAAAACATGATAGAGATACGGAATGGAGGCAAGAAGGAAAGAACATTTGAAACAATCTTAATTCATAGTTGCTCAGTATTAAAAGAAAAAAAAAACATTATGGGCACACATTCTGTACAGGTAAGAAATACAAATTCTTTTGAGTATGAATTATTTATCTAAATAGTAAACGAATATTACTGAAAGTATTGAGCAGTCATACTCTTGACATATATATCCACTAGAAATATATTTTCGGAAAAAAATATTTAGACGGTCCATATTATTGCTAGGTAGGCATATTGAAATAGAACAACAAAAACTAGTGGAAATTATTTTATTTTGAATGAACATAGTTGACCTTGATGAAATATGTGGAAGAAAATGGACCGGGTGGAGGTCAATAAGTTTCTCTGAATATCTAGAAATATTTATTCAGTAGCCAACGTTTTGACCTACTTTGTAGGTCTTCTACAGGGCTGAGTATGCAAAATACAGACAATTGAAAATTAGAAAATTGTTAAGCAAAGAAAAAAATAAAGAAAGAAAGAAATAGAACCGTAATAAAAGCATGGTAAATGTAGAAAATGAACATAATAAAAAAATATTTTTTCCTAAGTATGGAAAATACATAATCAAGATTAAAATGAATGAGTGTATAGTATTAATAGCCAATTGATAGGAAGGTAGTGAAATAAATAATAGAGATTAACATAATAATAAAACAGAACAGGACATGTTAAAATTAAAGAATAATAAAGTATAAAGAATAAGTTAATAAAGATAAGAACTAAAATATAATGGGTAAATATTAAAGTTGAAATACAAGTATTGAAATAACAAGTACAAATTGGTGGACAATAAAGATGGGGAGGGAGAGAACAAGAGATATATATTAATACAGAGCAAAGAGGATCATGTGGGGCATTAATGACCATAACAATGAGAAATAAACACTATAAGATAAAATTTTGTACGGTAAATAATAAATAAAATATATGTAGGCAATAAGATAAGGTAAAAGTTAAAAGAAAATTATCAGAAATAAATAAATATAAAAATACAGAGATAATGGAAATGAATAATACCGTAAGTAATAATATAGTTGATATGAAATAAACATGTCAAATTGTATAAAAAGGGCGATAAGTAAGTAACAGTAGAAGGGCTGAAATAATATAAAAATAGTGAGTTAAGATAACAACTAGATTCTAGTTAATAGGCCAGAGGTTGCAATAAATTGAAGAGAGCTGCATTTTTGATATGTTGTAAGGGCCAAAAATCCCTCACCTCCAAAATCTACCCAAAAGGAGATAAAAACGCAATATCTCTTCCACCAACATCCCTACACCTGTTTATAGTATTCTATCCATAGGACCAAATTTGTCTCCACCCTGTTCTTCCTTCAAAAAAATTATTCCTGATCTTTTGACCGACTTAGACTTTATTCACAATGACCCCCTACTCCACCGTTCACATGTTCCACAAGATCTTTCACGTGTCTTCCTAGCTAACATCATTTCCAATTTCCTTCAACACCCCCATTCCACTCCTTCTAATTTCTCCCCACAGTTTTTTAAGGACCTTAAAGCTGATAAAGGCAACTTAACAGTTATTATGAATCGTTCCGAATATAACCTTAAAATGATTTCTCTTCTTTCAGATACTTCTACTTATAAACCTACACCCCGAGATCCTGCCTCTTCTCTCCAAAACAAATTCAACCTCCACCTAAAAAGCCTTGTCAATTCCAAATTAATTACATACCCTGTTTATAGAAACCTTATTTCCTACAATTCAATAGCCTTTTTCTCCATTTTATGGCCTTCCCAAAATCCACAAACCTAACAACCCCCTCCGGCCTATTACATCAAACATCAATTCACCATCTACAAAACTTAGCAAATTCTAACTTCCTTCCTTACAAATCCTCAGCCGTAACAACCGATATGATATCCAAAACTCATTTCACCAACGTGATCTATTAACATCCCTCACCATACCTGATCATTACGTTCTCACCTCCATTGATGTAGAAAGCCTATTTACCAACATACCTTTAGATAAAGCCCTCCTCATAATAGAAAACAACTGGTCACTCATAGAACCCCATCATACCTCTCTCAACCGTTCCTCATACCTCCAATCCTTAAAACTTTGTTGTGAATCTGGTTACCTTATCTTCCATGGACAGTTCTTTAACCAAATTTCTGGACTTGCCATGGGAAATCCCCTCGCTCCTGACCTCTCCAATATTGTCCTAAATGACCTTTTTTACTCCATTCTACCCCAGTTCCTTGACGATGTCATTTTCATTTACAATTATGAGGACGACCTCCTCCTTATCCTAAATCCCTACATTATTCCAGAATTATTATCATCCTTCAACTCATACCATCCCCGCCTCCATTTCACTGTTGAAATGAATCTAACAAATCACTACCATTTCTTGACCTGCGTATCATTAAAAATCTAAACCACACCTTATCCACAGATTGGTATACTAAACCTACCTATTCTGGGAAACTCCTCAATTATTACTCCCTACATCCGCACCACCAAAAAATTAACGTCGCCAAAAATATTATTCAGTTCCAAACCCAAAATCCCACATCAACCACCTATGCTCCCTGCACAAACATTTAGCTCATCACTTAACAACCCATATGATATTCAAAACTCATTTCACCTACGTGATCTATTGACATCCCTCACCAAGCCTGATCATTACGTTCTCACCTCCTTTAACGTAGAAAGCCTATTTAACAACATACCTTTAGATAAAACCCTCCTCATAATACATAACAACTGGCCACTCATAGAAGCCCATACCACTCTCAACCGTTCCTCATACCTCCAATCCTTAAATCTCTGTTGTGAATCAGGCTACCTTACCTTCCATGGCCAATTCTTTAACCAAATTTCTGGACTTGCCATGGGAAATCCCCTTGCTCCTGACCTCTCCAATATTGTCCTAAATGACCTTCTGGACTCCATTCTACCCCAGTTCCTTGACGATGTTATTTTCATTAAGAAATATGTGAACGACCTCCTCCTTATCCTAAATCCCAAAATTATTCCAGAATTATTATCATCCTTCAACTCATACCATCCCCGCCTCCATTTCACTGTTGATAATGAATCTAACAAATCACTACCATTTCTTGATCTCCGTATCATTAGAAATTCAGACCACACCTTATCCACAGATGGTATACTAAACCTACCTATTCTGGGAAACTCCTCAATTATTACCCCCAACATCCGCACCACCAAAAAATTAACGTCGCCAAAAATATTATCCACTGTGGCCTGTCCCTCTCTGACTCCTGCTTTCATAAAACCAACACCCACCGCATCAAAGAAATCCTTTTAAAAAACAATTTTCCTCCGTACGTTATCAATAAACTCATCCACGACTACAATAACCACCCCCACCCTGTCTTCACATCCACCATCTATCCCTATGTACAGATCCATGCCATATATACCCTCCCTCTCAAATAACATTCAAAAATTCTTACGTTCATCGATCTCCAAACTCTCTAATATTTATACCCGAGTCAAAGATTCCCTTAAACAACGCTCCCGTGTTGTCTAGCGTATCCCCTGTTCTACTCCTAATTGCAATTCTTCCTACATCGGCGAAACTAAGAACTTCCTTAAAGACCGTATTTACCAACACAAATACTCCATTTCCTCCCATTACCGCGTCAAAACTCTCTGAACACGCCTAATCTTTTGACCACAATTTTGACTTCGAAAATACGTCTATCCTAGCTTCTGTTCCCAATCATGATAAACGCATACTCTCTGAAACTATCCACATCAATATAGATTCCTCCAGTGTTAATCCATCTTTTTCTACTTAATCTATCTTTTTACTCCCAAATTTTCAACTTACTCAAAAAACTTTAAACTATTTTACCCATTTTCATTATGTTACTACTATATTCTCTCTCCTATAATACACATTTTGACCTCTTGACAAAAATTTTACTTTTTTATCATGCTACCTTTTCCCATTAATTTTAATAAACATTTAAATAAAATGTTTACTTATGTAAAATCTCTAGGAGTCTATTATCATACATTTTATATTTTATCTATATTCTACTAGTTTTTCCATAATTTTACATCTCACCTTTGATGTTTATACTATTTCTTTTTGTAAACTTTCTGTTTACCTCCTTCTTTTATCTTCGTAATTTTTATATCACCACCTTTCTGTACATTTACTCTGTAATATTTTCATTCATATATATCCCTCACTTTTTTGTTCTAATTTTCTATTACTCTACATATATTTTTATAATATCATATTCTTGGTACTGTAATGTATTTCTATAGTTTTGTCTGTTTTCTTCCTTATGCTTGAAGATGACCCACAAAGTAGGTCGAAACGTAGTGTTACGGGCTACTGGGTGTAAAATGGACTAAACTATTACTTAATTCAAGAATCCAATATTTATTAACAAATTAACAAGAATACAATGAGATTATTTAAAACAGTTAAATTATTAAACTAATATCAATATACAATAATAATATTCTACTAAATGTTATCTAATTTCTAAGATAATATACAAATAATATAAGATATTGTTTATACTAAGTAACTAAACTATTTATATAAATTTGTACAAATACAATAATATTACACTATAGTTTACAATTACAAATTAACACTTACAGTTCGCTAACTAAAGTCCACCGACCGTAAGACTCTTCAAATATGACAAACTGCCACACAGTTTATTACACTTATTATACGGTCACTAATTGTCACTGTTGCTCACTAAGCACTTATTACAGACTGATACTAATACTAACTAACTCACACACACTGCCACTAGTTAACGACTGCTACTCACTGGCTTATTACAGACTCGTCTTATTACTACTCTTCTTATTACTACTGCCCGGCCAGAACAGCTGTCCTTTTTATATAGGCAAGGCCGGTCGGGGTGGGGATTTCTCGGAAGAAGGCCGAGAACCGCCTAGACCGACCCACAAGGATCTACGCCATTCTATAATCCCTTCTGCTTAATCCCATTGTTTGCCTAATCTTCTCAGCCGGTTCTCGTCCCCGCTCTGACCGTAACACTGCCCCCTCCTTAAAAGTGCTCTGCCCCAGAGCATAGTCCGGAGAAATCGGGCGGTTATGAGCTTCCCTCGATGGAGACGTATTTCCTTTCCAGGGGTTGAACGTACACACCAATATGGCGACTCCAGAGTTGGCGAATATCTGTTCAATCATGTTCCTGACAACCTTCCACTCCAGGCCGTCATATCCACAGCCCAACTTAGGGATCGCGAGCTTGGTGACACGCAGTCTCAGAAGCTTACTCCGCAAGTCGTCGAGGCTTCGCCGCAGTGCGTCATATGTGGGCTTCTGATCAGTAGCACACTTGGTAACTAAGTAGAACAGGTGTCGTCCGTCGTGCGTATGGTGGAGTGCTTTCCCGACGCGTGGTCCTTGGCGTTCCAGTTCCTCAGTTCCAGCAAACTTCTTCCTGAAGACCGTTGCAATCCCTCGGGAAGTCCTCAGATCTTCGGCTACACAATGGGCCAGAGAATAGTCCGCGGGTAACGAGAAGATATCTCTGTATACTGCCTGAGTTACTCCACGGGAACCTTGTACCTTAGGTTGTGCAACTGATACCTTACTGGCCTCCACGTTGTTGAGGTACCTGACTTGCTGGTCTTTTGTCGGGCCATGGTCTCCTTTGTATGGGGCCAGTCTATTAAAATGGACTACCCTGGGTTTTCCTTTTGGCTGCTTTCTGATCCTATAGATGACGTCGTTTATCCTGTTGATGATCTCAAACGGGCCATCCCAGGAGTTCTGAAGTTTAGGTGAGTAGCCTCGCCTTCTTCGAGGATCATGTAACCAGACCAAATCTCCAGGTTGGAATCCACCTTTCTCTGCCCTGATGTCGTAACGCTCCTTCATTCTGTCACTGGCTCCCTGGATGTTTGCACGAACCTTTTCGTGGATATTATCCATCCGCTTCCGTAGATTCGTGACGTATTCCTCTCCGTTAACTTCCTCGTCTGGCTTGAACCCGAATTTCAGATCACAAGGCAAGCGAAGTTCTCGGCCGAAGACCACATTTGCGGGGGTCTGCCCCGTTGCTTCATGGACTGAACTCCGGTAGGCTAACAAGAACAAGTGAAGATACTGGTCCCAGTCTCGCTGATGCTCGGAGACCACTTTAGACAAATATCGACCCATTGTCCTGTTCATGCGCTCCACCATGCCATCCGATTGAGGGTGAAGAGGTGTCGTCCTGGTTTTCCGTATACCCAGTGCTTCGCACATCCCGGAGAAGACTGCAGACTCAAAGTTTCTTCCCTGGTCAGCGTGAAGTTCCATGGGTACTCCAAACCGGCTGACGAGCTGCTTCACAAGTACGTCTGCAACCGTGACTGCCTCTTGATTCGGAAGGGCATACGCTTCCACCCACTTAGAAAAATAGTCCATGGCCACGAGAATATATCGGTTGCCTTCGTCTGTCACAGGGAAAGGGCCAGCGATGTCAATCGCTATCCTCTCGAACGGTGCTCCCACGTTGTACTTCTTCATAGGGGCCTTCTTTCTTCTTGTTGGTCCGTTAGAAGCCGCACAAGTCGCACAACGCCTGCACCAGTCCAACACATCGTCCTTAAGATTTGCCCAGTAAAAGCGTTCACGAACTTTTTCCAATGTACGGTGAACTCCAAGATGGCCGCCAGTTACACCGTCATGTAGTTCCCTAAGCACTTCGGGCACTTTATTCCTTGGAACGATGAGCTGTAGCCTACGCTGATCTCCTTCCGAGTTCTCCAATGCCCGTTTCAGCAGCCCGTTGTCCACTAAAATGGAGTTCCATTGGGCCCAGTACGTTTTTACATTCTTCGACATTGGAGCAACATCTTGCCAGGTCGGTCTACCTCGCCCCGATATTTTCCATTCCTTTATTAGTTTCAAGTCCGAGTCCTCGTCCTGTTCCTTTGACACCTCTGCATCTTGCCAACTGTCGATGACAACTGTAGTTCTCAACACCGCTGCCTGCTTCTCTTCTTGTCGAGAACAATGGTTGCAGCCTTCATCACAAGGTCTTCTTGACAAAGCATCCGCATTCCTGTGGCTCGTTCCAGAACGATGAGCAGATTCAAAGTCATACTCTTGAAGGCGCTCGATCCACCTCGCCACTTGTCCCTCTGGTGACTTGAATCGCAGCAGCCACATTAGAGCCGCATGGTCCGTTCTCAGGAGGAACCTTCGTCCGTATAGGTATTTATGAAAATGCTCTATTGACTTTACTACTGCCAGAAGCTCTTTCCTTGTGACACAGTAGTTGCGTTCCGGAGCTGAGAGTGCTTTGCTGAAATATCCAATGACCCTTTCTTCTCCATCTTGGATCTGAGAGAGGACGCTTCCAATAGCGATGTTGCTGGCATCTGTGTCTAGAATGAACTTGCCCTCAGGACGTGGATAGCTCAGAATAGGAGCACTACTCAATTTGCTCTTCAGCTCCTCGAAGGATGCTTGACACTCGTGATCCCAATGGAAAGTCCTTTTCTCCTCGGTAAGCCTGGTAAGCGGTTTTGCGATGTTAGCAAATCCTTTCACGTACCTCCGGTAATAGGTGCAGAGCCCGAGAAAACTTCTCACCTGGTGCTTATCTCGAGGTACCGGCCAGTCGGTGATCGCTGCTATCTTCTCTGGGTCAACAGCAACTCCGTTGTCTGACACAATATGCCCCAGGTAGTTGACTTGCCTTCGGAAGAGATTACACTTCTTCGGGTTCAACTTTAGGTTCGCTGCACGCAGTCGTTCGAAGACCTTCTCCAGATTCTTCAGATGGTGAGCGAAGGACTTTCCCAGCACAATAATGTCGTCTAGGTATACCAGGCATACCTCCCAAGAGAGACCTCTTAACACGTTTTCCATCAGCCTCTCGAATGTGGCAGGAGCATTGCAAAGCCCGAATGGCATTACTGTAAACTGCCAGAGCCCAGTGCCAATTGAAAACGCCGTCTTCTCTTTATCCTCAGGTGCCAATCCAACCTGCCAATATCCACTGCGGAGATCCAAAGTAGAGAAGAGTTTACACCCCTCTAGGGTGTCCAGCGTATCGTCAATCCTGGGAAGCGGATAGCTGTCCTTCTTGGTGACATTGTTCAGAAGACGGTAGTCTACGCAGAACCTCGTTGTGCCGTCTTTCTTCTTCACCAATACAACAGGAGACATCCAGGGGCTACTCGAAGGCTCAATGACACTGTCAGCCGCCATCTCCTTTATAATCTCCTCGGCGTCCTCCCGTTTGGCTAACGGCAGCCTCCGCGGAACCTGTCGGATGGGCTTCGCATCCCCAGTGTCAATCTTGTGCTGGACGATATCCGTTCTGCCCCGTGGTCCTGGTCCGATCTCGAAGACGTCATGCCATCGGATAATCATATTCTTCACTTCCTCGCTCTGTTCGGGCGAAAGGTCGCGACATGATTCGTCCAAAAATCCTTTAAGTTCCTCTGGGAGTCCTCGAAGCTCGGTGGGATGACGTTGCAGCTGACGAACCACTGAGGTAGCGGTGGTACACTCCCCGACTGGTGTTCCTTTCTTCAGCGTTACCGGGAAGCTGTTCAGGTTCATTAGCCGAATTGGAGTGGTGGGTCCGATCTTGATGAGAGACCTAGCAACCAGTACGCCTCGTCCAACCTCTTGTTCTTCGTCCCTTCCAGGTTCGAGTAGTGCACATTGACCCGCGGGTAGATGCCCTTCGACCGTCCCATGCGTCACGATTTGGCTCCGTGCTGGTAAAGCGGTGTCTTCTGGTAGCAGCACTCGAGCGCAGAAGTCCTTTTCCTGCCGAAGTATGACTTCCTCGTCTCCTAGCGTCATCACACCTCTCGACATATCCAGCTTGATCCCGTATGTGATCATAAAGTCCATACCCAGTATGACGTCCTCATCTATATCTGCCACGAGAGCGAGGTGCTTCAGATGTTGGCCCCCGATGTGGAAGGTGGCATCTGTCTCCCCGTAGACCTTGGCTGGCTGTCCCGTTGCAGTCCGTAATGCCCAAGTGGTCGGTATGATCTTCTCAGCTGGAAGTGTCTTCGAGTTCAAGATCGTCATGCTCGCTCCGGTATCCACTAGAAGACTTCGCAGCTGCCCGTTCACCATCCCATCAACGTAGAAACTGTTCGTTCTGCTTCCTATCGACGCAACTCTGATGGTCTTCCTGGGGGCTTTGACGTTACGGGTTGGACATTTGCTTCTAGGATGTCCAAGCTGGCCGCAGCCCCAACAGCGTATCTCCTTCTTATGTGTCCTGAGAGCATCCAACACTTTCGTCACAATGTCTTCGATGCTAGGGACCACATTAGGTTCCGCTTCTGCTGCTCGAACTCGCGCATGGCCCCGTACAGACTGTCTAACAGCTTCAAACTCCATGGCCTGAGATAATGCGTCTCCCAACGTTTTCGGACGGGCGAGCTTCACTGCTTGTTGTGTCTCTGGGTCCCGAAGTCCATCCAGGAATTTGTCGACAGCCAAACTCTCGTAGACATAGTCGGTGACCGATGGGTAGGCGTTCCTCACCAGCCGGGCAATATCCGCTTCAAATTCCTGCAGCGTCTCGTTGTCCTTCTGGACCCTGTTTCTTAGCTGTGAGCGATATAGCTGGTCCATGTGGCGGTGGCCGAAACGCATCTCCAGCCTTCTAATCAGCTTCCCGTAGTTAGACCGCTCCGACATGGGCATTCCCTGCAGCACTCTCAAGGCGTCTCCACGCAAGGCCAGGCACAACGCTGAAGCTTGGGTCTCCTGTGACCACCCGTGGATCGAAGCCGCTGTCTCGAAGAGAGTCATGTAGTCCTCCCACGGCGTCTTTCCGTCGAATACTGGAATGGTGTTGTGAGCTGGTGGCGTCCCATTATTAGTGGGCAGAATGGTTTTATGAAGACTGGCCTCGGGGAAACGGTCGGTGTTGTTCGTCGGTGGGTTGCTCATAAGTCCCTCTATAGCTTCCACTCTTTGCCTAAGTTTGCTTTCAATTGAATTCAATTTTTCTCCTAACCTAGATTCTACATCAGCTACTTTATTATCTACATTTTCCATTAACTTAGTTTCTAATGTGCCTAATTTAGACTCTAGCCTATTTTCTACATTGCCTAGTTCATTTTTAACACTGCTTAATTCATTACCTAGTTCATTTTTAACACTGCTTAATTCATTACCTAGTTCATTTTTAACACTGCTTAATTCATTACCTAGTTTATTTTTAACACTGCTTAATTCATTACCTAGCTTATTTTCTACATTGCCTAATTCACTTTTAACACTGCTTAATTCATTTTTAAAAGTTGCAGACAACTTGCTTAAATCAGTTTCAAACAGAACGTCCTCTGGATTTTCCCCTAATTCTACAAAAAATTGATGCAAGCGATGTTGCAGTACACTTTTATTTCCGGAAGAATCCAGATCACGTTCTTCTAATTCCCGTTTTAAATCCGCAACTTTTAAATCCATCAATTTAAGACTTTGAGAAGCCATTTTTCAAACAGTAGCCCAATTATTACAAAATGCAAGACAAAATAACAATTACACAAGACCCCACACCTGACACCAATTTGTTACGGGCTACTGGGTGTAAAATGGACTAAACTATTACTTAATTCAAGAATCCAATATTTATTAACAAATTAACAAGAATACAATGAGATTATTTAAAACAGTTAAATTATTAAACTAATATCAATATACAATAATAATATTCTACTAAATGTTATCTAATTTCTAAGATAATATACAAATAATATAAGATATTGTTTATACTAAGTAACTAAACTATTTATATAAATTTGTACAAATACAATAATATTACACTATAGTTTACAATTACAAATTAACACTTACAGTTCGCTAACTAAAGTCCACCGACCGTAAGACTCTTCAAATATGACAAACTGCCACACAGTTTATTACACTTATTATACGGTCACTAATTGTCACTGTTGCTCACTAAGCACTTATTACAGACTGATACTAATACTAACTAACTCACACACACTGCCACTAGTTAACGACTGCTACTCACTGGCTTATTACAGACTCGTCTTATTACTACTCTTCTTATTACTACTGCCCGGCCAGAACAGCTGTCCTTTTTATATAGGCAAGGCCGGTCGGGGTGGGGATTTCTCGGAAGAAGGCCGAGAACCGCCTAGACCGACCCACAAGGATCTACGCCATTCTATAATCCCTTCTGCTTAATCCCATTGTTTGCCTAATCTTCTCAGCCGGTTCTCGTCCCCGCTCTGACCGTAACACTAGGCACAAAATAAAAAATAAGTACCCACTTATTTAGTGTTTAATTTGACTGCACCCCCAACTATTTCCTTCCTTACTTATTTGTTATTCAAAATTCGTTGAGTTAGCCGTCTTGTGAACATAGAGTTTATTCAATTATTTGAAGAATGTAATAGAAGAAAACTAATTTTATAGTCAAGTGACAACTTTTCAAGTCTGAGTTTTTTTTATTTCAAGTCTGTAGATTATGTTGTTTTGGCTCTGTGATGGTCTTTTCAGTCAGGACGAACTCTTTTATAGCTGTGGCCGCGACTTCGTCCGTGTGGAATAGTGACTTTGGGCAGCATTTTTATTTTTTCAGGCTAATTACTTTGCAAATAAATTTAAAAAAAAATATATTTATTGATATTTACAACTGTATTACAATAATACATCAAGTAAATAGGCTATGTGATACACAATGACATGAGTTAATGAAGTAGAGAAACTACCCACTGGTAGTACTCAAATCACTAGTTCAACTAAGAAGGTCACGTGGCCATCTTCTTTGAGACGCCTCGGAGGATTATCGGGAATTGAAGAGGAAGCTAGGTTTAAAACTCGGCTGTTTGAGTGGGAATGAAGTTTGTTATGAAAGGATAGATACCAGGTTTGGGCCAAATCAGCAACAAATGGGACATTAAGGTCGTTATGGACGACTTTATTCTTAAAATAAGGAGCGTTGAGGATTTTGGATTGGATACGAGAGGAATTCGATGGATTAGTGGAGCCCCAAAGCTTTACTCCGTAAGTCCAAATAGGTTGTATGATGGTCATGTAGATGAGTCTTATGGTTGACTAAATGTATCTTGAGAAATGTTGTAAATGACTGAGCGGGAAGAGAGGGGAAACACAGTCAATATTTTTTGCACAAACAAGGTATTTTCTTTGGGGCAATGTTTTGGCCATCATCAGGACTGTGAATAAAACAAATTTGTTATATTGTTGTTCAGTTTTGTTTTATTCATAGCCTTGATGATACCACAAATAAAATAAGTTGCACTTCTTTGTGTAAAATTTATTGACAGCAACCCTTGACTTTTTCAAAATTTCTCAGTGAAATTGATAGTAAAAAAAACAATAAAAAAAATAGGGTAACAGGAATGAGGTTTAAATTAAAACAAGACATAATTAAAAATATAACCATGAAATTTATTTTGAATTTATAGATATATATATTATTTATATAATTAAATTTAATATTCACAACTATTTGAGAGCTATAAATTCTTCTTATGCACATTTCATGAGATGCTTAAGGTGATACAATGTAACTAGATTTTTTTTTGACTAGTTAGTGCATTAGTGCCTTTTGTGAACATTTCTGGAAGTAACCCAAAAGAAAAGAAATATCTAATCACATGTATTAAATTAACTTAAACATAATATATTAAAACATTTATAATTTATAACAAAATGGGTAACTTTTAATTGACCCTATTTTCTTTCATGTAAAAAATATGAATCAGAGGTAGCGATGCCTCATTTCTCTCTGACAGTCCTCCATTTTATATATAACTTCAATTTCAGTACAGTCTATGTACAAATCTCTACCACTCGATTTGATTGACTAAAAGAACTATCATTAAAGCATTTGTTCAAAATAATACAAACAACATTCAGCCCTTAATAATATACACATATAAACACCCACAGCTGGAAAAAAGAGCAATTAATGAGACAACATAGAAAAATAACACTGCAACTGCGATACATATGCACATATTACACCTAAAACATTACTTAATGACAAAATAAAAAACCATTCAAATGCGAGGTCTTTCCTACTATTTTAAAGGCTCTCGCCTTTATTACAAATGAAATATAATTAACTTAAATATAAGATTCAATATAATAAAAGGAGAAAACAAAATGAAATCTTGTAAATGCAGATATGGATAATGATAAAATGAAAGACCTGGAAGAGCAAGCAATAAATTAAACAATAACAACTAAATTTATAAATCACATAAATAAAATAAACTTCTAATTATTGGTCCCAAAATATCAAACTAGTGGGATTAATTCATTCAAAAATCATAGATCTTACATCGATTAAACAGATAATGAGCTTTAAGTTACAAAATTACAAGAACTGTATAAAATTTCTTATAAAAATTTAATATGGAAATGCTATAGGTGAAATTTATATTACAATAAGGAAGTATCTTTCTCTGAGTTTTATAAATATTTCTACAATGTATTTACAGAGATAAGAGGTGCAACCTCGTGAAGCTGGGGTCAGACAACCGACTCGGTGAGATCTGTTGGGCTCATTGTAACATTTTCATTATTTTGTTTGTCTTCAATATTAGAAGTTTCATCATCCTGAAATTAAAAAGAATTATGATTAATATTCATAAAATACATTGAGAATAAGAATTTTTTCTAATCAGCATAGAAATACAATTAACAGAATTTAATTTAAATACAAACCAGCCTGTCATTTCCTTGGGAGTTCAAATCCTGAGCAGACTGTCTCGCAGGAACAGTGGCGTACTGCCTCGAATTCCTCTGAAACCTCTCCTCTGTAAAAGAAAAATATTGAAAATAAATTATGCAAGTTTGGTATCCTTAACATTTAGTTTAGGTGTTTTATTTAAATTATAGCTAAATTAAAACAACAATAAACTGGCTAAAGATGGGAATCCAAATAAGTGAAAATAATCAACAAAATTCAACATACAAAATTATTTGATTCATTAAATAAATATATCAGTTGCAATATAAAACAAATCGATAGGGTATGAAAATTTATAGTCAAAAATAAGAAAAGAGCTAAAACCTCTTATAATTAAATCAAATATACCATGAAAATATAAAAGTTCCTCATGCTTCTTTATACAACTGATATGATAGTTTACATCTTTCCGGACTATGATAAAAATCAATTTTCTTAATTTCACCCCAAAAAGTAAACAATAAAGATATAAAAAATCTGCCACTAGAGAAACCTTTGCCGATAAGCAATGTAAAGCCTATGGATACCAGCAGGTTATATTCAGATGTTGAGATAATTTAGGTGACCTAAAATAAGGTAATTTGTAATGATGAGTACGGTTTATTAATTATCAGTGGTAATAATGACTTTAGCTGAAGTTGAATATTGTCTCATTAGGTTTCTGATCTAATATTTTATTTAGGGAACATTTATTATTATTATTATCATCCATTTTTTTTTCTTGTCGCATTTGCGGGTTCAAAACAGAGATGGGGGACAAGTCCAACCATCTGCAGTTATTATTTTTGGTTTTTATATTTTTCATCTCTAAATATTCAGAAATTGTCTGACGATCCTGGCTGTGTCTAGGAGAACTGCCTGTTGAGCCTCCTTTAAAACCTCGACCGGAATTCCCAGTTTCTCAATGCCCTCCACCGTGGATTTAGGAACCAATCCATTCGTGGAGATTATAATAGGTGTTACCACCACGCTTTCCATATGGTATAGTTCTTTAAGCTCAGCCGCAAGTTCTTGATACTTCCGAAGTTTCTCTCCAACAGTTGAGTTTATATTATTGTCGTTAGGGATCGCAATATCAATTATACTTATTATTATTATTATTATCAATTATACTTATTATTATTATTAATATTACTCTAATTATTAATCCCAAAAGTGTTTTTTATATAGCTGTATCACAATTTGTTATTACTATTTATTTAATAATACTATTTATAATGTTATGACACCTATTCTTGTATTAAATACACTTATAAATTTGAATTCTTTATGAGCATCTCATAGAATAACCATATTTAATTTAGCCTTTATTTATTGTGGAGTACGGCCATATTGGTGACACGATGCACATCGGGTCTGTTAATTGTGTTCATTTTAATGGTTTAAAAGTTGAATTTACGAACTAATGTAGTGTATACATGAGTGTCAACACATAGTGAAGTGTTCAAAATATATCTTATCACTCTGCGGTTATTCTAATTTTCATTAGACATTATTGAAGTAATTCAGTAATAACCAGTCACTATTTCAACAGCGCATGCTTATCATAATGTATTAACTCCCTCCCTGTTACCGCGGTGATAGGTTATAGCTGTTTTCAACAAAAACAAGAGGATATTGCGAGTCAAGAAATACATTAAAGCAAGCCCTAAAATTAAATAATATAAATTGTTGTATAAGAACATTTCAATTTAGTTTAATTCTATTTATACAGAGTTTTGTTAATATTTATATAAATGCCTGAAAAAATAACATTAAAAGACCTCATGAGCCTCCTAAAGGATACAAATGAGCAAGTAAAAAAAGGCAATAAGGAAGTACAGTACATATTGAGAAATTTAAATAAAGTTGAAAAAATGAAATTAGAACGAAGCTTGAAAACTTGAAGCAATCTCATAACTTATTAAAAATACATTTCAAAACGAAATTCTAAAAAATAGTGAGCCAATAGATTAAAATAAATAAATATACCAATAGAGTAAAAAAATTAATATTATTTAACTTTAACAGCCTAACTAATGAAACGCCTATTCTATTGGAAGAAGCGTAGTCAATACAATAAATGATGAACTAAAAATTGATATTAAGATCTCAGAAATAGATTTGATTATAAGATTAGGTTCTCTTAATAAGAAGGATAGACCAGTATTAATAAAATTGTTAGCATTGAGAAGAAAAAAGCAGGTCTATCATTTAAGTTGGAAAAATAAATCGAAATTAAAATTTTCTTGTGATTATACTTTACAAGAAAGAAATATAAGAAAAGATTTATGGCCATACATACAGAGAGGAGAAAGTAAATATAGGCGGAGGTATATACTCATTAAGCGAGCTAAAATCACAAGATTTAATAATTAATAAAAATAATCAGAATCCGTTAAGCATTGGTAAATTGAGCAACTTCAATAGTTCGAATCACTCAAAGGTTAAATACAAATAATGGTTATGATTTGGAAACAAATACAGTATTAAGAAAAAGTTAGTTAGAACCTTCCCCTGAAGAGAAAGGAGAAACATCCGTAGATAAGGAAGAAATCTTGTCAAATACCAAATTAAAATCTGAAAAGAAGAGAACTGAAAAATTCAAATTCAGGAAGCCACAGACTGGAAAGGTATTTCAAAAAATAAAAATAATTCAGAAGCAGTAGGTTCAACCAAAGTTGGCTATACAAATGAAACAATTAATTCAAATCAATCAAAAATTTCAGAACAGACAACAATTAAAAAATCCAGCTCCAACCTTAAACGTGTGAACGTTGCTAAGAGAGGACAGGCTAACGGAATTTGTGACAGCTATAAAAAAAAGAAAAAAACAAAGGATGTTATTGGTTTAGGTTAAGTAAGAAGGAAGGGACCAAAAATAATATAACTTAAATCAGGTAATATATTTATGTACACATCATCCTTAAATGGCCAGTGTGGGACAGGATTTTTAATTAAAAAAAAAATTAAAAACAACATTGTAAAATTTGAAGAGTTGCCATTGAGACTTTAGAATAAAAAGTAAAATTATCACTTTGGTTCAGGTTTATGCTCCCACTGCAGACTCACCAGAACAAGACAACAGAATGGACTCCGTATGACTTGAAAAGAAAATGTGGAAGGCAATGGAGTTACTACATAAGACCCAAACTGGATGAGGACAGCTAGAGACAAAGAAGCATGGAAGGAACTGGGGAGAGAAACAGCGAACCCCACTTCCCAGTAGGAGAAGTTAGACCATCACTCCCGGGAAGGCCTACATAAATTAACAGTAAAAAAAAGTTCATAATATTGTAAATAGCATCTGAAGTAAAAAGTATTATAATCAATAAATTCCTGTTAATTTTTTGTAATAAAAGGCTTTATTCATTCATTCATTATTTATTTATTGTAACTCAAGACTTTTCATACTCGATGCTTGCTTAATACAGATTATTTATCCACTGAATATTTCATTATTAAGCTAAAAAAACTTTTTGGGAAGAAAATGGTCTAGGTGGATGAAAAATAATTAATTCTTTAAATAATGATAAACTATTTACTAGAAACCGACGCTTCGACCCACAATGTAGGTCTTTTTGAGGGCTGGATTAACAAGATACAGACATTTAAAATGATACAATGGGAATAGAAAAAATTGTAAAGTTATAATAATGTTTAAAAATGAAAACTATTGGAGTAAACCAGGTACAATATCAGGAGTAAATTAAATTTCTAAAATAAAATACAAGTATTATTTAAAATTTTGAACTAAAACAATGGGTGGGATATTAATTAATGACAATAGCTCATAAATTTAATGTCAGTTCCTAATTAATAGCTTATTACAAAGTAAGGAATTAATTCTTTGACCTCCACCCGGACCATTTTCTTCCCCGTATATAATAAGGCCAACTAATATTATTCAAATTCCAATTTCCCATTTTCATTCTGTTACTACTATATTATCTTTCCTATAATACTTGTTTTGACCTCTTGACATCAAATCCTACTGTTTTATCACCCTACCTTTTCCCATTAATTTAGTCATTAATTTTCGTGGTCCTCTATAAAATAGTCATGATACACATTTAAATATAATAAAATAGTCAATAAAAAATTACTATTAATACACAATTAAAAAATATATCTCAAAAATAAAAATTAGTCATATTTTTGGCCGTCAGATATCGCTGGCAACACCTTCATAACGTATTTTTTTGTCAGATAGACCGCGTTCTTGCTCCAGCATCCTATAGGTAATTACATTTTTTCATTTCTTCTCCTCACCCCTTTCCTTCTCCATTTTGCACACCTTTTTCTCATATTAGCTTTTTGGCATCCATCATATGTTATCATTATTTAAGATTTCATAAGCATTTAACATCACTATTTCATCATATTTTATTCTATTTCCATGCTCATACCATATTGTTACTTATATTTCTATACGTTTCTTGTATATTTATGTCATATATTTATACCACTTCATACTATAAGTATGCATTTTAAACAGTGTTATACTCTATATTTATATCTTGACTTTCTACTGTTATTTTTCCTTTATTTACTCTTTAATATCATTTTGGTTATACCTTCTTTCATTTTACTTTTGTAAACTCCCTAGGAGTCTATTATCTTACATTTTATAGTTTTTATATATATTCTACTACCTTTTCCATAATTTTACTTCTCACCTCTGATGTTCATACTTTTCCTTTTTTTAAATAACTTTCTGTTTACTTCCCTCTTTTATCTTTGTAAAAAAATCTTTTTTGGCATCACCACCGTTCTGTACATTTTCTCTGTAATTTTTTTTATTCATATATATCCCTCACTTTTGTTCTAAATTTCTACCTCTCTACATATATATTTTTTCTCATTTATCATATACTTAGTCTGCAATGTATTTTTATAGTTCTGCTATTTTGTCTGGTTTTCTTTCTTAGCCCTGAAGATGACCCACAAAGTGGGTCAAAACGTCGGCAAATAATTAAATAAGTAACCACTTATTTAGTGTTTTTATTTGACTGCACCCCAACTATTTTCTTCCTTACGTCTATCTTCCAGTCAACCATCCCCTCGCTTCTCATAATATTATTCAAGATAAGTAAACATTTGTACCCTCATGTTTATCAATCAAATACATATATATATATTTATGCAGAACGGAACTAAATTTTCGTTATGTTCCAGATTTTTTTAGAGATCGCACAAAAGACTATGTCAAGTGTTAAATAATAACTATTACTATAATTTTATTTTATTAATTTTTAATTAATATATAAAATAAAAATATTTAAAAATAACTATTATTGATTTATAATCCTAAATACCTTGCCTAGAGATGGAAACAAGCCTGGTCGCCCAGTGCTCAGAAGACGATGAGGCGGATGATGAGGTGGAAGGAGAAAGGAGCCCCCTCCTCTGGTAGAAGAGGATGTAAGCTGCAGGGGTCACCAGCTCACTCTCACTGATACTTGTCACTCGAGTATCATCAAAACAGTACCATTCCCCATTGTAAGGATTCCTGCAATAAGCTGTGAACAGAAATATAAACAGATTAAATAAAAAAAAAGGCTGAATGTTTATTTTGTAAATGCTTATTTATTTTTTCAGTTTCTAAGAATCAATACAACCCTTGATACTTAGTCATGTCTAAAGCAAAAACATTATGAAGTGTACAAAGAAACAAATACCTTTCAATTCTTGAAGAGAAAAAAGTTTGTAAGTTATGACTTGAAGGTGTTAAACTAAATTACTCATCAATACCGTATACTAAATTAATTATTTTTCTTGAATACAAATTTTTTTTCTCATGCACTTATTACTTTATTTGAATGTTTATTATGTTTAATAATTTTTAACAAGGTTGAAGAGTTCTTTTATGCTAATTATTTAAAACTTGTACACCTGATAATAAATTGTTTGATATTAAAAATTTGAAAATTGATTTAATTGTCATCTCTAAGGATTGTTGATAGGTCAGGGCTTAATCCAAAGTTGTTATATTTTTGATATAACAGCTAATATTGTTATTTTTTTTTGTAATTAAAGATCTTTTGATTAGAAGTCAAATATATTATATGTACACTAAAAAGATTTTAAAGAAGGTTAGGTTAATTTCGTTGGACATATACTGCGAATGAAAGCAAGTAGGCTTACAAAAAAAATATTTGAATTCCTTAGAAATAAAAAAACTAAACTGAACTGGTTTAAGGAAGTATAGAGGGACATAAGAGAGGTCGGTGTTATGGAGGATATGCTAAGGGATGGAACTGCCAAAAGTATAACCTGAGATAAGCTAATAAGGTTTGAGGTGAGAACTAAGCGAGCGATCAAAATTTCCGATGAGGAAATTAGTATTACTCCTTTCCTAGAGAAGATAAAGCGATATTAGGCAAAAATTTATCTACCTCATGAGTAAATTGAAATTAGGAAAAGTCATGCTATATGAACAGAGTGTGGCTATGTGGACATTCTTGAAAAATGTGGCTTATGGTAATAGTACTGTTACAAAATGGGCATTTTGGTGGTCTTAGAGAAACAAAGTAAATAAGTGATGAAGAAAAGTAATTTGATATATCTGTGTTTGTGTACAAAACAAATTTCATTGTGACTCTACACCTTCATCAAGCAAAAAGAAATTGATCATTACCTCGAAGGCTCAAATGAAGTTATTAACTCAGCGTCAACAATTAATAGAACAAAATGTTTGTCAAAATATTGAAACAGTGATCAACCTGAAATCTGAGCATTAATAATTTTTAATCTAAATATTCTGAAGAAAGAATAAACACACTGCCAGTAAGAAATGTTAATTAGTTGAAAATTCTCCATTATGTCCAAACTAGATTATAAAATCTTGATACTGAAAATTTATAGTAATTATAAAAAGTAGTTCGACAAGTGACTAGAAAACACAATTGAATCATCAACAGAAATGCCAAATTGGAGAGGATTAGGCGAAAGACACACCTCAGTTACAAGGATGCCAGAATGCAGGTGAAGAGGTTGGTAAGAAGCAAGAAGAGGGAAGCGTTAAGAAAACAAATTGAGGAAATTGAAAACTCAAGGAGTAAACACTAAACCGAAAATTCTACAAAATGGTTAAAAATGTTAAGAATGAACCGTCCAGAAAGGGCAACCTAATCAAAGATGGCCATAGAAGAATGCTAATGCTGGAAGAAGAGGTACAAGAGAGGTGGCGACAATATTTTGAGAGTCTATAGAACCCCAGGAGATCAGAAAACTGCTATGATGACCATGCACAATTACTGGTAGACCCCCGTGATGATTTGGAAACCATTCCACTCGATGTAGAGGACATCCAAGACATTTTGGGCAAGCTCAAAAATAACCAGTCACCAGGTAATGCTGGACTTCCCACAGAATTCTTTAAATCAGGGCAACAAGAAGTCACCAGGGAATTGCTGGAACTGTTGTGGGATTAATTTGCTTAACACTGAATATAAAATTTTCTTTATATCCCTTTACAACAGGCTCCTTCCATATGTGGAACAAAAACTAAGTGACTATCAAGATGGTTTCCAGCCCAAAAGGTCAACTATTGATCAAATCTTCTCCCTTAGACAAATCGCTGAGAAGATGGGGTATCAGCAGACTACTTGGATGCTGTTTATTGACTTCAGAGCAGCCTATGATACAATTATCAAAAGTAAACTCATAGCAGCCATGCATGAACTGGGGTTACCAAGTAAACTAATCCGTTTAGTAAGATGTACAATGACGAATACTATCTGCCAAGTTAACTGAAAGTGGACTGTCAGAGCCTTTTGAGGTGAAAAGTGGTCTAAAACAGGGAGACCGAATAGCAACTCTTCTCTTCAATCTCGCTCTACAAACAATCATCAATAGAGCAGGATTGAACATGGAGGGAACAATTTTCACATAGATGACCCAGGTTCTGGCCTATGCAGATGACGTAGTCATCATTGGTAGATCCCTTCAGAACATCAGAATCGCCTTTGAAGTGATGGAATTCAAAGCTAAAAAGATTGCCCTTCATATCCATGCAGGGAAGACCAAGATTATGGTACTGGGGAAAAGTATACTGGGGATGCAGAATCACTATGAAATGGGCAGTTACAGTTTCGGGGTGGTCATAAGTTTTTCGTATCTTGGCTCTGGAATCAACAATAGCCTGAATAAGGAAGAGGAGATTGGAAGGAGTATTGCTGCAGGAAATAGAGCTTATTTCTCCATCTCTAAGCTAATAAAATCCAAACTTGTAAGCCGTTCTACCAAGTTTATGCTCTACAAGACACTTGTAGGACCAGTGGTCACTTATGGTGGAGAGATATGGACCCTCAACAAGAAAAGCACCAACCTGCTAGATAGGTTTGAAAGAGTAATTCTGAGAAGAATCTTAGGGGCTGTATGCGATAATGGTCAGTGGCGACGAAGGAAAAACAATGAACTGTTCCGGCTCTATAAAGAATTAAGGATCTCATCCTACAACAAGATACAAAGGCTGAAATGGCTTGGACATAAAATAAGGATGAGTAATGAAAGAGTGGTCAATAGGTTGTACAAGAATATTCCATGGATGGTGTGCGTCCACGTGGTAGGCCGAAGGGTCGATGGAGGGATGCTGTGGGACAGGATCTTGGTCAACTGGGGATTTCTATCACCCTTACAGAAGAGAGAAAGAAATAGCTGGCAGCCGTTAAGCAGGCCAAGGACAGCCTTGTGCGCCTGTTGTGCCAATAGAAGAAGAAGGAGAAATGCCTAAAATAAATTTAGAAAAAGAATATTTGGTAGTTAATGAGACTTTATTAATTTTTAATATGTCTACTAGTCCAAGTAAAATCAACTAAGCCTCTTATAATTTTTAGTTTCAGTAATATTTTTACTGAAACCATCAAATATTTCGTTCAGAAATATACTGTATAATTTAAACAAATTACTTTTCAAAAAATATTTTTTATTTATTTAATAATGAAGATTAATATAATTAATGACTTCTACAGAAATTAAAATTAATGCCTTTTTGTGAAATGTAGAGATGCACATTTTAACATAATTCTCCCATCTACTCCCTTGAAAAGAACTTTCTTTAATCATGAATATAAATAGAAATAATGAATGGCTCCTATTAATATATTTTGTTGATCAAAGGCAAACACCCTACTTTTATTTGTTACCTGTATAATGACCAGTGTGCAGATTCTGTCCATGATGGTTGCAAACTGCATAAAGGTCATAAGTATTATTTTGAGATCCTTGACCTTTTTTTAACCACATATTAGAATTCCCAGAGCCACATAGGTGAGGAGACATGTCAAACCCATTAGCTGGGAAGTCGACCAAGGTTGTGAGTTTGATGGTGGACCTAAAAGATTGTGAACATTAGATATTAAATAAAATGTAGACTTATATGACATTTTAATAGGAATTTTTAGAATAAAAAGGTAGAAAATAATGAATAACAAGAGGTTTATTTTCGATAAATATTACCTATTGGGGGTTTTAGGAGGAGGCTGCCTAAACCGTTTCAGGTGGATAACAAGAATGTCAGGAAGAGACCACAGACCAAGTTTTTTCACAACTTCTTGCTTCAGGTTGCAACTAGGACAATGCCAAGCATCTTCAGCTCCAAGAACTTCCTCTTTTGTATAGAGCTAAAAACATAAAATAAATTTGAATTATGAAGTAAAGAAAACAAGTGACAGTTTTTTTTAGGATACAGTAGGTTTCAATTTTAATATTAAAGAGCAAACAAATTTTATTAGACATGAGTGTATCAGCAGGGAAACAGTTGAAATTTTATAATTTGAGAATTTCCAATTCCGTAATTCTTTCCGTGTAGCTACATGGTTTGAAAAGAAAGACAGACTATGATATAATAATAAATAAATAAAGATAATACATTAGTAAAGATAACTTATTAATTATTGTGTGTGGGGAATTTGGCATAACTTTAACCCTATAATTAATTTAATACTAACAACAATTAACAACTTCAAAAATCCTTCTGCCCTCACCACCTCCACCACTAATTCTTCACAACTCACCTCTATTTTCAAATCAATATCCCTACTGTACATCCATTCCTTTACTGATAATAATTTAAGATCCTTACTAACCAACAGACTACCTTTTCAAATCTTTCCATCAAACCTTCCAATCTCTTAAATGTATACCAAAGACCCCATTCATCTTATACAGCTCTCCCTATTGAATAAAACACCTAATATTTTACTCGTAACTGTTACTGTTCCTATGTTAGCAAAACTAAAAACCTCTTTAAAGATTGCATCACATAGCATAAATATTACATACTTTAATCATACTGCCTCCAAACTTTAAAAATACCACTTATTTTTAAGCCATACATTTGACTTAAACAGTACATTAGTCCTCACCATAATCCTGAGCTATGACAAACAAATCCTCTCAGAAAGCAAGTAGAGTCCCTTCCCATCGATCAAAAAACAAAAATACAAAGTGTGATCTACTCCCAAAATTTAATTAACTAAAACAATCTAAATGAAATGCTGAATACCAATCCTTGTTTTTATTTTCACACTTTCATTATGTATTATCTTTAATATATAAATCTTTTAATTGTCACAATTACCATTAGTAAGGAACTTCATCTCATAATAAAAATTGTTTTTCACTGTGCTAAATTTTTTTAATCTGCCACAAATTTTAAAATGAGGACAACAAAAAACCTATAGGGCTGGTGTAACAAACATATTTAGTTTAACCATTTTTTTTCTTTAATAAAAATTTAAATTAAATAATGTAATTAAAAAGAATGGGAGATGATTATAGGTCAAGGAGGCTAATAGGAACATGAAAATAAGAGGAGTGGCTAATGGGCAGAAAACTAAGAAGATTTAGAAGGAAGCCTACATGCCTAAGTATTCAATGGAAGTAGCAACAAGAAAAAGATTTAGTAGATTTCTTTTTTAGAGAGATGGAATATTTAGACATCTTTCAGCAGCTGGTATTTTTTTACAATTTATGAGCAACAAACTCAAAATCACAGATTCATGAAACAGATGTATGGCTCCACAGAAAAAACAGCAACTAGGATAAATGTATGTGCATACATACATAATACTTAAATACCTGAAAACATTCTTCAAGGGTAACTGAACCTCCGAGTTCGGCATTTTGTTTCAGGAGCTTGACAGATGAGTGTTCTACCACATGATCAGCATCATCAACCACCATACTAGAAGATTGGAAATTAAAATATTAACTTTTCGGAATTAAATTATCATTTAGGTATTTATTAAACAAATATATAAATTAAACCTCAATTTGCAGCTAAGATTTCTATTATGACACTGCCAATTTCAAAATTATCAATTTAAATATATAATTTTCATTTATCATATTTTATAATACATTATACGTTATATATAATGTATTCATATTATTTTGGGAGTTCAATTTAAAAAAATATTTACAGTAAATTCACTAAAAGTCTATTTTTACTTATGGTTAATAAAAAAAGAAAACCAAAATTTTCACATTAATTCAACCTCAACCTCAAGATCCTGTAAATTGTATATATTATTATTGTATATATACATCCTGGTAAATAAATGATAAAGTCAAATTGAGAACATTGTACTAAGGAAAGTGGAATTGTGTCATTCTCATAGTCTTTGACTCTCATATCATTGATTCTGGAGAATGATACGGTTCTGCTTTCCTCAGTATAATAAAGTTGTTCTGTACAGAATTCAACTTAACCACTTACTCACTGACACTGCAGATATACCTCTATAGTTTTTTCTTTTCCCTCAACTATAGAGGAATAAAAAAAATAAATATATAAATTATAAATAATCTAATGACATAAGTCAACAAGATCCTAATTAAAGTAATGTTCAATGAAAATCCTCCCCCTTAGATTCATCGCAAAATTGCAAAAACACAGGGATATAGGATCGGTGAAGGTAATTGATTTGTCTGGCCATGTCACAAACCAGGTTAGCTCAGTTGGTTAGAGCACCACGCTAGAGACCCGGGTTTGAATCCCGGCCTGGACAAATCTTTTCTCTTCAAAATAAAAAAACAATATACATATAGATAAACTAGCTATCCCATCCCAGCTTAACCTGGGATAAAATGTTCTTTCCATAAAATTTATTTCTTGATAGAATTTTATTTAAAAACAATTTTGATTGAATAGTAATAACAGATAAAAGAACACCACGCATAATTCATAAATTTTACTATATCGTCAAAGTCATTTATTACCTGTCTTTGGCACGGAGGTCCCATTCAAGAACTAGTTTGAGATGTTGTGGAGCCGAAGTAGTATCACAGAGAGCAATGGCATTGTCGACACTTTCATCATATAAAGGATGTTCAAGGGAGGGGTCAAGGTAAGATGTTCCGCACCCAGGTGCAACTATCCTCATACGCACTTCTCCAGGTAGGCTTTCCTAAAAAAGTTAAGTTCATTTAAGGGTACATTCAGGCAAAAAGAAAGTTTTAGTTTAGTTTATTTATTTTAGTCCATTAATGAAGTTTTTAAGGTACTGCAAGTGTTAGCTATGAAGAATATTGTCTGAATACATCAAAACAGTTATCAAATGAATGGAAATGAAATTGGTTTTAAATTATTATAAATTAGGTTAAAAGATATTGAATGTTTGCATATGATAAATTTACAGAGAAGTGTAAAAAAAATGAAAAAGACTCACTGTGTCAGCTTCCAAGACACCATCAGCCACCGACCAGCACATTTCTTTCAGCATTAGTTTTTCGACATCAACATATGATGTCTCCCTGCAAACCTGCATTGTGTAGGGACTACTGAACCTATGAGTAAAAATTTAATTAACATTTAAATTTACTTTTAAAATGTGATTGTGTAAAATATTAATAAATAAATAAATAACATAAAAAAATAAAACAATAAAAATTAACACATTGACACTTACCTTGAACACTGGTCTTCTATAATCAAGGTGTTGATCCAAACAAGGAGGATGTATTCACCCGTGTCTTGTGAGGCTTCTTTCAATTCGGGAAGTTCTATACAATAAATTGGGTCTGTTTCCTTTATCATTGAAATTGGCTGGTTATCTACAAAAACAATAATACCATCATGAGTGGTCCAATATATAAGTTCAACTTAAATTACAAACAATTTGATATAGATCTGACTAAATTAATTAAGACTCGGCACGATTCAACACAAATACATAATGCATACATGACTTTACCGTTTCTTAGAACAAATTTTTACATAAGTTTTATGCTAAATATATTACCAAATAAGTAACATAAAATTTTGCCTGATCCTCAACAGATTTATTATTTAATCCAATTTCATTCATATACATTGATATTTAGGTTAAAAAAGTATTCATAGTTATATTTATATTTTTCAATCTATTATGAATAAAATAAATCTATGAATGAACGTAATGAATCTCTGGTAAGGAGAGCTGAATAGAAAGATACACTGCAATATCAACCTTACTTAATGATATACGTTTCTATCAAGATATAAAAGAAATGGAGCACAGATACCAAGGTCGATGGAATGTCAACATGATGGCAGACTACTGTTGGATGTTAAAAAGGAAAAATTCACAAGAACGCAGCCGAAAAAGTATCAAAAGAAGCTTTGATGGAAAAATAAAATCTTTTTACAAAGACTTATAATAACTTTACAATTAATGAGCATCACTCTTACGCTCATTTTAGCTAGGTATCTTTGTTTTTTTTTACTTCATATTAAAATAATAAAAACAAATCCAAAATTTTCCGTTTTTTGAACTTTTCCCAAAAACTTCAACTTTATTCTGTAGGAAAGCCTTATGTGATAGAAAAAAACCAATGTCATTTTTGAAATCAGCGCAAAAAACTACATAAAGATCAGTTAACTAAATCAAAACAATTTAAAAAAAAGTTTTTTTGCAGACCTGTGTTATTAAACTAAAATAAAGTGTTTTAAATTTTAATACAACTAAACAAAAATATTAACCTGAAAAAGTTCTTTGGAAACAAATATCATCAATTTCAGTGATGAGCATATGCTTTTCTGATATTCCTGTATCTAATGCAAGTTGCTCTTTTAAGTCTCTTATCTCTGCATGGGAAGGTAATGACAGCCCAAGCTTCACCTGAAAATAAATTTAAACAACTTTAATTGCAATGTCATAAATAATCAATTCTACTAATAGAAAAAAAAATTAGGTTGAAATTTAAAAACTTTCATTTACTAAATAACTATTAATGACAATAACAGCAATAGTAAAGTGTGATGAAGTGTTGGATTAAACCAGTAAGGCTAGGTGGTTATTGGAAGCCAGACCAGAGAACAGAACCAGGGATATATATTCGGATTAAATCGGAACACTGGGAACAGTAAGAGGATGTAACATCCCGGAGATGCTGAGACTGGTGGGTTGAGTGGACTAAGGCCACAACTCCACGGCAAACATAATTACAGGAAGAAAATGGAAAGGTAAAGATTTACATCATTACACAGAAGATCATATCTTCTCCATACGGCAGATGCTAGAGAAAGCATATGAGTACAATATTGAACTCCACCACCTCTTCATAGATTTCTGCCAGGCCTACGATGGTCTTGACAGGAAAGAACTACTCAAAGTAATGAAAACTCTGGGGGTCCCAGAAAAGCTAGTCGGATTGAGTGCGATGACCTTGGAAAACACCAGATGTATGGTATAGATCCAAAATATGCTATCAGAAGATTTTGAGGTGTAGAATGGTCTGCGACAAGGAGATCCCCTCTCACCTGTATTATTTAACATAGCACTCGAACAAGCTGGGAGATCAATCAGGACCAACCCAGGAGGAACAATATGTAACAGGATGACCCTAGCGTATGGTGATGACGTAGTGATATCAGCAAGGTCAAAAGCGGCGCTTTCAGGAGCTTTGTATGAATTTGAAGAAGCTGGAAAAAAATTGGGTATGGTGATAAATAAGGAAAACACCCAATACATGATTTCCACAATAAATGATGGGCAGGAAGAGCAGAGTCATGTGCAACTGCTCCACCACACATTTAAGAAAGTGGACAGCTTCAAGTATCTGGGGGCTTTAGTGACACGAAAGAATGACATCACTGCAGAAATTAAAGCAAGAATTTCAGCAGGCAACAGATGTCTCTTTGCATTGCGAAAATCATTAAGATTTCGGAACTTGTCACGGAAGTCAAAATTATTGATTTATAAAACAATCTTAAGACCGATTGTCACATACGCTGGTGAAACGTGGGTCCTGACCCAGGAATGCGAAAAGATGCTGCAGATCTGGGAAAGGAAGGTGCTTCGGCAGATATTTGGTCAAGAAATAATAGAGAGCTTCAGGACCTATACAATGAACCAGACCTAGTCCTATGTCAAATCAACCCGTATAAGATGGCTTGGGCACGTAGAAAGAATGGGAGAAGATAGGTACCCAAAGAAACTATTATATGGCAAACCAGGAGGCGAAAGAAGAAGAAGAAGGCCCAGGCTGCGATGGCTGGATGTTGTGGAGAACAATCTGCAGAGGATGGGGATCGGACAGTGGAGAGGTCGAGCTGCTGACGGGAGGCCTGGAGAGGCGTTGTCGCGGAGGCCAGGGCTCTGCAAGGGCTATAGAGCCATGAAAAAAAAAGATTTACATAGAAGTTCTGAAACCAATTGAATATAAAAAGGAGAAAATAATTTTAAAAAGGCCACTTAAGAGATTAATTAATATTGATAACAACAAAAACTCACACAGATTATTATTATGCTATAAAGATACTTAAAGATCAGCACCTACCTGCCTGGGCTGCTGGGAAGTGTAGAGTATGGTCGCATAAAGAGGGCGGGGCTGCTCTTGAGGTACAGGCACTGAAACACAGAGAAAGGGGTCAAAGGTGTTAGACTGCTGGTGGCACCTAGGGCACGTCAGCGAGGATCGGAACTGAGCTTGGAACATCTTCAGCACAAAGGATTCATTCTGCCGGATGTGATTATCTAAGGTCTCCCTGGCTACAACGTCATCTGGCCGCCCGTAAGTATTCTGTAAAATCCAAAGAAAGATGAATTAATTACATGGAAACATTAAGCATGCAATGTATTCAGAAAAACTGAAAGTTAATTAAAATGGATTAAAAATTATAGTTTCTACATAATGGATACGTAAGTTGAATTAATTCGCTCCACCACCCTCCAAGGTACACATTATAACAAAAAATAAATATGTTTTTTAGAATAAAAATATCTTAAGCAAACAATTATGTTATCCCCCATGGCCTCATTGAGGTTTATTATCTTTACTATGTCTTTTAAAGCGATAATAGGCTATTGTCTTTGCAAATCAGGCCATTTTGTGTGGACTAGTAACATTGCTCAAATACGGTTAAAACTGAAATACATGAATTTTATGGCTAAGGTACCACATGTCTAAAGTATTTTATAAGTTGTTTTTTCCTCTGTGCAGACAGATGAACTCCAAATAAAAGGGGCCTTTATTCAATCGACAATGATCGATGAATCATGATTATTATTTACTCGTTTTAGTCTTCATGGTTCTAAAAAGTATTTCTGAACGATTGTTTTTCCCACTTCCTACTTATTTTCAAATTCTTTTAAAAGAAAACCACTTCCAACGAACGGATTATAATTTTTTTTTCTTTTGTTTTGGCTTTGAGTTCCTACAATGCCTTGACCAATTTTTCTTTATTTCGCACAAAATAATAGTTCTCTCTGGAATGAAGTAAAACATTCAGGAATTATTTTAGATAATTAACAGAAATTGAACAAAATCAGTTCAGTGGTGTAGGGCTCTCAGAACAATATTGAACTATTTTTCTTTGCACGGTATTTTATAAAAACAACTATTTTTCTAGAAACAATTTAAAATGCTATAATTGCTTGTTACTTCTCTAATGGAGTATAACCCAATTGCCTACAGTTGCCTTGATTTCAGATTTTCTGTCAGAGATCCGTTAATAAAAACAATTAATTCCATTGCAAGGTCTCAGTGAGTTACTCTTTATCATCTTAGTACTGAAGGTATCTGCATGGGCATTTCTTGACTTGGTAGAGGCTAGCACTGTGTCCTCATCAATTCTTCTGAACAAATTCTCCATTCCCTCTGAGGTCAAAGATTTATGCCTAGTTTCTAATTTTGCCAATACTGTACATTGTTCTGAGAGCCCTACACCACTGAGCTGATTTTGTTCAATTTCTGTTAATTATCTAAAATAATTCCTGAATGTTTTACTTCATTCCAGAGGGAACTATTATTTTGTGCGAAAGAAAGAAAAATTGGTCAAGGCATTGTAGGGACTCAAAGCCAAAACAAAAGAAAAAAAAATTATAATCCGTTCGTTGGAAGTGGTTTTATTTTAAAAGAATTTGAAAATAAGTAGGAAGTGGGAAAAACAATCGTTCAGAAATACTTTTTAGAACCATGAAGACTAAAACGAGTAAATAATAATCATGATTTTTTTTTCTTTTTAAACCTCCCATTTTAGCCACGAAAGCAAAAAATAAAATAAGGTTATGGTCAATTAAAAAAAATGATCTCATGCCGCAAGCCCTATCGGCATTGCGGGCTTGCATCATGTTCCGCCATTCCCTCCAGACAAAATGAACCAACTTCCATTTTGCAAGTCAAAATAGTCGAGGAGATGAAAAAAGTTCCACTATAGATTCTGAATAATCCATAAGGACAAAACTTTTACATGTTAAAAGTTGTTACATTGATTTTATTGTTTGGTCGGCCCAAATATCATAAAAATCGACAAATCATTGATTGCATTAGATCAATTTACTTTGAATGATTTCAAGATCAACACATGGCTACTTCGAGCTCAGTTGTTTAACTAAACTGCATGGTTCAATTCATCAAAAATCAACCATTAATTTTTTTAATATTTTATTTTAATTTCAAATTTTTCACAAGAAGAAACATCGTGCAAAGTTGACAATCAATAAACTTTCCCAAACAAAGTGGTTTATAAAATATTTATATATTTGTCGTATTATATATTCTGTAATGATTTCAATCGTTCAAATTGTTCACTAAAACTTAATTTGTTAGAAGCCATCAAGGATTAATTTTTGTGCCGAACAAGCAGATTATATTAAATGCAAGATAATAAAGTAAACCTTACTAATTAATAATTTCAAATTAATTTAAAAATAAACTGCCAAAAGTTTAGAGGATAGTAATTAATAAAATTAGTCAAATGGCTAAACGACTGAGCTTAAAATAGCAGTGTGTGTGTTCATAACGAAAGCATAAGGGTCATATGTAGTGAAGTGGTTAGTTTGACAACCTTCTACGCATAAGATTGCGGGTTCGCAGGGCGTAAGGATATTTTAAAGGAAGAACAAAATCCTTGGTTATGCCGTCCTTCCGAGGCCATGTAAAATACCCAGTCCCCAGCCTGTCCGGTGTCTTGTACTCGTTAAAGATCCCTACCGAATTATACACTAAAAATACCTGGATGGATACAATTCAGGACTCTCACTGTATCCACGTCCGGTTAGTAGTAGTAGGATACAATTAAGCTCAAAATATAAATAAACAATTAACAATCGCGAAAGCATTCAAAGTAGATCAATTGTTTATAACCAGTCGTTGTTTACAAGAGCGGATCACGCTCTGGAAAAATTGCGTTCGGACCTGCTGTTGCGTAGGTATTCCTTGTTGTTCGGATTTCTGATTAGCAAGGTAAAATGATTTTTTTTATGAAAGGTAAAGCAACAAAAAAAGTACTTGTACATTTCAAGTTAATGAAAGTAAAGTATTTTTACCAAGTGTCATAAGGCTGAGATGTATCCGTACCGCATTGGAAGTTGAAAACTTTACACGTGCCATAAGATTCACATTTTTTACAGCTAGTAGTCGGCAGTGAGAAAATCGAATTCGTGCTGCTGCGGCTTTGCTCCCATATTTCACAGCGATAGAAACATGCATGAACCGTACTCCATCCGCCACGTAAGCGAATAATGAGGTAAACCACAAACACCATTTCCACATATTAATGTCACTATGTCTATGCATTATTTAAAAATAGAATAAAATGTCACCTACACTTATTTACACATATGAACTAACCCATGAACATAACCGGGGACGGAAAACATCAAAATCCAATAATTTTAGAAATCTTTCGTGTTCGGGTGGCAAGAACTAGTGAGGGCAAACCATCTTAACCGCATACGACAAACGGTAAAATGATGAACGAACGTACAGGAAAGAGTTAGTCGTTAGACCTAACGGAAGTGGTGCCAGTTAATAGCAACGAAACCAATATTGCCGCAAAGGTTAGATAATAAATAAATACGTTAGAAGTAAGTGCTACGAACTCAAACTAAATTCAAGTATTAAAATAAATTGCCAATATTTTTTATTTAATTCTAAATTAAGGATACAATTTAAAAAATGAATTTACAGGACCATCATCGAAGGAATATTAAATTACATATCTACCTTCAAAGAAAATAATAAAATACAAAAGCTACGAAGTTAATTTAAGAACGCAGTCGCTTATAGTCCCAGCAGTCGAAGCCACGCTAAACAAAATTAAAATGAATAAATTAAAAATGAATACCGAAATCTACTCATTACCCATAATTACATTATCTTTTACTTTAACTTGTATTTTTATAAGATATTAAAAATGAAACGAATAAGCAGTTAAAACTTGTAGTAACTCAACTCGTACCGACAACCTGCGGAACAGATAACAAATATAAAAACAGATACCGATATGTTAATGATTTTGTGGCATGTCAAGAATTCGACAGATTTTTAAAGCTACAAAGTTAATTCAAGAAATTTAAGAAGAGCAGTCGTCGCTAATAGTCCCAGCAGTCAAAGCCACGACAAACAAAATAAAAATATATCTTTTAAAAACTCATGTTCTGATATTGTTATAAGCTATGAATAAATAAAATTGTTAATTAAACATTAATTTGTAAAAAAAATCAAATGAATCAATTCATCCTTATTATCCATACTTTTTTTAAAGCCAAAATATTAACAACTTTATTTGAGGAATATAAAATTGGAAGAATCGATCATAAAGTGGTATTATTTAATTTAAATATGTAATTTAAACGAGCCGGAGAGTGTAAACATTGATTTGATCTTACAGAAGTGTATTTTATAATCACCGCTATATTATTTATTATAATAAGATTATTTACGTAGAATTCTATTTTTCATTTCAAGTTTTGAAGACGGGGGGTTCCAAAGATCCCTCCTGGGGTTTTCATCCCCTATGTAACCTCCCTAACTGACATAACTCAGGCGCGGTGTTGAGGCGACAGTACTAGGGGTTCCTAAGAAAATATTTTCATTTTTTATTATAATTACCAGGGTTTACCAATCCTGTTGAGGGGTTATTTTCATAAATCATGATTATTTCTTTCCAGACCAACCTTCCGCTCATAGATGAATCCTTTTATTTATTTTTTATAAGTATTCGCTTTGGCATATTTTTATTTCTTATCATCCTAATTCTTTATATTCTATCCCATTTTTCTCTTAAGCGCATTAAGTAAGGGAGTAATATTATTTCTGGTGCTCTTTAAAATATTATGAGGGGTTTTTGTCGATAACATTCAATAATTATATCATCGCTTGAAAATTTCGTTATACAGTAACGAAAATGAAATATTTATTTGATAATAATATTTCAAAATAAGTAGAAATAAAAGATATTTTTAATTTTGAGATTTTTTTTCCCTCTCGCGAATGGGTCACTTAAGACCACACGAAATCAACACTTCCTCGCCGTCCTTTAGGCCCAGTGTTCTACCATGGGCAACGAGTTAGTTTGTATCCGTTGCACTGACCATGTATATTGGGTAGTCTTTCTCTCTTCTTCCTCGAATTCCCGTGTGAGTGATTTTTTTGATTTCATTTCGGTCGATTTCATTTGAGATTATTACATGATCATTCGATTAATGTTATACATAATACACATTCTTGATTTGAAACGGATTCATATTCAAACATATGCATATTAATAATTTTTATATAATAACATTAACATTTTCCATAGAGACAATAATTAAAATCTGTCCTATTATCGACATGCCGTAGAATCATTAACTTATCGATTTGTCTTATATTAAGTCGTATCTATTTACAATTATTTATTAATCAGGTGACAGGGTTGTTATTTTTTAAAAACAATTATAAATTATAAAAATTAATATAGAATAACCTGGAAAAGCTACTTAGGCCTGTGTTTTAAAAAAAAGGAAAATGCCACAGCTCTCTCTCCCCACCCCTATGACGCCTTCACCTTTACGTTGTTAATCATTTTAGGGGTAAAAAAAGTCATTGTTATTAGTGAATATCTATTTCATTCCTGATATATTCAAGTATAAATCATAGAATATGATACCTTATTCCAAGTATTTGCTCTGTATTTCTGTTCTATTTATTTATCTAGATCAGTTAGTTGTGTGAATAATACTATGCATATATGCACTATGTATATTAACGTAGAATACAATTATTATCTGTGTTTGGTTAGAGGTATAGTTCAACTTTTTTCACTTTTAAACAAATTGTGCAATCTCCGAACTAGCGGCACTAGGATCATTAAGGGCAGACAATAGTGAAAATATTTTATACCTACAGGTCTGAGTTTGGTTTGTAATCACTGATTTAACCTAAGTGTAACATACTTTGACGAACATAATAATAGTTTATATATAATAAGTAGATGAAATGTTATTTCTGTAAATGAATGTTGAAAAATATAAATACCGAAGTTTTTATAACATGTTCTAAGTACAATATCATATAAATTTCACTGATTAAAAACACCAATTGATACAAATATATTTACAAGGTCTAAATTTAATTATAAAAATACAAATTACACATAAAAATTCACAGCCTCGACAAACCAAGATATAATATAATATAATAATAATAAAGCTTTATTTACATCAAATTATGACAAAAGCCTCTCCCTTAGGAGGTAAAATGGAGTTCAGCTCCAAAATATAATTTTATTATATATAATATAATATAATATGATATAATTAACCTGGTACAGATGCAGTTTGGTATTATTTCGAGAAAAATCGATAGTCCTATGCACAGGTTTAAAAGTACGGACTAGAAGCAGTAGGGGAAATAAATCGATACTTATGTTTCATAACAAGATGCAGTCCTGCAGAAAAGCAACTGTAGAGAGGATATTCTGTTCACACTCATACAAATAAAAAATTAACGCAGTAATAACTAACAAACTTTAACTTACAACTATATGAAATCACTTAAACCTCTCATTGATTAAAAATGTTTAAACTCCTTGTTTTGATCGTTTTGCCTATTTTTACCATTTACATATTTTTTAAACATAATGGGGAGGGGAGTGGCTCAGTGCTGAGTTGTCGTGCCAAAGGCCCTAGGTTCCCGCTCGCTGGTAGGCTTTTATTTTATCAGTTAGCGGCCGGAGAGGGATCCTACGGGATCTAGGGCTCTCCTGAGGCTCATACAGCCTCTATAAAGTGGGTGCCCAATATAAGGGGGGGATCTGGCGTTTGAGCGTGGTGTTGGAAAAATGACCTCCCTGTACAACGTTGTGCGAGAAACAGTAGACTCTCTACCACGTACTGTACCCCAGACTCTTTGTGTTGTAGTTGAACAGTATCTTTTTTTTCATACATAATAACAGGACGAAATTTCCAAAGATTTCATAATAATAATAAATAAAACTTTTCAGAAAAAAATGATTAACAACATAACGAGTTCTAGGGAAAATAATAATTTCCAATGCTTAATTAGTGACAGAAAGAATCGATAACCATCAAAAGTGGAAGAAATGAAATCGAAATAGTTCATAGCAAGTTTAGAAAAAAAAATGTCTGACCAGAAAAGGAACTTAAACTATCAAGTTTTTATATTAGCGAATGAGTTGTCATGTCGCATCAAAAAGAGAAAGGCGGAGGTCCATTGTCATTCATAAGACACCATCTTCCTATTTATAAGGGATGATACGTCGACCCCACAGGAAATCGAATCATTGAAAGTTTAATCGATTCTATATCATTCTCATTACAAAATCGATAAAAGAAAAAAATCGACTTTAGATGATTATAATAAATCACCAGAAAACTTTCAGCCTTCTTTTAAATTCTAAATTTCAAGGATCAAATTGGTTGGATACGAATACGATAAATTGGAATGTAATTAATGAACGAGAATAGAATGAAGTGCTTTGGAATGAATTGGGCTGAAATAATATGATACCGACAAATCGAATTAAAAAAAAAATTAATTTGTCTGTAAATTCACAATTCATGATGCATAATAGCTTTATTAACCCTTATAGCTCTATGGACGCATATATGCGTTTGGCGAAAGTCATCCGTGTGGCCTACGGCCGCATTTATCTGTTTTCTCTAAGTCATCGATCGACCTGGACTAAGGGCGCATACATGTGTTTGCCGGTTTTTTCAATAAATGTGCAGTCATTTTCGTGTAAAATTTATACAGGGTCATTCGTTAGTAATTTGCCATCCTCAGGTAGCGCTCGGTCAGTGTTAGGGTCATAAAAATCTCCTGGAATTTCCGAAATGGAAATCCCATTTTACGTCCCACTCTTTAACCAATTAGATTTTACTGTATTTTCTTTTACTGTTTTTTCGCGACTCAAAGCACTCAAAATGACTCAGTCAGCAGTATCGTCTTGCCAGCGTAACAACCTCACGGTCTCGCTCGCGTCAACAACGAATAACTTATTTGATTATTTTTTATTCGTGACACCCTACAAAATTTCAAATCTTGAAGAATATTTCACAAGGGACGACAGTGAAATAGAATGTAGTGAATCACTATCATCAGACATTGAATCAGAAGAATCAATTGGTGAAAGAAGAACAAATAGAAAAGGCCCATGAAGTTAAGCACGCCATCGGAAGAGGAAAATTCAGAAGGGGGCCAAAATATCCAGACTTCAATGGACCAAGATGGAATATTATTCTGGTCAAAAAGGAACTTAACTACTGTAATACATATCTTTCACGACCGAAATTCCGGAGTAAAGGGAAATTTAAATCCAAAATCAACACCCTTAGGCCTTTTTACGATCATGTTCCCGGAAGAATTAGTGTATGAAATCACCGAACAAACAAATAATTATTTCAAATGCGTACAACAGTGTACGGTCTATAACAAGAGTTTCCGTTTGAAGAATTGGAAGGATACTTCAGTCTCCGAAATGTACGGATTTTTATGCATTTCGATGGTATTGCCGCGTTCGAAGAAACTTTCGTTAAAGGAGTATTGGCCGACAGACAAACTCCTGAAAAGCGGTAATTTCCGAAAATTATGTCACGGGATCGGTACATGATGTTGCTACAAAAGTTGCACTTTAACGACAATAGTACAACCACGAACAATCCGTTAGTAATAATACGGCCAGTTATCAATAACATAAAAACTAACCTTCTGCAAAAGAATTACTATAGTTTATTACTATTTGCGCCTTGAATAGTCACTTCAGTGTGGCGAAAATGTATTCCGGGACCAGCGCTATCCGATCTCCTTCCCTACGGTCAGTTTCGGCCAGGAGTATTTAGAGCTTAGAGGGTTAAACAAAAAACCTGTACCACTACAATCCGTGAACGGGTATGGGGTTCAGTGCATAGTTGAGACTGAACTGTTTCAAAGACAACAGTTGTTGCAGAGAGGTGATCTTTCCTAGATCACGCTCAACCACCAGAATTATTTCCCTTATTTTGGATACCCACTTTTTAGAGGCTGGGTGAGCCACAGGAGGGTCCTAGATCCTATATGATCCATTTCCGGCTGCAACAGGCTAAATAAAATGTTGGTTTTGCCAGCAACGGGATTTGAACCAGGATTTTCGGCATGGCAACTCAGTGCTCTACCACTCCTAATAGCTTTATTAACTTGATATAATTGACCATTCAGCAGTATAAGTTCGTAAGATTAGTATCTGTAGCAAAGAGGTCTCAATATCTGTTCTTCTTTACTGAGAAATTTTAAAAAATTTCATAGAGAGCAGTGTGCACTGTAGATCGATATCTGCTAGATGGGGTTTCACTGTATCGATTGAATGATATTGCTGTTGAATGTTATCTACATAGTATAAGAGAAAGTTGAATACTATTGAGCGGGCAAATGTGCAAATTGCTATAAGAAATTTCTAATGTCCATATAAATCCCTAGCCAATGTTGAAACGTAGCAATAAATTAGTCAACCGCCTAGTTAATAAACTAGCTACTCGCCAAATTTGGACTGAATTATAATTCTCACGTGTAGGTATGTACCTATTGATATTATTTAACTTACATGGAAAATAAGAAGCTAACCATTCCACAACATTTTTATTCAATTAACTAGTTATACTTACATATATATATTTGACTGTACCAATACAACCCATGAAGGGCAATGAGGGTTATTATTCCGCAGGTTGTCGCTGCGAGTTGAGACACAAGTTTTAACTTTTCTTTGTTTCCCTTTGAATACTTTCCAAACATACAAGTTATCATGAGCTATAGTATGGAAAAGAGAATGTAACTAACTATGGGAAATGGGTATTCTTCGGTAATCATTTCATCTAGAAATGAACGTTTCAACAAACATATATCATTTATACTTCGAAATGTCAGTTGAAACTTATATTTCTTGATGAAATGATTACCGAAATCTAGTCATTACTCATAATTACATTTTATTTCCACACTAAAGCTTACAATAACTTGTGTTTTTGTAAAATATTAAAAATGAAAAGAATAAACAGATAAAACTTGTTGTAATTCGAAGCGACAACCTGCGGAACAGATACCGTCTAGGGTTCAGTTCTACCACGTACTGTTTCTAGAAGAAGGGTTGAGCAGGGAGGTGATTTGTCCGAGATCATGCTCAACCGCCAGATCACTGCCATTAAGAGGATCTCCAGATCTAAAAAAATTATCTGCCACAGCCGGATTTGAACCAAGGACCTTTAGTATGCCAACTCGGTTCCTACCACTGAGCCACCCTACTCAGTATATTTTTACTTAATATTAAATAAGTAATATAAACTAAATTACACCTAAATGTGTAATTAAAATTCAAGCTATTAATCTTAATAAGGCAGAGAAATTTATTTTCCCGATCTTTGTCAGTTAACTGTAATTTGCTTAATATCCTTCACACGATTCGCGGCTTACTACTGTGCGCGTGTGTGTTACACAACTTACTTTTTCATCTAAGATGTTGGACATTTTTTTTTCTATTTCTATTTAAAATTGACATTTTTTGCCTCTTAAAATGCATATTATAAGTTACTTTAAGTACCACTGCCATATTTTTTCTGCATTTTACATTTTTTCTGCTTTGAGTTCGTCGTTTACTTCCCCCTATTCTGTCCCGTTAAGTAAATTGAACATCTGTTTAAAAAGTAGCATTTCCTCATTTAAACAGAATTGTATTTTCAGTGAACAGTTACTATAAACAGATATATAGGATTACTTGACGGACGGAAAGCAGTTCGAGACCATTTTTCAAAAATGTGTACAAGTCCTAAAAATAAATGTGTACAGTGGGTGGCCATATTAATTGAGGCACTTGATTTTTTAAATAATTTCTAACTTTGACACACTTTTTTTCGTACTTTCTAATAAATTATCAAAAATATGAAGTTAGTCTTCGTTTGACACTCATTTCAGTTTAATTTAAATATTTTTTATCTTCATAAAATCGCAACGTTGCTTTGCTATATGTCGTTGTATGGGACTGCTGTTATTTTGTTTTCACAGGGCGGATATTGCACGCAGATTTTGGTTCGTAATGTTATCTTTTAGTTACAATATTTAAATTGTATTCCATTTTTTTTTTCAAGGGGATTACGTAATGACCTTACTCCGCGGAAAATTTCAAGAATTAAAACTTTTTTAAATAGTACCGATAATTCAAACAGTCCAAATTCTGTTATTAACAAAAGTTTAAAATACCAAGATTTTTAGTACGGTGGCTCAATGAATTGATTGGTAATATGATTGTTTTTTAGTAATACATTTAATATTAAAATTTCGACGACAAAACATATGTTTCAGCTTCCCCAAATTATTTCACAGCCAGAGATAGTGTGAATAAAGATTATTGGTATTAATAATAAATAAAATTATTAATTAATAACCGTTTTGAAATTATTGAAAATTAATTCAAACTAAATCAAGTCGGCGGATACTAACAGAAAATTAAGAAGGGAGAAACTGAATCACTAAAACCTAAAATGGCCGACATTAAGCTCAAGAAGACAACATTACAACGCATCAATGGCACTCTTCTCCTCCAATGCAACATTTTGACGACCTCATCGAAATGAAGGAGTGACAATCTTCACATGTAACAATCTACAAGAAAAAGTAAGATGTTGCAATGATAAAATGCTACATAAAAAAATTATTAAAGTGGAAACATAAAAACAGATCTCACCAAGTTACCTCGTTTATAAATGTAGATCCAGCAGAAACTCTATAATCTATTACAGTAATAATAATAAAATAACTACGAGAGGTAGATTATACATTGTCTAGTGTTTTTGTAACAATTTATGAACTGTATTTTATTTCCATATTACAAAAAAAAAGTTCAATAAAAACACGTTCATCCATTCATTCGATAAAATAACTAATAATAAAAATAACTACATGATGATTTGGTCTCACTACTCTCCTCTATTTATAAATGCCCCCCCCAAAAAAAATAATAATATGAAAAAAAATAAGGTCGCCATGTTGATACTCAATATTCGAAACAGAAACAGATAAGAATAAAAAAACAATAATCATTAATAATAAGTTTACAAGCCTATGCGTAATTACTCCATGTTAACTGACTTCATAAACTATTTGATCAATGTTAAGAATTATTTCCGTAAGTTATAGATTTCTTAATATATATCAAATACCTATTTTACGACAGACAGGTTTGAACAAAGCTATTTTAGTTTTACATATTGTTCAATTATTTCAAAAAAATATTTATTAATAAACGTGTACCAAAACATCTTTATAATTTTATAATAATTATTTTTGGATTTATTTTTTGATGATTTGATTCACATTATTTGACTTCAGAATGTATTCCACATATAAATATCTGAAAACAAATCTACATGCGCGTATGGTCCAATGTAGGGTTGTATAATCCAGTTAAACCACAAGATTAAACGATTTGGTCGGCTCAATGCAATCCTCGCTTTTCAAAAACGGATTTAATGGTGACTATTGTAATATCATTTGAATAAACCGGATTGAAGCGCGTTGCGCGATATGTACTACAAATCCATCATAATAAAGAAAATTTAAGTAAATATTTTGGTATCCGTTCCTCAGGTTGTCGCTTTGAGTTGAATTACAAGTTTTAATTGTTTATTCGTTTAGTTTTTTATATTTTCCAAAAATAAAAGTTATCGTATGCTTTAATATAGAAAAGAGAATGTAACTATGGTTTACATTACCATAATCAAGAAATAAAACTGTCAACTAATTTTGAAATATAGATAACATATGGTTGTTGAAACGTTCATTTCTAGATGAAATGATTACCGAAGAATACGCATTTCCTACGATCAGATTCTCTTTTCCGTATTAAAGCTTATAGCTTGTATTCTTTTAAACTATTAAAATATAGTCATGGGTAGATACTGGATTTTTCTGTATCTGAATACAAATGATACGGATACTTTTCTGTATTCGATGCTTTTACTTGATATTTTTGTAGTTGAATAAAGTTTTCCCGACTATTACACTTCTAATACGCTACACAGAAGCCTTTCTTGGGGCATCAGTTGTTCTTATTATTTTTAAAGGAAAAAGAGTTATTCGCCGAAATAGTAACCTGCACAATACATCAAATGATTAAAATCATGTTTTTTTACTGGTTAATCATTTTTTGAAAGCTGTGGGATTGAAAAAAAAATAGCTGTTAACCCTACCTCAAACTTTTGCTATTCACGTTCCAAGACACGTAGAATTTGGATTGTATTTTTCAACTGTCCAAAATTTGACTGTCCGCCGCCGCACACTAAACTCTTTAAAACGCTATGGCTGTTATAATAATCGTCTTCCGATCCGATTCAGTATCGGCAACAAATTATATGATAGATACAATCTTCCCCATCCCTATTAAAATGGAAACGAATGAACGGTTAAAACTTATAATTCAACTCGAAGCGACAATCTGTGGAATAATTACTAATATTTTTGTTAAATCATGTATAATATAATAACTAAATTGAAGTGAGCAAGTAAAACAATTAAGTATCATATACTGCGGCTAAGAAGAAAACTTGTTAAAAACTGTGAATTGGTTAAGGGAACACAAGAAACCGCTTCCTATGCAACAAACATTGTTTGTTTAAAAACTACAAAATTTCCCGCTTTGCAGAATGAAAGTAGACCAAGGGCCGATACGAAGTTCTCTTGTTGCGATTTACGGGGAAAATCAGTTCAGCTACAAAATATGATTTATTAGAGTTACAATTAATTGGCTATTATTTATAATCAATAATCAGTTATAATTGATTGACTATATAATTAAGGGAATGGTCTCAATAAAGTAAAAAAATTAAAAATAAATATTTAAAAAAATACCTTACCCAACTTCCGTTATTTTATTTTGTAAATGTATTTCCATTTCACCGCTTCCTTCAAGAGAGAGGCATTAGGTTTATGTAAGAAAATTAAAATGTCTTTCTTAATTTAAAATGATATGCACAACAGACGGACACAATAGATTATGAAAAAGAATGGAAAGACGTGTTTTTACTGTGCTACAGAAAGTATTTAGATGTAACGGATCCAGAAAAATAGACATGTATGTAAAAGCTAAACACGATTTGTAAAAGCTAACAATGGATAAATGATAATTAAATTCTTGTTTGTTTACGATTGCAATAATATGCTATAAAGCATTTTAAACTTGAAATTGTTGAGCTTATAAGCGTGACAAGGATGGATCATAGACTATCTTAATGCGTCATATTGTGCTTATCAATCATATAATTAATCCATTAAAACTAGACGCGATTAGGAAAATAGTTCATTAATTTATTTTCCTTTTTTATTTGGGGGTAAATTATTTAAACAAACCTTTTGCCCAGATGTGCAATAACTCATCAAATATTTATATAAAATTAAATATCAAACGGGCAGAAGAATTAAAATATCAGGGAGAATGGTTAAATTAAAGCTCCTCTAAAAAAGAAGCATTTGCATCACGGATTGGGAAAATGGAAATGGCATACCAGCTGACCAAGAACGTCTATAAGAAAAAATTAGTGCCCATTAATGCAAAAACATAACATTATTACAATCGATAGAAAAGGTTTGATTGAGAAACTAGAAATCAGAAAGACAGATCTTGAGGAAAATCCTGGGTCCAATTAAAGAGAATGTTGAATTTAGAAGACGACCTAACTATGAACTCTACAAATATCAGAGATCACAGTCACCTTTCGAAAGATGACTGTGAGAATCGTTTTCAACGGGCACATTGCTGATATGAATCCGACGAGATGAACAAGCGGATTTTCAGCTACTTCCTTAACAAGAAATCAACAAAACGCAATTAATAATTAATTAATTATAATCCATAATTAATTATAAGTATAATCCACACAAAAATCGAAATTATTTCTGGATTATAACCGCCGCTGATCATATTCGTATACGGTGTTCAAAAGTTAAAAACTTTCCATAATAATTTGTGGATAACATTTTATGTAAAAATGTTATAAAAAAATGGTAACACAATAACATTTCGGTATAAAAACACTTTAACGAGCTCTGAGAACCCTTGAAGGAAAAAACCAAGTTCATAACAATGAGGGGAAACCTGAGCCTTGTTATGACAGTTTTTTCCTGATTTAAGCTCGTTGTTTAAGGCATTTAATAAAACATGTCTATGTATATAACATATTATTTTTTTTTCTTTGGAAAAATAAATAAAGCTTATTTTGAAACATTTTGACACTTCCAAATAAATTAGTATATTAACACTTTACCGATAAATTAATCTAAATGTTCAATTCGGCGTTCAAGGAGAAGCAAACTATTAGATTTTTCAACTAAATAAAATATTTTAATTTTTTCAAAAATACTACACAATATTTTCCCCCGACTCGATTGGATTTGAAGGTGATACTTACACGCTCAGAGATAACATACTATCAATAAACACCAATTCTTTAGTTTTACAGATAATGGTAATAGATTAAAAATTCAGTAACACTTTAAGTAAAATCTATAAGCAGACGACCTGTGATGTAGTGGTTAGCCTAACAACCTTCTATGCCTAAAGTTGTGGGTTCGTAGCCCGACAGGTGCCCTTAGGATTACTTAAAGGGAGTTGGTTATGCCGTCTTCGGAGAGAATAAAATGTCGGACCCGAGCCTTTGCAAGGCCAGGTATTCGTTAAAAAACACTATCCTAAATATACCTAATAGGCAAAATTTAAGAGTTCCACCGTAGCAACGCCCGATTATCCATAGCAGCACAAAGTGGCTATTTTTGAATAAATAAACTTTGTTTTTCCAGTGACAACCTGATGAATAATTACCCTTCTTTTTCATCTTAGAACTGGTGGAATGGAATTTCTTCCCGTTACATTTAAATATATTGAGACTTATTGCACATTTATAATTTTATTAGTATTAAAACGATTTACAAACACGGAAAGTTTTCTTTCCTATTTCGAATGACTGGATGTCAACAAGATAAGGGACAGCTAAGATTACTTTGCTGTTGATGTTTTATCGCAAAATGTTCCCACAAACAAGAAAAAGTATGGAAGAAAATTTAATAATAAAATAAAATAACATTGCCAAAAACATTGTAAATAAGTCACGAAACGAAAATTCCCATTTAACAAAAAGATTTTATATTACTTAACTCCTTCGGTTGTACTTGAATGTTTATCTTTATCTCCCACAGGACCAGACAGAAAATCCGTAATTAATTACTAATCCATACGCAGCTAAACCCCGACGAGCAAACAAACCGATTCCCTACCGAGCTTCTTGGCGAAACGATGGGGGTGGGTTCCTTGAAGATCGCTACGTCGGTAACCCATCATCCAAGGAATGACTCACCTCAATGATTCATCCCCCTTCGGTTCTTAAGGGCGATCGTTATAATGCCATGAGAGAGACTAGGTGTGATCGCAAGGCGTGGGTGGCCGGATAATAAAAAAGGTAATTTGAATACGATATTTCCAAATATGTGGAGCGGGGTGTGTAGACCACTAAGCTACTGTACGGAATGTTCCGGACTAAAATCCAACTGTGACAGAGAAATCATTCAAGATGTTAGCAGCCATAGATCATAGTTATTGTGTATAGAATTAAAATGATTATAATAATTCAATCATGTTAATCATAATATAATTAAAATGATCAGTCTTAATTTATTTAACATAAAGATAGGCGTGCTTATCTGTCAATATGCAGTGGAAAAGTTCGTTTAATTTTAATAGGATGTAAATAGTTGGGGGTGCAGTCAAGAAAACACAGCAAATAAGCAAATAAGAAACTTATTATGTTTTATATGTGCCGACGTTTCGACCTACTGTGTAGGTCATCTTCAGGGCTATGAGAAACAGACAAAAACAGAATAGATTGTAAAAATACATAAGATAGAGATACAGAAAACATAACAAAATATAGAGATATAGAAAAATTGAGCGAAAAAAGTGAAGGATATATGAATAAAGATGATTACATAGTAGATGTATAGAAAGGTGATAATGCAAAACAAAATACAAAGAGAGAAATGAAGTTAAACAGAAAAAATAAAATGAAAAAGATATAAATATAATGAGTATGGAAAACTTAGTATAATAAAGATAGAATTGTATTGCAGAGAAAAAAAAAATAGTATGAAAATAGACTCCTGGGGAGTACCATAAGTAAATTTCGTTTAATTTTCTTTGATCCTGGGGGACCCTTAATTACTAATACATACGCAGCTAAACCCCAATTAGCTATTTATATGTCTATAAATAGCTAATTAATAGCCTGTTATAATATTGGCTTCTCTTTTCGACCCAAAAGCTTGACGTTTTTAAAAAGTAAATTTGTATTTTTTCTGAGTTCCTAGAGAATTTATTTGTTTATTTCCCTCTTCTTTCGGCCCAAGCCTACGACCGTCTTGACTAAAAATTCCTTCAATAAATACTTAGGTAAGTGTTTGTATCAAAGGAATACGCGCGTCCATTCAAGTCATTTTTTTTTAATTACTTAATATAAAATTGGTAATTCATTGGTAATTTAAACTAGCATATAAATTGAATTTGAACTTTATTTAAACTATTACTGAAGTTAGATTTTTATATGCCTGATAAGCGCGATCTTTAATCATTGCATCAGTTTTTACTTTTCTATTTCTTGCATATATTTATATTATTTCAGTATATATTATGACATAAAATAAGATAGCATATTTTATGTCATTATAACCGGAAAAAAAGTTTTTTAATTTGAATAATGCTTTGGACGTGAAAGCTGTGCTAAAAGCAATTATGTGTGATACGGATTATGAGATTGTTCAAAATAAAACGATATTCCTAGAAATAATTTTATAAATCTTGTCATTTTTAAAATGTAATTTTGTATTCTTTCTGAGTTCCTTGAGAAGCTGTATAAACAAAACCTAAAGAAAAAAGTTCTATATAACATGCTTATTTTTAAATAAACTTTTGTTGTAATTTTAAAATTTTTTTTTTGAGAAAATAAATTAAACTGCACCAATAAATTCTTCATAAATACACAAGTTTTAAAATAGGTAGTTTTTGATTCTCACTCTATCCTTCACTGATCGTATTTGTTTTGTTTTTTACTGAAATTTGAAAAAATATCATATATTCGTTGATTGTGGGAAATGCAAGAAGGTTTATGTATGTAATAACAGGCAATAACATTTTTAAATACTTTACTTTGTATTTATTTATGAACTGTTAAATCAGCTGGACCGTGTGACCAGGTGTCAGTACTAGTGTAAGGAAAACTATGCCGGTACTTGTGGGTTAATAACGTATTACCGACGGAATACGTATTACTTCAATGAGAAGTGGGCCCGACCACTGAAATCTCTATCCTAATTAAACTTGGATAGGCAAAATTTAGAGCTCCCACTCTAGTATCGTCCGATTAGCCATAGCAGCATTAAGTGATGTTAAATAAACAAATAAACAAAATAATAACATGGATATAAAAACTAGGGAAAATTCACTTCACACCATCTTTCGAGACCAACGGATGGTCGATATAAAATTATTTTGATCCAATGGTTTGTAGAGCGAGATTTTTTTATTTTATTATTAAAGGCAACGATGTTGGAGATAGGAACACAGCTTGTTCAAAAACAATGTCAAAATAAAACTCCATTTAGAGGCTAAAGCCTTGTCGATACCGAAGAAATTATTCCAATTGAAAAGCCAATGGGTGTGACTAAGGAAATATTTTGACATTATTTACCGCCGTCCCCATGTTTATTTTTCGTGTCACATGAAGCCTATGATGCCTATAGAGGCATCTGGTACACGGTTTATTTTAAGTTCAATTTATTCATAGGCACTCACCCTATTTTGTTTTTATCTCTCGACTCTAGTTCCTTCCGCTTCTATAATGGGACTCGATTCAGAAATAACTTTCATTATACAACGGAAGATGAGCCTACGTGAATAGTGGTATAACAATAAAGCTACCAAAAAGAATTCAGTAAATAAGACAAATTACGGCGCAATTCAATATTTGATAAAACTGAAAATAGAACAGGACATTTAGATGACAGCGGATTTCGAAGTTTTGAAATAGTCTTTAAATGAGTAATATATTTCTTTATTAAGAGTTTAAGGTGTAAAATTAATAATAAAAAAAAAATGATTACACTTTAATATAAAAGCTTAACACCCTCACAGGAGGTATGTTAGCGACATTGATTGTTAATAGGCAATCTTCAATTAACATAGTTCAGGTTCAAGCATGATGACTTTCTAAAGTAGTTAGATACATTTCACCTACCGTGGTAATTTGATGCGATTACAGCATTTACCATAATAAACAAAAGATTATCACTTTAATCATATTATTTTGGGGTATTAATATTATGATAATATCGATATTGTTACTGTCTATTTATTATGTATGTGTTTATATATCCCTGTTTATTTTGTATACTTTTTTTTTTTTTTAAGAAACACGAATCACCCATTACACATCAAACTGTTTTTCATTCTATCAAAAAATAAATAAATAAAGAATTGCATGTAGTTTAAATTTTAATGAATAATTTCTTTAACCAGAGAATGTTCTCAACCGTTTTGGTATTCAAATCCACACATCTTGGAGACATTAGGGTCTGCGCTTATAAACATATTTTGATAGCCAAAACTATTAAGAATAAATTAATAATTGTAGCTATCCCGATAATTTTATTTCTTGTTTTTTTTATTTAAATATACTTGAAAATAGGCTTTCGATAAATAAATGTATACCTTGAATTTCTATTATAAAAATTTTTTTCACAACTATTTTGAGACAGTCTTGTAGAGATCAGCAGTATTTTTCTTTTAAATGTTCAATTATTTTTGTTGAAGCTTTATTGAATATTGAACTAATAAAAAATAGTGAATAGTTTTTAGGAAATTCATTCAGTAGAAAAATATGTAAAAATTAGAAATAACGGTTTAAGGTAAACCAGTGCTTGATTATAATAAGGAAAAAAGTTAATAATAATGAGTGGATCTCAACATCAGCTGCAGGAAAAGACAATAGATAAAAAAAATATGTAATAATAGAATGACAATGTTCTATGAAAGGCCAAAAATACAGGATCGAGGAGTTTACGGTAATTCCTGAAAAACTGCAGACGCTATATTTTCTATAATTTATTGTATTTTATTTGTTATTAATTTTTAAATTATCTTTAAAAATTATGAAATATTATTATTATATTACATATATTTTCTATAGGCATAAAGGAACGGTTTTTATGTTGAGTGCACGTAGACAAAAACCGATCGAAGTAGCAAAACGTGTACCATTGTGAATGATGAATTAACGTCCCCATCAAAATTGCAAGAAACATTAAATAAAATTGTTTCTTTACAAAAAACTGAGTAAAAATGTATAAATATTTTCTTTAAATAAGAGAAAACAAATTATAAACTAACCAAAGAGTTCTGAATTAACAAAATATAAATCGAAATACTTTAAAAAAATTCTCTAACACATTAATTAAATCAAATAAAAATAGTTATCTTAGGTTTGTTATTACATTATAAATTTAATAATCGGGAGTTCCTAAAAGCTGACACTAACCTCATTGCTAGGTCCTGCTGAACTTTCGGAAATGCCCGGGTCGATACGTTCGATAATTCTTGTTCCGAGTTTCTAGGGCTTCGTCGTCTGTGAACATCGCAATACGCAGAGTTGCAGCTGAGGTTATGAGTAACGTTCTTAATATGTAATATTAACAATCTTTGTATGTAACATTATTGTAACAATTCTTAATTCTTTAAGAGTAACATTAAGAATGTTACACAACCTATAAATGCACATATAGTAAAGCAGTTTTAGGGTTTTAGTTACGTAAATTCCAGAATAACTCCAAAACGGTACATTAATTTTCATCTAAGCCAATATTTACGAAAGACATTTGATTAGTCCCCGGAAAATGTTCTAGCCTTTGGAAGTACCAACACCTTATTCCATGACAAGTATATTCAAACCTAGAAGGCTCGATGCCGATACCACCGATCTTTGCTTACAAACTTTCGTCCACGGACCATACCCTAACCCAAATCCGCCATATCTCTCTTCCACGTAATCTTCTCACCCACGCGTTTCCCAGTAGGCAGTGCAACTTGTTAACTCTTTAGAAATTCGTTAGTTACTAAGTCCAGCGACTTTATAGGCTCATCTTAATCTTCGTCACACTATCACGTCAGTAACATTAACTGCTTCGAAATTCCGCAATGTGTACCTTGTAGATGAGAAAAATAACACAGGAAAACTTTATAAGATCAATCTATTAATCTCTGTATACCGACCTAACTCGAATATTTAACTCCATTTTTTAAATATACACCGATTAATTAAGAAGCTTCATTAAGACCGACTTGTCTTAATGGCGACAAACAGTCTGTCATCAGCGGTGATAATTGCCTTCAGGAGATGAGGTATTTCCGCTTGTCTCGCTTTTGTCGGTTATTCATTCTCATTGGATGTCAAGGCTATCCTCATCACACAATATTTTTTTAATTCCGACTTGCCGAACATCTTGAATGCCCTACCTGATATGGACCACTTACAATTTGACCGATATTACACATCATTTATTCATTTATGTAAATAATAAATGAAGGGGGTTCGACTGTTGACACCTGTGAATCGACCCTACAGTACATGGATAACCTCTTGGAGTACTCCTAACCTCTAGAAAGTGGATACGCCGAATTAGTGGGAAAACTTGACGATAGAGCGAGTTCTCGGCCATTTCACTTAAATGTACAACCGTTGACATGAATACTGTATAGTTCCTTATAATGAACTGAGACCAAAACCACTCATGGCGACTGTTGACAGCTTTGAATCGATTATACGGGACATGGAGAGCCTCCAAGGGGTACACATAATCTCTATAATGTGAATCCACTTAATTAGGGGAAAAACTTGACGATATAGGGAGTTCTCGGCGATACCACCCCATTGTAGGTAGTACCACCGCATACCATTCATGGCGCTTGTTGACAACTGTAAATCAATTATACGGGACATGGAGATCCTCCTAAGCAGAAATATGGACATGGGGGTAGTATGAGGACATGGTGTACACCTAGCCTCTACAAAATGTATAAACCTAATTAGAGGGAAAACTTGAAGAGAGCGAGAGTTACAGCTAGTTCTCGGCCATCCCAACTCCTTATACAACCGTTGATTTGAATACAGTACAGTTCCTACCATGTACTGAGACCAATATCATTCACGGTTTTACACCCGTATAGATTTTTTTAAAATATTGTATTACTTACAAACAAGTTAACTGTGAAATAAACACGGAATACACCATCTATAATTTTTATTCGTAACATTTTAAAATAAATGTATAGAATATAAGAGAATATATCAAATTATGTTTATAACAATTTATAAATTACTTTAAAATATTGATTACAATTATTATTGTGTGCAAACCTCAATGGATTTTTAAAAATAGGTCTAACAAATAATTATAGATTTAATGTTTTTGCAAACTATATATTGTATTTATGCATATTGGATATAAAATTAAAATAACAGAACTGTACCATGAACAAAGTCGTTTTTAATTATGTGAACATAAAAAAACAAGTTATGTCAGAGACACTGTAACACAAACTTTAGGGTTAATATTATATTAAATAACTATTATATAAACTATACGTAACAGAATAAATGTGCAACAGGATTACCTGCGTCAGACGAGTCTGGTATAAATAATAAATATAAAAATCTATAATAACGTACGTTTTCCACAAACAAGATGCTAATTAAACGAAAAAAATTAATAAAATATTGTAAAAAGGTTTTAATATAAATCATAAACCACATTAAGCCAACTAGCTATTTCTAAGTTCAACAAAATCGAATTGTTTATTTATTGACCAATTAATAAAAAAGGAATTAAAAGCGAACTCTGAATAACCAAAGAATTAATCCTGTCGTCTCCTGAATACCTGGAACCTACTGCTTAAATACATTCAAGAATTTCTAACGGAACATCTCAGCAAATCAAACGTAGAGCGAGTTATTTGAGATCATTTGAATATATTCATGTAGTTAGCATAAACTTAGAACGGGACTAGGATTTACAACTTGCTAGCTAAGAATGTCATTACGTCATTACCTAGTTTCTCTTAGGGACTTAAAGTGATAAAAGATTGGAAAGGAGTCGGAGGAAATATATATACATATATACATATATATATATATATATATATATATATATATATATATATATATATATATATATCTTTTTAGTTAACATTTAAAAATATTAAGAGTTAATGAATTGAAAATGTGTTCAAAAACGTCTTTAAAGACATTGAAGTCACTGTAAAATATATATATATATATATATATATATATATATATATATATATATATATATATATATATATATATATATATATCTTTTTAGTTAACATTTAAAAATATTAAGAGTTAATGAATTGAAAATGTGTTCAAAAACGTCTTTAAAGACATTGAAGTCACTGTAAAATATATATATATATATATATATTTTTACACTTTATTGAAATAGTATTACAATCTGCCACTTATAGGCAATAAGTAATAGCACTAAGTAGCAATACAAACATACAATAAAAAGAGAAAATAGCACAATCATACAAAAAATAAATAAAATAAAAATATATACATGCGGATAATAAAAGCAAAATAAATACTTGCGAAAATGATAATAAAAAGTGAGTATAAAAATAAAATAATCTATAAAATATAATTCCGAAATATAACGTTATTGAACAAAATAATTTTACGGATAACACGCTTGTTAATCTTAAATTCAATATTAGTAAGTCATTAAAGGAACCTATTATAAAAAAAAACCAAATTAAAAAAATAAAAACCTATTATACTATTTTCAAATCTGGTATAATGTGGAATTAACAATATTAATGAAAAATAAAATGAAGTGTTGTAGTAAATAATTTAAAAGAAATAACTAATAAGAAACCTTAACCTCAAAGTATACTCCTGAAAAATATATTAGTTCATTTAAAAACAAAATTACCATTTATATCTTATTAATATCTAAACAGTGATTTAATTATAATAAATAAAATAGTAATTGAATCAGTCTAAATCACTGATTTAAATTAAATTAATTAATAAATAAAATAAAAAAGCAACGGAATATTTTCAAAGCCAGATGTAATGTAGAATTTACATAATGTTGGATTATAAATAAACAATAAAATGAGATATTTTAGTAAATAATTTAAAAGAAATTAAAAACAAAGACCTAATGTTAATCATCAATGGACGCTCAATAAATTGTTTGTGAATTCAAAATTCGTGTTTAATTTATTTTTCAACTAACCTGACCACATGTTGGTTGTCTCAATATGGATTTTACCGAAACAGTTGAAATTAGATATTTCATATTATCCCAAGGAAAATAGTAAGTAAATGTTTTTAATTTTTCGCTGTTAAATGGGTAATATCTTTTAAAAATGAAAGTTTTCCAATTTTTTAAGAAAGTCAAAAATTTAGAAAAAATTCTGATGTAATAAGGGCGCCGCGAAAAAAAAATCGATAATTTAGGGAGCCGCAAACGGAAAAAGAATGGGAATCTCTGTGCTAGACAGAAGCGTGACACCAAAAACAGGTTATATTTAGTTCGTCAGCTGGATACTTTTTAATACTTAATTTTTGCATTTTCTTTCTCTATTACTATTTGTCTACTATTTATTATTTCGTGTGATATAATTAATTTAAATAAAATAAAATAAAAAAGTAATGGGTAATTTCAAAGAAGAATCTGAAGGTAATTCCGCAGATTGTCACTTCGAGTTAATTTAAGTTAACAAGTATTAACTGTTTATTCGTTTCATTTTTAATATTTTTCAAAAATACAAGTTATCGTGAGCTTTATTATGTAAAAGAGGATATAAATATGGATATTGAGTAGATTTCGGTTATCATTTCATTAAGAAAAAAAGTTCAATTCACATTTCGAAGTATACAAATTTCTCATAATTACATTCTCTTTTCCATACTAAAGCTCATAATGAGTTCTATTTTTGGAAAATATTAAAAGGGGAAGGAATGATAAGTTAAAACTTGTGACTCAACTCGGAGCGACAACCTGCGGAATAAATACCATCTATTTTAACCCATACAGGTTTGTTCTGAAGCCTATGAGGAGTATCTGAAACAACGTCATGAGGACGTTGAATTTGAATTATGGTAGTTGTAGTAATAAAGCAAACTTGATTACAAATAAAGCGACCAAACCGCGACGACCTCATGATATCTGTTATTTATTTAAAACTTATTTGTTTTAAGACTAAGACGTCTTGTGGCTAAGTAAGCCTTTAATTCCTCTTGAATATCCATTATTCTAGATAGGATATCAAATACCTACGTGTTTAATCGTATTCCCTCTTAAGTTAATATCACTAAATATTTTGTCTTTATCAATGTTTATTTCGTGGTTTATCATTTTTAAAGTCTTGGATCAACGTTGTTGTATTTAATTTTATGATTTCTGTGTCTTAAACCAGCATAACTTAGTGATCAGCATACAACAATGAGATTTTATCCTATATCCTATAATTTTCTAATATAACATAAATATAATTGACTGGAAAATGTTTTTTTTTCTCTTTCCCAATATAAATTATAAAGGAAATAAGTCCAGTATAGAAGAAAAAATTATAAAATGAACTATAATTTTCTCCTTTATTTGGAGACAGCTTCTTTAATATTAATTTTCTAGTTTTCCTTCGCACTAGTTTACAACTTTATCATAATAACTTCAGTATACACTTTTTTTTTTAATATATAATATATAAAACTACATAAAATATACATACACATTTTTAGGTTTTTTATTAAATATACCTGGGTTGATAAAATTCTAATTATATTTTTCAAATATTTTTCAATTATTATTTTGTACTTTTGTTAGTTGATGTTTTTTAGACCTTAAAACAGTTGAGTGTTATTTTACTGTTTTATTATCTATATATCATTCCATTCTTATTATTTCTAATAAGTTATTTCATAATTTATCTTTTACTCTCTGTATTTATTTTCATTCTTATCGTATCTCTTTAAATAGAAGGTTATTCTTCTTTGGTACCTCAATGTTGTATATAGATTTTTGTTTTTCTGTTTTCACAGGCCTGAAGATGGGATAAATTTTAGGCCGAAACTAATAAAATAAGTCATTATTGTTTTGTATAATTCATTGAATGCTCCCCCTGACCATTTTATACTATTCCTAGAACTATCCAGTCAACGATTTCCTTTTAATTTAAATAACTTGTTATGTGCGTCAACGATTTCCATTTCAATAAAAATTTTAATTTTCATTCATTTAAAATTATCTATATCTCTTCCCGATGATACAGACATACCAAAAGTATGAAGTTATGTATGATAGTTCTGCCAACATAAATATTCCAGAAAGCGGTAAATCACACCACAAAGGAAAATAATCACCAGAATGGCTTTCACTATCAACAATTTTCACGGTTTCACTACTGCGTCATGCCTTCTTTTTTTAAAAATTACGTCATGGCCACAGGAATCTAACGATTCACTCACTATAACCTACTTGGTTATTTTAACTATTATATCAGCAGCCGATTTCAAATGTAGTTGAAAATGTTTTTTTTTTAAGATTGGGACAAAGAAGAATGATACGATCTATTAGGATGATCTTGAATGAATTAATGATATATATATATATTTGTATAAAATATTAGTTTATAATTAAACACACTCTGAAGCGCCATAGAACATATAAAGGCTCATTCATCATACGTCATAGACTATTAGGTATGTTGGACATAAAGACAATAGCAAACGCCGGTTTATTCCAGAAAAAAAAATCCTTATCAAGTTGAAAATATTGAGAACATCAAATTCATCTAAAAAAAGTGTTAAGTAGTTTATTTTTTGAGACCACTGGGGAATATAGGAGATTACATAACGCGGAATTGCGAAGCGTGCATCCGATAAATATTATTCAGGTGATAGCGCCGCGAAGGTTAAGATGGGCATGTAAAGTTGCTGGGCTTAGTAACGAACGAATTAATAGGCGCTGTACCGACTGGGAAGTGTCTGAGGGTTAGACCGAGGCGTAGGTGGGAGGATCGCGTTAGAAGTGATCTAGCGGGTTTGGGTTTGGGTGGTGCTCCGTGGACAGAGGTTTGTAAACATAGATTGGTGGTATCGGCATTGAGCCTTAAGGTTCGTTAAGGTTAGTTATTTATTTATTTATAATTACGGCGCTACAATTCAGTTTCAGGTCTTGGTGTAATGTATTAAAGTCTTAATTTTTCCAATTTCAAAAACAAATTAAAAATTATAATTTTCAACACACCTTTGCGTTATCTCCAAGAGATGCCCTCATTATTATATTCAGTTTTTTAAAAATAGACATTGACTTTCGTAAAAACAAAAAAAATTGAAATTAATTTTTTTACATAGTTATAATGAAAGTGGGTTACTGTGGTGAATTTTTCAAAAATTCTATTATTAGAATCAATTAATTACAAGCGATTTATAAACTCCTTATAAAGTAAGTGAGAGACAGTTACCAACAAATATTCCATTTCTCCTACTGTCAGTTAGTTATGAGAGTCTTATAACAATATACATGGTTTAATGTATATTATACCAGGATGAGATCGCATTTTCATGTGAATTTATTTAATTTAAGATAAAAAAATTGACCATAGAATTAAGTATAATTTTTTTTTAATTACCGCATGTATATATTTTTATTACATTAATTTATTAATTTTATTTTATTTCATTTTTTTATTTGTTGTATGGAATGGTTATAAGCTATTTAGGACTATTACTTATTGCCCACAAGTGGCAAATTGTAATATTTCAATAAAATGTGTGTTTCTCTCAAGGATTAAGTATTTTATAGTGGAGATGCCCCATTGATCTTTAAAACCATAAAATACGTGAAATAAATGTTTAAACAGTAAATAAAACCAAACAATGGACATAATATAATACGTTATACAAAAATACGTTATACGTGAATCTTAACCTTCAGACAACCCTATAAATTTATATGTGCCCAGTGGGGTCAACAGACATATTAAAGGTTAAAGAAATGTCAAGGGGTGGATTGGGTTAATAGGTGTGCCTTACAGATTATAACAATATTACACACAAATAATAATAACCATAAAATCACTAATTATTGATTACAAAAATTAATATAAGTTTTTATATTTTTCTTATCTATACTTAACAGATAGGATACGAAAACTGGTTAAATTATCAACTTTAATATTTTATTAAGTGTTAAACCAGAAAAATATATCGAAATAAAAATAAGATCGAATAATAATTTTTGAAATAATGAATGAAAGAATAATTTATAAAAAAATCTCTGATCTGAACAATTACTTAATTATTATAAAAAGTTCATAACTAATTTTTCTTAGAAATAAATTACATTTTTTTAGTGTAACTCAGGCAAATTTTTAAAAGTATTAATTAACATTGGATTTGATAAAAATCTATAAAAAAATATTAGAAATATGTTCGTACAGAATTGAATAGCTTTATTACTATCAAATCAGAAAAGGGAAATTAAAAAAATAAATAAATAATGAAGAATAAAAGAAGAAATATTTTTTTACTGCACTCAACAACGGAAAATGAGAAAGGCAATAAAACATGGTGATATCATATGTTTAAGTTATGACACATATTAACCATTTAGATTAATATCAAATAACAGTGTGAAAACGATTTACATACATGTATAAATTCAAACAAAGGAACCAACTGTTTACAAGCAGAAAAAAAAAAAATAATATGTTATTAATATAATAAACATTGATAATTAATTAATATTTATAATATTAATTTTAAGATAATATATATATTATATGATAATTGTTTAATAAGTATTAATATCATACAAAATGATAATTGACTGTACAACAAAATTATAATATTTATTAATATTTGATTTATAATTAGAATAAATCAAAGTCACAAGAAGCTAAAAAGAGTAGAAAAAAAATTTGATACTCCATATAAATGTATCAGATCAGAAGCTAACGATAGCTAATAACGACAAATTTAAATTTTGAGAACAATAATTCGGATAATTAATAATTTTTTAAGTTTAAGGATTGCTTACGTTTGTATTAAAATTATATAATAGTTTTATTGCATCTCCCTAAAGAGTATTCAACTTATTAACAAAGGGTACTTTTTTTAACAGTATATTTTAATACATTTCGTAAATTTATTGAATTCAGTAGCTATTCATAACTTCATTTAATCATGTATTGGAAACAAATTATTTGAATTGCACGACTTTCAACCACTCAGATTAGGCTAATAAGTTACAACATAAGTTCGAAAAGGTATTTTTTCTTTAAATTTATTGTTTTTGAAAACTTGTACAGGACAAAAAGGCCCGAGAGGTTGAATATTCCAAACAGATTCATTAATAACTATATAAATATAAAATCTATAACTTTATGGAACTGCAAATTAAACAACTAATTTTATACATAGTTTGAAAACGCTTCCAAGTCGAGCACGCCAGAGGACGGACAAGTGTAGTGAGCTCAGGGCACGCCAAACACATACATTACGCAATGCCATCCACACCAATATCCAACCCTATGACGTAAGGACTCGAACCACTGTCATTTTAGGTCATCAGTGAGATGGAATGGATTAATCCTACATCTTCTTTTGAGGAAGAAGAGTTTGCGGTAGTTTAAAGCATTGTATAATATGTCTGGGGTAGACAGAGATACATGGCGGAATTATGATGAAGAGGTTCTGAAGATTACGATACACTGTATTACGATACTTTTATGTAGTGGTTAAATTATACATCCGAGCAAGTTAGGTGCATATCTATAAAAAATACGAAAAAGTAAGAGTTTCCTGCCACAATTTATCTTATCGTTAATAACAAAAAAACAAACAAAAAACAACTGTGTAAGTATATCCCATGAAGTGTCTTAGGTTCAGTACGTCGTAGATACTGTATTGTTTCTAGGACAACGGTTGTGCAGGGATGTAATTCGTCCAAGATCACAGTTTATCCCCGGTTGTTAAAAGATTAAATAAATTATCTGCCACAGCCGGAGCTGAACCCGGAACCTTGGGCATGGAGACTATGTTCTGTACTACTCAGGTACCTCACTCCCCAACCTTATGCGTTATATATATAAAATACTATAGTATTAAAATAAAAATAAAATAGCCCTGCTTGAAAGAATGAAAACAAAGTTGCTCCTATTGCCTATGAAGTAAAGCTATAAATTCTATTATAATAAACGGCGTGTGATATACGTAGTTATGTATGTTTACATAAGTATCAATGTTATATAAGCATATATCATATCGGAATCTGTATAAGGAAAACGGGAATAAAAACTGATAGTTAAAAATATTAAAATTCTATTGATATAACGAAAAAATAAAAATATTCATAAAAGGCTTCATAGTTATACTTTACTTACATTTGATTCAATAGTTAAGTCTATTTACAGTATTAAAAAAAAAATGCACCACTAAAACCCAAGTAGGGTCTTGGTTTCAGTACATGGTTGTATTCTGCACTGTTTTTTTTGGACAATGGTTGTGGAGGAGGTGATATGTCCTAGATAACGCTCAACCGCAGGATTATCCCAACTAATTATGGGTACCCACTTTTAGAGGTTTGGTGAGCAACAGGAGGGTCCAAGATCCATCTCCAGCCGCTAAGAGGGTAAATAAAAGTCTGCCTCCTAGCGAGTTTTGAACCCAGGACCTTCGGTACGGCAACTCAGTGCTCTACCATTTACAATATTAGATATCCACAATTACTTAACCGAAAATATACCGAAATAACAAGTGCGCCTTGTGTTTGTTAAGATTAGCGGGCTACTGTGATAACGAACAATTATTTACAACCGCTCAACACAGTTCACGTGAATCAAACATCTTCAAATATTTAACAGAACCAAATAACGATAATGGAATCGAAGAAATTTAGTAAAAAAAAAAAAAAAGAAGAAGAACTGTGTTTTAAAATAAAAAAACAATTTTTTTTGTCAAATATTTTTATTTGAAAAAAGATATGTCCAGGACCGGGACTCAAACCCGGGTCGTCCAGATCGCTAGTCTTGAACTTACCAATTCTTTTAAAATAAAAATATTTAAAAATTAATCAAATCAATAACTAATATAATAAAATAAATTATAATTTTTTTTGTCGTATTCCTAGGTTTTTTAATGTACCAAAATCAAATGTGCAAAATATCTTATTAACTCTTGATCTTATTTACTCGAATTTAGGAGAAGAAAGACATCAAATTCTTATTTTTTTTCCTAAAAAATTAATGCATTAAATTAAATTTGATTTTAAGAATTATATTTAAAAACTTAACTTAAATCTGGTGGTTAAAAAATAAATTAATATTTTTCATACAATTTAATATATAAATTGTAGGAGATAGTTTTATGTTAAGCTGTTACAATTTAACTTTAAGAGTGAAAATTTTAATGGCCGAACAACGTTTTAAGTAATAACATTGACGTTTAGGGCCATTGATCCCAATCAATACAATTGAATAATTAGTAGAAGAGGAAGTATATAACATGTTTCTTATTTATATTTAAGAATTTTAATAAGAATATTAATATTGAATCTAATAGTTATAAAATATTAAAGTTTAATTAACAATTTTCAATTTACAAAATTGGTAACTATAGTATTCGTTTACAACAGTTAAAGTATTTAGAATTTTTCAGTTTTGGATATTGCGAGGAATGCCCGCAAAATGTTAACAAATGTGTAGTAATTTAAAAAAAAAAAAATCAATTCCAGATACAATATTTTGAGGTTAACGTTAGTTTTCATTGATAATTTGACGTTTAGTGATTTTCAGACGTTCTCTATTATGTACTGAGCCCAAGACCTTTCATGGGTTGTAGTGATTCAGGTTCTTAATTTTTTTAAATAATTATTTATATTATTAAAACAAGAGCTAATACCTCTACATTTTTAAAAGGAAATTAATGCTATTCCACGTGGAAGAATATTTTAAAATTTAACATCGTTAGCATTTCTTTGGAGTATTAATTTGATGGGTTTTTATTTTTTATCACTCTCCACTGCGTTCTATACAGGTCTTATAAATTTTGTTTTTTAATTTTTGGCTTTCCAACGTTTTACATTTCGCCATTACTTTTATTTTTGGAACTTGGTCTTCAAAATAGAAAGATATTTCTTTTTTTTTCTACTTCAGTTAATTACTAAAACGTTTACAATTACTCCACTAATACCAAATCCAACACTCTTTTCGATTCAATCATTCATCGTTGTCATTCTGAACCGCAGGAATAGGTACGCTACAAGAGCTCGGAGTCCAAACAGGACTGAGACCAAGGCTATTTATAAATACAATGCCACCTGCCTATTCTCACGTTATAAGTGTCTCGGATATAAATATACTCCAGTTGACCTGGAGTAACTTCTTCTATCCAAGAATTTCTTCCGTCCACATTTAGAGGACGGCGGATGAAAAAAAAAATGAAGTTTTGTTTTTTTACCGATGGTAGTAACCCAAATTGAACATGAACAGTAAAATCAAATAATCAACCGAAAAATTTAAGCCAACAAATATTTAATAAAATAATTTAAGTTTCAAATAGGTTATTACCCTATTTTTTCCATAGGTTATTACCCTAAGTATATCATTTTAATGCGCATCTAAAAAAAAAAATTGAATTACACGAAAATAGTGTATCTAATGTATCGGATCTGCAGTGAGTTTATGAAATATCTCTTTACAACTCATATTTAAATGGAATTTAGAAATAATTTGAATTAAATGAAAATAGGTAATAATAAATCAAGAGCTTGTATCAAAAGTATCGAATCTACAGTGTGGTTATTTTAACCATTATTTTAAGCTAAACAACGTATTACATGGAAACGGTGATGTATATAATAATTAGAACAAGTAATGTATCTAATGTGTCCGGGTATGCAGTGCAGGTTATCATGTATCCCCTTTAAATTTGTATTTCAATAGATTTTAAGAGCAATTTGAATTAAATGAAAATAGGTAATAATAAATAAAAATAGTAATAATAAATCAAAACAAGAACATTTAATGTATCGAATCTACAGTGTGGTTATTAAGTATCTCGATTTAATCCTTACTTTAAGGAGTAAAATAAAATTGAACAATTTGTATTACATGAAAATTGTTAAAACTAAAAAAAAATGTATTGTATCTAATGTATCGGCTCTACAGAGAGGTTACCCAGTATCTCATTTTTACCCGTATTTAAGTTGTTTCAAAACAATTTGAATAATATGGAAATTGTGTTTAAGAAATTTAAAAATGTACCATTCTGTCTAAAGTTCCCTCACCCGTAAAATAGGATCATTCCAATATTCGGAATGGAATGATACCTGTTAGTCACGGCGACTTAAAAATTGATATAGTTTTCCATTCATATAATTCCATGAGTTTTCCAGGCAATGTATGAAAGGCAACTCGTAAACAGAGAACCAGAATAGGAAATCGGTACTAGTACTATTCTATACTTTTAATTGTCGCTTCGAGTCGAGTCACAACAAATTTCAACATTTGTTTGGTTTCTGTTTTAATATTTTCCAAAAATACAAGTTATAATGAGCTTCAGTATGGAAAAGAGAATGTAATTATGGGAAATGTGTATTATGTAGTAATCATTTCAATTAGAAATGAACATATCAACAAACATATATACTTCGAAATGTTAGTTGAAACTTTTGTTTCTTGATGAAATGAAATTATTACCGAAATCTACTCATTACCCCCAATTACATTCTCTTTTCCATACTAATTCACGATAACTTTAATTTTTGAAAAATATAAACAATGAAACGAATAAACAGTTAAAACTTGTAACTCAACTCGAAGCGACAACATGCGGAACAGATACCAGGAAATATAATATGCTTCATAAAAATATAAATATATATTGGTATACGTAGTATCTTTGCAAATATTGTTCTGGTATAAATGATTTTGTTTTATTTTCGTAGAGGATTTAGTAATTCTTCAAAGGAGTACCTGTTATTTTCCAGGAAGATTGTGGTTTTGTCATTACTGAGAAAACTAAACTAGAAATTTGATTCATTCTATGAAAACCTGGTGCAAAACAAAACAACCTTCATATGAAATCCAATATGTATGCTAATATATTAATAGAGAACCATTGCGAACGTTGACATGGTTTCGAGGATTTTATTTTCGTTTGGTATGGGAATAATAATATTTTCAAATGAGTAGCTAACTTTTTTTTTTTAGAATCTAAAACAACTATTTTTTGAATAATTCTAGGTTATTTATTTTTACAAACCCAACGATCTAGAAAATCATGGAAAACACCAGGAAAAAAAAAACCGCTTCAGAGGCCTTGTTATTTTTGAGATACAGTTAGGTGGTAGATTGTATTAACAGATGTAAATAACATATGTATATGTATATATATATATATATATATATATATATATATATATATATATATATATATATATATAAAATTCAGTGTTGATTGAAAGCCGGTAAAACAAATTTAAATTAAATTATTTCTAAAAGTAATCATAAAGAGGTAAATACTGAACGCAATATAATATTTCAATACACAAACTTTCTTTTATAGAGAATCTGAAGTGAGTAAAAAAATAAATAATTTTAAACAAACAAACTTAAAAATTAATTATTAAAAGTATTGAAAAGCTCATATTAAAACTTGTTCAACAACGTCCGGTTAATAACAACTCTTTCACAAAGTAAATATTAAATCATTTTTTGTATTAAAAAAAAGCAATTAAGAGCACTGTTCTTTTAAAATAAAAATTTAGAATATTGCGAGGTAGAAAATTTAATAAGCGAATCATCGCTTAGCACGCCAATGTTTTAAGAAAAAGTATATAATTAATCTATCGATAAATAAAAAAAAAAAGGATTTAAAAAGCAATCGAAAATAACTACTTACAAGTTGGCGACGTATTGGAATCTAATAATCAACCCACCTGTAAAAAAAAAAAAAAGATATTACTTAACATGAAATGGAGGGAAACATTTTATAATCGACTTGGTAGAAATGACGTACAAATAAACGCAATAAAGATTTAAAAAGCTACAGACTTGAAATTTGGACATTGGGCAGTAGGTACATTCTAAAAGTCCAACGCGCACTAAGAAAAGAAATTTGAAAATTCGTCCTCTAAGAGGGCGAAATGGGTGACAAACGTTTGCAATAAAAATACGTAATTTTTGAAGCGAGCACCTTGAAATTTTAGATTTAGCATCTACATTTAAAATAAATAATTAGCTGTTTTTTTTGTTGTTTTTTTTAAATCAACCCCTAAAAGTGTAAAATAGGGGAAATCGTAACATGTTAAGTTAGAGATGTGAAATTATGTGCCTTTGCTTTTAAACATAATGACAATTACATGTAAGATTTTGCAAAATCAACCCCCAGAAGCCTGTAATAAGGGATGAAAGTTTGATGGGACTTACGTCATTTTTAATTTTAGATTTCATTTCTACATTTGACATAAAGAATTACGCGTTTTTTTATTTTTTTGAAAATCAACACCTACAAGTTTAAAATGGGGGATGAAATAATAATAATAAGGGATTATTAAAGTTATAGAAATTGAAGTGCATCTGAAATCAATGATACTCTTCATGGGGCATTCGAAGGAGAGCTAATTGAAAACTAGTCAATAGATTCAGTAGTTGAAATCGACGAAGCCCTACACTATCCCTCAGATTTTTTGAAAACTTTCCATCAGGTCTGCCAGCACATAAACTTTAACATAACATATCTGTAATGTTACTCCGAAATTTAAAACCTCCAAGATTGTGCAATAGAACTCACTGCTGGTAAAATTTTTGAACAAAAATATAGAAGCTACTGTGGTCGAGGAGAAACTGTTTTTTCCCACAGATACCTCTAATACCATCCGAGTATACTTTTTAATACAGTTTTGGAAATTCCAAAGTGGATTTCAACCGAAAACACATGGGAAGTTCTGTAGTTACGCCATTTAATATTTAATAGGACATTTTATAAAAATCGATCAACAAAGAAATAAGAATTAGTAGTCTGGTTAAATTTACAAATGCTTTAAGTCATCAGGAGTAATACTTTAATTTAAGTAAGAGTAGGTAGTTAGTTGATTCGCTCTCCATTATAACTCAAGTTTTTATTCAAAATCAAAGCGAAAGGAATTCGCGGGAAAAAGCTAGTTTAATATAATTCAATAAAATAATTAATATAATTCAATTTTTTTCACATTTAGGGCATATAAAGAGAACAATATAGACTCGAAATGTCGCCAAAAGAAAGTTTAGAGAATGGACCGAATGAAAATCATGGTATCCATTTCGAAGGTTGTTGCTTCGAGTTGAGTTACAAGATGTTTTAACTACGTATTCGTTTAGCTTTTAATATTTTCCAAAAGTACAAGTGATCGTGAGCTTTAGTGTGGAAAAGAGAACGTAATTATGGGAAATATATATACTTCGGTAATTATTTCATCAAGAAATAAAAGTTTTAACTAATATTTTAAAGTATAGATGATATATGTTTGTTGAAACGTGTATTCTAAATATTGTGACGCAACTCGAAGAGAGAACCTGCGGCATAATTATTATCAAAATTATACACATAATATTTTTAAGGTCGCCTTAAAGGTCAATAAGGATTTTTTGCCCATATTTTTTCCATCCCATATCTTCCGACACTCCTCCGTCCATTTCTTAATCTCCTGCCTCTTTCCCCCCACCAAAATGGATAGCCATCCTCGGCATCACCTACCCTTCCGAGTTTCCTACACGACACCATCACACATCAAAAACAGTATACAGTTTATCTTTACCAACACATGATGGGATAGAGTACACACTGTAGGGCCTTCCGCAGGTTGCTACCGGATGGAGATAGAAAGGGTGTTGTGAGGAAGCGGTCCCGCCACCTGAATCGGGGGCAGATCTGATAACCCACTCGTCCTAAATTATACCATCACGCAACCTCGAAGTGTTGAAGCTTGATAATATCAAAGGGGAACAACGAGGAAGAAGACAGAATTCTCTTGTTAATGTAAGATATTGTGGTAAGGTATTAACTCCATCTCTTTTTTTATAAGGAGTTAAATTTATAATAATGGATACCAACACGAAGGCAGCAGAGGACGGCAATGGTACAGTCCTCTTTTCCTGTACCTGCAAGAAATCTGTCAGCATTCCAATCGAAAAACTTGTTTCTAACGCGGAAAGTAGGATACGCAAGTACCGGGTTCATTGAAATGCAAGAGGAACACATCACACAAACACACACAGGATAATAATGGAAAACTCTAAAAAAATATGTTTTATAAATTTAAAATATCTTAATTGTTCTTGCAAACGATAAGAAATATCTTATCCACCAATGATATTATATCTATATTGAATTTTCTACAATTCATAACTTGTACCAAGTTCAAATATTTCATCACCGTAAAATCATCACGTTTTGAGGTCGCCAAAGAAACGTCTCAAGAATTAAAAAGGCTCTATTAGCCGTAACAGAATTATAAAATATTTTGTATGGAAAGGTTCCTATGAGTTTCTGATAATAAATTATCATCTATTTAAAGTATACGATATCTGGTGTTTCTTTTTCCTGGGAACGTCAAAATCGTCATCAATCATTATTAAAGTAATGATTTTTAGAAAACTAAATGATATCAGTCACCTTAGGATTTACTTATTAATTATTATGAAATGTTTATATTAACTGGTATTGCAATATAAATTTATTAAGGAAGTGATATATGTCAATTAATTAAAAAATATTTTAAAGAATGACTTGATAATTTTTTGGAACTGTATATTTATAAAACCGCGAGAAAATTTTCATTTCAGTTATATTCGTCATAATAACACGTTTTTAATAATCAAGTGCGATATGTTCTAGGAAATATTGCAATTAAATGAAATAAATATTATTCTAATATACACAATACATAATATACAAATATATTATTTAAATTTTTCATAAACTCTTATCAACTCCTCATATGTCCTTGAGGTTAATAGGATGAAAGATGATGTAAGAGTGTGACATAACCGAGTGGACGCAACGAGATTAGTCACTTGCGAGCTTGCATCAATGAGGTAAAGAACTTCAACAACAAGGATCTATATATTAATATAGATACGTGTTTAATAATATAAATTGATTTTTACATCATATCTTCTGGTGTTAAAACAATTTTTTTAATAATTACTAACAGCTTAATTAAACATAATTATATAAGAAGGAACGTAACACCACATCTTGGAATCCCTGGCTAAAGAAATGAAGAAAGTAAGTAATGTAAATAAATTAAAAAGTTCATAACATTTCGATTTAATTAATAAATATGATTAATAATACAATTCATCAGGTTAAAAATAAATATAAACTTTCCCTACATGCTTCCTATACACTTAGTCAAGTATGAGAATTACTTCGCATGGTTACCGAAATATTTACTTCTTATTTATCACAATAAAAATAAATACAGTACATTTAAATTAAAATCGATGACAGTTTCTTTTAAGAAACAAAACTTTTACAGTGTATTTAATTTTAAATCGATGACAGTTTCTTTTAAGAAACAAAACTTATAGAATCACGTCACACGAAATATTCTTTTTTATAAACCAGTCACACCTAAAAGAGCCTTTTTAATTCTAAAGACGTTTATTTGCCTCAACCTCAACACGTGTTTTCAGGTACTATCTTCAATGAGGCAATATTTGAACAACGTGAAACAAAAAAATAAGGACAACAGTATTTTTTTTATAGAAATACTATAATGATTTGTAAAGAGAACATGAGGTAGACGTAATATATCGGCATAACTGAAAAAAAAAACTTATTTCAATTAAACCTAGAAAAAAGGCTTTTGATATAAAATAACCCAATAGTTATATAATTTAAACTACAAGGGATATTTTTATCTATTTCTATTACGATTATTGATTTGTAAAAAAAAACTGACTGTAATAATATTTCTTTATTGTTAAAAAATCTTTTCTATAAAGTCATTGGCATTTCAAAATTCTTCTTCTTGCATTTAGGTAATACGATACGACTAATGATTGTTACTAACACTAATGCAGACAGATTTTCTAAATATTACTATTATTTATTATTATCTTGAAGATACAAATTACCATCCTTCTGTACTTATATAAGCATTATCTTGCATATTTAAATTTTTACATCTTACACTTATAATTACATCATGTGCAAAACTCATTACTAACACACATTCTTATTATCATTTTCTTGCCCACTGACATTTTTTCATGTAATTATTCTGTTTTAAATAATTGATTAACGGTTGTAACATTGGTGAAAATTTTTATCCTGTAAGGCTTGAAGAATTTCGAAAAGGATGGCTATTCAGAAATGTTTTTTTCTAAAATAATTACCAAATGTCACAGGATATTTTGCTCAAAAATTAGTACACCACATAGTGGTACATTTTATTTTTTTTACAAGGTACATTTTATTTTTTTATTTGTGGTTCATTGTATTTTTTTTTATTTTGTCACAACAGAGATTATGATCACGGTTTGTAGGTATCCAACGATTTTTTTTTTTAAAGAGGAGCAACCAATCATAACCTTTGAAGCCTTAAATTATACCTTGAAATCCCGCGATTTTTTAAAAAACATTTTGTGCAAGATATACTAAATTAATTGTATCTGAAAACACGTATTTGTTACTCGAAGTCAATAAGCGCGTGTACGACCACTGTTCTACTAGCTTGCACACTATTGTAATAAGTTTGTCGTAACACAGAATTGCCATGAGGTAGATACACAGAAGCGAACTTCTCGCATTGACTAACTGCTTATATGGTTCTGGGCGACCTTGGACTGCCCGTCCGCATGTTCATCAACCGAGAATGGCTCAAAATCCGCCGTCTAGACACAAACACTTCATCGTGTTTTATACTTAAAACATTATCAAGAATATTTCCATTTCCGTTCGATGTAACAGTATATCTCAATCGTCCTATAATATTTCAAATGATAACTTCAGGGCTGGTAAATAAAGTAGACAAAAACATCTAATGTCTTTGGCAATTCAGTGAGCAAGACTACATAATTGTCCGAATCGTAGCATTTTTTTTTTCATTTTTGAAATATATATATTTAATTAATATTAAACCCAATATGATCTACCGTGTGTTGATTTTTTTCTAGGATACTAATATATTAGGGATTCTGTTTTTCCCATAATCAATAAATTTCAACTCCATATTTATAATTTTTCAACACCCGATTAAGCATGAAATATATTTATATTACAGTAAAAACTTGAGCCGCGTCAGAAACATGCTCGATACTGTTGACACCAAGGTCATATAAGATTTATTTTAATTAACTTTAGTTTAAGGGTTAGAATACCATTGATACAAGAATAATTGTATTTCTCTAAAAATTCGTTAAATAGTTTAATAATAATTGACGTTTACAATAACTTCAATATCTTATCGTTTCCCTTAAAATATTTTGTTTTTATGGTAATAGTTAAATGTCTTGTATAATGGAATGATTGAAGGTACAGATGATCTAAGTATTGTTGAACTTATCGATTATAATCCTCCGTCGTAAACCAGCGACTTCCTGCCCCCCTGTATCGTTTAATAACACCCCTCTAAGTCCTGTAGAACAGATCCGGTACTTAGGACTACACCTTGACAAACGCTTAACTTGGAATCCTCATACTGGACTGAAACGACAAGAAGACGCTTCAGTCTTGCACCAGCCTCCTATAGCCCTGAAGATGACCCACAAAGTAAGTCGAAACGTCGGCACATAATTAAATAAGTAACCACTTATTTAGTGTTTTTATTTGACTGCACCCCCAACTATTTTCTTCCTTACGTCTATCTTCCAGTCAACCATCCCCTCGCTACTCATGAAATAATTCCTAGTATAATAAAATAGAGATAAATTATTTATTAGAAATATATTGAAGGAGCTGGATAGACAAGACGCAAGCATATTAAAATGAAATAATTGGAATAAAATGAATTAAAATAAATTAATTAATTAGCATGTTTATTAGTTATATCAATGTTTTAATATTATTATTTCCTTTCAATTATTACTTAATAGATTATTCTCATTGTTTTACTTACTTATTATTCTTTTGTTTAAATTTTACTAACATGGCTTCTCGTCATTTTGTCAGTATTCTATTGTTTTAGTACAAACAAATAATACGTTTTTTAAATTTTATAATTTAAATTATTCCTAATTTTGTATCTGGTTTACTCCAATAGTTTAATTTTTATATATTATTTTATTCTTTATAACTTTTTCTCTTCCAATCATTTCATTTTAATATGATTGAATCTTGACTGTCAAGCACTGATGGTCAGCAATGTGGGTTGAAACGTTGGGGGATTATTTCTTTGACCTCAACCCGGACCAATTTCTCCCGTTATTTTATTGATATCTTATCTAATAATTATTTTATTATTTACTCATACAGATAACTATAAAGAATATAGAAATGAACAAAATATAAAATTGTTACTACGCAGAAAAACCAAACCAAAGAGGCGATATCACCTTGCCCAGCTTTCACCTCTTAATAAGGGTATGGTTCCATATCTAGAGAGCAATGCAACGGCATCCTCGAAAATGCCAAGAATATTCTGCAATTTTGAACTATTACGTGGAGAAAAAAACTGTAGAAACTTCCACGACAATACTAATATAGCTGATATCAGTCAGTTAGGAAGAATTTAGCATTTAAATAAATTAAAATTGGACGCGAGAACCGAATAAGTCCATAATCAAGATTACAATAAACAAAAAACAACTGATTAGAAATACCAAAAGAAAAAATCGTAATTATTCCGCAGGTTGTCGCCTCGAGTTGAGTCACAACATGTTTTAACATTTCATTTGTTTCCCTTTTAATATTTTCCAAAAATACAGGCTATCAAGAGCTTTAGTAAGGAAAAGAAAATGTAATTATGGAAAATGTGTACACTTCGATAACCATTTCATCTAGAAATGACCGTATCAACAAATATATATATCATCTATATTTTTAAATATTTTATTTGAAAAGAAAAGATATGACCAGGACCAGGACTCGAACCCGGGGTTTTCCGCGTAACCGTCGTGGAGCCTAGCCACCTCGGCCATCCTGGTTCGCTGCTCGGTCAACATATCCTTTCTTTTCACTGATCCAATATCTCCGTGTTCTCGCAATTTGCGATGTATACACGGGGAGAACGTTCATTAAGCATTACTTAAATTTTAATTTACTTAAATTTAAAGTATATCATCTATACTTCGAAATGTTGATTGAAACTTTTATTCCTTGATAAAATGATTATAGAAATCTACTCATTACTCATAATTACATACTTTTTCATAATATAGCTCGCGATAACTTGTAGTTTTGAGAAAAATAAAACGAATAAACCGTTAAAATATGCGACAACATGCGGAACAGATACCTGCAGAACCGATACTGAAAAATCATTATTTTATATTAAGTCAACGATGTAAAAAAACAAGACAAAGACGAGCGTTCATTGTTTCTTTCAAACAGATAATTTCTAACTGGTAGGTGATTCCTACTTTTGTATCTAGTTTACTCCAATAGTTTAATTTTTAGATAACATTTTATTTATTTAAAAGATCCTGAAGATGACCTGCAATGTGGGTCGAACTTTCGATTTCTGACAAATAGTTTATTTCTATTTAAGGATTTTTTTTATTTGATCTCCACCTGACACCCGGATCATTTTCTACTCCCTATGTCATAGAAGGAAAACCTCGGGGTTGAGTGATCCGGGACAAACCACCTATCTGCACGACCATTGCCCATGAAGCAGTGCAGTGTCTACCACGTATTGAACCTAAGAATTTTCATTATAAAAATTAACGCAAGAACCTGATAAGCCCATAATCAGGTTTTCAATAAAGCAGGAAACAGGATTGAACTTGCAATGAAAAAAGTAGCATGCTATAATATTCGTTGGCGTTGATGTAAAAAAAAAGTTAAACCTGAGCGTTCATTGTTTCAAACCAACAGATAAGAGAGTTTCTTTTGGTCGGTGCTGTATTTTCCATATCACACACACACACACGAGTGGACTCATATGTCCGATTCTTTCAATCGAAATCATCGCCCACACCATAAATATAAAAAGTATTTGATTAAATATATATTAAACCTTCGCTGTTGAATATATTAAACTTTCGAACTTTTAATTATATTTAAAATAGTATAAACCAAACAAGGTTATACAGAGATCGAGGTGGCTCAGAGGTAGAACACCGAGTTGCCGTGCAGAAGGTACCGGCTATGGCAGATCTGAAGATCCTCTTGGGACTCATTCAGCCTCTATAAAGGGGGTATCTTTCATTATGGCGTTAAAGATGATCTAAGAAAAATCACCTCTCTGCACAACCGTTGTCAAACAGGCATAGCTCTACCACGTACTGATCCCAAGATACTTAATAGGCTGTAGTATATTTTTTTTATAGCGTTCATTGTTTCGTTCAAACAGATATTTTCTAATTGGTCGGTGATTCCTACTTTTGTATCTAGTTTACTCCAAAAGTTTAATTTTTAGATAACATTTTATTTATTTAAAAGATCCTGAAGATGACCTGCAATGTGGGTCGAACTTTCTGATAAATAGTTTATTTCTATTAAGGAATTTTTTTCTTTGATCTTTTTTTTTATAAACCAAATAAAAGCGCTGTTCTTGGACAGATCTTACCTACAGTGCTATTTAAAAGGCATATTAAGCAAGCCATTGATACTAATCTCTCCACTGACAGGCAAGGGTTGTAAATTAAATATGCGAAGAGCACTAAATAAGGTTGGACCTGAAAGCACGCCTTACTGAGAGCGCAACCTAATTAGATCCATAGCATAATTGAAACAGCCTTTCTTCTGCACATAACTGTTTCGCCGGTGCATCCATGCCATTAGTTTGAGGATTCCTTCCAGGAAAGTTTACAATGGAATAACGGGATTTGTTCTACAAAGAATTACTTAATTCTCAACAACAAATCCAGGGCGTAACTGTAAAAAGTCAAATAAGTTTACATCCCATGAACACATAATATGTGGGGAAAAAACCTGTACCACTACAACCCATCATAAGTATTGGGTTCAGTACCTGGTAAAGACTGTACAGTTTCTTGAACATCGGTTGTGCAGGGAGGTAGTTTGTTCGCTCAACCGCAAGATTTTCTCACTAGTTTGAGTACCCATTACTTAGAGTAGTGGTTGGATGAGCCTCGGAAGGTCCGGATTTAAGAGATTACATAAAATAAAATTAACAAATCAAATAAAATCTGCCAGCGCTCTACTTAGTATATGGTAGTATAGTATTAATAATAATAATTTTAAAAAATAGTTGAGAATTATAGTATCAATAACATCATTACTATTTGCTAAAATAAATTACAATAGACAGTCGGACAACGAAAAGGACACCTCACACAGAAGTAGATTTGAGAAAAATAAATTTTGTTTGTTTGTTTCATTTAACATCACTTTATGTTCCTATGGCTAATCGGACGATACTACAGTGAGAGTCCTGAATTTTGCCTATCCAGGTATAATGAGGATAGTGATCTTTAGCAAGAACATATCACCACACAGGCTCGTAACCGCCATTTTGTTTTTGCCCAAGCATGTGTCCTCCGAAGAAAGGCCTAACCAAGGATTTTTTACTCCGTTTAAAAAACCTTAAGGCCACCTGCGATCTTTGGCATAGTAGGTTGTTGTGCTAACCGCTACGCCACAGAAGACCCCGAAAAAAAATTGGTAATTTGAGCTTTATGAGCTCTAACTTACCTTCGATGCGGCACATCATCGAATTATATATGGCATAATACACTCCATGGTATTATGCCATATAATGAGTTTAATCAACAGAAAAGTTAAACATGGATAACGAATTTTTAACTTTAGTATCAATGTTGAATGTGTGTGATGGCAAAGTGTAATATGCCTCATGTTTTTAACTGAACATTTAAAACAGTACCGATGCTTTATTATGAATAATAATACAATGTTAATTATTAATTGTATCACTAAAAATCATATAATTTCATATTATATTAAAACTTCATTAAGGCTAATTCGAACATTTGCATTCTTATTCCCATGAGAGATGTTTTCCGAAAGTACAAAGGGGATACACTTTCCTTACTTTTTTAAATTTTAGATTAAAAAAAGATCATGGATTCATGAACCGATTATGGATAGAGAATGTTCGCGAGAAGAAACAGTACATATGTAAACTCCAGATGTATATAAATAACTGAATTTGGAGAAGACCGTGTTTAATTAAACGAGACCTCCAATAATTAATTACTAACGATTAAAACGATTAATCTAACGATTAAAAATCCATATTCTATAATTGAATGATTACCAATTTAATATTATAATAATTATTTTCAGTGTATTATTATACATAATAAATCATGAGTAAACTTTTGACTCAGAACCATAAAGTATATTTTCACTTGGCCATGACATTCAACATTGATGGTAATATTATTATAAATTAGCTAAATAGATATTCTAATATGGATTCCAAGATTTCTTTGCATTATAATTCTAATTTCTCATCAGTTATTTTATAACCTTTTATTACTCTTTGAATTTATTTTCATTTTTATCATTCCGGTTTATATAAACTGTAATTCTTCATTGATAATGCAATGGCTTATATAGTTTTTTTTTCTTTTGATTTAAGCTCTGAAGATTGCCTAAATCTCAGTTCGAAACGTAGGCACAATAAAATAACTCCATCCTATTTTATGTAATTCATTGGATGCGCCCACTGACCATTTAAAAAAAATCGTTTAATTTTACAATCTAACTCACAGAACTAAAAAAACACTTCTTTTTGAACAACTGTAATGAATAATTTGCTACTTAGCCGTAATCGGAAGCCGATTAAATAAAACAGATATAGTAACAGTAGATACTCTTGGTTAATGCTTCCTTCCGTATTAACAATTTAAACAACAATTTTCTATTTTTGCAAATTATAGTTTACAACCATTATTAAAATTAATTTAATATGACGTAAATCAAATCTGAAATCGAGGACATCATCCAGCGGTTGAGCAATATAACATATAACATAATATTGCTCCTTGTATAACCTCTAATCAAACATTACGTGCTGGGCAACTAATGAGTCCAAGAGATGTAGCGTAGGGTCTTTGTTTAATTTTTATAACTAACTCATTTAGAACTTCAAAGAGTTTCTGAGTTTTAAAGACAAAAACATAACGAACATTTTACAACTTGAATAATACCCCTGTGCCATTCTATAATTCAATTACCCTTTTATTATAACTATTCTATAATTATCTTATTTATCTATAATAAGATATAATATTTATGGAAGGTAAACTTTTCTATAATTAATCAGTAAATTCTTCTAAACTTCAGCTTTAAATAATACCGATTGTCATGTTATTCTATATTTTCCAACAACATTTTTATTGGATTTATATTTTTATATATTTCATTTATGTACCCTCTACAATATTTTTTTGTAGCGGAGTGGCTCAGTGGTAGAGCAATGAGTTGCCATGCCGAAAATCCTGGTGCTGGCAAGACCATCTGTTAGCAGCAGATGGATCCTATGGGATCTAGGAACCTCCTGGGGCTCACCCAACCTCTGTAAAGTGAGTATCTAAAATAAGGGAGAAAATCTGGAGGTCGAGGGTCATCTAGGACAAATCACTTTCCCTGCACATCTATTGTCCATGAAACAGTAGTCTCTACTATGTACTGAACCCCAGACCCGTTCACTGGTTGTAGTGGTACATTTTTTAAAAAAAATTTTACAATATTTTATTAACAATACTTATATCGATCAATATTTTATTCTTCGGTATCATTTATATTCCCATTATTTCATTGTGTATTTCACCATCTATATTTTTAAAATTTCAAATACCATTCATTAGACTAATTTGTATTACTTAATTAATAATACTCTATAATTATTCCCTCTCCTTTTTATATCTATCTAACGGTTCCCCCATCTTTATGTTTAATTACTCAGATATCTTGATGCTTATGTATTTATAATATTTTCCATGCATAATTTTAATTTGTCTGTATTTTGAATATTTAACGCTGAAAAAGACCTGCAATGTGGTTCGAAACGTCGACTTTCCGATAAACAGTTTTCCCTATCTAATAGAATTTTTTTTAGCTCCACCCTGACCATTTTCTTCCTCTGAACAGTTAACTAGTTTTTGTTACTGAATATTACGAAAGCTTTAAGCCTGTAATAATAAGATATAAAAAGAGTAAATATTATAAAGAAAAAATATGCATCTAAGAAAATAGGCCATATCCGTCAATGCCATCATGGAACGAAAATAACACGGGTCAAGGTTGAGTAAAAAAAGGTGGCACGCAATAATAACTTGAAAGAGGAATCCTCCATTATAATGATTCGTATTAATCATAAAGAATATCATTCATTTTTAAAATGAATAATTGAAGTATTTTCAATGGATGTAACTACATTCCTAGGATTTCTTAATTTTCTAGTAGAGTTTGAAGTGCAATAAACATTAAGTGGTTTAAGTGGATACATACCAGCATGCTTTTATTTTATTTGTTGAAGCAATGATATAATGATGATTTTAAAAAAAACTTACGTGCAGAGGAGAGCATTCCCACTTGACCCATTTAGATTCACAATTTTTTATTGAGTCTTTTAAATTTAAGGCAAATAATCCCAACGTCAGTTTCATTATTAATATATTATCATATATCGTATACTTTCTATTTATGAGAGTTTGTGAACTTAAACAATTTTCATGGTAACTCAGTCTTACGTTTGCGTTCTCCCAAATCCTCTTCATTCATTCGCTATGTTATTTCCTCCTTTCGTGCGCTAATTTTTTTCGTGGTATATTTGGTATCAGTTTTTATCAAATCGATGTTTTGTGGTATATTTGGTATCAGTTTTTACATTCGTAAGGATTAATTATGGTATGTACTGTGATTTTTAGCTGTTTGAGGTCTTCTTCAGTTTCCATCATCCTTTTGGACTTTGGGTTTTTATAGTAGAATGTGATGTTGAATTTTTTTTGCAATTTTGATTTAGTCCATTCTGTATATACGTCCAGAACATTTGGCTGTTCTCTTTCTGAAAACGTCTTTATAGAATATTTTTATTAATTTATTAATATGATTTTTGGGAATAATTCCGCAGGTTGTCGCTTCGAGTTGAGTCACAATATGTCATAACTTTTCATTCGTTTCCCATTTAGTATTTTCCAAAAATACAAGTTATCGTGAGCTTCAGGATGGAAAATAGAAAGTAGTTATGGGAAACGTATATAATAATCATTGCATATAGAAATGAACGTTTCAACGAATATGTACCATCTATACTTCGAAATGTTAGTTGAAACGTTCATCCTTGATGAAATGATTACCGATCTATACACATTTACTTTCAGTCTTCCATAATAAAGCTCATGATATCATGAATATTTGTAAAATATTAAAAATGAAACGAATAAACAGTCAAAACTAGTTGTGACACAACTCGAAGCGACAACCTGACGATTAATTACCAGATTTTCTCTACCTCGAACAGATGTTTTGATAGTTACACATTTTCAGATGCAAGAAGATCTAAGTAGATGTCTTAAATGGAAAGATTATTTCAGTAATGGTACTCAAAAAAAGGGAAAATGACGCCATGAAGAAAACAGCTACTAAATGAAATATATCCTTGATTGTTATTTATTATTATCGTGTAACAGAGTTAATGAAGCATAGAGGTTCATTGACTAATTCCGTGAAACTGCTGCTAAGCGGAAAGTAAACAATCGTGACAAGTTCAACAGCACAATGGGAGTGAAGGTCCTTCTTCATAGTAAGATATAAATAGAAAATAGTAAAGATAACAGTGACGTAGGCAAGGATCAGGACAATAAATAAATCCCCCCCCCCTTAGAAATTTATAGGAAAAATTACTATTTCATATTCATTAGCATAAAGTTGATTTTTTAAAGTAATATAAATTAAAATAATGTAATATAATGAGGTTTCAGATATTTAAATTTTGTAAATAAATTACAGCACATGTAGAGGATACCAACAACTATCGTTGAATCCTCCAGCCTTGAAAAAGATGGAATTTAAAAATTTAAAAATAAAAATGCCCAATATATATATTTTTTTCATATTGAACTTCTGGAATGCTATCAATACAAAATATCGCTCCTTCAAACGTCATAACTAAACAAATATAAATTTCGGTATTGGTAAAGCAAAGAATACCTATTATAACGTTGGTATTGAAATTATTTTATTAACCATTAGACAGTTTTTAAAAAGCATGAAACTTTTTTGATTTTAACCTATGCCATCATTCCTATAAATCTTCTAGTTCAAACATGATACAACTCAAAATATGACTTTATTAAAAAAAAATAAAAAATATGGTTGTGGAATATATATGTCGCTCCTGAATTAAAAACTTTCAACCAGTACAAATCCTACTGAATGCTTCAAGCCAATCCGGCTGAAGGGACGATACTTCTCTTTTATATATATATATTTATTTTTTTATTTTGAAGAGAAAAGAGGCTGGCGACCCGTGTTCGAATCCCGGCCGAGACAATCTTTTCTCTTAAAATATATATATATATATATATATATATATATATATATATATATATATATTTAAATAATCAAAAAGAACAATAAATAAAAAAATATATATGTTTGCTTGTTCATTTAACGTCACTTTATGCTACTATGGCTGATCGGACGATGCTACATTTGGAGCTTTAAATTTTGCCTATCCAGGTTTAATTAGGATAGGGATTTTTAACGAGTACCTGACATCGTACAGGCTCGGGACCCCCGTTTAACGTCCCTTCCGAAGGATGGCATAACCAATATTTATATAATCAGTTTAGAGAACTGAATCACACGAGGCTAAAGACCAAAGATAGCTTCTGCAAGAAAATGTGATCCAACATATGAGCCGTTTACTGCAAAAAAATTGACTAAACCACTAATCAATGCACACTGATTTCTCGTATTTCTCCACTTTATTTTTTATGGAGTTAATCAATTTTTGCATTGAACGGCTCATATGAAGGCTCGACAAGGCTTCCGAAGTATACATTTAAGAACGAAATAACAATCCAATAGAAAGAGGGCGATATTGCAGGACGACACTGTTCAGGCAGTGGTTTTCGCTAGATATAAAATTAAAATAATAATATCCAATTATAACTAGTTATCAGTACATACTAGGATAGAGTGTTCATTAGTAATCTATTGTTCCAATGGATAGAATTTACATAAGGCAGATTAATTGTATGTGGGACTCTTTAGTCAGAAGGAATAACCGGCTGATGAAACCTCACTCAATGTCAACTATATTCCTAACATATACGTCATTATTAGTGGCCTCAATAAGACAATTAATGTCAATTTGCACAATACTGGCTACATGTCGGTTCATTAGCACTATGGAATTTTTATATTTTCTTCGTGATTCATGATTATGACGAATAGTCATAAAATTTAATGTATTTAAAAAAATATATGTATTGAAATTTACAACTGCATTATAACAAAATAAGAAGAAAATAAAATTAATGATTCATAATGCCATGGATTAAGGGAATCAGAGAAACTAGCCATTGTAACTAAGAATTCACATTAAATAAAAAAAGTGAAATACCAAATTCTATAGCGTTTAAAATAATAAATATCACCCTGGTTATAAAACAAATGTTATTTTTATAACGATATGAAAGTATTCTAGTTGAGTAATTTTAAATTTTTAACAACAAAATTTAAAAAAAAAACAGACACACGCACACATTCAGCATTTAAAGTACAACTAAAAATAAAATATATTACCGGAAATTTAGTGTTCATTGCAACAGCCAAGAAGTCAAGGTTAGCAGCGAAACGTGATAAATATTGAAAAAACAAATAAACAGCATCCGCACGAAAATTATATTCCATCAATTCTTAATATAGTTCTATTTAAATGCTTTTTAAAATCATAATTCGATACATTAGTTATATTAGCGGGGGGAGACGACAGAAAGCAATTGTTTTAGTTCTCCTACCTACTAAAACTACATGACAAAATGTCAATAAAATATTCTTATATTTGTATGGTATCACCTGAGTTAGGAAATCTCAGAATGGCCGAAATTGATTTAGAAAGAAAAACTGCATAGTCAGAAAAACATTTTAAGTGATAGGAATGAGACTTGGATCGTATGAGAAATTTACTCAAGTTACCTTGAGTGTCAGTAACGACCAATATGGGAGAGACCATTTCCAAACACAGACACATTTCAATACCGAAATGTCTAAAACCAAAAGACATCCTAGATGGGTTCTAGAAAAAGCTAATTGGGAAGAATTTGAAGAAAAAGAAAAAAAAATTCACAAGACACCAACCAGAAATTGTAGACGAAACAGTAGGACGCATCACAAAGAATATCATACAATCAGCCCTACAGGCAATACCTAAAACGAAAGGAAACCCTAAAACAAACCACACACCATGGTTTGTTGAGGAATGCCGGAATGCTGTAAAAACAAAGAATAAGCCACATAAAGAATTACAGCGAAAACCTACAAAATAAAACCTGACAGAATATAAAAAACAAAAAGCAATAGTCAGAAATCTTGTGAAATATAAAAAGAAAATGTCTTGGATTTCATACATAGAATCCATAAACTACAACACTCCAATAAAAAAGGTATGGCAAAAATCAAGTAAATAGCTGCTAATAACCATATAGAGACCCCAATATTAAAAATCCAAAATGAAATTATAACTGACCCCAAAATACGTATAATTGCGGAAAATCTTGCAAATCACTTCTCAGCTATCTCTAATTCAAACATCAATCTTGATCAAAGAAAAAACGTTAGTGATATTGATTTTACTCCACCCACGAAACAAAATAGTTCGTTCCAGAACGATTACAATCGCCCATTCACAATCTGGGAACTACAAATGGCAATAGATGAAACAAAATCCTCCTCTCCTGGAATAGACGAAGTGCATAATGATATGATAAAACATTTTCCTCCGGAAATTAAAAGCGAACTTCTTTTAATATTCAATAAAATCTGGGAAACATCCACATAACCCCAGGGATGGAGGGAATCGATAGTCATCCCCATACTGAAACCGGGAAAAGATAAGCAACAACCCAACAGTTATCGACCAATATCACTTACCAGCTGTTTATCTAAGCTATTAGAGAAGATGGTCAACATACGTCTGATGTGGGCTATAGAAAAATTTAACCAATTACCGCCTAAACAATCTGGTTTTCGGAAAAGTAGATCCACTATAGACCAACTAGTGACAATAGACGCTGAGATTCTCAACACGTTTGTAGAACAAAAAGAAGCAATAAGTATATTCTTTGACATCGAAAAGGCGAGGCATACAATAGACCGAGAAATAATAACAAAAACGATTTATGAATGGGGTTTTAGAGGAACGCTTCCGAAGTTTATTCAAAGCTTTTTAAAGGAAAGACATATTAACGTTGGAGTAGGAGAATCGACCTCTAGAAGTAAAAAAATAACTAATGCTATTCAACAGGATAGTGTATTAAGTTGCACATTGTTTGCGATTGCAATAAACTCGATAGTGGAAGTAACTCCTGGATCGATAAAAGCATTTCTTTATGTTGATGACCTAGCCATATTTTTAAGATTCAGGAATCATGAGTGGATGAGAAGAGAATGTTTTAAATAAACTACAGATTTGGGCTGAAAGCAAAAATCTTCGCTTCTCCATAGAAAAGACCAGAGGCGTATTATTGTCAAGAAAGAGGAATCCAAGCCCAGCACCTCCGCTTTTTATGTACGGCAATAATTTAACATTTTGCGACATCAAATTTCGCGGATTGGCCATAGACAGGAAACCAACATGGTCAGATCACATAAAATACCTAAGAGAAGAATGTTTCAAGAGGCTAAGACTCATTCCTTTCTAATGAATGAGTTAGTATTAGCAAGAACCACTTGGGGAGCAGACCGAAAGTCGATGCTGATCGTATACACAAGCATAGTAAGATCTAAAATAGACTATGGTTGTGTGGTTTATTTTTCACCTAAAACAAGTCGTCTCTTACTTCTAGATACCATTTCCCATACTAATTGAAAGCCTCAGTACTGAGGCCTCTTTAGCTCCTCCAACATTTCGAAGGCAAGATCTAATAAATAGTTATGTTACTAAATTTAAACTCCATACAACCAACCCAGCTTACCACCATATATTTCACCCCCGCTGTATCAGAAATTTCGAAATGAATACAACAACAAACGCCACTTTAGGCATCAGGCAAAAAATAGTTATAAAAGAAATTTATGATATGCCGTAAGACCAAGCCGACCCTGACTTCCGATTACCCCGTGGAAATATTAGAATTATAAAATAGGCCTATCCTTAAAACATAAGATCACATGATCAAATGACCTACCTTCAATTTCACAAGAAGAAACTGGAATATTCTGACTATGAAATAATATATACCGATGGATCCAAGAAAAATGAATAATTATGAATGGGACACCCAAAAAATATAAATTACCTTCATATTCAACAATACATCAGAACTTCAGGCGATTTCTACAGCTCTTTACTCATCATTAAATAGTGCACATCCAAAATTTTTAATTTGTACAGATTCAATGTCGGGACTTCAAAGCTTATCAAACTGTAACAAAACCGGTCATACAATAAACAAAAACCGCAATTACTAAGAAATGTTAAAATATCTAAAAAAAAAAACGTAACTTTTCTCTGGATCCCTGGACACTCGGGAATTCCTGGAAATGAAGCTGCGGATAAAGGTCCCAAAGAGGCTGCTGTGATGAATACCTCTTCAAATATAAGAGCCGAATGATGTAAAGGCATTTTTAAAGAACAGAGTCAGGAAAAATTGGGAATCCATGTGGGCTGAAATTCCACTCGCTACCAAATTTAGAAAGATAAAAAAAAGTACGAAGAACTGGGTAAGTGCTATAAGAGGGAATAGAAGAGAAGAAGTGGTTGCGACAAGGCTGAGGATCGGTCATACCAACCTTTTTTTTATTTTTTTACCTGTACCACTACGACCCGTGAACGAGTCTTTCACACATGAGGGGGTTCAGTACATGGTTGAGACTGTACTGTTTCATGAACAACGGTTCTGCAAGGAGGTGCCTTGTCCTAGGTCACGCTCAACCGCCAGGTTTTTCCCCCTTATTGTGGGTACCCTATTTTTATAATTTTTTATAGAGGCTGGGTGAGCCTCAGGAGGGTCCTAGATCCTATACGATCCATCTCCGGCTGCAAACAGACTAAATAAAAGTAACTGCCCGCAGCGGGATTTGAACCAGGATTTCCGGCATGGTAACTCAGTGCTCAACCACTGAGTCACTCCGCTCCCAACCTTACTCACGCATATTATAAATATATGTGTTATATATATAATGTAAGTCTAACGTCGTACAGATAAAGAGAAAACCCATACAAATGTTGGTTTCGATCCATCCCTAGTTATTTACTAACAAGGAATAATAGATTCAATAGTGATATATATAAATGATTCTTAAGACAAGATTGGTAACAGCTGCGACATTAGCCTCGAATCCGGAGGGAAGGGCTAATATTTTTCCACCAAAGCAGAAATAGCCGCCTACCTGCAAGCTATTTCGGATAGGTCCTTGCAAACTGGCACAAATCCATTTTAGGAAACAACCTCCTTGCAAATATATCTAGATTATCAGCTTCTGTTCATTCTATTTCTCTGCTACTGTATACTCTACTTATAAATATACTGAATATTATATTCCTCTGCAACACAAAAATGACACAACTCGGAGGCATGAACCCTCTGGGTTGCGAACGTTAGGGCATTGACCTTCGTGTGAAAGTGCATCCAGGTAACTTGGATAATTATACTCATTTAACCGAGCCATCTCTTTTCCGTATCTCTAAACTGACAGGAAAGACAAATAATTGATAACGGTGTAATGTTTGTAATAATAATGTATAAAAAATAACAGGGGGAATAAAATAAAATGAATTTATTTTTTTCAGAAACAAATTTATCGTATGAGAAATAAAAAAAAATCCACGTGATAATAGAATATTGAAATAAATTAAAATTAAATCAACTATACAATAGTTGTACAGAAAAAAAAAATATCGTAGCACTGAGTGCTAGTAGATAGATATTTCACGGAGAAACAGGAAACAAAGACATTTACAACCTTTGAAGGGCCTGGGGCTCAGTACATGGTAGAGAGTACTGTTTCTTGGACAAGAGTTTGTGCTCAACCACTAGCTTTTCGCCTTATTTTGAGACTAACGTTACAGAGGATGGGTAAGATCTAGGTCCTGGATCCCATAGGATCCATCTCCGGCCACTAACAGAAACACAAAGACGTATCAAAGTAAATCCCTGAGGAACAGAGACTTGCCAAAATTAATCAAACTTAGAGTTTTAGTCCCTAAAAAAATGAAGTTTAAAAGAATTTAGTTTAAAAATCAATGGTTAATTCATTCCAAAAATAAAAGCGAGAGGTAGATTTTATAGGAAGCAAAATGATTCGCCACATCAGAAGTGAACTCCTGGGCTACATGCTTGTTTAGAATTTATCAGACCGTTAAGAAGATTTAACCAGACCATCGTTTAACACGCTACATTAACTTTCAATAAAGGCCACATAAACGCTCTGTAACTTAGCAGGCATTGAGGGGTCAGTGAGGTGAGGGTACCGTGTATACATATATATATATCATATCAAAATCGGTTCCGATAGCTCTAGATATCTACCAACTTTGTTTACTTGCAATTATGATGTTTAAATATACATATTTTACACTTAATGTTATAGAAATTACTTATACATAGTATTTTAAATATTTATATTTTATAAACGACGAGCTCGAGGCAACAAGTGAAAGGGATTTATGCGCTAATTATATTGAAGCTAAGGTTATTAACTGGTATATATGTATTTGTATTACCAGCACTGTTTTCTAATAATTTATTTCTTAAAATTTACAAATGTATTATAATAATAGAAAAGTAAATACTACAACGAATGGACCCGAGCAGATTGACAAAAGCTGAAAATGACAGCGAAGAACTTAATGTCTCTCGGGATAGTATTGAAGGAATTTCTTCACTTAGGCTGGAACTTCAGAATGCTCCGGGTTGTCAAGAAAGACAAAAGAGTAAAACGAAAAAAGAAAGAATTAGGAAAATGATTAGAAGGAATTAGAAGAAGAAGAAAATAGTTGAAACATACGTAGTAAATATTGGAAGATATATTTTGAGATGAAATTATTGTATGTAGAGAAACCAACGTACTGGTTTTACTGTATTAATAGTCTAATAAAATCTAAGGAGCCTGAGACCACCTTCACTAAAAAGTTAAAAATATTAAAAAACCTCTATCACCACAATCGATGAAGTCTAGGGTTCAATACATAGTAGAGTTTGTATTGTTTTAAAGAAAATGGTTATGCATGGAGGTAATTTTATTCTAGACCACTCTCAACCGCCAGGATTTTCCCCAATTAACGGTGTACACTTAACAGAGGCTAAGTTAGCCCTAGGAGGGTCTCCACATCACCTAACAGGGTCTATTTGTGGCTGTCAATAGATATTAAAAATTAATAAAAGTATTCATCACCATTTTTAATATTTTTTATTTCTTTTAGTTATAATTTTTTTTTAATAATAGCGTATTCCCCAGACAATAACGAGTATACCTTTTTATATGGGTGTTATACCGTCGTCCAAATGTTATAGTTAGATCAACCATAAAAATTATGAAACTAGCTAATATTCTACGAAAAGTAATAACATTATTGCAACACCCACATTTTTATGGACTCATTTGCTCCATCTTTCTCCTGATAAATTAAAAGGTTTTTTTACGAAGTTTCATCAACGGAATATTTTTTGTCAGTATTTTCGGATTTTCTTTACTTATATTAGTGAGCTTAATGAGTGAATACCCCTGCATCGGATTAAGGACAGAATCAACTTGTGTCTTTTCAAGTGCCTATTCAGTTTCTTCCTCTACCTAATATACGATATACAAACTCCAGGGAGCCTTCATGAAGCCGTAGGTTCTATAAACTATTTAGATGCAATCACTAAGAAAAACTTCTCACCTTACCATACAACTCTGATGCTGAACGAAATATATTCTGTCTTTGAAGCCGAAAGGCGGGCTCGTATGTCCAACCTTTACAGTGTGTTAAAGTGGCTCCCTCACACCATCTGTTCCTCGGTTCTTTCAAAGAATTATTACCTCCCAACACCTTTCATACATCTATAACCTCCAAAAATTAAAATCCTCACTTTAGACACCTAAAACACGAACTCGATCTCAAGACGTATCTCGAAAGAATCTTTTCAAACTTTGCTTTTTCTGGAAATCCACCACGCTTCTTCCCATCCTAATTCAAATCCTTGCATTTAGTCAATTTGAAAAAAAAAAAAAAAAAAAAGCTCTCCAATCAATCAATTTTAACAATATTTTTACATTCCAATTATAACAACATAATTTTTATATTTTATCATTTTCTTTTTATACTTTTTCGTTAATGTAGCAAAAAAAACAATGTTTGTATTTCCGAAGAAAGGAAGACACTCTTCATTTCATAGTAGCCTGCCATTTATATGGTGAGATTAGAAAGAAATACTTTGGGAGGGAGACTTGTGCCACTGAAGAATAATGAGTTTATTAAATGGTGCCAATTGGAAAGCGTAAAGTAATTACATGCAGGAGACCATGCTGTGACGATCAAAGTTAATTAGTTAAGGATGGTGATCCAATTATAGATTGAAGGGATAAAAAAAATAGCTGGATATACGTAAAAAATTAATTTACAATAAATGAATCATGGAATATGCCTATATTAATTTGTGAACTTCAATAGAATTTATACATTAAACTTTTAATTATTTGTATTTATCCATATTTATTTATTTATATATACTGTACAGATAAGAAAAATAAATAAGTGGAAGAAAATGGTCCGGGTTGAGGTCAATAAATAATTTGTCAATTATTTATTGATCTCTACCATTGACCTCTTATATTTCAAGTAATATTTTTGTTTTCTCATTCAACAAATTTTATTGGAATAAACAAATACTAATGTATATGCTAAAATATATAGTCCGAGTTACATGGACCATTTTCTTAACCGATGGAATTTTAAGACATCTATGCTCTTATCGCTGTACTTTCTTAATTTCTTGTGGCATTTTCCCTTAACAATACTACTTGAATGGGGAGAAACCATTTGACAGGAATAGGTTTATAATAGTTTCTTTATTTAACGTCACTTAATGCTGCTATGGCTAATCGGACAATACCAGTTGCCACAAGGTTCATAATAGTTATATGTAATTATGACATTTGGCCAACTTTTTATTTTGAGTCTTCTCTTTTAACAATTTACATATGTTATTCTCACAGAATAATATTCTTTTTCTATCTGCCAGTGTACCCACCTATATATCTGTGTTAGTTTAAGTATAATATGAATTATATTTAAGGGTTTATATTATTTTATTCTTTCCCCAGAAAAGATTCATCAAACGCAGCATTAATGTCTCGTTAGAGCACACCCATCATGGACACGCTGGGAACAGAAGCCAACATCTGGCTTACAATAAAGCTGGACACTCTGGAAGACAGCCATTCAAAGGTTTGATTTATATCCAGGAGCCTGGTCCCCTTCCAACTGACAGTCTAGCAACGTCTTGATACATCGTCTTCCTACAGAACTGTTCTGTTCATAAAATGTGCTATGGTATTCTGAACGATTTAAAACTTATTTATTCTCTACTTAATCTTATTAATCCGAGATAAAAACTATAATAATTAAATAATATTCTGTTAAAACGATACTTACTGCACTAAATAATTACCAGATAACCCTATAATAGAAACCATTCGAGATGAAAAACTTAAGATGTTTTTCAATAATTATTCGTTCAGGAACGAGAAACGAGAAAAATTTCTGTTTTATTATCCTAGATGAACTAATATACTTCGTTCCATGGTACTATTTAAGACAACTAGAACATCTAATCTGTACTGTCAAAATGTCATCAAGCGACAAACAATTCTTAAAATAGTTAAAAAAAAAAAATTATTTTATATATAAAAATTATCTCTATTGACGACTTTGAAGTCCTAATAGTTATTATAATATTGTAGTTGAGTCTAGCATTAGTTTTTGATTAAAACAATTATCTTCGAACATTTCATATGGTATAAGTAAGTCATAAGTGATAAGTTATAAGTACTTATACTATAACTGAAAATTAAAGTTGATGCTACATGAGTTAATAAGTAAAGGAGATTTGAAAAAATTTGGATATCTGTAATTTTATCCAAATTGAATTTTCACTAACTTATTTGAAGTAAGAAAAATAAAGTAACAAATTAAGAAAACAATGCGATTTTAACTTTCAATTAATTATGAATTTTGCATTATTAAAATAAGCTAGATGATGACTTCCGTTCCGGAAAATAAAATAAAAAACGACTTTCATACAAAGGCCTTTTATTAAAATGTATGCATAGCAAATTGTAACTTCTAGAATCTAATCTAATGACCTAAAAGACTAAATTTCAATTAATTAATTTATAATAATTTTGTTTTACACTTGAAAATTCTAAACGATGCATTCAATCAATAAAATTACAACGATATCGCATAATTAAAAAAATATTTTACCTTTAATAACTTCACAATTTTTATTCTAGAATTTCTATTATAAACAAAATGCATACTCGAATACTGGTTTTCAAATGCCAATTTTAAGCAGTAACAGACTTTTTTAAATACAAAATTTAAATTAATTATAAAATATTGTACACCTGAAATTGCTTATATACTTATCAAAGTACATTCATAATTTGGTCAATACGAGGTAAATCTAAATCAAAAGTTTAAAAAGGAGTTTAAACTTTTTTTGTAATAAAAATATTTTAATTATATAAATATACATATGGTTGAGAAAGGCACTTTAGTGGCGGATCCACAAGACATCGGACCAAATAGGTCCTAAACAGACCAAGCGCTTGGTCCAACACGATTTATTTGGAGAAGGTGTGATTTTTATAGATAATGTCAATGTATTCCGAAAATGTATACGTTTCATAATCAATTAGAAATCTATGTGAGAGATACGACAGGACCAATTCTTCGATGAAAAAAAATATATCGAGTCCTTGTAGAGGAGGTATTTTGTTTATATTTGCTTAATAATCTCAAGGTGGAATTTGGTTTTGTTAACAAATCCTAATTATTACGCCGTATATAACTAGATATATTTAATATAGCTCAACATATGTCAAACATTTTTTTTTTTAAATTAAATCATTTATCCTTGAAAATGATGATTGTGTAATAATAATTGTCTATATTAAAGGTGCGACACACGTCAGTAATAACGCAAGCACTGCAATACAAACGAAACTACAAATTTGTAAAATTAATTTTAAAAAAAATTAATTAATTAATAAAAGGTTTTGTGTTATAGGATTTGTCTACTCGCGTCTTAAAAAAAAATGTATATCCCTTTTCAGGTTTTGCTGTACTATAATAATATAATTTCATTTCAGTTTATGGATTTTAAAATATGCTGGATACAACTGGTCCTTACAAAATATTTTATCATACAATTGACATAATACAAGGATGAACAAATAAAATTTAAAAAAATAATAATGACTGGGATTGACAGTTAGCTGGACCTCATTATCATAATTTTACCTTGAGACTATGAGGCGGCTACGTAAAAAAAATATTTTATTAATGTTTTCATATGTATTATAAATACAATAATTGCCAATTGCATCAATCATAATTCCCAAATAACCAGTTCCAAATTAATATCGGCCTTCATCAATATATATATATATATATATTATACAGTGGAAGACAAGGAAACTTCAGTTGGAGATTCAGCACATCAAGACGGAGAACAAATTTGTTTAGTCAACGTTTTCATATGCATCATGCATATAATGATTGTTTATTTCATTCTTATCATTCCCATATCAACAGCTCGAATTAAGATCGCCCTTGATATCGATTCTGCATATCAACAGCAAAATAATAATAATAATGATATGAACTATATTCCGATGTAACCAAATATTAAAATTTTATGTTACCTTGTGTTTATGTATATATATTTTATTGTATAATACAAAGAGACCACTAAAAAATTGTTAAAGACAATTAAGTTTTAAAAAGAATAAAACTACTAAACGAGGATTCGCTCAAGATTTCAGGAGAGGGGGATGGTACCCGCTAAAAGTTTGAATATATTTTTTAAAACCAGAATTTACAAGTGATTGTTTTATATGCCTTCTTCGGGACTCCTTACGTCCGACTTCAACAACTTCTGATTAAGTTTACATTTTAATTTCTTATAAATCCAATTGAGAGCTCTCTTTCGGGTATGGAATTGGCAGCCAAAAAGTCAGTTATGGCATTGGGTTTCCCCGATAGAATATTTATAACTCTCGATTTTTTTATTTTTGATCAGATGTTATATAATCTGATAACGTTTGAATAAAACGGAGAGAAATCCAAACAACTAGTTTACAGCATCAGGGAATGTTTATCAGTAAACATTAGGCTTAAAAAATGCATATGGATAATTGATGGATTATATCAAGGTTTATTTTCGGCAGGATCTACTAAGTAAATCAATAACAATCTAACCATTATTTATTATTACTACTACATTAGATCATCATATTACTACTCCCTCTTGAAGGTCTAAGATCTGTGCTTTAAGAAAAAAAATCCACAATATCCATTATTCTCTAAATTGTTTATAACTCAATATATTGTTAAGCCTAATGTTTGTAGTTAAATATATTCAGACGCAATAATTGTTACATTTCTAATGATATAATCAGCCTTCGTGAATTTTTTTTTTTTTTTTTGAGAGAAATAGAAGAAATTCAGATCATTGCTTAAAAGAACATTTCAGTTTCTTTTAAAGAGCGGAATCCTAGTATTAAAAATTAGATTCCATGGTTCTTACATTACACATCTCGCATGGTCAACTAATAAAATTATGTTTAAAAAGAAGAGATGAAGAAAATTAAATAAATATAACATTATAAGACAAATGGCCTAGTTAGCTGCCAGCATATGAAGGCGTAGGCGACCTCGTCCTTGGAACTACATGTCAATCCGATGTGTAAGCGAGGCCAGTCCTTAACAGGGTGGAAGTGAGGTGTGTGTTTGTATATGTGTATATACACACAAACACTTACATATATATATATATATATATATATATACACCACACACACATACGTACAAAATACAAGTGACTAATAATAAACAAGGCAATAATATTCCATTGGCAAAGCGAGATTTTTTCACTAAAGCAATACCGAATCCAATGCCAGGATAGGAATAGAATGACTAAAGTTAGTTTTATTTATTAACTAACACTGGCTCCACAACCCAGCACGGATCCTGGCCGCATCAAGGCGTCGCCTCCACTCTTCCCTGTCCAGCGCCAAGGTCCTTCAAGCTCTGGGTCCAATGATGCTGCCTGCATCACTCTCGACTTCATCTGCCCATCTAAGTCGTGGACGCACACGCTTTCTTTTTCCGTACACGAACCCAAACAGCAGTCTTTTTAGGGTGGCGTCGTCCTCCATTCTGGCCACATGTCCAGCCCATCTCAGTCTTGGCTATTCTTATGTGCTTCACCACGTCTGGCTCCTGATACGTCAGATACAGCTCTGCATTTTGTCTGCGTCTAAATTGATCGCCAACTCTTACAGCTCCAAACATCCTTCTTAATATTTTTCTTTCGAAGAGCAGTAAACTGTAGGCATCTGCCCTGGACAGAGGCCAGGTTCCGATCCATAAGTTAAAACAGGCCTGATTATTGTTGCATGACCTTGGTTTTTCTTGATACCAGACGACTTCGTAAAATTTTCGCCATCCCAAAATAACATCTATTAGCGGCCAAAATTCTTCTTTGAACTTCTGGGCTAGTTGAGCTATCTGCTTTGACCAGAGAACCTAGGTAGAAAAAACTGTCGACACTTTCGAATGTGTAGGCACCAAACATGATGGTGGGATCCGATTGTCTTGAAGGGTTAGCCACCATATACTTACTCTTTACTTGGTTTACCTGAAGACCTACACGCCGTCCAGCATTCTCCAAAGCAAGAAAAGCCTGTTGTTGACCCCCTGGGGACATACGTTTCTTTCATACCTTGATACTGTTTTCCCCTGATGATATAGTCATAGGCATTGGTGAAATACACGAAAAGGTGGTGCGTCGTTATATTGTACTTTCAAGTCCTTTCCATAAGAGTTCTCAGGGAGAATATTTGATCAATACAAGATCTACCATTCATAAACCCGCACTTGTACATTCCTATCTCTCTCAGGGCATGGGGGAGTAATCTTTGGTATGCCACATTCGAAAGTACTTTGTAGGCAGAGCTAAGGAGTGTTATACAACCGTAGTTATCACAAAGCATTTGATCTTCTTACTTGTAAAGAGGGAGGATAAGGCCAATACATATATAATGTTACGGTCAGAGCAGGGACGAGAACCGGCTGAGAAGATTAGGCAAACAATGGGATTAAGCGGAAGGGATTATAGAATGGCGTAGAAGCTTCTAGATCGGGCTCGATGGGACTAGGTGGTCTTCTTCCGAGAAATCCCCACCCCGACCGGCCTTGCCTATATAAAAAGGACAGCTGTTCGGGCCGCGAGTGAGTAGTAATAAGAGTAGTAATAAGACGAGTCTGTAATAAGCCAGTGAGTAGCAGTCGTTAACTAGTGGCAGTGTGTGTGAGTTAGTTAGTATTAGTATCAGTCTGTAATAAGTGCTTAGTGAGCAACAGTGACAATTAGTGACCGTGTAATAAGTGTAATAAACTGTGTGGCAGTTTGTCATATTTGAAGAGTCTTACGGTCGGTGGACTTTAGTTAGCGAACTGTAAGTGTTAATTTGTAATTGTAAACTATAGTGTAATATTATTGTATTTGTACAAATTTATATAAATAGTTTAGTTATTTAGTATTACCAATATCTTATATTATTTGTATATTATTTTAGAAATAGATAACATTTAGTAGAATATTGTTATTGTAAATTGATATTAGTTTAATAATTTAGTTGTTTTTAATAATCTCATTGTATTCTTTTTTAATTTGTTAATAAATATTAGATTCTTGAATTAAGTAATAGTTTAGTCCATTTTACACCCAGTAGCCCGTAACAAATTGGTGTCAGAAGTGGGATCTTGTGTAATTGTTATTTTGTCTTGCATTTTGTAATAATTGGGCTACTGTTTGAAAAATGGCTTCTCAAAGTCTTAAATTGATGGATTTAAAAGTTGCGGATTTAAAACGGGAATTAGAAGAACGTGATCTGGATTCTTCCGGAAATAAAAGTGTACTGCAACATCGCTTGCGTCAATTTTTTGTAGAGTTAGGGGAAAATCCAGATGACGTTCTGTTTGAAACTGATTTGAGCAAGTTGTCTGCAACTTTTAAAAATGAATTAGGCAATGTAGAAAATAAGCTAGGTAATGAATTAAGCAATGTTAAAAATGAGCTAGGTAATGAGTTAAGCAATGTAGAAAATAAGCTAAGTACTGTAAAAAATGATTTAATGGATACATTAGAGTCTAAGTTAGGCACATTAGAGACTAAGTTAATGGAAAATGTAGATAATAAGCTAGCTAATGTAGATAATAAGTTAGCTAATGTAGATAATAAGTTAGCCGATGTAAATATAAAAGTAGCTGATGTAGAAACTAGGTTAGGAGAAAAATTGAATTCAGTTGAAAGCAAACTTAGGCAAAGAGTAGAAGCTCTAGAGGGACGTATGAGCAACCCACCGATGAACGACACCGACCGTTCCCCCGAGGTCAGTCTTCATAAAACCATTCTGCCCGCCAATAATGGGACGCCACCAGCTCACAACACCATTCCAGTATTCGACGGGAAAACACCGTGGGAGGACTACATGACTCTCTTCGAGACAGCGGCTTCGATCCACGGGTGGTCACAGGAGACCCAAGCTTCAGCGTTGTGCCTGGCCTTGCGTGGAGACGCCTTGGGAGTTCTGCAGGGGATACCCATGTCGGAGCGGTCCAACTACGGGGAGCTGATCAGAAGACTGGAGATGCGTTTCGGCCACCGCCACATGGACCAGCTGTATCGCTCACAGCTGAGAAGCAGGGTCCAGAAGACCAACGAGACTTTGCAGGAATTTGAAGCGGATATTGCCCGGCTGGTGAGGAACGCCTATCCATCGGTCACCGACGATGTTTACGAAAGCTTGGCTGTCGACAAATTCCTGGATGGACTTCGGGATCCAGAGACACAGCAAGCAGTGAAGCTCGCTAGGCCGAAAACTTTGGGAGACGCATTATCCCAGGCCATGGAGTTTGAGGCTGTTAGGCAGTCTGTACGGGGCCATGCGCGAGTACGAGCAGCAGAAGCGGAGCCAAATGCGTACCTCAGCGTCGAGGACATAGTGACGAAAGTTTTGGAGGCTCTCAGGACCCGTAAGAAGGAGATACGCTGTTGGAGCTGCGGCCAACTTGGACACCCTAGAAGCAAGTGTCCATCTAAGAAGCAAGAAAAGCCACAGGAAAACTAAGTAGGGTTGATGGGAGGGGGCAACTGTCAACCCGTAACGTCAAAGGCCCCAGGAAGACCATCAGGATTGCGTCAATAGGAAGCAGAACGAACAGTTTCTACGTTGATGGGATGGTGAACGGGCAGCTGCGAAGTCTTCTAGTGGATACTGGCGCAACCATGACAATTTTGAACTCGAAGATAGTTCCCGCTGAGAGGGTCTTACCAACCACTTGGGCATTACGGACCGCCACGGGACAGCCAGCCAAGGTCTACGGGGAGACAGTTGCCACCTTCATCATCGGGGGTCAACATCTGAGGCACGGTGCTCTCGTGGCAGAAATCGATGAAGATGTCATATTAGGCACGGACTTGATGATCGAATACGGGATCAAGCTGGATATGTCGAGAGGTGTGATGACGCTGGGAGACGAGGAAGTCATACTTCGGCAGGAAAAGGACTTCTGCGCACGAGTGCTGCTACCAGAAGACACCACTTTACCGGCACGGAGCCAAATCGTGACGCATGGGACGGTCGAAGGCCATCTACCCGCGGGTCAATGTGCACTACTCGAACCTGGAAGGCACGAAGAACAAGAGGTTGGACGCGGCGTACTGGTTGCTAGGTCTCTCATCAAGATCGGACCTACCACTCCAATTCGGCTAATGAACCTGAACAGCTTCCCGGTAACGCTAAAGAAAGGAACACCGGTCGGGGAGTGTACCACCGCTACCTCAGTGGTTCGTCAGCTGCAACGTCATCCCACCGAGCTTCAAGGGCTCCCAGAGGAACTAAAAGGATTTGTGGATGAATCATGTCGCGACCTCTCACCTGAACAGAGCGAGGAGGTAAAAAACATGATTACCCGATGGCATGACGTCTTCGAGATCGGCCCAGGACCACGGGGTAGAACGGATATCGTCCAGCACAGGATTGACACCGGGGATGCGAAGCCCATCCGACAGGTCCCGCGGAGGCTGCCGTTAGCCAAACGGGAGGACGCCGAGAAGATCATAAAGGAGATGGCGGCTGATGGTGTCATTGAGCCTTCGAGTAGCCCCTGGATGTCTCCTGTCGTATTGGTGAAGAAGAAAGACGGCACAACGAGGTTCTGCATAGACTACCGTCTTCTGAACAACGTCACCAAGAAGGACAGTTATCCGCTTCCCAGGATTGACGATACGCTGGACACCCTGGAGGGGTGTAAACTCTTCTCTACCTTGGATCTCCGCAGTGGATATTGGCAGGTTGGATTGGCACCTGAAGATAAAGAGAAAACGGCGTTTTCAATTGGCACTGGGCTCTGGCAGTTTACAGTAATGCCGTTCGGGCTTTGCAATGCTCCTGCCACATTCGAGAGGCTGATGGAAAATGTGTTAAGAGGTCTCTCTTGGGAGGTATGCCTGGTGTACCTAGATGACATCATTGTGCTGGGAAAGACCTTCTCTCACCATCTGAAGAATCTGGAGAAGGTCTTCGAACGACTGCGTGCAGCGAACCTTAAGTTGAACCCGAAGAAGTGTAATCTCTTCCGAAGGCAAGTCAACTACCTGGGGCATATTGTGTCAGACAACGGAGTTGCTGTCGACCCAGAGAAGGTAGCAGCGATCACCGACTGGCCGGTACCTCGAGATAAGCACCAGGTGAGAAGTTTTCTCGGGCTCTGCACCTATTAACGGAGGTACGTGAAAGGATTTGCTAACATCGCAAAACCGCTTACCAGGCTAACCGAGGAGAAAAGGACTTTCCATTGGGATCACGAGTGCCAGGCATCCTTCGAGGAGCTGAAGAGCAAATTGAGTAATGCTCCTATTCTGAGCTATCCACGTCCCGAGGGCAAGTTCATACTTGACACAGATGCCAGCAACATCGCCATTGGAAGTGTCCTCTCTCAGCTCCAAGACGGAGAAGAAAGGGTGATTGGATATTTCAGCAAAGCACTCTCAGCTCCGGAACGAAACTACTGTGTCACAAGGAAAGAGCTTCTGGCAGTAGTAAAGTCCATAGAGCATTTTCATAAATACCTATACGGAAGAAGGTTCCTGCTGAGAACGGACCACGCGGCTCTAATGTGGCTGCTGCGATTTAAGTCACCTGAGGGACAAGTGGCGAGGTGGATTGAGCGCCTTCAAGAGTATGACTTTGAATCTGCTCATCGTTCTGGAACGAGCCACAGGAATGCGGATGCACTGTCAAGAAGACCTTGTGAAGAAGGCTGCAAGCATTGTTCTCGACAAGAAGAGAAGCAGGCAGCGGTATTGAGGACTACAGTTGTCATCGACAGTTGGCAAGATGCAGAGGTGTCAAAGGAACAGGACGAGGACCCGGACTTAAAACAAATAAAGGAATGGAAAATATCAGGGCGAGGAAGACCGGCCTGGCAGGATGTTGCTCCAATGTCGAAGAATGCAAAAACGTACTGGGCCCAATGGAACTCCATTTTAGTGGACAACGGGCTGCTGAAACGGGCATTGGAGAACGCGGAAGGAGATCAGCGCAGGCTACAGCTCATCGTTCCAAGGAATAAAGTGCCCGAAGTGCTTAGGGAACTACATGACGGTGTAACTGGCGGCCATCTTGGAGTTCACCGTACATTGGAAAAAGTTCGTGAACGCTTTTACTGGGCAAACCTTAAGGACGATGTGTTGGACTGGTGCAGGCGTTGTGCGACTTGTGCGGCTTCTAACGGACCAACAAGAAGAAAGAAGGCCCCTATGAAGAAGTACAACGTGGGAGCACCGTTCGAGAGGATAGCAATCGACATCGCTGGCCCTTTCCCTGTGACGGACGAAGGCAACCGATATATTCTCGTGGCCATGGACTACTTTTCTAAGTGGGTGGAAGCGTATGCCCTTCCGAATCAAGAGGCAGTCACGGTTGCTGACGTACTTGTGAAGCAGCTCGTCAGCCGGTTTGGAGTACCCATGGAACTTCACGCTGACCAGGGAAGAAACTTTGAGTCTGCAGTCTTCTCCGGAATGTGCGAAGCACTGGGGATACGGAAGACCAGGACGACGCCTCTTCACCCTCAATCGGATGGCATGGTGGAGCGCATGAACAGGACAATGGGTCGATATTTGTCTAAAGTGGTCTCCGACCATCAGCGGGACTGGGACCAATATCTTCACTTGTTCCTGTTAGCCTACCGCAGTTCAGTCCATGAAGCAACGGGGCAGACCCCCGCAAATGTGGTGTTCGGCCGAGAACTTCGTTTGCCTTGTGATCTGAAATTCGGGTTCAAGCCTAATGAGGAAGTGGCCGGAGAGGAATACGTCACGAATCTACGGAAGCGGATGGATAATATCCATGAGAAGGTTCGTGCAAACATCCAGGGAGCCAGTGACAGAATGAAGGAGCGTTACGACATCAGGGCAGAGAAAGGTGGATTCCAACCTGGAGATTTGGTCTGGCTACATGATCCTCGAAGAAGGCGAGGCTACTCACCTAAACTTCAAAACTCCTGGGATGGCCCGTTTGAGATCATCAATAGGATAAACGACGTCATCTATAGGATCAGAAAGCAGCCAAAAGGAAAACCCAGGGTAGTCCATTTTAATAGACTGGCCCCATACAAAGGAGACCATGGCCCGACAATAGACCAGCAAGTCAGGTATCTCAACAACGTGGAGACCAGTAAGGTATCAGTTGCACAACCTAAGGTACAAGGTTCCCGTGGAGTAACTCAGACAGTATACAGAGATATCTTCTCGTTACCCGCGGACTATTCTCTGGCCCATTGTGTCGCCGAAGATCTGAGGACTTCCCGAGGGATTGCAACGGTCTTCAGGAAGAAGTTTGCTGGAACTGAGGAACTGGAACGCCAAGGACCACGCGTCGGGAAAGCACTCCACCATACGCACGAAGGACGACACCTGTTCTACTTAGTCACCAAGTGCGCTACTGATCAGAAGCCCACATATGACGCACTGCGGCGAAGCCTCGACGACCTGCGGAGTAAACTTCTGAGACTGCGTTTCACCAAGCTCGCGATCCCTAAGTTGGGCTGTGGATATGACGGCCTGGAGTGGGAGGTTGTCAGGAACATGCTTGAACAGATATTCGCCAACTCTGGAGTCGCCATATTGGTGTGCACATTCAACCCCTGGAAAGGAAATGCGTCTCCATCGAGGGAAGCTCATAACCGCCCGATTTCTCCGGACTATGCTCTGGGGCAGAGCACTTTTAAGGAGGGGGCAGTGTTACGGTCAGAGCAGGGACGAGAACCGGCTGAGAAGATTAGGCAAACAATGGGATTAAGCGGAAGGGATTATAGAATGGCGTAGAAGCTTCTAGATCGGGCTCGATGGGACTAGGTGGTCTTCTTCCGAGAAATCCCCACCCCGACCGGCCTTGCCTATATAAAAAGGACAGCTGTTCGGGCCGCGAGTGAGTAGTAATAAGAGTAGTAATAAGACGAGTCTGTAATAAGCCAGTGAGTAGCAGTCGTTAACTAGTGGCAGTGTGTGTGAGTTAGTTAGTATTAGTATCAGTCTGTAATAAGTGCTTAGTGAGCAACAGTGACAATTAGTGACCGTGTAATAAGTGTAATAAACTGTGTGGCAGTTTGTCATATTTGAAGAGTCTTACGGTCGGTGGACTTTAGTTAGCGAACTGTAAGTGTTAATTTGTAATTGTAAACTATAGTGTAATATTATTGTATTTGTACAAATTTATATAAATAGTTTAGTTATTTAGTATTACCAATATCTTATATTATTTGTATATTATTTTAGAAATAGATAACATTTAGTAGAATATTGTTATTGTAAATTGATATTAGTTTAATAATTTAGTTGTTTTTAATAATCTCATTGTATTCTTTTTTAATTTGTTAATAAATATTAGATTCTTGAATTAAGTAATAGTTTAGTCCATTTTACACCCAGTAGCCCGTAACAATAATATAAGACTGGTGCCATGCGGGAGAGTTTTGCTGATCCAAACACTGTGTAGCAGATCTCGGAGAACCTTTATCATTTCATTTCCACCAGCCTTCAGCGGCTCAGATGGTATGCCATCACATCCTGGTGCTCGGTTATTTCTAAGCTTCTGAATTGAAGCTTCAATTTCATCATCATTCGGTGGGTCAAGAAGCTCACACTCTTTGTAATTTTGAATTGTGTCAGAGTCATAACTATCTTCTAGGGCAGGGTTCTGAACACTCCCCAGCAGACTACCGAAACGGTCGGACCATCTTTCCAGGATCCCTTCTTTATCTGTGATCAATTGTCCATCCTTACCTCTACAAGTATTGGATCTTGGTTCAAATCCCTTTCGCTGGGCATTGACTGTCTTGTAGAAAGCTCTAGTATTAGCTTGTCTACTCAGGACCTCCATCTCTCTTATTATTTCTTCTTCTTTCTCCCTCTTTTTTCTCCAATGCAGGTGTTTCTCCTCTAATCTTAACACTCTATAATCAGAAACAGCCTGACGGGCCCTATGCACATCAATCATCTTCCTATAGGCCCTGTTTTTTCTGTCTGTAGCCTCTTGACATTCTTGATCAAACCATTCAGTCCTCTGAGGTTGCCACTCTAAGCCCAGAACTTCTTCAGCAATTTCTTTAATAGCATCCCTACACTGGCACCATATTTTATCAACGCCATCCTCCTCAAACCCACGTTCCAAAGCTACATCCAACCTTTGGGCAAACTGTAGTTTATACTCTGGCTGCTGCAGCTTTCGGGTATTTATTCTCCATGAGCGGGTACCTCTAGTCTTCTGCACGTTTCTAATTTTGCCATGGATACGTGCCATTACCAGGTAATGATCGCTATCTACATTTGCTCCTCTGTACATTCTAACCGCGGTAACTATAGAACGATGCCTTCCGCTGAGAAGAACATGGTCAATCTGGTTCCTGGAGTTATTGTCTGGAGAAACCCATGTTGCCTTGTAGATATCTTTCCTGTCAAACATGGTACTACAACTACATTGTATACATTGTACAACTATATTGTATGAGGCTTCAAAATTGACCAACTCAGTTCCATTATTATTAGACATACCGTGCAGGCTATGTCTTTCAGCTATGGGGCACAGAACTGAATCTCTATCGATCTGTACATTGAGGTCTCCCAAAACTATTTTTATGTCGTGACGAGGACATTCAACGATGTCACTTTCGAGATTGCTATAGAAAGTTTCCTTTGCTTCTTCTTTCGCCACCTCTGTTGGTGCGTGGCACGAAATTATAGAATAGTTTCGGTATCTTCCTTTGATTCGTAACTTACATATGCGGTGGTTAATGGCTTTAAAATCAATAACCATTTGTATCATCCCACCGCCAACAACAAAGCCTGTTCCAAAAAATATACTGATCTTTGTGACACCTGTAGTACATGGTATGATGCTTCGTCACCATAATCCTGGCCATCTCATCTCTTGGATAGCTGTTATATCTATCTTATACTTAGACAGGTCATCCAGTAGCACCTTTAAAGATTCTGGCATATATAATGATCGTACATTCCATGTGGCTAATTTAAAATCCTTGAGTGCGCCGGGTCGATTACTTGAAGACAGTTTAAATCCAAGGCTAATTCCTTGATGTTTCATAGCAATACATGTTTGCTGAGGGTGGGGTAGCTGGCCCTTTCGCTCAATCCCCAACGTGAAGAACCAGTAGCTGATTGCGAACCTAGGGCCGGGCGACGGCGTCGCTTCTTCCCTACACCATTGTTTCATTTATAGAAAAACTAAATTGCAAACATATTTTAACCTACACTAACGTTTCCCCCATAATTACCGAGAATGCCTTAATAAATCTGAAGTTCTTTCATACCTAATAACTCCGAATTCTAAAATTCAAGGATATGGCATTTTAGTCAATTAAACTATCTAACTGATGATAGAAGAGACCATAAACATTTAGATGCAAAACAAACGTTAGAGGCAATAGGCGACAAATATATATATTTGTCTAATAATTACTTTTTAAAAGTCAGATCAGGTATGGAAAAGCTTATATTAAAACTTGTTCAACAACAACCGTTTGATAAAAACTTTTTCAAAAAGTAAATATTGAATTATTTTTTGTATTAATAAGAGCACTAAGAACCCTATACTTCATTTTAATATTATTTTTATTGTAAAAGCATTAATATTTATTATAGATTATACTACATTAAATATTTTAAAACTTAAAAATGTCCATAATAATATAAATGCTAGGTAAAGTATATACAATAAAATCACAAAAATCCCTATTCATTTTAGCGCAGTATATTTAAATTATTAAAATTAATTATAATAATCCTAGGAAGAATATTTAATAAGTGAATCATAGCTTACCAATATTCTAAAAAATATTAAATAACTATCCTAATCTAATAATAAATAAAAATAATGATAAGAGATTAAGGCATTAAAAAAAAAAAAAAAAATCAAAAACCATTACTTACAAACTGGGGACACTTTGATATCCAATAATTCAACATACCTGTGAAAGAAAAAAAAGAAAAGGTATTACTTAACATAAAATGGACAAAAATATTTTGTAATCCGAACTGTTCAGTTTGCAATCCCCTTAGTGAGGTTTTAAAAGAACGAAATGTTTTTTAATATTCTTAGGTTTGTTTTATAGATTAAAAAAACACTGAACAAAACTTTTTTAAATAATAGAGAGATGAAATCTCTTTTAAAGGTTTACTTTAAATTATTTTACTATTGTCCTAAAATATTCTCGATTAATACAAAAATGCGGTTAGTTTAACATTTGAAGGGTGCGAGGGGAAAACCAACATAGTCAGAAAAGTGTGTTTCTAAGGAAATTAAAAATACAGATTTGAAACCTTATATTGTAAAAAAATACTGAACCCATGTAATTCATAAATGTTTTACTGAAAAGCCTCTTTTTATACTTTATTTTTCTCAATTTTTATATTCTCAATTTATTTTTTTCATTTTATTTATTTGGTAGGTTAATAAAAGAAAGGGTTTCTCCTGTACGACAAACTAAAAAGCCTAAATAGCCCGTGACTGCGTTGTTTGTTCCCGTGCGTACTTGGGCAAGTTGAATGAACGACTTTGACGATTCAGAGCATAATTATCTCAATATTTATTTTTTTTGAATTAGTTGGTTTTTGTTATCTTGTTTGAATAGCTTTTTAAATAAAATGTTCGACTGATTTTTTTTCATTGAACATAAAAAAATTAACGGTCTATTTCGTCACGGCATTCTACAACGTTGGGATCATATAATTGGATTAGTAAAATAGTCATAAATATACAACAATTACGACTTCTATCCACCAACTTCTAACATAGATCACAGTTTTCTCTGAGTAGGTAGTAAGCCGCCAATGGCACAAGGAAAATAACGAAACCTAAAATCCTGGAGTATTAAATAACTGAGACCGAAGATGAACATCTGTGTCGCAACGGACATAGATCCGTGGCCTTGCCGATATGTTCAGCATCGCTGCCCACCCAAGGCAATAAGAGGGGACGCAAAACGGCATCATAGGAAGTTGTAGGGTTTATAATTTTTATAGGCGGGTAAATATTTTTAGTCTAATTATGAAACTGATCCGATGATACATAAATAAGTAATATAAAATAAATAACTTTTAAAAAAAAATGAAGCTTAGTGAAATTATAACGGTAGATAGTAGTATAGTAAATGTGTATCTGGGGAAAAAGGTCACACCTAAGCGGGGATAAGATGTGTAGATGTTTGTAAGTTGTGAGTGTAGCTAACACAATTTCTTAAACCTTAAAATATTTGTATTTCTTATACAACTAAGAAATAAGATAGGCGAAATATCGTTTGCAGATAGAAGTTTACTCCACTTCACCATGACTGAATAAGATACTGTATATAACCTCACATTAACAAAAAACTCAAATTTAAATTGACTTCGGTCTCCGAGCGTGTTCTCTAAGAAATTATATTTTAATTTTTTATAATTTTTAAATATTTTTATTTTGAAGAGAAAAGATTTGCCCTGGCTGGGATTCGAACCCGGGACGTCCATCTCTCCGTGACAGCACTCTACCATTTGAGCTACCAGGGGCCGCCTCACAGAATCCCGGTCGGGGCAAATTTTTTCTCTTTAAAATAAAAATATTTAAAAATTAAAACAATTAATAAAAAAATTATAAATAATAATATGGCGTAGGTCAACAAGATCCTAAAATTAAAGTAATGCTCAATGAACATTCTTTCTCGTGTATATATCGCTAAATTGCGAGAACACAGGGATATGGGATCGGTGAAGAGAACGGATTTGTCCTGACTGTGAGGCTTCCCTGGTAGCTCAAATGGTAGAGTGCCGTCACGGAGAGACGGACGACCCGGGTTCGAATCCCGGCCAGGGCAAATCTTTTCTCTTCAAAATAAAAATTATATTTTAAGTTAATAAGCGGTTATATTTTGATTGAGACAGATGATATTTGAGCTGTTATGTTCGAAAGTAGTATAAGTCCATTTTTTTCATATTCGCGATATCTTAAGGTGTCTATATGAATTACTCTAAAAATATGGGAAATGTTTTTATCACTTGGTACTTAGCAAAGAGTTTTAAACCCTATACATCATATAAATTGTATCATGAAACAATAATCATTAAAACCATTTAAAAGAAGAAACGATTTTTTTAGATTTATATGGACTTATACCACTTTCAAATATAAAAACCCATTTTTATTTATTAAAACACTCTTCCCTTGCCTAACAGAAAACCAAGTTTTGATAACATTAATATATTACGTAAGTACACATGAATACATTTATGTGAGCAAGGCATCACAATAATAAGTGTAAAAATAAAAAATAAAAATTAATTAATACATTTAATATGTTGCATTGGAGTAAAACGGAATGAAAGAATGAAAAAAAGAGGAGATATTGATAACTCTGAACACACAGTCTTCAAAATTACAATATTATTAAACAAAATCGTGTACATGAGTGAATTAATTAATAAATAAACCACCTAGAATGGAAGATTTCTTTCATTTAGTATGTACGTGCTATATGCGTGTAGTTCATAATGAATATGCATGAAGATGAATAAATGATGTCATTTAGAGAATACTAATCTGAGCTGGGCATTATATTAAACGTTTCTTGTCCACCTTCTTTAAATTGTTATTTATTTATGTCTTGAAAGTCCATTGAGAATAACATTTTATTTTTGATCTTGTACGAAATTTAAATGTCTACAAGATTGGTTATTATGTATTTTATTGAAACCACGCAGGTAAGCAGTTATTGAGGCGGAACCCAATACAAATAATAATAAACTTTGAAAAGTGCACTCGACCGAATTTTATATTGAGTGGATACAGAATTTGATTTTCTACAACCTTTATCTTAAAAAGTTTTTAAGTGAGAAAATATTAGCCATTTGCCGTGATTTTCAACCACACCACTCGACCGAATTAATATATATTGTATTACACATTCAACGATGAATTTTATTTAATAAAATTTATTACAATATACGTTTATAGAGATTTTTTTTTTTTTTTTTATTTATTTATTGAAATTTACAACTGTATACAAAATACATCTAGTAAATATAATGAGTGAATACATTGACATGAGAAGACAAGTAGAGAGACTACCCATTGGTAGTACTCAAATTAAAAAGTTCAGTTTAGAAGGTCACGAGGCCATCTTCTTTTCAGACGCCTCGGAGGATTATCGGGGATCGAAGAGGAAGCTAGGTTTGAAACTAGAGGGTTTGAGTGGGAATCAAGTTTGTTATGAAAGGATATATACCGGGTTCGGGCTAAATCAGCAACAAATGGGACATTAAGGTCGTTATGGATGACTTTATTCTTAACAAAATAAGGAGCATTGAGGATTTTACGAAGGATTTTGGATTGCAAGGATTGGATACGAGATGAATTGGATGGTTTAGTAGAGCCCCAAAGCTCAACTCCGTATGCCCAAATAGGTCTGATGACTGTCATGTAAATAAGTCTTTTGTAATTAATTGGTAGCTTAGAGCGTTTGTCCAGTAAGTGTTGAAGTAGGCGAAAACGTCGAGCAGTTTCTTGTCTTTTCAGTCTTGTATGAGGATTCCAAGTGAGACGTTTATCCAGATGGAGTCCTAGGTAACGTATCTGTTCGACAGGTTTCAGTGGTGTATTATTAAACGATACAGTAGGACAGGAATTCGTAGGTTTACGACGAAGGGTGAAGGTAATTTGATGGGATTTGTTAGGATTTATTTTAATCCTCCAATTTTGACACCATTCTTGTAGGTGTGAGATATGGGATTGAAGAGATTGGGATGCAACAAATGGATCCTTATTAACTGATAACACACATGTGTCATCAGCGTAAGTAGTGAGGACAGTGCTTGGATGGGTTGGGATGTCAGCTGTATATATCGAGTATAGGATGGGCCCCAGGATACTACCTTGAGGAACACCGGCAGACTGGGTGAAGAGGGAAGAGTAGGAACAATTATGGTTTACTTTAAAGGTTCTATTACTGAGGTAGGAACTGATGATAAGGAAGTAAGTTGAAGGTAAGAATTTACGGAGTTTGTACAGCAGTCCTGGATGCCAGACTCGATCAAAAGCCTGCTCTACATCGAGAAAAGCTCCCGTGCAGTACATTCCGCGCTGTTTATAGAGATTAAATCAATTGTTTAGAATTGTAATTTAAACAATTTTTGTTTTGATATTTTGACTGTCAAAAGTCCTCGACTTTACATTTTTGATTTTACATCTTTTTGCGCATATAAACAATTTAAAAAATAAAAGCTTCTATACCCACATTTTGCTTCGTTCAAATAGGTTGTTTTAAAATCGGTTAGGAAGTTCAGTAGAATGCCCTTTTGTTTTTCAATTATCCTATTACTTTTGACAAGCAAAATGAGATATGCCAATATGGATTTGACCAGAAAAATGTTTTGTCATATTGAAACACATCTTCTTGGAATGCTTGCAATATTCCCCAGAGATGCTTCCAACAAAGTTCCTTAAGGGAAGAGCAGATGTTCAAGTAGGCTCCCATCAACTAATTGGACACAATGACAAATATACTTCACTTGTCCTCAGACCCTCCACAAAGGTTGGTAAAATAAATCTCCGAAGTGTTATTTTTTTGGGGAAGAGGAAACCATGTCTTAGTTCTACAATAATAAAAAATAGCACCAATTATCATGTTACATATAGTAAACTTTTACTATTCATCAAAAGTTTTATTTTTTAACTACTTTTTTGTAGATTTAAAAATAAACTATGAAATTTTGATAAATAATTTAATACATGACCTTTCTTTTATTTCCTGTAGTAAAACGGCCGATATTGTGTATAATAATTTATTCCCCCGGAACATGAATTTAATACAGGCGCCTGATAAAATTACTCCAACTCACGGACTCAGGCCCACAGGGCGGACTCATTACAGAGCCTCAAAGGTCTTAATAATCTCCTTTAAAACTTGGCCAAAAGGGCCTGCCTTATTTCCGAAACACTACTTCACAAGGCCTCCCTTCAAAGTACAGCAACGCGAACTTTCATAATACTTCATAGGAAAATAAATAAGTATGCGTTTACATAATCGGATATAACTTCTGAATCAGATATATCGTTTTCCATTTATTGAGAATTATTATTAAATGACGAAAATTTAACTATTTAATAAAACAATATAAGCATACATACATTTATATTGTGGGTCGTTCCATATGATATGTCCGTCGTTTTTATTATTTCTAAAATTCAAAGTAGAATTAGTGGATTTCAGTTGTTCACTATGTTCGTGTTTACAGGTTGCAATGAGCTGTTATTAATCCTCTCCTTATTTACAATCACTGCAATTGAACAAACATTACTTAGTATACCATCTAATAGGACCATGGAAACACACGATTTGTGTGTATATGGCTCGTTTCACACTTATACGGTTTGGTTCGGTTCGATGCGTATTCGATTAGTGGAAACTCTTCACACACACACTCGGTTAGTATCAGGTTTGATTTATAAATCTTAATAAGCTTTACACGGAAATAAAATGTTCAATACCTACGTACTGATAAAAAAATTTTTGGAGTCGTCAAAATCTTCGTAGCCGTCTATGATTTCCGTACAAACAGCTTTCCACGCTTCCAGTGAATTAAATTTATCTATGTACTTTTCACTTGTTTTATTCCACAGCACTGCACGTGATTGAACTGATGAAATCAGGCGACCGATATCAATATCAAGTGAATCACTCATTTTTCATTAAACTAAAAAATTAAAAATGAGAAAATGAAAATGAAACAATATTTTCGCTTGCCGAAAATGTAACCGAACCGAAACTAAACCGTATAGGTGTGAACGACCAATTGTTTTTGTGAACCTTGGACCCTAATAGAAACCGAACGAAACCGATTCGTGTCGAGGGGGCTTTCGGTTTTGTCAGTTGTCTATTAGGTACTGAACACACACCGTATCACCGTTTCACACTTGTCCGGCGGCTACCGAAAAGGAATCGAATATGCACCGAACCGTATAAGTGTGAAACCAGACTTACAAGTTTAAACTTGGACACTCCGTATAAGTGTGAAACCAGCCTTACAAGTTTAAACTTGGACACTCGGCAGCTCAAGCTGCAAGAAACATTACCACTGCGTACGGAGAAGGGTGTAACGAACGGATCATCCGCCATGCCAAAGCCAACTTGTTGCATAATGAAACAAAAACTTAACAAAAAACTACATGCATTGGTTAATCGGAAGGGGGGCCTATTCTCTCACAAGACAACGCTAGACCTCATGTTTCGCACCAGTCAGTAAAGAAACTTAAAGAGCTGGGGTACGAAGTCCTCCCACATCCACCTTATTCGCCAGACATATCTCTAAAAGAAATCCATCCAAAATTTAAACAACTTCCTTAAGGATAAAGTTTTTGAAAATGATTCTCAAATCAAAAACATATGTTCAGACTTTATTTCATCACGGATAATGAATTCTTCGGGTCTGGGATTTAAAATTTTATAACAAATAGAAGAAAGATATAGAAAATGTGGGTAAATATTTTGAAGAAAAATGGTTACGTCAACCATCAACCATCATCAACTTTTTCTATTATCTATCAGCTATTGTACAGCTATCAAATTATCATTATTTTGACGAATCTACTTCACGTCTATAAAACATTAACTAAATTCACGATTATAAATAACTAACACCATTAAATCTTTTTATTTCTATACAAAAATTATACAAAAAAAAAATTATTAATTCATCAACAAACAATATGTTAAATTAAGTGCACAAACAAGAACTAACGTCAAAGTATATAAATAATTCTGATCATAAGCAGTTAAAAATACACCTCATTAAGTTTGCAATAATTAATCATTGTTTGTTAAAAAAATATTTAACAACCTTGTATAGCTACAGTTTGGCTTCTCGGTTAAATAAAAAAAGACGTAAGGATATTATGGTGACAAGAATGAATAATTACTGAACTAAATCTTATATTATCGAACCTGTTTCGATATCTTTTTAACATAATATATTTGTTAAACTTATCAGAAGGGTTTTTAGAACCAGAACTCTTATCATAATTATTATTATGTTTTTAACCAAAACACGGGGCTTAGTAAGAGAATACTTCTCTTACGTGCATTAAACAATGGATAATGGGAGATTAGACATGAAAAAATCGAAAAGGACTTTGTGAAACAGACACTCAATGTTTTAATTGGCGCAGTTTCATTAAAACCCAAGAGACAATAAACAAATTAAGAATACTGATACGCAATGAGCACCTGCAAAAAACTTTGCCTAATTGAAATTCTAGGCCAATTAAAAACCAATCTGTACCAATGGAAAATGTTTTTTTTCTTTTTTTTTTTTTCATATATTAACATAAATTAATTTTTTTAAATAATTTATAGTTCCAATAAACAATACAATGCATACGTAACAATGTTAAACCAATAATCTACCAAAAAAATGTATTTTCTTCAAGAATTCGAGGTAGAGGATGAATTAATCGGTTCTCAATGTTTCGAAATTCGACAGCCTTTGGCTGCAGTGCAAGAGCGGGCCATGTTTCTGCAGAGGAGATGTGGATATTAGACCATTGTTCGTAATCGCTGAGCGGAGTTCCGCTCTGGCCCATTGCGTAACCCTTCTCGTTAATCTAGACCCGTGCAATCTAAACCTGGGGGGTCTATGATTGTGTCAGTGAGGCTGCTTTTGGATTTTGCCAACATCTATATTTTGGGAGAAAAGATGAGAGGTTTGGTTTTTCAGTTAATTTTTTTAAAAAATAATTAATCCGGGTCTTTTTTAGATTATGGCTAACTGGCAGCCTTAATAGTAGCAGTACCTGGCTTTTTGTAACCAAATGATTACTTTAAACGTAATTCATCTTTTAAAAAATAAATAAATAAACCATAATTACAACTAAAAACTCTATTAAGAAGGTTATTTATCTGTATAATGGATACAGAGATAAATTTTATTAATTTAATTTTGTTTTGTAATGAATAAGAAAATATCTTACAATTTTTCAAGATAAAGGTGTCTTACTTAAATTTAAAAAGTGTGATAATGGACACAATATGAAATTGAAGTAGAAACAAAAAATGTGGGTTTGCTACGTGAGAAATTGCAGAACTTCAACGGGTTTATTCTCAAATACGTGGTTCGATGAATCAAGACTACCTTTAAGCAAAGCTCTTTTATTTATATATTGCTGGACACAGGAAAACACAACTACAAAATTTTGTACTAAAGAACTTAATATTAGTAGGCGATATATAAAAAAAACTTCAACATTTTTTACCTAAACCAGAATTTCGTCCCAACCATGTTAGCCAACAACCATCCAGAATAGAAAACAATCAGCAATAAATATTAGCTATTATAATTTATCATATTTTATTATATTGAACGGTTTATTACTAGAACTACTTCGTCTTCATTTTAAAAATCTAGTCTTAAAACTGTCTATAAAAAACAATACAACCATGTAATTTTTCCAACACACAAAATATTGGAAACTAAATTGAAAGTGCTTTCTAAAAACTTAGGAGAGTATAAATATATTCTATGTACAGAACTACAACGTAACTATTAAATCCATGTCTACAAACAGCGACGAAGTTATGTACTGCTCAGTAGAAAAAGATATTACTTCAATACAGAGCCACCTTTTAATTATAAAATTTATTTGAAACATAAATAGAGCGCAATATCTTTGAGGAATGTTATAGGAAAATCTGTCAATGAGAATGATGTGGCGTGCCTCGGCAGGTATTTAAAACCTTGAGTGATATCGAACAATAAATCAATAGTACTATAAAACTTATTAAAAATCAGGATATTTCATTTATTAATTTGAAACCAATAATATGTGACTTACTCAGTGTTTTTCTTAAAAAATACTTTTTATTATTTATTTTACTTATTTTTTAAAATAAAGTAATAACAAAATTAACAAAAATTAATGCATCGCTAAAATATAATATGACTATATAAAACAATTCAAACACGAGCGGGGTGGCTCAATAGTACAGAGTTGCCAAACCGAAGATCACGGGTTCCAATCCGGCTGTGGCAGATGATTTATTTAATCTATTAATAGCCAACTTAGTAGTGCAACTATTACGGATTGGAAGAAAATGTTGAGAGAAATTTGTGCCTATACTTTAATAAATAATCCTATTCAAATAGGCAGGGAAAAAATGACTGTAGAAATTGACGAATCTTGTTTTAGTAAAAGAAAAAACAATGAAGAATGTACCCTCATTAGTGGGTTTTCGGGGGTATATGCAGGGAAACCAAAGAGTGTTTTATGTATGAAGTACCTGATAGGACATCAGAAACTCTTCTAAATTGTATAAAGGCTACAATAAGGCCAGGAACAACGCTCATTTTGGATTGGTGGAAGGCATATAAAGGGTTAGGAGAAAAATTATATTCTTTGAATTATGTGCATCTTACTGTCAATCATTCAAAAACTTTTGTCGACCCTACAACAGGAGCCAACACACGATCAAAAGAATATCTCTGGGCGGAAGCCAAAATGAGGAATAGAAAAGAGTGTGGAAAAAGGAAGGAACTTTTAGCTTCCTATTTGTGTGAGTTTTTATGGAGACAGAGCAACAATAACAAAAATTTATTTCTACAAATAATTGACGGCATGCCTGCTTTTTTTCCTGTTTAAATTCATATTTGTTTTTGTATTAATTTAAAATAAATATTTCATTAACCTGTATTCTTGTTTACCTAATCATATGTTAATTAAAGCGATTACTTTCAAAGTAATCATTTGGTTACAAAAAGTAACTGGCGGTCTTAATCTAAAAAAGACCCATTAATCCTTGAACTCGATCATGATAAAAAAAAAATCCTCTCACGCAAAATTTGGGTAATAATTCCACAGGTTGTCGCTTCTAGTAGAGTCACAACTTTTCATTAGTTTCCCTTTTAATATTTTCCAAACATACAAGTTATCACGAAATGTAGTATGGAAAAGAAAATGTAAGTATGGAAAGTTTGTATACTTCAGTTACACAGGCCAACAAAAAAATTGTTTGAAAACTTTTATTAACTTTAATAGTTGATCTTTATACGATTTGATGTGCTGAATCTAAATCTACCCTTAGTATTTTTGTATCACCCATAGTTTTCCAGCAGTACACTAAAACACCCCATTGTTCAAAAAACTTGGAAAATTGTTGCTCATTTTGGACAAACTAAAAAAAAAAAAAGAAATTATAACGCAGTAGGCAACAATAAATGCAATACTTATAAAAATAGAATTAAATATACCGGTAGGAATCTGCCACTTAACCAATTCACACAAGCTTACGCCTCCCACACAGCACCTACGCAGATTGAATACTTTAAAGACCAGAGATAATAATAGCAAAGAGGAAAGGAGATGTCATTACTTAGAAATCCACTGAGTCATCCGGTGAATTGTATCACTTAATACACTTAATATTCAGTCATATATTCGTACCTGTTGTAGATTTTAATTAAAAAAATAAATAAAAACAATGTTAACAAGAAGAATACTAATAATCTAAAAGAAAAAAAATGTAGTTAATAATAATAAATAAATAAAAATATTTTTTATACATTTCTTGAAAGAAGTAGCACATTTTTCATAAAATTAGCACACACTGTTCAAGTAATGATACTACGTTGAAATGCGTTCCATTCTATTTCAAATTTTTAAATACGAGTATCAGGAGGAGTAAAACCACAAAAATATTACCTGGTCCTAAATTAAAATTGACTGCAAGCCACATGTTTGGATTTCTAATACATGGTGAAATATGCGACTCGTGTAGTTCCGTAATACAAATGAGGCATCGTAATGGTCCGTTGGGTCTAGGAAAAACTAGGACTGCGCCTTGAGACGGTAGTGTAGAAGAAACAACTATTTAAAGAAATTAAGACATGTATGATTATAAAAAATGTATTATGATTGGATTTTATTCATATCCTTGAAAATTAAAGAAGAACCACGAAAATATTCAGTCTTAAATTATCTGATCCTAGTTATAATGTAGTGAAAACTTTATATAAAAATGACCATTATTTATTTATAAATAATTATACCCCAGGGTAAAACAAGGATATATAATATTTTATATATATTTGTATTGGATTATGGATATATTTTTAACTGAAAATTATTGGATAATGGAAGTTAAGAAAAAAAATAATAATAAATAAAGCTATTGTACATCTATCTTTAGCCAACTGTATATTGATAATTATTTGCAACTAAAATAATATAAGATTTAATCCTAGCCTTCTTTTTTTTTTGCAGTATATAATTTAAATTTAGTTGTTTGTAGTTTTGAGGCAGTCTGGAATCAATATTAAACACTGGACTTTAATATAAAATATTTTAAATATTTTTATAATGGAATATTTTATATGCATATTTAATTGATAATGTGTTAAGTATATAATGCAAGTAAGGTATTTGTCCATTAGAGGGGCCCCACTAATAAGCTTGCTGAACCTCACATCCGGACACTAGCGTCGCTGTTAAGGAGTTTTGACGTTACCACATTTATCACAAACGTATAACATGTAAAAATGATTTAATATCCTTCACTATCCTATACTTTGCACATGAACTCCGTTTTCAGGGTTTATAAAATTGTAGGAGTTGTTAACCGGTTTTATATGTTTTTATTTTATTATTTAGTGGTTAACTGTCATTTTATTTCTACACAATTTCATATTGTGCCCCTGCTGACAATGATTCTTTCGAGGGAATATCCCTTTTTCTTGATAAAAATCAACTGGTTCGATCTCAGTTTTAGGAAGATCGCATTTGCATCACATTTAAGAGCTAGCAATAAAAAAAAAAACGGTAAACACCACTCGTACACAAACAGTAACAAATGATACAAGGTTGTAAGATTGCTATATGCTGCCGTGTTACTAGTAGTGGGGCCCCTCTATTAGACAAGTACAAGTAATAATATCAATATGTAATTAGTAAATAATGAAAGCCTTAGTGATTCCTGTACAATGTTTAATTTTAGTTAAAAGTATCTTTTTATAATTTGTAATTTTGAGAGAAAGATAATATTATTATTTAATAACTGTCACGCTTTTTCCCACCACTAATAAATATATACCACTATTTATTCTCAATTATAATACAGTAGAATCCCGATAATTCGTGTGGTCAAGGGACTGAAGATTTGGTACGAATTATCGGGAATACCAATTATCGGGAGTACAAAATAAAAAAAATTAAAAACGTATTAATACAATTTTTTGAATCTATCGAACCGCCCATCACTTGCACGAAAGTCTTCAATTCCCATATTTCTGTGAAAACTCGGGCTTTTCCCCTTCAAACATTACCTCCAACTGGTACATTTGAATTCCTTCCTTGTACGAACCACTTTTTTAAGTTTTCTACAAGTCTGGGAAGTGATTTTGTCCTCGTTCTTCAGGATTGATGTGATTGTGGAATCAGGGATGATGAAATGCTTGGATACGTCAATTAACTTACAGCCACTGGCCACGGCGTTTATGATTTGTTCTTTCTCTTCAACAGAGAGGCTACGTATTTTGAAGGCATGATTTCGTGTCACAACGGTAATAAAAACGAGACTGAATTGTAAATAAAAGTGTAATTGTAAGAAAAACTTAATAAAATTCCTAGAACTCCCCTCATTTTCTTTGAGTGAAAACAGTACGAATTACTTATGAGATTTCTAAGAAAACTTGTCTCTCTCACTCGTTCTCCCGTAATAAACGATAGGATCTACTGTGCCTCTAAACAGTACAAACATAATTGTGTATAAAAACAATACAAATTGAGTGATTTCCTAGAAAGGATTTATTCTCATTCTGCTCGCTGGCATATCTGTTTCAAAAACTGCTCCCTCCCTTTCAAAAAGAGTAATAATTAACGAGATTTTAAAGCTGGAAATACGAATTATATGACGTTATAAGTGACCTCGAGCATAAAAATAATACGAATTACCGAGGGGTCTGAAATGCATTGATTTTATACCATTTATCGGGATTTTCTCTGGGGACCGGCAAATTTGTACGAATTAGCCGGAAATACGAATAATCGGGTTACGAAATATCGGGATTCCACTGTATTTACAAAATTATTAACAGCCCCAATTTATACAAGTTCTGCAGCCTCCAATTCTGACAATAAATTACACTATAAGACCTCCTTTCTTTAATATCATAACTTATAGGTTAAGTTATTTATTGTGTTATCCCAATCTAG